>OY754467.1:12500000-15000000 GCA_963575645.1 Xanthostigma xanthostigma
TCAAAAAAAAAACAATATTTTTCTGCACTAGATATCATTTTTTTCAGCATCAGAAAATCTGAATTTTACACTGTCGTAAAAAAGGCACCTGAAGTTTGGAGATCATGATAATAAAATAATCATACTCTTTTTAAAAACATTCTGGAAATATTTTATGAATTATCAACGTAATTTAAAATAGATGGGCTACGACGCACTACGCATGTTCCGGGATAAACGGTATGCGTGGGTATGAAAGCGTGACATTCAAGTTTAGCATTGCATTGCACGTTATGTGGTACAATGCCTGCCGTGTTAAAATACGGCTGTTGTATTGTGCTTGTAGTGAGTCCGGGCTGTGCTGTGCTGTCTACGTAACCACCTCATAACAGTCATGACTGCCTCCGACCAAACGGTACCCGCAGGTCCGTATTTTACATACGTGTTATGTATATGAGCTGCACTAGTTGTGTCTTCCGAACGTAACTGGAAGCGTTTAAGGGACTAGGGATAGCCAGGATTTAAAAAACAATCGATTTTTTTCTGCAGGTTGGGTAGATAATTTTGCGGGGTACGCGGTGCGGGGAAAATTCTACGCTTATACATTGGCTTCCTAATTTTATTTGGTGTCTACAATCATAAATAGATATTTAGCCAGTTGAAACATACAAGATAAAATTATAAAGCTATCGGCAATATAAAAATTCATTAAAGAGTATAAAAGGCCCGTTCAATTTAAAAATGATTAATATTTTTCTTAAAAATTGAAAAGGTTTTTCAACCTTTCAGGTAATTATTGTAAACTAGTGTGACCTGTGCGAATTATTCGCACTAAATAAGTATAATAATTATCACTTTACAAAATTATTTTTTAAATATGATTGCAGGTATTCAATTCGTTTCTTATTTTGCACACTGCTTATAACGTTCTTCTTTTTATTGTATTACAATATGAAGCTCAGATGACAGATCGAAGCAATATTTTACTAAAATTGTCATATAGAGGCGCAAGTAGCAAAAGCGTTGAGCTAAGCCGTCAGATGGCATCATGCAGCATTGCTGTGACGTTGTTCAGCGTTGCTCGCTGTTTCAAAATTAAAGCCGTCAGATGGCAGTATACAGTATTGGGTTTGTTGTATTACAATATGAAGGTCAGATGACAGATCAAAGTGTTAACGTTGTTTCAAAATTAAAGCCGTCAGATGGCAGACGTTGTTCAGCGTTGCTGTATTTTAATTAATTTACAAAAACAAAAGCAATAATAAATTTTTTAGTTGTCAATGTCAGTAGAGCAAGCAATTATCTGTAAAATGATATATAATTTATGTGGAGAAATTGTGAGGTTTTTTCTTAAAAGGGAGGCAAACATCTTTAACCTTAGCGTATTAATATATATGATGTAGACTGAATAATTAATTAATTATAATTAATCATTAAAAACACAGTTATTTTAACATGTTTCTTTGTACAATCTATAGTATTACCATTTACCGTGCTCTAAATGTCGACAGTTAATTTCCTAGGACTGTTCTGTTTAGGTTACCTTTGTTTGTGTAGAATATTGCTGCAACTACAGAAATTAGTAGTGGCTTAATGAAGTCGTTTTTAGTAGCATAATGGGACCATTTCAAAACGGCGTTACGTAAGATTAAATTATTATACCTACATTATCATTCGCATGTGCAGTGACAAGCAGAGGCAAAATACATTTCCTCATTGTTTTACAGACGGTCAAAAAATTCATTTTTTTTAATACAGTGTAAACTTTATATAGCGACACTCAAGAGGCTGTGCACTTTGTGGCGTTATTGAGAGTTGTCGTTAAACGGAGAGAAGAAATAATTCATTAATATTTTTTTACTATATTATGTATTTACTCATAAGATATAATAGTTATTGGCGTAACTAGTAGTCTAAGTCATTCATGGCGTGTCAGCGAGATGTTTTCAGCACTCGTCTCCGGTGCGCAGTATGCACTCGCTTTGCTCGTGCCAGCGCACCTACGACTCGTGCTGAAAACATCGCGCTGACAGGTCATGACTTAGCCTACAAGTTGCGCCCATAATTTTATTCAACAATTGCGCGTTAGTCATGTTTTAATTATAATGAGATGTTGTAAATATCTATTTATTTCTTTATAAAAAAAACTGTCAATACTGTAACAATTCAAATCTTTTAGATTATATTGTACATAGTTTAGGGATAATAATTAGAATAGGGTATTAACTGTACTTGTTTATTTGTTTTGTCACGACGCGTGTCATTTTTGGTTTCTGCATGTTGAACGACGCCGTGAAATAAAGGGAAAAAATTGTTTTTTGTCTGAAAGGCAGTGGTGTTTAGAAAGTTGAATGTGAATGTTTTAAAAATAAGTTGTGTAAAAGTGCGTAAATAATTCCTTTAAACCACATCAATCAGAAGTCCGAAGCTAATCGTTTCAATACTAACAGCACCAAACAGCACGATTCAATGTTTTGGTTTGAGGTTAGCCGGTTATGAATAAACTCCATGTCGAAAACATTCGGCCTCTCAATTTTAGCCTCAATGGGTAACAACGGAGTTGTTGTTACCTACTATTTCGTTACGACTCAGAAAATAGTTACGTTTATTTTCATTACTCCACAATGGCCGAGCTAGTAGGAATCTTCATTGAGTTATGACAAGTAATTGTCACCAGTCGGTAAATGGCTATTTAGGGTTCGGTTTTTAGGCATGATAAAACATGAATAACGCGCATGAGTTGAATAAAATTTATAACTGACCATATTGTCGATACGGTCTTCCAATAAAACTTTTTCGTTAATACACAAAAATTTTCTTTTACTCGCCATGTTCACAGTTTGCAAGTTTGTGGGCAATTAACAATATGATAACTTATCGATAAGCAGCTGAGCTAAACATATGAAAGATAATCCTAACAAACAAAAGAACGATTTTTTTAGAATCTTCGGTACGCATGAGGCTGACAACAAAGCAACAAAATAAACGTATTGTTGTCGTTATTTAGACTGTGTGTGTCGTTATTTAAAGTGTATCATTGCATGAGCAACAAGATAAACCAACTAGAGTTAAGAAATTTCGACGTTTTAAGAAGTTTGTCGTTATATCGAGTGACGTTAAATGGGTTTGCACAAGAAAAGTCGTTTCTCAAGTGAACTACCTTAAAGAAAAATGTATTTCGAAAATATTAAATCTTCTGTTAATACAACATTTAATGCCAGAAACATTTTAATAACATTTTTCTAGTAAACGTTAAAACTTACATAGTAAATTTACGCCTATATTTTGTAATTAAAAGAAGATTTTCATAACGAAAGCTTCCTCTTTGTCGTTGATGCAAACTGTATATACAACTGTATACATAATAATATATGAGTAGTTGGAAACAAAGCACTCCGGTTCAGTTAGTCTGAGTCAGACATTCAGTTGACAGGTGACAGAAGGTTGCAATAACTTTGGGAACAAGTCGTGCGCTCCGACAATGATTTATATACACGTTCATAGGTGTGTAGCAGGACAGTATAAACTGGTAGCAGGTCTCCTGCTGCACCTGGCCATTGTGTTGCGCTGGGGTCGAGCGCTCTGTGCAATGACGCATGCACGGCTTGTTCAACTGGGAACGCGATGCGGATTTCAAAGCGGATTGCATGTTTGCTCTGCTGCAGTGCATTCATTTGTTTCCATTTTTACCCGACTGTGCCAGAAGGAGGGTAATGTTTTTCGAGTGTAGTATGTATAATGTATATTTTCTGAAGCCTAAACATAATGAGGTGTCGTTAGCTTCGTCTTAATTGTGGGAGTGACATATTATGACTTAGAAGATTAAAGGATGAATCCTGGTGGCATAGGATCGATGAACTAAGCAAATAGTGAAGGTTTTTTTATTGCATTTTAATGTCTGGCGTTTCGGAAAACTTTATGCCATCTTCGGAGAAACGTCAGACAATAAAATGCAATAAAAAAACCTTCAGTATTTGCTTAGTTCATCGATCCTATGCCACCAGGATTCATCCTTTAATCTTCTAACATTTAAACAGGATCATAATCACTCTAAATTATTAGAGTTATTTTTCATAATATTATGGTTTAATATAGCGTCAAGAAATTAAAAAAAATCGGCCAAGTGCGACTCGGATTCGCGCACCGAGAGTTCCGTACAAACTTGTAGGTCTGCATCACGGGAATCGCGTCTTGAAGATTTTCTCCGCTTAGCCGTTGGAAAACTGTTGTCCCCATACATCGACAAACGTCACGGTCAGTTTGCAATGAGTTCAGATGGACTACTGAACTGTGTTGTAACTCTGATAGTTAGTTGTCGTACCGTGTTGTATGCAAGAGTTCTCATATTGTGTTGTATAAACGCACCGGTAGCGGACGCTTGTTTTGTATTTAAGCTGTTACTCTGTACGTTCGTAGCATGTTGTTACGGTTTAAAAACATTATTTTTTGTGATGTAACTACAAAACAGTCTTCGGATTTTTCCCTTTACTTGAGCTATAAGATATTGCTTCTTGCCAAATTTCATAATTCTAGATCGACGGGAAGATTCCCAAGAGGCTTGACAGACGGACGGACAACAAAGTGATCGTACAAGGGTTCCTTTATTCCTTTTGAGGCACGAAACCTTAAAAAGAAAGGAGGAAAATATTTTGTTTTTATAAGAATACGGGTATCAAATAAAAGCTAGTAAATAGCCAATATATCTAAAGTAGTGAGATAACATAATAATTTTTTACACAACTTCTTTTTAAAACCTTTTTTGTAATTTTGGGTTTTGATTTTTGGGTTTTCTTGAAATCTGTGTCGATAATCTTCGTTCGTATTTATTGTTAAATCATATTCTATTTTTGTTCTAGATGTTTGATGAGAGTTGACACTCTTCACATCGGAATTTATAATATTACTAGCGGCCCGGTTCGGCTTCGCTCGAATTTGTAGATTTCCACCGTTGCAAAGTTGGTCTCCACGAAAAGCGTTTTTATTTTAACGCGATAATATATATATATTCGAGCACTCCTGCTGCGTCGTCGTGCTCGATACCTTAACCTCAGCAACACGTGGTGGTTATGCTATTGAATTGTAGTTTATATGAAAAGTTGCGCCATCTATTGAATATTCACTCAATCCAGTCAACCGGTATCGCCATCTGTTAGAATCCTTTGGAGCTGAGCACTCCGGCTGCGCCATCGTGTAGCTTATATGAAACGTTGCGCCATCTATTGAATATTCACTCAATCCAGTCAACAGGTATCGCCATCTGTTAGAATCCTTTGGAGCTGAGCACTCCGGCTGCGCCGTCGTGCTCGATACCTTAACCTCAGCAACACGTGGTGGTTATGCTATTGAATTGTAGCTTATATGAAACGTTGCGCCATCTATTGAATATTCACTCAATCCAGTCAACAGATAATTATGACTGTCAAGGAATAGACAAATTTGCAATAAAATAATATTGCGACTATAAATTGAAATGTAAGCTATCCTATCTTTCAAGTTGGGTCGAATTGCACACGGTGTGCAAATCATATTTAAAATCGGTTCAGTAGTTTAGGAGTTCATCGAGGACAAACGCGGACAAACAACGTGACACGTAATTTTTATATATAAAGATTATGAGAATGCTTAGTTTCTATGTTTAGTGAAGACATTATATTGATCAATCAAAATTAAAATTAAAACTTTGAACTTTTTTTATGTTTCTTACTTCACACATTTTGTGCTGTTCAAGTTACTTTAATAATATGAATATGGAATTCACAAAAAAGCTTATATTTTTTATAAAAACAGGTGGAAAGTTTACTAATTTTTTTTAAATTGATATACCTACCTAAAAACTTTTTATAAAAAATAGAAGCCATCTAATATAAGTTGACGCTTTTAAATACCGAAAAAACTCGGTAAACACGTAACTTCCGTCCGAACACTTTCATCAGAAAAAAAATCTGAGTTACTCTCGAAAAGTTTTACTTCAAAAATTGTGATAAATAAAGTATAGATAGTAAGGTATTAGATTTAAATTTAATTGTTACGCTACTGCGCAAACCTAAATGCATTCAATTGTTGTTTTTCTTCCTTCTCGAAAAAAACAGGGGAAGTGCTTTTTCCTTGTTAACGTGTTGGCTATCCTAGTGCATTTAAGAAGTATGCATGACGTTTGGTATGTATACAATGTTGTACTCAGGTGTCCCAACATGTTAATGTGTTCAATGGACTGTAGACATGCAACCGTTAACACATAGCTACCAATACAATCACACCATATGTTGCCATATTCACGCTAAACATGAGATTTCCTTTGGCTTTATTGATACAGCTGATGGCGCTATGATTATACAACAGCGACTGTGCCTATTGTAACAATGTAAAATAGTCGTCGTTCATTTGTCGTTGTACAGTCAATTGTAAATCAAGCAGTCATTTTTAATTTCGATTAGCATAATGTGAAGAGAGTTCAGATATGTTCAAAACTCTTTATTAGGCATAAGAATTAAATCATGTTTGAAGATTTATTTAATTGGGTAGCAGTTTATCCCTTTGATAACAAACATCTAGCTATAATTTTTCCTGAATAACAATTCTGTTTAAATTTATGAATTAATATATTTTCTGATTTTAGATATAGGGAAAATGTTTCAAATCGTACAGACCTACGCTTTCTTTATATATTTAGGGAGCTAGTGACGATTTTACTTATAGTATTTCCTCAAACCTGAGTTTTAGTACATCCATTAAGGGCACTACCCTGAATATAAAAACCGCAGTCTGGTAGCTGAGACCGGGGACAATGCGTGAGTGGACCCGGTCAAAGATGTTGAACTGGAGGTGTCAATATATTTAATCATGATTGAAATTTCCTGAGCGATAAGATCAGGTGCTCTTGAGCAGAAAAACTCAAGTCATTTTGTACCCGGGACAACCCCCGTCTGGCAAAGGGTTGAACATGTCAAAACACGTAGCTTCCTCAAAATACTTCATCAAGGCTGATTTTTTCAAATCTGACAGTTGCAATAATTCGGTGTTTCTATAGTTTCATACCTGTATTAGATTTGAAAAAATCAGCCTTGATGAAATATTTTGAGTTTTGACACGTACAACCTTTTGCCAGACGGAGGCTGTCCCGGGTACGAAATGCCAGACTTAAGTTTTTGTGCTCAGGAAATTTCAAACATGATAAAATATATGGTACCTCCAGTTTGACATCTTAGATCGGGTCCACCCACGCATTTTTTCTCTTAATCATAATCCATAATACTTATTACAAAATTAACGACGAAGAAATTCTTGTAATATCTTAAACAGACCACGCACACATATCAGGCATGAACCTGCACGGCCAGCACAGCAGAAATACCTGTTCGTGAAGCTTACTTAGCTAAAGTAGCTCAATTAGACCAGCACCTGCCACCAGCAACCAGAAGTCAGTAACGACCGTCAATCGATCGTCTGCCGTGCTGGACCACTCTAGTAAGCTAGTGATGTGTTGCTGGTCCGTGCTCTGCTGGCCTAATGTGCGACATTGTGCAGGCAGCACGTTTGTGCTGTGGTGATCGTGCTGGTCCGTGCTCTGCTGGCCTAATGTGCGACATATGCAGGCAGCAGGTTTGTGCTGTGCTGATAGTGCTGGTCCGTGCTCGATAAGTGTGCACGGTCTTTAGAACTACATTTTCCAAATGATTTTTAACAACCGAAAAAAGCACTTCAGTTTTACATTGTTTCCTCTCGTGACCAAAGTCAATTGCATTTCATTAGTCTAATAAAATATTTACTCAGTGCTTACGTTGAATATTTATGTCAGTTTTAGTGTATAATTTGTCTAAAATAATTTCACAAATGCATGATAATAAATAATATAAGTAAAAGCGATCCCTTGTCTGGCGATTATGGACGACTGTCATTATTTAGGATGACACTAACAGCTTACTATTAAGTCTCAGGCGTGACGACCTTTGGAATTTATCAAAATGATTATTTGGATTACTGTGAATTTCTTGCTATGTCGAGTAAGGTCAACTCACACCATATAGCTACGAGTGTTTCATCACATTACCCACATGACGAAACCAACTTACTAAAGATTTGTTGGAAGTTTCACAAAAAAAAAATACATAGGCATCCTGCACAATTATGAAATATATAGTATGTATAGTAAAATATTTTTACCCGTAATTCACTTAGCGTTTTTTATCACAATACTATGTTTTAGTGATGTGTCCACATGACTCTTTATTTGGAGCTGACTCCGTGCGCTCCGCTCACTAAAAAGAGTCGCTCAGAGGGAGTCGTTCAAAGGAGTGACACTAGACAGTACGCACTACATAAGAGTGCAGACTGCATAGGTGTGAAGTGTCATCATGCATGCTCAGGAGTCACGTAGCATTGCACAGCACAATGCACACACACTCAGAGCTCTGAGCTCATTCTAAAATTATTCTGATCTTATATTATTCGCATGTCGGGTAAAGTATAATAAAAGCTTAACAGTAATAATATTATATCTTTCTCAACGACGTCAATGTGAATGGTTTAAGTCACTGTAAGCTTAGTACCATTGCACTTACAGTGTGTCATTTAACATTAAATGACTCAGCAAAGATAACTCCGTACGTACAAAGTTCACTGGTGTCTCTGTGGCCTGTGCTGTGTGCGCTCTGTAAATGTGCAACAGTACAGAACAGCTCAGCACAGAGCAATGGCGCTCGGAGTGAGTCATTCACAAAAAAAGAGCGACTCGCTCCGCTCCGAGAAAGGAGTCGTTCATTATGAACGACTCGCTCAGGAGCGACACATCACTACTATGTTTTACAACGATGACTTCAACTGTCGAGCGTCTACAATGCACTAGATATGCAGCAGATGAAGTGCAATTCTATTTTTTAATGTGTTTTTAATTAATTAACGGGTTTGTAAAAAAAACTACATTGTAGAGTTTTAGCTACAAAATAAAATTAATGTACCTATTTATTTAACGTTAAATGAAATCTAAAAACATTTTAGACCATTAAAAATGGGGTTTGAAATTTTACTTCACAGGAACGTTATAATATTATACTAGTGCATAATAATAACAATAATGTAAAATAATACGAAAAACAGCTACTGTAAACAACAATAGTTAATTAATAGAAAAATATGTATTAAACGCTGTGCATATTTCAAAATATACACACTTAGTTAAAAATAGAAGTACTACGTTCTTTCTACTTTCGTGAAATATTATATTGACCTTCCCATCTACGTAACCATCCACACCCACCCACGTAACAACTCACACCCGCAGTATATGTGACGGTAGGTGAAAAATCCGTTTTGGATAGGATTTGTATAAAATACGTTCTACCTCGAGAAAGGAGTATTTATGCCAAATTTTAAGTCAATCGCACATGTAGTTTAGGAGATCCTGTGAGTGGGTGAGTCAGTGAGTGCGTGGCATTTTGCTTCATATAGCTTCGTTAAATTATAAATATTATATTCAATAATAATTATTGTTGAAGAAACGTACTGAATTTTAAATTTAACAATTGATTTCTGTAAAATGTTGATATGAAATTTCTCCTTACTTGGGACATTGAATTTAATTTCTGGTACATTATCCATAGGTAGTGTATTCTGAAAATTTTATCATGAAAAAATTTGATAAATTACACATAAAGCTGCACGATGATAATTAAAAATGAAACTAAACCAAAATTCAAATTTTAGATATCAAATATTAATTATTATTGTTTTACTATGTACATGCAACGTGCATTACAGATATTATGTAAATGAAAAATAATTGTTCAAAATAATTAACACGTGCTTTGTTGATATTGTGTGTGATTTTATCAGCTAGAATATTAAATTGTAATGGAATATAAATGAAAATATGGTAAATATTGCGTATAATATTTGTTATGTAGGTACACTGGGTACTATTTTATCTCTGATAAAAAATAAAAAAATAGAAATAGTTTAATTATAAATTTGAAGGCAAAGCAAGTCGAAGAAATTTCAACTGTTTCTTAATGTAAGTGAATTTAGCTTACAGTATTGGACTTACAGGGTTGTCAAAACAAATTATTACGAACGATCATTTAAAATTTAAATCCGAATAAAAAACCTTAAAAAATTGAATTTCGTTCAAAAAAGGGTCACTAAAAAGCGTAAAATAACAAAGTATTGAGGTCGACACCAATTTAATATACCCGAGTACATAAATCGTGATATAGTAATTAAATAGGCACCGACCTCAAAACTTTGTTATTTTACGCTTTTTAGTGACCCTTTTTAGAACGAAATTCAATTTCTTAAGGTTTTTTATTCGGATTTAAATTTTAAATGAAGGAAGTTTTTTACTTTTAACTTTAAATTTATACATAAGTAAAGACAAAGTATCGAAGTCGGTTTTTGTTTTTTTTTTGTGAAAAATATGGAACCAACTTTAAGACATACTTACTCTATCGAAAAAAAATCCAGCCAATTTGACAACGGTACCATTCGAACTTCAAAATGTTAACATTTGATGTACCTAGTATAATAAAGAAAATAAAATTTTTGATATCGCGTGAAGTGACGCGGGTAACGGCTAATATTCAATATGATATTTGCTATTCGTTGCCATGGTTACCTACATAATATGTTGTACGCCATTTAAAAATTAATCAAAGCATGCTTAACTAGTTTATTTCTGATAGATCTACAAAACAAAAGAACAGCAGTTTTTTTTTATTTTTAAAAAATGTTTAAAAAAACTTCCGTGAAAAAATTAATTGAATAATAACCCGTTATGAAAAGTACACAATTATTATATAATAAACACCGTTATAGCTTGTATCTCTTCTGCGCATGCGCCGATTTTCCCCAAAAACAATGGGACTCTTCATATTTGCATACCAAACATCCTCCCAAGATTTGATTTCAATCCTCTCATCCGTTTGACCTGTATCGTGCTCACAGAAAAACAGACGCACAGACTTTTTCCAAAAATATGTTTTTTTGATTCGGGGGACCTCAAAACGAAAATTGAATTTACACCTAAACTAGTACCATTTCTCACTAGTGAGTTGGAATGGTAATTCCCCACTAGTGGGTTGGAATGGTAATTCCCCGCTAGTCATGGGTTGAAATGGTAATTCTCCACTAGTGGGTTGGAATGATAATTCCCCACTAGTGTTTTGAAATGGAAATTCTCCACTAGTGGGTTGGAATGGTAATTCCCCACTAGTGGGTTGGAATGGTAAAAGAATCTTAGAAATCAGTTTACAGCCGGCGAAGATATAAACGGACACACAAACAAAAAAAAATAATACAATCGACTTAAGAATCTCCTCCTTTTTTGTTGAAGTCCATTAAAAAGACACACATTGAAGGAATACGTTAAAAACATTTTTAGATCATAAAAAATACCCGTTCACATTGTAATGTGATAAGAAAAATAAATTGAACAGGGATACAATTTTGTTTATGGGATTACATTTGTTGAATGTAAGTCGATGCAATTGAATACTACGGCACTTTTTAATGACTGTATTCTTTTCCCGGCTATAAATTAACGAATAATATCATTACACTAAATTCGAGAGTTAGTTTTATTAATGACCTGCTGTGTACCAGGTATCAAATTCAGTTGCAAAACTGAAGAAGCTTCAACGCCAACAATTTATTCTTCCCTAGTTAAAACAAACCCTGCATCAAAGATATGTAAATTTAGAACAAATTACTTAATCTATTTTTCCATTTAGATGGTAACACTGCATTTAAAATAACCAATAATAAATCGTAATATTTATGAAAAACAACAGACTTTCCCCATTATCTTTCCTCGAGAGACGTTAATAATATTGGCGACCATTTTGTAAACTTATGTCATGCGTACAGCTAATGAATTGAAAAAAAAAATGTCAATGATAACGCAACAGGAATCGACCCCGGGACCTTGTCACTACTAGTCTGACGCCTTATCCACTAAGCCGTAGCGCACTTCCTTTGTGGCACTTAATATACAGTAATTTACTGCATTAAAATATATCGTTTTTAACTATTAGCTGTCAAAAATAATAAAAATAAAACTGTTTATAAAAATTAAACTACTGAACACATTTCAGTGAATTTAAATAAGATTCTGGTTTGATAGTAAACAAAGTGAATAAAATATAAACCAAGGCGACCCGACCAAAATTGCGATCTCTAGAGCTCGGACGTACAGACCAACCGACGACAGCTGTTCGTGATTTTCAATTACAATTACAGAAGTAATTATGAACTCGAATCGATCTAAAAATGGTTCTGTTTTATAGAACAAACTCTCCTCTTTTCAAAAAAGTTACATTTTGAATGGATTTCGTGTGAAATTAACTTAGATATAACTTCTTGTTTGAACGAGTCAGCACTGACGTGCAATGCGATAATAGAGCACATACCGCTAGTGTAGCGGTATGTGTAACAGTATAAAATGGGTAATGAGCTTAGTTTCCCCCGTGTCTATGAACCCACGCCCTCTTTTTTTATTCAACTGCCCCAGGAGTAGGGGTATTTTAATTATTATTGTATAGCCATATCATGTTTTTAAAAGGGTAATAATTCATAATGCAGTTACAAAAAAAATGTGTAAATTTCAGCACAAAGATTAAAAAAGCGAGTGTGCTTTAAACCACACGACTGAAGTAAAACTTCTTCCTGCCATAATTATTTTAAATATATTTATTAAGAATAATGCGTATAAATACCTCAAATTTACTCATGTTAAATTCATAAACGAACAATAATATGCAGTCGGTTCGTCTCAAAGTTTATCGAACACAATATAACCTCACTCTGTAGCACATATTTACAAATACGAAATGTTTAAAATATAATTTTTGATTAATTAATAGGCAAAATATGTACATATATTTATTTGCATAATTTATAATACATTTAATAGGATTTATTAAGTAACCTACATTATTTACCGTTACAAAATGCAGCAAAATTCGATTAAATGTATTTTTAAAAGAAAAAAACAATTGTTTTCATTTTAAACGTCAAATAGTTGAATTAATGCTCTGTCTTTGTCGCACTCACTAACTTATATCTCCTTCTCAACTTAATGCTCCGTCTTTGTCGCACTCACTAACTTATATCTCGCTCTTAACTCCCTTCGCCTTGAACGAAAACGCATCGTCGCGATGATGCACTTCCGTAAACGAATTCGTCAGGCATCGCGATGATGCACTTCCGTAAACGATTTCGTCAGGCATCGCGATGATGCACTTCCGTAAACGATTTCGTCAGGCATCGCGATGATACACTTCCGTAAACAATTTCGTCAGGCATTTACCAGCTTACTCCCCAAGTCAAGCGGGCCTAAAGAAGTTTTACTTCAAAAAACATAAATTTTTATAGAATAGAAAAGAATCGAAACTAGAAAATGTTTTCCAGTTGTACAGAAATAATAAAATAAATCATTTCATGTGTCACAATAATAATTATGGCTAATTTTGCGACCTTTCTCAAACCGCTTATCGCTTTCCACTGTGTTTTGTACCATTTTTATTTAACTTTCACGCTAAAGAATGATTGATCACTCTTTATTAAAATAAAGGCGCTATATCCACGCACTCATTCGCGTGACACCACTAAAAATCTACTACATTTCTTAAATGTACGCCTGAAAATTTATATCGATTCAGATTTGAGTTGATAAAAAGAATGTCTAATTATTAATGCGAGCTTTAACCACAAGCTTTTGTGAATGATTTTGATTTGTTTAACTAGACATTGTCGTTTAGCTTCTCGATATGAAATGTTATGTTAATAAATTTAAATTATTCATATATTATAATAATTTAGAACGTAACGCAAAGGTTATAAGGCAACATATTTAAAAGAAAATAAGAATAATAATTTGTACAGAACTTTCTACTCTGCACGGTGAATTTCATTTAAGCCTCAATAATATACATGAGTTTGGTTGATATAGTAGCTATGAAAATCATTAGTGCAGTACACAAAATTGTTCCACATGCAACATAGACCGGGGGCCCAAGGGTTCTACGTAGGTATTTTATGAGGAACGATTTTCTGTAATGCAACGATGATTTCCATAGCTACCATATCAATAAAACTAATGTGCATATGTTGCACCTTACGTGAAATTCACTGTATATGTTATAGTCAAACATCGAACACTCTGGTCCTCTTAGGTTTGGCTAGTCAAACCTCAAGTCTGACATAGTCTTAGCTCAGAAGCAAATGCGGTATTATTAATTCTACGTCACATGTGTTTCGTAGGCAAACAATACAATGTAAAAACAGCAGCAAACACAACTGTTTTAGTACCAAATAGCGACATCTGTACACTGACACTAAACCTCAATCGTTCTGTCATCTAACAGAAACAAGACAAACTAAAATTTCCGGCCACACTGTTCCATTAGAAATAAACTTCTATACAGTCTCTCTTCTCTGACAATGTAAACCACGAAGTCATAATAAGGAGAACCAGCTCGAGCGTAGCGATGGACCGATATCTGTCGCATGACACAATATCGCGTCAGCATACAGGTGGAAATAACCGAAGATTTCCCAGGTAGTGATAGCAGCGCCATCTCGCGTGCGCCAGAAAACGGTCCATTTCGAAACACAGCAGGCATAGAAAGCTAGGTCTCCTGACTAAAGAGTTCCTGATTTAGTACCAAATAGCGATATTAGTTAGAAATTTGCTCAAAGCTATTAGTTCAAAAGCAAATCTGATAGCTACAATTAACTCCGCGTCACATGTGTTTCATAGACAAATAATACGACGTAAAAACAACGCATGTGTTTAGTTTTTTGTGTATCATTGTTTTACCGAGTTCGCTATAATTCTATAAAAAAAGTCCGATACCTCATAATAATGTCAATGTTTAATAGGTAATCCACAAATCCGGGCGAAACCGGACCGCACCGCTAGTAAGATATATAAAAGTAAACACACTTCCTCTATCCGTTAATCATGTGCATTATCTATTTGACATATTTTTTACGTATAACATAATAAATTACAAATGTTTAAATAAAAGTTAATTAACATAAGTTTACTCAATAACCAAAAAGAAAAAATGTCTTCAGAGAAAGAGGAACATATTTTTCTTTTAGAGTAAATAATTCAGATTTACTATTAGATAAACAATTTATTTTTCTTTTTTTGATGTCCATACGTATTATATGCCGAACATCAAAAGTTTAAAGTGGATACCTAACAAGATGGAATACTTTGACATGCATAAGTATCTTACTAACAAATGTGCTATATATACTGAACCTTTTGTACTGTGTTTTTAAAATGAGATTATGCGACCAGCAAAGAGGATTCTTTTTGTAAACCTTTGAAACTCAGTTATACAGAACATCTTATAATAATACGCCTATAGTAATACAGTGTGACCAGATAGAAACAGACTGAAAATCGACCGGTAAAATATTAACGTACTCGAAAATATCATATGGTATTCGTACACAGAGATGTATTTTCTTCATACCTCGTTCAAAAATACATACTTTCGGCATCAATTGTAAGGCAGAAAGTCTAACATTTACGCATTGGTGCAGTGATTACAGGCACTGATGAGGGAAGTAATACATACATTCGGGCGGGTGTAAAGAAAAAACAATCCTATCAACTGTTGTTTAGATGTCGTTTCCATAGCAACCCTATTGCATTTTAGCTTATAGTCGTGAACAGCTGTCATTCGTGTTTTTAAGTATAACTTTAAAGCTGCTTGCTTGGAATTTATCTGTGCTTTTATGTAGGTAATTAATAAGTAATTAAATAATTATTAATGTATTTAACACGCGTACTTACGACCGAGGTATGAAGAAAAATAGTAGGTATACACCACACTAGCCGAAAGTTTAATACCTTGCACTGCGCGCTGCAAGTTATCAAACTTTCGGCCCTTGTGGTGTAATAGACTATTAACAAATTCTATCTGAAGAACAAGGCATGATTAGTCTGGAGTAAACAAATATTTAGAGCAGAAATAATTCATAACTTCTTGAAATGTTCGATCTGAACTCTCGATATGAATACAAATGAAAGACACAAAAGTATCGATTTCTCGGGTAGGTGGAACATCCACTTTTTCATAAAAAAACCTCCTCCAATAAAAAACAGGACTTTGTTTTTTTTCGTACCGTTTCCCATTAGATTAATGCGACAATGAAAATAAACTTAATCATGCAAAAATAATTGTCATTCAATTTTATATAATAATATTGTTTATAAATCAGTAAATTCTGAAGTTCACAACGTTCAGGACATTAAGGACAGTTTGAATCGCGCAGTGAAAAATGTGTCGATTGCGCTCTTTGGCCAGTTTGTCGAAAAATACGCCCAGAATGGAAATTGTTGTAGGGACTTTTCTTTACATGATTAATTTTGTGTTGAAATTTTTCATGAACTTTTTTATCGTAGTAAGCCATTATGCGCCTAACTAAATATTAAATGTAAAGTTTATAATGACAAATATTTTTTAATTGATCGTAACTAATTAGATTTATGGTATAAATAGAGAAGAAGTGAAAATAAAATTAAAATAATACTTAACAAGTAGCATAATCACGGAACATATCTTATTTTAAAGATATTAATTAACTAATTAATTGTTTTTTTATAAAAATGTGACAAAAACGTTTCTCCTCCATCTTATGCTTGAAAATATAAGTTTTAAAAATTTGTGAAGAGGTTGGTAAAGTTATATAAGACTATAACGAAGCTAAAAAATAAGCCACAACGATGGTAGACCGATTCTCTATAGTCAGGCTTGGGCAAATGGCGGCCCGCAGTAGAATTTTTTCCGGCCCGCGAAGCATTTTATAAATTATTATTAAAATCAAAAATATTACTGTTTGCCAATATAAATTGTCGCATAAAAAGAATTTTAGAAAAAGTAAATATTGTTTAAAAACTTGAAATTGTTGTTTCAAAAAAAACTATATTTAAAATTAGAAAAAGAAATTGTTTGGCCCACGGTCAAATTTTCCTCCGCAATGTGGCCCGACGATCAGAAGATTTGCCCCCCCCCCCCCTGGTCTATACAAACGAACATGAATTTTAAAATGTGATATGACGCATATTATTCTCTTTTTATTTATTTATTTATTTTAAGCGCCAACTTTTCCTTTAGTAAAATGAAATATGTTCATAGTCGACTATTTTTTAAATTAATAAAAGTTGTATAAAGAATAAATTAATACTGATTTTTTCTATAAAAATATTTCCGTTACGTGCATGAAAAACTACTGTGTATATTATGTAGAATACAGAATAACACAAATTGTACTTTCTTGCAACTGTACCTTTTCATGAAAATTGATCCTTCAATTAGTGGTTTCGTTTTCAGTCATCGATGTTAAGGGGAGAGGCTGTTAAGTCCACGCATTCGCAATTCTGGCTCCCTTCACTTACTTGATACTTGAGGTTGTAAACTTTAGTGCGCTGAGCGGATTGATTTAATAAAATGTTTTTATAATAATAATATTCTCTCAATTTTTATTACATCACATTTATTATTTGATGATTAGTGAAGTTAAAGGAAAAAATATTGAAAAAATACTGTATTGTTTATGTAATAGTCAAAGCAATTTTTTGTTTTTGTGTTAAATGAAAATAAAAAACAAACAATAAAATAAAATAATAAATTAAACCGTTTAAAAAATGATATAATTCTATACACACTTTTAGTGATATACAATGCTGGGGATGATATTATGTGTTCAAAACTACTGAGATATTTATTTTAAATTGATATCAGAAAAATCCACTTTTCTATTATCTCTTTTAAATTTGTATTTTTCACATATCTGATGAACCTAATAGTTTAAGATCCAGGATTTGGCTTGATCTTCATCCATCGAGTTTTCTAATGAAATTCGAATTTTGATAATATAATGTATTAATAATAAAGAAAAATTGATGTGGTTGCCATTCAATTTCTTGGCTTAGTTATTTTTAATAAAAAAATTGGTTGTCTGTAAAGTCGGTTTACGGACGATAGTTTTACGTGATAACGTATTCCGTAATACATAACCTAAACCTCCCAAAATTTGGTTTCAATCCGCTTATCCTTGGTGTCGAAATGATAAGAAATGTCAAAAGTGACGTTTGCAACTGTCAAAGTATTATGTTTTAATAATAATTAGTTATTCCAATACTTAACTTAGAAGGCGTTGCATTTCACAAAATACTAATGTCAAAAAATTGAATTAAACATTAGAAATTCAGCCGTTTTCATGTTGCATTTATACAGCTATTTTTCTATATAAATTTGTATAAAAAAACTGTTTAGGCAAATTCTGTTATACGAAATCTATGTAAAATGTTCTCCTCTTTCGTTTAAGACTGGTTTCAAACCGATCTGATTTAAATTGAGCGATAAATTAGCAAAAAGCACGCACAGGGTCAGGCGGAACGTTACGCGTTAGGAACGTTAGGAACGTTACGCGTTACGAACGTTACACTTTTTCGAACATGCAGCCGGTGTTTTATCAATTAATAAGATTGGTGATTCATCAATTTATAAGACGTTATCACGTCAAAAATTAAGATTGTTAATTTTATTTTAAAGTAGGTATTAAATATTATGATATTTGCCAGGAATTAAAATGTCGACCAAACTTTGAAATTCTATATACTACCGATTTTACTTTCGATTGGCAATAAATATGCCTATCTGAAAACTCGACAACTACATTTCAGAAATAAAATTAAATTTTTTTTATTAAAAATAGCTATGCCAAGAAATTGAATGGCCACCAAATCAAATTTTCTTTATTAATTCAAATTTCATTAAAAAACTCGATGGGTAAAGATCGAGCCAAATCGGGATCTTGTACTAGAATGTTTTTGTGTAGAAGATTAAATATTAATAGTTTTCAAAATGTCAAATGATAAAGTTTAGATATAGTTATTTGTAGTGTTCAGACACTACTGCCTGATATTATAATATATTGAGTGTTTTACACACTAATATATTTAGGAAAAACAATAAGAGCAGACATTTTTAGATAATGTTTTTAAAATTCAGAAGCAACATAAGAAAGATCACAATATTTTTATCATCGTTCGTATCTGAAGATTGTATAAGTGGGTACTCTCTAAAGTGAAGGGTAGCTTTTCAAGGGTTTCTACAATATCTTTGCACATCTGTAGTTCAAATTGACGAATTAAAGCTACTATACATGTGTAGTCTTGAACAAATGTGTAAGTATATGAGGGTCGGATTAGAAGTAGAAATCAGTGATGTCCGATTCTTTGAAAAGAAAACGATTTTGACAAGGTTATTATTGTGCTATCGAGTGCAGTGAAGGCGATTAATCTAAACATCTCGTACTATCTAGTTAAAAAAAGCTAAGAAGATTTTAATTCCATTTTGTTAGTTTATGTTATATTATCAAAAGATGTACATATTTATTTATTATCTTAAATATTTTTTTCGAGATGAAATTTTACAAAGTTCTAAATTGGGCCCTACAGGCCTATAAAGTACTAAGTTGTAAAATTTTATCCCGAAAAAAGTATTGAAGATAATATTAAGTAACCGAATTCAAATTAAGATTTATTCAACTCTGGACCATTTTAGACCTTTTTACGGGCCCTACAAAGGGGCTTTAAGGTTTCAAAATTGAGTTTTAAAGAACTATGAAGTATCGATTAGTGAATTTTCTCCTTAAAACGAATATTTTACGTCAAAAAAAGTTAATAATTTCAAATTCAGATATTTATTGTACAGAGCTTATTCTTAGGTCATTCATTGAAGCCCTATACAAAGGGTCCGAGGATTAAAAAAATACTAAGCTTTATACGTATGTAAAATTTTCCGCAGAATTCGAATATGAATTCAAGTGTGGTTTCTATTTAAAATTTCAAAATTGGGTCCTACGAGAACCTTTTAGGACCCTCGGGCCCAAAATCTAATTGCGCCATTCGATAGACAAGAAAAAATTATTAAGAAAACCATTTTAACATTTTTTGTCCGGCTTCCCCGATAAGAAATATAAAGCCGTTCCGAGACATTTGAAACACCCGGTATAATATTATACGGTTTTATTTAGATTCCCTATTCTCTAAGTTTTCCAAAGCATTTTTGACCCATTTTACAAGTTCAAATGACATAAAACTTCTCAGTTAAATGTAGTTTCAATGCCAAAGCATTATTCTGATAAGATAGTATGTGGCGGAAGTCCCGGTGTTGGTGGTGGGAGAACGGGTCTCCAGTCGTGTTACATTTATCGGCCGTATGATTTCTGTATTAAGCCACAGTTATATAAATAGTTTTACCATTCCAACCCACAAGTGGGGAATGGTACTAGTTTAGGTCAAAAATCACTTTTCAAAAATTTTACAATATCTTTCCGTTTTCAGGTCCCGCGAATCCAAAAAACATATTTTTGGAAAAACTCTGTGCGTCTGTTAGTCTGTGAACACGATACAGGTCAAACGGATGAGCGGATTGAAACCAAATTTTGGGAGGATGTTTGATATGCAAATATGAAGAGCTCTATTGTTTTTGGGGAAAATCGGCGCATGTGCAGAAGAGATATATGCTAAAACGGTATTTTTTATACAATAATGGTATACTTTTCATAACGGCTTATTATTCTATTTATTTTTTCAATCAAGTTTTGTTTAAAATTTTTTTTTCTAAACTTTATAGTTTCGGAAATATTTTTAAAAAATAAAAATAATCATCTGCTCTTTTGTTTTATGGATCTGTCAGAAATAAACTAGTTAGGCATGCTTTGATTAATTTTTCATGACGTGGAACATACTATGTAGGAAACCATGGCAACGAATAGTTAATATCATATTGAATACTAGCCATTACCCGCGTCACCTCACGCGATATCAGAAATTTTATTTTCTTTATTAGAATCAAATGTCAACATTTTTGAAGTTGGAATGGTCCGGTCGCCCAATTGGCTGGAATTTTTACGATCGTCTTCGGTTTAAAAAGTGTTGACACTTTTGACACTGTTGCGCTTGTTACTCAAACATGTAACCATGGATTACATAACTGACGTACATTTTTCAGTGCAATTTCACTGAGTTACACTGATATACAAAACACAGTTACAGTAGAATTTCTATAAGCCAAAAACCTCCAAAATGTTTTGTTCCTTTCCCTTCAAGCATAAAACCTCCATTACTCGAAATCTCAACCCTCTCTAGATCGAAATAATCAGCAAGTCCGTACAAGCCATTTCGGTACATATTGTCACTTCATAACTCGAAAAAATAATTTGGACTTCTGTATCTTGAACATAACAACTCAAAATTAATTAGAATGAATCTTAATATCTACAAATCGAATACTTCTTTACAAAATCCGCCCAAGTCTAAATCCTTCATAAGTCGAATTACTCGAAATTTTTGGCATCCTCCTTGAAGTTGGACTTACAGATTGTACTGTATTAACTTCAACATCTTCAAAACACCTTCCGCGCCGATCCTGCTTACTTAACAAGCGGAGAGTGGCCACGGAACGATGTTCTGAACAATGAAGGTCTAGGGCGTGTGTAGATAATCACGTTGTAAGAGAGAGACAGCATGGGTGTGGAAGTATACTACGTCACATCCTCTTGAGAAATGCTTATTGCATATATATTTTACCATAAGCATAACCTGCCTCTGATATTAACCTCCCCTTGTGTCTACTTCTTTTACAATATATATACACATATATACACACTTGAATCTCGAGCCACTAAGGAGCGATAACTTTTAAAGATATTCCTGTTACTCATACAGGATGTAAAAGATACGTACATTCGCGCGCGCTCTCTCTACAAAGAATTTGCAAATTAAAATGAGATTGCTTGTTTTGAAAAGAGTATACTTCGTTTAATTTGTACTTTGTTTTTAATAATTAAAAAATACATTACCACTCGGATCCCTATTTATTGGGAATGTGTATTGGTTAAATATAGAAAATATTGGGATCCTTTATATGGACAACTCTATCTGGCGGCGAAACTTACAACTAAAATCAGGTAAACATGATCATGAATCGGTACTGTTAATCGTGATTTTTTTATTATAATAATAAAAACCGTTGAATAAATTAATAAATGACTTATTTATTTATAGTTTTCAACTCGTGGAAAAACAAAAAGTTGGTCTGTTTAGTACGACGTCATTTTAATGCAGATGATGAAATATTTTACCAAGTAAGTAGTTATTATACTTAGTCTTAATATTGAAAACTTAATTTATTAATTGAATAGTTAATTTGATTAAATAAATTTAAAAATTTTGATAGAAAAAAAACTGAATATACATTTTTTGATGACTATTTTTAGGTTAGGAACTTACCTGTTGCAATAAAGTAATGTTTCAATAATAATGTTTGCAACGTTCATCAACACTGCATTGATATAATATCTCTATTTAGTATTTTTATTTTAGGGAGATTACTCTTTAAATCGGAAGTTTGTAAACAGAAAGCATTAAAATTCACCTTATTTGAAGGTTCTGTTTGACATGAATTGTTCCCCAATTTTATGATATTACTGGCATTAAATACATGTTCCCCTTCATGAAAATTCCTTTTTCGTTGATTTGTATCAGCCTAATCACATATTGTGCTGATACTTATCATTTATTACATTTCAAAACATTCACAATTGCATTGTATACTATAGGGACTATGGGAAATTATACCTCATCGTCGCCATGTTTTTAAAAATCCGCCCATTTAATGGAACCCAATAACCATCCAAAATATTATTAAAAAAGCGTAGTACGCTAAGGTTAAAAAAATGTAGAAAGCGCTGTGGGTATCTAACAGCGTTCTACCATTGAGAAGTATTTTGGCATCTATAACTGTATAAATTCAGTTCGTTGAAATTGAAAACTCAACAGCCTAAATTAAACGAGACCTGTACAATGTACATTGTACAGTGCTCTTCAAGTTGATTGCATTTTTCACTTTGTTATGACTTGAACTTCTACCTATAATATTTTCTGGAGCGGTTTGGTGGAATGTATGGTTCGTTACATTTTTAAGAGATATTTGTTGCGAGTAGGTATGTCTCTTAATTAATTTGAAGGGGGATTTTTATAAAATGTGTAAAATTGATTAAAATTGTTTTTTAAACCAACAATATTCGGGAGTTACAAATTTAGTATTACGATATTTTTTTCGACAAAATAGAGTACATAGATCATAGTACTTATTGTACAGAAATTGCGTTCTAATATGAATTTAAATAGGTACTTATATTTTTTAAGGGTATAATTTTTCAGGAGTATTAAAGATTAATTTAGATTTTTTTTAACTTCCCCTCCTTAACTATTTAAAAAAAAATTTAATGAATAGTGATGTATATTTTTTTATAGCGTACCTGTACGCTACAAGGGTTATAGTCTAAGAGCTATCAAACATTTTTGGGTGAAAATTTGTGCAACACTTCTTTTGAAATGTCTGAACACAAAATCGAAGATCTGGCTGACACCTCGAATATGTCGAACATATTCGAGGTGTCAGACATTTTAAATGGTTATTTTCGCGTTTTGGTTGAAGTTTTTAAGCTATCCAATTAAAAAAACAAACAATATCTATACATTTTTACATGTCGTTAAAACGACATCTTTCGGAAAATTTAGAGGGAAAACGCCCCAAAATTAAGAAAAGTCATAGAGGAAATAGGTATCAGACTAGGCCTAATGAAGCCATATACAAAGTTTGGGGAGAGTATTCGTCAGTTAAATTTTTGCCGAGGAGCACTCTGACTATTAGCTTTATACACAAGTTCTAATATTTTGAGTGAAATAGATTTACTGTCAGTTTACCTCTATCTCCTTTACTTTTGTGACGTTGAAAAATCTAAATACTATTTAAGTCAAATGTGTCTGAGCACACATTTGATACTTGTGGTATTGACAGTACTCCCTTAAAGAAATTTTTCACTTTTTAAATTACCGTGTATATCTCTATATTTAAATTACAGGCAGATTTTTTTGTAGGTAGCGAGTTTATGTAAATTTTATAACTTGTTAAACAATGTTATTTTGACATCAAAAAATATTATAATATCAACACACACAAGGGCATACGTGTCCACACTGTTAGCGGTAACCTATAATTTTTATTATTTTACATAAAATTTGATTGTAATTAACTTGATATGATTTTAATTAATACAATCATTAACACGTTCAATGTACACATAATTACGATCGTCGAAATATAATACGTTTGCAATTACAATTCAAAACAGCTTAACGCATAATCTGAACACTCAAACGGTTGTTACTGAATTCTAAAGGTTGATTTTGCCGCTAGATTTGGCTGCTAGGTTTCAAGCGTGCTGTAGCACTGGGTTTCGTGATGGCTTTTATGTGTTCGCTTCACACACACTATGACATTATATAAAAGAAACGTTTGTTCATGAGCGTTTGCCCATGTCGCTCACGTAACGAGAAACTGTTTTCTGATTGTGTCTTGCTCAAAACAAGCACGAAAAATAGCCCCGGGTCTAATTTTGAAATCACGAAAGCCCGCATTTCCATATTCGCAGCCAGCATAAGTCCCAGCAGAGATTCCAGCGGCACAAAAATCCTCATGTGCAGCGGCCTTAAATGTATTTAACGTATTGCAAATGTACGTATGTTATTCCAAACCACCGAAGTAACGGTTAATATTGTAACGAGACACCACTGGAGGCGGCGGCATTGCACTGTTGTCAGAGCCCCGTAGACAACAATACTCGCATTGTTGTCGGCACCACATAGCCAACAATGCGAGTATTGTTATGCTCATTGTTATCGAACCGCATAGAAGCATGCCGAAGCTTTTAGAATGTCATGGAATGTTGCAGGACGCGAGGGGAGAGATATATAAACAACGCGTAGCTAGTCAGTAAAGGCAGTCAGTCAGTGTCAGTGACAATGAACAGTGCAAGAACGACATAAATATAGTGACATCAATAATCGTTCCAAGAAAAATAGACATCTGTGAGATATAAATATTTTGTGTACACAGTAGTTTAGTGTTATTATTGTTGTTGAAGAATTCGTTTATTTTAT
Organism: Xanthostigma xanthostigma; assembly: GCA_963575645.1. NCBI lineage: Eukaryota > Metazoa > Arthropoda > Insecta > Raphidioptera > Raphidiidae > Xanthostigma > Xanthostigma xanthostigma. The sequence continues at coordinate 12,525,007 of OY754467.1, forward strand.
TATTTCATGTTTGCATTTTTAGTTTATTTTATTAACGTTTCTTCTTGTAAATAAATATTTAAACCACCAGTTAAGAGCAGTTTTGTTACAATATTCCTAGATTAAAAAATAGACCGATGTATTCGTCAGCTTTATTCATCTGTTGGCACAACTCCAGTTTCAGACTGGTGTTTCAATCAGAATTTTTTTTTGTTACACGGAAATTTTTCGTCCACACTGGGTTGAAAAAATTAAAAAAAAAAGTGTTAAAATCGAAAACTGGTATATATACGAGTTCGAATTAAATACATCGTATGAAACTTTTGATCCATAAAGGAACAGATGTTGGAAATGAAAAATAATAACAATTAAATAGAAAAATGCTATCAATTAAAATTAAAGATTTAATTGCGCCCGTGGGATTCGCACATTAACAGGCACTCTGTTAGATTTATATCACGGCTGGAATTTTACTAACTACACTCATTATTTTATGGGTACATAAAAAGAATACCATTAAAATGACATTTATGTAGATTAATGAAATGAAAAGAAATTCTTTTGTTGTTCCTTCTTCCTTTTATGTTATTGTTTTATTTTTGGAAAAATTGCCTCGCATTTCTAATACCTTTAATTACTTCAGCCTAGTTAAAATGTATGTTTACTTATGTAGAAAAAAATTGCGTCGGTATTTTAAATGTTATTTAGTCAGCAACTATATTTAAAAAATATCTTAAATTATTTCTTAAATATTGAGTTCTATTTTTTGTAAACACTGCAACTGTCTTCTTACTAACGTAGCTTAAAATAAAAAGAAAGAAAATCCAAAAAAAAAAAAATTTGGTTAGAAATATTCTAGTGGATACATACATTAAGTAGGTTAAGAGTATTCGTCCCTGCAAACACCCCCTGACCCTTCATCTCAAATCTTTTCCCCTCGCCTAAAAACGGTTCGCGCTCTCCCGACGCTATTTTCAAAGCTAGAGGGTTCTGGTAAACGCTAAATGAAAGACAAAGAATCAGACTACAGATCCTTCAGGCGATTTTTTTGAAAAACAGTTTCGCCTACGTATGAAATATTACGTAACTTATTATTTTTTCAAAAGGTTGTAAGTTTTTTCAGGAATTTTTTTTCAAAAAATTCGCCTGAAGGATCTGTAGTCTGATTCCTTGTCTTTCATTTGGCGTTTACCAGAACCCTCTAGCTTTAAAAATAGCGTCGGGAGAGCGCGAACCGTTTTTAGGCGAGGGGAAAAGATTTGAGATGAAGGGTGCAGGGGGTATTTGTAGGGACGAATACTCTTAAGTTACGTATATTAATTGAAATGTAAACTGCAAAGGTGGTGTTGATTATAACACTTACTTAAGTGTTCTAGTTAATAAAATAATAACGCATGGGTTGCATTTCAAATATGATATAAATATATGTATATTGGAAGGAAGAAAGGAAAGTGGTGTAGTGGACAGGCGGTCGCTATGCCAGCGCGAGCTGGCATATGTCGACGTTGGTGTTTGTAAATAAATATTATTAAATCAAATTAAAAAGAACTCAAAAAGAACCTGAACAACCACCAACAATACAATATAAAAATTTAAAAAAACGATAAAAAATGCTCGTTTTAGAAATGCAGACAGTCAAAGTGGTCAGATTTTTTGGGTTCCGTACCTCAAAAGGAAAAAAAAGGAACGTTTATCTGATACCTACTTCGTCGTCTGTCTGTCAACACCCTTTTTCTCAGGAACGCGTGGAGGTATCAAGTTGAAATTAATATAAAATACTCAAGTCTGCAATCCTTTCTAAGTCAACGCAATTAAAAGATACGGCCGGTTATGCCGCATATTTTGACACTGGCAAAGGAAACCAAACCTATAAGGTACTTCCCGTTGACCTAGAATCATGAAATTTGGCAAGAACCAACGTTTTATAGCACAAGTAAAAGAAAAAAATCCAAAAACCACCAATTTGTAGTTACCTACATCACAAAAAAAATATTTTTTTTCGGGAGTTTCCGCTTTGAATTCCGACGATGACTTGTATATAATATTTTTTTTCCTAAATAGTATTATAACTTTATTGAAGGAGATTTATTTGGTTGAGGAACAATTGAAATAAGCTTTACTAAAGTATCGCTTGTGGCCAACGTTTCGGAAATTATATTTTCATCCTCAGGGCCTATGAACATGTATGCCCTGAAGATGAAAATATAATTTTCGAAACGTTGGTCACAAGCGATACTTTAGTAAAGCTTATTTCAATTGTTCCTCAACCAAATAAATCTCCTTCAATACATATTTTGGAACAAAACTTCTACTAATTATAACTTTATGTCGTAAAAGTGTTAAACAATCTACAATCTTTGTGGGAAAAGAACTCTTTTTAATATGAAATAAAGTGATTAAATTTTTTAATAGATATATTATAATAATAACATTATTTATTATTTTATGTATTTATGTCATTTATAGTGCAAAAGAGTGATTGACCACAATGAGTGATCGGTAAACGTTATCTTTTTTTCTACATCAAAGTGCTCATTAGATGAACAAGGTTTGATGCATTTACAATAATGACATTGTAGACACAATTTTCAGTTACAATTTTATAAAATGTTTTTGCTTTGAAAGCCATATTATAATCTATCAAGAAAATTGTTAGTTGCATGTTTCCTGGAAAAATACACATGGCAGTTGTAATAAAATTGATTATACGGTTAGTACCTCGAGTTGATTGCTTCTTAAATGCTCAATTTGTTCGTAATTTGCTTCAGTATATGTAACTCTTCATCGTAAGCATATTTTTTAAAATATCGAAAAAAAATTTTGAATAAAATTTCTTTAGCTGCGTTATGCGAATTTCATGAAAGGGTAGCTCGGTTAGTTGGCGTAACACAAAGTTTGTCATGATTTTGGGCGAGTTACTAGTGAGTTTATACAGCACTAGCGGCCCGGTTCGGCTTTACTCGAGTTTGTAGCTTGTCGCCGTTTTTTCGTCGACTTGCGTTGCAAAATAGGTCTCCACGAAAAGCGCTTTTATTTAAACTCAGTAATGTATAGCCTGTACCAATTCTGAAAGTACATTCTAAATATTGGTGAAAAAAATTGAAATCGAATGAGTAGTTTCGGAGATTGCCTCTTACAAACTTCATCTCTTTATAATATTATAGCGATCCGTCCCGGTTTCACCTGGGTTCGATAGATATAATTCTGCAAAATGTATTTCGATTGCGTCCCGGCGTTCTAACAAGTTCTAAAAGATGTCGATATTTGGTACTAAAACAGTTTTAGGTTGTTTTCTTCTGAACTGATAGATATTACTTCAGAAGCAAACAAACAAAATTCTATCTGATGCCGTTACGTGTTACTAAAACAGGGTTTTTGAGAAAATAGCGTAATTCCGTAAAAAATATTTAATAAAAAACTATCCTATAGCGCAAGTTGCACTGAGCAAGACACATTTACAAAATTTCATTAAAATCTGTTTAGTGGTTTCGGAGATTAGCGCGGCCAAAAATTGTGACACGCGAATTTTATATATAATGGAACATCTATCTATCTATCTATCTATCTATTTTATTAATTGCTAGCTATTTTAAAATATACATGGGCCGTCGTGCTCGAAAAAAATAGCATAAAGTATTCGTGGATAACTGGTCTTTAAAACACTTGCTCTATTTCGAGCATTCCGGCTGCGCCGTGGTGCTCGAAGAAGAATAGCGTAAAGTATTCGTGGATAACTGGTCTTTAAAACACTTGCTCTATTTCGAGGGTTAACTCCGGCTGCGCCGTCGTGCTCGAAAAAAAAGCATTTGTTTTAAACGATATTCAGTTTTTTTACATCCTCGATCTAGATATATGGTTGTTAAGTTTTCTTAAATAAGGATTCTTAAATTTTCTCTTTTTCCGCGCAATTTTTAAATTTTTTATGTCATAAGAACCTTCTCCTGACAATAACAAACACAACATTACTACAAAATAAATTTAGGTTATACCTTAACCTCAGCAACACGTGGTGGTTATGCTATTGAATTGTAGCTTATATGAAACGTTGCGCCATCTATTGAATATTCACTCAATCCAGTCAACAGGTATCGCCGTCTGTTAGAATCCTTTGGAGCTAACAGATAATTATGACTGTCAAGGAATAGACAAATAATTTGCAATAAAATAATATTGCGACTATAAATTGAAATGTAAGCTATCCTATCTTTCAAGTTGGGTCGAATTGCACACGGTGTGCAAATCAAATTTAAAATCGGTTCAGTAGTTTAGGAGTTCATCGCGGACAAACAACGTGACACGTAATTTTTATATATAAAGATATGTAAAACGTGGTTATTGTGACATAACGATAATAGTTGGACATATAGTATCAGGAAGTTTTTTGTAGTTATTGATATGTTCTTTAATATTGTAGAACATACTTTTGTTCTATCATCAATAGTTTCCGGAGCGCATGCGACGAAAGATGTTTTATGGCATTTTTTTACACCTTGGGTTACGTTACTAAAGTTTTAGTAAGGATCCCTAATATTTCTAGCAATAAATATAGCCTATGTTACTCAGGGTGAATGTAGCTTTCTGATGGTGAAAGAATTTTTTAAATCGGCACAGTAGCTTTTGAGTTTATTTATTACAAACATATTACACACACACAAAAATACAAATCTTTCCTCTTTATAATATTAATATGATAAAAGAATCTATGATTTTATACATAAGAAAGTAGAAATTCTTTGCATATAACTCGTATAGCGACGTATTAAGTCCACATACCGTGACAGCTTTTTTAAACGCTTTATATTAGTTTGGGTTGTAACTATGTATGTAACTAACTATGTATGTATGTCCGTAACGGAATCTTTGAGCATAATTTTCACCAATTTCCCGAAGTCTGATTAATTTGAAACTTTGCATACGTATCAAGGACCGATGACAATGCAATAATTTGATAACAGTTTCCCATTATCCTTATTAGGACCCCCAGGATTAATAAATTCTTTTAAATCTTTGAGCATAATTTTCACCAATTTCCCGAAGTCTGATTAATTTGAAACTTTGCATACGTATCAAGGACCGATGACAATGCAATAATTTGATAACAGTTTCCCATTATCCTTATTAGGACCCCCAGGATTAATAAATTCTTTTAAATCTTTGAGCATAATTTTCACCAATTTCCCGAAGTCTGATTAATTTGAAACTTTGCATACGTATCAAGGACCGATGACAATGCAATAATTTGATAACAGTTTCCCATTATCCTTATTAGGACCCCCAGGATTAATAAATTCTTTTATAGATCCTCAAACTAAAAAGTGAAAAATAAAATATAGTTTAAAAAAAACTAAAAAACACGCTTTATATCGGACTAAAAAGTAAAAAATAATTGTTTTAAAATAAGCTTAAAAAGCGTGGGGCGCTTTGTTCCACATTTTCGTACATCGAGCGCCCAACGCTTTTTAAGCTTATTTTAAAACAATTATTTTTTACTTTTTAGTCCGATATAAAGCGTGTTTTTTAGTTTTTTTTAAACTATATTTTATTTTATATTGAATTATACGGAAATTAGTTCAATAAATGCCATTGTGAAACTCTATGTCATGTATAGTTATATTGCACTCACATACAAAATAATGATTGATATATACAGAAAACGATCGCATTTCAAAAAAATAAAAGCTGGATCACCATTCACCATGTGTACAAAAAGTTTTCTGAGGTGAAAATTATCAAAAACAAAAAAAAAAGAATTCTTTGATAAATATATAAAGCTGAAGAGTTTGTTTGTTTGTTTGTTTGAACGCGCTAATCTCAGGAACTACTGGTTCAAATTGAAAAAAAAATTGGTTGTCTGTAAAGTCGGTTTACGGACGATAGTTTTACGTGATAACGTATTCCGTAATACATAACCTAAATTCTACATATAATAATTATAATAATTCGAATCTATGATATTGCATCTTTCGCTTCAAATTTAGGTTAATTTTATTTATTAAATTACTCAGCACCTATAAAAATAATTTTTTTTATTAACTTTCTTTCTTTCGTATTTATTTAAGTCTCAAAGATTAACTGTCATAATATTTAGAAAACAATTGTTTTATTGTTTAAGTATATAAAATTTCAAAACCTACTTACAATATTTAAGTATTTTCATACGTCAAAAAATTGATTTTTATAATGATAAAATTTGTAAGAAAACGATTTTTTCGAGAGATGAGACCTAGCTAAAACGATTTTTTGCCCCCCAAAATCCCTTTTCAGTAAATTTCATCCAAATCGTTAGATCCGTTTTCGAGAAAAGCACGCACAGGGTCAGGCGGAACGTTACGCGTTACGAACGTTACGTTAGGAACGTTACACTTTTTCCAGCATGCAGTCGGTGTTTTATCAATTTATAAGATTGGTGATTCATCAATTTATAAGACGTTATCACGTCAAAAATTTTTTTTGTTGGATAGCCCATTTATCGAGGAAGGCTATAGGCTATATAAAATCAGGCTACGACCATTAGGAGCGGAGCATTAATGAAAAATGTATCAAAAATAAGCTTCTATTCACGTGAAATGCACTAACTAAATATACTCATATTAGCGTGGTCATATTACAACACCGGCTAGCTCAATGAGTAGAGCACACGACTGTCAATACCAGGGTCATGGGTTCGAGCCCCATGCTGGGCGAATATATTTTTATTTTTTTTCTGCATTGCTTTCTTCTAAGGCTTACATTTAAATTTATTTTAATTTTATTTAATTAATTAAAAAAAATTATTAGTTGAAAAAAGTATAAATACTGCTTTTTATCGACAAAAAATTTTAAACGGTAACTCAGATCATCATGAAATTTGGACACAACATTCATCTCGGTAAACTAAGATGAATGTGTGTACTCATGTTCCTCCCTTCCCCATTCGTTCTTTTACACCCGGGTGAAACCGGACGGGACCGCTAGTCTTTGATAAATAGTGATTTGAATTTCAGAAGGATGTGTAATATTTATTGAATAGTAAATCGTTTTCAGAATGTTGTTTTAAAATATTTAAAGAACCATTTTAAAGAGACTAGATAATGCAGCGACTGCAGCATTGTTACCAGTAGATAAATTGTTATTGTCCATTGGAGTGAACATAAAGTAGAATTACGATATGTTACTAGTTATTATAACTTAATGATTATTTGAGTGAAGAAACGTGGAATGTTAAAAGAAACACCGCAACCTTGAGTGAGCCTGTTTCACAATATTCAGAGGTCGCTATACACGAGGCTGGTTTTGACGCTAGATTCCTTGCTAAATTTGGCTGCTAGGTTTTAAGCGTGCTGTCACTGTGGCGCTTCACACGATGCTGGCTTTATAGATGAATTTGATGCGCGCGCAGTAACAGTTCGAATGTTCACAAAAGTGAACGTTTTTTGTCTCTAAACAGAACACAAACTATGACGCCATGTTTGTTTGTGGGAGTTTGCCCATGTCACCCAAGTGGTAAGATACGGTTTCTTGCTCAGAACAAGCAGTCAGACAAGCACTAAAATAGCCCTTTTTCTTGTTTCATACTTTTCAGTAGACGGGTTTTAGTTTTTGAACTTATTTTTCCTTCGCGTGTTAGGCTACAAAATACGTTTTTTAAAGAATATTTCGAAAGCAGATCGTTGACAAACCGATATGTTTTTGTGAAGCAGGTCTTCAAAGATGCAGTTAGAGCAGGTTCGACTATAAGAACCAATAGTGCCAGTGTATTGTCTGCACTCGAGAGACTCGTAATAAGCCAGACGTGACGACTCCGGCAACAGTTTCCGGGTCATCGCATCGTTCCCGGAGGATACTTCTACAGACCTCCTTCTCCATATTATGCCGTTCGTTTTGTGCCTTCTTATACTTACGTATTCTTTGCGATTCAACTATAATCGAGTTCATGAACTAGTGGGAAATGGTTATATTACCAAAGAACAACATATTAACTGGGCTAGTTGCCGATAAACAATTCGAAAAATCATATTGAACAAAATTTCTTTAAAAAAGGCAAACCTGTTTTAAGTCAATATATAAAATGTTATCTTTTCATGATACACATTTTTAAAAAGCAGCTATTTATATAGGGGTAGGGCATAAAATAACGAGGTTTGTCTTTTCAAATGATTAGCTATATTTTGTTAATATTATTGGAATAGAATATTTACGGATCTGCCAGTAAAGAGTTAGCAAGGCAACCCAAAAATATCTGGTATTTCTCGATGTGTTGTCTTTAAACAGAAAAGCTCTGTTAATTGATTCTTGTAGTTATTTTGTTGTTTAAAAAAAACTGACAAAAAACAAGATCATTAATAAATACTTAAAACTGCAATAGGCTATTACACAGTTTTTAAAAAAGAGTTTTAAATGAATCCTAAAGTGATAAAGAAGCACAACATAAACGTAGATAGTTTACAAGCGAAATGACGTCACGCCGGAATCCAACATGGCGAACAGCGTTTTAGACTTTTGAAGAGCAAATTAAAAACTAAAATTCTTAAAATTGAATTATAAAATTTATATTGCATTATTGAATATAAATCAACTCTATTGCCTTCTACAAAATCTATCAAGAATATGTATTAAGTTTTTTATTATTATTAAGTTTTTTTTACATAGTGCAAAATACCTTGTTCAGTATATTTTTGTTAAGAATTACTACTTTTATTTAAATAATTTGATTAAATCAACTGTATAAATACAGTGTAAACTCTATAGAGCGACATTTAAGGGACTGTGCACTTTGTGGCGTTATTTAGAGTTGTCGTTAAACGGAGAGAAGAAATAATCCATTAATATTTTTTTTTACTACAAATATGTATTTACTCATAATATATAAAATTTACAACTGACCAACAAACACATTCATACTATCACAAGTTACAGCTGAGCTAAACATACCTATATGAAAAATAATCCCAACAAAAAAAGAACGAATTTCTTAGAATCTTCGGTACGCATGATACCGACAACAAAGCAACAAAATAACAAACAAGTATTGTTTATTGCTTAATGAATACGCATTGTTATTTAGAGTGGGTGTGTCTTTATTTAGAGTGTATCATTGTATGAGCAACAAGGTAAACCAACTAGAGTTAAGTAATTTCGACATTTTAAGGAGCTTGTAATTATATAGAGTGACGTTAAATAGAGATTACACTGTATTTCAACGCAGATGCAGTTATAGAAATATTTAAGCAAGGAAACGCACCGTGCCGTTAGATTATCGTGTTCGTATCTCGCAGGATGTTACGTCTTCACACTTGATCTCCACTGCGAGAGATGATGTGCGTAGAATGCATGGGTTGGATAATTCAAACGTCTATGGCAGCAAAATATACACAGGTGAATCCTAATACTCTTTATGCTATGCTCATGATGTGAAAACGTCTATTCGCTCGTTAAATACAATGAAAGCCGCTCGAACTTTCTTCTGTTACAAAATATCCTTAGATTCCAATTTAGACTAATATTTTAAACAGAAAAGATTAGTATTTTTGTTAGTTATCTTCTGTCTACAGATTAGTAGAAATTGCGATCCTTAATTGAAATAATTGGATGGAGAGTGCGGATATGGATCAAATAGTTACCATACTTTTTTGAAATATTTAATATATATATCTAACGTTTCGGCAAAGGTTTGTCTCTGAAGATGGCAAAAAACCTTTGCCGAAACGTTAGATATAAGTATACATTAAATATTTCAAAAAAGTATGGTATGGTATTATGTGACTCAGTGCACTTCTGGCAATTTCTAAACTTATTCTTTATTTTTTAAAATTTTATTATGACTAATTAAAATTAAATAAATTTAATTAATAGCTCATTTGAAAACTGTTACAAGTTACTGTTATAATTTTTCTACAGTGTTTTCAATTAAATATTATATTAAAAGAAATTTATTACTTAAAAAAAGTATAAATACTGCTTTTGAACGACAAAAACTTGTGAACGGTAACTCCGATTATTATGAAGTTTGGACACATCATTCATCTCGGTAAACTAAGATGAATGTGCGTACTCAAGTCCCTTCCTTCTCCGTTCGTTCTTTTGCACCCGGGTGAAACCGGGCGGGACCGCTAGTAATTATATAAATTGTGTACACTTAAATAGAGTTTCGATAAGATTGAAAATTTTATGAAGGTAACGTATTATAGCGTAGACATCTCTTACAGAAACAAAGCAACTGTTGTGAAATTAAGTGTGCAGATAAAATCTCAAATTGAATTTTCATGTTTTTACTTATGCCGCCGTTAGTTCCATTTAATTTTTATTCAATAAGCCATTAATACCTAATTGTATGCACCCCATTCAGTATCGAACATTGTAGTATTTTGATGATGAAAGGTTTTATCTATACCTACAGCTACCTAGTACCACAGCAGCAGGATTGTAGGGGTGCAGCTCGAACGCTGGTCATAGTAGTGAGCCTTGCGAAACAATATCAGGATATTGTGTTCGCGTGAGTATATCTTCGATTAGAGAATTTAATAGGAAGGAAATTCGGTGTACAGTTTTTTTTTTAGAAAATTGTTTTTCTGTTGATCAAGGTAACGGATTTAGTTATAATATCCCTATATTATTAAACGAGCTAATCTTGTATCTACCTTTCTACCTATGTACCTACCTATGTCCCTAAATATTTTCTCGAAAACGGCCCTAATGATTTGGATGAAATTTACTGAAAAGGGATTTTGGGGGATTTTAGCTAGGTCTCATCTCTCTAAAAAATCGTTTTCTTACAAATTTTAGCATTATAAAACTCAATTTTTTGACGTATGAAAATACTTAACTATTGTAAGTAGGTTTTGGAATTTTATACCAACAATGAGCATATCAGTATTTTATTTAACTTTTCGAGCAAAGCTCGGCCACCCAGGTACTAAAATTAAAATGGGCCACTGCTTGATACAATTAATTAGTCAGCAGCAAGAGTTAATGATTTTGACAAAATAAATTATATTTACCTCCTACTTGATAAATGTGTCAACTCTGTCAGTTTTTAAGGCTTGAAATACAAGAGTAATTTGCAAATATAATTTCTGTGGAGTCGATAAGATAGACAGTATCTACTCTATTCAAAGATACAGTCACCTATTGCTTATTTGTGTCATTTTGATTAGGATAAAGGTAGAGATTATCTGGATATTTTATAATATATCGATAGTTTAGAAGGTTACTATAGTTACTAAAATTAATTAACTACTTTTGATTTTGTTCACAGCACTAGTGCGTAATGGGTCATTGTACATGCATGAAAAACAGCTATTTTATAAGGCATAGTACATAAATATATAGTAATATATTGAAGAGAAAAGATTTGTACTTTTGTTTGTAACGAGTAAATTCAAAAACTACTGGACCGATTTTAAAAATTATTTCACTAATAGAATGCTACATTATCACTGAGTAACATAGGCTATATTGTTAATCGAGTTAAATTAGGGATCCCTACGAAAACTTAAAAACTTATAAAGTAACCCAAGGTGTAAAAAATATATAAAAAATTGGTTGTCTGTAAAGTCGGTTTACGGACGATAGTTTTACGTGATAACGTCATAAAGAAACATTTATGAACTCTCTGACGTCACGCGAGAAGGGAGAGAAATGCGTACAAGCCGACGCTTGGGCCGATCGTGCCTCTCTATCGCTTATACCGCGCTCTCGCTTGCACGCTCAGGCTCAGGCGGAACGTGACACTTTTTCGTGCGTGCAGCCGGTGTTTCATCAATTTATAAGACGTTATCACGTCAAAACTTTTAAACGGTAACTCTGATCATCATGAAATTTGGACACTACATTCATCGCGATAAACTAAGATGAACGTGCGTACTCATGTCCTTCCCCTATTCGTTCTTTTGCACCCGGGTGAAACCGGGACGGACCGCTAGTTAAATAATATAATAGATAATCCAGATTCTTATTTTTTATTTTGAATTTTTAAACGGATTTAACCAAAGCCAATTACGACCAAACACATGTAGGAAGAATCATATTATATTATGTTTTAGCAGTGACTTTTTGCCGTCCTGCCGAAAACCCTGAAGTTCCGCTATTTTAAAATTTAGTTTGGGAATCCAATTTTCTCAGTCTGGCAATTGTAGAGCATGAAAGCTGCGATGTGTAAACAGCAGCGCGGAAGATGGAAAATTGTAAACTGCAATTGGGTGATGGGAGATTCGTTTAGAAAAAGACGAATTTTAGAATGAGCTGTGAAGCCACGAATGCGGACGATGACGTTACGTCTGCTGAAAGAAGTCCTCTCCCGTGACGAAAACAATCACTTTACTCGAAAGTTTATTTGAACATCGGAACAGTAACGTCAGCATGTGTAAACTGGAGTGGTGAGGTGTGTAGAGAATAACACGGGCTGGACACGGGAATAACCGAATGATTTTAACAATCGAATAATTCTTTTAATCGAATAATTCATTCGAAATGATTCCTTCACATGATGTGTGACTATAATAGGTATGAATGAATGAATGTTTAAACTCTCAAATGGTTTTGCTTTTGGTTTCGATTTTCTGTCTTTAAGAGTATTCGTCCCTGCAAATACCCCCTGCACCCTTCATCTCAAATCTTTTCCCTTCGCCTAAAAACGGTTCGCGCTCTCCCGACGCTATTTTTAAAGCTAGAGGGTTCTGGTAAACGCCAAATGAAAGACAAAGAATCAGACTACAGATCCTTCAGGCGAATTTTTTGAAAAACAGTTTCGCCTACGTGTGAAATATTACGTAACTTATTATTTTTTTCAAAAGGTTGTAAGTTTTTTCAGGAATTTTTTTCAAACAATTCGCCTGAAGGATCTGTAGTCTGATTCTTTGTCTTTCATTTGGCGTTCACCAGAACCCTCTAGCTTTAAAAATAACATCGGGAGAGCGCGAACCGTTTTTAGGCGAGGGGAAAAGATTTGAGATGAAGGGTACAGGGGGTATTTGCAGGGACGAATACTCTTAAAGAGTCGCTTGCACACACCGTTTCATAGAACGAATATCGCATATCGTCGTGTGGAGTATGAAAACAGTGGTAGCCGAGGAAGAACTAGATCCCTAACATTACGAGTAACGATTTATCAAAAAAACTAAAGAAGGGCGCAGTTGAGATCCGCGCCGTACATTTTTCGTGAAAACGTCGAATATTTCTGTGTCCTGTATCGTCTACACATGATATGTCGAGATATATGTTAATAATAATCGAATAGTTCGAATATTTTCACTCGAAATATCCCAACACCAGCTACGATACTGAGCATTGTGGAACCATCCATGTATAATTCATGTTTGGTTGTGTGTGTGTGTGTTCGTGTACAGCGCATAACAGAACGCGTAGACAGCGATAAAATATTTGATTTAGTGAGCATATTGTGTCTCCCTCGAACATAAAACTGATCGTGCCGAATCAATTTATTTGTTTAGATAGGTACCTGTGCTATGTACAAGTTCACAAAGCAATCAGAATTGTGAACGAAGCATTAACGCTTTCAAAAATGTGTGAAATAATCGAACAAGCTGAAAAAACGTTCATTAAATTCACAATACGTGCTTGCTATTGGAAATTATTCACTTGTTTGGCGATTTTCTTTAATTTCTTTTAATGGTTAATAAACTTAGAAACACATAGTACCTACACATTATATTATAAATTTTCTTGTTTTTTTTTGACGTGATAACGTCTTATAAATTGATGAAACACCAGCTGCACGCACGAAAAAGTGTAACGTTCCTAACGTTCCGCCTGACGCAAGCGAGAGCGCAGTATGTTTCGGCTCAAGTTTGACAGCTACTAAAATTTAGGTTACCTATGTATTATTAAATAATAATAATAATAATAATGCGTTTAACGTCCGTTTCTAGACTTTATGTCATAACAGACGCCATTCGCACCATTACTATTTTTTTTTCTACCACACTTCCCGTTATTTTCTACAATTTATTTTTAAACTTCAACTTAATTAATAGCAATGGGCGAATGAAGGATTTTTTAGGAAATTAGGATAAGGAAGGCATATTTTGAGCATAGGAGTTTGGCAGGTAATCCGGCCATGGCCTTGAATAAGGAACCATCACGATATTTATCTGGAATTATTGAGGGAAACCATGGAAAACCTCAACAAGATGGCCGGTACAGGAATTACCGTTTCTCGGCGAGAATATGATACGTTATCACGTAAAACTATCGTCCGTAAACCGACTTTACAGACAACCAATTTTTTATTAATGCTTGTATTTTATGAAATGTGCCAAAACATAATAGTCTAAGATCCGGTGTTAGAAATATATACCCTCTATGTTATTTGATGACAAATATTATTTGTTATAGATAATATTATATACATTGATAAATCGCACATGGGTTGCATGGCTAAAACGCGTATCGATGCTGTTAAATTAAATAAATTCTAATTAACTTTTTCGGATCAACTTCTCCGATTTGTTACTCATGAAATCGAGCCTAAAATGAGAGAATAATATGACACAAGAAATTGGAATATAGCATTGATTCTATACATAAATATAGATCATCCACATAAACATCCGTTGTAAAAAGTTGTGTTCTGTGCACTTTGAGTTTATTTTTTTTGTTAACATTTTATTTGTGGGATATTCTCTCATTTTAGGCTCCATTTTTATGATCAACAAATCGGAGAAGTTGATCCAAAAAAGTCAATTAATATTTATTTAATTTAACAGCATCAGTACGCGATTTAGCTAGACAACCCATGTGCGATTTATCAATGTATATATTATCTGACATATTATATAATCTTTGTCATCATCAAATAACAGATGAGGGTATATATTTCTAATACCGGATCTCGCACTATAAGAAGCTTGGAGTGTTTCTAAATGTCGCGAAAATGCATTTACGAATGCTAAAGAAACAATTATTTAATTAAGCTATTGCTAGTCATTTGAATCTTGCTCAAAAAATGAAACGAACGTGTTATCAAAATAATTATTTCACTAATAAGATACGTCACGAAAAATATGCCTGATGCATTTACAAATAAATACACCCATCAGTAGAACTAACAAACTATTTTCTTCATACCTCGATCGAAAGCGCATACTTCGGCAGAAAGCCTAAAATTTACTCCTTGGTGGGATTACACGCACCAATGCAGGAAGTTCGTACGTAGTGAAGCAAAAACAATCAATCAACTGTTGTATAAATGTCGTTTCCATAGCAACCCTATTACATTTTAGCTAATAGTCGCTACAAGCTGTCATTCGTGGTTTTACATATATCCCCAAAGCTTCTTGCTTGGAATTTATCTGTGTCTTTATGTAATTATTAAGTAGTTAATTAATTAATGTATTTAATAAGCGTGCTTACGACCGAGGCATGAAGAAAAAATAGTATACACTACACTGGCCGAAAGTGTGATATCCTTGCCCTTCGCGCCTGAAGAGAAACCGAGGGCATCATGGCGCTCAGGGCAAGAATATCACACTTTCGGCCCTTGTGGTGTAATATAGTATTTTACTTAAAAAAATTAATCTTACAGGCATTTTTACGGCAAATCAGCGTATATCGAGCACATTACAGTTACATTTATATTTAAATGGCGTTGCTAACTTGAAATAAATTATCTTCAAATCTATTAGACCCTGTATGTGCAAATAAATATATCACCTGTACCTGCATAGTAGGGATACATATTAGTGATGTGTCGCTCCTGAGCGAGTCGTTCACAATGAACGACACCTTTCTCGGAGCGGAGCGAGTCGCTCTTTTTTTGTGAATGACTCACTCCGAGCGCCATTGCTCTGTGCTGAGCTGTTCTGTACTGTTGCATTCGCACATTTACAGAGCGCACACAGCACAGGCCACAGAGACACTAGTGAACTTTGCACGCACGGAGTTATCTTTGCTGAGTCGTTTAAAGTTGAATGACACACTGTTTACAGTGACTTAAACCATTCACATTGACGTCGTTGACAAAGATATAATATTGTAACAATAAACATTATTATTGTTAAGCTTTTATTATACTTTATAGTTTATCCGAAATGCGAATAATATATGAACAGAATCATATTAAAATGAGCTCAAAGCTGAGTGCGTATTGTGCTGTGCAGTGCTACGTGACTCCTGAGCATGCATGATGACAGTTCACACCTCTGCAATCTGCACTCTTGTGTAGTGCGTACTGTCTAGTATCGCTCGTTTGAACGACTCCCTCTGAGCGACAATTTTTAGTGAGCGGAGCGCATGGAGCCAGCTCCCAATAAAGAGTCATGTGGATACATCACTAATACATATTATATGAACTTTATAATAATAACTTTATATAATAATATATTGCATGTAGGGAGTAGGACTGTTTATGTGTATGCAGAGATTCTGTAGCCGGTGCATAAGGAAGCGTGTCTCGCCTATATTGCGTCCGCACTACCTTGTTTACATATCGCTGGGGGCATCGTTTGTATGGGGAATATTGTACTATCGCAGAGGATAGCTACACGTAGCTGCCTATGCACTTGTGATTGCATTCACAGGACCGGCCCTAAGACATTGACGCACCTGTTTAACATATTCAATAACTTTTAAATGCGCTCATAGTTAAGAGGGTCACCCATGTGATAGGTTGAAAAAATCGATTTTTAAACTTCTTTAAGCACGTTTGACTGGGCGAGTAAGCTGGTAAATGCCTGACGAAATCGTTTACGGAAGTGCATCATCGCGATGCCTGACGAAATTGTTTACGGAAATGCATCATCGCGTGATCGTTCAAGGCGAACGAAGTTTAGAGGGAGATATAAGTTAGTGAAGATAGTAAGAGAGAGGGTTACGTTTCGTATATTGAAAGTTGAGAGGGAGATATAAGTTAGTGAGTGCGACAAAGACGGAGCATCAATGGAAATTCTTTTTTTTTTGACAACTATTTGACGTTTAAAATGAAAACAATTGTTTTTGTATCATACATACATTTGATCGAATTTTGCTGCATTTTGTAACGGGAAATAATGTAGGTTAGTTAATAAATCCTTTTAAATGTATTATAAATTATGCTAATAAATATATATACATATTTTGCCTATTAATTAATCAAAAATTATATTTTAAACATTTCGTCTTTGTAGATATGTGCTACAGAGTGAGGTTATAAACTTTGAGACGAACCGACTGTATATTATTGTTTGTTCATGAATTTAACATGAGCAAATTTGAGGTATTTACGCATTATTCTTATTAAATATATTTAAAACAATTATGGCAGGAAGAAGTTTTACTTCAGTCGTGTGGTCTAAAGCACACTTGCTTTTTTTTCTTGCATAAATTGGTTCCTAAATATTTCCAGAATATGTTGATAAAATGATTTTATAATAATCGAAGTTGTTTGAAAGATAAAGCTGTTAGAAGAGGTGTTCGGAGCGCTCAGTTGAGCGCTTGGGCACCGAGCCTATTGTGACATGTCGACTTGTTACTTGAGACCTAAAACAAATCAGGCGCAAACAGCAAAACCCAAGAAATCATTTTTTTTTTCGTTTCTGAGTTGTATATGAATTCTAGTTAATTGTGATGAGCTTTTTGCAGATTAATGGTTAAGATTTCATAGCTTAAATCGTAGTTGAATCTTTAAACGCGGTTGTCTCCAAACTGTGTTTTTCTAAGTTGTCTCCACGATAACTCAAAAACGGTTTAACCGATTGCTTTGAAATTTTAATGGTTGATTTGGCACATGTATATTTGTAGGATGAAATACGATCTTTTGGAAATTCCAAGTGGTTCTATTTTTTTCGACACAAAATTATCGAAAAATCATGAAATTTATAAATGTAACAATTATTATTATTTTATTCAACACATTTATTAACGTAAGTTTGTAACATGAATATTATTTAATTCAACATATTTATTAAAGTAAGTTTGTAACATAAATATTATTTAATTCAACACATTTATTAATTTAAGTTTTTTAACATGAACATTAGTTCCTAGTTCATACACTCTGCTGCCATCTTGTCTCTGTTTTTCTACATGATCACCAGAGTACTCCAGTGGCGGCGTGGCTTTGTAAGTGGTGTTACACAAATTAATTTTCAAAAAATTGACAATTATTCAATTTTCAATATTTTAGAATAATCCTAGTTCAACTTATTGCCATAGGCTTATAGATTAAAATGCCGTTTATTTTTTTTATTTGAGATAAGCCAATTAGTCGGAATCATGGAGACCGTCAACAACCTTTTTCTCAAGATGGGTGTCGTCGGAGTGGTACAACTTAGAATTCATAAATCCGATCCTGTGATATGCAGTTTATATAGTACAGCTACAGCGTATCTAAAATTCATAGATGTGTAGGTAAATACGTATGTGTTTACATAGGTCATAGATGATTTAAAAAACGCCATACTACAAAACTTCTAGAAGATTCAAGATCATAGTGAGGTACCTCACAGGCATAAGTATATATTTTTATACTTATTTACTGTAGAAGTTCCATAACATTATCGAACCGATTTAAATGAGATTTTACATATTTTGATTATTATTTCAGTACAACGTCTCGTAATAATATAATATTATTACTACATCAGGCGATCTATACAAACAAACATTACAACAGTAATGTACTAATTACTGATGTTATTGTAATTGTAATTAATAGTAGATCGCCTAATGATGTAATAATATATTATATATTACGAAACGTTGCTGTGGTGAAATAATAATTAATCAAAATATGTAAAATTTCAAGCCATAAAATTTCAATTCTAATCTATCAAAACGAATACCTACATGTCTTGTCACTATTAGTGATGTGCCGGATCGTTAAAAATATATATACGCGGATACGGATCTGAATACGGATATTTGGTTTCAAGATCCGCGGATACGGATACGGATCTTAACTTTCTTAGAGTACGCAACGGTAAATATTGCACATCGACCTTTGAAAAGAGACTATATGTTATGGGAAAAAGTTATTGACCTCATTAAGAGTTAACTCTCATAACAGATTGTCTCTTTCCAAAGATCGATGTGCAATATCTCATTATAAAGATAGTTTTTTAGTACCTTTGAGTTATGTACTATTGGTATGGTACTCACTACGATAAATGTTTGCAATATAAAGGTGCCAAATACGATTTTAAAAAATAAAAAATAATCTGAATGGATATTAACAGTTTTTTATAATTACCTAATCACCTAAATATATAAAATTTCATCTATGAATTGAAAATTAATAAGGTAAAAGATCCGTAAAAAATCCGCGTATCCACGTATACGGATCTTTCTTCTCCCTCGGATATCCGCGGATACGGATACGGATATCCGGCACATCACTAGTCACTATATTGTATTTGTTTATAATAGACCTCAGTATAATATTTGCCAACAAATTTCGTTTTTAAATTAGTTAAAATAAATTTATATCTTTTAGCAGGTTTTAACTTTTGTCAATGTTCAACCATATTGTCAATCAAAATTATTCGTAGGGGAAGGGTTGCATAAAATTGAAAAACGTTTGCTACAAAAGCTATTTTCTTTGGTCCGAACAACAATAATCCGAGATAAAAAAATATGGGTTCCTATTTAAAAAATTGGAGGTGACCTTGATACTCGAAGGCACCTCCACAAAATGAAAAAAAAAAACACACCAATCTCCATTGATTCCCTGCAACTTTTGTTCGAAACTTTTTTTTCGAAAACCTGTCCTCTATAGTCTATATGTCACCGGGATATTGTCAAACCCGTGATTTTATAATTTCACTTAGTGAAATTACAATATCACGACTCTTTGTCAATCGTGATATTGTAATTTCACTAGTGAAATTACAATATCACGGATTTGACAATATCCCGGTGACATATACAAATAAAAGGGTGTTCCGGTTTCGAAAAGCCAGCTTGTATTATATAAATTACGTATGTCGACTCACAATCAAAATACTGAGATCTAAGTTTTGCAAATACATCTGTATCAGGGGCGGGCAAATTTTTTGATCGTCGGACTACATTGCTGATGAAAATTTGACCGTGGTCCAAAAATGTGGAGAGCAAAAAAAAGGCAGCAACAAAAATTTGAAGACCAAAAAAAAGGTCCTTTCATTTCCGCACCAAAAAGGTCTTTTTTCGTCTGTTGTGGCCCTTGCTATTTACTATTTTTCTAAAATTTATCCGCCAATGTTTTCGCTTTTAAAAATCATTTATAAAATGCTTCGCGGGTCGGACAAAAGTCTACTGCGGGCCGAATCCGGCCCGCAGGCTACTATTTGTCCAGACCTGATCTATATCAAACATAGAACAATTAAAATTAACAAAATTACTTTAAAACTCTGACTGAGGTCATCAACCACGGACGCCTTACTCTCCAGAAAATTGTAATATGCATTTTAATATTATTTACTAAAAATAGTTTTTGTAAGCAACGCGAGCTAAATTAAAATAAAAAATATAGTTTAAAAAACACGCTTTATATCGAACTAAAAAGTAAAAAATATGTTTTTTAAAATAAGCTTAAAACAATAATGAATAAAAAATACAAGTATTATTATGAAAAAAGTGTGGGGCGCTTTGTTCCACATTTTCGTACATCGAGCGCCCTACGCTTTTTTCACAATAATACTTGTATTTTTTATTCATTATTGTTTTAAGCTTATTTTAAAAAAAATATTTTTTACTTTTTAGTTCGATATAAAGCGTGTTTTTTAGTTTTTTTAAACTATAATTATTTTCCACTTTTTAGTTCGATTTATTGTCAAAAATTTGCGGAAAAAAAAACAATTTTTTTGGGCCTGGACGGGATTAGAACCCACGACCCGTGATTCCGAGAGTTGACGTCAGCGAAGACCCGTGCCTTAGACCGCACGGCTAACCACTGTAGTTACAGTGCTGGCATATTATACTACAGTAATAAACTACTTGCTGTATTCCAAACGAAGGTTACAAACAAACAAACAAACAAACATACATACATACCTACATACATACAAACAAACTTACAAGTGAAGTTAATATAAAGCGTGTAAAAATATTTTTTGTAAGCAACGCGAGCTAAATTAAAATAAAAAAGAAACACACACGATGCAATATAAACTTTTGTCAAAAAACTAAAACCAAAACCTTGTTCGATTTAATAAAAATACAAGGTACAGTGGAAAGAAACTGAAGTTGAGTATTTTCGTTCTAATCAGCACGTGGCAATCTTTATTCTCGTCTTGAGAAGCGGAAACGGTCCGTTAAACTCCCAAGGGATACGTTTCCGGTGGACACTTCACTTTTGCATCCCTTTTAAATGTTACAACAACATTCGGATGTCCTTTTTAGGTTACAGCGTACACTATTCTCATGTTGATAGACAGTTTGTTGAAAGTATGTTCTTTTTTATTTCTTTTCGTTGCATTCCGTTAGATTTTTTTTATTTTTATTGTCGCCGTAACTTTTTATGTCGCTTTATAACAGAGCATGTGTTTTACTAATTGGTGTTCTCTTCTGTGACAGTTAAAATTTTTTAATTTGTGCCTATAAATGATTCTATAATAAAAAGTGTTAACATACTGACCATTTTGCTATAACTTGTTAATGAAAATATTGTTACGTTAAGAAATAATTATACAGGTGATTTTTAAGTTGATTCTTTTTTTTTAACAGCGTGTAGAAATAAAATAGACGAACAAATATTTCAAGTAACTTTTTATCAAAACTTAAAAATGAAAGAGAAACGGGATTTCAAAGTTTTATTAAATTTTATGAAATTTTGAGGTCGGTCCTGGCGTTATGTTATGTCACTATGGAAATATGTTTTGTCATTATCAAGTAGTCACAGAAATTGTTCGAAGTTGTTCTCGTTTTGTTGGACACAAAGATGCGTACATGTTTGTAGTAGCGATAAAGGGCCTTCCGCGAATTATATGGGATCCATTTCCGATTCGTGCTATCATTTCTTAGTTTGTGCTAGCCGGGCTTGTGAATTAATTAAATAAAATTTAAAAAAAATTAATTAAACTTCGAAAGGCTGCAGTTTCTCTTTTATTTTTGAGTTTTGATAAAAAAAAGTTACTTAAAATATTCGTTCGTCTATTTCATTTCTACACGCGCTGTTAAAAAAGAAGTATCAACTTAAAAATCATCCTGCTGTATAAGGATTGAAATAGTTTATGATTATAAAAATAGGAGAAAACTTTATATTGCTCAAAATTTCGTGTTCAAGAGTCGACTATAATTTTTATAAACTAGAACAGGGGTCGGCAACCTTTTGAGACGGAAGAGCCAAAAGTTACAATTTACAAGATTTCCCAGTTTTTAAAAAGCCACTAAACATTTTCGTTTCAGTATTATAGTATTTGCTTATATAGGTATAATATATACCTATATACCTATCCGAGGACGACACGTCGCAACGGGGGCGGTGCGGGTGAGACGCGAGTGGAAATGGCTGAGAGATAGCCACTGTGCTCAATCATGGATCGATTGGACGATATTTTAAGGGTTTATATAATAAAATAATTATTTTTTGCATATGGAACTGGAGAGCCGCAACTTTACATCAAAAGAGCCGCATGCAGCTCGCGAGCCGCAGGTTGCCGACCCCTGAACTAGAACAAAATTTTAATAAAAAAAATTTTCAATATTTATATTTGTTAATTGATGCCAAAGAAACCGAAATATTGTGTTATTTTTTGTAAGATATAGAAAATATTATTTTTTGTTTGTGGTAGTCTAGAATTAACAACAAACCAGAATAATTCAACTTTGCCTTTATTGCTGAATATACCGTCAAGAACTCGCAGAAAACGTGTATACTTCCCGCTGCGCACACGTGGCAACTGGTGTACCGCTTTATTGGAAACTTTGATCGTTATGGACCTTTCTACATTTTAACACATACAATATTGCATTCTGTTATATTCTGACCGTGCGATATCAGTAAATCGTTGATCGCATATTCTTCATGTATATGCATCGAACTTCTCTTTTTATGTTACGTAATATTATTATTTTTCAACTCAGGTACCTACTACCTACCTACTATGTTGTTCAATACAATTGTTATATTTCAAAGAATTTCAGTGTACCGTGCTCTTGAACGTACTGAGATTTTATGAAATCTTTTGTATTTACAATTTTTATAGAAAACAAATAAAAATCAACTAGGTTCAAATAAACGGAGCACGGAACTATGTGCACGGAGGTTAAATGCATGGGTGGCTGACAGATTCAGTTCATAGAACTGTGAAACTATGGTTGCTTCGATATATTTTATTCATTTATGGATATTATTGTTAAAATGAATTCTTATATTTGAACGATTCCGTACAGTGCACAAATGGAACTAAGAAAAATGTTTGGTTATAATTCAGTTGTCGTGTTTAGTTACACATATGTTTTATATTATTATTAGGTATCTATATCTATAAAAATCAACGCCACTTTTCGTTGTAATTTTATAACTCAAGAACGGGCTCACCTATCCAAACCAAATGTTTAGGCTTTGTTCGGACTATTTAGTAGATGGTTTATGTGAAGTTTGCACAAAATCGGTCGAGCGGTTCTTCATTTATCACATTTTTTGTAACAAATGAATTCAATAAATGGCGGATCATTTTGTTAATAGGGATTTTGCTGTCAAATTGAAACTTTTTTCGGATGGGGACTGTGCTGTCAAATTGAAACTTTTTTCAGTGTTGACAGTACAAGCATGTTGTTATGTCATTCATGTGGTCATTTCATTTTGGACGTGCTTCGATTAAAGCAAATTGTCAGCGATAATTATTGCTTTGTGTTTATATTTTTAAACATATTGTTGAGTGCATTCATACAAACGGTGAGTCTTGAATTGTTCAAATGTACTATGTATATGTATGCGTGTACTTTTCTCAGTTTTTTAGCGAGCCGTCGGTGTTTCATATCGTTTACAGGCTTTTTTTGAATTAAATTGTCGAACGCATTTACACAAACGGTAAGTTTTGAACTGTTGAAGTGAATTACATGCATGTATGTGTGTTTCTTTATTTGAAAAAACATATTGTGTGCATACGGGTGTTTTATTCTTTTGTAACAGATGGAAGCACGTCGATTTAAAAATGAATTATTTAATGACATTTTTATATATATTGACGTATATATATTTCCATACACACATATACGCACATGTATATTTCAAAATAACTAGCAATTAATAAAATAATTTTTTATTTGAATAAATTAATTTGATGATCCAATTAAATTTTTTAATTATTTCACTTTATACGTAGCGAAGCACGTACAGGGCCGCTAGTATTTTATATAATCTCTGTGCCAATTTCCAAATTTTTACGTTAAATAGTTTCAGAGAAAATCACCTTTGACAAACGGATGGACACCAAAGTGATTCCACAAGTGTTTCGTTTACTTTAACTGTTCTCGAGTGATATCGTGATAGGTTGTAGATTAGATGCTTGATATTCTATATTCTATGAGTGTTTCGTTATGCACAGAACATTAAAAAAGCCGGTTCTTTGGGATATACAGAAATATCTCCGAGAATTTACCGCTTATCGAGAGTTTTCATTTAATTTTCTAATATAAAGGCCTTGATAAGGTTATTTTAAAAAAAATATTGGTAAGAAAACGGTTTACAGACAAGATTTTATTGAAATGTACCAAAAAGGAAAAAATTATTTTTATAATATTTCAATAAAAGGGTGTCTATTTTATTCCGTTCTTTTTAGTCTGTCGAAATATTTACCTACTATTCATACATTATTTTATTATAAAAATTTGATTTTAAAAACATTTGTATCATGTTCAATATTTTGATATTAACTAATAATTTTGAAGGAATTTTATAAATAGCGAATTAGAAATTAAATCTTAATTATTTTTTATATTTTTTAGATCAGTTCTGAAGAAGGGCCAAACCCGGATCGTAACGTTAATGTATTAATTATATATTTTGTTAATATATTGTCTGAAAAAATTTATTTATTGAAGAGTTCTAATCAGACGTTAATCAAAGATTTGAATTTGTATCATGTATTGTCGTCGGAAATACATAACATGTATACAAAATTTTAAATCGATCGGTTATGTGGTGTCCGCCATATTGGGTTCACAAACCACGTCACTGTGGAGGGTAGAGGTAAGGAGAACCATCTTATATGGTGGTAAAACTGAAAAAGTGTCCATCTGAAAGCGTCAAATAACAGTTCAAAAAGTGACCAGAATGGCGCTAGTGTAAAAAAGTGTTTAATGTAATCTTCGACGAAGTGAAGTGTGCTGAAAGAAATATTTAATATTTTTGTAAATAAAATCTTAATCACTTAGTCAAACATTATTAGGTAAATATAACTTATAGAATCATCAGAGAGAAATTGACACTCTTC
Source organism: Xanthostigma xanthostigma (assembly GCA_963575645.1). Classification (NCBI taxonomy): domain Eukaryota; kingdom Metazoa; phylum Arthropoda; class Insecta; order Raphidioptera; family Raphidiidae; genus Xanthostigma; species Xanthostigma xanthostigma. The sequence continues at coordinate 12,550,314 of OY754467.1, forward strand.
CTACGGTGGCGCCATCTTAATTATTCCCCTTTTGACGGACACTTTTCATACACAGAGATTGTTCTCCTTACCCTCTACCCTCCATACACATAACTCAGTAAAAATTTCACTCGTCAACCTCTTTCATTTGATACTCATTTCAAGATAGTTGTGAAGAAAAAAGTAATCCGCCATCTTGGGGCGTCCGCCATATTGGGTTTTTACAAGTACGTCACACCGCTTGCCGTATTCCACTCGTCAAATTCTTTCATTTAATACCCACGTCAAGAAGGTTGTGAAGAAAACGGCAATCCGCCATTTTGGGTCGTCTGTTATGTTGATTTTGTGCATTGTCACTGGACTTATACACGTGTGCAAAATTTCACACAGTGTGACAGATTGACAGACATGGCAAGTTAAATAAAAGCTTGATATAATTGAAATATAGACCTGGTCAGTCATGCTTGGTGCATCCTGTGCAAATGTTTGAACAATAGTGTATTAATTGATAAAATGATAAAATAATGGTTTCGAAATAATTTACTGTCGATTGCACGCCAGTTATAAATTAATATTATGTGATATCAGCAACAGGATTTTTACAATTGCATAATAAAATACCGTAGCAGTGAGTAGTATAATAATACAATAGTTACCACATATAGATATCATAATAGTATTTTGTGACCAAAAGGCAACACCGTTTATGTCAAATTTATGATAAAATAAGATTTACCTTGTTCATTTTCATACGACAAAACTACATAATATTACCCATGCATTATTTCTTACCTACTTTCTTGTATCCTTGATAGTAAAATAACACAATTTTAGGAGTTTTTCGCTTTTCGAAAACATGTACTTTCAATAAAAAAATTCGATCAACAATTTGGGATTTGACATAAAACGAAACGACATCTGCTGACAGAAATTAAAACCATAATCACATTAAATTTTACATGCTGTATATATGAAAAATGACAAATTCGACGCTAAATTTGGCCTAACCTCCGCCCATATGTCAAATTCCAATAGATGTCAAAAGACACTACATTTTAGCCTTGGACGACAAATACGATTATAATTAAAAATAATAATTATTTTCCATTTATTTCCAAAGTATTGTTTTTTCGACGTTTTTAAACCCATTGTGTTCCCCTTCAAACAAGGAAAAAGTTAATGTCATGTTTCTTAACTATCAAACTACAATAATGACATGTTTTAAATACATTCGCTTAGTTTACACCGAGTGTTTCAATCCCATTTCGTTCTGGAGTGAAATGGATTTATGGCATAGGGTTACAATTTGATTTACTTTATTCGTAAGGCTCGTTTCACACTTATACGGTTCGATTCGGTTCGGTGCGTATCCGATTCGTTTTCGGTAGCGCCTAAAACGAATGAAAACTCTTCACACACATTCGGTTAGTATAAGGTTTGATTTCACGATCGAATCATCGAATACGCAGTACTGAATTTTTTACTCACTTTTCCCACAATGAACTATGGAGAAAAGACAAATTGCTGCCATGTTATTTCTCTATAGAAGAATCAAAAAACGAAAGAGGAATAATCGACTTCACTGGGTACACCCTATCCTCACCAAACGGGTGGAATTTGGTGCATTTTATACCCTTTTTCCGAAATTAAGGGAGCACTACACGTGATTGGACTGATGTAATCAGCCGCTCAATATCAATGTCAAGTGAATCAGACATTGCCAAATGTAAATTATAGAATTTAAAATGAGAAAATGAAAATGAAATAATATTTTCCCTTGCCGAAAACGTGACCGAACCGAAACTAAACCGTATGTGTGTAAACGACCAATTGCTTTTGTGAACTCTGGACCCGAATAGAAACCGAACGAAACCGATTCGTGTCGAGGGGGCTTTCGGTTCTATCAGTTATCTATTAGGTACCGAACACACACCGTATCACCGTTTCACACTTTTCCGGCAGCTACCGAAAACGAATCGCATACGCATCGAACCGAATCGAATCGTATAAGTGTGAAACGAGCCTAACGGGAGGGAAAATGACAGTGAAAAACAGAATAACCCAGTTAGAAAATTATTTCAAAACTTAAACAAATGAATAAAATATAACCTTTAAATATTTTAATACCATAACCTACAAAAGGTCGTGGATTTAGAAAAAGGTACTGTTATTTATTCATACTTATATGCCCTTAAAATATATTAATTACTAGCTGTCCCGCCCGGTTTCACCCAGGTGCAAAAGAACGAATAGGGGAGGGACATGAGTACACACATTCATCTTAGTTTACCGAGATGAAAGTTGTGTTCAAATTTCATGATGATCGGAGTTACCGTTCAAAAGTTTTTGTCAAATTTTGAGTTACATTTTGCAACATTTTTCATTGATGCTCCGCTTGAATTAGTCGTAGCATGATATTATATAGCCTACAGCCTTCATCGATAAATGGGCTACCCAATAAAAACAATTTTTTTTCAATTCAAACCAGTAGTTCCTGAGATTAGCGCGTTCAACCAAACAAACTCTTCAGCTTTATATATTAGTATATATAGATTAAGCAATAAACCTACACTTAGCTACATTTAATTTGGCAATATTCTGACTTCATTCCTTATTTAGGCTGTTTAAACTAGATTTATTTCACTCTGTTGCACTGATCTTAAATAGTTAAGATATAGAAAACGTTTGAAAAATTCAACATAAGCTTTTCTGTCATTTGGTCTCATATGCTATGTACCTATGTAGATGTAAGTATAACTAGTTTTTTTTAATTGCGCGTATACTGTATGGGTACTTCAATATGAAATAAAAAATGTGCGCTGCAGTAATGTGTGATTAGTTCGTTTATTGTTACAATTTTAGTACAGATTGCTGTAAAAATTGCTACCGTGATTAATAAACTGCATACTTATTCATCCATACATAGCACATGTACTTTAGAAATTTTTATATATAAAATTTAGTTGTGCATGTTTCCGTAATTCTTCTGCTCCTCTTGACCGATTTTTTTTTAATTTAACCTGGACGTTTCTTAGCTATTAGGCTAAACGGCGAGGAGGTAAAAACTTTAAAAAGTGTATTATTCGGGCACAGGCGAGATTATTGTTGGAATCGCTTAGTTTTAGGGTGTAGTTCAACCCCCTAAGTTTGCTTACAAATTGTTGGTCTGCTTGATTTTATAATTAACAATTAGTGACGAAATTAGTGTTTTTTTCTCTATTTCCTTTAATATCTCCTTTCCTCTTGACTTTTAGTATAGCATATGCGTTGTGAAAGTTGTTCCTTATGAAATTTCCTAAAAAATGAGCACTGATAGAGGTCGCTAAGTGCAATTGTTTACTTGCAAATAGCCCCGAAAGTTAAAAAACACGTTTTTTCACTAAAAAATGATCGCACATAAATGGCTGAAAATTCTCAAAAATGATGTCAATGTTGACCCAAACATGCATGAATAATTTTAGTGTCATCGGTCAATTACTTCTTGAGTAATTAACGATCACTTTTTTTTTGTTTCCTTAGTTGCAAATTGCGCCATGTTTTTCACAAACGGGTTTCACTGGTCGGACCAAGCCAGAAAAATCACAAATCCATTCAACTTTAGTATCCCGTTGTAATTTTTAGAAAAAATTTATTCTAACCGACTTTATAACGATTGAATATTGGAAAAGTTATATGATTTTATACGTTTGTCTAAAATTGGTCTCACTAAAGAAATCGTTATAAAATCGGTTAGAATTAATTTTTTACAAAAATTCCAACGGGATACTAAAGTTGAATGGATTTGTGATTTTTCTGGCTTGGTCCGACCAGCGAAACCCGTTTGTGAAAAAAATGGCGCAATTTGCAATTAAGGAAACAAAAAAAGGTGATAGTTAATTACTCGAGAAGTAATTGACCGATGACGCTAAAATTATTCATGCATGTTTGGGTCAACATAGACATCATTTTTGAGAATTTTCAGCCATCTATGTGCGGTCACACATTTTGATAGCGAGTAGGACTTCTGCCTACCGGATCTGATAGTAACAATACACAAACATACATGAGTCTTTATATAAATGTAGTATTTATTTATTCAAATTATTTTCAGCGTGGTTTTGTTTTTTAAACAACGCTGTAAAAGAGAAAACATATACTTTTTTTCTCATTTGTCACACCGTTTACAGTACCATGAATTAAATATTTATTATTTAATAATAATATGCAGATTTATGCAATACATGCTTCCGGAATCTCATACATAAATTTGATTAAAACTATCTACGAAAAATCGAACATGTAATTTCTACGTTTAACGCTGTTGTGTTGTTTACATAGCTGAAATCCGTTAAAATGCAAATTGTGTTATTTTTTCGCGCTTAAATATATATTATATTATGCATCTTGCACATGGTGCATACCTGTGGTTCGTGTACGTAATGCAATTTACTTAGCATACCGAGTGTTCTATAAACACAGGCTATGGGCTATGTGCAGGGAGGCGGAGTTACAAATTTTTCGATGCGATCGTTTGTGGTGAGCACTAGGAGAAACTTCAAATTTTCCGTATGTCAGTGAGCAATGTTTATTAAAAGTGAACATAGTTATAATTTTATGAAGTTTTTTAATTACAAAGAAAACATGGGCAAATCTAAGCGATCTGGAAATGCCTGATGTGTTCCGGGCTGTTGCGCTGATGGCGAATTAAGTAAAATAAAGACGATTGTCGCCAAAATTATACGTTCCGCTGTCATTGTAAACAAATTAATTATTTATATATATTGTACGTCATTATTGATAAATAAAAAATTCTCGCATACCTTTTATGTTATGCTATTTATATCATGTTTTACAATCTGAATTTGATGGTACCTACATAAAATTAACATCAGTTTTCCTTATTACATTTTTTTTGACACATCATGGCCAACTAAAGTTTTTGATTTATCACCTTAGAAACATGTCGCGATTTCCATAAAAAGTGAGTTCAATAATTCTCTATTACCCACTAGCGGCGCTAATAGGATACGTGCACACAGCCTATAGAGGAGGGTTAACTTGAAGGTTAACATCGATTATCGATATAACATCAATAATAATTAATTTGTTTAAATTACTGTGAAATTAAAATGAAGTAGTCTCTTTTTAAGTCGTTGTTAGCTATATAAAAAAAATGGGAGGCTTCGTGGGACGCTTGGCAGATGCAAAACATAAATTTAAGCAAAATTATAGTAACTAAATTTCGCCCAGTCAACTAACTAAATTCTAGTAGCTAAATATCGCCCAGTCAACAGACGAAATTCTAATAACTAAATATCGCCCGGGACCTATTTTTCACCCTGTAACTAAATGTTGCCCTGTCATCTCGTTGTCACCTTTAGCAAAAGCCAAGTTATAATCCAACACAAAGCAACACGTGCAGTCATCTAGCGAAATACTGGTAACTAAATTTCGCCCTGTTATCTAGATGTCGCCTTCAACTAAGTCATGTATTCAACGCACATAAACGTAACGTCCTCCCATAAAAGTGTCGCCCCAAATGCACGGTTTTACTACAAATCAAATGCGCTATTAGATGTTTCACATTAAAAGACTTCCCGTAAGTTAGCTTTCACTTCTTTAACTGCTTTGGAGACGCTGCCTTTTCTCTAAACAATAATGATTCCTAACTGATGATGTTTGCAGAGAAAATAGTACAATGACATTAAATATTGTAAAACAAATGGACATTAATAAAATGTATTTTAAGTAGAGCAGGCGTTTTTGTTAATATTTTTATCATTAATCGTTCACGAGGAAATTTATTACTTTTTTATTTATTTTTGTTACAGGACTATTACCTAATATTGCAAGTTGCGAAGTTATTCCCTGGTAAGCCACTTCTTTTCAAGAAATAACTAAGTACTTTTTAATACTACTTTAAGGTTAAGTTCGCAACTTGCTATATTAATCTAATGTTATAAAGAACTACATTTCAACACTTTTTTTCCTTTTTTGTTAAAACTGTTTAATAATATCGATAGACGTCTCAGGTATCATGGCGCGCTGGGCAAAGTGTCACACTTTCGACCAGTGTGGTGTATACTATTTTTCTTCATGTCTCGGTCGTAGGCATGCTTATTAAATATATTAATTATTTAATTACTTATTAGTTACAGTAAAAACACGCATGACAGCTGTTCGCGACAATTAGCTAACATGTAATAGGGTTTCTATGGAAACGACATCTAAACAACAATTGATTGTTGTTTTTGCTTTACTACCGCCCGAACGTACGAACTTCCCGCATTAGTGTGTGTAATCCCACCAAGGAGTAAATGTTAGACTTTCTGCTTTACAATTGATACCGAAAGTATGCACTTTTGATCGAGTTATGAAGAAAATAAATGTTTTATCCCGTGAAGTATTACCTCCTGCTACTTGATGTCCAGCGTTGTTCTGTAGACTGTATACGAATTTAATTTCATATACGGACTATAACATATACAATTTAGTATTTACATTATTTACATATATTTTGCAGGACTTTTATTCAAGGATGTTATGCAAAAGCACGACATGCTGACTCACTTGCTAATATTGCAAAATTGTAAAGCAAACAAAAATATTAAAAGTTGTGTTGAAGAAATTTATTATTCGGTTTAAAACAGAGGTTCCCAAACTTTTTTGTCTCGTAGACCACTTGCCATGGTTTTCGGTTTTGGGTAGACACCCTGCTTATCTGATATTGATTTTTTGCAAATTCATTAATTTCAAATGTATTTTTGACAACCGGTATAGTGCTTACTCACTTTGAACGATTTAAATTTATAACGGTAATGAAATGTTTAGTTTTACACATTTATTAATTAGATTCAAATTAAAACGAACCAAATTAAAATTTAATTTCTGTTACATAAAATAACTAAGCAAAAAATAAATGCTTTTAGTGTGAGGGATGAACCTGATGCTTTAATAATAAATTTTCAACATTTGGCTTCAATTTAGTTAGGTTTAATCTTAAATTTCTTCGGTTAACGATGTCCAGTTTGTTTCTTTTTTTATTAGGAGATTCACTATCGTTGACCCCCATTTTCATTTCATGGACCCCCAATTTTTTTCCCGCTGACATGGACCTCTTGCAAGTTGTCGTCGACCCCTGGGGGTCGATATAGACCACTTTGGGAATCACTGGTTTAAAACTATCTCTATTTTTAACGTTTATTTACAATGTTGCTTTTTTTTCTGCAAACTCATATAAATATATATAAATCTATTTAGATTACCTACGTTATTTAATGCGATTTTAAGTATTTGTATGCAGTGCCGCATCGTAAGTAGTATAGTCAAGATTCTTTTACGTCCTCGAAAATTCTTTGGTTAAAATTTTCGAATAAGACAATCATATTCGTTACATATTCAATAAGGCCTATCGAAATCCAAGAATCTATCAGAACCAATATAAATCTTAATAGTTAGGGAGCTGACGCGCAAAAAAACAATGTCAGCCCAACTTTCTGCCGCTTGGTACATAAGCTATTTAAGTAATTTAGAGAATTTTTTCATTTATATGCTATATAGGCGGAATCTGGACCCATTTTAAGATAGGGGGGATAAAAAAAAATTAAAGGTAAAAACTGAGTTAAAATTAAAAAAAAAATTCTGCCGCTTCGTTTTAAAGATCTGTTAGAGCCAAATTATCGAGAAATACCAGCTGCAGAAATTTTTGATCAATTGTACCCTCCCCAAGGCACTCCTAAGAAAGTGGATTTATGATCAGAAATTAATTTTCTTAGAAGAGTGCCTTATGTTGAAAAAATTATCTCTGTAGGATGACCACGAACAAATTTTTCAAAATTTTCTACACTGTTGCTTAGCCTATCTATAGGCTATCCACAAATTGCACATAAAGCGTCAGATTTATTCGCGGAATTCACAAAATGCCTTTCAAGAGTTTTGTTCTCACATAAAATTGTGATTTTCTTCTGCCTAATTCTTATCAAAACTAAATTAGGAGTTTTAATTAAGCAGAACGGTTAAGGGGCAGCGTTCTTATCCAGAGTCTTCTTCGAATACGCTTCTGGTTTTGGCTTTAGGCCAATGCCTGGTATATACCTATACAAATTTGGAACGTCTGTATTATCTGCAATTAACATCTCTAAGACACGATTCATTGATAACAATATTAACTCGGGTTCAATTACAAACATCTCACGGATATACAATACAAGCGGCACATCCGCACCTAACCCAATTGCAAATGTAACAACGATAACTTCAAGTACATACATAATAAACAATATGATATACTACTCACGTATATCTAACGGTTGAACGTGTCCTGGCAGGAGGAGTGTAACACATCCCAGCAGGAATATTGGTAACCGCATAGCAGGAACCCGCATCCCGCTCGAAGGACCACAGCTAGACTAGACGTGTAAATACGCTCTGCTAGTTCAACCGCTTTATATGTGTATGGTAGCTATCGGGCAATCAACAGACTCTGTTGGTTTCGCTTCAGTCCGAATTTCCGTCCGCTCTCTGACTCTAGCCGATCACTGCACGGCCAATGTAGTTAATTGTCGTCGCTAATGGCTTCATTGAATTCAAGTTTGATCTGTAACAAACAATATGACGTGCTTGTAACTCATTTACAACACCCTTTGACACTATATAATGCAATTTAATCTGACCAAGTTAAATTAAAAAGTTTCGTCGACCTGTATTTGAAATTGAAAAGTTGCACATGTACAACATTTTTTTGTAGTGAAACTTCCTAGGTATACAAAAGACAAATGTGAAACGCTTCTCCGACTTCAACCAGCAGTTGAAAGGAAAGAGTAGGAGAATCGTTACCCCTCTCTGTGTCAACTGCGTTATGCCGGCAGTACCGCCGAGGGGTACACAAATGCAATCGTATGATTTGCAACTAGAAGTTTCACTTTTGTAATGCGTTCTCGTAAAACATTTTTTAATTTTTTTAATTAATTCATAACTGTTTTTTCCGTTGAGAGAATATCACATTTCTCTTCAATATCTATACTAATATATAAAGCTGAAGAGTTTGTTTGTTTGTTTGTTTGAACGCGCTAATCTCAGAAACTACTGGTTCGAATTGAAAATTTTTTTTTTGTTGGATAGCCCATTTATCGAGGAAGGCTATAGGCTATATATTATTAGGCTACGACCAATTGGAGCGGAACATAAATGAAAAATGTTGCAAGATGTCTCAAAATTAGTCCGTCCGACAAATATTATCAGGTGAAATGCCTTAACTAAATATTGCAATATTAGCGCGCCTAGAGTACAAACCCGGATAACTCAATTGGTAGAGTGCAAGACTCTTAATGCCAGGTTCTAAGGTTCAAGCCACACGTCGGCGAATATATTTTTTATTTACTACATAGCTTTCTTCTAAGGCTTACATTACAATTTTTTAAAATTTTATTACGACTAATTAAAATTAAATAAATCTAATTAATAGATCATTTGAAAACTATTACAACTATAGGCATTAGGCACCTATATAAAAATAATTTTCCTACAGTGTTTTCAATTAAATATTTATTATATTAAAAGAATTTTTTTACGTAAAAAAAGTATAAATACTACTTTTTAACGACAAAAACTTTTGAACGGTAACGCCGATCATTATGAAGTTTGGACGTAACATTCATCTTGGTAAACTAAGATGAATGTGCGTACTCATGTCCCTTCCTTCCCCATTCGTTCTTTTGCACCCGGGTGAAACCGGGCGGGACCGCTAGTACTATATAAAAAAACATTTTTATGTCTTCTTTTAGCACAAAATAAAAAAAATATTTATAATAATTAACATGTCAGTGTTCAGTGAAAGTGGAAATATCAGCTGAATGTAGTCATTTATATAAGTGAGAAAATAATATATTAATTTACAAAACTGAAAAATAGCACGTAGCCACATTTATCTATTGTAAAGCGGATTGTGCAAACCGATTTCTCGGCATACCGTAATAATTAATATCCATTTGGCAAAGCTTCGCTGCTGCAGATGTGCCAAAGTACACTACTGGTTAAAAACATTTATTTCAAAGATTCTCTATTCATTTGTACACATTATTTCATATTCATGCTCTTTCTACTGTGGTACACATTTAGTTTACAATAATATTGTTTACATTAGGTTTATTAACTTTACTTCGAACTTTTATGAGGCTGCACAATGCACTGCCGCCGTCTCCAGTGGCGTCTCGTTACTTCGGTGGTTTTAAGGCCGCTGCACACGAGGCTGGTTTTGCCACTGACAGCAGTGCTGGAACTTGTGCCGGCTGCGAAAATGGAAATTACGTCATTGCGAGCTCATGTGCGTGATTACAAGCTGAATTTCAAAATTAGAACCGGGACTATTTTTCGTGCTTGCTTCTGTGCTTGCTTTTAGCAAGAACCAATCAGAAAACTGTATCTTGTCACGTGGACGACATGGGCAAACATCACAAACAAACATGGTGTTATAGGTAGTTTGTATTCTGTTCAGGGACAATAAACGTCCATTTCTGTTAACATTCGAAAAGTCTGCGCGCGCATCCAAACCATCTACAAACCCAGCTTCAAATCTCGCTTGGAACAGGCTTACAGCGATATCAAGTAACGAATCTAGCGGCACAATCAGCCTGATATGCAGCCGCCTTTATTTATCCAGAAATTATTACAAAATTCATGTAAGATAGTACCTATATTTTCGGGATTATTTTCACATCGGTTTTTAAAATCTTAAATTTTTGAATTGCTTATCCAAAATAATTTTCTTTATATCTGAAACAAATGATCGTGTCTTGTACGTACTGAATTGTGATATAATTTTGATAAGAAATAATAAAAGAGTGCTGATGATTTCTAGTTATTTCTTTAATTATCATTAATTACCGAGCGGAGTGGCGTAGCGAAGAGAGCACTAAACTCGCATTCGGGAGATACCGGGTTCGAATCCCGGCGGGGGCAGATGTGACTGGGACTTTTTCCTACTGCCTCTCGCCGAGAAACAGTAATTCCTGAAGCGGCCATCTTGTTGAGGTTTTCCATGGTTTCCCTCAATAATTCCAGATAAATATCGAGATAGTTCCTTATTCAAGGCCATGGTCGATTACCTGTCAAACTCCTATGCTCAAAATTTGCCTACCTTATCCTAATATCCTAAAAATTCCTTCATTCGCCCATTGCTATTAAACAAGTTGAAGTTTAAAAATTCTAGAAAATAACGGGAGTGTGGCAGAAAAAAAAGAGTAATGGTGCGAATTGCGTCAGTTATGACATAAAGTCGAGAAACGGACGTTAAACGCATTATTGTTATTATTAATTATCATTAATTTATTGCAAAACAACTTCCGAAATAAATTAAAGTATCAGGTTAGGTCGTTTTTAATTTAACTTTTACAACTTACTAGGTATGAAATCTGAGAATAATATCATCAAGCCAAAGGAAAGTGAAAAATGATTCTCGCTACGGAGACTTCAAATAAAATAGGACAACGGTATCTCTGAAAAGAAATGAAGATAACTGATATTTGGCGTGATTTATGTTTAAATAATATATAAGCTCTTGATTTAAGATTTGTATGAGTTCATTCAACTATTCAAGTTGAATGAATATTGAAGTCGTTTATTAAAACAACTCCCAATTCCCTACACGGCCAGGAAGAAAGCATGACTCTTCGTTGAATTTAATCTAATCGGTTGTTTTTAGGCACAAGTTTCAGTGAATCAGAATGATGGTAAATGTTTTTGCGTAAGAGTGTACCATCTACCCTTTTAAATGTAATCATTTATTTTATGGTACCTATATAGCCGGCCGTGTTGTTCCGACTTGGATCAGAGATTTATTCGCATTCACAGTTGCTTTCTGTTGCCAGTGGTTAAGTTTAATTTTCTTTAAAACACATACATACTTACGGAGATAAACAGACTGAGAGCGGTTTAAATAAAATAAATTACTTTTCACCGGATAATTAATAAGTCTTCTTTATGCGGAAATGATTTATCTTAATATTCGAACTTTTACTGTTAAATTAAATCTTCGCAAATGTACTCGTATAAAGTTAAAATACGATTGGAAATTCAGCGGGCAATTACTACGCTGCGAGAATTTATTGAAATTTCTTCTCAATAATTAAAATTTTCATATCTTATATGAACGAATATAATTAACATTTAAAAGACGCACTTTTTAAATTGATTTTTATTATTATAAAAAAAATATAAAATCGGCAAATTTTGATTTTTGATGTTTCATAATAAAGATAATGTGAAATATTTTTATGAAATTTTCTTGTAATTTACTGAGGCCACTACAAAACTTCCGGATTTGAAAAGAAAACTGCTATCAAATTATCTACTAATTAAATATGCGCTAAAATAATATTATTAAGTGCGAGGTTTTAGTATTCGTGGTTGTATATTAATAATTTTACTCCAAGTTAAAAATTTACAATTAGTGCAATAAGAAAAAATTCACAGGTTTGTGGACAATAGTTATATTTATAATTGTATATATTGTTATATTTACAATTATAAATATAACTATTGTCCACAAACCTGCGAATTTTTTCTTATTAACTATTATCGATGGACACGATATGGATATCTAATATAAATTTGTGCAATTTTTTAAGCAAATTTAAAAATGGCGAAATAAAGATTACAACAATTACGTATTGTTTCTTAAATAAATGTTAATGAAATATTTTCTAGAATTATTCGTAGCTCCAAAGGTTGCAATAATCTAAGTTTAAAAATCGTTTGTAGATATCAAGAAACTAGATTATCTAAAAACTTAGGTGCTGAACATTTTTAACTAAGTATGGATTTTTTAATTAATATATAATTTTTCTCTCTAAATTAAGACAAATTTTATATACAGTGAGAGAAAATATTAGAATTTCTAGGATCTACTAGGTCCCCTTCACTCCCTTTTTTGCGAAAAATCACCCTACAAGAGAATTCATCAATGTGTTCTATGGTCTAGTTTTCGAAGGGTTAATCAGATATTAAACGTGTGCATAGGTAAACATATTTATTAATAAATTTAAAATAAAAAATGTTCCTTAATATATCGCAAGCAACTTCACTATATAAAAGGGAACCAATCAGGAGTTCAGAAAGCCTGATGAAAATGGCTACCTATATGCAGAAAAACGGCAACTTCACTCTTGAGTTCTCATTTTTCTCAAGCGGCCTACACACCTTGATGTTAGCTGCGATGCAGGCATCGACTCTTATGTTTCATGATGCAAATAGCAGTGTGTGTAGTACTGAATCACGTATTTGGCATCAGTTGCGGCTTGCAGCGATGCTGAGTCTGGAATCCCATTTTGGTCGGCGAGCCACGACGCCGAGTCGGTGATACTGATGCAAGTTTCAGCGTGTATAGAATTGCGTCGATACCAAGACGATATTAATTTATTTTCTCGCGCCATTTTAGAGGTTACTTTTCCATGATGGAAAGTGATCGTGTATTTTGGGAAAAGTTCATAAACATTTATCATCTGCATACGTGTCTTTGGAATACAAATGCACTTTTAGCTCTTCCAATAAATTTGCATTTGAATAACGTTTTCTTTCTATAAAACATCTTTTTGACCATTTCCTTTTTCTTTTATGGAGTATAGAGAGTGCCCCAACTACTGCTAATAAAACTGGTGTTGGCAAAACGTACCTCATTTTATTTGTCAATCATTAGGTATCTAGAAAATGACTTAATCCTACTGTTCTTGTGTTGCATGAACATCGAGCCGATTCAGTCATCGCAATAGTTTTCGATTTAAGGAGGCGTTTATGCAACTGATGCAAGTTTCATTTAACATAAGAGTCGACGCCTGCATCGCAGCTAACATCAAGGTGTGTAGGCCGCTTAGAGATATACTGTGATTTGTAGACTGTAACATCAATAGTTTGAGCATTATCGATTCGTACTTGTTTTCACGAGCGCACAATATATATGTTACACAAGCTCTAAATATATTTTTCACGAGAAAACGCCTTTCTATTGGAAAAGTGAACAGATGTATTCGAAAAACTGAAAATAAATGTTTAATATGCATCTTTCTATTGAAAAGTGGCTTTAAAAAGTGTAAAACTTTTAATTGATGTTTATAAATAAATTACCCAGGCGGTAATTATTTATATTCCTTTTCTGTAACGAATACAATTATCTTTCAATTTTTAAATTATATTATATACTTATATTTAGATTTGATATACTAGTACTACACTATAATATACATGTGTATGGATGTTTGTGTGTGTGTTTAGTTTGTGTAGTTCAATTTACTAAGTGGAGCGTTTGTTCAGATATTAATTAATAATTAACTGTAACATATTAGCTATTATTATATGAAACGTTGTTGTAGGCGCAGATGGAAAATTTAACACAAACATTGCTTGTGGTTTAAAGTTTTGGTTATTATTTCTGCAGTTTTCAACTGTTGGCGGCTTTGCATCCACAAATAAATAATTGTATAACAGTTTTAGATAAATAATAAGAATAACTGTTTGATTATTGATTTTTACAGGTCAGTAACATTAGCGACAAGTGCAATTTTATAAAGAGTTCATGTCGCTGCACTTTGTTTTTATTAACTTTTGAAATTTTAAAGTTGGTAAAATTATTTTATGGCAGAACTGGTCTTCCAAGTATAGTTTTAAAGTATAATAGCGAGTAGATTAACATTGAGAGAAATATTTAAACTTAAACTATATATAATATACAGTGTGTCCCAAAAAGTTTTATACAAATGGAGAAAAGTTTATTTTACATTTTACAAAAAATATATTCTTGATAAAAATCTCTGCTTCCCTTGAAGATCCATAATTTTATCTTCAATACTCAATTTTATTATTGCAAATATCATATTGTTTACTAGCCATTATCCGCGTCACCTCAGGCGACATCAGAAATTTTATATTCTTTATTTTACTATATAAATGTCAATATTTTTTAAGTTGGAATGGTCCCGTCGCACAAATTGGTTGGAATTTTTTATTTGTTCCAAAACAAAATTAAAAAATGTCAAGTGAATATAAAAAATTATTTATGCCTATACCTATAAACTTATTTTTGTATTCACTTTACACTTTTTAATTTTGTTTTGGAACAAATAAAAAATTCCAACCAATTGGGCGACGGGACCATTCCAACTTCAAAAATATTGACATATTTTGATATAGTAAAATAAAGAAAATAAAATTTCTGATATCGCGTGAGGTGACACGGGTAATGGCTAGTATCCAATATGATACTTATTTGCTATTCGTCTCCTTGGTCACCTACATAATATTATGTTCCACGTCATGTAAAAATTAATCAAAGCATGCCTTAACTAGTTTATTTCTGACAGATCTACAAAACAAAATAGCTGCTGATTTTTTTTTTAATTTTCTAAATATTCCCGGAACTATAAAGTTTGGGAAAAAAAATTAACGAAACTTTCTTGAAATAATAAATAGAATAATAATCCGCGATGAAAAGTATAGCTTTCAAAATTTCATATTTTTTGGTACCTTGAAAATTGTCTGCTACGATCTGCCATTGTTATTTTTCAATAATAATAATATATTATTATTAAATTTCCAAATGGCGTGGTCAAATACTTTGAAAATTAGTCAAATTTTGTACCTGTCGTACCTGAGCACGGGCCGTGGCGGCCACGCTGGGCTTAGTGAGTCCCCACTCTATGTATGGTAGGTATAGGAGAATCACTGTGTAAAAATTCAGGTCTGGTCAATTACGTACTGGTAGCCGGCCACTGGCTCTTATACTATTATAGCACTACGCATGAGGTATAAAAATATCTATATAGCATGTTTATTATCCCAGGAAATAATAAGTAGGACACAGTGCTGAAGCGAATTATCATCCTATGCATGATAATCATGTATTTACCACTCAGTTGTTGTTTAGGTAATTACAGAAGTAAATTAATACACAACAAAGGAACAAGCACGAGAATTATGCATATAGTATATGTATTTGATAATCAGTTTATAATATTACTAGCGGTCCCGCCCGGTTTCACCCGGGTGTAAAAGAACGAATGGGGAAGGGAGGAACATGAGTACACACATTCATCTTAGTTTACCGAGATGAATGTTGTGTCCAAATTTCATGATGGTCGGAGTTACCGTTCAAAAGCTTTTGCCATTAAAAAACAGTATTTATACTTTTTTAAACTAATAAATAGTAATTTAGATAATTCAGACGTGGCTAATTACAATATCGTAGAAGCCAAAAATCAATATATTAAAAAAAAACTAATACATTTTTTTTAATTAATAAAATAAAATGAAAATAAATTTTAATGTAAGCCTTAGAAGAAAGCGATGTAGAAAATAAAAAAAAAATAAAAATATTTTCACCCAACGTGAGGCTTGAACCCACAACCATGATATCGACAGTCGCATGCTCTACCGATTGAGCCATCCGACGTTGTGTACGCACAACGCTAATATGAGTATATTTGGTTAGTGCATTTCACCTGAATAGAAACTGATTTTTGAGATACATTTTGCAACATTTTTCATT
Organism: Xanthostigma xanthostigma; assembly: GCA_963575645.1. Classification (NCBI taxonomy): domain Eukaryota; kingdom Metazoa; phylum Arthropoda; class Insecta; order Raphidioptera; family Raphidiidae; genus Xanthostigma; species Xanthostigma xanthostigma. The sequence continues at coordinate 12,566,803 of OY754467.1, forward strand.
AATGCTCCGTTCCTAATGGTCGTAGCGTGATATTATATAGGCTATAGCCTTCCTCGATAAATGAGCTATCCAACAAAAAATTTTTTTTCAATTTGAACCAGTAGTTCCTGAGATTAGCGCGTTCAAACAAACAAACTCTTCAGCTTTATATATTAGTATAGATAAGCTTAATAAAAATATATTGTTTACATAGTTATTAGGTCATAAAACAACATAATAATATAACTTTTTTATAAGTAGAAACTATATGAATCTTTATAAAATAACGACTAACAAATATATTGCGTAGGTGTCAATCTTTCGTCAAGCTTAATATTTTCCTAGTCCTTACCTAAACCTTACGTTATTATTGGACATACATATTTATGAACTAGATTCCTAGGCTATGATTTAATACTTTAATGCAGAATTCGAAGCTAATAGATTTTATGTTTCTTCTATACATCACGACACGCAAATTTCAAATTTCATTATTATTCATACCAAATATTGATTCAATATTCGTTTGAACGTTACAGAAAACGATACTTATGCGAAGTCCAACTGTTTGTGTCGATAATTTTCAATTACAATATATTGCTTATTGCGACTCTACAAGTGCAAACCTTGACGCCCACATGACCAACTTCCCAGATCAATAATGTATATTAAATATGTAGGTATTTAACAAATTAGACCAGATAATATTTTTCAGAAATAAAAAAAAAATGGCTGGACCGATTTTGATAAAATTTTTGTTGAATCATACTGACGCTAATAAGATTCGATTGGAACCCTAAGAAAGTCGATATTACTTTTTATTCGCAATATTTCGTGCAAAACCCACGTTTTGTGCAGTATTTCTATTTAAACACAAAACCACGGAACTAATTTTTAAATTTTTTTTAACATATTGACGTTAATAAGCTTCGATTAGCATTATAACAAATTCAATATCGTTTTTTTATTCGCAAGATTTCGTGTTTAGTCCACTTTTTTGCAGTATATTTACTTAAAGAAAAATACGGCTGGGTCGATTTAAAAAAAATTCTTTCAAATATTTTCTATATTAATACGCGTCGTTTCGTGCCCTAACATAGTCGATATCTTTTCTTATTCTCGAGATTTCGTACGAGAAAGAATGTTTACGTACGTACGTAAATACTGTATGTATATGTTACGGTCTATACCCGAATTCGGTCAATGACCGAAATAAATGCGCAAAACTAATTTTGGCGAACGAATATTGCCCAAACCCGAAATATTACATTTAAACGGGCATTGAGTGTTATAAAATGAGCAAAACTAGTTTTGCGCATTTTCAGTTGGTCAAAACTAGTTCTGTCCATTTTTGAACGGACAGCACTAGTTCTGCTTGTTTCATTCAATCAACGTCCGAACCCGAACAAAAGTAGAGTTATGTTTTTGTTTATGTACCTATCTATTGAATTGTTCTCCTGAATGTTATAATTAATATTATAATTGCGGGATATTAAGTGTAATAATTAAGTAAAAATGCAAGATCAATTCGAGTCTCAACTAGTTCGCCTATTGGAGGCTTCTGAAACATAATTTTATGACGAAATATAATTACCTTACTACATTAAGTGAGGTTAAAAAAGCAAATTTATTGAAAGCTGAATTAAAACCTCTGTCTGCTAAACAATACAGAAAAATAAATCGCTTTGAAATAATAAGGATCATTGATGTGGAAAAGTTAATTAAAAAACGCAAAGATGATTCCAATGCCATACTAGTATTGTCCGTTCAGAAATGGACAGAACTAGTTTTGTCGAATTGAAAATGCGCAAAACTAGTTTTGGTCTTTTTATAACAGTCAATACCCGTTTAAATGTAAGATTTCGGGTTTACTCAATATGTGCTGTATATACAGTATGCAGGTTAAGTTACGTATATCAGTTGCAATGTAAACTGCAAACGTAGTATTTCACTATAACACTTACTTAAGTGGTCTTGTTAAATGCGCATGGGTTTGCATTTCAAATTGATATAAATACCTATTTGTATATTTGGAAGGAAGAGAGGGCTTGGTAGTGGATAAGAGGACAGGAGGTGACTATTCCAACGTAATGCTGGCATACGTTCACGTTGGAGTTGTAAATAAATCATTATTAAATCAAATTCAAGAGTATTACTAATTTAAAAGAACCTGATCAACCACCAACACTAGTTTTGCACATTTACCGAATTTAGGTATAGACCGTAACATATACACAAATAAAAAATAGAGTAATAATAATGTATAGTGACCCTAAAATATAAAAATATTTTACAAATTTTAATTTCTATTTTCGGACCCATTACATTACCAATATATTGGTAAGTTAACAAAAACGTATATAAAGACAATATACGTTAACTAAATTCAAAAATTAATATTTTTTCACAAAATTATGGTATTTCCTAAGGCCTCAAATACTCATATTAAGTGGAAAACGCTTCCGTTATTATAATATTATGAGTATAAGTCTTTTGAACGTTGCAAACGACAACTTGCTAATTATAAGTTTTTGTGGAAAGTTTAACTTAATCAGCGTTTTATTTCGATATTGTCAGCACAATAGCGCCAAGGTATAAAATATTAAATATTTGATTAACTCGTAAGGCAACCGCCGGCGTTGTTTCCAGGCGCAACCTACAAGGTTAGACAAAACATAGAATTTCACAATTTATATCTGTGCATTAACACAGGGACGTAGTAAGTTCTCAGAACTTTCTTCAGAACTGATCTAAAAAATATAATTAATTTTTATATTTTTAAGATCAGTTCTGAAGAAGGTCCAAATCCGGACCGAAACGTGAATGTAATAATATTTACATTTTTTGTTAATATATTTGTCTGAAAAATTGGTCGAAAATTTTATTTATTGAAGAATTCTAATCAGACGTTAATCAAAGATTTGAATAATTGGTTATAGTTTTGGCTTCCTCGATATGGTACGAATGGTGTATTGTTTTCTTTTTCTTTTATGAAAACTTCATATTTTATTTTTCCACATTGCAAATCTTGAATTTAATATAATTGCAATGTTAAAATTTAAATAACAACTTGTAATAGTTTTTGGCACTGTAGTTATTTCCTTTTTCGCATTCTAATCACCCTTCCAGACATGCAATACGCTGCATTTGTACAGACCAAACGTTTTAACAAATACCGCTGATATTTTTTTTTATGCGAAGTTTTGAAATATTTTTTTGCATGTGCTACTATAAAATAGTGGTTTTTATGACTATATAGTGGTCTTAAAATGACTCATTAAACACTAGTGCTGTACAAATTGCGTAAAGTAATTAAAGAAACATAGTCGGGCAATCATCTATTAATTATTTACTGTATCATTGTGTTTCGACCAATCGCTCAATGTTTCTCATATTTTAAAGATATGCTCAAATTGACATAGGTAAATAGTATGTAATTTCATTCTGTGTAATAAAGATGAGAATTCAATACAAATACATTCCCTATTATGTATAGATTTTAATTGGTATTTTCACATTAGCTGGGTGTTATTAGGTGTTAGGGGCTAGAGCGTCTGTAGCTGTCTTTGAATTCACCAGACACAAAGTTTTTTTTTTAATATAATTTATAGTAAAATATATGTAATAATTTTAGTTCCAAACGTATTTGCCAAATTTTAAACTTAATTATATACAGTGCGTTTGATTTCAGTCAACACACTGAGTACAAGTTGAATTTGATTTACATTGAATGCAAGTTACATCAAAGAGTAGGCTATTTCGTCTCTACATTTGAACTATATTGTATTCAAATTAAAGAAAATAGTAAACTAACTCTGAAATCTATTCAACATTATCATTACGTGTTTAAAACTGTTATAGGCCCCACTCACGATCAAACTTCATGCCACAGTTCAGTGTTCAGTGAAGTTGGACAGATTAATCGAAAGACTGACTGGCACCACACACAGTTCATGCAAACTGCTCAGTTTTTTAAATTTTTTGTGTTCAGTTTGGTTCAGTTGTTGGCATACACTCGTCGAGTATAGATACATAAGATATATTATATTATATACACACTATAATATTATACTATAGAGTATAATTCATTAATAAGAACTAAATGAGTAATTTAAATGGTGAGGATTGGCTGTTCAGAGCTATGGGATTGTATTTAAAACAGAGAAATAAGAAAAAAAAAGAAGAATATATGGGTGAAAAATTGGTTAGAAATGCGTGATTCAAGAAGTCATGTTTATTTGATTAATGAATTACATCTTGAGCCGCTTGATTGCAATAATTATTTACGAATGAATAAATTAACTTACAATTATTTACTGGAATTAGTTACCCTATTTATTAAGAACCAGGACACAAATATGTGAAAATCTATTTCTGCACAAGAAAGGCAGCAATATTGAGATTTTTGGCTTCTGGTTGTACAAAACACAGAACTCCAAAAACTGAACTGAAAAACACCCACACACACAACAGTTTACTTGAACACTGAACACTGAAGTCGTTCAAAAATCAAGATGCATTTGATGAGTTCATGCTTGACTTCAGTGTTGGTTTCAGTGTTTATTTGTCCCACACACTATCATGCTTCACTGAACTATAAGTTTGAACACTGAACTGTTGCATGAAGTGTGATCGTGAGTGGGGCCTATTAGAGTGAAAAAAATAATTGTTTATGTAATATTATTATCAAAAATAACGTTGCCAAGTGTTGTATGGGCTGAGTCTACTATTTGATATAACTGGCATTCAATGTAAACCAGACGAAGACATTTAAACGGTAAAATCATTAGGTTTGTTCGAAGAAGTCAGAGAACGGCAACAGAACAGCCACCGTCTTGCGCAGTAGCTAAAACGAAAATGTTTATATCGATTTTTGAGCTACTGATCAAGACAGTTTTGTGCAGTAGCAAGACTTTGACGGTTCTGTTACCGTTCTCAAACAGCTTGGAACAGACCTAATATATTATGTTGGTCGCAAACAAACAAATCATATTATATATTGTCTTCGAAATATCAGTTTCAGATGCTCATTGCTCACATACATAGTTAAAGCGGCTCGACTGTACATAAGTTTCATGTTTAAGTTTCATATTTGAATATAAAAAGACCAGCCCTGGAAGTTAATTTGAAGGAGACGCCTGTCAAATAATGCGACGTAATAATAATTGTATTGTCTTTCTTCAGATACTTCCGGCGGAATTCCACGAAACTTTTATTTGGAAACAGTTTATTTTCTATTCAGTGGCGCCGGAAATACATTTATATAAAGCCTTTATTATATTTCCTTGATAAAAGCTATACATATTTTATTTTTCAACTTACAATCAATTAAATCGAAGATTTTATGATTGACTAGAAACAGTTAAATTAATTACTTCTTGTAAGTCATGCAACGGGTTTTAAAACGGTTTTCACTAATAGAAAGAGCGATAAACGAGGAAGGTTTTGTATATAATTTATTATTTTGTACAAAATTACTGAACTATGATGGTGCTTTGTCAAAAAAAAAAAACTGTTTTCGTACGCTTACATTGCTAACGCTGCGGCTGGCCAAATATTTAGAGATACATCAAAACAATAGATGGGAATGTCATTATAATATTTTTAGAGGGAGAGGAATAGAGACTATATTATGTATTAATAAATCTTTCAGTTTTGCACTCGGGTGAAGCCGCGACAGCCCGTTTACATATCAATAATATTTTATTAAATTAACTAGCGACTTGCTAGTTAATTTAATAAAATATTATAGATATGTAAACTTCTTTAAGCTTATAAAATTTTTTAAGGTTTTATCTTAAAAATTCAACATTTGTAAAAGTTTATCAACACATATGCAAAAGAAAAAATCTGTTTTTATAACATTTTTTGAATAACCACCGCACTGTCTTAAAACAGTACATATAGATATCAATAATTTATTTTTTCGAGCAAAAAACTTTGTTCCCTAAAAAGTTTTCCTTTTTATCTCGCTATAGTTGATTCATACCGTGACTTGAACTTTCTTTGTGCTTCTATAGGAATTGTTTGTTTCTATTTATATACAGATTTCTCGATTGAACAATCAAACTTTTGAAATAGTTTATTTATTTTCTTTGTAAATAAAGACATTATTATTATTATTATTAAAAAAACAAATATTATTTTTAATGCAATATAAAAAGAAAATATATATATATTATATATATTACAATTTACAGGTATATATAATATTTAAATCTGACTATTTTTGTTATAAAAAGCTGCTTAATATACTTTAAAAAAAGATTGCATATCAAAGCTTGTTGGTTGTGTTTAGTACATGACTATGAATTTGCGAAGCGTCTAGCTCTTTTGAATTCTGAATTCAAAAAATACGAACGTATGCAGACTTCAAACAATTCATATTGACCTTTAATAAATGTGTCATTCTTTACTTCGAAGTTATTGGCTTGCTAAGTTGGGTGAGAATTATCTTTTTTGTAATTGCTATTATAAATTTGTGTACCTACCTATTATAAAAGAATATTCATGCAAGTTCTTAATTCTATAAAAAAACGCTAATAAAATATGTTATCATATTAATATTATAAATGCGAATGTAAGTTTGTTTGTTACGCTTTCACGCAAAAACTACTTAACCGATCATCATGAAACTTTGCACATACACTCTTGAAGGTATTAGAAGTAACATAGGATACTTTTTATTAAAAAAAAATAAAAATTTTTTACGAAAAATAAGAAAATTGTTTGTCAAAATATGTGCAATACCTCAACCCCTGATATGCATGTCAAAAGTCGATTTCCATCTCAATCGCGGGCGTAGCCGCGGGTAGCGGCTAGTTGTCTATAAAATCAATTGTTAGTAAAAGTTTTGTTCCAAAAATATGTATTAAAGGAGATTTATTTGGTTGAGGAACATTTGAAAAAAAAACTCGGGTCGCAGTGCGAAACCCTGCCGACAATATAGTGTATTTGCTTTTATAATCAGTGTGGCTCTATTGTATGAACTTAACTTTGTTTTTGGACAAAATAAAAAAAACTACCCTCTAATACACCCCTTAAAACAACATTTTTTTACTTAATTTCAATACTACATACCAATTCAACATCTGTACCAAATTATATACACCCTTCAGTATGTAAATCCATATCAGTAAACTTGCATTTTCATAAAAGTCCGGTCCTGTCGGGCCGATTTTATTTAAATTTTAGCAGCACATTTCAATAATTACTAAAGGGTTAAATTTCAAATTTGAAGTGATTCTGAGAATTTTTTCCGTATTTTTGGGCCCAAAAACATTTTTCAACCCCTAAATACCCCCCTTAAAACGGCCCGATCGGGCCCATTTTAAATAGGCTTCTTGCGATGATGGATTCCAACATGTGGACCAAATTTCGTTTAAATCGATTAAGTCTGTCGAGAGTTATCGTGGTCACACATATATATATATATAAATATATATATATATATATATATATACATATATATATAAACATTTCCAAAAATGGTGCCAAACTTCTTAGAAACTTATGAAACGTCGAAAAATTTTGGTCCGACCCCTAGGTCCCGCCATCCGACCGACGCCAATAGTGTAAGTGCCTTATGGCAAATACACTAATAAGCTTTACCAGAGTATCGCTTGGGGCCAACGTTTCGAAAAATATATTTTCATCATCAAGACCTATGAACATGTATAATATTCATTACATTTAATATAATTTTGATTTATAAATTACAAATATAGATGTTTAGTTTAGTTTTATCGATATTTGTAATTTAGAAATCAAAATAATATTAAATGTAACTCATTAGAAATTAAGAAACTAATCCAATCTAATTAACTTAATCGAACTTGAAAGCATTATAAGGAAGACATATTATGGAACACGTTTATGTATATTTTGAAGAATTTTTCAGATATGTTTGTAGAGACACTTGTGCGCTAATGTAATAGATACCAACCTACATTAATGCCACTTGACATGACGTTACACACAAATAATATATAGATTGGCATTAGATCGATGCAAAACCACACTGGAGCTTGCACTACAACTTGATCACCAATTGGACAACCCTTGACCCTTCACTATAGTTGAAACTGACCTCCGCCAGAGCGATCGACCTGTAGGTATACAAGCTGTCTATGTACTCACTAGAACAGGGATGGCGAACCTTTCTACACTTGCCTGCCAATTTTTTTCAAAAATGTTTAATGTAGCAATGACGTGCCGACAATCAAACAAATAAATTTAATCTATACTAATATATAAAGCTGAAGAGTTTGTTTGTTTGTTTGTTTGAACGCGCTAATAACACGAACTATTGGTTCAAATTGAAAAAAATTTTTTTGTTGGATAGCCCATTTATCGAGGAAGGCTATAGGCTATATAAAATCAGGCTACGACCATTAGGAGCGGAGCATTAATGAAACATGTTGCAAAATGTATCTCAAAAATAAGCTTCTATTCAGGTGAAATCCACTAACTAAATATACTTATATTAGCGTTGTCAGAATACAACGCCGGCTAGGTCAATCGGTAGAGCACACGACTGTCAATATCAGGGTCGTGGGTTCGAGCCCCACGTTAGGCGAATATATTTTAATTTTTTTTTTATTTTCTACATTGCTTTCTTCTAAGGCTTACATTTAAATTTATTTTCATTTTATTTAATTAATTAAAAAAAATTATTAGTTTAAAAAAGTATAAATGCTTTTTATCTACAAAAACTTTTGAACGGTAACTCCGATCATCATGAAATTTGGACACAACATTCATCTCGGTAAACTAAGATGAATGTGTGTACTCATGTTGCTCCCTTCCCCATTCGTTCTTTTACACCCGTGTGAAACCGGACGGGACCGCTAGTTGTTAATAAAAATGAATCAAACATAGATAAAAATGATAATTTTGATAATACATTGAGCACCGTTTCTGGACTTTATGTCATAACAGTCGCCATTCGCACCATTACTATTTTCCCGTCACTTTCTACATTTTTAAACTTCTACTTAATTAATAGCAATGGGCGAATAAAGGGATTTCAGGGAATTATAATAAGGTAGGCAAATTTTGAGCATAGGAGGTTGACAGGTAATCGGCCATGACTTTGAATAAGGAACCATCTCGACATTTATCTGGATTTATTGAAGGAAACCACGGAAAACCTCAACAAGATGGCCGGTACAGGAATTACCTAGCCACATCTGCCCCCGCCGAGATTCGAATGCGAGTCTAGTGCTCTTACCACTACGCTGCACCGCTCGGTGCCGATTGAATTAACTTTGATATTAGTTTTTATTAAAAATATCTGTTCTTGTAGATAGAAACATTTTACAACTGTTGTCTCGAATTGTACCACCGACGATAATATCTTTAAAACGGAAGTCACATAATTCGTAAATGAGAGTAAATAATAAATTTTATCTTTTATACAAGTTTTAATTTAATTTTCAAAGTAATATACTCTACCGACCGCCGTTGCTGCCTACGTGACAGTACGATATCATTGAGTATAGAAGGGTGAGAAAACCATATTTTCTCCGATTTATTTTCAATTAATGCAGTTCTTGCTTTGAAGCCAGGTCATGGTAATTAATTACCTTCTATAACCAAACGACAAATAATCGAAATTACTTACATATAAATTACCGCAGGACGATAAAATCTTTCAGCTCGTATTTATGTTTTCAGAAAATATTTTCACAAGTATTTAATCTAACAAATTACTTTTTAATTAACACGAAATATTTTTATTATGCAATGTAAAGGCTAAATTTATTCTCATTTTGAATGACTTTCCAGGAGGTAAACTCTTTTAAAAAATGCTTTTTTATGTGTTACAGTTAAAGAAAAGGTTAATGTCCGATTTCTTGTATGACTTTGAAAGATTTATTTTAGGTAAGGTTAGTAGATTACAGAGACTGTCTCGTTCCGTTGGATAGTAGTGAGGGGATGACGTCATTCGGTGGACCTGTCAATGGATTGCATGGCAACGGTTTTTATTTATTAATCTTTAATGCAGTATTTAACAAATATCCAAGATATCAAAAAACAATATTGTAATTATTTGCAAAAAAGTAAGAAATTTACGCCTGTACCTACCCAGCTAATTAAATATAAATAATATCTATACTAATATTAAAAAAAGGCAAATTTGGATGTAAGAGGTAATCTCCGAAACTACTCATCCAATTTAAAAATTGTTTTAATCATTATTTAGAATGGGCTTTTAGGATAGACCTAGGCTATGTATTATATAAAATAAAAGCGCTTTTCGTGGAGACCAATTTTGCAACGTAAGACGACGAAAAAAGGGAGGCATTCTCCTTTCAAAATAATTCAAAATCAAAAGAAAAGATTTTGATCTAACAAAATTACACTTTCTATGTCAAGAAGAAATTGTTACATACATAAGCTTTATAAAATGAGATCTAAAATGTAAAGCTGATGTAACATCTACAAATTCGGGCGAAGCCGGACCGGATCGCTAGTTAAAGATAAATAGCATTTTGGATATAGCCATTACAGATTGATAAAAATGGGAACGATCCACTAGCTGACGTCATTCCCGCGCTTAAACTGATTGGTTAGATGGAACGAAGTAACGACTGTAATATATTAACCTTGTATTTTATAGTACGCGCCACGAATCTAAAAGGCTCGGAAGTTAGATGCGAATGCGGACTTGCGCTTGTTGAAAAACTACAAACTCGCAACTCAACAAAACTAAAATATAACGATAACAACTTGACAATAGTGTACTCGACTGTACGTTAAAGCAGGTAAGCGACAAGTGACAAAGGCAACGAGCGATCACGGCCAATCACCGATGAGCGCACGTTCCGTGCAGGTAGCTGTGAGGTGGTGGGAGTCTCAATGGCTCTAAAATGTGCCTTTGCGACGCTGTTTGTGACTAACTTACGAACCTTTTAGATCCGTGGCGCGTATTGTACCTGGGTTTTCAAAGTGATTTAGTGTTGAAAGTAGCTTGAAAAAAGTTTTAAAAAATTCAAATAATAAAAATATACTTATTTTCTTTTGAGTTGAATATTTTTGATACCCAATAGAAAGTTCTTTATAATGATGAATAATCTGTTGTGCCTTGTAAGTTTTGAATTATTTGCCCTCCCCAAAAAAATTTTAAAAGTAATATTGTAATGGAAATAAGAACCGTTAAAGATAGAGTTTGTTTATAAAAATATATATAGGCTGTAATTTAAGATTCACTTTATAAATACCTCTCTAAAGACTATTCAGAAGTTACAAAGTTTCACGGAAGGCGTTTAAAAAGAATGTGAACCCAGTGAAACATTTGAATACCGTCAGTACATGGATGGATTTATAAAAAAACGGCGCTATTGATACGCTGTGATTACTAGTTTGTGGCTTTTTAAAGCAAAAAAACTCTCGCGTTCACAGTTGAAAAGTGACTGTTTTTGACCATTTAATTTACAGTGTTTTTATATTTTTAATGTTGTATTTTCATTGAATTACAAAAAGTACTGTGATGGAATTTGTGATTGCGATTACAGAGGTTGCCTCATTTCATCGGACCAATCAGCGTAAGGGCGGGAATGATGTCAGCTGGCGAATCATTAATATTTTTATCGATCTGTAATGACAATATCATAAGTGTCATTGATATTTAACAAGGACTAACCGAGCGGTGTGGCGTAGCGGTGAGAGCACTAGACTCGCATTCGGGAGGTACCGGATTCGAATCCCGGCGGGGGTAGATGTGACTAGGACTTTTTAGTACTGCCTTTCACCGAGAAAACGTTAAGGTTGTGAGAATATTAATTTCACAAACGTATTTTCTATACGAAATTAAAACAAAAACTTTTAAATTGATTTAGCAGTTCCCTAATTTTTGCATTAAAGTTCATTTTTTACGTTCCCACGATTGGACAGCTGCTTTGTTGCAAAGTACATTTCCACTTGAAAAAGCATAATATAGAAAAGAATCGGAAAAGCAATTCCATTAATTTTATTTTTGTTCTCTCTTCAACGTGTACAACGGGTCTCAATATTTTAATTTTCTTTATCTTTCGGCATTTTACCAGATGAAACTTTTAAGTTTTAACGACTTATATTAACAAAGAGTGTCATTTAGTCTGGAGGTTTTGAATCGAAACATTTTGAAATAAGATAATTCTAAAAATTTTAAGTGATAGAGCTTATAAGCAAAAAACTGCATGGTAAGAGAAATATTTTATAACAATTGAATACTTGCCCGCCCCGCGCACCATGTACCATGCAAAACGCCAAATTCTAAAGGCGCTAGGTGTTCATGAAAATCGATTGCTTGTAAAATATATCAAATCTTAAAAATTCACTGTGTCTGATTTTTTTCCTTTGTACACACGCAATTACCCAGCTGGACGCCAAATTTCAACTTTCTAGGTCATCTGGAAGTGGGTTAGGTTTTTGATCTCAGTCAGTACAAAAATGCCGATTTTTAGACGTTAATTTCTCAATAACCGTTTGAGCTGTAATTATGAAATTTGGGGTTCTAGTTGATCTAATGGGTCTTAATAAATATACAAAATTTCAAGTGTTTATGTTAAATAGATTATGAGTTATTAAGGGGTCAAAAGTGGCTCCAAATGGTTCGTGTAAATAAACACACGACTGCTACGTCGCTTTCAGCGTTGCCAGTTTTTTTTGCCAAGTCGGGATTTTGGAACTCTTTGAGTGAAAACAGCCGGATTCTTTCGTCGAAAGCGGGACATAGTAAAAAAACGTATATAATCAGAAGTTTTCAAATATTTATCTTTTTATTTGAATTAAAATTACGTTTACGTGACAATAGATAGCAAAAATAGCCATAGAAAATGTATTTTAATAAAAATATATTTTAAATCAGATTTACCCTATCGTTAAATAGTGCGTTCTCGCTAAATAGATAAACAAATGGGAATAATAAAAGAGCGACAGAGAAAGAGAAGCTGTCGCGGTCGCACGCACCGATTGTGTGACGCACCCCTCTCTCTCCCGCGCTCTTATCTTCATTACGTGCCGGGCGGGCAGCCAGTACTCAATTCCACGTTTCCTCAGCACGCTGCGCGCACGGTTGAATTATCCCCGAAAAGCGGAACTGAGCCTGTCCCGCGCGGGACATTTAATTTTGATTTAAAAATTGGGACATCCCGCTAAAATCGGGACGTCTGGCAACGCTGGTCATTTTGCTTGTTTGAACTTGGAAGGATACGCTGCCGGGTGTCTATAGATAACAAGGACACGCCGATAATATTGTTAGTTTCTACTGTTTTTTAGACCCTTTTTGATGTTCTGGAAACTTATCCACTCACATTCATAACGGTGAAAAAATTAAGATCGGAAAATATTACAATACATAGCGTGAAAAGAAATAAGTTTTATTTGATAATAGGTGTAAAAATGTTTTTCATAATAAAAATATGTTGTTTGGATAGGTAAGTATGAAGAAGTCTGTTCAGTGTGCTTTTTTTAATTTAATACCCTAGCTACCACATATACTACGAGAAAAAACCTATTTATATTCTTTTTTACACATATGTAAGCTTAAGAAGATACAAAAAGTTGCTTTTAAGAGCTTCAGAGGTCACATAAAATCTATCGAAAATATTTTGTCTTCGATCTACACGCGCGAATAAATTCGTTCAAAAGAAAAGTCAGTAGCGTTGCATCAAATGAATATAATATTCTCTATCAAATGGTTTTCAAATAATTGTATACTTATCTAAAGATTAAATTTTCCCCGACAAATAGCAGTCTATTGTTACATGCGTCATGATGCTCTCGGGTATCATGACGAGCAGTGCAAGAATCTCAAACTTTCTGTCCTTGTGGTGTAATATCCTATTTATATAAAGTTTTGTACACTTTTAATACAATGATGTTTATGACTAATATCGAAGATCATCGGAGTCGAAACACTTCTTTTCTTTTGACGTGATAACGTCTTATAAATTGATGAATCACCAATCTTATAAATTGATAAAACACCGGCTGCATGCACGAAAAAGTGTAACGTTCCTAACGTTCGTAACGCGTAACGCGTAACGTTCCGCCTGACCCTGTGCGTGCTTTTCTCGAAAACGGCCCTAATGATTTGGATGAAATTTACTGAAAAGGGATTTTGGGGGGCAAAAAATCGTTTTAGCTAGGTCTCATCTCTCGAAAAAATCGTTTTCTTACAAATTTTATCATTATAAAAATCAATTTTTTGACGTATGAAAATACTTAAATATTGTAAGTAGGTTTTGGAATTTTATATTATAAACAGTGAAACAATTGTTTTATAAATATTATGACAGCTAATCTTTGAGACTTAAAATAAATACGAAAGAAAGAAAGTTAAAAAAAACAATTATATTATATGGTGAGTAATTTAAATAAATAAAATTAACCTAAATTTGAAGCGAAAGATGCAATATCATAGATTCGAATTATTATAATTATTATATAAATTTAGGTTATGTATTACGGAATACGTTATCACGTAAAACTATCGTCCGTAAACCGACTTTACAGACAACCAATTTTTTTCAAATAAGAAATAGTATACTACACAACGTGCGGCTCAAGGCTCTCAAACTTTCTACTCGTGTGGTGTATATTATTTTTCTTTATACCTCGGTCGAAAGTACGTGCTTTCTTAATACCTTGGTCGAAAGTACGCACTTCCAGCATCAATTTTAAAGCAGAAAGTTTAGCGTGCGTGTAATCCCACCAAAGCATAAATATTATTCTTTCTGCTTTAAAATAATGATGCCGGAAGCACGTATATACTTTTGACCAAGGTATAAAGAAAATATTTTGGATTTCTGAACACGTTTAATGAGTAAATTTCAAAAAACTAATATGGAAGAAATATTTTGTACAAAGCGTGTTTTTTTTCCTTCTATTCAATTTACAAGAACGGCATTAACTGAGAAGTATTGAGCTTTCGAAATTTGTTAATAGGCTGTGGTTTTCATCCTTTGAGCATTTTCAATCGATCTTATGAATTCTCAAATTGAATTTATTAACCGTTTTCTGTACAATCTAATTAAATTCAATAATTAAATTTTAGTGACCGAAGCGAATATAAGTAGATACTCTCCTTAATTGTTACATAAAAGCGATTGACCACTTAAGTTCAATAAAGGTTATCCAATTTTCTTCACGTTTATTGGCACATAATGGTGGCCATTTTTTGAAATTAAAACAATCGAATATTTTATAACAATCAGTAATAAATCATGTTTTATTGTTTTATGTTATGAAATGTAAAATTTTTACGTATTAAAAATATTTCTTTTGTTATTAACATGATTTTGATACTATAACAATATAGTAACTAGAAAAGAAAGGGTAGTATTTAAACGAGTGACTGTAAATTACAATTTTGGGTGACAAAAATAATCAATTTGGGTTACTGTATTACTAAGTGAGCGATTGACTGCGCGTAACGAGAAAATAATACCTAGTTGGGTAACTAAATTACTAAGTGAGCGACTGAATAGAACTGCGTTTTCTAAAAAATATATATTTAATTGACTGTCAATTAAATATACATTTTTTAGAAAACGCAGTTCTATTCAAACAATTAATATTTAATTCGCATACCCCGTTATCGTTCACCCCGGAATTGTTTTTTTAAAAACTAAACGTTTGCCCCTTCCCGTTTCACTGCGAGACAATTCGCATACCCCTCTATCGTTCGTCCCGGAATTACAATTCGAATACCCGTTTATCGTTCACCCCGGAATTATTTTTTAAAAAACTTAACCTTTGCTCCATCGCGTTTCACTGCGAGACAATTCGCATACCCCTTTATCAAAAAAAGCGGTGGTTTTCAATCTTCATGAAAATGTGAGTTTTAAGTTGTAGTCTCAAAGTGAAAAAAAAGTAAAAACAAAAGAAGATATCTGATTCAAAATTACCGAAGGCATTCTAGTCGCTCACTTAGTAATTTAGTCACCCAATTATTATTTTAATATCTCAAGTTATTAAAACAGTATCTCATCATCAGTCACCAAATTTGTTTTTTTATTCGACCGTTTTATAATTCCCCAAATAATTCCCCGATAATGTTAAGTTAAAATAGATTATTATAGACGCTCGACAGCTGAAAATATCAGGTTCAAACTGTGTTAATTAACGTACCTAACTTAAAGTCACTATATTATTTACTAGCGACCCGGTCTGATTTCGCCCAAATTTATAGATTGCCACTGTTTTTTAGTCGACTGACGTTGCAAAAATGGTCTTCACGAAAAGTGCGTAAAATTATTTTAACACGATAATATATAGCCCATATACACCCTGAAATTCCATTCTCTAAATATTGGTAAAAAAAATTTCTACATGCTGTTCAAAAATAAGAAACAACTTAAAAATCATTCTGTATATCTAATCTATATACATATCTAAAAAAACTTGTTTGAATACAAAATTTCAAATAGAATTTCATTATTATTTTATGATATCTAATATTTGCTTATTCAATAAAAACTGTTAGTGCTTTAAGTTATTAGGTCATTTGAATTATTTACGGTGTAACGTTATCAATAATGTGAATCTAATTATACACGAACGGTTATCAACATTTATTTACATTAGAAAATTAATTAAAAAAGCTTATCTAAATTAAAAAAATCTAAATGGAAGTGAAACAAAAAATCGTCATTTTAAATGTGGAAATTAGTGCTTTAGTAGGAAATGACATCGAATATTATTTTTAGTCGGGTGTCAGAAAGAATTTCTTTTAATCACAAAACGTAGATCTTTTTACTCTATCCCTTAGTAAATAACACAGGGAAGAAAATTAGAAGCCACTTACATTAACTTTTATTATCTTGATTTCCATAAGCTGGTGTCACCAAATAGCCTTATTATCATTTATCCAATTGCGAAAAGTGCAATTTTATGGAAGCCCACTTAAAATGTATCTAACCATTTACATTTAGATAGCTGTTCAGGGCTTTTTTCAAAATCTACTCAAATAAAATTTGCAAATATTTCTCGTGAGAATAAAATATAAAATAATTTAAACTATAAATGGTATTCAAGTATTTATAAATTTTGTATGTGTATCTACTATTATTCTTCATATACCTATTTTCGTTTTGATGCCTTGCTAAAGGCCGCTACCTAGTTACAATCATATCCATGAGCACTTATTAAAAATTGTTTGTTATTATTTTTTCAATATTTGATAATTTAAAACTTGAAGCGAATTTTTTTTTTCAAAAACCAATTAGAAACTAATTATTAATTTATTTTTATATTTTTAAGATCAGTTCTGAAGAAAATCTAAATCCGGACCGAAACATTAATATATTAATTTTATATATTTTTTGATTGTCTGAAAAATTGGACGATAATTTTATTTATTGAAGAGTTCTAATCAGACGTTAATCAAAGATTTGAATAACAAACTAAGTTACGAATTATTTATTTATAATACTACCTCACTATTAGTTTGTTATTGCCGAGTTTTAAAGATTCCTAAAACGAATTTTAATTTTTGTCATTTTTTCCCCTTTATTGATCTATATAGTACTAGCGTGACCTGTGCGAATTATTCGCACTAAATAAGTATAATAATTATCACTTTACAAAATTATTTTTTAAATATGATTGCAGGTATTCAATTCGTTTCTAATTTTGCACACTGCTTATAACGTTCTTCTTTTTGTTGCAAAAAAAATATTTTACTAAAATTGTCATATAGAGGCGCAAGTAGCAAAAGCGTTGTTCAGCGTTGCCCGTCAGATGGCAGTATGCAGTATTTAAGTACAATATGAAGGTCAGATGACAGATCGAAGTGTTAACGTTACGCCGTCAGATGACAGACGTTGTTCAGAGTTTAATTAATTTAATTAATTTACAAAAACAATAGCAATATAAATTTTTTAGTTGTCGATGGCAGTAGAGCAAGCAATTGTCTGTAAAATGATATATAATTTATGTGGAGAAATTGTGTGGTTTTTTCTAAAAAGGGAGGCAAACATCTTAAACCTTAGCGTATTAATATATATGTTCACGTCATGTAAAAATTAATCAAAGCGTGCTTAATTAGTTTATTTCTGACAGATCTACAAAACAAAAGTATAGCTGATTTTTTTTCAAAATATTTTTTAACTTTAAAGTTTAGAAAAAAATTTTTTTACGAAACTTTCTTGAAAAAATAAATAGAATAATAAGACGTTATGAAAAGTATACCATTATTATATTATAAACACCATTATAGCATATATCTCTTCTGCGCATGCACTGATTTCCCCCAAAAATAATAGAGCTTTTCATATTTGCATACCAAACAT
The DNA here is from genome assembly GCA_963575645.1 of Xanthostigma xanthostigma. Lineage (NCBI taxonomy): Eukaryota > Metazoa > Arthropoda > Insecta > Raphidioptera > Raphidiidae > Xanthostigma > Xanthostigma xanthostigma. The sequence goes on from OY754467.1 coordinate 12,585,063, forward strand.
CCTCCCAAAATTTAGTTTCAATCCATTCATCCGTTTGACCTGTACCGTCCTCCCAGACTAACAGACTACCCGACATGTTTTTTTGGATTCGGGGACCTCAAAACGATAAAATATTGTAAAATTTTGAAAAGTGAATTTTGACCTAAACTAATACCATTCCCCACAAGTGGGTTGGAATGATAAAACATTAGACCATAAAATGTACGTATTATTTTAACCGCGTGTAAAGGTTACACGATCACTTTCTTGACAGAAAAAATAAGGTTCGGTATATAGAACTGACTATATTGGTATTATATCGCATAGCCAGTAAACATGGTTTTATAAACTCGGCCGTTTAAATCAATTATCCTTAAGCTGATTGGATAAGATGTAAATGGATTTATGAAGTTAAATTTTGCGCTTTATTATAACTTAATGGAGAAATATCTTTGTATGGAAAATTATCAAATATGCTCATTCGACCTTTTTTTTATTGTCTGTTAATATTTTCTGATACAGTTCAATTCCACAGACCTACGAAGTGAAATTCCACAAGTCTTTTGTGTCGTGGCCCATGCTATTTTCCACAGTCACACACATATATACGTACGTATGTACGTACGTAGATACACACACATTAAGTGCGCCTTGGCCTCAGACGACCGCGCGAGGGCAAGAGGTCAGACGGCAGGTCATACCTCACCATACCACCTCGCTATACCCTTTATACTGCCCCATTCGACACTAGCAGCCCCATGCAATCTACGAGAGCTTATATAAGGATGTGTGTTCCACGATCTAAAAATAGAATGCCGAACATTTTATTCTCTCCCGCGTTAGCTTGAATGCAGCGATGCGCGTGGAAGCTACACGCACTGTGAACACAACATGAATTATCTATAACAATATTATAAAGAGGTAAAGTTTGTTTATTTGGATGTAGGAGGTAATCTCAGAAACTACTCATCCGATTTCCAAAACTTGTTGACCAGTATGTAGAACGGACCTTCAAGATTGACATAGGCTATTTATATATTGCGTTAAAATAAAAGCACTTTTCGTGGAAACCATTTTTGACGAAAATACGGTAAACATCTAGAAATTTGGGCGAAGTCGGACCGAGTGGCTAGTTGTCTATAATTACATTATGATTTTAGCAAAATAATAATTTATATTTTATTTCTGACAGATCTACAAAACAAAAGAACAGCTGACTTTTTATTTTCAAAATATTCCAGAAACTATAAAGCTTAAACAAACATTTTTTTAAACGAACATTTCTTGAAAAAAATAATAGAATTATAAGCCGTTATAAACAGTATACCATTATTTTATCAAAGTAACGTTATAGCATATATATCTTCTGCGCATGCGTCGATTTTTCCCAAAATAAATAGGGTTTTTCGTGGGTATTTGCATACCAAACATTGTCGCAAAATTTGATTTCAATCCATACATCCGTTTGACCTGTATCGTGCTCACAGACGCACAATGTGTTTTTTTGGATTCGGGGGACCTCAAAACGAATATATTTATATTGTAAAATTTGTCAAAATGATTTTTGACCTAAACTAGTAGCATTCCCCACTTGTAGGTTGGAATGGTAAAAGAACCTGCCATTTTACACTACACATTACTTTTGTAAAACAAAAAATAATAAAATAATGGCACCGAAATTATGATTTTTTATCGAAAATAGAATTTTCTTTCAATAATTTATTTTTTAAGTGCTCTTATATTAAAGGCTTCCTCTAAGCTGACGATCAAGTAGTCCAAAAATGTATTTAACATGATTTTAATTTAGAATTTAAATAACGACTTATCTTAAAAATTTTATTTTTGTATTATTATTGTTTTGCTGAAAGTGTCTCTTGTTGTTTATACAGCCTGATTTTTAAGTTGATTCTTCTTTTTTAACAGCGTGTAAAAAATCAAATATACGAACACATATTTTAAGTAACTTTTTTATCAAAACTCACAAATAAGAGAGAAACAGACTTTCAAAGTTTAATTAAATATTTTAAATTTTATTTAGTTAACACAAAATCTCTGTTAACACACGCGAAGAGATGATAGCACGAATCGGAAATGCATCCCAAATAATTCGCGGAAAGCTCTTATCGCTACTACAAGCATCTACAAAAGCATGGCTACGACGCACGCATCTGTGTGTCCGCAACAAGACGGGGACAACTTCGAACAATTTCTGTAAATACTTGATAATGACATAAAATATTTCCATAGTGACATAACACAACGCCAGAACAGACCTCAAAATTTGATAAAATTTAATAAAACTTTGAAAGCCCGTTCCCTTTTGATTTTTGAGTTTTGATAAAAAAGTTACTTGAAATATTTGTTCGTCTATTTGATTTCTACACGCTGTTCAAAAAAAAGAATCAACTTAAATATCACCCTACACATGTTTTGAACATTAGAGCATTTAACAACTGAACATATTTTGGTTGAGGAACGTGATCGTTTCGTCCCTGCACGGATCGCTTACTATTGGCATATAGGTGAGTGTTAGTTATAGATGTGTGGTTCGTAGCAGTTGCAGTGGTAGGTTGGTTGTTGTCGATGGAAGGTCGGCATTATAAAGCTATGAAAGGCAGCACACAATGCCTTTAATATTATGTTGTGTGATCACGAATCGACTTGTGTGAAATTATCAGCCGTCAATAACGGTCCTCGCTTGTCGATTTTCTGACTATACAGTAAGTTGAATCGATCCGGAACTAGTCTACTTTGAACAGAAATAGAATGTGTGAAAAAATCTGTTTAACATCCATGATAGTTTGTTCTTTTCCCTCGGGTAATCGATCCCAGAACTAGTAATAATGGAAAGATCTTGTTTAGAAATCACTCTCAATTATTTCATTCATAGTGGTTTATTTACACAGCCTTCTAATTAGAATGTAAGTGACGAAGGAAAAACTATTTTATCCTTTTTAGAACACTTATTTTTTTTTTTTAATTTTACCATTCCAATCCACTAAGGGGGAATGGTACTAGTTTAGGTCAAAATTCACTTTTCAAAGATTTTACAATATTTTTTTCATTTTGAGATCCCCCGATTCCAAAAAAACATATTTTTTTCTGTTTGTCTGTTTGCCTATTTGTATGAGTCGGTTAGTTTGTGAGCACGGTACGGGTCAAACGGATGAACGGATTGAATCCCAATTTTGGGATGCAAATATGAAGAGGTCTTTTGTTTTTTGGAGAAAACCGGCGCATTTGCAGAAGAGTTGTATGGTATAACGAAGTTTTTTTATATAATAATGGTATACTTTTCATAACAGCTTATTATTCTATTTATTTTTTCTAGAAAGTTTCGTTAAATTTTCTTTTTTAAAGTTTATAGTTTCGGGAATATTTCGATAAACAGCTGTTCTTTTGTTTTGTAGATCTGTCGGAAATAAACTAGTTACATGACGTAGAACATATTATGTAGGTAAACGAATAGGAAATATCATATTGAATACTAGCCATTACCCGCGTCACCTCACGCGATATCAGAAGTTTTATTTTCTTTATTATACCATATCAAATGTCAATATTTTTGAAGTTGTAATGATCCCGAAGCCCAATTGGCTGGCTTTTTTTTATTTCACACTTTTTAGTTTTTTTGTAAAATATTTTATTTTTGAACTAACTTCTAATAATATTAAAAGTATCCACTAGAGGCATAATATACAATGAACTAGATAGTCACACAAATTCTTAAAAGTTTCTGTCATAATGGTGGAGGTGCAGATCGATACCCGCATCTTCCACCGCAACGCCGCCTATTTTATCGGTTAACCGGGTTAAATCCGGTACTTTGACTAGTCTAAGATAGGGATGAGATTATTAGCTACTTTCAAGTAACAGGTACTTTGGCGACTGCGACTTCCAAATACCTGTGATTTTTAACTGCGACCCGTGATCGCTGGTAACCTATGCGCATGCAGTGCAGATATTATTATATAAGCTACCAGCGTTCGCCGATCACTTGAATGACTATGCACGTGAAGAGCAGAGATGTTAATATATTGATTTCAGCGAACTGTGATCACAGGTAAAATATCGTTCGGTGCTAAAACAGCCCATGCACAATATTATTATGTATTAGTATAACATTACAACTAAAAAATGCATGTAATGATGCATTATTGAAAGGTACGACTAAGTTATAAGTACATATTTTACATTAGTGATCACATTTCTTTATTAAAATGGGTAATACCTTTAGCCAAAAAAAATTTCCCCGTAAGTTTTATAAATTATACTGGGCCCCTTTCAACAATAAGCATTTCAGTGGTAATAAAATATACCTATACATAACGAAATTGATATAAATAATTTATTGAAATAAATAAAAAATGTGACGATTATTTTTTCGCTATAGCCGCTGCGCGCTGGTTGGTAACAGGTAGCTACTCTGAAGTCACTGCAGTAAACCGTGAAATCCAAATATTAGCGACTAAGTAACAGGTAGTGAAATATCACTCATCTCTAGTCTTAGATTTATCCCGATGAAATTCTTTATAATATGAAAAAAAAATCTAAATTGACTGTAGCTCCTAGGAAAATTGCGGTCGTACATAAAAATATATTAATACATTAATACAAATTGTGGACCCGAAAAGATGCAGTCTTTTTCCAGAGAATTTTACTTTAATAAGTATGACACGATGGGAACATGCCTCATAATCAATCAACATAATTGAAATAACAGAAAAAAGATTACCCGCAATTTTTAGTCACACAGCCCAAAAAAAAAAAAAAAAAAACACAAAACATATTTTTTCTGTTCTCTACTAGTTATGAAATAAACGTATATAATATTAGATGATTCATACTTAAGACGTTTGACATTGGTTGTGTTTCCCGCGACACATGCCTCTTTTATTTTAATAGTAATTTCGAAAACATTCTTTATTATTATCTTTCTTGGAAAGAACTGTTTCACTATTAAAAATTATTTCTTAAAAATAAATGCTGAAAAAGTGAATTAATTAAAAGTTCTTGATTAAAGTATGACCTTTAGTTCAATTTAGGATAGTTCTGAATCGACTCAATTTGTAGGAGGCATAATATATAGGTATGCAGTTGTACTGTTGTGCCTACGAAATAGTAATTGAAATATATTTTGAATAAAGTATATAGAAGCTATTCAAAACATCTGCGCAATGCTACCACCAACATGTCTAAAAATAAGAATTCTATTATGTAAAGAATATAATTAAAACCATTTAATACAAAATTCAATATTTACATTTCTTTTTAGATTTTAAGTGTTGAAATATTATGTAATATCAAATCAACCCATATAAATGAAATAGTAATTTCCACAGTATAAAGTTATTATAGATGTTAAATTTCTTATTATTATATTATATTTAAATTAAAAAATCACTTTTTTATTCATCAATAAATAAATCAAAAGTTATTAGTTATTACCATTTACAAATCAACTATGTTGTTTGAACTATAAAATTATGTCTCAAAAAATTGAAAAAAACATTTCACTTTTACAGCTTCAAATTGCTTTTTTTTTTTTTTAATTTTACAAAGATTTGTTAATAACTTTTGAGTTTTTAATTAATGAATAAGAAGCTAATTTTATCAAATTTTCAACGGGACACAATGAAAGCGAAGTAGTAGCAACTTGCAATTTGACACAGTTTTTAATGATACTCTTATGAGAAGAAACACGTAAAAACATTAATAATTTCGTCATTTTTAACAAAATTCTGGTTATTTAACAAAAAAAATTTCAAACTTTTGTTTTTAACGACATTTTAAAACAATAATTCCGGAACAAAATTGTTTCAGGAAAAAATTGATTATTGAAAATTATCGACCAATTTGTCAGATAATTATATTGAGGAAAAATGTAATTATAATTCAATTTATATTTTTTGTCACTATAATTGTCTGAAAAATTGGTCGACAATTTTATTTATTTGAGAGTACCAATCACATGTTAATCAAAGTTTTGAAGAAATTGAATAGCTGCGTTTTAAAGATAACATTCCCAGGTTTCTTTTGTGCTCTCGAAAATTGTCGTAGGACCATTTTTTCAGGAGTTATCAGTATTTAAATACTATAATAGAGGAAACATTTTACCAAATTCCACGTGCGTCGGTAGTAAAAGTATTTTTTTATTTTTTATTGTTTTTTGAAGTCAGTTCAATTTACAAAAAAAAATGTGTTCTCTAAATTTAACAAAATGACAGTTATGTCAAACCGAATTGCCACTAACGCACTACAAAACTTTCTTAGAATCAAAAACATGAATTCGCGTTTTAAAAATAAATAATTCATTCCGCGCATTTCACAACAAAGGGGATAAATACTATACACGCTTTCGTATAGAGTAAAGCATGCTAAGTTGACCGTTTTTCTAACTCAGCTATAAAAAAATCGGAACGCCTGAAAGCCAATAATATCATACTATCATTGTTATGAATACGTTCAAAAAATGATTTACCTATTTAAAAAACTTACGTTGAAGGTACTCGTATATACAGTGCCGATTCGAATTTGTGATCGTTTGTGAACGGTTTCCAAACGAACATTTCGATACACGGTCTAAACATTAGATTTGATCCAAGCAACCAGAGAACAGTAACAGACCCGTCACAGCCTTGCTACTGCACAAGACTGTCATTCACAATAGCTCAACAATCGATATAAACAGTTCCGTTTAAGCTAATTCCCAAGACGGTTCCGTTACCGTTCTCTGGCTGCTTCGAACAAGCCAATTGAAACCAAAATGAAACTGTAAAAACTTACTGTTCTTTATTCATTTTAACTTTGGCTGGATTACAGTGCAAAAATATTAATTTACATATTTTGATAGTTCAATTAAATTTAAAAATACGAATTAAGAGAGCGATAGCTACATTTTTTCTGTTTTGAAACTTCTATAATTTTTCTTTTTCTTCATTACTCGGTCGAAAATACGATTATTATTTACATTAATTAATTAATTATATAAAAACTAAGTTAAAAACACGAATGACAGCTGTTCGCGACTATTGGCTGGCTGTAGTCTCATGCAGCGGTGTACATGATAATTATTTTTCTTTATAGCCGGTCGAAAGTACATACTTCCGGTATCAATGCGTGTAATCCCGCCAATACATAAGTATAAACGCGACTTTCTGCCTTAAAATTGATGCCGGATGTATGTACTTTCGACCGAGGTATGAAGAAAATTAATTTTTTTCACTATAGGTAACAACCTTAAAAACGTTACACATTTCTCGTTTTATAACAACCATTTTATTTTTTTACTCGCCAAATCATCCACGTACCGCAAAACATGTTTCTCTTTAAAAAATAATGTTATGAAAATCGTATCTTTAGTTGAAACCCTCAGCTGGAAATCTGAAATTGACATTTGAGTTTGGCAATTATTTATATTTAATGTGCAAAACGGTCACAAAAGCATTCCAACTAATTCGGAACACAAAGGAATGGTGAGATCTCTAGTGAGAAATGCGCCGAACTGTCTTAAGGGGGGTTTTTGACAGGTAAACTATGGAGGCATAAGGTAAACATTGATTTGGATTCTAAATCAATGTTTACCTGTCAAAAATCTTCCTTAGGACAGTTCGGCGCATTTCTCGCCAGAGGTCTCATTATTCCCTTGGGTTCCGAATGTTATCGTTTATGTCGGCGAGTCGACGCATGCGCACAAAACCGACACAAACAGTTTCGGTACCGTTTCAAAACGATCTACTTATAGCAGGTTGGAACAGAGCTAGTACTACATTGATATGCTGTTTCAGAACAGGTTAGTTGTGTATAAACGTACATGTAACGCGTCACAAAGATGTAAATTCCATCATACAGAAGTTCAGCCTACTCACGTCGCCATATTGTCACCCGGTGACATTAAATGTTGCACACAGTAACGGTAAACAGTAAACAAAGCGGTGCATATATGAATGTGTTTAGTATATTATAGCTAATGCTTTATCTCTGTCTTCCCCCTTGTGTTTCTTTTTCATATTTACTTCGATGTCGTTTGATCAAAAACTAGAAATGTTATGTGGGATCAGAATTTTCTTTTTGTAAAGAATATAAAAGTGTATACACCACAAACATTACGTGTTACAATTTGATATGTGAAAACTTCAAAGACAAAGTCGCAAAAAAAATTGAACGCTTTAAAAGGATTTAAATGCTTAGTAGTAAACAGGTATTTGAATCATTGAGTCACATCTCAAATGCGCCAATGATTAAAATATTTGAGTGCTGCAGAGCATTTAATTTTTACCATTTCAACCCACAAGTAGTCAGAGTGCCTGTCGGCAAAAATTTTATTGATACTTACTCTCCCCAAACTTTGCATATGGCTTCATTAGGCCTAGTCTGACACCTATTTCCTCCATGACTTTTCTTGATTTTGGGGCGTTTTCCCTCTAAATTTTCCGAAAAAATATAAAATATATAAATTTCCATTTAAAATGTCTGATACCTCGAATATGTCAAACATATTCGAGGTGTCAGACATTTTAAATGGAAATTTATATATTTGGTTCATGTTATTTGTCAGAGAACATTGTTTTAGCGTTTTGGTTGAAGTTTTTAAGCTATCCAATTAAAAAAACAAACAGTAATCAGTATCTATCTATAAATTTTTACATGTCGTCAAAACAACATCTTTCGGAAAATGTAGAGGGAAAACGCCCCAAAATCAAGAAAAATCATAGAGGAAATTATGTGTCAGACTATAGGCTTAATGAAGACATATACAAAGTTTTTGAGAGTATGTATCAATAAAATTTTTGCCGACGGGCACTCTGACTGTAGGGAATGGTACTAGTATAGGTCAAAAATCACTTTGAAAATTTTACAAATCTTTTCGTTTTGAGGTCCCCTGAATCCAAAATACACATTTTTGGAAAAACTCTGTGCGTCTAACGAATAAACGGATTGAAACAAAATTTTGGGAGGATGTTTGGCATGCAAATATGAAGAGCTCTATTGTTTTCAGGGAAAATCGGCGCATGCGCATAAGAGATATATGCTATATGTTTTTTATATAATAATGGTATACTCTTCATAACGGATTGTTATTCTATAAATCTTTTCAAGAAAGTCTCGTTAAAATTTTTTTTAATAAACTTTATAGTTTCGTAAATATTTTGAAAATAAAAAAAAACAGCTGTTCTTTTGTAGGTAACCATGGCAACGAATATCAAATATCTATTGAATAATAGTCAATACCCGCGTCACCTCACGCGATATCAGAAATTTTATTTTCTTTATTATACCATATCAAATGTCAATATTGGTCTCGTCGCCTAATTGGATGGATTTTTTTTTCTAATCAATGTTCTTGTCAATTAGTTCTTCAAATATGGTGAGCTTGGCGTTTGCAGGACCAGGTGAGATTTGCACGTGGCTTGAGTGCGATGTGTACCTACCGTAAGATAACATTAAACACATGCACTAACTTAGGTGGGCTGTAGAACTGTGTATATATAACTAAAGGGAGTTAATAAATCTCACATGAACAGCTAATGAAGTTGTAAATAATTCGTCAGTCGAGTGGCGACGAAACTTCGTTTGCCTCGTCGCATTTCTCGTTGTTTTCGAGCGTAGATACTGAAACAGCTTGCTCCTTCTATGTAATATTTTTACAGCGGTACACACATAACTGTACCACTTTATTGAGTCGCATTTCCCGTTGTTTTCGAGCGTAGTTACTGAAACAGCTTACTCCTTCTATGCAATATTGTTACAGCGGTACACACATAACTGTACCACTTTATTGAAAAAGATGAGCGGGGGTGGATGGGGTATCCAAAATAGAATCCTGATATATGAAATCAAAGGGGAGCTCGGGAATTTTTTTTTTGAAGAATACTGACTCAGAGAGACACAATTTTGAAGCATTCTGAGAACGTTCAGACTCACTAATATTTTATGGTGGGAATCATAGGCAGAAAAAATTATAAAACAGTATTCTATGTATTGTCAAATATGAGTGTAGGTATTTATAAATTAGTTGTAAAAGCCACAACTGTTATGATAAAATGTAATAAAATAAGAGTTTAGAAAAAAACTAAAAAAATACTATAGCAACGTGCACTAAAAAATAAAAAAGAATAATTTTTAAATATAATGACTTTGAAATCTCTGATTAACGTCTGATTAGAACTCTTCAATAAATAAAATTATCGACCAATTTTTCAGACAATATATTATTATATTGTTTGTTAATATATTGTCTGAAAAATTGGTCGATAATTTTATTTATAATGACTTTGTTCAATGATGTTATCCATTTAGTTTAATTTTTTGAATAAGCTTAAAATGAGACTGTCTTATTCAAATAATTAAATTTTATCGAGTTGGGGGACATCTTATCGTTATTGAACAAAATCATTGTATTTGAAACTTAAAAATGAATCAATTTTCCTCAAAAACAGTAGGGCTATTCAATATTCACATTTATATGTCAAACATCTAACAACCCGATCAATCCTCATATCTTTGATTAACGTCTGATTAGAACCCTTCAATATTAATTCGCCATGAGAACTGATTCTAGTGCTCTCTGGTGGCAGAAAACAAAAGCTGTATATGCTTTAATACATTTATATATTTCATCTGACAGTTTATTGTGACGAAACTATAGAAAAAGAATTTATTCTTGTCTAAGATCTGTGCATGTTATGGTTTCTAATGCATTTATACTTATCGTTGCATCAAATAAATTTTAAAAAGGATAGACATTTAGGATTTAGTTAGGTTAAAAAGGATTTCATAATGACAACAAATTTTCATCATTATGGAATATGAAAAAAACTGTTTTTTTTTTAATAGAAAAAATGAAAAATTAAATTGATGTAGATATATTTTAAACAGAAAAGAAAAGAACTAACCGATTAAGAAAAATCAAAGTCCCAATAATGTACTTGCTCCTGACTATAATGTGATTCGCTTTAAACAATACTGTTCTCCTTCTACTAGATATCTTTAAGAAGTACTCAAATACTTAATAATATCAGTAAAATTTACTTCGAATTTATTATCCATTATAAATAAATTATGTGACGTTTACTTTAAAATGGATTAAAGCATATACAGCTTTTATTTTCTGCCACCAGAGAGCACTAGAATCAGTTCCCATAGCGAAATGAACTCGATCAATCAGCTGACACGTACCTTGTCACAGACTAACAAACAGAAAAACAGATCTACTTTTTCTAAAAATGTGTACTTTGGACTCGGGGGACCTCAAAACGAAAAAATATTGTAAGATTTAAAAAGGCGAATTTTTACCTAAATTAGTAGCATTCCACTTGTGGAGTTGGAATGATAAAATAACAAAAAAATAATTAAATCAGTATAGTAGGTGAAATATGAAATAGTTGTAAAAAAATAATAGCGTCGACCGCCGGATTCAAATCTAAAATTTCTTGCGTGCGAGGCAACCGTTATACCTCTCACCCACCATAGCTTAATGCTGTAAAGCCGGAGTTCCTCATGGTTCGTTTTTATTCGCAACTTTTCGTAACACTTTCAATCTCACCTTACCGTTCGAAAAGAAGTTTCACTTCCAAAAATCGCGTTTCAATTCCGTTAATAACATCATCGCATCATACGAAACTAACATTTGATTTTTTTATGTTTTTGTAGTACACACCTGGTTAAGCTCATAACTGTCTGCAAAGCTTCTGTAATATTCTAGTATAGTAGGTACACACACAATGAGGTTCTGTGCCTTACCTTGGGAGGTACTTGGTCGCGGATTGCACCGTCTACTGAAGTGAGGGGTGGTGGGTGGGGGGAACTTTGGTGTAGCGGAGAAGAACGACTTACTCGTGGGATACCAGTAATTACATTAAAACGGGTATGATTAAAAACACACCTCTTTTCGTCTCCTCACCGAAAGCTCGTCCTCGTTTACGTTCCTGCTTACTTATCTCATTGCTTCTTCTCCAGCGAGGTACTATGCCACAGTTTTAAACACACTGAGGTAATTTCAATCAAAGTAACGCGTCAACGCAATGGAATGTTATGATTGGCTATGCTTAAAAAAATGAGACTATATGGGGTTCTGTTATATGGGTGGAGCTTTAAAAACATGGCGACGATGGGGTATAATTTCCCATAGTCCTTATAGGTACCGTGCAATTGTGGATTTTTTGAAAACTAATAAAATGAATTAAATTATCAGCACAATATGTGATTTGGGTGATACAAATCATTGAAAAAGGAATTTTCTTCAAGGGGAAAGTGCATTTAATGCCTTTCATATCATTAAATCAGGAAAAAAATCATCTCAAACAGAACCTTCAAGTAAGGTGAATTTTACTGCTTTCTGTTTACAAGTAGTTTACAGTAGTAAATAAAGATATTACCTATATCAATGCAGTGTTGATGAATGTTGCAAACATATTATTGAAACATTACTTTATTGCAACAGGTAAGTTCCCAACCTAAAAATAGTCATCTGTCAAAATGTAATTTCAACTTTATTTTTTGACGTGATAACGTCTTATAAATTGATGAATCACCAATCTTATAAATTGATAAAACACCGGCTGCATGCACTAAAAAGTGTAACGTTCCTAACGTAACGTTCGTAACGTTCCGCCTGACCCTGTGCGTGCTTTTCTCGAAAACGGCCCTAACGATTTGGATGAAATTTACTAAAAGGGATTTTGGGGGGCAAAAAATCGTTTTAGCTAGGTCTCATCTCTCGAAAAAATCGTTTTCTTACAAATTTTATCATTATAAAAATCAATTTTTTGACGTATGAAAATACTTAAATATTGTAAGTAGGTTTTGGAATTTTATATAAACAGTGAAACAATTGTTTTATAAATATTATGACAGCTAATCTTTGAGACTTAAAATAAATACGAAAGAAAGAAAGTTAAAAAAAAACAATTATATTATATGGTGAGTAATTTAAATAAATAAAATTAACCTAAATTTGAAGCGAAAGATGCAATATCATAGATTCGAATTATTATAATTATTATATAAATTTAGGTTATGTATTACGGAATACGTTATCACGTAAAACTATCGTCCGTAAACCGACTTTACAGACAACCAATTTTGACGTATGAAAATACTTAAATATTGTAAGTAGGTTTTGGAATTTTATATAAACAGTGAAACAATTGTTTTATAAATATTATGACAGCTAATCTTTGAGACTTAAAATAAATACGAAAGAAAGAAAGTAAAAAAAAACAATTATATTATATGGTGAGTAATTTAAATAAATAAAATTAACCTAAATTTGAAGCGAAAGATGCAATATCATAGATTCGAATTATAATTATTATATAAATTTAGGTTATGTATTACGGAATACGTTATCACGTAAAACTATCGTCCGTAAACCGACTTTACAGACAACCAATTTTTAACTTCCCGCTTTAAAAAAAAAAAAAAAATTTTTTTTTTTTTTCAAAAATCGGGAAGTTATTGGTTTCACCCCGATTTTCGAAAATCGAGTTTTCGCCAGATCTCGACGTTTTGAGGTCCTAGGAAGCTATTAAAACTATTTTGGCGATGATGTCCGTAGGGCTGTATGTATGTGTGTGTGTGTGGGGGTGTGTGTGTGTATGTATGTATGTAAACCTTTTATATCTTTTGAACGGAGTGCCCGACTGAAACGCGATTTGCGGCATCTGACGTGATCTTGGTGAACTTAGACTTCCTGAAAGTTTGAAACGATTCGGCCCAAAAAATTTTGAGAAATCTTAAAAAAACAAGTTTCAAAATTTTTTAAAAATTTGTTTTTGTAAAAAATTTTCTAAACTACTAAACCGATTAATTCCAAAAACTAATCAGCTCTTCTCCTTAACAAACTGCGTCGATTTCCGCAAACCGCATCAAAATCGGTTCATTTGTTCACGAGAAACCGTGAACGAAAAAATCGTAAAAAAGTGTTTTTTTAAAATGACTCTTAAAATTGTTATCAGATTGATTTTTTTGTAATAAATTACTTTTTTAAGCTAAAAAAACTGCGTCGATCGCCGCAAACCATATCAAAATTGGTTCATTTGTTCATGAGATAACGTGAACGAAAAATTAGGATAAAAGTAATTTTTTAAAATTACTCGTAAAATTCTTATCAAATCGATTTATTTGTAATAATTTACTTTCTTAGGTTAAAAAAACTGCGTCGATTGCAGCAAACCGCATCAAAATCGGCTCATTTGTTCACGATATATCGTGAACGAAAAATTTTTAAAAAGTGTTTTTTTTTTAAATTGCTCGTAAAATTCCTATGAGATCGATTTTTCTGTATTAAATTACTTTTTAAGGTTAAAAAATTGCGTCGACTGCCGCAAATCGCATCAAAATCGGTTCATTTGTTCATGAGATATCGTGAACGAAAATTTCGTAACAAAGTGTTTTTTTTTTTTTGAGCTCGAAGAGCTAAAAAATAAACTTCTTGCTATATTTGATATATTTTTGAGCGTTTTGAACTCGAAAATAGCGGGAAGTTACAGGGATGGCCTGCAGGGTCAAACTACTTTTCAAATTTTTTTTCTATCAAAATTCTTAATGTTATTTAATAATAATAACTATTCAATTAATAAATTAAGTTTTCAATACTAAGACTAAGTATAGTACCTATTTACTTGGTAAAATAACTAATCATCTGCATTGAAATGACGTGGTACCATTAAAACCTTCTACTAACTTTTCATTTGTTTGCACGAGGTGAAAACTTCGCAGGTTCCATTATAAGTCATTTATTAATTTATTCAACGCTTTTTATATTATAATAATATTATAATAAAAAATATCACGATTATCAGTCCCGAATCCCAGTACGATACATAACCATATTTATCTGATTATAGTTGTAAGTTTCGCCGCCAGATAGAGTCGTCCATATAAAGGATCTCTATAGTTTTACACTACATAAGTAAAATTAGCTACGCTGATACACACACACGTATACAAAGGGGTAAAGTTTATAAGTTTGGATGTAGGAGCAAATCTTCGAAACTGCTCATCCGATTTCAAAAATTTTTTCACCTATATTTAGAATGGATCTTCAGGACATATATTATCGCGTTAAAATAAAAGCGCTCTTCGAGGAGACTAATTTTGCAACATAAGTCGATGAAAAAACGGAGCCAATATATTAATTCGGGCGAAGCCGGACCGGACCGCTAGCAATATGTATATCTATGAAAATCTTCATACAGCTAACAGTACATAAATCTGTTATACTGTATGTTATATTTAATTTAGATGATAATATGAAAAAAGTAAATGCAATACCTGTCCTTATAAACATAGGTAAACCATAACTTGGGGCTGCCAACCTAGCGGGACGAGCAAACGACTGAAGCTGAAAGGTACTGGTATGTACTCAAGAGATTGATGTCTTTTGTTTTTAAGAAGATGGTAAATTACTTCAACAATGTGAACTTTTGAAGGATGGGTAGTGTGTACACATTGTTTAATATACATGTGCTGGGCTTCAGCAAGCACTGTAAAAAATATGATTTGACTACGGTCTTCACATATTAATCACATTTTACTTTTTGCAAAAATTGTTTAATGTCGTTGATAAACGCTTTGCTAGGTAGAACATCAGATTGTACTCAGACAAAAACACATGACTGATCTACATAGAAAGATAATAGGCGACGGGACCATTCCAACTTTAAAATGTTGACATTTGATATAGTAGGTATAATAAAGAAAATAAAATTTCAGATATCGCGTAAGACGACGCGGGTAATAGCTAGTATTTAATATGACATTTGCTCTTCGTGTTCCACGTCATGTAAAAATTTATCAAAGGATGCTTAACTAGTTTATTTCTGACAGATCTACGAAACAAAATAACAGCTGTTTTTCATATTTTCAAAGTATTTCCGAAACTTTAAGGTTTAGAAAACAATTTTTTAACGAAACTCCATTGAAAAAATAAATAGAATAATAAGCCGTTTTAAAAACTATACCATTATTATATAAAAAAACAACGTTATAGCATATATCTCTTCTACGCATGCGCCGATTTTCCCCAAAAGCAATAGTGCTCTTCATATTTGCATACCAAACATCCTCCCAAAATTTGGTTTCAGTCCGCTCATCCGTTTGATTTCTATCGTGCTCACAGACTAACAGATAAACAGACGCACATAATTTTTCCAAAAATATTTTTTTGCATTCGGGGGACCTCAAAACGAAAAAATATGGTAAAATTTTATAAAATGAATTTTGACCTACTTGTGGGTGAGAACGGTAAAAGATAGATTCCCAAGTGAATGAGTAAAAGAGTGTTTCTTCGAAGTATAAAGTGTGGTGCATAAAGCTAAGTTAAATACATGTATTTAAAGAAATATTGCTCCAATCGATACTTATTTGTCAATCACGATCGATTTTACAATGCTTTTCATATGGAGAAATATACAATCACAATCTAAGATTCATTGTCAAATTAGATTTTCTGCCATCTAGCATTAAATAGTGCTTGCGTCGTATCTACAGTTTCTTTTTTGCTCAATAATATAAACTGCATTTATTATGCAAAACTATGAGTAAATTATGGTATCTAATAAAAAATTCAATACTTCTTTAACAAGAAAATCAAGTTATGAGAATGAGAGCCTGTTTGAATAACATCTTACCGTTTGCAAATTGTATGTTAAATAAACATATACAAAAATAAATATTATTTTTAGCACAGGAAACGTTAGCTCTCCAAACCTGAAGAATTCAACGAAATAAGTCTGTGTTCATAAACCTCTGCTTAAAGCCATACTTCCGTTCATAATATGTGACTTCCACGCTACAGGAACCAAATGAAAATAAAATCAGGTTGCTAATAACATAACATCGTAGGTATATCTGACTGAAGAACTTGTATAAAACAAAACGAATTTAAAAATCCAATTAATATACAAAGTTTTATGTCTAAAATAAGCAAAATTCAGCGGTGGAGATGGCCCATCGTATAAACATAAGATTTTTTTTATATTTATAGGGATTCCAGAAATATTCCGAATATATTAATTATTCACTTTTATAAATAAAAACTCTTACCCTGAAATCGTTGTAGAACAATTATTAGCTGTTGTATTGTAACTCACCTGAAAAGAAAGAAAACGAAAATAAATATCTTTTTTTATCGAAAAATACATTATATATCCAATTTTCTGAAATCTAAATACTTGTATTCTTTAAATTGTTCCACACTTGGATTCTAATTTGATTTTGTTAAGCAGTAATATACAGAAATGTGGATATATCTTATTTTTCTATAAGTTAAACGCCAAAAAAAAGCAACTGTTATTACAGTAGTGAGCTAGTGACGACTTTACTTATAGTATTTCCTCAAACCTGAGATTTTGTACGTTCATTAAGGGCACTACCTTGAACTTAAAACCCACTGTCTGGCAACTGAGACCGGGGACAATGTGTGGGTATGGACTAGTGATGTGCCGGATATCCGTATCCGTATCCGCGGATATCCGAGGGAGAAGAAAGATCCGTATCCGTTAGTTTTTGGCGGAACTTTTACGGATCTTTCACCTTATTAATTTTCAATTCATAGATGAAATTTTATATATATAAGTGATTAGGTAATAATGAAAAACTGTTAAATTCCATTCAGATTATTTTTTATTTTTTTAAATCGTATTTGGCACATTTATATTGCAAACATTTATCGTAGTGAGTACCATACTAATAGTACATAACTCAAAGGTACTAAATTAACTATCTTTATAATGAGATATTGCACATCGATCTTTGGAAAGAGACAATCTGTTATGAGAGTTAACTCTTAAAGAGGTCAATAACTTTTTCCCATAACAGATAGTCTCTTTCCAAAGGTCGATGTGTAATATTTACCGCCGCGTACTCTAAGAAAGTTAAGATCCGTATCCGTATCCGCGGATCTTGAAACCAAAAATCCGTATTCAGATCCGTATCCGCGGATATACATTTTTAACGATCCGGCACATCACTAGTATGGAACCGGTCAAAGATGTCAAACTGGAGGTGTCACTTAATACATATATCTTATCATGTTTGAAATTTCCGGAGCGATAATTTCAGGTGACCTTGAGCACAAAAACTCAAATCTGGCATTTAGTAGGTACTCGGGGCAACCCCTGTCTGACAAATGGTTGAACATGTCAAAATTCGTAGCTCTTTCAAAATATTTCAACAAGGCTGATTTTTTCAAATCTGACAGTAACAATAATTCGGTGTTTCTATAGTTTCATGCCTCTACTAGATTTGCAAAAATCATACTTGATGAAATAATAGAGGGAGTTACGAAGTTTGACATGTTCACCCTTTGGCAGATGGGGGTTATCCCGGGTACGAAATGTCAGACTTGAGTTTTTTTGTGCTCAAGGGAACCTGAACTTATCGCTCAGAAAATTTCAAACATCATATCATATTCATATTCATATTATTAATATTATAAATGCGAATGTAAGTTTGTTTGTTACGCTTTCACGCAAAAACTACTTAACCGATCATCATGACACTTTGCACATACACTCTTGAAGGTATTAGAAGTAACATAGGATACTTTTTATTAAAAAAAAAATAAAAATTTTTTACGAATAATAAGAAAGGGTTGAAAACATTTTTTGGGCCCAAAAATACCGAAAAATTTCTCCGAATCGTTTCAAAATTGAAATTTAACCCTTTAGTAATGATTAAAATGTGCTATTAAAATTTCATTAAAATCGGCCCGACAGGACCGGACTTACAAATTTTATGAAAACGAAATATTATAAATGCGAATGTAAGTTTGTTTGTTACGCTTTCACGCAAAAACTACTTAACCGATCATCATGAAACTTTGCACATACACTCTTGAAGGTATTAGAAGTAACATAGGATACTTTTTATTAAAAAAAAATAAAAATTTTTTACGAAAAATAAGAAAATTGTTTGTCAAAATATGTGCAATACCTCAACCCCTGATATGCATGTCAAAAGTCGATTTCCATCTCAATCGCGGGCGTAGCCGCGGGTAGCGGCTAGTTAATATTATAAATGCGAATGTAAGTTTGTTTGTTACGCTTTCACGCAAAAACTACTTAACCGATCATCATGAAACTTTGCACATACACTCTTGAAGGTATTAGAAGTAACATAGGATACTTTTTATTAAAAAAAATAAAAATTTTTTACGAAAAATAAGAAAATTGTTTGTCAAAATATGTGCAATACCTCAACCCCTGATATGCATGTCAAAAGTCGATTTCCATCTCAATCGCGGGCGTAGCCGCGGGTAGCGGCTAGTTAATATTATAAATGCGAATGTAAGTTTGTTTGTTACGCTTTCACGCAAAAACTACTTAACCGATCATCATGAAACTTTGCACATACACTCTTGAAGGTATTAGAAGTAACATAGGACACTTTTTATTAAAAAAAAATAAAAAAATTTTACGAAAAATAAGAAAATTGTTTCCCCTGATATGCATGTCAAAAGTCGATTTCCATCTCAATCGCGGGCGTAGCCGCGGATAGCGGCTAGTGATAAAATATTTTAAGTGACATCTCCAATTTGACATCTTTGACCCGGTCCACCCACACATTGTCCCCGGTCTCAGCTGCCAGAAGCGGCCTTTTAACTACAGGGTAGTGCCGTTAATGGATGTACAAAAACTCAGGTTTGAGGAAATACTATAAGTAAAATCATCACTAGCTCTCCATCTATTAACGATATAAAGAAGAGTTCTATTCAGACGTTAATCAATGATTTGATATTTTTTCTTGTTCCGATTTTTCACAGAAAGTCCAGAAAATATCGGGGAAGGGGAAGCTGTTCTTCAAATTTATATTTCATCTTTCTCGATATTTTCTGGACATTCTGTGAAAAATTTTTTGGCGTTTGTTGATGAACCAAATAAAATGTAACAAAACTCATCCCAAAATGAAATACCTGTTATTTAAGATTTGGCAATTATGCAGCGAAAAATAGTCTAAACTATTATATATGTAGGTATGCAATTTCTGTGAAATGCAAAGCGCCGAGAAAATATTTACTTAGATAATGAAAAAATTGCTATTTTATAATTTTACACTTTTTTGATCAATGTCTAAACTTTACACACAATCCTCTGTTCCAACCTGCCTGCGAACGATAACGGAGCCGTCGCAGTCATGCGCAATAGCTAAAACGAAACTGTATCGGTTTTGGAACATATCTTAGCTACTGCTGTGACGGTTCTGTTACTGTTCGCAGAGATGTTGGAACAGAGCTACATATGTATTTAAGCAAAAAATCTCACTTAGATTAATTTTGGAAGAATCGGCAGATAATATTTTTTATGCCGGTAAAGTAGATTTTAAGGTAGTACGAGCACCAAGGCAATTTTAGCTAAAAGGCTTGATTTTTTTAATATGAAGTTGGACTAAGTCTAAACCAATTCTGAAAATTTTAGAGGAGGTTGCCCGATTATTTAAATAAATAAATGACTTCAAAAGTAGGCATATTTAACATTGGCTTTATGGTAAAACGGTAGATGGATGATATGTTTTCATTGATTTCTCAAAAATTAGTCGGTGGAAATAAAAAAAAAACATTTAAATTAAAGTTAAAACCTTAATAAATTATTGAAAACAAAAAAAAACAGTTGTTCCCGACTAATTAAAAAGATATTTAATTAAAAAGATTAAATATTTTTTTAATTAGTCGGGCATAGATATTTAGATATTTAATCTTTTTAATTAAATATCTTTTTAATTAGTCGGTCACAACGGTTTTTTTTGTTGTTAATAATTTATTAAGGTTATAACTTTAATTTAAATAGTTTTTTTTTTAATTTCCACCGACTAGTTTTGGAGAAATCAATGAAAACATATCATCCATCTACCGAAATTAAAAAAAAATCAAGCCTTATATTTAAAATTGCCTTGGTGCTCGTACTACCTTAATTATAATTATTCGACGCATATTTAAGAGCATATACCTGAGTAATAAAGGTATAAACTAAATCCTTAATTATGCGTTAATCACATCACAGTCAGAAACTTCAACGTGAATTCTTGAACTAAACCGTGTTAGGTAGAAAATGGATGTTTTTGAAATATGTAATGTGCATATATTGCATAGATCATTAATAGATTTCTGTACGGTATTATAGTTTAGCAAGAGCAGGTGCAGTTGATATTGATAGAATCGCTCGTACGTTGTTTCGTGATGTAATTGTACAGAAACAATTGATGTCCTATAAACAACACACTGCATCTACAGGACACCATGCCAGCTGCTATTGATACATAATATCGACTCGAAAGTACAATCAATAATCTGGTGTCTACATATAATATTATAGGATGGTTATCGGCATTTAGGTTTTAATACGAGCTGTAAATATTGTAGAAAAAGGCAGCGGGTTTACACAAGTCTCCCCTTCCACTTTCTTATCTGACTCCATTCTATTGTCATGCCACAACAACAAAAATCATTTTTGAGAATGAAATCAAATGATAAAAGTCAGTGCCGGATTAACCTATAAGCAAAGTGCGCAACTGCTTAAGCGTCAAGTGGTATCAAAAGTTACAACTAAGAAAAGTACCTCACTGGACCATGTATAAAAAAATATATTTTTGTCATAATCTCAAAAATTTGATATAATATAACACTGTATCTAGAAGTAAAGAAGTTAAAAATGAATAATAATTTATTTTTGAAGTGCGATTTGCACTCGGACTATTTACCATAATAGTGTATTGTCATCGGAGCTATACATACGTGCAAAATTTCAACTCAATCGGTTAACGAGAAGAAGACGAAAAATCGATCGCAAGATTTGAACCAAACGAACAAATATACGGAAAAAGAAGTCAAATAAAACCATTTCAAAATATGTTTGTGTAATTATTAAAAATAAAGTTATTAAGTGTAAATCATTCAAATTTTGTTTATATAAAAAATGTATCACATCAATTTTCATAAAGTAAAGACCGCTTCTCTCAGCCGCTGGTCTGCAATAAACGCCGTAGGTCGCATACAGCGTCACGCCATACGCCGCGTCTGTATGCTTACTATGGAAATGTATACATACGGTCTCTTTTTCACGTTAAACGCAGCGTCCAAATGCCACCCGTCGTACCTAAATGTTGTAGGCAGCGTCTTTAGTTATTTTCGAGCATTGTAGCGTCACGGACGTTGTGAAATACGCCGCGCAATGAGTAGATTTGATAAAGAAAAGGACGAGTTGTATTGATATGTCATTTTTAACTAGTTTCAATACGCTCATGAACTGTTCCCTTGACAAACGAAGATATTCCACAAACTTGATATTATTGTTATTTATGTGTTTCAGCAACATGTTAAAACATCCTTCAGTATCCCTCCTCACAAATAATTCGTCTTTTCTTCGTCTCTTTTTCGGCAGTGACATTCTTAGGAGGTCATCGTCATCCTCATCTTCCTCGAGTAAAAGAAGCGTTAAAATTGTTTTAGCATCCATTTTTTAACAAAACTAGTTGAAAGATCGAACTATACCTACTGACGACGAGCGATCTCCGCGCATGACGTTCTCTTTTTATAGTGACCACTAAGTCGCGAGTGACGTACTAACGTTGTACGCTACGTCAGCGAACGCTGGACGCAGCGCATGGCGTAAAAATTGCAGACCAGCGGCTCATAGATGCTTCTAGTTCAGGGGTCGACAACCTTTTGAGACGGAAGAGCCAAAAGTTACAATTTACAAAATTTCCCAGTTTTTAAAGAGCCACTAAACATTTTCGTTTCAGTATTACAGTATTTGCTTATATATGTAGTTATAATATATATCCGAGGACGACACGTCGCGACGGGGGCGGTGCGGGTGAGAGATAGACATGGTGCTCAATCAGGGATCGATTGGACGATTTTTAGGGGTTTATATAATAAAATAACTCTTTTTGAATATGGAACTGGAGAGCCGCAACTTTACATCAAAAGAGCCGCATGCGGCTCGCGAGCCGGAGGTTGCCGACTCCTGTTCTAGTTTTAATTTACATCTTTTTCAAATAAATAAAATTGTCGACCAATTTTTTTCACACTATATATTGACAAAAATAAAATTATAAATCAATATTACAAAAAATGTTAATTTTTTATATTTTTAGATATTTCTGATGAAGATCTAAACCCAGATCGAAATGTAATTTTTTGTAATATTGATTTATAATTTTAGTTTTATCAAAATATAGTCTGAAGAGGTCCATTCAGACGTTAATCAAAGATTTGAATTTATATCTTTTTCATTAATCTGTAATTTTAAAACGACGGCTTAAAATTTGTTTCTGCTTTTTTCTAGTGACTTGTACCTTGACTACGAATGTGCGAACCAAATAAATTAATTATTTAGCAAGGGTTAACTTAGACCGAACGATGTATACAGGTTGATTCAGGAATAGAGACGATATCAACGAGGGTATAATGAAGTCTAAAAAACCACGTCAGCATGGTTACAAAAAAAAAAAAAACTTTATACGATTTTTAATTTTAATTACAAAACCCCCCTATTCCGACGCTTATGAAAACTATATCAGCAACAGAAATGATGACTCGGTTTTTATTTATTCATTTAATTAAAAATTATGTAATGGCGTCGTTTCTGTTTCATGCCTACAAAGTAATTGAAGTGACTGTGTAATAAAAATAAAATTATTTTTAATTTTATTATTTCAAATTGTCTGAGAAAATAAAAATTGAAATAGCGGGGAAAATTATACTGAACGGAAATATTGACGTAATATTTTTTCTGATAATTTCTGTTCAAATATTAATTAATGTAGGTATTAACAAAAAATTGATAAATGCACTCACATTTTATTATTGAATTAGTCGCTTTACGATTGAAAATCCCAGACGTAGATATTTTCCAGACAATGAGCAACATTGACTTGTAGTAATCGAATGTATTTTCACCTTTAAGAGTATTCGTCCCTGCAAATACCCCCTGCACCCTTCATCTCAAATCTTTTCCCCTCGCCTAAAAACGGTTCGCGCTCTCCCGACGCTATTTTTTGAAGCTAGAGGGTTTTGGTAAACGCCAAATGAAAGACAAAGAATCAGACTACAGATCCTTCAGGCGAATTTTTTGAAAAAAAATTCCTGAAAAAACTTACAACCTTTTGAAAAAAATAATAAGTTACGTAATATTTCACACGTAGGCGAAACTGTTTTTCAAAAAAATCGCCTGAAGGATCTGTAGTCGGATTCTTTGTCTTTCATTTGGCGTTTACCAGAACCCTCTAGCTTTAAAAATAGCGTCGGGAGAGCGCGAACCGTTTTTAGGCGAGGGGAAAAGATTTGAGATGAAGGGTGCAGGGGATGTTTGCAGGGTGAATACTCTTAATTATTGAAATCTTTAAAAACAACGCAAGATTAAAAGAAGAAAAATACACATTAAAATGCACTTAAACAATAGTATATTGTGCAACTAGTGCGACAATGCCGCACTAGTTGCACATACTATTTTTTATTACGAATTAAATTAAATTAAAATTTTATTACGAATTAAAAAAAGAAATTAGAAGTAACAGAAATTAAAATTAAATCATTAAAAAGTTGAAAATTCAGTTAAAATTGTTATTATATTGGTAACTATGGTAACTCTGAATTTGCGTGCGGCAAACAATAATTTCAGTATGACAAATAAAGTTTCCGCACGCAAATGAAAATAGCTACTTTTCAACCGTAACAGCGTGCGTAAACATACCACTTTTCCCGCATGAGTAATAAAAAATTTTTTTAAACAATAGAATAAACAAAAGTCAGTTTGATTAAAAAGTGCGTGTTTCTGCAACACGACGTCCACGAAAACCGTCAGCATATCGTCTACGTGCTTCTACAGAATTTCCGCGGTGAGCGTTAACGTGCAATAAAACCATGTCGGTTTTTTTAATATTTGTAAAATGTGTCACCGTTTTATGACCATCACGGCAGACCGATCGGTAACCAACTGAACGTGTAATAACGCATTTTATTCAGATTTTATATAGTAGTTATATAATCAGTGATCCAAAGTGCGATTTAGTTGTCCTAGACGAGTGCATTTATGAAATATAATTCTCCAGTGGCGGGTATAATTTAACTAATAAATTTTTTCATTTTCTTTTTCGAAAATGATGTCGATTTCGTTAGTATAATACTGATTATTTTAGGCTATTTGATTTGTGGAATTTATTCCGCGACGATTTCTGAATCACTTGTATATAGTTTTTAAACAAAATACGCCATTTGGGTTGTGGATGACTGAAAACTTCACAAATGCAAAAATGGTGTCAAATAAATAAATAATCTTCGAGATGCCTTTTCATTCCAATTTTGATTCAGGACAGTTTGAAAGGAACATTCTTTGAACCTGAACCTTATACAAATACAAATAATTTCTTTGCGATCAAAACACTCCGCGGATTATATTGATCTTAAAATTGGAATAAAACAGAATGATTATTTGAGTGGTTCATCGCAACTATTCAACTAATTTTACAAATTATCATACGTCACAAATCACAGCAGTTTGAATACTTACAATAAAATATATACATTTATCATTTTATGTGGTTTTTATATAATAAGTATTTGAACTGCTGGTGCGTTATTTTTGACATATACAATTTCCCGTGAATGACAGCCTCCTGTTTGATTTAAGACATGGAAACGCCACATAAACAACGACATTGCTATAATGTTTCCCCCTCTCAGTGTTTCATGTCTGAATTAGCGTTTCATGTTTAAATTCAATGTAGAGGTCATTCAAAGTCACTCTCTTCAGAGAAATTTTACTTCCTTATACAGTGTAGACTCCATTTAACGTTACTCGATATAACGACAAACTCCTTAAAACGTCGAAACTACTCAACTCTAGTTGGTTAACCTTGTTGCGCATATAATGATACACTCTAAATAACGACACACCCACTCTAAATAACGACAACAATAAATCATTAAGCAATAAACAGTACTTGTTTGTTATTTTGTTGCTTTGTTGTCAGCATCATGCGTACCGAAGATTCTAAGAGATACGTTATTTTGTTTACTGGGATCATCTTTCATACGTTTTCTTAATAACGCCACAAAGTGCACAGTCCCTTGAGTGTCGCTATATAGAGCTATATATAATTTACCCTGTATATAAAATTAATCGGAAATGGTTTAAAGGCTCACAAATACAAAAAAAAACATGCGTGTGACTCTCGCGCCTTAGAAGTGAAACTTCTTAGGTTCTAGCATTAGTTGACGAATATTGTATTTGTGTTCTACATTAAAACAAAACTGAAATAAATTATTCTCAATAAAACTTTACAATACAGGAGAAACTTTTAGGTTATGTCGAAATGTCAGTTGTACAGAATAGAGACATCGAATGCATGCAGGGGGTGTTAATTCTTGAAACTATGACACTATATCTCGCAAGCGAAAGTCGGATTTCGCATGGGACATCGTATACAAGATTTTGTTTGAAGAGAAGCCACACAGACCTCTGTATTATCTGCAACCGAGACATAACACACGAAGTTCAAC
Source organism: Xanthostigma xanthostigma (assembly GCA_963575645.1). Taxonomy (NCBI): domain Eukaryota; kingdom Metazoa; phylum Arthropoda; class Insecta; order Raphidioptera; family Raphidiidae; genus Xanthostigma; species Xanthostigma xanthostigma. The sequence continues at coordinate 12,611,545 of OY754467.1, forward strand.
GACAATAGACGAGGCTCACTATAGAGGTTTGTTGTTTGAAAATGCTACAATTGTACAGTTACGTATGACGCATTTCGCAGAGAGAGAAAGTAGAAACGATTCCCCCACTCTTTCCTTTCAACTGCCGGTTGAAGTCGGAGAAGGGGAAGCGTTCCATTTTTCGTCTGATCCAGGCCAATTTGTCCTATCGCGCGTAATTTAAAAATATGACAAAAACAACTATTTTGACACAAGAAAGTTGTTGTTCACCTTATATATTATAATAAATATCGTGTAATATAGTAACTTTACTGAACGTTATTAATTTTAACAGTAAGTGCTTTATAGGCGCCATACTTGGTGCATTGGTAGTGTTGAAAGTTTATGAAAGTTTGTATATGAAGTTAACAGTGTGAATTTAGTTAATGTACGAAGCGGTAACCCGTATATTATAGTTTACATTGTGATATTGTGACTGACACCTAAGCCTTGCTAGTTGCGTGCATCACAAGCACAAATAGATTGCAAAATCGGTACATCTAAACAAAAAATGCAATAGGATTATCGATAGGTATTCGATAATGCTTAGGGTAATATACTTGGATTCATAGAGATTTGGATCAATCAAACTAAAAACGTTCAGACTAATAAATGTGCGAGGTTTCGCCACATTTATTGTGACTTTTACAAGTCTAATGCCGGGTTGCAGAAACAATTGTCAAAAAAATTGATTTGACAATGACTTTAGTTTGTGATCATATAATTGCAGTTTCCATGAATACAGGAGCAGTATTGGTATTCAAATTCTCATCTGGAACATTAGATTGTACTCACAAAAAAACTAATGATAGTTCCACGAAGTCTGTAACCAGGAGATTCAGTTCGAGCGTAGCGGTGGACCGATATCTGTCGCATGAACCAATATGGCGTCAGCTACTGGGTAACGCACAAACGTTCATAGCCTACATGTGAGTAGTGACTGTGAAGTTAAACAACTTTGGTAACTATGGCGAAAACAGGTGGAAAGAACCAAAGTTTTCCCAGGTAGTAATAACAGCGCCATTTTGCGTGCGCCAGAAAACGATCCATCTCGAAACACAGCAAGCATAGGAAGCTAGGTCTCCTGATTAAAGACAGATATCGGTCCACCGCGACGCCCGAGCTGGGTGTCCTGATTACAGACTTCGTGAGCGTAGCGGTAGACTGATATCTGTCACATGAACCAATATGGCGTCAGCTACTGGGTAACATACACACGTTCATGTTGTCTTCAATGTGAAAATCTTAGTTGCAGCTTTTAAATGCCAAAATTGTTTCAAGTAGATATTAATATTTTGTTGTGAAAAAAGGTCATTGAATACATAAATAAATTTCTTTTTCGCCGATGAAATGATAAAATAATATTACGTTTACGCCTGACAAAGGCAGATGTTTTACGCTGCACTGCTTTTCAATTATAAGTTCTGATAGCCTGCTGCATCGTCATACAAAGCAATAATTAATCTGTGTCGAATAGTCGGATATTGATGGTCTTCCCGGAAACAGGACAACGCTTTCTGTTTGTTTTTGTAAATGTTCTAGCGATAGTAGGGAACCAACCAGTAATCAAAGCTCTGCAGAATCTAATTGATTGCAATGATTATTGAATGCAATTCAATCGAGGTTTTCGCGCCAATATATTATTAAACATTTTTTAGGAGTTCTCAACTATTTGTTATAGTGATAATCAGGCTTATTCTACTAATAAATATCAGGATGATTGCCAAGTGCTTAGCAAAATTAGCACTCTGAGTAGCCAGTGATCACTTATAACTATTGGAATGTTTATCATCTATATATAAACACGGGAAGGAAAAAAAATTGTGGCACCGATTTGAGTGTGTTAATTCGTACACATTGTAATGAAACAGACATCGTTTTTATGAGGGGTAGTGCACAATATATGTGTCATTATATTGTGAAGGAATTAACACAGGTAAAATCAATTCCGGAGAAATTAATATAAAGACAAAAGAACCGCAATAACGTATACTTAAAAGTTTAATGAATTACGGTCGAGTTTCGACAACTGGGCGACTACTAGGATGTATTACTGTCTATACATTTTGTGTTTCTTTAATATTTATCTACTTAGATATTTTACAATTCCAACCCACAAGTGGAGAATAGTACTAGTTTAGGTCAAAAATCACTTTTCAAAATCTTTTCGTTTTGAGGCCCCCGAATCCAAAAAACACATTTTTGGAAAAACTGTGCGACTGTTAGTCTGTGAGCACGATACAAGTCAAACGGATGAGCGGATTGAAATCAAACTTTGAGAGGATGTTTGGTATGCAAATATTAAGAGCTTTATTGTTTTTGGAGAATATCGGCACATGGTATACTTGTCATAACGGATTATTATTCTATTTAATTTTTCAAGAGCTTTGCGAAAAAAAAAATTTAAACTTTATAGTTTCGGAAATTTTTTGAAAATAAAAAAAATCAGCTGTTTTTTTGTTTTGTAGTTCTGTCAGAAATAAACTAGTTAAGCAGGCTTTGATTAATTGGAACAAATTTTGTAGGTAACCATGGCAACGCACAGAAAATATCATATTGGATACTAGCCATTACCCGCGTTACCGCACGCGATATCAGAAATGTTATTTTTTTTATTATACTATATCAAATGTCAATATTTTGAACTGGGAATGGTCCCGTCGCCAAATTGGCTGGAATTTTTTATTTATATTAATATGTAAATTAGTTCATTCTCTTTTGTTGCTAATCTCGTTGCTAATTATAGGTTAGGTTACCTTAAGTAGTGAGTATAATTCTGCATTTGGATTAGATCTAATTATTTTATTTTCTTTGTAAAATTTTTTGTAGGTACTTGTAGAAACAAATATTATATTATACTAGTGGTCCCGCCCGGTTTCACCCGGGTGCAAAAGAACGAATGAGGGGGAGGGCCGTGAGTATCTCTTAGTTTACCGAGATGAATGTTGTGTCTAAATTTCATGACGATCGGAGTTACCATTCAAAAGTTTTTGTCGGACGGACACATTTTGAGTTACATTTTGCAATATTTTTCATTGACGCTCCGCTCCCATTGATCGTAGCGTGATATAATATAGCCTATAGCCGTCCTCGATAAATGGTCTATCCGACAAAAACAATTTTTTTCAATTCGAACCAGTATGTCCTAAGATTAGCGCGTTCAACCAAACAAACAAACAAACAAACTCTTCAGTTTTATATATTAGTATAGATATAGATATTATAAACTGCTATTTACTACTATGCATGTGTGTGCACTGCAATTTTATTCCAGTGTTTCTTACCACCATATAATTAGCATAAAACTTGGGATAGGAAGACAGAATGGCGGTCACAGAAACAAACTTTTAGCCGTTCTCAATGCACATCTACTTCCGGCAGACAAATGCACTCGTGCAATCAGCAACTATTTTACCAGACATATGTAAACCAACTTTATGCACCGTACATACACATATAGACTGATTTAAAAAACGATAACTATTGATATAAATAAATAGCTATTAGTATATTTTAAACAGTCATTGTTGACGGTACAAAGCAACATTAGAAAACTCTGTATTATAATACAGTCAAATAAGTTAAAAATGTGGACAATCTCGGAATGAAACGGAATAAGCTGAATTTTTATATAAACCTTTGTTTTGGCATTCTAAATGTTGTCACAAAAGTCTCATAAGGTCACGTGTGAGCATCCTTAAATATTGAAGGTTAAAGGTCGCGAAAATCAGTTTTTTGCAAATATCTCGCTTCCTTTGCCTCAAATCGTATTTCTATTTATTATGAAAGTTGTAGAGTATAAAATTCTCTACTAATTTCGTCCTTAAACAATTTTTTAAACGTTAACCGTTTTAAAATGTTTTCTTAATTTCTTTCCTACTTAAAATACAATTATTCTTAATAAGAATATTATTAAAATATATTTGAACTAATTGACTTAATTACTTCATTATTTATATGGAAAATGTAAGTAATATTAAATAACTGTTTGATTTATTGTTAGTAGAAGTTTTGTTCCAAAAATATGTATTGAAGGAGATTTATTTGATTGAGCAACAATTGAAAAATAAGCTTTACCAGAGTATCGATTGTGGCCAAAGTTTCGAAAAATATAGTTTCATCTTCAGGACCTACGAACATGTATTGTATTCATTACATTTAATATTGAGCGCTCTATCTCAAAAACGGTTAAACGTATAAAAAATTGTTTGTAGAGAATTTTATACTCTCCAACTTTTATAAAATAAATACAAATGTATTCAAACTCCCTTTGATCTAGATTCTATAACATTAGATTGTACATAAAAACAAACGATTGTTTTACATAGAAAAAGATCACTTTTCAAGCTAAATTTTGATCAAAATACGTAGAAAAATATTGGTTTGAACTGGAGACTGTATAAAAAACGATGCTAAATACACGGATACACAGTTTAAGAAAAATATCGTTTCAATCGATTTATTATTTTTGGAGAAGAATCGATTTAAAATTCCGTAATGCTATTCTTATGGAAAAATATTGTGGTCTCAATCTAAGGTCATTGTCAAATCAGATTTTTTGACAATCCTTTCTGCTACCCAGCATTTAGTTTAGTAATTTGAAATCAGTCTGTATTGAATCTCTATTAACTTCTTAGAGTTCGGAAGATAAATTACTGCTGTAAATTATTTAAATCTCTATTTCGCTCCGTTTTAAATTTTCGTTTAGATAATTTAATATTATAAAATTTAATTAACTAGTAAACAAACTGTGACATTGTAATTTGGAACGACAGGACTTACTTTTGAGCCTTTGCAGTTTAAAAGTTAATTAACTCCTATCGATTATCGAGTTTGATTTTCGTTTTTATTGAGGCTGGTAGCTATTCTCTCTTATTAATCAATATGAAACAGAATTATAGTAAGGTTTTGTGTAACGTTTTTCACTTGTGGATACATTAAAATCACGGCACAATCAGAGCTAAATTCACAGTTGATGTTCCTCACCCATCAGAAAGACATTATTTTTATTTTTGTACAAAAAGTAGTGACAAAAAAAGCATGCCTTTTAATGTTCTTAATTGGGATCTGTTAAATAAGGTTAGCAATGCTAACAATGTAAAATTTACGTGAAATTGTTTATTGCAAAAATGAAACCAAAAAATATTCTTTGAATTAAACAAATAAAAAATTGAAATGTAATCCGTGATGTTTTTTAATATAGGTATAATGATAATAAATAATAAGGATTTTATTAAGTAAAAAAATGCATACCTATTTATATTTTTAAAATCAACTGTAAAATCGAAAATTCCACCAAGCTTTTATGTTGAAGTAATACTTCAGAGTTGATAGAACCTTCTGTATTGCGTCGACCATCGTATTTTTATTTTTTCAGTAGGTAGGTACCTAACATTTTCAAGACTTTTTTCAAATCTATACTAATACTGTAAATAGGTAAAGTTTGGATGTAGGAGGTAATCTCCGAAACCACGCATCATGTCATCGCCAGTATTTAGAATGGACCTTCAGGATGGACATACGCTATATATTATCGCGTTAAAATAAAAGCGCTGTTCGTGGAGACCAATTTTGCATTTTAAGTCGACGAAAAACGGTGACAATTTATAAATTCGGGCGAAGTCGGACCGAGCCGCTTTCAGTAAAATAAATTGAATAAATACTAGTGTAAGAGCTGAATCGCATGACAACGACTCGTTTTAAAAATATGTATAAATAATTAATTAGCTCTCAAATATTAAGAGCTAAAGGTGTTTTACATGATTGTGTGATGTAATTTATATAGGTTTCATATTTCCCTTGTTCACTACTCGTATAATTAAAATAGGCATGTTTAAAGCGGCCCATAGACGCTCAATATTATTGCGCAATATTTGGGTTTGTGCAATATAATTGACCGTGTGTAGACGAGATTGAAATGTTGCGCAATATATTGTGTGATTTTCAAAATCTTGAAAATATATTGCACAAACTGGGAAATATTGTGCCGTCTGTTGTCAAGATTGCGCAATATCAGGTCAGTTGATCTCAAGTAGCGGTCGTTTCAACAAGTCGTCTCAACTACACCTGATCATAGGTGATAAGAAAGTCGCAAGACAATTTATTGTTGAATTTATCGAGGTGTATCGTGATCTTCCAGCTCTGTGGGATGTGAAGTCCAAAGACTATAGTAATCGTGACGACATGATGACTGAAGTTCTGGTGGGGACTGTTTGCACAATGTGGCTGTACCGTCTGTGCTCGTAATTGAGCAATACATTGCACAACCTTCAATATCGCCTCCATACAGTACAATTTTTTGTCAAACCAAAATATTGTACAATAATATTGACCGCCGTCAAAATATTGTGCAACCCACATTGCACAATAATATTGAGCGTCTATGGGCCGCTTAACAGGAATTTGTTTTTGTACAAAAATGTAAGCGTAATGAGAATAAAAACAGGACAATTTGGAATAGACTAATTAAATTTTAATGTTTATGGTGATGAATCCAATTCTTTTAATGTGAATTGGTCTTCATAATTTCGAACGTGTCTTGCAATTTTTTTTATGAAACCAGATTTCTGCGACAATTGTACAAAGCAGACATCTTGTGAATAAAAACTTTGAAGTTGGTGTAATATAATTTCCGTTATATATAGCAGTATTTACATTTTTGAATAGTAGAATACAGCATCATCTATACAAAGCTTCTCTTTAAAAGTGTGTCTTAAACAATTCATGAAAATCTTGTGATTTGACACTGTTTAAAAAATCCATTGAATTCATTTCAGATTTCATTGAAAATATCTACTTTAGCATCATTTCTATACGAATGACGTGATTCTCAATATTGTTCTTTTTCGTATTTGTAAATCTAATGACAGATTGTATGCCCTTACGGCTTCTTAAGGTAGTTTGGGAGCCGCAATCCCAAGTCAAATAAATGACTTTTTTTTTCCTCAAATAATTACCCAAATCATGCTATAATAATTAATAGAAATTCACATAAAAATTTATTTGATTTAATTTAATGCGAATTATAATTAAATAATTATAGTAATGTAATTTTAATAAAATATTAATTGATTAGTATTAGCTGTCACTAGTCACTGTCACTACAACAACAGAGATAAACAACAGAGATAGATGCCACATGGCAGTATTAAAAAAATAATAAAATCAAAAGTACGTGGTAAATTATTCTGAAATGTTTGCAGTGGTTTTTCAAACATCGTTCTATCCATTAAAAAGTTTTTTTTGTGGGGTTAACTTTGTCAATTTTTACAAACCCTAAATTTCCGGAGTTATTGAACAAGGACACTCATAAGGGCTCGTGTATTTTTGCATAACTTTAATAATTAATTATATCTCTTAAACGATGTGTCTTTAATTATAATCTTTTGAATAAATATAAAAAATGTAGGGTCAAGTTTAAGTCATTTGGCTACCAAACTACCTTAAAATTATTATTATTACTATTATGACGCATGTTATATTAATAACTATCTGCTACCCGCATTCTAAAATGTATAATGAGCAAAAAATGTTTTTTGAAGTAAAACTTCTTTCCGTTGTTTTGTGACTTTCGCGAAGGATCACTCAGTGAATTGAGCTCACGAAACATATGCAGACATTCCTGAATATGGAGATGCACAATGTTTTTAAAATGTCCGGAGCTTGGGGTTCGAAGTAAAGTTCGTCCAATACTGGGTATCAATGGCAAAGATTGCATTTTTTCTTTCCAGAACTTAATTAAGGTTCCCAAATAATATGTTTATGCAAAAGTTGTATTTTTGTTGATAGATGTTGATTTTACTGTTTTTATTTTATTTTTGGAAAACCTTAGGTGTCCATCACTAGAGGACTTCTCTGAAAGTTTCATCTTCTATTAAATCGGGACCATTTTTTACTGTCGCTATTCCCACTTTAAGCTAAATCAGTAAGAACCGATTTTTTAGTCGTTTGACAATTACTATTTTAGTAACGAACAAGCATACATCATAAGGCCTTGTTAAAAACATTTTATATAAAAGTATTCACGTGAATTCCACTGCTTAGCAGAGAAAGCGTTAAGTATGAAATCCATCCTAATCCAACAAGCTCTACACATCACTAACACAGGTTCCTTTAACGTCCTACTGCGTTTAATAGACCCACCTCCCTTTTTTTTCATACATTATTATAGACTAGAGTCGAGTCTTTGGTTCCTGCGGCGTTCTTCTTACATGCGCCAAAGAAAAGAGGCTGACTCGACAGTTTAGTTTTATTCCACTTCTTCTTCTTCTTTTCTGTGTGTCGTCGATCGGTCGTTATCTATGGTTGAATCGTTAGCGATGTGACACATATATAGAACCAGCTCCCGCTTTCAATAATATAATATACCACGGACTATAATAGCTCCATACAATGTGAGACTCCAAAACGCATGTTGTTTTCAAAATAGAAAATTTTTGTGGAATTAAAGTGGCTAATAGTCTATAGTCTATACCAGGTTCGGGCAAATGGCGGCCCGCGGGCCGGATCCGGCCTGCAGCGCAATTTTATCCGGCCCGCGAAGCATTTTAGAAAATTTTAGAAAAATATATAGTAGCGGAAATAGAATGCGTGGATGGACTTTTTATTTTGCTCTCCGAATGCGGAAATAGAATGTGAAGACCTTTTCTTCTGCAAATTTTTGGCCCGCGGTGAAAATTTCGTCAGCCATCCGGCCCGCGGTCAAATTTTCATCAGCTATGTGGCCCGCCGATCAAAAGATTTGCCCGCCCCTGGTCTATACTAATATATAAGCTGAAGAGTTTGTTTGTTTGTTTGGTTGGTTGGTTGAACGCGCTAATCTCAGGAACTACTGGCTTAAATTGATTTTTTTTTGTTGGATATATCACGCTACGAGTCTACGACCAATAGGAGCGGAGCATCAATGAAAAATGTTGCAAAATGTATCTCAAAAATAAGTTCAGGTGAAATTCCCTAATTAAATATATCAATATTAACGTTGAACATTCACAAGCCCGGCTGGCTTAGTCGGTAGAGCATGCGCCTGTTAATATCAGGGTCGTGAGTTCGAGCCCCGCGTTGGGCAAATATATTTTTAATTTTTTTTTATTTTCTACATTACTTTCTTCTAAGGCTTAAATTTATTATAATTTTATTTACGACTAATTAAAATTAAATAAATCTAATTAATAGCTCATTTCAAAATTGTTATAACTGTAGGTACCTATATAAAAATAATTTTCTTACAGTGTTTTCAATTAAATATTTATTATATTTTATTAATTACAGTTATTATTGATTTTAAAGAAATTTATTACTTAAAAAAAGTGTAAATACTGCTTTTTATCGACAAAAACTTGAATGTGCGTACTCATGTCCCTCTCTTCCCCATTCCGGTGAAGCCGGGCGGGACCTCTAGTAAAATGTATACCAGTATTGTCGGATTTCTGGTAGATTTAAGAGTTCCATTTGTTTTCAACTAAATGATAATATTGAGATTTTACTACGATCATGTGCCATCTACTTAGCATTTCAGTGAACTATCCTATGCGAGGCGTCTCATATAATAGAGCATTGGGCGTTACGTATTTTTGTAAATATATATCGTTTACAATTATGCGAGTTACACACGTCATTGAAACATCGAATAAGAAGCATGATATGTGTTGTGCAATACCTAATTGTGTTAGTAGATCAAGTGCAAATGTTGGTATCAAATTATTAAATTGATAAGTGACAAGTGTCAGCTGATTATACACCGTGGATTTCTTGCGGTTTTTTTTTATCAAATTTGACATTACTGGCTTTTGTCGTTTTTTAAAATTTTTTTCTTTGTTGTAATATCATTTTTAGAAAAAATGTTAAAGCCTCAAAAGAACAATAATTATCGATATTGGAAAATTTTTGTGAGATCAATAATTGTTATAAATATTTTAATTGTTTATTTTTATAACTCCAGAACCAAAATTTACCTATAGAACACACGAGTGGGGGGCTGATGGCACGGAGCATTAATTGTGCAAGTATAGCTGGCATTTGACCGATTTATACTGAAAAATGTAATTTCTCATTCTTACGTTTGATTGGTGGTCGGAGTGATTTTGAGGCTTCTATGCAGTTATAATAATCCGTGACGGTTCACACACAACCAGTGTTCTATCCTCCTGAGCCATCAACAGAAGAGACTCTTTGTTCCCGCATTTATAAAATCAGAACTTTATGTTCTCAACTTGCATTCAACAAGCGCATTGTTTTAAAGCATCCTTGGACTAGTTTAACCTTATAAAAAGTCGACTATTTGAGTAAAAAAACGAGTAGAAACTTATTTAAACAATATTTTTGAGTACCAAAAAGTACTTAAAACATTGCATATGATAATACTCATAAAAAAACTTAGGTCGCAGTGTCAAGTAGTATTTGTAAGTACAAGGAGTGTGACTTTATTAGTGTATTTGCCATAATCGTTTCAAATTTGAAATTTAACCCTTTAGTAATTATTGAAATGTGTTGCTAAAATTTTAATAAAATCGGCCCGAAAGGACTGGACTTACAAATTTTATGAAAACGCAAGTTTACTGATATGGATTTACATACTGAAGGGTGTATATAATTTGGTACAGATGTTAAATTGGTATGTGGTATTGAAATTAAGTAAAAAAATGTTGTTTTAAGGGGTGTATTAAGGGCTAATTTTTTTTATTTTGTCCAAAAACAAAGTTAAGTTCATACAATAGAGCCACACTGCTTATAAAAGCAAATACACTATATTGTCGGCAGGGTTTCACACTGCGACCCGAGTTTTTATGTGATTTATATTTGTATTTGGACAAAGCAATTTGATTTCTTTTAAATTTCTTTTTTATCACAATACTAGTGGTCTGGTCCGGCTTCACCCGTGTAGATTAAATTTAATCTTATCTCCCCCCCATCTATCTGTCTATCTCCCTCTCTTTCTCCGGAAATATTATATTGATCTTCCCATCTACGCAACTATGCACACCCACCCACGTAACAACTCACACCCATAGTATATGTGACGTTAGGTGAAGAATCCGTTTTGGATAGGATTTGCTAAAAATCTGTTCTTAACGGATGTTTACGTCGAGAAATGAGTAACTATGCCAAATTTCAAGTCAATCGAGGCGTGTAGTTTTGGAGATCCATTTTGAGTTAGTGAATTGTATTTCTTATATATGTGTACCTGTAGATTACTGCGTAATCGAGTAAACATTTGGATATAGTATGTAAGTATAACGTATCAAGTTTAATAAAAACCAGTTCAGCCGTTTTTGGGTAATGCCAAAACAAACTTTAAAGAGAAAAAGACATTCTGTATGCGTTTTTTACATCTAGGTATTTTACAAGACAACTGAAAATCCCCCCCAAAAAAAAAACAGAAAACTCCATTAGAACGAAATTAATATAAAAATATGTCTAAGCTTATGCAAACAGTTTACGCTTATTTCTTTATTACGCTTGTCTATCGGTATTAAAGTTTGTAGTAATAATATAGGTCCCAAATTAAATTTACCATAGAATTTTAAAGAAAAAAACTAATATGTTTAACGTACATGTCTAAAATTTGTAATCCACTATGAAATGTATATAATTTTCCGCGGGTGGTTAACGCTAACTTTTTAATAACGTTTTGAAAAAGTTCGTAAGAAAAAAAAACTATTTGTTTGCTTGGGGGAAGAGAGTATTAAGACCGATTTAAGTCGTCTGGTTCCATTAAAGACTTAGCGCGAGGTAATTTTCTTAAAACATTAGCTTATATAAACAACATTAAATTCCCGACGCATCTCCTAATATAAAATATCTACCGCAACATAAAATTGTAATGAAGTCTTTAATCTAGCCGTCAATTAAATTTTTAATAATTAAAGAGTAGCTCTTCCCTGGTGTCAGAAAGCGGAACGATGGCTGTCCAATTGGAATTCTTGGTTGAAAAAATAGCACTTGCTAGCTATTCAAGTTTACTGAAAATCTTACATTTGTTTTTGAATTTCTGCAATAATTATTTTATCGATCACACCAGCTATCCGTCTATCTGTCCTGCAGCCGATTAATTTTGTTTTATTTATTAATTTTACAAATTATTTTGTGTTTATGTTACCTAACGGAAGGTATGATTTAAACGATTCTCTCTAGTCTCTATAATAATATTAAAGATAGAATAAAATTTACTTTCAATACACCAAGATATCAGTTAGAAAAGTTAATTAAAAATTAAATATTACACTGCACTATACTCCTTGCTCTTTTTGTTGAATATTTTGACGTTCACCTAAAAATCTGACAGATGGCGTTAGTGTAAACGTAAAATTACACACAAAACACTAACTTTAATGTTTTACAACTATACACTTCATAAAAGGTTAATAAACAATACATAAATAAATTCACAAGAGCAACTGTAGATAGAATACTCCACGTTTATAGGTTAGGTATTATGACCTAACAACTTTATTAAAATTATGTGTACTGTGTTCAGATTATTACAAGTTCAGGATACCACAGCACAATATTGTAACAAAACTGCTGTTGTCTGTGGCGGAAGTTAATTATTTACAATATTAACTAATTAATAAACAGTAAAAACACACAAACGAAAGCGTATAATGTTAACAGAAATAAAACTAATATTTCTAGATTATAAAAAATAAAGACTAAGTAACAGAGAATAAAGAGTCGCTAAATTATGTACAAAGAAATATTTACAACACACAGGAACGCAACACAGAGTTTATCAGCGCCACTCGTCTATTCAAACACATAGGAACACAACACAGAGTAACAGCGCAATTGTCTATTCACTATAAGTTATTTATTTAAAACCACTCACTAGAGTTATATTTATTTCCACAGATTAACGGAATTTATGTTGTAATGCCAGAGCACTGTGTCAACGCAACGAACAGCTTCAATAACTGACTGACCTCACTTCCTCCCTCTGTTCGCCTTTTTATAGTTTTCGGTCTATGCTTCCAGAAAGTTCGAATCGAGATTTCCTCTCCTCTCCACGCGTGCGAGTCTCTAAGATCGGGTGCTGGCTACCTGCATCCATTGTTGCTTGCCTTTACATGCGTGGGAGTATCTAACCGTCGGATGTCCGTTACCTGCTTTCATTGTTGTTAGTTAACCTTCGAGTATTGTGTAGACTTTTCTAGAAACTCCCATAGGCGCATCACTGTGGAGAAATGCGCAACAATATATATTTTTTTGTTTTCTTATTACCCCATGCCATACTGCGCCACTTTCCCAACTTGTAGCATATTATAATAAATTGTAGTTTTGTCAGCCCTGGTCAAGGCGCACATTGACGATGATATTTCCTAGCAGCCGAGGTCTGGAACTGCGTTGACCGCATCAATTTATATGGAACTCATTAAATTTACAGCTCTCTACGTAGCTTGACTGTGGCTGAAACCTGCTCGTTTGTTCACTTCACTTAAATGGAAATTTAATAGAAAAATGGAAATTTGTTATATTTTCTCTTTCAATCCTTTTTCTGGTAAAGCCCCGTAATTAAATATTACATTTAGACTGGTTTTTCATGTACTTCCTTTATGCGTGAAATATAATTTAACATTTTTTTCCAATTTAATTACTTTTAATTTTTAAATTTATACAATATATGAATGTCTACTTTAATTAGTTTGTAAAATTTCTGCCGTCATATTTTATTTTTACGTTTTCGTTCAAGAGATGCTTGCAACAGATTGTACAGTGAAACTTGTGAGCTTGTACGTTATTATAACATCGACATATTTTCCATGTATATTATTTTTTGTAGCTATGCTAAAGTATATTTTTTTTAATTTGCTTTTACAAAATTTGTGTAGCTATATGATGTAACATGACATGGTTTAAATTAATATTTGCTAATCGTCTCATTGTCAAGTGATGCACAGTTTAAACCTGATTATGATGTGTCACTATTTCCAAGCAGAAGTTATGATGTGTCACTGAGTAGCGCTGATGAAATTTTGACAGCTAAAATTAATGCAAATTTTTAGTTGACCTTAGCTTCGAGCGGCCACACAACGCTACGTTTCATAAAAAATTTTCACGAAGTATTATATCTAGGCTGCCTATTTTGTTTCATGTGTACAATCCGTATATATAAATTAAATTTGAAATAATAACCTATTTTGTTTTGATTTGAAAATGTGCAATTTCTAGATCATGTTTTAGGAATTAAGCACCTCTTGCTAATACCTATTTTGTGACACGTGTTGCTTTCAGAACGCCGCGCCCTGACATTTCATTACTACTGTGTTAATCTTTAAAGTAATAATAATAATACTAATAAAGTTTATTGTCATTCCTATACATAATTAATGTACATGTTGACAGTCGAAGAATTCTTATGTTATAGAAACAATTTTACATTTCTTTTAAAATGTTCAATAAATAAAATTATCGACCAATTTTTCAGACAATTAAATTAACAAAAAATATAAAAATTAATACATTGACGTTTCGGTCCGGATTTGGACCTTTTTCAGAAATATGTAATCAAAAAAATAGAAAAATGAATTAGTATCTACTTATTTTTCAATAGAATTAAGACTGAATTTTAAACAATTTCTGTCTTAGTAAAATAAGTAACTAGATACTAACTCATTTTTATATTTTTAGATTACATATTTCTAAAGAAGATCCAAATGCGGACCGAAACGTCAATGTACTAATTTTTATATTTTTTGTTAATATAATTGTCTGAAAAATTGGTCGAAAATTTTATTTATTCAAGAGTTCTAATCAGACGTTAATCAAAGATTTGAATCTTTTAAAATGTCTTGTTTCGAAAATTCTTGTTTCCAGTGGCAATTTACTAAAAAAATTTATACTATAAGAATTTGGCCGGTATGAGGCGCATAAAAAACAGCAAAATTCAAAAGTCCTCAACGAAATGACAAAAAATGACTGAACAGCATCTGGGGAACCTCCTAGTTGCAGAAAAAATCTTTTCTGCCAATTTACCCCTTGCAGAGACTTTCAAAATCCTTTCAAAAAATCGAATAAAAAAGTCAAAAAAATAAAAAATTGAATTTGAAGTTGAAACTTGACATAATGGTTGATTCGGTGGCCCGTAATACGAGAAAAAATTTTCGTGACTCCAAGTGACCTTACTTCCTTTTGATAATTCTACAAAATTTGCACAGGCCAACATTTTTACCAGGCTTTCTATTACTACACAAAAAGTTTATAAAAAATATGATCTGCCAACTTTGTCACTGTTAGATGATCTGCCGATTTAATGTATTTGTCATTAATGCTTAACCTGAATACCATGTTAAACTTTCCGCGAACATGACGCGTTTTTGCAAGGTCGATTTTGGCAGAAAACTGTACCTCGGGATTCTCTACAAAAAAACGAATCATTTGAGTTCGGTTTCACTCACCGAGCTTTTTTTTTTCTGACAGTCTCTTCAGGGGGTCAATTGGTAAAAACTGCAATTAGGAGGTTCCCAGATACTGTTCAGTTATTTTCTGCCATTTCGTAGAGGACTTTTGAACATTGTCGTTATTTCAAGCGTCTCAGCGGTGTACCACAACGCGCTACTCTAACAAGCGGATTTGTAGAGGGGGGCTCAGACTACACGAAAGAGAGCGTTTCTGCCACCGCGTGATCCTCGACCATTTTTGTCGCCATCATACTAACTATAACTTGAGTTATGTACAATATCCAGCTGTCATTTTAATGTTTACCGTTGAAAACCCACAAGGTACGCCAATGAACCCGAGAGTTAACGACGCGATGTGCTTTAAAACTAACCCTATGATAATGCCACGCATATAACGAACCTACCGCCGCCTTATCCTTTATACCCGTATATGTATAATCCTTAGCTTAGGTTCAGAACAGTGTTTTGTCAACTTAATCTACTTGTTAACGTGTACAGGGTCTAACATTATTGTAATGTGTATAGCAGAATTTACAGAAGAAATATTTTTTGCTCAAAAAAGCAGATAAACGTCGAGAACGAGGAACTAACGACAGTATAATAAAATAGAAATGAGTTAATTCTGAATTCCAAAATGGTGAATTTCAAGAGATATTTCTATTTTTATGGCTGGAAACAGTGCTAGACCGACGGTCACAGAAGAATATAAAGTCCTAATTATGTACACAAAATAGTTACAATACAGGAACACACCAAAGTTTATTAGCACACTTATTCGTACTTGTCTATTAACTATATTCACACGATTATTTACAACACAGAAGCTATTTATGTAGAGCCAGATTTATATAATTGCACTCAATGGTTTACACAGCTCATTTGTCTTTTCTCTTAGCAGCTACTACCTGCTGTACCGACACTGAACAATTTATTTCATTTGGCAGCCCTGAGTACGTAAACTAGCGGACAACGGCAAAACAACACCGTTGTGAAACAAGGTTTAGAGTAGATGACTGAAGACGACGTGCAATGACGACGCGCGTTTTTGTGAATACTTCCTCCAGTCGGCTGCCTTGGTGTCCTGGACTCTGGTATGTGTGTTATTCAGTAAAAGTACTTCCCGTAAGAGCCGTTGTAAGGAAGTGCAAATGTATGTCAACATTCCATATTATCTCTACAGAGACGGCGTAAAAAGATGTCAACATATTATAATTTTTAACTAATTGCTTACTGTATGTTACGCAACTGTAGTTGATCGCCAATACGAAAAAAAAGTTTTATTAATACGCGCAATAGATGCGGGAGAAAAGATAACTGATGTTGGAAGACGCTTTGGATCCAGTAGCTCGAGCATATCGACAATATGGAAGAACAAATTTTATATATTATGAGTAAATACATATTATAGTTTAAAGATATGGATTATTTCTTTTCTCCATTTAACGACAACTCTCAATAACGCTACAAAGTGCACAGTCCCTTGAGTGTCGCTATATAGAGTTTACACTGTACTTCTAAAATTGTAATTGAAAATCTCGAACACCAGTTGTCGGTATGTATGTACGTTCGAGCTCTACAGATCGCAATTTTGTTGGAATTTCCTCTTGGTGTATATTTTATTTGCATTTTTTTCGATTTATCAATTAGTTGATTATAATCTATATACTAATATTTATATAAAGCTGAAGAGTTTGTTTGGTTTAACGCGCAAATCTAAGGAAATAGGTACTGGTTCAAATTGAAAAAATATTTTTTTGTTGGATAGCCCATTTATCGAGGAAGGCTATAGGCTATATTATAATATCACGCTACAACCAATAGGAGTGGAGCATCAATGAAAAATGTTGCAAAATGTATCTCAAAAATAGCTTCTATTCAGGTGAAATGCCGTAACTACGTATAACAATATTAGGTCGTGCATTTAAAAATCAAAAGCCCGGCTAGGTCAGTCGGTAGAGCATGCGACTGCTAATATCAGGGTCGTGGGTTTGAACACCACGTTGGGCGAATATATTTTTATTTTCCACATTGCTTCCTTGTAAGGCTTACATTTAAATTTATTTTAATTTTATTTACGACTAATTAAAATTAAATAAATCTAATTAACAGCTCATTTGAAAACTGTTATAAAAATAATTTTCCTACAGTGTTTTCAATTAAATATTTATTATATTTTATTAATTACAGTAATTATTGAAAGTATAAATACTGCTTTTTATCGACAAAAACTTTTGAACTCCGATCACCATGAAATTTGGACACCACATTCATCTCGGTAAACTAAGATGAATGTGCGTACTCATGTCCCTCCCTTCCTCATTCGTTCTTTTGCACCCGGGTGAAACCGGACGGAACCGCTATTTTAATACCGATATATTAGATATAGAAATAAGCATAATTGTTTGAAACATTTTAAATGATAAGATTTACAACTTGGCACAATTTAACGTAGACACATGTTCAGCATCGTCGAAGCGATGTTCTTAACAAAAAGATATGAGGAAATAATTAAAAAGTAATTGGTTTAAAAGAAACATTTTAAAAGAAGGCAAGTATCTTTAAACGTTTCGAGTGTGGTTTGAGTGATCACGTCTCTCCCATCTATTCGTACATGGTGTCTCGTTTAATATGAAGTTAGAACTAAAACAGAATGGATAGACGACAGTATATATAGTTTTATATAGTAACTACACGTACGGTCCCATAAGAACGACTTTTGTTGTAAAACTTTTGTACAAAAGAAAATAGATGTATTTTAGACTTGAGGACGACGCTCCAATATTGCAAGAGTGGCCTCGAGGGTATAACGGCATTCAATGGAAGAGCACTCTATTGATGAATGCCAATGTAAGGACGAAGGGACCTTTGAACATATGGATGCGTTGTACAAACGGTCAATAGCATGCTGGGTTCACAGCTAAATATATTGTTTTAATTTATTTAAACCAGAGGGATTTGACTTCAATCAAAAGTTACCAAAGCAATTATAATAATGTTAGTGACAACTAACAAGAACATGTTGCATCGTGGGTATTGAATCAATAGATCACAAAAAAGTCCTAGACCGAGAGTCGAGGGTATAAATATCCTATGCGATAAGATACATGAACGACTTTGGGTGAGAAAAGGAGCCTCTTTCAGAATTGTCAAATTTTGCACGCATGATAAAATATGACGTCACTTCCGGTTATGTCATCAAATACATCGATGATATTTATACCAAAATGAAGGTTTCGAGGGGCAACATAAAAATATCGAGGGCTGTCACGCCTTAGTTTTCTAATGAACGACTAAGATGTGGCAGCCCTCGATATTTTTATTTTGCACCTCGAAAACTTCATATATATGATACGGTCTATACCCGAATTCGGTCAATGACCGTAATAAATGCGCAAAACTAGTTTTGACCAACGAATATTGCCCAAACCCGAAAACTTACATTTAAACGGGTATTGACTGTTATAAAATGAGCAAAACTAGTTTTTGGGCATTTTCAATTGGACAAAACTAGTTCTGTCCATTTCTGAACGGACAGTACTAGTATGGCATCGGAATCTTCTTTGCGTTTTTCAATTGACTTTTCCACATCAATGATACTTATTATATCAAAGCGATTTATTCTTTTGTATTGTTTAGCAGACAGAGGTTTTAATACAGCTTTCAATTTTGCTTTCTTATCCTCACTTAGTGTAGTAAGGTATTAATGTTTCGTCATAAAATTATGTTTCAGAAGCCTCCAATAGGCGAACTAGATGAGACTCGAATTCATCTTGCATTTTTACTTAATTATTACGCTGAATATCCCACAATTATATTACTTCAGGAGAATTCAAGTACATAAACAAGAACATAACCCTACTTTTTTATTCGGGTTTGGACGTTGATTGAAACGTTTGATCAATTGAAAATGAGCAAAACTAGTTTTTCTCATTTATAACACTCAATATCCGTTTAAATGTAAGATTTCGGATTTGGGTAATATTCGTTGTTCAAAACTAGTTTTGCGCATTTATTTCGGTCATTAACCGAATTCAGGTATAGACCGTAACATTATCGATGTATTCGATGACATATAAACCGGGAGTGACGTGCGGGCAAAATTTGACAATTCTCAAGGAGCCTCCCTATAGGTCTGTGGTAGTACTACTTACTCATGCAAAGTCTGTCATGTATCTTATCCATAGGATATTTATACACCCGGCTCTCGGCCTATCCGATTTTTAAATAAAGTGAGAGTTTTGTTGATATGGTAGCTATATCCACAGGATGTTCGTATGCATTTTATGTGGAACGATTTTCTGTAATTCATAATGAGAGAACAAAAAATTCTTAACCAGCACAATAACTCAAACATAATAAGAAGTATATATTAGATATCGTGTCCATCGAGATAATTATAAATAAAAAAATCGCAGGATTGTGGACAAATATTAGATTTATTAATTGTACGACGTTTCGTCTATAAAATTTAGACTTTTTCAAGTACAAGTTGAAAATTATTAAAACAATAATTATGAAAATAAACATTAATTACTAACCATAGCAATTAACAAAAGTTAAGGTACATAAGACAAAAACATGGCAACAAGTAATGTATAAATTTTTTTTAAACAATAAAAATAAAAATAAATTAAAAATTCGAAAGTTAGTTCAATTTCATAATATAGTTGTACTGACCACTTAAATTTTGAGTGTCTGTTCTATAATTAATAGAATTGTTTTTTCTAATAAAACACATTTCACTGATATTACGTTTCTTCCAATTTGACTCTTTATCTAGTATTTGAACTTCGTTAAATAGAAATTTATGTCCAGTGTCGAAATGATGAGATGACAACGCGGTCTTATTATCACTTAATAAATTTATGTTTCTACAGTCCATTCTGTGTTGGTAAATTCTATGTTTCGACACTGGACATAAATTTCTATTTAACGAAGTTCAAATACTAGATAAAGAGTCAAATTGGAAGAAACGTAATATCAGTGAAATGTGTTTTATTAGAAAAAACAATTCTATTAATTATAGAACAGACACTCAAAATTTAAGTGGTCAGTACAACTATATTATGAAATTGAACTAACTTTCGAATTTTTAATTTATTTTTATTTTTATTGTTTAAAAAAAATTTATACATTACTTGTTGCCATGCAATAAAATATAGGTATTGATATTAATTAATAATTTTGAGGAAATTTTAAAAAAAGCTAATTAGAAATTAAACATTATTTATTTTTTATGTTTTTTAGATCAGTTCTGAAGAAGGTCCAAATCCGGATTGAAACGTTCATGTATTAATTATATATTTTTGACGTGATAACGTCTTATAAATTGATGAATCACCAATCTTATAAATTGATAAAACACCGGCTGCTAGTTCGAAAAAGTGTAACGTTCGTAACGCGTAACGTTCCTAACGTTCCTAACGCGTAACGTTCCGCCTGACCCTCTGCGTGCTTTTTGCTAATTTCTCGCTCAATTTAAATCAGATCGGTTTGAAACCAGTCTTAAACGAAAGAGAAGAACATTTTACATAGATTTCGTATAACAGAATTTGCCTAAACAGTTTTTTATACAAATTTATATAGAAAAAGAGCTGTATAAATGCAAAATGAAAACGGCTGAATTTCTAATGTTTAATTCAATTTTTTGACATTAGTATTTTGTGAAATGCAACGCCTTCTAAGTTAAGTATTGGAATAACTAATTATTATTAGAACATAATACTTTGACAGTTGCAAACGTCACTTTTGACATTTTTTATCATTCCGACACCAAGGATAAGCGGATTGAAACCAAATTTTGGGAGGTTTAGGTTATGTATTACGGAATACGTTATCACGTAAAACTATCGTCCGTAAACCGACTTTACAGACAACCAATTTTTTTTGTTAATATATTGTCTGAAAAATTGGTTGATAATTTTATTTATTGAAAACAAACATTCTAAGATTTAGATAAATCAGATACCGAGCAACAATGAGTTATGTACTAAAAGCTGAAGTTACACAGTGAAAATATGAGAATAAAATATCAAATATTGTCTCAATATTAAAACAAATATTTAACCAGAAATTGTAAACCAAGTCGTCAAACTTTATCAAATTTAATGCTTTCATTTTTCTGTAAGGATAAGATATTGTGAACACATTTTTTATTCAGTTCCATTTGTCCAATTGACTTAAAACTTTAGTAGTTCCGACCATATTATGATATTTTAATATTTAAATAACAAGTTGAAAATAGAAAAATATGTGGTGGGAGTCTCGGTGTTGGTGGTGGAAGAACGTGTCTAGTAGTTTTTTCAAGCTTTTTTATATGACTGAAAATTTAAAAATACAAAGGGAAAATATTTTATTTATAATATGTACTCAAAAAAACAATTTACAGCTCGTGACTTTTATAATAATAATAATAATAATAATAAAGGTTTATTTGTTGCGCAATTATATAAAATGGACAAAAAACATCAGTACCTACACAGTTAAAACATGTTAAAATAATTATTAATCCGATAGCAAGTCGTTTATGGAATATGGAAATATATTAATTATGTATTGTTTCAGCTTTTTATCAAAATCTTTGTAATCTCTTTATTGATTTTGGGACATTGTTATACATTTTATAACCAAGATAGGTAACACTCTTTGCAAAGAAAGTCGTGTTATGCTTTATGCTGTAATTCTTTGGGCGCGTATTATAAGCACTATTGTTTCTATTTTTGTTATCGGCTGATGCTATTTTGTGTACCTACTTATGTAAGTATGCAAATCTATTGCATAGAGTTTAAGATCACGCTCTGTTAAATATGATGAACCTAAATTAAATATCATGTTATTTTTTTAAGTATATTTCAATATAGAAGCTTGTATTGGTTCTTTTTGCTTATTTTCATTTACATACATCACTATTAAGAAGACATGACCAAAATGTATATTCGCCGATAGCACAGTCGTTATTCATAGCGTTTCGGTCAATTATTAAGGAACAATCAATAGACTTTCCTTTATGTAATGTGTGTTGAATTCGACAAAATTCAAATAACAGGTAAAAATTGACTACGAATAAACATTTGGCGTAAATTGTTTATTGTATTTGGGAAGAGTCAGTTAAGCATACAATAAAGTTTTCGAACTTTTCAAATATCCTACATACCAAACAACCGGACGATGTTGAAATGAAAAAGTTTGAAATTGAAGAGAAAATTTTCACTCTTGTTTATTTTACAAACATAGGTAGGTAAATGTATTCTTATATTATGGCTTTGAAACATTTTTTTCTAAATGTATGACGTAAACACTTTGTAGCTCATTATAAATATTTGCTAATATTGGCTCCCGGAAACGTTAAACGAGTAATTTCTTCCAAATTTTTAAGTGCATTTAAGGCTGTGTTTACGTTTTTGAATCTCGTCAATGTTTTTCATGAAAGTCGATATATTTATTTATTTATTTATTTATTTATTTGAAGACAGATTTTGAAACCCGAACCTACGTTTTTAGTAAAATCTGTTATAAAAAATAGTCGCTAAATAAAATTTTGACGTTCCAAATGTCTATGTAAAACACACTAAACACTAGATGTCAGTAAATGTGACAACTTTCTTCAAGTTTTATTATAATTTTGAAAGTTATTTATTTACTATTTTGTCCTAAAATATATATGAAAAACGGATGCTTGAAAACCTTTTTTCAGGTATCCCAAATATATTTAAATATATATTTTGACACAGAGCGGGGTGGCGTAGCGGTGAGAGCACTAGACTCGCATTCGGGTGGTACCGGGTTCGAATCCCGGCGGGAGTTTTTCCCACTGCCTCTCGGCGAGAAACGGTAATTCCTGTACCGGCCATCTTGTTGAGGTTTTCCTCAATAATTCCAGATAAATATCGAGATAGTTCCTTAGACAAGGCCATGGCCGATTACCTGTCAAACTCCTATGCTCAAAATTTGCCTACCTTATCCTAATTTCCTAAAAACTCCTTCATTCGGCCATTGCTATTAATTGGCATAAAGAGTGCCGAAACGTCAGACAATAAAATGCAATAAAAACCTTCAGTATTTGCTTTGTTCATCGATCCTATGCCACCAGGATTCTTCCTTTTTAATTTTCCAACATTTGAACAGGATCATCATCTCTTTAAATTATTAGAGTTATCTTTCACAAGCTATTAATTAAGTTGAAGTTTAAAAATTATAGAAAACAACGGGAAGTGTGGTAGAAAAAATCATAGTATAGGTAATGGTGTGAATGGCGTCTGTTATGACATAAAGTCAAGAAAGGGACGTTAAACGCATTATTATTATTATTATATACATTTTGTAAATATTGTGACTTTGTGCTCGCATAGCAATAATTATTTTTATGTCAACTTAAATTACGTAATTTGCATTTACTTATATCGAAACTAAATTTTCGAGTTTTAATGGAAGTATTATCAAATAGTTATCGCAGCTGAATAAAAAGAAGTATATCAAAATCGATTCAGCCGTTTACGAGAGACGATTGATGAAAAGTAGCTAAAACGCTATTTTATAAATACTACATTAGTGAAAGCGGATACAAATATGATTTAATTTATTTGCCGAGGGCCTCCTCAGGCCAGGAGCCCGTGGCAGTTTGCCCGTTCTGCCACCCTATTGTTACGCCACTGATTACAAACTAGATACATACATTACTATAATCTACTGATTGTGTTGTCAGTGAGTCGGTCGGTGCAGGTGTAGAGTGTAAAAACGTACAATAGAAAACAACGCAACCTTGAAGAAGCCGTTCGCATCCGTTGCTCGTTGCGATAACAGGGCGATGCTATCGGCCTGACAGAGGCATTTGAGGTTCGAGATAACCGTAGCACTCTCTATGCCCACACCTTGTACACAATATCGTCATCTAACTGTCACGCGTATTTGAGAAGGTGACAATATCGCCCCAGGATATGTGAGTTACCTGGATCACTAGATCATCTTCACACACATAAACCCGCGCGTTTGTGTCGGCGTATTGTGATATTGGACTTTGTCACATTATGAGGGATGTCCAACGGGTGACGACATTTTTCCTTGGCTTTATATCATGAATTTGATAAAAAAATACATAAATAAAATCTTTTATTTGCCTGACGAAATCGTTTACGGAAGTGCATCATCATATATTGGAAGTTGAGAGGGAGATATAAATTAGTGAGTGCGACAAAGACGGAGCATTAAGTTGAGAGAGATATATAAGTTAGTGAGTGCAACAAAGACGGAGCATTAATACAACTATTTGACGTTTAGAATGAAAACAATTTTTTTTTGTATCAAAAATACATTTCATCGAATTTTGTTACATTTTGTAACTGGAAATAATCTAGGTTAGTTAATAAATCCTTTTAAATGTATCATAAATTATGCTAATAAATATATATACATATTTTGCCTATTAATTAATCAAAAAATATATTTTAAACATTTAGTCTTTGTAGAAGTGTGCTACATAGTGAGATTATATTGTGTCGTTAAATCAGGATGTCTAATCAAAATATGGTGATAGATTGTCGAATATTACTTATTGTATAATAATTTATTATATATATATTATATATGGCAGGAAAAAGTTTTACTTCAAAGTACTCTTTTCGTATGCTTACACGGCTAACGCTGGTAAAATCTTCAGAGATGTTACATCAAAACAATATATTTCGATAGTTCTGCTGTGTAGATGGGAAGGTCAAAAAAATATTTCAAGAATAGTTTTACACCCGTGTAAAACCGGAACGGGCCGCTAGTGTATAATATTTTCCAAATTAACTAGAGACTCTTTAATATATAAAATAATAATAGATGTATTGGATATCGTGCTCTAGTGCAAAAACTTAGTTACAAATTAAAATGCTATGGAAATATAAATCCGAAAACCTAGAAGATTTGGAATTATCTCATATTGTTTGGATTTGTAAATAATATCTAACATAATTTATAGCTAAATACTCGCTTTCTTCTTTTACGTAGCCGGGATTATTTTTTTTTTTTTTTTTTTTTTTTTTATATTATTAACGTGCGCAGCAGCTAAGGCTATATGCACGAGTCTATAAAAATAAGGTAAGTAGATACAATGTAGGTAATTCTAAAATGTAAACGGCTTAGAACTAGGTGAAGATTATTTTTTTTTATTTATTATTAATTTAACATTTTTAGTGGTTCATAAATGAAATAAATGAAATATCAGAAGTAGGCGGGTAAACTTTAATTATGTTATTTTGAAGAAATTTCAGAATTCAATTTACTCCTTTTAATACAGATGTCAATTTTTAAATGTAAAAGTAAAAATAGCATAGGTGCTGCGAAAGAACATATACGTCTCGCTGCTAACAACATAACCCTTCCTTTTGACGTGATAACGTCTTATAAATTGATGAATCACCAATCTTATAAATTGATAAAACACCAACTGCATGCACGAAAAAGTGTAACGTTCCTAAATCCTAACGTTCGTAACGCGTAGATTTCGTAATTCGTATAACAGAATTTGCCTAAACAGTTTTTTTATACAAATTTATATAGAAAAATAGCTGTATAAATGCAATGTTGTCTAATGCATGGCGCGACGCGGTCGGTCGTCTTTGTTTGCCGTACATGGAAATTAGAAGATAACGTATGTCTTGTCTTAACATGAAAACGGCTGCATTTCTAATGTTTAATTCAATTTTTTGACATTAGTATTTTGTGAAATGCAACGCCTTCTAAGTTAAGTATTGGAATAACTAATTATTATTAGAACATAATACTTTGTAAGTTGCAAACGTCACTTTTGACATTTCTTATCATTCCGACACCAAGGATAAGCGGATTGAAATCAAATTTTGGGAGGTTTAGGTTATGTATTACGGAATACGTTATCACGTAAAACTATCGTCCGTAAACCGACTTTACAGACAACCAATTTTTTTTTTTTTAGCATTGCCGTTATAAGATAAAAATAATAAAAATGACCTCAACTAGCGACTTCAGTGAAACTTTTACCAAGCCCTGGCACGGATCATGTATATCCAGATGTATACATAGGTCTGCCTGAGGTATCAATTGAATTTGATCGGTGAATAAAAAAAGTTCACTCCAGATGATTGCCACTTCATAATATACGTAGTGATGTGTCAATGGCGCGTAAAAAAGATCGTTCGCTGTTATTGATATAGAATCTAATATTATTTTTTTTTATTTTGGTATTGCAAGATAAACGTTTTCAATTGCTTTTATTAAGTCTACTAGAAATTGTATTCATACTTATACAAATATTTTCCTATCCTTTTTAGAGGTTATAATATATACTCTTTTGGGATGAACCTTTTTTGGTCACTCGTTGAATAAGTTAAATATTTATTGATGAGTTCTTTTACAGTATAGTTCGTAATTACTATGAAACATTACAGAGTAGCTACTGTTTGCTACAATTGTTTAGAACATCTATTGTTACAACGCTATCAACATTAGAAAAATTAATTTTTCAAACAATGTCACCGTCAGGATACGAACCCCGAAACTTTCTTTTTTTATTTATATTTATATTTCTTAAACACAATCAAATACTGTAAATTATAGACGTATGACAACAGACATAAAACTGTTAACTATTTATGTTATGAGATTGAGATTAAAAAATAAGCAAAAAAAAAGATAATTTTTTGCAATACATTTCTACGTACATATTTTATTTGAGTATATTGTGTTTTTATTTAACAACAAAGAAGCAAATTTAAAAAGCTTTTTTAATATTTTATTTCGTTTTATTGTAAAATTATATATTCTCAAAGGATAAAAAAAGTAAATACAACATGCACTCTAGAGGCACAAAATACTTCTACTTCAAATTATTTTTATCGTTTATAAGATTTATTTGCAATCGTGTTTATACACTAAAGTAAAAGAAAAAAAATTGACGCCACCATAGGATTTGAACCTCACTTCCAATTCATGCAAAACGTGCTGCAAAATGCGACAGCTCAGCCTATACAAGGCAGAAACAGGTAACATGGAAAGAATTGAGATTGAGGATTGCATCAAATCGAAAAATGTTTGGTACAAAAGTTATTTTCTTTGACTCAAAAAACTATAATCCGAGATAAAAATATGTGTTTCTATTTAAAAAAAGTGTAGGTTACCTTGATATCTTTGAGGCTTAACTAGTTTATTTTTGACAGATCTACAAAACAAAAGGACAGCTGATTTTTATTTTATTTTTGAATTATTTGCGAAACTATAAAGTTTATAAAAAAAATTTTAACGAAACTTTCTTCGAAAAGTAAATAGAATAATAAATCGTTATGAAAAGTATACCATTATTATTTAAAAAAACACCGTTATAGCATGCATATACCTCTTCTGCGCATGCACCGATTTTCCCCAAAGACGATAGGGCTCTTCATATGTGCATACCAAACATCCTCCCAAAATTTGGTTTTAATCCGTTCATCCGTTTGACCTGTATCGTGTTCACAGACAAACAGACAAAAATATGTTTTTTGGATTCGGGAGACCCCAAAACGAAAAAATATTGTAAAACTTTGAAAAGTGATTTTTTTTCCTAAACTAGTACCATTCCCCACTTGTGGGTTGGAATGGTAAAGCTATATTAAAAATTTGAAATCATCAATCTATGTATATGGCCGATGCAGCAAATGCCATTTCTAGACAGAAATCATATTAAGTTAAAAGTTCCAGTAATCTCTACTGGAATTTAAAGTCAACATTTTCAGAATGTAAATCAGTGCTTTTATTAGTGTACTATTTCACAGTAAATTATTTAAATTTGTTAAGTTACAGAAAACTGTTACCTAAGTTTGTTTAATCAAGATAATACACTTTTCTCCTGAAGTTTATACAAAAACTATCTTTTATGAAAGATTTTATATCCTCTATATAAAAAGCAGTGTATAAGTTGATTTAAAAAGTTTACACATTCTTCTGCGTTACGTGATGTGGTTCTAATTGCTGAAATGCATTTCTTAGTAAAAGAAAACAGTTGCGTTCTTATCTTATTATTCGTTTTTTTTGTTTTTGTTTTTAAAGGCAAATTGATAAAATCGCATTACTTTTGTTTTTCACTTTACGGACTAGTGCGAAAACGGGTCATTTAACTATCTTTGTACCAGCTGCTTTATCATTCCAACCCATGGCGGAGGTATCGGGTATATGGTGTAAGAGATGGGTGTTAATTGAGATATTTTACCATTCTCAACCCACAAGTGGGGAATGGCACTAGTTTAGGTCAAAATTCTTTTTTCAAAAATTTCACAATTTTTTGTTTCTTTTTAGGTCTCCTGAATTAAAAAACATATTTTTGAAAATAACTCTGTGCGTCTGTCTGTACGTCTGTTAGTCTGTGAGCAAGATACAGGCCAAACGGATGAACGGATTGAAACCAAATTTTGGGAGGATGTTTGAAACGTAAATATAAACAGCCCTATAGTTTTTGGGGAAATTCGGCGCATGCGCAAAAGAGATATATGCGATGACGTTATTTTTATAGAATAATGATATACTTTTCACAACGGTTTATTATTCTGTTTATTTTTTCAAGAAAGTTTTATTAAATTTTTTTTCTTAAGTTTATAGTTTTAGAAATATTTTGAAAATAAAAAAAATCAGTTGTTTGTTTGTTTTGTAGTTCTGTCAGAAATAAACTAGAGCATGCTTTAATTAATTTTTACATAACATCTTCATTTATGTAGATAACTATGGCAACGAATAGCAAATATCATAATATTGAATACTAGCCATTACCCGAGTCACCTCACGCGATATCAGAAATTTTATTCTCTTTATTATACTATATCAAATGTCAATGTTTTTCAAGTCGGAATGGTCCCGTCGACCAATTGGCTGGAATTTTTTATGAAGGTAGTGCAAAAAATCATTTTAATTCATGAAATGTCTGAAAAAATGCTTAATTTCTAGACAAAAACGTCAGCGAAAAATGATTTTACACATCGTTTCATCTTGTTTATAAAGGTAGTTATTTTGTTTTCCTGGAAATGGAAATATGCTTTGAAAAAAACCGTCTTCTATAATTCATGTGTGGAATGAAATCTCAGTAATAAAAACATTCATCCAGGAATAAAAAATGTCAAAAGATATTCGACACCGCAAAGTATACCAGTATTCCATCTTCTTCAGAATTACGACATTCATAAACATGGCTTCACTCTGTCAAGTGTACAGGTTTGGTCAGATTATTTATACCTTTGACTATTTAACTATGAATTAGTAATTGTTGTCAACACCTCTAGCGACACAATGTTCCAGTAGCAGCCAAGCTAAGAACTATTGAAACGCCATGTAAACAATATTTTGTCAAACTTTCAAATTTTTGATCAATGAAATTATTAAAATCTAACTTACAACCATAATAAATTTCAAAATAAATCTGATTTTCAAAAAATTCTCAATTACAAAAAAACAGTAACCAAAATAACTAGATATTCTGATTCTTCACTCGGTTATATCTATAGAGTAATATTATAAAGAGGTGATGTTTTTTTAAGTTTGGATGAATCTCCAAAACTACTCTTCCGATAAAAAAAAATTCCACCGATATTTAGAATAGACCTTCAGGCTATATATAATCGCATAAAAATAAAAGCACTTTTCGTGGAAACCAATTTTGCAATGTAAGTTGACGAAGAAACGGTGGCAATCTACAAATTCGGGCGACCACCGATTAAAAATGTTTATTTGTATCTATTACGGAGTCATATTTTTAGTTTATTATAACTTTTAAATTAAACTGAAATATCAACTCACACAGCTCTGTATTTTTTACCCGACTGCGGCGCAGTCAAAAAGGAAGAGTTATAGCAGTCTATCAAAGTCTGTATTTACGGATGTTCCACCGTAGCGCCGAAACTATTCATCCGATTTTGATAAATAAGGTGTTAAACGATTCGTTATTATGGCCCGTGTGACACAGCTACATTTATTTCCCCAGAGGGGAGCAAATTGAAAACAAATAAAAAAAAGTTCAAAAAAAATAATTTGAATAAAAAATAAGTTCAAAAACTAAAACCCGACTATGGTCCGGGTAACATAGGCTACATTTATTTTGGAATTTTGGTCCCAGGGGTGAAAAAATTTGAAACAAATAAAAAGTAAATTAAAACAAAATAATTAAAATAAAAAATAAGTTCAAAAACTAAAACCCGACTGAAAAGTATGAAAACAAGAAAATATTGTCGTCTGAGGATAGCCGTAGTCGTATGCGACTCACCTTAACAATACAATACATTTTAACAATAGAAAGCGATCATAAGCTAGGGAAAAGTGCATAACGCTATACATCTAGAGGGCGCCATATGACCATATATATGAGGTGGCATACGACTACGGCTATCCTCAGATGAGAATATTTTCTTGTTTCATACTTTTTAGTGGTCGGCTTTTAGTTTATGAACCTATTTTTTTTATAAATTATATTGCCTCTTCAGGGGTGATAAATATTAAATTAATTCAGACTGAAAAATTACTAAATTTATGTTGTGGTAATGGTTATGGTAATATTAAAATTATCATAATATAAAAGACAAGTTTATTTTTCTTCGATGATACAGAAAAAATCAGAATAGATTTGATGCAAATTTTTTTTTTATAAATTTACATTTTCGAATTAATAATGCACCCTCAAATTTAATCTGTATTCATAAACTTTTACAAGGGACAAGGAAGCTACTCACAAAATGTATTTCTGTTTCCTGTTTTCTTGTTTTTTCTGGTTGTTCCGTAAGAGAAATAAATTTCAATTTGGAATTAAGATATTATTTATGTCGAAGGAACATCAATTTTGAATGCGTTGTAGACAAGGCAACGTAAGTCGTGCAAACAAGAAAAACGGATATACCTATGTATACGACCGCATTAAAATTTGCAATATTAAACCTAACACTGTCGCCATAGGTGACTCGTTAAAAACACGGTTTGCATTTTTTAGTAGTTTTTATTCAGTCAGTCAGTCAGTTTGGGTCAAATTTTGCAACCGAAATTTCGAGAACTTCTTATTTAACTAAAGCTTTGAAATGTTGATAATTATTAGTTGACAATCGGTACCTAATATAATTCTAAATCCAATATGGCGGACGCCCTAAGATGGCGGATCACCTGTTTCTTCACAACTCACAACCGCCAGTGATGGATTTATAATAGCGCTCACTAGGCACTGGCCTAGGGCACCACCACGAGAATAATTTTTACCTAGTATTAGAACTAATTCGGTTATTAGATTTCTGATTAAAAATTGTACCTATGTAACTTATCGCATTTATATAACTTCATGAAAATGTATATGACGTTTCTTTTAGATCAAATATTATGAAAAATATGAAACTTTTTGAAAGTGAAACGAACATATTAAAAGAAGAATATATTCGATATCCTGGGCTATGAAAGAAAAAGAGAAAAACTAGAGCACCGGTCACTATAAAAGCCGAGGACACCAAAAAGTTGAATACGGCGCTGCACAACCCCCTTGACATGAATATCAAATGAAAAGGTTTGACGATTATAATACGATGAGCTATGTGATGTCATTCTAAACCCAAAATAGTGGATTATCTTTTTCTGTCATTAAGAGAAATGCATATTTTAAGAAAAAGTGCAAAATAGATTTTCAAATTATTATTTGAAAAAAATAGAAAATTGTATAGGTAGTCCGGTAGAAATAGTGGTAGGTTTACAATAATTCGCATAGAGCTAAAAATTGGTACAGGTCTTAGGTACACTATTACAAATGAAATATCAAAAGTCGTCACCGATCCTACACCCGCTAAAAAAATTATTCAAGGTCAAAGGTTGACAGTATTGTTTTTTTGCAATTTTATTGTATACGGTAAATGTTATCTAAAAATAGATCAGACAAAAGTTGTAGATCATGCAATTGTCTACAAGAATCATTCTTATACTTTTTTTTCCTACGAATCACCATTCTTTTGAAATGGTGATTTCATACACCGAAAATACTAATATGCATATTAATATTTAACGTTATTTTTGATAAATACGTTCGATGTGTACATAGATATTTTGGTCGCATATCACAGGAATAGTGATTCGTAGGAAAAAAAAATATAAGAACAGTTTTTGTAGACAATTTCATGATCTACAACTTTTGTGTGATTTATTTTTAGATAACTTTTACCGTTTACGAGAAAAGTACAAAAATTGATACTTTTTATCTTGAATAAATTTAAAGCAGATGTAAGATCGGTGGGGACGTATGATAGTTTATTTGTAGTAGTGTACTTAAGACCTATACCAATTTTCAGCTCTATGCAAATTATAGTAAATTGAAATGTTTATTTTGACTGGACTATGTAGTCTTTGATTAGCCATAATAGTACCTATGTATTTTAAAAAACATTTTCACTTTTCCTTATTTTACTTTGAATGATGAAGTGAAGAAAATATTTTTATATTCATTCAAACTGCCACTGCCAATTTCTTTACTTACACACGTACTGAAGTAAGAATTTTTGAACGCGTAATTCTCACTTCACTTTTCTTTCATCAAAAGAAAAAAAAAGAAGACGAGAAAAGTCATCGTATGTATGTACACAAATACGTACAAACTCACGTATTATCTTACATGCAGTACACGGTGTTTCATAAAACGTTATCGTTGAGCTTACAGGCTAACGCAAAATATATTTACTCTGTGGTTTTTTCCAGTAATAGAATAAAATAGGTCGACTGTAGTACTTAAACATCGAGTTGAATTATAATAATTTCTGTCTACACATAGTTGAATTATCTCTTTTTTATTTATATATACGTAATTTGTAATTGTTGTTGCTACTTGAATTATTTTTTTTATTTTTTATCACTTTTTGTATTAACCATATTGCACATACCGCTAAACTAGCGGTATGTGTTTTATTATCGCTTTGTGCGTCAGGGCTGACTTTCGTTCATATAAGAAGTTGTATCTAAGTTAATTTCACACGAAATCTATTCAAAATTGAAGCTTTTTGAAAAGAGGAGATTCTGATCTATAAAACAGAACCATTTTTAAATCAATTCGCGTTCATAAATACTATTAAAATTGTAATTGAAAATTACAAACAGCAGTTGTCGGTTGGTCTGTACGTATGTACGTCACGACTCTACAGATCGAAATTTTGGTCGGATTGCCTTGGGTTATAATTTATTCACTTTGTTTAGTATCAGACCAGAACCCTATTTAAATTCACATAAATGTGTTCAGTAGTTTAATTTTTATAAACAATTTTATTTTATTATTTTTGACAGCTAATAGTTAAAATAAAAAACCTTAAAAAACAAAAAAATGCCTATTACTGTTATTGTAAATGAAGTGTATTACGTAGAATAACTGCTACACTTCTATACCACAATAACAACGCAAGCTGGGATATCAGTATGGCCGAGCGGTTAAAAGCGTTAAGTCCAGTCAGGTACGTCCAAGATGCAAGCTGGTAGTCAGATTCAGATTTTCGGCGTCTGACTGTCTGACTCCGAGCGACGTTGGGTGTGGCCAATATGAAAGCTGGTTATCGGCGCAAACAGAGCATTCATATTAAATAATTATGGAGCGAACAGTACCGATTGCAGCTTTGTTGCTGCTTGGTGACAATGTTACATCTAAATTAAAACCTGTTAAAAGTGAAATACATCCAATTAATAAATTAAGGTCGATTTACAGGGAGTACAAACACCTTTTTCCGCAATTACTTGCCCACGAAAACCGATTTTTTGAATATTTCCGAATGAGTCCGGATACTTTTTACTTTATTTTGTCAAAAATTGAACACAGGCTTACGAAGAACTGGGCGAATTTCCACAAAACCCCCTTTTGAAATAAAATCCTCGATATCCATATTTTATAGCACCTAAAAACAACACTGTCAGACGCAGGTTGTCTGAAACCAGAATGTACAATTCATACTGGTAAATATCTGAATCAGAGAGCCGGTGCGCCGGAAAACTGCGCGCTGGTGCATTATGGCCAGTTCGATTTAGCAACAAAGGATTTTATGCACGCCGAAAACTCAGAAAACCAGCGTCTGACTACCTGACTACCAGTTTGCATCTTGGACGTACCTATAGATAGCAAGGTGCCGGGTTCGATTCCCGCTGACACAAGTAATATTTTTTTTTCTATTCCATTTTATTTTTAATTTTTTTTCTATTTTTTTAATTGTTTTTTTTTTAAATATATTTTCTCAATTTTTTTCATTATATTTTTAATTTTTTTCTATTTTTTTAATTTTTTTTTTAAATCTATTTTCTCAATTTTTTTTTCATTATAATATGTACAGTGGAAAACTTGCGAGATGTGCACTTTTGGTTTTGCCAACTATATAATTCTTTCTTTGTATTTTTGTAATATGTTATTGGGTTTGTACTTGTTGATTACAATAATAAATAAATTAATAAGCCTGCTTTTGGACGAGACACAGAATAAATCGTAAGAAAATTAAAATTTGTTTTGATCGAACTGATGTTACTAAAACACAGGGCTATTTCTACTGTCGTTTGTCATCCTCCAAATCACTATGTCCAAGAAACTGTAAGTAATATCTTGCCAGTTACAAGATGAGTTATTTCTAAAATATGAAGATCTAGGAGGAAAACTTGAATTATTCATTTAATTCGACTGAACTCACTAAAACACTCCACTTGAGTTTAGATGTTCCTACCGTCATTTGTCATCTTCTGAGACATCATGTGCATCGCAGACATATAATATGCGTGCACAGTGATAGGTGCAGATGTTTTTCTTGAATCCTTATTTGTTATGAG
Source organism: Xanthostigma xanthostigma (assembly GCA_963575645.1). Taxonomy (NCBI): domain Eukaryota; kingdom Metazoa; phylum Arthropoda; class Insecta; order Raphidioptera; family Raphidiidae; genus Xanthostigma; species Xanthostigma xanthostigma. The sequence continues at coordinate 12,646,734 of OY754467.1, forward strand.
CGAAGCTGAGCTTTTTACGGGGCGCAGTCGTACGGAGGTGGGTGAAAGTGACGATTTTATTAGTGTTTTCCTACCGTACAATATTCATAATACTTACAAGAAGTGAACCCAACGAATATTATATTCAGGTGACGCATTTAAAGTCTATATATCGATTTTATTGTAAAGTCAAATTATTTCCTTTTAGGAAGACCAAGTATTAAACTAGTGTATAAATTAATAAGGAATTAAAAACAATAAACTTAGGTTATTGTAATAGACTGTGAATCTAAAGGCCGCTAGAAACGCTGCTGGCTACGAGGCGGGAAATGACGTTACTGCGAGCTCGGCTGCTAGCTCACAGGATGGATTTTTAAATTAAAACAATGGCTATTTTTCTTGCTTGGTCGTCTGCTTGCTCTGAGCAAGAACCAATCAGGAAACAGTATATTGTCACGTGGGCGACGTGAACAAACAAACCCTTTGCCATAGTGTGTGTTCTGTTCAGAGACAATAAACGTCCACTTTTATTCCCGTTCTAACTACCACTGCGCACTCACCGAATCTACCTACAAAACAGACTTGAAAAGACGTCTGGTGTGAAGCGATCAAAAAAACTAGTAATCAAATCCAGTAAGGAAGCTAGCGGCAAATCCAGCCTCGTGTGCAGCGTCCGGAGTAAAGAAATATAATATTTCCGGCAAGGTATGACATTATGTAGAAGCAGAGTCCCACGAGTCAAAATAGTATTGCGTCCCAGATACACACTGTACTTTTTGTCCCAGACCCTATAAAACGGAGGCTTTTGTTTTCATTTCCAGTATTTTCAACATTTCATTTGTGTAGCAAACACTACTTCAATAATGAATATTAAGTATCTACTGTACACATCGACATAAATAAAAATGTTATATTTGCTTGTTCAAAATCTTAAATCTCCGATAGTTCTTCACCGATTGCTTTGAAATTTTGACACAACGTTTTATACACCTTTTATATAGAAGTCTCACCTGTGACAGGTGAAAACACGCTTTTTTTGTAAAACAGCGCCGTACAGCGCCATTTGTTGGACGTTAATGCAACCGTCCTATACTAATTAATATTTTACGGCAATGGGAGCGTCATTTGTTAATACAGCGCCAACTGTTGGACGTTAAAGCAATACACGCTATACTAAATGTTTTACGCCAATGGGAGCGCCATCTATAGAACGTTACAGCAACACACGCAAACCAGACTGACCCACAGCAATGCCGGGTACAGCCTTACTATGCCATCATACGCATAGTGTCATCTGTATCGTGTACTATTCACAAGATCGTAGGGTCACTCCCAGGCTAAAGCCAAATCTATACTAATATATAAAGCTGAAGAGTTTGTTTGTTTGAACGCGCTAATCTCAGGAACTACTGGTTCAAATTCAAAAAAAAAAAAGTTTTTGTTGGATAGCCCATTTATCAAGGAAGGCTATAGGCTATATAATATTACGCTACGACCAATAGGAGCGGAGCATTAATGAAAAATGTTGCAAAATGTATCTCAAAAATAAGCTTCTATTCATGTGAAATGCGCTAACTAGATATACTCATATTAGTGTTGTGAGAACACAACTTCAGGTGGCTCAATCGGTAGAGCATGCGACTGTCAACATCAGGGTCGTGGGTTCGAGCTTCACATTGGGCGAATATATTTTTATTTTTTTTTTATTTTCTACATTGCTTTCTTCTAAGGCTTACATTTAAATTTATTTTAATTTTATTTAATTAATTTTAAAAAAATTATTAGTTAAAAAAAGTTTAAATACTGCTTTTTATCGATAAAAACTTTTGAACGGTAACTCCGATTATAATGAATTTTGGACACAACATTCATCTCGGTAAACTAAGATGAATATGTGTACTCATGTTCCTCCCTTCCCCATTCGTTCTTTTACACCCGGGTGAAACCGGACGGTACCGCTAGTTTAAAATATAAAGATTTTGAAAAAAAATATATTTTAGCGCCCGCTATAAACTGGCGGTAAAGTTACTTCACCACCCGGTTTGTCATAAATACCCAACATCAACAATAATAATACTCCGCGAGTATTTAATCGAGAGAACTAGTGAAGCAAGTGAGTGATGTAATAGTGAAATATAAATCGCTACCCGGACGAAGCCGGGCGAGACAACTAGTTATATGACGAGAACTGTATAACTATAGTATATAAGTCAACAACACTTCAATACTATCAAGAATTCAATTCTAACACGGTGTAAAAGATGGTGTTGAAAAATATGACTGCTTTTTTATAAAAGAAAAAAAACTTCCCTGAATTCATGCAAAAGCACACATATTGAACCAAATGAATTTCTCGATTGCATACATAATTAAAGTATCTTCCGTTTTCTGCACAATATCTTACATTTGACTGGGATTTATACTGTTTGTTGTGTGAGCGTTTTCAATCAACAATTTCTTTTGTTGAAAATACGTGTTTTGTAGAAAAAAGAATAAATACAGCTAAAATGTATGCAGGTAAACAATAATAATGGTTAAAATATAAAGTTAATAACGCGTTATGCGTATTCTCAATAATTTATATTATGAGGTAAAGTTTGTAAGTTTGGATGTAGGAGGCAATCTCCGACTACTCATCCGACATCAACGTTGCGACGACAAAACACTTCGTGAGACAACAAACGACTCGTCATTCTAACAATGACACACAGATTGTTGTTTAACATTAAACGGCTCGTCATTCTAACAATGATACACAAATTGTTATGGAGCAACAACAATCGGCTTGTTTTTCTAACAATATACGTAGGTAAAAAGGGCTTTGTTGCCAAATTCCAGACAACAATGAATGCAAGAAAGGAAAGAACGATCCAGCGTATATATAAACCACTCAGTGGAGGGAGAATCATACATTGTGCCTCATCAAGTGCACAAACGACATAAATTGACAGGCAGTACCGTGAACAGTACTGAGGTAACTGCAGAGATAAATAAATAAGAGGGCAGTCATACATGGTGTTTCATTGAGTGAACAATCAACATAAATTGACAGTCAGTACCGTGAACAGTACTGAGGTAACTGCTGAGATAAATAAATAAATGAACTGTGTAAATAATAGTGTGTGTATATAGTTAATAAATAAGTGTGCTAAATAAACTTTGGAGTCTTCCTGTGTTGTAAATATTTTGTGTACATAAACAGTGACTTGTTATTCTTTTATTTTACTATAGTTAGAGTTTGTTGTTTCGTTTCTGTGACGCTATAAAGAAGTACTTTTTGTTTGTGTGTTTAACTGTTTTGTTTCACCACTGTAAATACATATTTTCCATCACGAACTAGAAACAGTTTTGTTACAATATTTATAACCATGCTGATTCTGTATTGAAACAATAATTAATTAAATAATGTCAATGAAAAATTGTTTCAAATGCAAAGTTAATTTATGATTAACTAAATGTCTTAGAAATAGTTTTGTTATTGTAATAAATAACTTAACTTGAAACTATGCAGCGCTGTGAAAACGTCTGCATAGCGTTTCACACAAATACACGTATTATTTAAGTGTAAGCAATTATTTAATTAGAAGGTAATAATTTTAATGGGACTCTATATTATAGGAACCTTGACAGTTGAAGTTCAGTCGGTAACAAACAATCGACCTTCCTGTTCATCCCCCAGGACGCCCACCAACATACACACACATATTCACATACATACAGAGAGAGAGAGAGATCTATTCTATATTTTGATTGTGTTCTACGCAACTACGATCGTAATTATTATATACCGTGGGGAGAATTCAACACAATAACTGTTAATTTTGCAAAATGAAATGATAATAACAATGAATTTATGCACTTCTGCAACTTGTAGAGAATGAGCTTGTTTCATTTGAGACCATTGAGATCTTTGAAACAATCAAGATAGAGTTGGTTTAAACTTTAAGTGGTGAAATGTTTAAAAGATTTGTTTCTTTTAAAATATTTTAGAAAAATAATTTTAATTCCTTCTTTTTTTTATATATAATGTAACAACAATTTTCATAATTATTGATGTCCTTTTTAATGATGAAAACAGATACGTTTCATTTCGAAAATATTTCAATAAATAAATTAGTATTATTTACTTTTAAGATTGTGACGATGAGTTTGGATGTTTGTAATGAAATAGATCAGTTAATAAAACAATCCCAAACAATTTAATTTTTCTTTTTTTCTTTTATTTATATTATCCCGAAAGCGCTCAAAAAATTGTCATAAAAGAAAAATTAAATTTTTTGGAATTGTTTTATTAACTGACCTATTTCATTACAAACATCCAAACTCATCGTCACAATCTTAAATCCCGAAAGCGCTCAAAAAATTGTCATAAAAGAAAAATTAAATTTTTTGGAATTGTTTTATTAACTGACCTATTTAATTAGTATTATATTTTGTTTTTTTAATTTTATAATTTGTTTTAAATATTTTTGGTAGCTTAAAAATTCAATTAGATAATTAAGCATTTAAAACATTATATTTGTGTGTTCCTTTCACGTTGCCGAGAACAGAATGGTTTTGAGAGTGAAATAAGTTTAAACTGCACAATATTGTAAGTCATGGAAAGTTACATTTTCCCAATAATAGATACAAGCTTGACGCATTTGCATAATAATAGTATGCTTTCGTTAAAAATAGAAAATTATACCCCTCATTTGTAGACATGCAAATTACTAAAATAGATCAAAGGGATTCCGATAAAAATTGATGAAATGTAATTTATTTATTTTTTAACTATCCGGTTATGGGCAGAAGGTTTGACGAAATATTTTCCAGTATGAATAATGTACATCTTTAAAATATTCGAGTTTATATAGGTATGCACATCCAATTGTTCAGACTTCAAAAGTGTTAAGCAGCTTTTGTTTCATGTTATGGAAGTAGGAATTCTTCTAGAACATGTTGCAAATTATGCCATTTTTTTACCATTCCAACACCACAGTGGAGAATGGTACACTAATTTAGGTCAAAATTCACTTTTCAAAATTTTACAATATTTTTTCCTTTTGAGGTTTCCCGAATCACAATAATATATTTTTGGAAAAAGTCTGCGCGTTTGTTAGTCTGTTTGTCTGTGAACACGATACAGGTCAAACAGATAAACGGCTTGAAACTAAATTTTGGGAGGATGTTTGACATGCAAATATGAAACGACCTATTGTTTTTGGAGGAAATCGGCGCATCCGCAGAAGAGATATATGCTATAACGTTGTTTTTTATATAATATTGACACATTTTTCATAACGGTTTATTTTATTTATTTTTTTTTTTATTATTATAACACGCTCAGCTGCTATGGCTATATGCGTGGAATGTTGTATTACTGTATTACTGTCTTATTATTGTTATTGTTCAATTAGTAGTCAGGTAAATATGTTGGTGGGCAACGGTTTATTATTCTATCTGTTTTTACAAGAAAGTTTTGTAGTTTTGGAAATATTTTGAAAATAAAAAATCTGTTGTTTTGATTAATTTTTACGTAACTTGATTAACATATTATATAGATGGCCATGAACACGAATGGCAAATATCGTAATATTTAATACTAGCCGTGACCTGCGTCACCGCACGAGTTGCCAAAAATTTTATTTTCTTCATTATAATATAGCAAATGTCAACATTTTATGAAGTTGGAATGGTACCGTCGCCCAATTGGCTGGAATTTTTCTTACGTCTTTGAAGCACGGCTCTTACTAATATCAACTCGAAACAATATTGCATTTCAGTGAAACAATAATTTGGCATCAGTTGATTTCTAAAATAACAGATATTTTGTGCTGGTTTGGACCACATAATATGCTATACTATGCGAGTCAAGTACTCTCGTTGCTTTGGTACTCGGGAATTGCATAGAGGCAACATACTTTATTCAATATAATTTGTAATCTGTGTGTATTCACTTGAACATGTAATATTAATATCCAGTGCAAGCCCCAATCGGCTGGCCGGATTTAGTTTCCTCCAAACTCCCCTTTCACTATGTTCGGAATCAGTCATCTGCATGTAATATATTATTTATCTATTATTCGGTGAAGCGAAATAACTACTAACTTCCATGAGAAATAACCTATTTCTGTTTTTATTTTACCAACATTATACTGAATATTTATTAAAAAACGTAGAGTATTCAGACGAAAACTATATTTAAAACCCTTTAAAAATGAAAAATAATATTTTCGATAACAGTTAATATCCCAGTCAAGACCCATTCATTATTGTTCTGAAATGTTTATATTTTCATAAATATACAGATAAAAAAATAAATATCTCAAAAAGCTTAACAAACAACAAAGTAAAAAAACTTATTTCCAATCAGGGACATTTATAAACGAATTAAGAGACTATTGATATTATTATACTTATTTTTTTGTTTCCCACGTCTACTTTTGGAATCACTTTGATTTTTAAAAGGAACTTTTACTTTTGCATCCATAGTAGAACAGTATTCAAATTGTTCCATTTTTTTCGAGATTTTTATAATTTAAACGAAATAACACTCGGTCGTGCAATATTTAACATATATCTGATTAGATTGTGAACAAAATTGATTCAGTGGATTCTGAGCAATTTAAAAAAAATAGTCACAAAGGCACTCATAAAAAAATATAGAAATAAATTCTAGATGATATTTTTTTTTGTATTATATACAGATTTCGAGAAAAAATATTTTCTAAAAAAACAATAATATTGCAATTAAGAAAAAATATCAGTTTAAGGGATTTATCAAGAGATTACGTTTTTATGTTGTCCAAAAACTAACTTAGGTTCAAATAATAAAGCCACGCTGTGTATATAATTAAATATACTTATTTATTGTCGGCAAGATTTAGCACTGTGACCCGAGTTTAGAAAATGTTTCTTTCTGTTTTTCTCTCTCTCCCATAATCCACCTCACTTTGGGAAAACATTTCTACCCTTTCGAAACAATAGTACGAAGTTATGTTGAACAGTTTGCATATATGTGTAATTTACGTCGAATAGGTGTTTTTTTTAGATCTGCAGCACACACGACAGTAAAGATAATTTCTTGCAACTGGTCATAAATCTAACGGAAGCCGGTCAATCTTTTACAAATGCCACAGTAATGTAATCCACGAGAAGTATTTGGTAACTCGACTGAAAAGTACATACACAGTTTTTTTCCGTTAATCTCATTTGTCGCCTATAAATTAAGGATTTTCTTCACAGAGTCGGATAAGCGTGTTTGGCAAGAAGATTTACACTCTGTGCTTTTATTTTACTGTCTCTCAAACTTTCAAAAAGTTTTAACGGAGTTTTTTGTACCAGCAAGCCTTTTCTACAATCAAGATTGTTTATTTAGACAATAAAATTTCAAAGAATTATTGTTAATGTTTTCAAATTGTGTCGTTTCTAAAAGAGTTTAATAACCGAACGACGTACAGCCTAGTAGTAAGAGCACTAGCCCCGCATTCGGGAGGTACCGGGTTCGAATCCCGGCGGGGGCAGATGTGGTTGGGAATTTTTCCCACTGCCTCTCGCTGAAAAACGGTAATTCCTGTGCCGGCCATCTTGTTAAAGTTTTTTTAATGGTTTCCCTCAACAATTACCTGTCAAAACTCCTATGCTCAAAATTTTTCTACCTTACCCTAAATTCCTAAAAATTCCTTCATTCGCCCATTGCTATTAATTAAGTTGAAGTTTAAAAATAGAAGAAAAAAACGGGAAGTATGGTAGATAAAAAATAGTAGTGGTGCGAATGGCGTCTGTTATGACATAAAGTCGAGAAACGAACATTAATCGCATTATTATTATTAGTATTATAAATGAATTTAACTAGTTTTATAAATGAAACCAATTCTTAGACTCTCCAGTAAATTATATCACACTAGCAGCCCGTTCCAGCTTCGACCGGATTTGTAGATAACCTATTAAACATAGACATAATATCCTGCATCGGACTTTTTTATAGAATAATAGCGCCCCGGTAGGCAAATGGTCAGTTATGAAACGCTCATTATTTAATGTCACGAATATAAAAAAAATATTGATTTAAAAATATTGAAATATTGAAAATTTGGGATTATATGTGTTTTATGTGAGAAATCAAAAACAATATAAAAAAAATGACAATTAAACCTACCGGGTCCAACTATAGCTAAAAACCATCCAGGTGACTCCATAAGTATAAAAAAATCATCAAAATCGGTCAAGGCGCTTAGGAGGAGAAGAGTTACGAACACACGTATAATACGCGCCACGGATTTAAAAGGTTCGGAAGTTAGTCACAAACAGCGTCCAAAGACACATTTTAGAGCCGTTGATACTCCCACAACCTCCCAGCTACCTGCACGGAGCGTGCGCTCGTCGGTGATTGGCCGTGATCGATCGTTGCTTTTGTCACTTGTCGCTTTCCTGCTTTAAAGTACAGTCGAGTACGCTTTTTTCAAGTTGTTATTGCTATTTTAGTTTTGTTGAGTTGCGAGTTTGTAGTTTTTCAACAGACTGTACAAGCGCAAGCCCGCATTCGCATCGAACTTCCGAGTCTTTTAGATTCGTGGCGCGTATAAATTATACACCGGAATTTTATATATAGGTAAAGTCTAAGCTGTTCGCACAAAAATCTACTGGACAAACTTACATAAATGTTATTAGTGAATTCAACAGACAATATTATAAAATCATTAAATCCATGGCAAACAAATTCAGTTTTTTATCAGATTTTGTTGTCAGTATCTTCAATACCACTCAACACTACTTAAATAATTTATAGAAAGTATCAATTATTTGCAATTGTCATCATATGCCTTGCCATTTTTTTTTCACCTGACTGTAGTTGAAAAATAAATCACAGAAATAAATGAATGTTCAAAATGTTTTATTGTATAATTTGTGTTGTTAAAAATTGGCAGCGTTAATTGACATCAAGCTCTAAAAACTAATTGCCATTAATTCCAATCCACGAATGTTGCTGCCAGGCACATTGTACCTGTCAGACAATAAAAAAACAACTTTTATTTTTCTCGATGAGTTTTATAATTTGTTACATTTTACCAGACTGAATCTGTAATTATGTTTATAATATTCATAAGTATTTATATTCTTTCACTTTACTTTTATAAATCTGAAATCAGACAGTAAATAACAATAAAAAGATGGTTTTCAATATTTGCGCAATCAGCCACCGATGTGGTCTATTATCTAATTAATTTAAATTATAGTTTTTTGAAAAGTGGAGAATGTTTTCTGCAAAATGGAACCATTTTTACATTTATTGTTGATTGAAAATCGCGAACAAAGTGATATTATGTACGTCCTAAGTGGAACCCTATTGAAATTCACTAAAATACGTTGAGTAGTAAACAATTTTACTATTTTATAACAACATCTTGTGTTTATCAAAGTCAAATATTGACTGATCTGAGATTTTAATTCTCTGTTTAAACATTTTGTATCAAAAGAAAAACAACGTGGCAAAAATGGTGTTCTTAACCTCTTTATGATTGAAAGAGTGTCGATTGTCGAATAAAACAAATGTTGTACTATGTCATCTATTGAAATTTTATTGTATTATGACCTGATAGTAATGTGCACTTTTGGATTTTCCAACTTTTTAAAAATTATTATTTAAACATAATTATAAAACTAATCTCTAACAAAAATGTCAGCTGTTATATTTCAAATAACATTTTTGAAAATGTTGAACCATAAATATTAACTTTTTAGTTTCAAAGGATAAAAAGAAAAATGCCTTTGCAAAACGCAGTAGGTATCTTTTATTTGGAGACAAAAAACTGACCACACGCGGTTCATTTTTCAACCGTAAGTAACCTTTTAAGATAGGCAACGGCCGACTGGATGTTTACAGAATATCTAAAAGCTTTCCTCAATTATTTGCAGCTCGTTCAATTCGGTTTTCGTTTCTTTTTTGCTCATTAAAGAAAGTATACCCAGAAAAAAAATGATTCTATTTTTTATCTTTATAGGATCTCGTATCTATATTGTATTGTAAAACATTTTTTTTCATGAATAATTTCTATCTTTTATAGACAGATAGATTTATTTCAAGAATAGCTTAAAAAGCTTTGAAATATGTCTATATACACAATAATTAAAATACAAATAAAATTAGAATTCATCAATAAAATGTAGGCATTTGTCTATTAGATATTTTTTAAAAGGTAAAAGAGGCATGTTTTTAATATCAATTAGAACTTTGTTTAAAATGTCCCCTAAATTAAAATTTACATTTTTTTGACACATAGAGGAGTTTGGTAGTGGAGTACGCAGGTTACCGGCTCGCTTAGTGTTCTTATAATGTATCGAAGTATTGATATTTAAATAATTTGAATACGATTCTACAAACACAGACACTTCAGAAACATACATCGAGTAAACGGTTAAAATTTTGTAATTTTTAAAATGAGGTTCATGGACTGAGCTTAAACAATGCTCTGATAGTTTTTTTTTTTTTGAAGAATAAATAGACTAAATAGATACTAACCAGAAAACAAAATTATAAATACTCATCTCAAATCTGATAAAGTTTTTACTCGGCTGCTTTTCATACTGGAAACTTGTTTTGTAATAATGTTATTGTAATCTCCGTGATAGAAATTTTATTTCAATTTTTTTTTGTGTTTCTTTAAAACATTGTTTTTAATCTGTTCTAAATTAGACAACGGACAATTATCTTTGTACCTTAGGTACGACATGACATCCGTCACCATAATATTTCACCCCGATTTCGTCCGAATTCTTTAACTCAAAAGTTAAGATTGAAAAGGGGTCACTTTAGATAAGCACTGTATGCAAAATAAAATATTAAGGCCGCTGCACACGAAGCTGGTTTTGCCGCTATAGAATCATTACAAGATTTGGCTGCTAGGTTTCAAGCGTGCTGGGGCGCTAGATTTCATGATGGCTTTAGGTTTTCGCTTCACACTTGCTTTTTAGATGGGTTTGGAGCGCGCGCAGTGACAGTTTGAATGTTAACAAAACTGCTCATTTGTGGGCTCGCTCACGTGACAAGATACTGTTTTCTGATTGGTTCTGGCTCTAAACGAGCTGAGAAACAAGCAAGAAAAAAAGTCCCGGTTCTAATTATATGAAATTCATCTGGTGACCTGGCACGCAGTGACGTCATTTCCATTCTCGCAGCCAGCGCGTCAGCCAGTACAATTCCCAGTGGTGATTTCAGCGGCAAAACAAGTGTTGTTTGCATACGGTTGGTTTCTGAATATCGGTTTCATCAGAAGTGAATTTAATTATGTTAATTATACAAGTTTTGTGAATGCATACAACAGTTGATAATTTAATTAGGTGTTAATGATAGATAGAGTATAGAAATTAATCATTATTTATGATACCATGCATTTCTGAATAATTAATTTTTCCCTTGATGGACATTACATAATTTAATGTACGTATTATTTCTGAAAAAATACAAATATACGTATTTATCTATACTAATATATAAAGCTGAAGAGTTTGTTTGTTTGGTTGAACGCGCTAATCTCAGAAAGTACTGATTCGAATTGAAAAAAAATTTTTTTTGTTGGATAGCCCATTTATCGAGGAAGGCTATAGGCTATATAATATCACGCTACGACCAATTGGAGCGGAACATCAATGAAAAATGTTGCAAGATGTACCTCAAAATTAGTCCGTCCGACAAATATTATCAGGTGAAATGCCTTAAGTAAATATTGCAATATTAGCGCTTCACGTTCACAAACCCGGATAGCTCAGTCCGTAGAGCGTAAGACACTTAATGCCAGGGTCTTGGGTTCAAGCCCCACGTCGGCGAATATATTTTTATTTTTTTATTTTCTACATTGCTTTCTTCTAAGGCTTACATTTCAATTTTTAAATTTTTTTTACGACTAATTTAAATTAAATAAATCTAATTATTTGAAAACTGTTACAACAAAGTGATCCTATAAGGGTTCCTTTTAAGGTACTGTAACAAAACTGTTCCAGTCCGTGGTGGAAATTATTTATTTACAATAATAAATGTTTAACAAAACAGTTAAACACACAAACGAAAGCGTACTTCTTTAACTTAACAGTAATAATAATGTTAACAGAAAAAAATAACGACAGTTCTAAAAAAAAAAATAGAAAACAAAGTAACAGAAGAATATAAAGTCCTAATTATGTACACAAAATATTTACTACACAAACACAACAAAGTTTATCAGCACTTCAGACGACTATTTTCAAATAGTTATTTATGTAAAATCAGATTTACATAATTGCACTCAATGGTTTGCACACACAAAAGTTTATTTATTTTCACAGTATAATGATTTATGTCGCAACGCCAAACTTGTATCAACACAACTCACGAACAACTAACTTGCCAACCACTCCGCTCGTATTTTATAGCTCCGTCCCCCACCTATCGAAGGTTCTAGAAGCATCTCGACCTTTCTTTAAATGCATCGCATTCTCCAGGCTATTCTAAGAAGGTCGGGTTTTTACCTGCTACCTGTTTTCCATTGTTGTTGTTGCTAGAAGATTCTACAGAATCCATAGTCGTCCCTACAAGGAGCAAGCAACAGTACGCAACTTTAAAAAGAATAAAGATACAGCAGAGCACAGCGTGTGCACTATTGTTGATTTTCCGTTTTCCGAACGTAAGTATAATTTTTCTTAGTTTAGAAATGAATTTAGATATAACAAGACTGAGTCGGTATGCACTTCTGCTTCTTCATACACCATTCTACTTCAAAATCCTCCCGACTCTGTGTATTTATTTGGATTTATATTCCTTTTCCATGGCATATTGTGCTAGCAACTGGCACAGAAGCATGCTCTACGCCTGCCATTCTTTTACCCTATTCTATCTCCCCAGAGAGCTGAATCTCTTCTCGGCAACGCTTTCAACTTTCAAGACACAATATATTTGTATTTATTATGTATTTGTTTATATGGACGCACTTATTTTGAATACATAAAAGTTCGTGTTATTTCTAATAAATTATGCACTATTTCCGGATAAAACTTTGCCTGACACCTTTTTCGGAGGTCATAAATTATTAAGCAGTTCAAAGTTCTTAATATCATTAAATATTGATATATTAGAAAATTTTTATTCGTGTAATAATATATGTAGTATATTTTAAAACATTAAAGTGTTTAATTTAGATTCGTTTTTATAATTTTTTATAAATAGATAATATTAAAAAACTCGGGTCGCAGTGCCAACACCACGTCGATAATATAGTGTATTTGCTAATACAGTCAGTGTGGCATAAATAACGTAGTTTTCGGATTTGCGTGTATTTGTATATAAATAATGCCTAATATTATAGAGCGAAAACTTACCATCAAAAAAGAGACTGTGTTTACACTACACACGACAAAAATAAAACTGGTATAATTCTAAAAAAAACAAAACAAAACAAAAATAATGGAATCGACCGTAGGTATCTAACCTACGATCTCTAGGCTTAGGTTTTCAAAATTAAAACAAATTATACGCTAAATTGCAAAAATATAACGGCTTTAAACATACGTGTCCTCGTATTAAAAATATAATAGAAAATATAAAAAAATGTAATACCACATGAACAATTTCTTCCAATTTTGTTTTAATCTAAAATGAGGTTACAAAAGTGAAAATGTATTCATTGAAATTTGTGTAATTATTTACCAGATAATTCATATAATCTTGTAAAATCTCTCTATCCATTATTTTCAATGGGGAATTGCAATGCATAATGTTTTTCATTATTTTCAAATGCATTAATAACTACACCTATGCAACGTTTGCACCGCTGCATACGCGACATCAATGCTGCGACAAAAACAGAATTATTTATCATCTAATGTTGGATTACAGTTTATTTCTCTATCAGATATTCCCTTTATCAACGTACTATTGAAGTCATTTTATATTCAAAATCAGAATATATTTTCGAAAATGGTAAGTGCAGTCATTCACAATTAAACTTTTTTTTTACACTTATATATAAAAAAGTTGCTTTCCATGCCTCTGTGGTATAGCAATAGTAAAATGATTCATTTCGTACTAGTGTATAAAGTAAAATAAACATTGTCACTTAGGGCTAGCTCACATGAAGAGAGTTAATCGCGCGTTAAACGCGCGTTGACATTTATACCACTGTTCAAATGGTTACCGATTTTACGCGTTAAGAGCGCGTTTATTTTATAGTTTATACGCTAGTCGAGTGTTGTATTCTGCCGAAGATGGACGTTGCAGATGCAATCTGTTTATGGATGCTATATCGAAGAAGACAGCGTCATAGAAAAAATCGAAAATATTGGGTTCATCCTATTTTACAAAATAGACTTACCTCAAGCTTGTACCTTACACTTTATCCGAGTCTCAGGAATTATGAACCTAAATTTTTCAACTACTATTTTCGATGAATAGATCATAATCAAATTCTTCTCCATCTATTTTTTATTTTAAAAAAAACGTTTTAGAAAAAATAATCGAAAATATTGGACAGCAGGAACCTATCGCTTCAAATAGCGCGTTGGATCTGAACATATCAATGCTAATAAATGTTTCGTTAGACATGACCTCAGCGCGCGTTGACGCGCGTAGACAGGGTATTTGCGTTATCGTGGCGTTGAACGCGCGTCGCCCACCAACGTGCGTTATCATATAAACAGTTATATGCAATTATATTGAAATTGTAAACGCGCGTTTGGCTAACGCGCGTTTAACGCCTCTCATGTAAACCTAGCCTTAGAGTTGCCAGGCGTCCGGATTTAACCGGACATGTTTGGCTTTTTACGGTTGTGTCCGGCCAAATATTTACAAGTTCGACTTTTTGTCAATTTGTTAGTGATAAAAAAGTTTTAATTCCCAGTATTCATACCTATTTATGGAATATAGTTATGTTTTTTTAAATTATTAAAGATTTTTTAAGTTCCCTAATTGAAATACCAGAGCCAAATAGTAGCATGTAGCTATTATTTTAATTTCTTAATTTTAATGAAGATCTTTTCGTTTTTCCTACTTGAAGAATGATAAGATGACTATTTGTGCTTGTTGATTTGTATTTATCTATTTAATTGAATTTCGCTGTTAATTGGTAGTTTTTAATTATAACGTTCGGTTAATTTTGTAATAAAAACAGTGATTGATTAGTATAAAACAATTAAAAATGCCTAGTCAAGGTTCTCCAGCATTTAGAGCAAAATGTCGGGCTAAATATAACGCCGAGTTCGGGTTTTCTATTGGGCCTGGCAACTCTAGTCGTACTACCATTTCTATTGTAAAGGAAAATCCAACGCAGCTTACAAATTAGAAGCGAACTCGCTCAATGTTTTTTGAGAACTACTGGTATATCGGTAACGAAAGAACGCATTAGTGAGCAAAATTCTCTTACATTTTTTCATCAGTGGCGAAGATATGAATTTAATAAATAACAAAATAACGAGGATTTCAGTATTTGATGAGTAAACGATTTTGTCTGTACGTGACAATGGATACCCTCGACGAATTACTGAAAACGAGTTATGAAAGAAAGCTATGTGGATTTATTGAAATGCTATAGAAACAGACAATACAAAACAAACAATGACTTTTAGTTAGTATTATTCTTTTATTTAACCTTCAGTTTAAAAAACTGTTTGTACCAACTGATTGCATTAGGCTAAAACATAACAAAAGTTTTTAAAATAGTAAAGTTAAAAATCTGTCATTTGGTAAATATTTTTTAGATACAATATTATTAGTGTATTTGCCATATATTATTATGGCGAGACCTGAGGGTCGGACCATAATTTCTCGTAGTTTTAATTGATTTTAATGGAACGTTCTTATTCAAAATGGGTCCAATTGTATATTTTTTAGGGAGATTTTGAGGGGTTGAAATAGGTTTTTTTTTTCAAAAATACCGATAAAATTCTCAAAATCGCTTCAAATCTGAAATTTAACCCTTTAGTAACAATTAGAATGTTTCACTAAAATTTCTATTAGATATTGTATCCCATCGTGATAATAATATTAAGAAAATATCGCAGGTATGTGGAAAAATTTATTTTCCTGTACTTGAAAAAGTCTAAATCTATAGACGAAATGTCATACAATAAATAAATCTAATATTTTTGCCCACATACCTGCGATTTTATTTTAATATCGTTTCGCTAAATAAAATCGTTCTGACAGAACTGAACTTACAACGTTTATTAAAAAACTAGTTTGCGAATAAGGATAAAAAATGTATTAATAATTTGGTGCAGATGTTGGATTCATATAAATATTGCAACTAAGAAAAAATATTATACTAAGGGATGTATTACGAGGTTACATTTTTCATTTTATCTAAAATGCAACATAAAGTTCACACAATGTGAATGAATGTCTAACAAGTAAACTATATTGTCGGAAGAGTTCGACATTGCGTTCCCAATTTTTTGTTCTTGAGAATGCATATTTTAGAAGTAAAACTTCTTTACGCACGCTTGACTTGGGGAGTAAGCTGGTTAATGCGTGACGAGAGATTTACGGAAAGTGTGATCGGGCGAGGCGAACGGAAGTTGAGAGGGAGATATAAGTTAGTGAAGATAGAAAGAGGTTGACATATACTTCACTGGCTAGTGGCGCCATCAGGTGGCCGAAACAAATACTTTACTGGCTAGCGGCGCCATCAGGTGGCCGAAAATATAAGCAATACTAACAATAGAATGACATATACTTTACTTGCCAGTGGCGCTATCGGGTGACAGAAAAAAGTTTTGTAAACCTATTTTAAATAATATTTCATAAATATTTACGCTTAAAATCCAACGAGAGCTAAGTAATTGCAATGTATTACTTTTGTTTTCATTATCTTTATGTTTTTATTTCTTTCTTCTTACATTCGACTGTTCATTTCGTTCTTGAACAATTTTATAAATAATATTCTACGTTTAAAGTGAATAAAATTGTAAAATCATTTTAAAGTTCATATTTTGTGAATTTTCGGGCGAATAATAACAAATTACGGCAGGAAGAAGTTTTACTTCAGTCGTGTGGTCTAAAGCACACTAGTTTTTTTTACAAAGTAAAACTTTCAAAGTATGCTTGATTAATACACAATTTTTTTTATGTTAACGTACGCAACAGCTTAGGCTATATGCACGAGTCAATAAAGTAAGATAAGTATATGCAATGTAATACTAATTAATGTAAACTGCTTAGATCTAGGTGAATTAAACGTAGGTAGGTATGTTTGTTGTTAGTTTTAGGAATATTCGAGTATCACTTTTCATTTATTTATAATTTTTCTTTTAGGTTCGTAAGGTCCAGTAACTTCAGCACTTTTGATGCACTGGGTTCGTCGTCTTTCAGGATTTCTTCGAGAGAATACACAATTCCATCATGAAATGTTGTGTTGAATATACTGTACTCCGGGTACTTACAAGTACAACATATAGACATTAAATATACCTACACCTGAATAAGAGAGTAGGTATACATCATAGGACAGAATTCATTTTATTGTTATGCTGACAGACAATAAAAAAAACGCGTCCTCTTGTAATCTTTTGTGAAACGGAACAAGCAAACAACAGCATTGTGTTATATAGAATCTCGTGACTTTAGAATCTAACCCTTGTTTTACACATATACAGGGCATCTAATGTATGTTTGCTTACTGTTTAATAGTTGTAAATTAGTGATGTCATAGACACGGCCCGCGGGCCGCATCCAGCCCTCAAATCATTTCAATACGGCCCGCGACCAGAATATATTCTGAAAATAACTACCTCAAATATTGATGTCATCAATGAGCTTATCAAAAACAAGAGACGTCTAGTGTCTGCATCCTCAAGCTCATGATAATTTACCCTTTTTATTACCTTTATATGAAAATTGATTTAAACTAACTAAATAAAAATTTTAATTTTGTATGTGTTTAGGTTTTCGAAAAATCTTCTTTTAATGTCCGTATGTGGACCATTCCAACTTCAAAAATACTGACATCATATATATTAATACGCTAAGGTTTAAGATGTTTGCCTCACGATTTCTCCACATAAATTATATATCATTTTACAGATAATTGCTTGTTCTACTGACATCGACAACTAAAAAATTTATTATTGCTTTTGTTTTTGTAAATTAATTAAAATACAGCAAAGCTAAAAAACGTCTGCCATCTGACGGCTTTAATTTTGAAACAACGTCAACACTTCGATCTGTCGTCTGACCTTAATATTGTAATGCAACAGACACAATACTGCATACTGCCATCTGACGGCTTTAATTTTGAAACAGCGAGCAACGCTGAACAACGTCACAGCAATGCTGCACGATGCCATCTGACGGCTTAGCTCAACGCTTTTGCTACTTGCGCCTCTATATGACAACTTTAGTAAAATATTTCTTCGATCTGTCATCTGAGCTTCATATTGTAATACAACAAAAAGAAGAACGTTATAAGCAGTGTGCAAAATTAGAAACGAATTGAATACCTGCAATCATATTTAAAAAATAATTTTGTAAAGTGATAATTATTATACTTATTTAGTGCAAAATTTTGAGCTAAATTAGTACCATTCCCTACTTGCGTTGGTATGGTAAAAAAATCTTTTGAGATGTTTCTGTAATGCTTTTCTTGTGATTTTACAGAATAATTAATTAATAATTACTGTTACTGAACGTGCAGTAATAGTAC
Organism: Xanthostigma xanthostigma; assembly: GCA_963575645.1. NCBI lineage: Eukaryota > Metazoa > Arthropoda > Insecta > Raphidioptera > Raphidiidae > Xanthostigma > Xanthostigma xanthostigma. The sequence goes on from OY754467.1 coordinate 12,665,357, forward strand.
CAGTCTTTGGGTTAATGAACGTACCATAAACCGTTTCAGTTCAGACGTGCTTAAAATAATACAGCTAGCAGTCGAAATGTATTTATCCTCAGTGTAGTACTTTTTCAACGTTTTTCAAAGCTGTAAAATACCTAAATCCTTTTGTCAGTTCGAACTTAAAACAGCTTTATCTGCTTTGATTCGTTTTAATGAAACTTGGTACAAATTGAGAAAAAATGTGTATAATATACAAGTCGACCTATCTCATAATATTTTCGAGCATCTAATTGTTGGTATATCGTATTTTTATTTACGTGCGTTTATGTTTTTGTATAGATAGATAAAATATAGATACACTTCAATAAATAAAATTATCGACCAATTTTTCAGACAAATATAATAACAAATATAAAAATTCTCTCAATGCTCAATTAGATACGGAAAATTTAAGTAATATATTATTTATATATAATATTATTTTAAAATAATTTTTGTTTTTAATGAATTTTTTCTTTCTTTTTAGGTACCTACTTACAATCATATATCCATGACTATACTTATTAAAAATTGTTTCAAAATTTGATAATTAAAAACTTCATATTAATTAATTTTTATATTTTTTAGATCAGTTCTGAAGAATCCAAATCCGGACCGAAATGTTAATGTATTAGTTTTTATATTTTTTGTTAATATTATATTTGTCTGAAAAATTGGTCGATAATTTTATTTTTGAAGAGTTCTAATAGACGTTAATCAAAAATTTAAATATAGATACAATTTATAACCAGTCAAAATAGACATTTCAATTTATAATTCGAGTAGAGCTGAGAATTAGTGCAGGTCTTAAGTACACTATTACAAATAAAATATCAAAAATCCCCACTGATCCTGCATCTGCTACAAATTCATTATAAATAAATACAGATCTGTAGTCGAAAAGCAAAATCCCTTATGTCGAATCAACAACTAGGGCGTTATTCGGACCTAATATTTTCAATTCATTATTTTTTAAAAATAAATTTAAAATCCAATCGGTACTTTAAGCAGGTCTTAGATTTGGAAACAGCATACAAAATACGGCATCTCTATAATTCTTGATCCCCCCCCATCCCCCTGAACAAAAGACTGGGTACGTACTTGACAGTCAGCATTTAATAATAAATCATAGTTAAAAGTGATCTGTCGGTAGTTTGTAAACGGTCAAGTAATAAATCAACAGGTGCAAACATTACAAAAAGACAATATAACAAAATAATAATATATTATTTTCGATATCTATATAGACTATTCAAAATTGTATTGTGACAGTACAGAACAATATGTTTTAGTTTTCAACATACCTCGTCACGAGTTTTACCATTCAAACCCACAAGTGGGGAATGGTACTAGCTTAGGTCAAAAATAACTTTTTAAAAATTTTACAATATTGTTCTGTTTCGAGGTCCCCCGAATCCAAAAAACATATTTTTGTAAAAACTCTGCCTGTCTGTTAGTCTGTGAACACGATACAGGTCAAACGGATGAGCGGATTGAAATCAAATTTTGAAAGGATGATTGGTATGCAAATATGAAGAGCCCTATTGTTTTTGGGAAAAATCGGCGCATGCGCAGAAGAGATATATGCTATATATGTTGTTTTTTATATAATAATTGTATACATTTCATAACGGCTTATTATTCTATTTATTTTTTCAAGAAAGTTTCGTTAAATTTGTTTTTCTAAACTTTATAGTTTCGGAAATATTTCAAAAATAAAAAAGAATTAGCCATTCTTTTGTTTTATGGATCTGTCAGAAATCAACTATTTAGTTCGTCATGCTTTGATTCATTATTACATGACGTGCGGAACATTTATGTATGGCAACGAATAGCAAATATCATATTGAATACTAGCCATTGCCCGCGTCACCTCACGCGATATCAGAAATTTTATTTTCTTTATTATAAATAAAATATCAACATTTTTAAAGTTGGAATTGTCCCGTCGCCCAATTGGCTCAGATTTTTTATTTGAATTTACATTTCAAAATTGTTTTATTGGCAAAACAAAATTTCAAAATATCCCGCTTATGATATTTTTTCATTAACAGATTAACGTAATATACTGAAAAGAATAACTCGTCTCGGTAAAAAATAAAATCTCGTATTATCACCCATCTCTTACACCATATACCCGATACCTCCACCATATCGATGATATCTGTGGTGCGGTATAAAGACTGTATGTTAATTTGTACATATTAGCAGTACCAAAACTGTTATTTAACTCATTTTAGATCAATCTGAAGATGTTTTGAGACCATGTTTGCTTTTACATGCTGTTTACTATGAAAATTTTTTCTATAAAGTTGTCTAGTTTTAGCTCCTCGATTCAAATCTTTGATTAACGTCTGATTAAAACTCTTCAATAAATAAAATTATCGACCGATTTTTCAGACATACAAAATTAACAAAAAATATATAAATTCAATACATTAAAAATGTGGAACGCTTCACGATTTTGCGTGTCATCCTTAGCTCATCGATATTATTTTCGAAAAACTCTGAATTGTAATAAAGATATGTCTCTATATAGTAAAATAAAACCCACTTTTTAAAGTATACTTACTGACATAATCAACAGAAAATATTTGCAAAAGAGTTTTACATTAAAAAGCAAAATTATTTGAAGTCAAAGTACTTTTAATTAAATAAAATTTTAAGCTCTTTTGAAAACGCTCACTAAAAATTGATAAATGTTTAATTAAGCAGATTATGCAGCTCATAAACATGGGAAAATATTTTTACTAGTATATTTCTTTAATTTCAAGTGCTTCCATATTAAACGTGCTAAAACGTAAGTGCTACTGTTTATTAATAAATACTTTGATTTAAAAAGAAAATTTCACATTTCTGGTTTCGTTTTAAAACCCTATTGTAAAACTTTTTGAGTTTTTGATCTTTTTGTTTCACACCTCGAAAAATCTATTCAACTTTCTGGGCACAGAAGTCAGAATATTTGAATACAAAACTGATTCCTTCAATTAACAGAACGAAATTACATTGAAAAAAATTGGTTGTCTGTAAAGTCGGTTTACGGACGATAGTTTTACGTGATAACGTATTCCGTAATACATAACCTAAATTTATATAATAATTATAATAATTCGAATCTATGATATTGCATCTTTCGCTTCAAATTTAGGTTAATTTTATTTATTTAAATTACTCACCACCTATAATATAATTGTTTTTTTTTTAACTTTCTTTCTTTCGTATTTATTTTAAGTCTCAAATATTAGCTGTCATAATATTTTGAAAACACGCACAGGGTCAGGCGGAACGTTACGAACGTTAGGAACGTTACGAACGTTACACTTTTTCGTACATGCAGCCGGTGTTTTATCAATTTATAAGATTGGTGATTCATCAATTTATAAGACGTTATCACGTCAAAAAATTGAATTTGGAACAAAATTTGAAAATTTTGATCAGAATACAGCATCGGGATATACAGCAATGATATAAAAAAAAACTTTTTGAAACAAGTATCATGGTTACAAAAATTTACAATAGCATAAAAAATCAACTTTAAAAAAAATTGAAACTCCTTCGAAAAGGGTCACTAAAAAGCGTAAAATAACAAAGTTTTGAGGTCAGCACCAATTTAATAACTATCACGTTCCGTATACTTAGTTAAATTGGTGCCGAACTCAAAACTTTGTTATTTTACCTTTTTTTGAAAAAGTTTCTATTTTTTTAAACTTTTAAGTGTCTAATGAAACCGAAGAGTAACGTTCACACCGACAGCTACAACCTTTGCAATATTTTTTTGATTTTCGTTAAAAAAAGTTGCTGAACCAAATTTGAAAAAAAATATATGTGACCAACTTTGAGACATATTTTATCGAATAAAAAAAGAATCATCGAAATCGGTTCACAGCCGGCGAAGATATCGACGGACAGACATACAAAAAAATACAATCGAATAGATAGCCTCCTCCTTTTTTGAAGTCGGTTAAAAATATCAGAGAACGACCAACACAAAAAAAAAACCACTTAAAACGCTTCTCATTAAAAAGACTCCGTAAAAAGTGAACGATTTTATTAGAAATTCAATGTATCTATAATTTTAAATGGCTTTGTAATTAATTTTATGACTTAACTAGCGGTTCGTCCTGGTTTCACCCGGGTACAAAATTACGAATGAGGGGGAGGGACGCGAGTACTTCTTAGTTTACCGAGATGAATTCTGTATCCAAATTTCATGATGATCTGAGTTACTGTTCAAAAGTTTTTATATATTTTTTACACCTTGGGTTACATTATTGGAATTTTCGTAAGGATCTCTAATTTAACTCGATTAACAATATAGCCAATGGGTACTCAGTGATAATGTATCATTGTATTAGTGAAAGAATTTTTAAAATCGGTCCAGTAGTTATTTATTCATTACAAACAAAAATATAAATCTTTCTATTTATAATATTAGTATATAGATTCACACACACATGCTGTGTCAGTATTACTATTATTCATAGAGATATTAGACTAAAGTACGCGAGTGAGCCGTCTGCAATTCAGAGAGAGAAAAGTTCCTTATCTCTATGGTAACTAATGATACAATACAATCCTAATTTGAGTATACAAATATCTGGTTTTCTGAATTTTCTGCAGCGTTCTCTCTCTCAACTGAGGACACTTTCACTTATGGCAAGCATACGAAGTACCGTACTCTAGTTACTTATATCTCTATTAGAGCTGTAACAAACCGTATGTATTCGTTACTGAGTAACGGGTACATGGTCTGACTCGAAGTAACGAATCGTTACTTACATATTCATTTCGTTACTCGCATCTGTCGTATCCATGTCAGTTCGACTCGTTTGATGCGGTTATACGTTATACGAACGAAGTCATACCGTATCACGTATGCGACGCGCCTCAATGCGATGGTACATGCTTGATGCTGTTAGTAGGTACACGATTGAATGTCGTATGAAAAGTAACGAGTAACGTAACGATACGAAAGTAACAGGTACTGGTTCTTTAAGTAACGAATACATACGGGTACACAATTTCTCGTTACTTTGACAGCTCTAAATCTCTATGCTATTATTATTAACCTGCTATAATTAGCGCTTCGGCAGCGAGAAAAGATCCAACTAAAATAAGAAATATTTAAGTATTGTCTGTCCTTGAGTCCCGTCAAGATCTGCCTTATTAATGTGTAAATGGACGTATAATTGTATACGTACAGCATGTTATATATATATACATATTCCATTGTGTTAAATTAGCGAGCTTTTCGTATGCAGTGACAATAATAATGCATTATTGATGAGCCTACTGGCTTTAAGTGTCCCGACCTCACGGTTCACTGCTTAAGCGGTACTCGTCTTTGTCTATTGTAAGTGTGAGGCTATTGTTCGTGCTCTGTCTGTTTGCTCATTAACTTCAGTGCTTTGACCTCCACGGTATGACATCGTGCTATTACCAGAGCTTATTTTAACTGTCACAAGACAAATGATACACTTATTTGAAGAGGCTTTTTTTGAAAATTATTTTAAAAGAATGAAAGTTTACTTTTTCTTTTGTTACCTGTAAAAGTAAGCTTTCTCGAAAAGAATGACAATAGAATAAATTTAGAGTCGTTAACTTAAAAGCGTAGAGATATGTTTGTATAAATAAAATAATAATGAGTTCTATTTCTGTAAATACGTATAATAAAGCTTTTCTTTAATTGCATACTTGAAAGTATTTTTTTTTTATTTCATTATTGTCATTAAGGTATTAGGAATGAGCGCATACTTCTTAAAACCGTTAACAAATAAGCATGGAAATTTATTGTGTAAATTACAAAAAAAATAAAGAACATCTCGTAGGATATAATATTGTCTACCTATATTTTTTTAATATAAGATTTATATACAGTGTAAACTCTATATAGCGACACTCAAGGGACTGTGCGTTATTGAGAGTTGTCGTTAAATGAGAGAAAAATAATCCATTAATATTTTTTTACTATAAATATTTACTCATAATATATATAATTTACAACTGATCAACAAACACAACAAACAGTTTGTGGGTAACTAAGAATATGAAAACTTATCGAGCTGAGCTAAACATATGAAAGATAATCCCAACAAACAAAAGAACGAATATCTTAGAATCTTCGGTACGCACGATGCCGACAACAAAGCAACAAAATAACAAACAAGTATTGTTTTTTGATTAATGATGACGTATTGTTGTCGTTATTTAGAGTGTATCATTGTATCATGTATGAGCGACAAGGTAAACAAACTAGAGTTAAGTAATTTCGACGTTTTAAGGAATTTGTCGTTATATCGAGTGACATTAAATGGAGTTTACCGTAACATATGCATAAACATTTTCATAAATTATATAAAATTCATAAATTAATGAACACACCACAAAATCCAACAAACCCCAAAGAGCTATATTAAAAATACATCGATAAAACCTTACAATTTGCTTTTTCAGTCGGAAACTGTCGCATGCAATATTTAAAATATGCACAACAAATTACAATAGCATGTTGTATACAAATTTGACAGTGATTTTTAATCGGAATGGAAGTGATTTAAATAATTCAAACAATTATAAATATTACAATAGCAATCCCTAGTGTCGAAATCTACAATATATATTATGTATAGTCCATACATACCTTTTTTGTTAAAAATTATATACAAAAAAAAGCGATTAGCCGTGTGGAGTTGCGCCGATGTTTACGTAAATAGTTCAGTTGGTTCACTTCACAAATGACTGTTCTTTGTTAAAAAGCAAGCCTGTATTATAAGTCTTTTGATAGGTGCCTACTAATCTAGATCACGTAAAATATTGTACTGGAGTCACTTATTATCTTTATATAGTTTTAAGTTGTATTGTTTCAAATTATGTAAACACATTATGTAAACACCGATATTAATAATTATGTCTTTATAGTTTGATAAACAATATTTAGTTATAATTTATGCGCACTCAATTTATCAGCAATAATTTAATGGATTTCAATTATGTACTTCACTGCGTTGCTGTCTTAATAGAAATAAATTATGTAATATAGTGTGTTTTCCAAAAAAATATATATAAATGTACCTATATATAAAAATGTTTATTTTTATAACGGTTACAATATTTTGCAGAAGTAGATTATTATTATTTTGTTTCAAAAATATTTTTTACACTGATGAAATAATGTTAAATTTTAATAATTATATAACACATTTTTGTAGCTTTCACCATTTGAAAATCGCGCAACCTTTCTTTGAATTACTTAAAATTATTAAAAACGTATCCATAAAATTACGTTCAGAATAAATAGGTACCATCGTAAAAAATTTTCAAAAACAATTTAGATATCATTATTTTTATTCCACATTCAGTAACTTAAATGTCACAGTTTTCAAGTAAATAATGTCACAAAATGTTTTTTTGAAATTTTATAATGCCACTATATGCGAATTGAATTAAAACGTTACTCGTTTACTCACAAAAAAAGGCATAAAAATCCATCAAAACAGCACACAACTTTCAAAACACATGACTGTCAGTTCCGCGCGTAAATCAAATCAGCCGTATTCGTATTCGCCGCCGTTTGCAAACAATCAAAAACAAAACCGCACGAGTAAAACAGTTGAGAAGCGACGATAATAAAACAGTTGCAAGGCGTATCGCGTAGATATGAACGTTGAGGTTATAGAGTGCATCAGCAATTATAGAGAGGAGCTCTGTACCGTCGGAGCTAACAACAACCACTGAGTCTTCACACACAACCGGCATCGATTTTAAATGGACGCCTATGTGTGTTTGTGTGATCGCAGCGTCGAGACGCGCCGACACACACACACACACTTTTACAGTCGCGCTAGACGCTCTTTGTGCTTGGAGCGCGCTTACACTTAAGTACCTATATAATATTGTGTATTGATAACGTGTTTGTGTATGTATGTATGTTATTATATTTATTCATGTGAATTCTTCGCAACCGGAGTTTAGATTTCACAATCATGTTTGATTTTATCGAATATAACTGGCGAACGTGTTAGCAATTAACAGTACGGTTTTGGTGGAAAAGACGTTTTCACAACGTTCAAGTTCTAAGATTTTTACACGCTTTCATTCAATTTTATATTATGTTTGTCAGTCCGTCATTCTGTTGTTAAATCTTGCAAGTCGATTTTGAATCACTTTCACTTGATCTTTTACTTTGAAATTTTGCACTTATCTAATATCGATCAATTATCCATTCATAAGTTTCGCACGACAAAATTCAAAGCTTTGTTTGCATTAAAATATCTTGTCGTCTGAGCTAAAATGTTTAAGTTTCAACTCATTTAAAACTAAAATTAAAAACGAACTTTTAACAAAATAACAAATAGTGTCATAAACATAACCTATAGTACAGGCTTAATTTAAATTTATTGTAACTGGGTTCAGTTGTAAATCAACGTTTTCTCTGAGCTTCGTCTTTTGATCAAACCCTTTCGAATCAATAAATACACTATTATTATTATTATTATACTGAGCGGGGTGACGTAGCGGTGAGAGCACTAGATTCGCATTCCGGGTTCGAATCCCGGCGGGGGCAGATGTGGCTGGGACTCTTTCCTGTTGCCTCTCGCCGAGAAACGGTAATTCCTGTACCAGCCATCTTGTTGGAGGTTTTCCATGGTTTCCCTCAACAATTCCAGATAAATATCGAGATGGTTCCTTATTCAAGGCCATGGCCATTACCTGTCAAATTCCTATGCTCAAAATTTGCCTACCTTATGCTGATTTCCTAAAAATTCCTTCATTCGCCCATTGCCATTAATTAAGTTGAAGTTTAAAAATTGGAGAAAATAACGGGAAGTGTGATAGATGGAAAATAGTAATGGTGCGAATGGCGTCTGTTATGACATAAAGTCGAGAAACGGACGTTAATTATTATTATTACAATTATCTGATAACCATGGCATGATGCTGCAGTCAGGATAGTCAGTTCACATAGTCCAGGCGGTAGGGACACATACTCTATCTCGCTGAATTTTTGCATACGCTTTTAGGTCCTTCTCAGTGTCTCAAATGCACAAATGTCTACAATTTTTGCGTTACGGGGGGAAGGGGGGCTGGAAGGTGCAAAATTTGTTTTCTAATTTTCTCGGCTTTTATTATAGTTACAACAAAAATAATTAAGCGCTCCGAGCACTACAAGTTTGTCTCATGACTTTCGTCGTAACTGCAACGGTTCTATGAATTCAAAAGTATTGTTACATTAATTCTCTCTCTCTCTCTCTCTATATATAATATTGTCAAAATTACTTTTCCTTAGCTACGCAGGAAAATTGAATGTTGTTATTCTAAAAATATCTGAAAATATCGTTCGAAATGTCTGATATAAATCGATAACCGCTGCAGTTACGACGAAAGTCATGAGAGGCAAACTTGTAGAACTCGGAGCTCCCTTTACATTGGTATAATTATTTTTGTCGTAGTTATAATGTTTTCCCACCCTAATCCCCCCTCCCCCTGTAACGCAAAAATGGTAGACTTTTGTGCATTTGGGATATTGAAAGACGTCTAAAAAGTTCAATAAGGTAGAGTATGTTTCCACATTAACATAGGGAAAATCTCCCTACAGGTTATGTTTGGGCTCATTTTTGTCGGAAGAAGGTTCCGATGATAAAAAGCTAGTTACGACTCAGGTTATATCAAAGCAAAAATGATTATTCTAACTTATGGAATAGCGTTAGTATAGGAATGTTAAAAATAAAAGAGTTTTGTGAAAGCAGTAGACAGCTGTGGCTAGTATTGCTGTGAAATGCAACTGTGAAACCGCCGCCGAGTTTGAACTATTTGATTGTAGCAGTCATCCGTCACTGCCGAACTACTAAACCTCACGCGGTTGCTAGTAGACAGACTTGAATGAGCTTGCAGAAATAAGAAAAAAGTAATACTGTAGATTTCAAACAGGATAAAATGCATTTGCATGATTATTATTAGAAACAAGCTGTACCCGGTCACGCGTTGCTGTGGCTCAGTCTGGTTTAATGGAAAAGAGAAAGCACACGTTTTTAATACAGCGACACTCAAGGGACTGGCACTTTGTGGCGTTATTGAGAGTTGTCGTTAAACGGAGAGAATAAATAATCCATTAATATTTTTTTACTACAATAATATGTATTTACTCATAATACCTATATGAAATTTACAACTCATCAACAAACATGCATACTATCATCACAAATTACAACAGCTAAGCTAAACATATGAATCCCAACAAACAAAAGAACGAATTTCTTAGAATCCTCGGTACGCATGATGTCGACAACAAAACAACAAAATAACAAACAAGTACTGTTTATTGCCTAATGATGACGTATTGTTGTAGTTATTTAGAGTGAGTGTGTCGTTATTTAGTATGTATGAGCACCAAGGTAAACCAACTAGAGTTAAGTAATTCCGACGTTTTAAGGAGTTTGTCGTTATATCGAGTGACGTTAAATGGAGTTTACACTGTATGTTTAATTACATATCGCTTATGGGTATACAATATTTGTTGTTCCATTGTCTGTGCAGATATAGAGATCGTCTGGTTTGCCAACTCTAGTACACGCAACATATAATTGTCCATGTGAGAAGCAATCCGTGTAAAAAGTTCAATTTAACACTGGTAAGTGACAACAATTGTCATGAGGCATGCGTCCGGTATGAGCAATGATTAGTATTACATGTGTTACTGTTACGTTCAACAGATGGCGTTCTTATTGCCGTCAAATATTTAGTATCGCGTTAGTAAAACCTAATATATATTTTTTTAAGTCAAAAACAACCTTCTTTTTGTTTGTATACTACAACTGTCTCTATACAAAGAAAAAACTGGGGGGAATCGTAAGAACTGATAATAATTAGTAACATTAAAGGCATTAAATTTGATATTCATTAAAATGAAAACGTATTACTTTCAACTGTGTTTTGGTTGTTTCAACCTTACAGACATTTATTCGTATTTTGTTTTAAATGAGAATAATACCTGCACAGTACACTGCGCATTTTCTTTGTATCTGTTTCGACTGCGATCTCAGAAATAGTTAAAAGTCAAGAGACATTAGACATTATGTTGGATGAATGAGCTAATCTATACATACCATTATACAGTATGTAACCGCGTAATGTGCACATAGGGAAATTAGCATTGGGAAAAAATACTTGGATCAGAGTTAGCCATGACTGCATTAATTGTTCTTTCTATTGAATTATCGTGGTAATCTTGAGGATTTCTATTTTATTTTGATTTATTTTTATTTTACTTGACTTTTTTAATAATAAAAAGCTCTTATAAATCATTATTTTATTTTTTTTGTACAAAAAAAAACAAAAAAACAACTATCAGATTCTGTTTGGAAAACATTTCATTCAAAAATTGTCTGACTGGTATGACGTATGTGCGTTGGTAAATCAGTGACCCCATGTCTTTAGGTTCAACACGAATAGGCGGAGATAATATCTCCGCCTATTCGTGTTGAAAATACTTAAATATGGTGCAAGATCAAATATTATTTGATCTTGCACCATATTTAAGTATTTTTGGGAATTTAATGTCCCATTAATAAAAAAAGTCCGATTATGTTGTAATCATTTGAATATTTTCTTCGGTAGTATACACACTAATTTTGCAAAAGAATATTATCTGTCAAATTAAAAACAAGATTTCAAGGCTCAGTCAGATCCAGTCATTTTTTCCCAATGTTAATTTCCTTATGTGCACCTTAGGTGTTTATATACTGTATAAAATCCTATACATATGGTATGTATGTATGTGTGACCGGTATCTAAAAATCGCTGCCGTCAGATTCCTTGCTAGATTTGGCTGCTAGTTGTCAAACGTGCTATGGCGCTGGGTTTCGTGATGGCTTTTATGTGTTCGTTTTAAGGCCGCTTCACACGACGCTGGATTTGCCGCTAGATTCCTTGTTAGATTTGACTACTAATTTTCTAGCGTTGGTTCTCTAAATTGCTTTTATGTGCACGCTGCACACGTGACTTCTTTTCAAGCTTGTTTTGTGGATAGATCTGGTGCGCGCGCAGTTACAGTTCGAATATAAACACAGAGCCAATCATGTGTGTCGTCTGACTCAGCAGAATGACGCCATGTTAGTTTGTAGGCGTTTAGTCATGCCGCCTACGTGACAAGATACTGTTTTCTTATTGGTTTTTGTCAGAGCAAGCAGAAGACCTAGCAAGAAAAATAGCCCCTGTTCTAATTTTAAAATCTATCTTGTTTGCTAGCAGGCTCGCCCGAAGTGACGTCATTTCCAGTCTCGTACCCAGCCTGCCAAACAGTGTTTCCAGCCTCGTGGGTAGCGGCCTTTCCATGATGCGTGTTTTGTAGCTGGTTTTATAGATGGGCTCGTGTGCAGCGGCCTTTATGTTTCCAGAAATGCTGTAGGGTATGTTTTAATTCAGAATTTAAAATAATTTTTTTGAGTTAAAAAATAAATAACATTTTTATGGGCTGCCTATTACTTGAGGTGAGACCAATTATGCATATTTCGATCGCCAGTAGTGAGACTAAAGGCTGGATACGAAGCCGGAAATGACGTCACTGCGAGCCCGCCTACTAACTCACAAGATAGGTTTTAAAATTAGAACAGGGGCTATTTTCCTTGCTAAGTCCGCTACAAGGTATGACCAAGAACCAATCAGGAAGCAGTATCTTGTCACGTGGGCGACTTGGACAAACGCCAACAAATCAACACGATGTCATTCTGCATTCAGACCACAGACACGTTTTCCTCTGTGTTTATATTTTAATTATCACTGCGCGCGCACCAGATCTATCCGCAAAACAAGCTTGAAAAGACGTTTTGTGTGAAGCGAGCAATCAAGAAAAGCAGCACTAAAAATTAGTAGGAAAATCTCGCAGCGTTTCTAGCCTCGTGTGCAATGGGAGGAGCAGAGCTACATATAATGCAGACGAGGCATCCACGCGCGAACTGGCAATTTATGCGGACCTCTTCTATGAATACGAAATTTTTTCTTGATGAGAAAATAGTAGAAATTAATAGTGAATTAAATTTTAATTAATTGATAAATAAAAAAAACAACCCTGGACAAATACATAAAAAAGTTCTTTGCACTATATGTCCATCTTTAATAGACAATTTAAAAAGAAGGACCGGGCGGTTATAGTTAGAAACAAAGCGGTCCATTACTGATGCAAATGTTTTTAAATTAATTTCAAATCACCTGTACCTGGAAATAAAGCAGCCGTACACATTGTCTCTGTTACATAATTCCGTACATGCGTATACGATTATTTATTTAGTGTATTTGCCTAGGGCAACCGTTGGGTGGGTGTAATAATTCAACACACTATAAACTTGACCCACATTACACTAACGGCGTTATGTGCGGTGCGTATCGCATCCAGCCGCCTGCGTTTACTTGCACTTGCCATACACTAACATTACACTTTCCCACCAGTGGTACACAATGTGTATACGTTAATATAGATACGTAACCACTCTTAAACTTACGTATGGGGTTTTTGAATAATTAAATGGGATAATTTCATTACAGCCCAAATGAGAGCTTTCCATATTGGCGTAGCTAGTGTTCAGTGACGTCAGGACACTTTGTTAGGGAATATTTACTTTTATAAGAATTTGGCAATTTTTAAAAAATTGGTAATGCGTTTTCCTTCAGTATCAGTCTATTGTGAGGACTTATACTGGACTCGTTTGCTATTTGAAAGAAAGGAAAATTATTTCTTAAAGATCGCGACACTTGTCAAGCACAATAGGCCTAGTCAAGAAGTGAGATCTTGAGAAAAATAGATCCAAGTCTTCAGAAAATATCAGCAATAGCTAATTCGATTCGGAAAAATATTCCGAAAAAGACGTTTTTTTGATTTTTTTCGCCGACAAAAATTGCATTTGTTATTACCAAAAAACGAAAAGAAAGCCCCTCAGATTTTTGGCAATTACTCAAAAACTATAAGTGATAGCGGAAATTGAAAAAAAAAAGATTCTTAAAGAGGAGAAAATTTCCAATAAAAAAGTTCCAACTTTTAGACTCTATCTCTAATATTGATATTTTTAATTTAACGTTCAAAATAGGGTTCATCGCGGCCGTTACAGCTCGAGCGCAACGACTTGTTTAGAGAGTACAACACATAAAATATTTTTTTATAGTATTAAATGACAATTTAAAATTTTGAATAAATTATGGTGTCATCTTAACACTTGAAAAAATAAAATTTCGTTGAAAATTTTTCTTAAATCTATTTTCAAAAAGGCTCGGCTATTGTTAATTAACTATTTTTTTTCGAAAAACCGTCTCCATTGAAAACAATAAAAAATGTTTAAATAATTGGCCTATAAATTTTTTGCTTCGTGGAGCCCTTTTTACATATAATATACTTAACAAGATCAAGTTTTTAAAAATTGTTTATTTTGTTTATTATATTTTTTTTAAATTAACAATTAATGACGTCTATCATTTTTTGTTAACTTTAAAAAAATTTTATTCTAATTCAATCGATCAATTATTTTTCGAGTAGGATCGATTTAAAATTCTACAATGTTTTTCTTATGGAGAAATAAGTGTGGTCACAATCTAGGGTCATTATCAAATCAGATTTTTTTGACAGTCCCTTCTGCAACCCAGCAAAGGCCCTTAAACAACCAATTTGATATTTTAGTTCTTCTTCGAAGTTTTTATTCTTTGAAAAAGTTCAAAATCTGTCAAACAACCTATCTAGGTTTTACCACTATTGTTTTACTTATCTATGTATATAAAATTTCCGTGTCACAATTTTGTCCGCGCTAATCTCCGAAACCACTCAACAGATTTTAATGAAATTTTGTAAATGTGTCTTGCTTGGTGCAACTTACGCTATAGGATAGTTTTTATAAAATATTTTATACAAAATTACGGTATTTACTAAAAAAAAAACTTAGTAACATGTAGCGACATCTGATAGAATTTACTCAAAGCTATAAGTTCAGAAACAAACAAAAAAAACTGTTTTAGTACCAAGTAGCGATATCTATTAGAATTCGCTCAAAGTTATTAGTTCAGAATCAAATCTGGTAGAATTTGCACAAAGCTATTAGCTCAGATGCCGGGTCGCAAACGAAATACAATTTGCAGAATTATATCTATCGAACCCGGGTGAATCTGGAACGGACCGCTATCTTTATAAATAAAGTTCCGGTGCCCGTGTGTATATAATTCTTCTCCTCCTAAACGGCTTGACTGATTTTGATGTAATTTTCTTTTGTACTTATATGTTGTCACCTGGATGGTTCTTAGCTATAGTTAAACCCGGTAGGTGGTGCTGATTTCGAGATTAAGATTTTTTTTTAATTTGCCGATAAAATTTTTTATTTATATTTTTTGGGATTTCTCACATAAAAAATATATAACCCCAAATTTTTAGCCTACCAGTAACTCTCCATATTTTTTAATTCAATAATTTTAGTATATTCATTACTTAATAATAATTAATGAGCGTTTAATAACCGTTTGCCTACCGAGTTCGCTTTAATTCTATAAAAAAAGTACGATGCATCATAATACCTATGTCAATGTTTAATTGATAATCCGGGCGAAGCCGGACCAGGCCGCTAGTATTTTTATGATAAAGTAGTATTTAGTAACTTATTTTATAAAAACTATAAAGTGTTTTCCCACATGTTTTTGTTCCCAGAAATAATAAAAATCACAAAGTAATGTTATCAGCAAAACATTGAGCAAGATCGTAAAGTAGCATCATTATTATGCATATTTTGTTTAATGATGGCTTTGTACGTATCATGTCTATACAAAAAGTAGCGTTCTACATAACGACTTTACAAATGCACTGTACTTTTTTCTATATAATACTAATCAGTGTCAGTATTGTACAAGTATAATTGATACAAATTACTTTGTAGCATAACTAGTATGTTTTAGCCCAGGTATTGTATACTCCATTAATATTAATATTTTATACTTATATTATGGTATAATATTAGAATAAATAATGCGCAATGATAAATATAAGACACCTTCTTATGTAATTTTCTTTTTACTAACAACGCGGATCTAATGACATTATAGTGCAGGGGTCGACAACCTGCGGCTCGCGAGCCGCATGCGCTTCTTTTGATGTAAAGTTGCGGTTCTCGCGTTCCATACGCAAAACATTATTATTTTATTATATAAACCCTTAAAAATCGTCCAATCGATCCATGATTGAGCACCATGTCTATCTCTCAGCCATTTCCACTCGCGTCTCACCCGCACCGCCCCCGTCGCGACGTGTCGTCCTCGGATATATATATTATACCTGTATAAGGAAATACTATAATACTGAAACGAAAATGTTTAGTGGCTCTTTGAAAGCTGGGAAATTTTGTAAATTGTAACTTTTGGCTCTTCCGTCTCAAAAGGTTGCCGACTCCTGTTATAGTGCATTTATTCATTCAATATATTATGCTTAAAAAGTGCCATGGAAAAATTGTTTGTTAAAATAATGAATAACTAATCTTTTTTTTAATAGGTATTTTTAGTTAAAGAGACGGTGGCAGAAATGGTCAAAGAGCATTTGGTTGCAGAAATGCTCTCTTTCGTGTAGTCTGAGCCCCCTCTACAAATCCGCTTAATGGAGTAGGTTTCTAGCGCGTTGCGATACGACGCTGGGCCACTTAAAAAAAACGGAAAATTCTGAATTGCTCCACTAAATGGCAGAAAATGACTGAAAGGCTTCATTAGGAGACCTTCTAATTGCAGAAGAAATATTTTCTGCCAATTTTCTTCCTGTAGAGACTATCACTATAATAAACAAATATAAAGAGAAAAAATTTAAAAAAAGCTTGGTGAATTAAACCGAGCTCAAACGGTTCGTCTTCTTGTAGAGAATCCCGAGGTACTGTTTTCTGGCAAAATCGACACGTCATGTTCGCGGAATGTTTAACATGGCATTTAGGTAAAGCATTAATGACAAATACATTAAATTGGCAGATTATGATCTAGTAGTGACAAAATTGGCAGATATTATTTTTTTCAAACTTTTTGGGTATTAATAGAGAGCCTGGTAAAAATTTCTGCCTACAACTGCGGTAGACATTATTAAAGGCGATGTGGTAGCAACCTAGAAGGACACTTCGCCCGCTACCACATCACCTTTGATAATGTCTACTATGAAAATTCTTCCTAAGAAAAGCCGTTTCGCGAGTGAACTACCTTAAGTGATAAAAGTTTGAGGGAAACATAGCTAAGTACATTATAATATATTTTTGTTTTGAAATACGCCAGGAATTCAGGAAAGAGGGTGTTTATAAATAGAACGTAGAGAGATACAATTTAAATTTAGTCAGGATACATTCAGTAAAATTCTTAAAATGTCACCCGGCATCCAGTTCAATCCACCATATATTCTACCCGTACTCCCACCATATTTAACTTAACATTCTATTAAGTCTTCAGTTAAAGTAGTGTTGATCCAATAGAATATTAAGATGAAGGAAGGTTTTGGTTGAAGATCATAAAATAAGCTTTACCAGTGTTTCGCTAGTGGCCAACGTTTCTAAAAATTTATTTTCATCTTCAGGGCCTATGAACATGTATAAATGTATATAATTTAGAACATATTGTATCACAATTTAAATGTAAAAGGAAAATCATGCTCAAAAGATAAGTTTTTGAAAAGGTACTACATAATATTAAAAATCTTATTACATACCTCAAGCTGGTCAAGTAGTGGTAAATTGTTCTAACAGTATACATGATCATGAGCATGGTTTTCCTTTTACATTGAAATTGTGATACAATATGTTCTAAATTATATACATTATGTGTTCATAGGCCCTGAAGATGAAAATAAATTTTTCGAAACGTTGGCCACTAGCGAAACACTGGTAAAGCTTATTTTATGATCTTCAACCAAAACCTTCCTTCATCTTAATATTCTATCATGTGTGTGTAAGCATCGTGTTCCAGTGTTAACACTAGTTAATACTAAGTAACTTGTTACATAGACGTCGCCACACAAACGTAACGTCGTCCCACAAAAATGTCGCGCCAATTACAATGATTTACACTTTGCGGTACACCAAGAAGATTTGAATAGATGTTTTCACATCAAAATATAGCGCGACTGAAGTCAACACAAGGTAAGAACAAAGTTGTACATAAGCACGGCTGAACAACACTGTATTATAAATAAATGATACTTTCAAGAGTTCACCGCTTCAAAGTTTTAATGATTTTGATTCTGGTGGGAACTGAATAAGTTCACAAAATGTATAATATTGTCATTGAATTAGTAGTGCGTTGAACACACGCGGGATTTGGGAAGATTCTCTTGTTCCACGCTTCAACTGGGTTAATTGATTATATTATTATTATAATGTTCTGAATTTGTAATAAGCGTTCTACACTTAACCAAATTATTTTACATGGATAGAAACTTAATGTGACTTATAAGATTAATATTTTATACTTGTACAAAATATGTTACATATTTGTTTACCGTCAGAAGTAACATTATTATATGTATGGCATAATTAACCAGTGAATGACTTTTGAAAAGTTCTCAAGTAATTATTACTGTATAATAGAAGAACGCATACCTACTTCGACGCATACTATTGGTGTAGGTCGGATGGCGAGACCTAGTAGTCTAAGATCCTAGAGTTTTTCGTTTCAAATCTTACGAGTTAAAAATCTGTCTGTAAAGAAATTATTTTATACTTTTTAGTTCGCTTTAAAAACGTGGTAGGTATATTAAACATGTTTTTTATTTCTATTATTATTTTTATAATTTTTAGTAAAAAAAAAACAAAAATGCATCGTAAAAAAACAAAAATATTGCTTGTTGCATGGGGGATCGAACCCGCGACCTTCGCGTTATTAGCACGGCGCTCTAACCAACTGAGCCATGGAGCTACTGTGTGATATGTGCCTTACAATGGTAAACAAGTAAGAATGAATTACAGTGTAACCTCTTTATAACGAATCTCAAAGGATCGAGCATTTTTTTTTCGTTATAAAGAGTTTTTGCTAAATGGAGGGAAGAAAGAAAAATAACCAAATTTCACCGAATTAATTTATTCCAAACTGTTAACTTTGCCTGACGTTTTTGCTATGCCAATATTTGTTTTGTATTTTATTAAGTATCTTATGCATAATGTGGTGGAATCATCTTCATTAAACAATAGGAATTTTTAGATAAGTTTGGCGCCATATCAAGTGCTTGTTGAATAGTCGGTGATGGTTCAGAATCGTACTCTTTACGTCTGTATTTGCTGACGCCTAAATATGAACATATTATTTTGTAATAGAGAACGGCTGTTGCGCTATGAAGAGGGTATTAATGTATGGGTTTTAAGGTAAACCAACCAAATTGTAAAAATTTCTACGTTATAGGGAGTTTTTCGTTATAACGAAGGGCGTTATAAAGAGGTTACACTGTATATGTATTTATTAAAATTTCCTTATTTCTTTTATTATGTTCTTCTATTTTAGTATTTTCTCGTATTGTCATCTAATTCTGAGTTATGTGAAAAATTTCAAGTCTTTACCTCATTAGGAAGTTAAATCAATTACAAAGTTCCGCCCGACATACACGAAAAGCACGTTAATATTGTAGCAAGTTTTGTTACATTAACTCTCCTCTTTTTTTTGTAATATTGTCAAAATTAGTTTTCCTTAGCTACGCTGGAAAAATGAATGTTGTTATTATTTTGGAAAAGAGAGAGAGAGAGTTAATGTAACAAAACTTGTTACAATATTAACTTGCTTTTCGTGTATGTCGGGCGGAACTTTGTAATTGATTTTAAACTAACTTCCTAATGAGGTAGAGACTTGAAATTTTTAACACAACTCAGAACTATTTATAATTCAATTAAAGCGTCTTATTTTTTTAAGTAAGAACTTAATAGTGCTTATAATATAAACATGGTAATAATAAAATAAGTGGAGCTATAAAAATTATGTATGGTCATATTGAAGTTTGACTGTGTTGAAAAATGTCAATTAACTGTCAATAAATATTTGAACCGTCTGTTAATAAGTTTTTATGTACCGGTGTAAGTAAACAATTAGATAGCAGCTAGGTTTATAGACACTGACAGGGATTCCCCGTAGGGAATCAGTCCCCGTATGCCTGTTCACAGCACACGCTATTTTTGCGTTAGAAAGACGCAAAGGTCACGCATGTGGATGTCAATACAAACCAGTGATGCCTTAATGCCTTTCGTGAAAAAAAAGGAATGAAACATCAAACAAGAAATGTTTTATACGTCTAGTGAAATAGTCTGACCAAAATATTTCCAATTTTATATAAAGAACAGAAATATTGAAACTGAGATAATATAATAACAAGAAAATGGAACTTGAGTCTGTATAATATGTTTAATTTTATTGCTAACGTTTCGTCTACACTCTAAACCTCTTCAAGGCTCTGTAAAATAATAATACATGGCATTATCAGTATGAGACAACTTCAAAATAAAATTTAAAATCAAAAACACGATACCAAATAATGTCTATCCATTACCAAAATGTAATTAAATTATGAATCACATCCATGTTTATGATGTTTTAATTACTAACTGTTTTTAAACACTGTTGACAACCAACTACAATAAACACTGTAACACTAGTCACTACTGCCATAAGCCGTGTGTCGTGTATCATGTGTTGACTGGTGATGTGTTGACTGAATGAGATAGATACTGTGAACACTTCTAGCATATGACAGTAATAGATGCTTATTGACACCAATGTGTCGACGGTAAATTCAGCTCAAAATCGATCTGAACAACAATGTTAATAGGTGTGGGTCAAGAGTTGAATCTAATGATGACGTTTCATGTGCTACTTCAAAGTGAAGAACAGCGCCTTAACGCAAGAAAGTCTGCCACACAGAACACGAGTTTTATGGTCTACCGGTTGCTGTAAAGCCTAATTACACTATTTCACAGCATTTAAATATTCGATAAATATGGAAAATATAGTTCATTCTAAAATTATGAAGTATAATAGTCGCCACGGATGTAAAAGGTTCAGAAGTTAGTCACAAACAGCGTCGCAAAGGCACATTTTAGAGCTGTTAAGACTCCCACCACCTCCCAGCTACCTGCACGGAACGTACGCTCGTCGGTGATTGGCCGTGATCGCTCGTTGTATTTCGTCGGTCTAATTTTAAAACCCCGTAAGTCAATTTTGGTTATTTTTTACGAGGTTTTACAGAAGTGTAGGTACTAAAATCCTAAAGCACTATAGCCTAAAATCATAAATTTCATAAAATTTTGACTTACGAGGTTTTAAAATTAGACCGACGATTTGTCACTTGTCGCTCTCCTGCTTTAAAGTACAGTCGAGTACGCTATTGTCAAGTTGTTATTGTTATTACAGTTTTGTTGAGTTGCGAGTTTGTAGTTTTTCAACAGACTGAACAAGCGCAAGCCCGCATTCGCATCTAACTTCCTAGCCTTTTAGATTCGTGGCGCGTACTCAGCGTTGCTAGACGTCCCGATTTTGGCGAGACGTCCCGATTTTTAAATCAAAATTAAATGTCCCGCGCGGGACAGGCTCAGTCCCGCTTTTCGGGGATAAATTTAAAAGAAGTTAAATCTTCACAGAAATATCATGAAATAGTAATTCTTATAAATAATTATTCTCTTATCGTAAGTTGCAATTTGTAACACTCACTCCACAGACTATTGTTTGAAACGTCATATTTTTCTAATGAATAAAACTTTTTTGATTTTTTTTTTTTTTTATTCTGAAGACGAATAAAACTCAACTATTTAACGATAGGGTAAATCTGATTTAAAATGTTATATTTTTATTAAAATACATTTTCTATGGCTATTTTTGCTATCTATTGTCACGTAAACGTAATTTTAATTCAAATAAAAAGATAAATAGGTATTTGAAAACTTCTGATTATATACGTTTTTTTACTATGTCCCGCTTTCGACGAAAGAATCCCGCTGTTTTCACTCAAAGAGTTCCAAAATCCCGACTTGGCAAAAAAAAAAACTGGCAACGCTGCGCGTACTATACATAAGATTTTGGTTGTTTTGCAGCATTGCAGTGCTCATAGAGAAACCGCTACTGATAAGATTTATATTTAAAGCAATACTTCTATAGAAAGTAGCATACATTATCATGATCCCGAAACTTGGTCTCATTGAACCAACAATAGAAACAGTCACGACATCTGTAAATAGTACACAATAGGGTACATGACGATCATACTTACATCACGCACAAATATATTCCCCAAAATGAACCTCTGTCTCCCAATTAGTTCAACATGCAATATCGGGATTATTGTCAAACACCTCTAACCGACTGTACTTCCATCCGGAACTCTCTCAGTGTCTCCAGTTTAATCAATGATACGCTCTAGATCAGGGATCAGAAACCAAACTAAATTGTAAGAAATATTGCTCTATGGCGTAGATGTTTGGAGGGGGGGATAAAGCAAAAAAAAACGATTTTTTTAAAGTTTTATTAATATCACACAAGAATGCTCACGAAGGAAGATGTCAAGAAAATATTAATTCCTAAACTAATTTTACAAATTCCTTTTCAAAAAGTAGGTATTTCTAAATTTTATTTTTAGCCAGCTGTAATTCGTGATATTTTCAGTTTTATTTTTTATTATTATTATCCTGGGGGGGATAATTACCACATTTACCCCTCATATCTACGCCCTTGTGGGTAATCTACTTTTGCTGCTTGCCAAAGATCTTTGAAGTATGATTTTGAAAAAAAAATCAAAGATCAACTTGAAAACAACCCATTGAAATGAGATCTAATATAAACAAGACTTCATAATAAAATATTTCACACTTACCAAGCTACTTTCTATAAATTCATCACATATTATCGTAAAATACTCTTTAAAATTATTTACGACTATGGTAAACATTTTTTCCCTTCAGAGGTAAGTACTATTGACTGGAATACTTACAGAAGCATTTTTAAATTCCTAGTATATTATGGCTTCAAAAATTGTAATCAAAATTATTAACAAATTTTTGTGTATCACGGCCACTGCACTGTTTTTACACTATTTTTGAAAAGATGTCTGTGTGCGTAATTTCTTTCTAAGACAAAATCTAAAGAATGAAAAATGGTATCGACTATGCTAGAATACCAATCGACGCGTATTAACGAAGATAATGATCTGATAGAAATTTTTAAAAAATCGGTGTAGACGTTAGTTTTTCCAACAAAAAAAGCTCCGAAAAAGAAGATTATACACAATATATCGCGAATAACAACTGATGTAGACTTCATGTCAAGCGAAACGCGTATAACGTCATTTCGACCCGAAATAAACTTTATCAAAATGGACACAGCCGTTTTTTTGTATAAACAAAAAAACTTCAAATAAAGTGTAGTTTAGAATTTTTTTAAAAATGTTTCTCGCATTTAATTTGCAAAATACCTACATAATATTTAAAATTAAATATTGATCATACTGAGATTTTGAATGAATCTCAAGGACACTTAACTATCCATTTTACGGCTTGTTTTTTTTTTCGAACTACAAAAAACCGATATGAGACTTTATTCTACTGAAATTGACGTTTATAGTAAAAAGTATTGTCATATTGTTAGTCAAAAAATGTTTGAAATATCCGTTTTGTGGCTGTATAAATGGGGGAGGCTGTGTTGGAGATGACTGTCAGTTTGAAAATGAACAATTTCACTGTAAGCTATGTCGTCTGTCTGTGTGTTGTTTTCTATACTATAGATACTGGGAATTCTTCAACTGCTTGGGATTTCTACGAAATGTGCGTATAACTGGCAGAACTTTATAATGTGATGTAAACGTTAGCGCTTTGCCCTTTTGTCGCCAGATTACCTACAGACGCACATCACACTATTATATATGATTACAGGTTGAACTATAATATTCTAATCTTAAATGTTGTCTACCGTAACGTTTTTAAGCAAGAATATATTCAATCGCTTAATGCCCATATTCACCGAACACCATTAAAGTTAGAAGTTACTAATCTTGGAACAAATTAATTCGTTGGAATAAAATTAACTTTCAATTCACCAAGCAAAATATCAGGTACAAAAGTTAGTTAAAGAATAAATATACACTGCACTATATTCCTTGCTCTTTTTGTTGAATATTTTGACGTTCACCCAAAAATCCGACCGATGGCGTTAGTATAAACGTCAAAAAACAGTTTCACAAAATAATAATGTTTTATACTATCCCAATTGCACACAAAACTTCCACTAACTTGAATGGCTTACATAATATACCTATATATACACTTCACAAAAGGTTCAATGTTAAAGGCAAGAAACATTTAATATTAATTACATTTTTTGGGTTCTCTGTAGCTTTTTGAAATTTTAGGTGGTTCATTATCTTATTTAAATCTACCAATATGCCAAGTTTCATTTAATTCTGAACAGTAACTCTCAAACCGACAGTACTACCTTAAGTTTAACAATCTTCCTTGAATTTGTGTCGTTATATGATCAGTGCCGGATTAAGACTCCTTGATGCCCTAAGCATTTCTTGCTTATGGGCCCCATCTCTAATATGTTTAGTTTATAAAAAAATTCAAATTGATGGAAAAACGTTAACAAGCATAGTTTTTTAAGAAAAAAAATTGAATTTTACAATCAATGCTCCCATTGAAAATTTGGCTGTCTATAAAATCGGGCATTTTTATACAATTAATAGAAAAAAAGTTTCAAAACTTTAAAACTAAATAAATAAAATTATTATTTATTTTTAACTTTGATACTTCTAAAGACAGTTTTATATGAGTAAATAAAATTTTTGAGAACATGTCAAAATGAAAAAAAAATGTTGACACGGTTTAGTGACGTACTTTTCATTTCAGAGTGGTGCTTCTTGGTGCCCCCCTGAGACGTGATGCCCTAAGCAATTGCTTAATTTGCTTATAGGTTAATCTATGTTTATGACTCAGTCTGTAGTATAATGTAGTACCACAAGATTCAATATTAGGTCCTTTTTTATTCACTCACACACGCACATTCTTCAGGATCTCATAGAACACACACATTCCCTTTGTACGTGTTTATATAATGAACCTGTTTTCAAGGAATGTATTATATAAGGCCTGTTAAACAATACACTTAATTTCATTTAAGACGCAATATTATATACATCCGTTTCATTGATATGGTAGCTATCGAAATTTTTAAAGCATTACTGAAAATCGTTCCACATAAAATGCAGCATAGACCGGGCATCCAAAGGATTTTCGTATGCATTTTACGTAGAACGATTTTCAGTAATGCATTAATGATTTCGATAGCTACCATATTAACAAAACTCATGTATTTCGCACCACTACTGTTGCACCTGTCGAGCTGGACACAGCCTCGTAAGGCAAGATTGTAATTAATGAAGTAGGGTTGTTGTTTCCGTCCATGTTATTAAGTATTAATTATAGATTATTGGATACTTGAACAGGTTAAATAAATAGATATTGTAATTAATACGGTGGAACCGAAGGCTCCATTAATGTTGTGTCGAGCGTGGTGTAGCCCCGTGAGACAAGACAGGTTCCACTACTGTTGTCGAGGACTGACAGGCTATGCAGGGTGATTTCTAAGTTGATTCTTTTATTTTAACAGCGTGTAGTTACTGTAGAAATCAAATAGACGAACAAATATTTCAAATAACTTTTTTATCAAAACTCAAAAACGAAAGAGGAACGGGCTTTCAAAACTTTATTAAATTTTATCAAATTTTGAGATCGGTCCTGGCGTTATGTTATGTCACTATGTAAATATGTTATGTCATTATCAAGTGTTCACAGAAATTGTTCTAAGTTGTCCTCATTTTGTTGGACACAAAGATGCGTGCGTCGTAGCCATGCTTCCTTACATGCTTGTAATCGCGATAAGGGCCTTCGGCGATATTTGGGTTGCGCTTCCGATTCGTGCTATCATTTCTTCGCGTGTGTTAACCGTGCTTTAGAATTTATGATATATATTTAAAAAAAATTATTAAACTTTGAAAGGCTGTTTTTATCTTATTTTTGATATTTGATAAAAAAGTTACTTAAAATATTTGTTCGTCTATTTGATTTCTACACGCTGTTAAAAACAAAGGATCAACTTAAAAATCATTCTGTATATTATTGCGTTAAAGTAAAAGCGCTTTTAGTGGAGACCAATTTTGCAACGAAAAAAGGGTGACAATCGACAAATTCTGCCGAAGCCGTACCGGGCCGCTAGTTACATACAAACTCGTTCGTAACTGTACACCAAAATCATTAGTTCCACCAGGCCTGCAGTGCATATACCTACTCAACGTGCTTTAATCTCTGTTGTAATTGTGTTTTGTTTCAATGAAAATTCTTCCATGCGTGAAAAATCGATAGCATAACATTGTTGTATTATTTAAATGCCGGGAAATATTTTAAACGTAAAAGCAGTCTTATTTCAACATAAATAGATTTTAGTTAAAACACGTTGCCTTCTTTATTTTTGATTATAATAATAGATTAAATGCTAACCGAAAACATAGTTTTACAGGATTTAACCAAGTGCCAAATACTGTCACCAAGAATCTTAGTGCCTAGCACTCGGTCGTATTCAAAATGCTGTGGCGGCCGTATCTTGGCGCCACCTATTTATGTTCGCTGGGAACTACGCGACACAGTCATAACCACGTCAGTCTAGTCATCGGTGATGCGTGGCTCACAGCATAAAAGTGTACACGATTAACTTCAGATATTAAATTGTTTTATTGTATTATTAGTAGGACTCGTTTTAATACAGAATCCTCTGTCCAAGTGATTCCTACATTGGTGACCCCGACAAGTGTAAATATTCGAATATTTTCCGTCTTTTGGATTGTGCACGTGTTCGTCATTTTTTTTCCCCGCTAAACTGGGCGACACACATCGACTTTTTAGCCAGCTTATTCTATTTTTATTAAAACTAATTTGTGTTTATCTTCATACAGTGACAAGTGTAATTAAAGTGCTGTAAAGTGTTATAACTAATTATCATAGATATTTAACATAATTTAATTAATTTTCGGTCCAACGACACAAACCATTAGCATCATGCACACCTGCCATCGTGCGACATTTTTAATAAGCTTCTCTTCAAAACAGTTAGAATCTCGAATAAGTTCAAAGCGCCGACTGGTGTTATTCTAAACTATTAATTTTGACATTTGTAATCAATGTTATTAAAATAAACAAAACAAACATAGTTTTTTTTTAAAAGAAAATGTGCTAAAACTATCTTCACATTAAATCAAAATACTTTTGGCCTGAGTGTGAATGTGTCCAGCGACTGTCAAACATTTTTCCTTAAATATATTTTTTTTAAATATTTATGTGTTTCACATCGCTCACTGGCCTACAGGGGCATTGCTGAGCACCAATTTGGACGTTGTGCTGCCTCTGTGACTATTAGACTATACACATTATTAGTTATTTCTCCCATCTTTTCTCGCGAGTGTATATACCATGGCGAATGCTGATGGTCGTGGTGTCGAAAACGCGCCGGAAGTATTTCGCGTGAGCGTACATGTTCCCAAGTTCTGGCCTAATGATCCAGAACTATGGTTCTTCCAATTAGATGCGCAGTTTACTAATGCCAACATCACTGCGGAATCATCAAAGTACAGCCATGCAGTGGCCAACCTAGATCCGCAAGTAGCAGAGGAAGTTCGGGACATCATCGCCGAACCACCGGCTCAGAATCCTTACACAGCATTACGCACTGCATTAATTGCGCGTCTCGCACAGTCTTCTGAGGCACGCCTGCGCAAACTTTTAACAGCACAAGATCTTGGCGACAGGACCCCGTCGCAGGCTCTCCGACGACTTCGCAGTTTGGGCACAACGGTTTCTGACGACATAATCAAGATCATCTGGATGGAGAGCTTACCAGAGAACGTTCGTTTGGCAGTGGCGGCATCGTCACTCACAGATCTCAACCAGATCTCGAATATTGCTGACAGGGTCTATGCGGCTTCTATCGGTTCTAGTATCGCGGCTGTTAGTGCACCTTCATCACAAGATTTGCTTGCTCAGCAGGTCGCAGAACTGACTAAGCAAGTGGCCGCACTCTCGTCAAGATTTGACAATGTTTCGCCACGTGCCCGGGCACATGACCAATCCGGGTCTAGCGCGCGTCCACGCCAAGGTCCTCGCTCGCGTTCCCGCAGTTCAAATGACCCTTCGATGTGCTGGTACCACCAACGCTTTGCTGACAAAGCTCAAAAATGCACCAGCCCGTGTTCATACACGGGAAACGATCAGCGGAATCACTAACGGCGGGCTGTGATTCTGCGCTGTCGTCAAACCGTCTATTCATTACGGACCGTCACTCCAAGAATCAGTTCCTAGTCGACACCGGATCCGACATCAGCGTCTTCCCACGACGGCTCACAAGAGGCCGATTCCCCAAGAGCGCTTTCACTCTACTCGCTGCGAACCAAACCGTCATCTCGACATATGGCTGTATCGACATACTATTGCATTTGAATCTACGCAGGGACTTCAAGTGGCGTTTTGTTGTCGCCGACGTCTCTCGTCCAATAATCGGGGCCGATTTCCTCACACATCACGGGCTACTCGTTGATTTAAAAGGTCGCCAGCTCTTAGATTCGAACACCGGTCTCGCGTCTGACTGCACGACGCCGTCCGGTAGATTTATCTCATCAATCAAGGTTACCCTCGGTGACTCACGGTACGTGGATTTGCTACGACAATTTTCAAGTATTACCAGGCCCGATGGCGCATTTACGCCAAACGCCTTCAAACATTCCACAAGGCATTACATCAGAACGACACCTGGTCCCCCAGTCGCGGCGAAGGCACGGCGCCTTGCCCCGGATAAGTTGAAGATAGCACGCGCAGAATTCGACAAGATGATGCGACTCGGTATTTGTCGACCTGGCCGCGGCCCATGGTCATCGCCCTTACACCTGGTACCCAAGAAAGGTGGTGAATGGCGACCTACCGGTGACTACAGAGCCCTTAACTCGCGTACGATACCGGACAGATACCCAATTCGACGTCTCGAGGACTTTACTTCGAATTTAAACGGCATGAAAGTTTTCTCTACAATTGACATGGTGCGCGCCTTCAACCAGATACCCATGGCAGATGAGGACGTAGAGAAGACCGCGATCGTCACACCGTTCGGCTTATTTGAATTCCCAGTGATGACATTTGGCCTCCGTTGCGCTGCACAAACCCTGCAACGTTTTATGGATGAGATTACACGTGACTTCGCATTCGTTTTCGTTTATCTTGATGACGTGCTGATCGCCTCCAGGGATGAGGAACAACACAGAGAACACCTACGCTTACTATTTCAACGTTTCCAGCAGAACGGTATCGTCATCAACGTCGCTAAATCACACTTTGGCTTGCCCGAGGTGAATTTCCTTGGTTATACTGTTTCTGCCGAGGGTATTAAGCCCCTCACAGAGAAAGTGGCTGCAATTCGCGACTTTCCAAGACCTACGGCAATCAAGGATCTCCGCCAATTCCTCGGTATGATCAACTTTTATCGCCGTTTTCTGAAAGGTGCGGCCGAGATGCAGTTCCCGTTGAACGAATGCCTGCAAGGCCCGAACATCAAACCTAATCATCCTGTGCCATGGACAACTGAGAGAACAAAGGCCTTTCAACGTTGCAAAGATTCTCTGGCTAACGCAACAATGCTCGCGCATCCTAACGTCAATTCATCCTGGGCAATATTTACCGATGCTTCTAGCTTCGGCGTCGGCGCCGTTCTCCAACAACTTGTTCAAGACAGCTGGGAACCGCTTGCCTTTTTCAGCGCCAAGCTTGCTAAGTCAGCAAAAGATTTAAGTGCGTACGATCGTGAGCTCGACGCAGTCTACGAAGCCATACGCCATTTCCGCCAACTTGTCGAAGGAAGACTTATTACTATCTATACGGATCACAAGCCCCTCGTTCACGCTTTTGAACAATCACCAGAACGAGCCACGCCGTGGCAATTTCGACGCCTGAGTTTTATAAGTCAGTTTACGACGGATATTCGCCACCTTGCCGGTCCGGATAACGTCGTCGCTGACACATTATCACGTGTTGAGGCCATCTCCACGGCAGTTTCAGCGGACGAGCTCATTCGCGCTCAAGCTACAGACGTCGAGCTTCAAGAACTTCTTCATTCTACCACTTCGTCGCTCAAACTCAAGCCAGTGACTCTATCAGGTTCCGCAACTCCAGTGTTTTGTGATAGTTCTACGAATCTTATTAGACCTTTTGTGCCGCGCGCCCTTCGCCGTCGTATCTTTCATTCGCTCCACAGCCTGGCGCACCCGGGTGCTCGGGCTTCCGCGAAATTAGTGTCCGAACGTTACGTGTGGCCGTTTGTTAAAAAAGATTGTTCTTCATGGGCTCGCGCATGCCCCGCCTGTCAACGCTCCAAGGTCTCCAGGCACGTCTCTGCGGAACAGGGAACCTTCGAAAAACCTATAAATCGTTTCGAACATATCCACATCGACATAATCGGACCACTCCCCCCGTCTCGTGGTTTCCGATACTGCCTGACAGCAGTAGATCGATTCACCAGGATGCCAGAAGCTTTTCCAATGGAAGAGATCAGTGCGGAGACAGTAGCCAGAACGCTACTGTTTGGCTGGATTGCCCGCTATGGCGTACCCTTACGAATAACAACCGACCAGGGGCGTCAATTCGAATCAGGATTGTTCAACTCCCTAACTCAACTCTTGGGCTCAGATCATCTGAGGACAACTGCATACCATCCGGCAGCCAACGGACTCGTCGAACGGTTACACCGTCAATTGAAAGCCGCAATCATGTGCCACGCGGAAAACTCGTGGGTTGATGCATTACCAGCAGTCTTGCTAGGTCTCCGCGCCGCATTTAAGGAGGACATCAACACTACGCCAGCAGAGTTAGTCTTCGGAGAACCGCTGCGACTTCCTGGCCAGTTCCTTGCCCCTTCCAAGGCTTCAGCCACCTCGCCTTCAGACCTCGTCAACGACCTGCGACAACTCTTCAACAATTTAACGCCTCACGGCACCTCGCGACACGGCGAACGCTCTATTTTTTGTTTTAGAGACTTGTCAACATGCTCCCACGTCTACATCAGACGCGACCTAGTCCGACGCAGCCTGGAGCCACCCTATGATGGCCCCTTTCCAGTTGTCAAACGTTGCGAGCGTTTCTTCATCGTCGCTGTTCGGGGCAAAAACACACCCGTCTCAATCGATCGACTGAAGCCCGTGTACGTGGTCAAAGACGACGCCAACCTAGCTCCGGACCAGCAGTGCAAGGAAACTGACGTTCAACTTGAACGACGCACACGCGCAGGCCGATATGTGCATCCCCCGCAACGATTAGGCATTGCCTAATTCGCCAGTCGTTTCAAATATCACTTTTATTTTTTTTTTATATATATATGTTGTATGTTGTAATATTATCTTATCTTAATTTTTTTTTACCCCCCCATTTTTTTTTTGTTTTTTTTAACGAGGGGGGGTGATGTGGCGGCCGTATCTTGGCGCCACCTATTTATGTTCGCTGGGAACTACGCGACACAGTCATAACCACGTCAGTCTAGTCATCGGTGATGCGTGGCTCACAGCATAAAAGTGTACACGATTAACTTCAGATATTAAATTGTTTTATTGTATTATTAGTAGGACTCGTTTTAATACAGAATCCTCTGTCCAAGTGATTCCTACAATGCTATTGAAAAGCTTTCCTCGCTGGCTCCATGACAATTTTTTATAAATTAAATTACCAGTTATAAGTTGTTAATTTACGAAATGATAAAATAATTTATCCTTGACCCTTTAAGGGGGGAGTACAATAAAAATAAAATAAATCGATTTTATTTTTATTGGCATTTTTTCCCGGAAATATTTTTTAAGGCGTTGTAAATGTGAAAAAAACTCAATTTTTTCAACTTTCAGTTTTCTAAAATTATTAAAAGCAACAAAAAAAATTTAGGACCCTCATATTGTGGTTCACACGATAGCAGCATGTACCCTGAGTAAAAATATTCTTAATTTTTTTGTTTAAGAGCCGTTGGAGAGCAGCTAGAGTTCCCGCCGTCCGGCCGCTTTTTTTCGCTTAAGTTATAAGATTGTCGGTACCGGGCCACTCAGTGGAGCAAATTGATTTTTTCAAAAGAGGAATTGTACCTGAAACATAACTTAATAGTTAAAGAGACGGAGACGGTCAAGGAGCACTTGTTGGAAGAAATGTTCTCTTTCGTGTAGTCTGAGTCCTACTATACCAATCCGCTTAGTGGAGTAGGGATCTAGCGTGTTACGATACGACGCTGGAGCACTTAAAAAAAATGTCAAAATTCAAAATTTCTCTACTAAATGGCAGAAAATGACTGAAAGACATCTGGGGGTACCTTCTAATTGCAGAAGAAATAAGTCACAATGAATTTTCAAAAGCACCCTTCATTTTGTCCCCTCTACACTATATTCCCCCCTTAAGAGGCAGTGAGGAGAATCGTTAGGTATGTTAAAATAAATTAAGTAAAGGCATTTTGCAAAGAAATAGGTCAGTTAATAAAACAATTCCAAAAAATTTAAGTTTTCTTTTATGACAATTTTTTGAGTGCTTTCGGGAATAGGTGTCCCATCATCAGAATCTACAATAATTTTTAATCTATGATAAAGATTATTTTACAAAACTTTGAAAGCCAACATTTTAGGTTCGTAGTTGAATATAAGTGCTTTTCGTGGAGACCAATTTTGCAACGTAAGTCGAAAAAAAAAAAAAAAACGGTGGCAATCTAGAAATTCGGGCGAAGCTGGACTGAACTACTAGTTATTAACAAAATTAAGCAAAGTTTGCGAACAAACTCCGTAAACTTAGTGTGCAAGTATTTAAAGTTTTGTGTTTGATAAGCTTGTGTACATTTTCAACGATATCAACAATAGAACGGATATTGATATTTTTGGGGATACTCTTAACAATTTTAAGAGACAAATTTCTGTTTTTTTGAAGTAATAGTAGATATTGAATATTATATATTTTTGGTTCTTTAATTTATACATTATTCAATTATATTTCTTGTTTTATTGTTTTTTTTTCTTTATTTTGTTAAGGTACTGTGCTGCAAATGTATACCTAATTATTGTATTATTGAGAGCAGGCTTGTTATTGGACATTCATTGTCTGTTAGTCTGCCAGGTTTACAAATTAAATAAAATAATAATCAAAATAGGACCTTCAATTTATTTGTTTGTGTTTTTTTCTGTATTTCTGGATAAAATCAAACTTTATCAACGCTAATTAAATTAGCATAAATGTTGTTTTCTTTTAATGACCCACATTATTATCTCAGCAACTAATAAAAATTTATCTACTGCACAAAGAAAACTTAAAAGCGTTCTGCACGACGCGACGTTCAAATCAAAAGTTGTATTCTCATCTAACTTCTATTTGTACCGGAGTTTGTTTTAAAGAAAACTTACGTACTGATGGCACTAATATTGTTCTTAACTTGAAGTCTTCAAGCGTTCTTTCCTATATTTAACTTACCTATACGTATAGCACGTGATAGTGCTATTGCTTAGTTTATACCTAATGAACTATTTGTTTGAAAGCTACAGCACTAAAAGCTTTATTTCAACTTTTAAGCTCAACCGGAACCACCTTTTCACTGTTCAATTGAATTTTATTTAATATCTATTATACGTCTCCAATTAATAAAGTAGTTGTCGTTGGTGCAATTTTTCAAGAGTTATTACTAAATTCAAACGCACAGTTCAATGAATTTATCTAGTAAACTGCGCGAGGACGCTGCCTCGGGGTTGCCAATTCTTAAAAATCTTTCCCTCCAACCAGAAGTTGAAATATCCCTAAAAATCCACTAAAAAATAATTGTTTTATTTTGAATAAATTTTTTTTTTTTTTATTTAGTAAACGCGCAGCAGCGTGGCTATATGCGTTATATTATTTGGGGTAAGAGTACGATAACTTGCTATGCAAAATATCCACTGGAAATTCACAATTATTGTTTTATATAATATATAACAGCATTATTGGTCGTTTTAAATGCGGAAAATTAATTTTTATAAATTAATTTAAAAAAATTAAATATGGTATACTAAGTATATTATTTACTATAGCGATCGCTATCTTGTCTTATATAGTGATAAGAAAAGAGAAAGTTATATATACCTGTACCTATGATAAACAAAGATAGAAATATCAATTGGTTGGAATGATATACAATTGAACGTTCAGGGCAGAGTCGTATTTGGAAATTTTAATTTATAAAACGAATTTTAAATTTAAAACTCACATTTTCATGAAGATTGAAAACCACCGCTTTTTTTGATAAAGGGGTATGCGAATTGTCTCGCAGTGAAACGGGAAGGGGCAAATGTGGAGTTTTTAAAAAAACAATTCCGGGGTGAACGATAAACGGGTATGCGAATTGTAATTCTGGGGTGAACGATAAAGGGGTATGCGAATTGTCTCGCAGTGAAACGGGAAGGGGCAAATGTGGAGTTTTTAAAAAAACAATTCCGGGGTGAACGATAAACGGGTATGCGAATTGTAATTCTGGGGTGAACGATAAAGGGGTATGCGAATTGTCTCGCAGTGAAACGGGAAGGGGCAAATGTGGAGTTTTTAAAAAAACAATTCCGGGGTGAACGATAAACGGGTATGCGAATTGTAATTTTGGGGTGAACGATAAAGGGGTATGCGAATTGTCTCGCAGTGAAACGGGAAGGGGCAAATGTTGAGTTTTTAAAAAAACAATTCCGGGGTGAACGATAAACGGGTATGCGAATCTAAATACGACCCTGCTTCCATAACACAATCGAAAGCTGCATTCAAAGTGAGATAGTTATACAATAATTCTACACCAGTTGTTATGACGTGTATTTGTGATTTTTGATTGGTTAGATTCAAAAAATGACAGTGAAAGACGAAAAGTAGTTCCATTTTTTCACGTATTTTTGAGGAAATTTGTGAATAATCCGCAAAGTTTGTTTTTTTGAACGTCAAAATTTAGCGTTTTCTATGACTTAAAAAAAAAAATTTCAAAATTTGGGTGCATAGTGTTATCGTACTGGACCCATTATTTGGTTATGGAATAAATTTTTATTTCTATTAATTTATATTAATATTTAAGGAGACCTGGTTCTCCTTATATAGCAGAATAGTGAATAGCGTCGTCAAATCGACAAACTTTGTTGAAGATAAGTTAACAATAAAAAACGATTGTTGTACAGTTACAATAATCGGAATTCTGCTATTGAAGGAGACCGAGCGCCACATGATGTTCTATAATACTATATTATTAGGTTACTACTTAGTAAACAGATAGGTATTTAACAATGAGTCGGTTTTGTAATTTATCTAATATCTAATTTTTTTTGTGTCCCTAAAATTACCCTTAAAGATATTATGACGCATTCTACATTTTATCACCCCCCTCCCCAATTTGAGGGGAAACCCCCCAAGTAGGCAACCCTGCGCTGCCTATCTCAAAGAAGTTAGTTCAGTCGACTAATTTAAAATTTAAAATACTACTTATGGGCTATGTGCAATTCGCGTGAATTTGAAAATATTTGGAGTATCATTTAAAAGAAGTAAGTAATATGAAGAGAAAAATATAAATCAAAATTTATGCAGTAAATGTTAGTAAAACATTAAACCTTATTCAAGTAAATAAAATTGTCGACCAATTTTTCTCAGACCATACGATATATTGACAAAAATGATAAAAATACAAATCAATATAACAAAAGATGACGTTTCGATCCGGATTTGGATCTTCTTCAGAAAAATCTAAAAATATAAAAATTAATTAGTATTAAATTATTAATTATTTATTTACACGAATGATGGAAGTTTGAAAGAATCAAACAAATTGATGAAAAATTAATAACAAACAATTTATTAATACGTCGTCATGGATATCAAAGTACCCATAAAGAAAAAGTTATTTAAAAACAAAAATTTATTTCAAAATAATATCATAAATTTTACTTAAATTTTCGGTATCTAATTGAGCATCTTTTGTTATATTGATTTGTATTTTTATCATTTTTGTCAATATATCGTATGGTCTGAGAAAAATTGGTCGACAATTTTATTTACTTGAAGAGTTCTATTCAGACGTTAATTAAAGATTTGAATTAAACCTTATTGATGTTTGTAAGGTAATTTTTGGTATTTTTTTTAATCAAATGAGGTTTTATGCGTCGACACTTCACAGTAAAGGTACGTCCAAGATGCAAGCTGGTAGTCAGATTCAGATTTTCGGCGTCTGACTGTCTGACTCCGAGCGGCGTTGGGTGTGGCCAATATGAAAGCTGGTTATCGGCGCAGACAGAGCATTCATATTAAATAATTACAGAGCTAACAGTACAGATTGATAATAATAATAATATTTCACCTAGCTATACTAAGTATACATGTGAATAGTCAAATTAAAATCAAATTAAAAGCTAAGAATTTAAATATTCTTTAAATATTGCAGCTTTGTTGCTGCTTGGTGACAATGTTACATCTAAATTAAAACCTTTTAAAAGTGAAATACATCCAATTAATAAATTAAGGTCGATTTACGGGGAGTACAAACACCTTTTTCCGCAATTACTTGCCGACTAAAACCAATTTTTTTAATATTTCCGAATGAGTCCGGATACTTTTTACTTTATTTTGTCAAAAATTGAACACAGGCTTACGAAGAACTGGGCCAAATTCCACAAAACCCTTTTTTGAAATAAAATCCTCGATATCCATATTTTATAGCACCTAAAAACAACACTGTCAGACGCAGGTTGTCTGAAACCAGAATGTACAATTCATACCGGTAAATATCTGAGTCAGAGAGCCGGTGCGCCGGAAAACTGCGCGCTGGTGCATTATGGCCATTCCGATTTAGCAATAAAGGATTTTATGCACGCCGACTGTCTGACTCAGAAAACCAGCGTCTGACTACCTGACTACCAGCTTGCATCTTGGACGTACCTTATGATCTGACAAAACCCGCTATTTCGCTATTTTGTTTTTTTACAGAATATTTTCACACACACTGTGCATAATTATTTCTTTCAGTTCACCACCATTTGCGATATTTGAAAACTGTTTAGCTCTACCCACTTGCACACAGCCCATAGATTAGATATGTACGTACGTACTTCCATGTACAGTGTACACACACACACATAAAACATTTTTAAAAATAGGTAGTGTAAAAATATTGTAGTGACAGCTGAAACAAATTTGTTAGGAATTTTGATTTCAATTTTAGAATCCTTTACAATAGCTTTCCAATGTACAGGGACGTTAATAAGAATCTTAATATCCAGGTGAACGTTTGACTGAAAATTATTTCAGGTTTTTTTGTTAAATAATATAATTTAAAATGAAATACAATAATATAGTACTGTCAGTGGAATACTGCAAACTACAGTCAACAAGCTTTAAGTACCATATTGGGAGTAATTTCAACTTTAAAATTATTGATGTAATTTATATTTTAAAACGGATACACATATACGGTGTATTGTAGTCATAAGCTGAAGACGGTTATTCCCCTGGGATGCATTATATTTATGCATTATACATATTTATCTGCGCGTTGTTTACAAGTTGGATAGAAATTTTATTGCGTTTTAATTATCGAATAAATTTGAATAATTAAATTTGTCTGTTCTGTAATCAGTTTCTGAAAAAAAAACATCGGATGACGTACATGAAATGTAATGGATTGTCATTTTTTTTTATAATTGGCCGATGAAACCTCATCTAATTTTAAGAAAAAAATCATATATTTCAATTTAAGGGGTTAATCTGCCTAAGACAAGAGGGCGAAAATAGTAAATAATCAATATTCAACTCGTTTAAATAAATAAAATAAAATCTGTTCTTATTTGATGCATATACGTTATGAAAGAAATATAACTTGCAAAATTTTAAAGATAAATAATACAGACAGATTAACTTACTCAGGTAAATGTGTTTTTGCAGATTTAACAATTCTGTCCATACTAGTTTTCATTCTATATTTGGCTGCTAGGTTTCGAGTGTGCCGTAGCGCTGGGTTTCGTGATGGTTTTAAAGATATTCATGTAAATTTTTTATTGAAGTCTTCAGTTTAAGCGAAATGTTTCTCTTATTTTATTTTTTGCTTAAAATTGTTCGAAATATTATATAGAATATACCTACAAAATTTTAAAACGATATTTGTTACTATAATAGTTAAGATATTAATTTATCACTACAAATTTGTTCACTATCAAACCTGATTTTTTTTAAATGCGTTTTTCCCAAAATATCGTGTTTGTGGGCGTAATATTTTAAAAACTATTAAAGATTTTGGGCTGAAATTTTTACCAGATATAAAAAACCACTTCTATTCGTAGTTGAACCTACTTGTTTGGTAAATTATTGTTATAAATTTTGTTTATAAATGTTTATAAGTCAACATTTTATGCGACGAATCAAAAAAAAATCAAACTTCAAATTAAATACTTCTTTTTCAATTTTTTATATATTTTATAAGTTTAACTACGAACTTATTAATGTTATTAGCAAGAAATTTTTTGAATGGATGTTCCAGGTTTATTCTAAGGGCTGTAATTACGCCCAGAAATTGGACGTCGCAACTGAACGCGTCTGATAGAAATGCTTACCACGCCTCCATTTTGTACCGAAAAAATTAATAAATTTTTTTTTAAGAACTTTAAAAGATGTTCTATAAGATCTAAAAATAAAATGTTTAAATTGAAGGAGATTTATTTGGTTGAGGAACAATTGAAAATAAGCTTTACCAGTGTATCGCTTGTGGCCAACGTTTCGAAAAATATATTTTCATCATCAGGGCCTCAATGCAAGTTAAGATGGTAAATTGTAAAAATTATTCAATATACATGATCATTTGTTATGAATCTAGAAAATTTTTTAAATTTAAAATTATCATAAAACAGTTTTCTTATAAAATTGTAATATTTTTTGCACAATTGACAGAACAATTTTATAAGAAAACTGTTTTATGATAATTTTAAATTTAAAAAATTTTCGAGATTCATAACAAATGATCATGTATATTGAATAATTTTTACAATTTACCATCTTAACTTGCATTGAGGCCCTGATGATGAAAATATATTTTTCGAAACGTTGGCCACAAGCGATACACTGGTAATGCTTATTTTCATTATTGTTCCTCAACCAAATAAATCTCCTTCAATACATATTTTGGAACAAAACTTCTACTAACAATAAAATGTTTAAGATAAGCGTTTTTTTTTTTGAGCTGTTACACTAGATGCCTCCCTTAAACGATTTTGTTGCGATGCTTGATCGGAGAATAATAGTGACCGATGAAAAATTGACAACTCTGTATGACAATAATCTGACCTACGACATTAAATACAAACTCAAAACAGCTGTTCAATAAATTCGACGTTAAGCCCAATTTGCTACAGGAACTAATGTACCCGTTGTGAGCTTGTGATAAATGACTGCAATAGACTTAGTAACCATGGTAATAACATAACGGTGCAGTACCGTGATTGCGTAACGCTGTTATGCAATAGTCAGTTTCGCACCGCAAGTAAGCCAGAGTACATACCGCTTACATACCTACCGTGAGTACATACATAATATCAGAGTCTATTAACATGCCACAAACATGTTGACCATTGAACTCTCCACACATAATTTATATCCGAGCTCCATCGGGCAGTCAAGCGATTAGGATAATTCAAAACTTAAAGCGAATTTTTTTTTCAAAAACCAATTAGAAACTAATTATTATTAATCAATTTTAATATTTTTTAGATCAGTTCTGAAGAAGATCTAAATCCGGACCGAAACGTTAATGTATTAATTATTATTTTTTGTTAATATATTTGTCTGAAAAATTGATCGATAATTTTATTTATTGAAGAGTTCTAATCAGACGTTAATCAAAGATTTTAACAAACGTTCTTATTACAATGACTACTATTAATTATTAATATAATCAATATGATTCTTTTACTGCTACTTTTAATTCACTAATTAATGAATAAATTAATAATATCAAACGATTATTGCCATGATATTTTTTTAGACGACTTATATACTGGGTAGCTTTTACCTTTTATTTCGTAGAGGAAGAGTATTAGAAAAAACATTTGGTCAAAAGTTGAAGGGAACCAAGGAGGAAGAAAATAGGTGCAATTTTATTTTTTCATTTGGTGGAGGCGCCCCCGAGATATTATCAAGGTCACCCCCACTTTTTTAAATGCACGCCCATATTTTTTATCTCTGATTATATTTTTGTTTTTTTGAGGCAAAGAAAATAACTTTTGTACAAACATTTTTCTATTTGATGTCATCCTCGACCGCTGTTTGATTCTCAATTAAACTTGTATTTACTATTTCTGCCTCGCATAGGCTGAGCTGTTGTATTTTGTTTGTTGGTGTGCGCATGTGTGTGTATGTATGTGCTTGTGCAGTGTCATATTTTTCTAATTATCGCAAAAGTTATGTTTTCATGTGTTTAGAAAATCTGCAACTTTTTACGATAGTAAGCGCTATTTGGCCCGTTTAATATTAACCGAGCTTAATCGACCACCGACGACGCTGTATCTCTTTTCGTTTCAGAGATATGAGTGTTTACATATATTTTAGAAAAAGATAAAAACGTCATAACTTCTAAACGGAGAAAGATGCAGAGGTAGGAGTGATTTTTTCTGTAAGAATAATCTTAATTGTAAGTCTTAAGTCACAGGTTCAAATATCAGTATTTTTGCAGTTGGAATAATATGTACCTACTGACATTTAGGCTAGGTTTACATGAGAGTTTAACGCCTCTCATGTAAACCTAGCCTCAATTGGCTGGAATTGAATTTACATTCAATTATCGCATTTATATTGGATTCATAAAGAATTAACTCAGAACCATATTGGAGATATATAAACAGGGGCCTATGATAATACATCCTACTTTAAAATATAACTAGTTTGAAAAAAAATCATGCACATTCACTATTGGACATGAAATGTAATTTGCTAGACCATTATTAGAGAGTCTCTAATGCACTTCTTTTATAATGAAAGTCGTGTTACAATAAACCAAACAGTACATTGACTAAATGACGTCAGTACAACCACAAATTGGGTCAGTCTGCGGAAATTGTTTTTGTAACTCGACTGATGGTCCGCATGTACGTAGGTAATGTGTATAGTTTGGTTTGATTACAATAATTGTTTCAGCTACGCTTGCCCTGAAAGTGTTATATACAGTGTGTTCACCGAAAGTAGTAACAGTGAATAATTCGTGTACCCTATTAAATATTATGAATGTGTAATGTTCGTTTTCAAAAATAAAAATTTGTTTGCTCAGAATCAGGATATACTGTTGGATTTTTAAAAGAAGACCGGTCTATGGAATGTAGTCCTATGACCTTATTGCAGAAGAGCGCACATGTATTTTATATAACATAATATTAGTAAAAGGTAATGATCCTGGAACCGCTTCTATGCAATAAGGGAGTCCAGTCGACCAAACGTTTAACAATTGTGTTATCGCGATAATTGTACTATTGCTATAGCTGTACGACTATACAG
This sequence comes from Xanthostigma xanthostigma, assembly GCA_963575645.1. Taxonomy (NCBI): domain Eukaryota; kingdom Metazoa; phylum Arthropoda; class Insecta; order Raphidioptera; family Raphidiidae; genus Xanthostigma; species Xanthostigma xanthostigma. The sequence continues at coordinate 12,706,921 of OY754467.1, forward strand.
CGACACTTGCTAACAGTACAAAAAAATCATACACCAGACAGTACATAGGCGTGCGTCCACGGACTAAGTTGAGAGGTGTTGTCTGAATATCATCAAAATGGAAAGTAAAAAGGGAAAAACAGTTAGAAGTGGCGCTAGGGAGGTCATAGCGAATGTAATTAAAATGTGCGAGTTAGAGGCTCAAAATAATGCCTTAAAATTTAAAGCTATACATTGTTTGCATGCCGTGCCATGCGCCGCCTATGAATTCCGATAATTTGGGAACACATCAGCGACTTCTTGCCCTTTCCCCACCGGTCTTCTTTCGCCGATCGCACAATACATGACCGTGACACGAGAAACAAAGCTCATTTGAGGCATTCCTTACACAGAACTGCGCTTTTTAACAAAAGTGTATATTGCAGCTGTGTAAGGTTATACAATCACTTGCCCGAAAATTTAAAAAAATGACAAATCTTAACACTTTTAAAGATAAAGTAAAATTGACACTGATCGCTTCTAAATTGTATTCAGTCGAGGAATATGTTAACATAACTTTTAAGAAAAAATTTATATTATATCTGTAAATTTTGTATTTTGCTTTGAGTTTTGACAAACTCTCGTCTATGATGTTAAGAGTATTCGTCCCTGCAAATACCCCCTGCACCCTTCATCTCAAATCTTTTCCCCTCGCCTAAAAACGGTTTGCGCTCTCCCGACGCTATTTTTAAAGCTAGACGGTTCTGGTAAACGCCAAATGAAAGACAAAGAATCAGACTACAGATCCTGCAGGCGAATTTTTTGAAAAAAAATTCCTGAAAAATCTCACAACATTTTGAAAGAAATAATAAGTTACGTAATATTTCACAGGTAGGCGAAACTGTTTTTCAAAAAATTCGCCTGAAGGATCTGTAGTCTGATTCTTTGTCTTTCATTTGGCGTTTACCAGAACCCTTAAGCTTTAAAAATAGCGTCGGGAGAGCGCGAACCGTTTTTAGGCGAGGGGAAAAGATTTGAGATGAAGGGTGCAGGGGGTATTTGCAGGGACGAATACTCTTAAATGGAGTAAATAAATATTATTATTATCATTATTATTACAACAAAACGTTTAAGTAGTTTTGTCAACTCGAGTTTTACTACCGGAAACTGTTAAGGAGTATTTTTTTGTACTTCAAACTCAACCGGTAGTGTACATGCATTTTTTTATTGGCAACATATATTTCGAAATCTCCATTTCATTAAGGCAGTTGTTAGTGTGCAAACTTCGTATTGTAAAACCACTAAAAACTAAAAAAAATTAAAAAATTCAAAAAAGTCTTTAAAAGCGAAATTAACGCAATTTTTATTGGTTTGTTTTACTGCACATTAATCATTTACTCAGTACTGCACAGTGCACTCAGTCACTAATGGCGACTAACTACCTACTCTAGTGGCGGCAGCTTTGCTACTGATGCCGGCTAACGGCTTTCTTTCCCAACACACCACCCTGTTTAGTGGAATGGAGAGACTTGGGAGTTTGGATGTTACACTGTATAAAAATTATATTTTAACTGGATTTAAGTTAAATAGTTATTTGAAAGATATAACGTAGTTCATCGTAGTACAAAGACATTGGATTATTTTTGTAATTAATATTTAATAAGTAACTCGGCTTGCAATCTAGTTTGTCTATAATGTAGGATGTTGTAGTTTTAGATATATCGTGTTTGCTTGCATAATATCGCTTCAACGCAAGTGTATGACCCTTGAGCTTTTCTAGACTAATAAATATACTAGATACCTCGAGAATAACAAACGGCAAAATTTAATACAGCTCTGAAACTTAGTTTAATTTATTTTGTTAAAAAAGGCAAATGACGTTCCAAACTACATTAAAAAATAATTGACATAATTTAATCCTATACAATGCTATGAAAGAACGTAATAATTAACACTTGATTGATCAAAAGAGACTTTTTATTACAGATATCGGATATTTCTGAAAATAGGCTGTTGCAGTTATGCATTTTTTTGTACAATTCATACATATTTAAAGGCCGCTGCACACGGACTGGAAACACTGCTCGGACTTCTGCTGGCCGGTAGGCTGGGTACGAGGCTGGAAATGACTACTAGCTCACAATATAGATTTTAAAATTAGAACAGGGGCTATTTTTGTTGCTATAAGTCCTCTGATTGCTCTGAGCAAGAACCAATCAAGAAACAGTATCTTGTCACGTGGGCGACATGAACAAACGCCTACAAACCAACATGACATCATCCTGCTCAGAGGCAGACAACCATATGTTTAATACTCTCTATATTGCTAGCAAAGATCGGGAGAAAGACTTAAACATTGCGGTGCAGACATTTATACGTCTGTCTCACTCATTATACTCTGAGTATAATGCGCATGTCCGTGAATGGATGCGCGACAGTTGCAGCGTCAGTTTGCATATGGACTAAGCTGTGAACGGGAGGTGGCTTGCTCTATTCCATTTACTAATTGCCCCACTACAGACGCGATACTTGCGCACAACGGGTCAAGTAAAAAAAAAAATTGGTTGTCTGTAAAGTCGGTTTACGGACGATAGTTTTACGTGATAACGTATTCCGTAATACATAACCTAAATTTATATAATAATTATAATAATTCGAATCCATGATATTGCATCTTTCGCTTCAAATTTAGGTTAATTTTATTTATTAAAATTACTCACCACCTATGATATAATTGTTTTTTTTAACTTTCTTTCTTTCGTATTTATTTTAAGTCTCAAAGATTAGCTGTCATAATATTTTGAAAACAATTGTTTCACTGTTTATATAAAATTCTAAAACCTATTTACAATATTTAAGTATTTTCATACGTCAAAAAATTGATTTTTATAATGATAAAATTTGTATGAAATCGATTTTTTCGAGAGATGAGACCTAGCTAAAACGATTTTTTGCCCCCCAAAATCCCTTTTCAGTAAATTTCATCCAAATCGTTAGGGCCGTTTTCGAGAAAAGCACGCACAGGGTCAGGCGGAACGTTACACTTTTTCGTGCATGCAGCCGGTGTTTTATCAATTTATAAGATTGGTGATTCATCAATTTATAAGACGTTATCACGTCAAAAAGAAAGAGATAGAAAAATAGTAATTTTCTGTCTTATTTCAGGGGCCACGCTTCCACTTACTAGCAATATAGAAGTTATTAAATATATGAACAACAGACACGTTTTGCTCTGTGTTTATATTTGAACTGTCACTGCGTGCGCACCTGACCTATCCCCAAAACAAGCTTGAAAAGACGTCTTGTGTGAAGCGAGCACATAAAAGAAATTAAGAAAACCAGCGCTAGAAAACCAGTAGTCAAATCTAGCAAGAAATCTAGCGGCAAATCCAGCTTCGTGCGCAGCGGCCTTAAGACTCTTTAAGACTAAATTCAAAATCGTTTCAAATTTTTAAATCCGTTTGATCGTTTTGTAGTAGCATAGATAATAAAAAATTTCATCAAGTAATTTTGTTTTGCGTAATTGTAAATACTAGTGTGATCTACAACACGGTGTTTATTAATTTCTTTTTACCACCAGATGAAGCACTAGACTCTAGTCTCTTGGATATATGTATTATAATTACCTGTTAGAAACGCGCTCCGTTTTAAAGTGGATTAAAGCAAGCGATTCTAAGCGAAATATATTTACTGTCTCCTATTTTAAATTTTATTTTCTATTTTTGTGCCGGTTATTTACATTGCATCTACGCCCGACGTTTTATAGTATATTTTAACATTAGGTAATCAATATCTATCTACTAAATTGGTTTTGTATTTCTTTTCAATAATCAGAACACTTTAAAGGTCGATGCCACTCATTTAAAAAATATTACTTTTGGATCTTTGATTTATTTATTTTTTTCGTATTTAACCGTTTTAGTGTTAAGCAATTTTGACAAAAATAAATGAAAATTGCTATAAACATATTGATTAATTTAGAGGAAAAAATAATGAAGTCAAATAAAACACTCTAATTTAGACAAATATCAATCAATTTTATTAATTATTTTTGCATTATAAAGAAAAAATGTTTATTGTTTATTAATGTTTATTAAACATAAAATAATATCAATATTATTGTATTTTATTTCTCTTAGAAAATAAAAAATCTAAAAAAAATAGCTCAACAACACACTGAAACTGAAACTCGCAGCGCTTTTGCGCTGCGCCGCAATTTTCGATACAAACGATCGCAGCGTAGCATTCTAACGGTTAACCAAATAATTTGTATGGTCACAAAGGAAAGACAATTGGTTGTGATACATTTTTAAAGTCATCTGTTAATTAAATTTTTATCATTTGTAACAATAAATTGGCATTAAAAAAAATGTCATGTTATTTTTAGATTAGAACCATGATAGCACCGTGCTAACAACAAATTTCAGCAATCCCGACTATTTTTAATAATGGAATATTATCCAAGTGTGTAGACTTTCACAGCCGGTTTGATCCAAATCTTCTTGTTTTCCGGGCTTGTCCATTGGTATTTCTACCTGACGTTTCGTCTACAACTGCGGGAGACATTATCAAAGGCGAGTGGTAGCGGGCGAAGTGTCCTTCTAGGCTGCTCATATGTGAGCAACCTAGAACCAATGGACCACGGCATACAAGCCCGGAAACCAAGAAAAGTTGAATGGAATATTAGTTTTAATTTTCTGTATTAAAATTGAAAAAACGGAACATTTATGGCCTCACTCCGGTGTCTGTCCGGTACAAGCTCCCAGAGCCAAACGATACAAGCTCTAATACGAGCAGTCTGAAAACGGTTACAGAGCCGTCACAGACTTGTGCAGTAGCTCACAGTCTTGCGCAGTAGCTCAAAAACCGATACAAACAGATTTGTTTTAGCTACGGTTCTATTACCGTTCTTAGGCAGCTTGGAAGGTGGAAAAGAGCTATAAAATTGGGTATAGTTTAGATATGGATAAATAATTATTCGTATACCTAATTATGAGTAATAAGGCAGGGGCAAACGGGTTATGAAAAATGAAAAGAATTCAACCCCATCGAGTGAGATATCTAGAGACCCATAGAAAACAATCATTTTTCTAAACAATTTGATTTTTGCTTAAGAAAAAAAAAACAAAAACTGCAAAAATTACTTATTCTACTCCGTATATTCCTAAAGTATTATTCGGAAAATCGGAAATTTTAGCAAGTGTAACGTCAACACTGATAAAACAGTACCTACATTCAAATAAACTAAAATATTAACTGTTGCCTAAACTGCTTTTGTTAATCGATGATTTTGTATGTATAAACATATTGTTATACAGGGTGTTTGGAAGCTGGGTGCAAAGCCTTAAGGGGGTGTTAGTATAGACCATATAGAACATTTTGAGCCATATTTGTCCTAACCAAAGTCTGATAATTTTTTTTTTAGGGAACTTTTACGATTTTAGTACCAAAATCCCAAAATTTTCCAATTAAGTGCTAATAACGCAAAGTTTAAGTGGAAATGTTTATTTTTTTAATGTACTTTATTAGCCTAATGTGTGTTTAATGGTATCAAATAATTTTAAAGCACCGTTTTTACTAAAAAAATAACTTTCAGACTATTTAAACCTAACAGAAAAAAATGTCAAAGAAAAAGATGGATTTTTATTGACATTTAAAAAAATAAATAAAATAGCTGCATGTGTTCAGATAATTTTAAAAACATGCTGAGTTATTGTTCTTTCTGTTAAAGTATCATTTACCTGGATATCTTTACCATTTTTGAAGTTAGGATGCCTGAACCAGTTAAGGGTAAGAAATTAAAAATTTCAAGAAAATCAAAACAAGCCTAATTTTGCTCAAATAACTTTAAACTGATGTCTAAAACAATATCCGAGATTATTTTTTAGTTTACTGTGTAGTAATAATAAACTTACCCGAACAAAAATGTAAAGAGGAGCCTTACAGAACTAAAATCGTAAGAGTTCCCTAAAAAAAAAAAATATCAAACTTTGGTTAGGACAAATATGGCTCAAAATGTTATATATGGTCTATACTCTATACTAACACCCCCTTAAGGCTTTGCACCCAGCTTCCAAACACCCTGTATAATAAAAAGTTTGAAGACATTTGACTATTGCTATGCAAATAAAAAACTACAATATGTGGTCACAATCTAAGATCACTCTAAAAGCAGATTTTGTGACAATGCGTTCTGTACCCCAACATGACAAACGAAAACTAATTTTTAAAGGGGCTGGCTTTCAAAGTAACAAAGCATTGTACATTGTCTAGATTAGAATGATTACAATGATTTCTTTGTATAATTAGTGCCTGTATAATTAATTACTATACACACAGGAAACGTATTCCATGAAGTAAAGAGATGTTCGTTTTATTTATTTTATATCATACGTGTTCCACAAAACTACAAACGTAATCACATACTGTCAAAATTTCGTATTCATATTCATTGGTAGGCAATCAAATATGAACTCTTTTGTATGTGCATATTTATTATAAAATTTTTAAAAGTCTCCTGGAAGCCCCTCTGGTTGTGCTACTGCCGTTTCTCTAGGCCAAGGGTCGGCAACCTTTTAAGACGAAAGAGACAAAAGTTACAATTTACAAAATGTCCCAGTCTTTAAAGAGCCACCAAACGTTTTCGTTTCAGTGTAGAGTATTTGCCTATATATAGGTATAATATACAGTATGTAAACGCGTAAGGTGCACATAGGGAAATTAGCATTGGGAAAAAATACTTGGATCAGAGTTAGCCATGACTGCATTAATTGTTATTTCTATTGAATTATCGTGGTAATCTTGAGGATTTCTATTTTATTTTGATTTATTTTTATTTTACTTGGCTTTTTTAATAATAAAAAGTTCTTATAAATCATTATTTTAATTTTTTTGTACAAAAATAAAATTAAAAAAACAACCCCATCGGTTTGGAAACATTTCATTCAAAAATTGTCTGACTGGTATGACGTACGCGCGTTGGTAAATCAGTGACCCAAATGTTTTTAGGTTCAACACGAATAGGCGGAGATATTTGATCTCGCACCATATTGTATTTTTGGGAATTTAATGTCCCATTAATAAAAAAGTCCGATTATGTTGCAATCATTTGAATATTTTCTTCGGTAGTATACACATTCATTTTGAAAAAAAATATTATCTGTCAAATTGAAAAACAAGATTTCAGGGCTCACTCTGATCCAGTCATTTTTTCCCAATGTTAATTTCCCTATGTGCACCTTACGTGTTTACATACTGTATATATTCGAAAACGACACTTATGAATATGTTTGTTGGTCAGTTGTAAATTTTATATATTACGAATAAATATATATTATAGTAAAAAAGTATTAATAGATTATTTCTTCTCTCCGTTTAACGACAACTCTCAATAACGCCACAAAGTGCACAGTCCCTTGAGTGTCGCTATATAGAGTTTACACTGCATTTTATTTTTTTATAGAAAACTAGCGGCCCTGTACGTGCTTCGCTACGTATAAAGTGAAATAATAAAACAATTTAATTGGAACATCTATCTATCTATCTATCTATTTTGTTTATTTTATTTATTTTAAAATATACATGGGTCTATATGTGTGTATGTCGAGCACTCCGGCTGCGCCGAAGTGCTCGATACCTTAACCTCAGCAACACGTGGTGGTTATGCTATTGAATTGTAGCTTATATGAAACGTTGCGCCATCTATTGAATATTCACTCAATCCAGTCAGCAGGTATCGCCATCTGTTAGAATCCTTTGGAGCTGAGCACTCCGGCTGCGCCGTCGTGCTCGATACCTTAACCTCAGCAACACGTGGTGGTTATGCTATTGAATTGTAGCTTATATGAAACGTTGCGCCATCTATTGAATATTCACTCAATCCAGTCAACAGATAATTATGACTGTCAAGGAATAGACAAATAATTTGCAATAAAATAATATTGCGACTATAAATTGAAATGTAAGCTATCCTATCTTTTAAGTTGGGTCGAATTGCACACGGTGTGCAAATCAAATTTAAAATCGGTTCAGTAGTTTAGGAGTTCATCGCGGACAAACATGTGACACGTAATTTTTATATATAAAGAAAAAAGTTAATTTAAAAAACAATTGTATGTAACATAGCAACGAAAATTCGTTAAAGAAGTGAGAAAAGCGAGCACTATTCAATTGTATAAAGTCTTGCACCAATTAATAGACGTGACTGAAAGCCTCAATCTTCAAAAAAAATCCTCCAGTTAATTTTGAAGCCTCTGCAAAATATTTATTTCAACTTAACCAACATAGCAGCGGCGTAATAATAAGTATAATGATTGCGTTTTAGAATTTAAAAACTATATATTAATATATTTGTCTGAAAAAAAATTGGTCGATAATTTTATTTATTGAAGAATTCCAATCAGACGTTAATCAAAGATTTAAAAACTGTTATGTTTAATTTTTACATTTTGCATAGAAAACCAAATGTTCACTTATAAGTGCAGGATATTGACAGCTGTCAATAGAATTAAACTCATCAGTTTGCTAAGTGCAGTGTGAATCGTTCCCTGCAGTCTACACTATTGCACTAAAACCTATACTATAGTGATGTGTCCATATGACTCTTTATTGGGAACTAGCTCCGTGCGCTCCGGTCACCAAAAAGAGTCGTTCAGAGCGAGTCGTTCAAAGGAGCGACACTAGACAGTACGCACTACACAAGAGTGCAGACTGCAGATGTGTGAACTGTCATCATATAATATGCTCAGGAGTTACTTAGCAATGCACAGCACAATACACACACTCAAATCTGAGCTCATTTTAATATAATTCTGATCTTATATTATTCGCATTTCGGATAAACTATAAAGTATAATAAAAGCTTAATAATAATAATGTTTTTTGTTTCAATATTATATCTTTGTCAACGACGTCAATGTGAACGGTTTAAGTCACTGTTAAGCTTAGTACTATTACACTTACAATGACTCAGCAAAGATAACTCCGTACGTGCAACATTCACTAGTGGCCTGTGCTGTGTGCGCTCTGTAAATGTGCGATTACAACAGTATATACAGAATAGCTCAGCACAGAGCAATGGCGCTCGGAGTGAGTCATTCACAAAAAAAGAGCTACTCGCTCCGCTCTGCGGAAGGAGTCGTTCATTATGAACCACTCGCACAGCAGCGACACATCACTAGAATACTACCTCTGCATTACTTTACAGGTTTTTCACATTAAATAAAATTAAATTAAACAAAATATTGACATTAAACGTAGGTAATTGAGGGCGCTGTTTTAATAGGATAGTCGACTGCTAAAGTCAATGCCGGTTAACATAGTGCACGTGTATTCAAGGCATTCTAAAATGCTGGACATCAAAAAGGAATTTGCCTGTAGGTATAACAGCATAGTGTAAATATACATTATACATAATATAGGTGCATACATTTGTTAGCGTTGATCGGATGGCCTTAGGATTTGGTCATTTTGAAGTACTTGTCAAAAATGTTGACATATATAATTTTAAAATTGTCACGTAATATAATACAGGGGTCGGCAACCCGCGGCCCGTGACTGTTTTATAAATAAAAGTCTTGCATATAGCTACCTACATAAATAAATAATTAAATTAATTTTCACAAATCCTTTTTCTTATGATATTGAGGATGTACTTAGTCATTTACAAATGAACGTGATTGATCTCCAATCTAATACTAAGTACTCTCAAGAACTCTTTCTTTGAAATCAAAGATCTTGTTAAATTTTATGTCAGTTTGCCATCTAATTTTGACGAATTGAAAAGGTTTGCTCTGCAATTAATTACAATTTTTGGTAGTACTTACTTATGCGAACAAACCTTTTCGATTCTCAATTACAGAAAAAATAAATATGTTTCTCGTCTCACAGATGAGCATTTGAGAGCTATTCTACGAATTGCAACTACAAACCTGAAAGCTAACACACAACAAATAGCCACTCAAATACAATCTCAAACGTCACACTAATTTTTGTAAAAGAACAGTTCTATTTTGAAGTTCTCAGTTAAATTTTTAATAAAATTCAAATGAAATGTTTTCTAATTTTTAATATCACAAATACCTATATTATTAAAATTATGAACATGTGCGGCCCGCCTTTATTTCAATTCTCCACTATGTGGCCCTTGCTTGCCAAAAGGTTGCCGACCGCTGATATAAGAGACTAGCGGTCCCGCCCGATTTCACCCGGGTGCAAAAGAACGAATGGGGGAGGGACATGAGTATGCACGTTCATCTTAGTTTACCGAGATGAATGTTTTGTCCAAATTTCATGATGATCGGAGTTACCGTTCAAAAGATTTTGTCGAACGGACAAATTTTGAGTTATATTTTGCAACATTTTTCATTGATGCTCTGCTCCTATTGGTCGTAGCGTGATATTATATAGCCTATAGCCTTCCTCGATAAATGGACTATCCAACAAAAAAAATTCAATTCGAAACAGATAGTTTCTGAAATTAGCGCGTTCAAACAAACAAACAAACAAACTCTTCAGCCTTATATATTACTATAGATTTGTAACAAAAATATATCTTGTAAATAATAGCGCACGGGTTACTTCTCGCAATCATTTCTGTCCTATGTTTACGCGAACCATTTAGAATATTTTTCACCCCCGTCTATCGCCAAGGTTAGATGTTTTACAGAGCTAATTTGTTTCAAGGGGGGGGGGTGTTATTATCATAAAGAAGCAGTTTTCCAAATTTTATACGTTTAGGTGGAATAGTTTTTAAGATAAGGGGTAATATTTAAGTAGAATAAGCAAGAAGATTAACTTTACATAAACTATTGAAATCCCACATAAAAACATAAAAAGGGCCAAGTTCGATTCAAAGAACAAGTGGATTTGCCAGCTTTGACGGAAAAAAAGAATTGAGATCTAAAAAGATGCCAAGTGAAAATTATAAATAAATAAATGACTTTTGTACTCGTATGTTAACTTGTCAAGTGAAAACTTGACATCTTTTTAAATCTTACTTATTTTTTTCGGCAAAGCTGGTACATCCACTTGTTCTTTAAATTCAATTTGGCCCTTTTTTTACACTTATTTATTTTTTTTAATTTCAAATTATTATTTTGATTATTAATTATTACAAGAAACAATAATACTTCCTAATATATTTTTTTGTTTCAGTACAATTTTCAAATGACTGATACTAAGTCGATTATAAAATTATTACTTAAATGTCTTATGAATATTATCACCAACCGACAGGGTATTAAACCAGTCGCATGATCGTCTTTTCGTAGGCTATTTTATCTTACTTATACTAGGTATGCTTCCAATAGTAGTTTTGTCGGCAGCTAGATACAAATATTACTACTATATTGAAGGAGATTTATTTGGTTGAGGAACAATTGAAAATAAGCTTTACCAGTGTATCGCTTGTGGCCAACGTTTCGAAAAATATATTTTCATCATCAGGAAAATATATTTTTCGAAACGTTGGCCACAAGCGATACACTGGTAAAGCTTATTTTCAATTGTTCCTCAACCAAATAAATCTCCTTCAATACATATTTTGGAACAAAACTTCTACCAATTACTACTATACTAAATATTCTGAAAATTCGCATAAAAATAATACTTTTGTTACTAATACTTTCAAAATCATTGAATCAAATTTCCTTAGAAAAATTAAAGATGACTACCTTTACACCCTCATAGCTCTTACAAAACAACAAGAAAGAGCACTGATTAGATTAAAAACAGGACATAATAAAATAACACATAGAAAGCTACATCTTTAAGAAAGAAAACTCACCGAACTGCAATATCTGCAACGAGAAACTGACGACTCAATATGTCCTCCTTGACTGCACTCACTTCTTCCAAATCCAGATTTAAGAACAGCTATACCTGAAAATTAAAAAGAAACATTACAAAATACAGATATGAACGTAAAAAATCTTTAGCTTTATGTCAGAAATTGTAAATAAACGTACTGTTATTGAATTGTGTAAAAAAAAAACAAATATGATTGGACACATTTTATTCAGACAAAAAACAATTTAAATAGAGAAATTAATTTATGTTTAGAGTTTTGAAACTGGACATCAACTGAGTTTTTAGTGAATAAATAGTAAAAAGCAAAAATTTCACCTTTATTACATAATTAGTACATAGTTGAACAATATGGTTAAAGGTAGGTTCACAATAAAAGTAAGTATAACTTTCAAGATTTTATGTTTCAACACATACCTTTCCTGCTAATACCTACCCTTAACTTCACTAAATCGTCATTTATTTTTATTATTAACCGACTTCAAAAAAGGAGGAGGTTATGTGTTCGTCTGTATATATTTTTTTTATGTATGTTCACCGATTTCTCCGTCAATTATGGACTGATTTTTAATTTTTTTTTTATTCGAAAGAGTGCACTTCCGAGGTGGTCCCACCAGAAGCAAGTCAGGATCTGATGGTGGAATCCGGAGAAATCGAGAGAAACCCTCAAATTTCAAAGGCACGCATAATGTTTTTTTTTATGTTTCACCGATTTCTCCGTCAGTCAAATATCTAACACTAAAAAGAGAAAAATAAAATATTTTTAACAAAAAAATTGAACCGACTTCAAAATATGCACTAAAAAGTAAAAAATAATTGCGTATTGAAATGTTTTGGTTTCGGTGCCACATCGGAATTCGAAAGTAGCAATTTAAATCTTACATGTCTTTAGTTCTCGAAACAGATTTCATTTTGGCTGACACCGACTCTAAAACATTTCAATACGCAATTATTTTTTACTTTTTAGTGCATATTTTGAAGTCGGTTCAATTTTTTTGTTAAAAATATTTTATTATACATATAAACCGTAACACATAGAAAGTTATTATATTATTGAATTTTTGTATGTTTGCTTTCATTGTAAATATATGTCTTTTTATGCTGATGGTTTTTGGCGAAGCAATTATTATTAATATAAAGACAACATAATTTAATCAATTCTTATAAATGGTTTTGAAAACTATCTTTCAAAGAATGACATGATACAAGAATTAAAATACACTTAAATAATAAATTAAACGTTTTTTTGTTTTTGTTTATCTGGCCAAATATAGCAGTCAGCAACGACCAGAACTTTGATTTAGAACTCTCAGTAGTAAGTACAGATAGTTACATATTTTTTTTTTGACAAATGTGCATTATGCGAATTAGTTTATTTTAAACAGGATGCTAATAATTTCTTTTTATTTGTTATGTCTTTCATTAAAAATTAAAAATATAAATGCTGAATATTTCTAATTCAAGGCTGTTTTGTCTATCTTCGTTCTTCGTTATAACGTAAAGTTTAAAGTACAAACGATAGCATGCTGCATGTATTTTATCTAGCAACATACTCCATCATTAGAAGAAATCAGTTTGTAAACTTGAATTATTCACTTAGAGACATGAAGAAAAACTATCAACATTTTAAACAACTCTCGTTACCAACAACTAAACTTGTAACGTAAATATAATTAAGTAACAAAAAGCGTAAACATAGTTTGATATCACTGATGTATCAATTAAGCCATTTTTATTTACTTATTTAATGCCTTTATTAAACTGGTCGTTAAAAATTAAATTTTTTTTACTAAATCGTATTTTTTTTTTAATTTCTCGCGACAAACATTATTTTTAGGATTTCGTGACCGAAATGTAATAAATTATTAATAATTAAGTATGATTAATAATAATACTTTATTGTTATCAACATTTACTTGAGCCTTGGAATTAATGAATCTGCTTATAAAAATAAGTTTACATTATTTTAGTATATTAAATAAATGTTGGATGGAATCACTTTTTTGATTGGCCAACTTTACTTTTTTGACATCCACTCACAGCACAATCAATTAATTAATTAACCAATCAATTCCCACTTATTTTATTTAGAAAACTCCCCATTCGGGATGGTAACTGAATATGGAATATGCAAGTTTTTACAAGTAACAGTCGCTAAGCTTCTTAAAATATTATCTGCCTACATTGATAGGTAAAGTCAATTAGTCAACATTTTAGTTCTTCACTATCGAAAGCAGATAAATTTTGGTAGACCCCCGCTTACCAATTGTGAACCCCTATTTTTTTGTCACGCCAACGTAGACCCCTGGGGGTCCACCTGGGCCACTTTGGGAACCACTGAACTAGACAATATAAAATAAAAAAAATGCTATACTTACTTTATTTCGGACACGAAACTGTTTGTATTTCAGAAAGATGATATTTGTCGTGAGAAATTTCGAAAAAAATACGATTTTACCAAAAAATGAACTTTTTGCGGCACGCGTTCTTTTTTTTAAAGCTTGTCCTCGTCTTTTTACATCAAGAGGAAGCTTTTTAGGGGCCGTCGAAAAAAATTTAATTTTTAACGACTAGCCTATATACACAGGCGTTATCCGTATAAGAAGATGTGACGTATTGTATCCCAAAATGGACTCAGAAATAAATGTTTATTCTATTCTATTCTATAGAAATCATTAATGCAGTAAGATACAAAATTCAACATAGATCGGTTGCCCATCAAGGGAGGCTCGTATGCATTTTATACGGAACGATTTTTTGTACTGCAGAAATCAACAAAACTCATGTATACTTTGCGTCTAAAATGAATTACAATATGATTTCAATTATTCAACAATCAAGAACATTGTTTAAACCAGATTTTTTGAGGCTGCATAGCCACAAATAAAATATTAGTCTATCATTTAAAAAAAAAATCAAAACGGCATACAAAGGACGCAAAAAATCCTTAAAATTTGAAAAAAAAAATTTGAATAAATACATAACACTCTACAAAGTATTTTAAAATAGAAGTTTCGGGTTGCTGTTTCCAATATTCGTTCCGTAAAGATAATAAGTATCAAGTTTAATTAATAGTTTATAAAATATGCAAAACAACTACCTAGTTAAGTAAAGTTGAGAGTTTACTCAGATATTATATGAAACAAGTACACTCAGAAACCGTTGCATAGTAAAATCTTATAAAACACTGTTTATATGCAGCTTACGATGTTAAAAATGCAATTAGTTTTTTTTATTAATTTCTTGGCGTAAGTTATTTTATACAAAATGTTCCAATCGTGTTTATCATGATCTCACAACGAGAGAAGACAAACAATAGTTGGCAAAACCAAAAGTGCACATCCCGCAAGTTTTCCACTGTATAATGAAAATTGAAAAAATATATTTTAAAAAATAATAAAAATTGACAAAACATAAATAGAAATATATGAGAAATATAATATATAATACGATGGAGGAAGGTTTTGGTTGAGGATCATAAATAAATAAGCTTTACCAAAAAGGTGGTAAATTGTTAAAACAACATACATGATCATATTTTAACAATTTACCACCTTTCGACCAGCGTGAGGCCCTGAAGATGAAAATAAATTTTTCGAAACGTTGGCCACTAGCGAAACATTGGTAAAGTTTATTTATTTATGATCCTCAACCAAAACCTTCCTCCATCGTAACATTCTATTGGATCAACACTACTTTATGCTGAAGACATAATATATAATATATAAATATCAAGTGGAATAAAATAGAACAGAAAAAATATTGGTTGTCTATAAAGTTGGTTTACGGACGATAGTTTTACGTGATAACGTATTCCGCTCGAATATCATATTTAATAATACATTACTGCGCTCTCGCTTGCACGCACAGGGTCAGGCGGAACGTTACGGCGGAAAGGAACGTTACACTTTTTCATTAATTTATAAGACGTTATCACGTCAAAAAAATAAAAGTTCCATAATGTCAGTAGGGATCGAACCCGGTGCCTTGTCACTGCTAAGCAACGGTCTTATCTACCGCGCCATGGCACACTTGCCCTATTGACGCTGTTATCGTGGTATAGAAGTATATAGTTTGCATGTTTTGATGCTAGGCCTGTAGTTGGGTTTGCTGAGCGCGCAGTGAATGATCGAATGTTAACAAAAGTGACCGTTTTTTGTTTTTTGGCGTTTGCCCATGTCGTCCGCGTAACAAGATACTGTTTTATGACGCAATCACGAAAAATATCCCCGTTTCTAATTTTAAAATTCAATTTGTAGACGCGAGCTCACAGTGACATCATTTCCATCCTCGCAGCCAACACAAGCCTTAATGTGCCGTGCTATTCCAAGCAACATCTTGCCTCTTTACAATCAAAAACTACACCAAGATGGACACGCTCAAAAAAATAAAAAGGTTAATATTTACAGCGAAAAATAATTTAAATTATTAGGCTTTCGTTTCGAGATTTGGTTTTTTCAATAGTACTGCTAATAAAAGAATCATTTTGTATTCGTGTTACGAAACCTTTCCAGAGTTTAAACTATATCTATAGTTGCTTTTGGTCTGGACTCAATGTATTGTCAGAACAGTAAAAACTTCTATCTGCCATCAACGAATATATTTCGGGTGTAATACCTAAACGAGATCGTGTATTTACGGAATGTGTATGGTATTACCCGAAAATGATGACCAACTTGGATGAAATTTAATATAATCAATGGCTAATGTAGAATTCTTTACACTAAAAGTTGCATATAAAAACGAGAATGAGCTCTGAATACAACGTTAATGTTACATTAAGAAGTTTTATTCAATAGGTACACCTCAATACATATTTTTGGATCAAAACTTCTACTAACAAGTTATATTAAGTTTTGAGTCTGTTTAAATTGGTTATCGAAAGGTTGCAGAGCTCTGTAAAATAATAATCTATTGTAGTTTAGACGAGGTTAAACCCAAAGATCCTACTGTCGCCATGAGCTACCAAAGCTGACCGTGCAATGAGTTAGGAATTATTGATTTTTGATCAAGAAGTTTTAGTTTGATCAAAAGAAAATTAGGGATTAGAGAAATTTAGATCAAGGCGATAAAATAGGTTTGAATATTAATTTTCCGTGGACAATATTGTTCACTATAAAACAGTTTCATTGAAAACTGCAGCTGGCATTTTTGTGTCAGATCCAGGGCTGCAAAATAAACACTTGCATTCGAAAAGACACCCAATTTTCTGTAATTTTGAAGCAAAATCTAATCTGTCATTCCGAGTTTAGACTTGGGAAGAGCATTTGTCATGTTACTCGGGGATTGGGTTTAAATGTTGCCTATTGCATTTTTTAGTTTTGTTTGGTGCATAAAATTTTTTTTATCGGGGTTTAATTGTCCATATTTCAACAGTTGAAATAGAGCGTAACCTACTATATAATTAACTAGCGGCCCTGTGCGTGCTTCGCTACGTATAAAGTGAAATAATAAAAAAATTTAATTGGAACATCTATCTATCTATCTATCTATTTTATTAATTGCTAGCTATTTTAAAATATACATGTGCGTATATGTGTGTATGGAAATATATATGACTGCATACATCAATAAAAAAATAGCGTAAAATATTCGTGGATAACTGGTCTTTAAAACACTTGCCGGTACTTGTAAAACTGATTCGCCGTCATCTTGATCTATGATATTGCATCTTTCGCTTCAAATTTAGGTTAAAAATGTATTTATTAAAATTACTCACCTATAATAATAATTGTTTTTAAAAACAATTGTTTCATTGTTTGTATAAAATTCTAAAACCTACTTACTATATTTAAGTATTTTCATACGTCAAAAAATTGATTTTTAAAAAATGCCACTTTTCGTTGTAATTTTATAACTCAAGAACGGACTCACCTATCCAAATCAAATTTTTAGGCTTTGTTCGGACTATTTAGTAGATGGTTTATGGGAAGTTTGCACAAAATCGGTCGAGCGGTTCTTCATTTATCACATTTTTTATATATCTTGGCATTGATTTTTATAGATATTTGTTACAAAAAATGTGATAAATGAAGAACTGCTCGACCGATTTTGTGCAAACTTCACATAAACCATCTACTAAATAGTCCGAACAAAGCCTAAAAACTTGGTTTGGATAGGTGAGCCCGTTCTTGAGTTATAAAATTACAACGAAAAGTGGCATTGATTTTTATATATATAGATTAAATAGTTTCACTTACTAGCCATTAATATTGATGAGGAAATCTTTCTGGTCTTTGACAATAAATAATTTTGAAGCAAAAGAAAAAAGTTATAACTATTTATTCTGGGTAACAACTGGACCAAAATCGGTCAAGGTTCTTTGTATACTATATTTTAGAAACGTTAGTAGCTTTGCATTTGATCAAGTCGAAACTAGAATAACCAGATTATTTTGTCTGTAGACATCTAAATTTTATTTACAGAAAGGTAAACGATCTTTGAGCGAACAGACAGTATACAACGTACATTGTATATTCCAGAGTAGCACGGCCGACGGCACTGAGTCAATTGAGTGGAAGAACGAACAGGTCATCAATGTTTTAGCGGCTATAGCAGACCCAACAGTAGGTTTCACTGGAAACAATCTAACTGACATCCAGTGCATTTGTAAGCAAGAAACGACAACGCTATCTCTTCTTGACGAACGCAGAGATGTTCCAAACGAAAATAATTTATGAGAAGCGCTTGTATGGCGTTTAAAAATAACAGTAACACCAGCAGAAATGCAATTCTATTTCTAATTTGTGATTTATAAAAGACCGAGCGCACTTGTCCAGCATAAACTTGTAGGCAAGACGGCGAGGAGTTTTGGGTGTATTTTTCGGGCACAGGCGAGATTATTGTTGGAATCGCTTCGTTTTAGGGTGTAGTTCGACCCCCTAAGTTTGCTTACAAATTGTTGGTGTGCTTGATTTTATAATTGACAATTAGTGACGAAAAATCGGTTAGAATTAATTTTTTCTAAAAACTCCAACGGGATACTAAAGTTGAATAGATTTATGATTTTTCTGGCTTGGTCCGACCAGGGAAACCCGTTTGTGAAAAAAATGGCGCAATTTGCAATTAAGGAAACAAAAAAAAGTGATTGTTATTACTCGAGAAGTCATTGACCGATCACGCTTAAATTATTCTTGCATGTTTGGGTCAACATAGACATGATTTTTGAGAATTTTCAGCCATCTATTCGCGGTCATTTTTTAGTAAAAAAATAGTGAAAAAACGTGTTTTTTAATTTTTTGGGGCTATTTGCAAGTTAACAATTGCACTTAGCGACCTCTGTCAGTGCTCATTTTTTAGAAAATTTCATAAGGAACAACTTTCTCAATACATAATATGCTATACTAAAAGTCAAGAGGAACGGAGATATTAAAGGAAATAGAGAAAAAAACACTATTTTCGTCACTAATTGTTAATTATAAAATCAAGCACACCAACAATTTGTAAGCAAACTTAGGGGGTTGAACTACACCCTAAAACGAAGCGATTCCAACAATAATCTCGCCTGTGCCCGAATAATACACTTTTTAATGTTTTTACCTCCTCGCCGTCTAGCCTATTGCACGACCCCGAGAGGGCCGTAAATATTTATTATTACAGGAAAGAAAAACTTTTATACAGCAATTAAAGAAGTGTGACGATTTTTCGGCATACAATTTAAATTGATATGTGCTAATAGTTGTAACATTTTCACTTATTACTTTGTTTTTATGAATAATTTTAACGAAATTGAAATCGTTTGCTGATCAGTAAAAAGGTTATGTTTGTACGTACATATCCGACCTTTTCTTCAATTTTTTATTTTTATGTTTTATCTACCGACATTCGTTCTGCTGGCATCTAGTCATGTGTGTTAATAGACACATTTAGACCCTGGCGACTCCTTTGCTAACTTTTCATTTATTCTTTTACGAGAATTTTTAGAGCTGTGATTCGATTTTATTAAAGTGATTTGGTCTAGATTGTAAAACTTGTCTTTTTCCTACTTACACAATTTTTCCTAAATGGTCGGCGTTAGCATACCTACTATTATTAAAATTCTATATTTCAAATAAAGATTTAAAAAAACTTTAGGTATATATTTTCATAAAAACACCCGTTTTCTTCAATTGACACTTTTTTATAACATTTGAAAAAAAGTTACGAATCCCTATAAATATCTATTTGAGCTTAAGGACTATTAAAATTGGAATTATATTATGGTCACTGATTACGTGATTTTTGTTATACGGTGTATCAAAATAATCATTATAAAATTATATACAATTTGTAGTTTTTCCTCTGTCCCTAGATAAATACGATTTTATACGATACGTGCGAGAATCTATCACCATATGTAATTGTATTTCGTCTGTTCATCGAATCAAACAAATTATTCAATTATTAATTATCAAAATATTAAAGTTAATTATACACATTTTCCCATTACAACAAAAATGGAGAACGGTATTAGTTTAGGTCAAAAATCACTTCTCAAAATTTTACAATATTTTTTCGATTCCAGAAAACATATTTTTGGAAAAGTCTGTGCGTCTGTTAGTCTGTAAACACGATAACCAAATTTTAGGAGGATGTTTGATATGCAAATATGAAGAGCCCTATTGTTTTTATAACGTTTTTTTTTAATATATTAATGGTATACTTTTTACAACTAGTTTGTTATTCTATTTATTTTTACAAGAAAGATTCATTAAAAACATCTTTTCAGAAATATTTTGATTATAAAAAAATCTGTTAATCTTTGTTCTGTAGATCGGTCAGAAAGAAATAAGTTAAGCATGTTTTGATTAATTTTTACATATCATGAATAGCAAATATCACATTTAATACTAGTCATTAACCGCGTCACTTCACGCGATATCAGAAATTTAATTTTCTTTACTATACTACATTAGCTGTCAATATTTTTGAAGTTGGAATGGTCCCGTCGCCCGATTGGCGGTAATTTTTTAGATTATAAATATGTCAACTGCGTTTATAAGCCACATGACGTGTTGAATGATTGCATGTTGTGCACAAAATTGGGTCTTTTAATGATCAATTTATTTTTAAGTTAAAGACTTTAGGAAGTTGTGTGAAATTTCAATAAACTTAGTCAAGCAAAAATATTGACTCATTTATTAAGTGCCAGCATTTGATAACGTAATTAAGAATCACTTGGCAATGGAATGAGAAAGAGGTCAAAGTTCACTCGGAAATTATAACTGACCACAAAGATTAATTGACTTGTGTGGTTTGCACATTGATTTTTCGTTCCGCTGTGGAATATATATTTTCCTGATGGACAATATAATTAATGAATCATTTTAACTACATACAAAAACTTTTTTTCGTACCTAGCAGTTTATTGACGCTGCAATACGAGCTTTTTTGCCGTCGCTCTAAATCAATGAACTGATACAGAACTTTGTCACGTCTCAACAATTGGATATTTGGCCATTTGCACTGATAATTGAAATAGACTAATTGGGAAAATATAATTTCTTTTTTATTCTTGTTTTCAAATAGATTAATGGGGAAAATGTAATTTCTCCCTTTTCGTTTTTATAGAAATATCAATAAATATAAAAGTTATAGTTAATTAAAAATTGCCAGGCGCGACGTCATTTGTCTGCAGTCAACGTACAAGTAATAAGAAAGAGAAAGAGATGGTAGTTCATTTTATTTATTTATCAAATATGCTCTATTTCGGTGCGTGTTGCATTTTAAGTGGAACGATTTTCTGTAACGCATTAATGATTTCCATAGCAACTATGTAAAAAAATGATGCATTATGGATTATGTAGTTATGGATACACAAAATCGCTATCTTTTACGGTAATTTTCGAAATTGGAGGATTCTAAACTATTTAACTATCAGCACATTTTAACATGCTTTTGCTGTTTAATGAGTTAATTTAAGTACCGGGTGTTTTCTTGAAAACTGGACGTTTTTCTTTAAAAACAAAACTGGTTGAATAAAAAAAAATTCGACAAAAGTTGTTGGGTTTCGAGGGGGAAATCGTTTGGATACAATAACCACCTCATCACCTCACCCCTTAGTTGTGGGAGGGGGTAACTTTTGTTTTTTAAATGGGAACTCCCATTTTTAATCACCGAATTTTTTTTCGTATGTGAAAATGAACATCTTTTGTCTGATTTTTTTTTTATTTAAATGTTAGTTTTTTTTTGCAAATCGCTAATAATGATTTTTTTTTAAGCTACGAGCCGAATTCGTTACCATGAAAAGCTTTCTCGAGAGCCTGCTGATTCCTCAATGTATTTATTATTAGCGATTTGCAAAAAACTAAAAGTTTAATTTAAAAAAATGTTAGCCAAAAAATGTTCATTTTCAAAAAAAACAAATTCGATGACAAAAAATGGGGGTTCCCATTTAAAAAATAAAACTTTTTTAAAGAAAAACGTCCAAAGTTTAAAAAAAAAACCGGTAAATATATTTCAATATGTAATGATATTTGTTTATTAATTTATCAATAATTTTCAATTGTCTGCTAAACTGCATCTTTATATCAGTTTTATTCAACTGATGCGCGTTATTCATGTTTTATCATGCCTAAAAACCGAACCCTAAATAGCCATTTACCGACTGATGACAATTACTTGTCATAACTCAATGAAGATTCCTACTAGCTCGGCCATTGTGGAGTAATGAAAATAAACGTAACTATTTTCTGAGTCGTAACGAAATAGTAGGTAACAACAACTCCGTTGTTAACCATTGAGACTAAAATTGAGAGGCCGAATGTTTTCGACATGGAGTTTATTCATAACCGGCTAACCTCAAACCAAAACATTGAATCGTGCTGTTTGGTGCTGTTAGTATTGACAGTTTTTTTTTATAAAGAAATAAATAGATATTTACAACATCTCATTATAATTAAAACATGAATAACGCGCAATTGTTGAATAAAATTATGGGCGCAACTTGTAGGCTAAGTCATGACCTGTCAGCGCGATGAATGACTATTAATTGATCATAGACTATGAGTTGCTTAGAAAACATTAAGACTTCTTTTATTCGGCACGGATTAATTATTGTCTAAAAATAAAAGATAAGATACTCTTATCTTCAAAAATTTGCGTACCGACTATAACCTTGAATTCGTGTATTCTGGGATGAAAATAAAAAGCTTTAATTCAATATTTCGACGGAAAAAGTTCTACAATAACAAATCAATTAAATAAACTTCCTATATAAACGTAGAAGAACCTTGCGTGCTGATTTTTTACATCGTTGCATGTCTATCAGTTTATTATTGAATTTTAGTGGATGCATTTTGATGAAATGTTTATTTTTCATTTTAAACCATCTAATAGAATGTAAAATCTATTATATTACTATGACACAGTTTCAGTTTAAAATAGTACGACGTATATTGATTAGTTTGAGGGACAGATTCTTTAAGGACGTAGTCTGGTGTTCGGGTTTCGGAAAATCGAATTTATTTTTTTTTACATTTTTAGTAAGTATAATATATTGAGAAAATACTGCCCTTTCCCGTTTCACTGCGAGAAAATTCGCATACCCCTTTATCGTTCACCACGGAATTACAATTCGCATACCCCTTTATCGTTCACCCCGGAATTACATTTTTGAAAACTCCCCCTTTGGCTCTTCCCGTTTCACTGCGAGACAATTCGCATACCCCTTTATCATTCACCTAATGAATCGAAAGCGACTGAAAAAAAAACACTTGTATACCAAATTTCAGTCAAATCAGAAGTACAGCCAAGTTCGATATCTCGATAAGCACGCAAATAGGAATTTTTTTAATTATTTTTCTCGTGGTCAAATCTATAAGAAATCACTTTTACTTTACGAAAATCGATGAAACTCAAAACTCGATTTTTCGACTATCGAGACGCGAATCCCGAAAACTAAGCATTTGCGGTAATTTTCACTGTCAGATTCGTCATCAGCAACATAAGTTTACCAATTTTCAGTTAAATCGGGCATAAGCGGTGTTCGGAAGTAGCCTATTATTGGATTAAAAATCAAATTTTTAATATTTAATTCATTGAAAACTAGACGTATAAAATTTTAAAAAATGTAGTTGAATATATGAGATATTCATAATCAACATATTAAAATTTCAGCTTATTATCTCTAGTTACATTGCTCTATCGGTTGTATAATCTTATAGTTAATATAAACTATACATACCTCAACGGAACAGTCGTACGAATAAATGTTACTTGCAATGTTGATATTGCAATAAAGATTTAAGTTAATTATAACAATGATGCTAAGATGGATGTTAAACATATTATTCTACCTAGTTAACATTAGCACCTAGCTAAATCTACATAAAAACAAAGAGTGTGCAGTCTAGACAAAAGAGATTATGGCCTTTATCAGTGAGTACCGTCTTGGCAGCTCCAGCTATATTTTACGTTTGCTCTTTCACTTCAACGATTGTTGCGTACTTTATTCAGAGTCACGGAAACACTGTTCTTGTTCAGTGTAAAGCTCAATTTAGACGGAAATAATTTTATCTTCAATTTGATTGATATTGTTCAGATACTTTTACCATTCCAACACCACAAGTACCTAGAGGAATGGTACTAATTTAGGTTAAAATTAACATGTCAAAATTTTACAATTTTTTTCCGGTTTTGAGATCCCCGAATCGAAAAAAAAACATATTTTTGTCTGTTAGTCCGTTTGCGAACATGATACAGGTCAAACGGGTGACCGGATTGAAATCAAGCTTTGGGAAGATGTTTGATATGCAAATATGAAATCTGGGGGAAATCTGGGCATGTGCAGAAGAGATATATGCTATAACGGTGTTTTTTATATAATAATGGTATACTTTTCATAACGGTTTATTATTTTATTTATTTTGTCAAGAAAGTTTCGTTAACATTTTTTTTTCTGAACTGTATGTTTTGTAGATCTGTCAGAAATAGACTACTAAAGCATGCTTTGATTAATTTTTACATGACGTGGAACATATTATGTAGGTAACTATGGAAACGAAGAGCAAATATCATGTTGAACAGGAGCCATTATCCGCGCCACCTCTCGCGATATTAGAAATTTTATTTTCTTTATTATACTATATCAAATATCAATATTTTTGAAGTTGGAATGGTCCCGTCGCCTAATTGGCTGGAAGTTTTTTATAATAATAGTAAACTATTGATAACGGTTTATTATTCTATTTATTTTTGCAAGAAAGTTTCGTTAAACATTTTTTTTTAAGCTTTATAGTTTGTGAAAAAATTTTAAAATAAAAAAAATTGATTGCGTTTTGTTCTGCAGTTTCAGATATTTACCGACACCGACTGACAGATGGCGGCATCAAAATGCATCTGTAGAAACAATCTTGAACGAAAAGTGAAACATAGCCTCGAACGCAAACCAACAAGAATAGTCAACGTTATTTAATTTACGAATGATAATTTGTGAGCGAATATTTTCCAAAAAGTGGTATAAACAAATTAAAACCGCGTGTAAAGGTTACACGCACTTAGTTTTTTAACTTAATATTTGAATCAAGAATGTTAAAAATACTCTGCTTTCTTTCGTTTTCAATCAGTAATTGATTAAAACATGTTATTCGACACACCTACTGCACCTACTGCATATGAAATATACTATACAACTTAGTTCTGTACTTTCTTTATTAAAGTGTGCTAAAAATAAAAGACAGGAGTCAGATGGGGGTCTCTAAAAATTCACGCACTGTCTAAGCCGTGGCAATTAAGTGTCTTTACATTTCATTCTGGTGGGTATATACTATAACGTTGGTGAATTCACTAAAGGTCGAGTTACACTTTGTCAGTATACAAAGCGGAAAAAAACAATATTTCAAAACAAGATTCACAAATGTAGTTTTGTGTAGATTTTAGATTGTTGGTAAAAAGGTTTGTATTTGTTATGGACTATGTGATTAATCATGGAATTGTGTATAATGCCCGGGCAATATGAATAATGCCATGTCAAATCGGGCCATGTAATAAATAATCATTAAAACTTCATTATTTATCACAGTGCCCGGTCATATTGCTATGTGATTGTTAGGCAATTTGATAATTTAAGTACATTTGGAAAAACGTGGGGAGCAGGGACAAATATGTGATACGCACTAGCCAATCAGAGCACGCAACTCATCCCCTGCCCACAACAAAGCGTATTTTACAATATTTTTTCGTTTTGAGGTCCCCCGAACCCAAAAAACATTTTTTTAATTTAAGACTGATTATCTTAAGAAAAATTAATATTCGTTTTATATTTTGAATTTGTTACTAAGTACTATTCGTACATTCCTACCATAATTATTTTATAATAATAATGTATGTCAACATTAAAATAATTTTAGAAAAAAAAACCTTTTTATTATTCTGCCCAATAGGTGAAGGACATTATTCATAATGGCCGGTCAATTTGATTATTTGAATAGTTTTTATCACACTGCTCTCTCATATTAGGCATTTTTCAAACTGCCCGGGCATTATGAATAATGCCCTATTTATCTCTTGGTCTACAAGATATTCACTACGGAAAGATAAAAGCAAACAAAATTTTACTTAATTAATATATGCGTGGTCCATTACCTCGTTTTTACATCAGAATAAACCGTTTCCAGATGTTAATATTAATGGAATCTGTATTCAAATTTTAAATATATTTTTTCGAAATATGTTTCTCAAAAACTTCTCTCGATTCAAAATGCGAAGACTGGCAAAAATAAAATAATCTTTTCTAGTAATTTATTTACCAAAACTTACGTTTTTGTATTGTCAGTGTTCACAAACGCAAGAGTAATGAAATATGGGTTCTATTATTTCGAAAATTGGTAAATTAAATATTCTTTAGTTGAACAAAATGTGTAAATGATACAAAGTCGTTAGCTTTATATATACGCTTTTATAATAAAACTAGATGTTACCGGTGACTTCTCGCGTCAATTTTGGCAGAAAAGGTACCTTTTTTGGGTACCAACAAATAGTCTCAAGTATAGAGGTTCATGATTGACAAACGCCTTTTTCTTATAGAGGTTTCTGTTTCTCACTTATAGACGGTGCCTGGCAATCACTCTCACTTGGAGAGTTTTCTCGCTTACCCAGTTCTCACTCACTCATGTTTGACTGTATTAAAATATATTTTGTTTAAAAAGTTAAAAATGACATTAGTTTAATCGGGCTATTAAGATATGTTTGTTACGAAATATATATAGAAGCGTAACATACTAGTCTCCTCGTCGCAAGCAACGACTTGTTTTCATTGCAAAGCGAGTCTCTTAAGTTGAAATTATGCAAATTGGACAGAACGCGTAAATTATTCGTCCCAGCGCAGGGAACCTCACACCTCACAGTGCGAAGCACCTCACACTTCCAGTAGACTGCAGAACCGCTGTTTAAACTACCCCAGCTGTCCTGTTTCTCCACAAACCCCCATCTCTCCCTACTTCCTATGAACATCCGACCCTCAACATATTACAGAATTCCGTACTTTTATAGTGGTAAGTAAACTGACATGTTAGTTGAATTTTTCATGTACGACTAATTATTTTTTTAATTTTGCTTTAGGGCTGCTACTTCATGCATTGAAATGTCAGTTTTCACTAGCTACACATTTTTACATTCATATTAAAAATTAGAGAGTGAACAATTTTTAGATATAATCAGAAATGAAGTATCTCAAATAATTCTAGATTTGATTCGCTTCTGTAAAAATATGTAATTTAACCAAAACATATTATAACAATTAATATCAATTTTAGAGTATTTAAAAATTATATTGGATTTCGATTTGGGATACTTTGAAACTTTAATCAGGATGGTTTTATTTCCAGAAAAAAATTATGCTGGGTTTCAATACGACTTTTAACCTTAAAATCTCATTTTACGCTCTTTAGAGAGATTTTTTTTTGGATATTTACAACAATACTTTATAGTCAGAGTGCCCGTCGGCAAAAATTTTATTGATACATACTCTCCCCAAACTTTGTATATGGCTTCATTAGGCCTAGTCTGACACCTATTTTCTCTATGACTTTTCTTGATTTTGGGGCGTTTTCCCTCTAAACTTTCTGAAAGATGTCGTTTTGACGACATGTAAAAATTTATAGATACTGTTTGTTTTTTTTTTATTGGATAGCTTAAAAACTTCAACCAAAACGATAAAATAATGTTCTCTGACAAATAACATGAACCATTTAAAATGTCTGACACCTCGAATATGGTCGACATATTCGAGGTGTCAGACATTCTGGCTATTAGGTCGAGACTGAAAAAAAGTAGTTAAAAAAACACCCCAATATACATCGTGCGTGATTGTTTTAAGACTTGGTTGACTGTTAAAGCTCGCTAGGTGCTCGTTTTGCCATAATATCACAACGCGTTATAAAACAATTTTTGAACTTGATACATAATCTACTATTTTTTATCCATCATAACATACAAGAAATAATTGTCAATAACACAATTTTATGTTTTTAAATTTTCTTTTTGACTTTTAGCTACATTAAACTCAGTTGGGCGTAGCGTTCACGGAATAATATTAAATTTGAGAAGCGACAATATTCAACGTATATCAATATATCATATTTTACCTCTGCGTGGTTTAACTTCATTTGGGAGAGCGCATACGTAGGTAGGTAGATTAATTAAAATATGACACATACAGTTTTTACCGCGTACAAAAACCAAATGAGGTTTACTTCATATTTTCTGTGAACAACGGCGACGCGTTACGGTTAGTTGAAAATCCTCTAATATTTTTGGGCTTGTTTCTTTTTTTTATTGTCGTTTTACTACAAAATCCATCCACATGCAGTGGTCACTCTTGCTACTGTTTTAGAACCGTAATAATAATAATAATTAAAAAACACACTATTAGTCCAGTCAAAATAAACATTAGAATAGGTATACTATAATTCGAATCTTAGATTAACGTCTGAATAGAACTCTCCAAATAAATAAAATTGCTCGATAACCATATATATTAATACGCTAAGGTTAAAGATGTTTGCCTCCCTTTTTAGAAAAAACCTCACAATTTCTCCACATAAATTATATATCATTTTACAGATAATTGCTTGCTCTACTGACATCGACAACTAAAAAATTTATTATTGCTTTTGTTTTTCTAAATTAATTAAAATACAGCAACGCTGAACAATGTCTGTCATCTGACGGTTTTAATTTTGAAACAACGTCAACACTTCGATCTGTCATCTGAGCTTCATATTGTAATACAACAGACACAATACTGCATACTGGCATCTAACGGCTTTAATTTTGAAACAGCGAGCAACGCTGAACAACGTCACAGCAATGGTCCATGATGCCATCTGACAGCTTAGCTTAATGCTTTTGCTACTTGCGCCTCTATATGACAATTTTAGTAAAATATTTCTTCGATCTGTCATCTGAGCTTTATATTGTAATACAACAAAAAGAAGAACGTTATAAGCAGTGTGCAAAATTAGAAACGAATTGAATATCTGCAATCATATTTAAAAAATAATTTTGTAAAGTGATAATTGTTATACTTATTTAGTGCGAATAATTCGCACAGGTCACACTAGTTTTATTTATTACTATAATTCGTATAGACCTGAAAATTGGTAAAGATCTTAAGTACACTATTACAAATAAAATATCAAAAGTCCCCACCGATCCTACATCTGCTTCAAAATTTATTTAAGGTAAAAGGTCACAAGTATCGGTTTTTTGCAGTTTTTTCGTAAACGATACACTTTATCTAAAAATATGTCAGATAAAAGTTGTAGATCATGCAATGGTCTACAACAGAGGTTCCCAAACTTTTTTGTCTCGTAGACCACTTGCCCTGTTTTTCGGTTTTGGGTAGACCCCCTGCTTATCTGATATTTATTTTTTGCAAATTCATTAATTTCAAATGTTTTTTTGACAACCGCTATAGGGCTATACTCACTTTGAATGATTTAAATTTATAACGGTAGTGAAATGTAGTGTGAAATGTTTAGTTTTATACATTTATTAATTAGATTCAAATTAAACGAATCAAATTAAAATTTACTTTCTGTTACATAAAATAACTAAGCAAAAAATAAATGATTTTAGTGTGAGGGATGAACCTGATGCTTTAATAATAAATCTTCAACATTTGGCATCAATTTAGTTAGATTAAATCTTAAATCTCTTCGGTTAACGATGTCCAGTTTGTTTCTTTTTTTGTTAGGAGATTCACTATCGTTGACCCCCATTTTTATTTCATGGACCCCCAATTTTTTTTCCCGCTGACATGGACCCCTTGCAAGTTGTCGTCGACCCCTGGGGGTCGATATAGACCACTTTGGGAATCACTGGTCTACAAAGACTGTTCTCATATTTTTTTTCTATGAATCACTATTCCTAAAATATGGGACCAAAACATCTATGTAGGTACGGACCGAACGTTAAATATTAATATGCATATTAGTATTTTCGATGTATGCAATCACCATTTCAAAAGAATGGTAATTCGTAGGAAAAAAATTATAAGAACAATTATTGTAGACAATTGCATGATCTACAACTTTTGTCTGATCTATTTTTTGATAACATTTACCGTTTACGAGAAAGGAGAAAAAAAACGATACTTTTAACCTTTGACCTTGTATAAATTTTTTAGCAGCTCTAGGATCGGTGGGGTCTTTAGGTATCTCATTTGTAATAATGTACCTAAGACCTGTACCAATTTTCAGCTCTATGTAAATTATTGTAAACCTACCACTATTTTTTTGTCTATTTTGACCGGACATAATTCTATGAACATTTTATTCTCTGAAATCTAAATGATTATTTTTTGTCCAAGCTTGATTGCTTGAGAACTTTTTCCTTTCTATATTATGAAAAAATGTACAAAGGAACAAGAAAATTCTACAGTTCTACAGTTAAATCTTCAGTTATGTGCAAAATTTTTCTATTAACTCCCTACGTTTTTCAGTTCAATTCTATGAAACAATTTTTTTAAAACTGTTGGTAATTTCTTTAGCTGCTAAGCTTCCCTTGTGTGTATGTACAAAATTGAGCCGATCCATTTGTCACTAAATTTGCAATTTTTTAATTTTAATTAATTGTTTCAAGTCAAATAAAAATGTTGGATCCTTCAATCGTTTTCTGCTACATGATTACATCTAAAGTATTTCAATCCGAAAACAGACGTATAATATTTTTATTAATTTTGTTTAATGCAGGTAGCCTGGTAATTGAGGCACTGAAATTATTAAATTCTTATTTGAAATTTTTAAACGAGCAAAACGTATTAAATATAAAATTGATTTTTTTTCAGTTTGTTGAAAATGTCGCAATTAAATTTTCTGAAACAACCATCCCGTTTGCAACAAAGCTGTACATTCTGTAATCTGAGCGTAAGCTGTTTTATTTTGCATTAAGTTCCGGTATCTCTGGAGCGAATAAACGTTGTGACGCTGATAAGCAAGATACAGTTATAGCGCGGTTTATTCAGCTTCGATGTTTTTCGTAAGCTTGCGGCTACAGATACACATATTTTCTCTCGTGAAACACTTTAAAAGCTCTTGAATATTGTATTATCGAAAAATAAGGCGACGAATCTGCCAATACCTCTCTGTATCTATAGATAAAGCTACACTGTTGTTATGGTGTTTACGGTCTAAGTGTGGCTCCAGTAAACTCATAATGCATCTGTAGGTACCTACTTATTTTTTTTTAATTTAACACGCTCAGTAGCTATTTGCGTGGGGATATCGTTATCAGGTAAGGTGTTACAATAATTTGTGATAACACCCTTAAATTTTATATCACACTTAAATTTTGTAAAGGATACATTTCAACGAAGAGATGAATATTTGGATGATTATGATGCTTGGATGAAGAAATTCTTCGTAATATAGGATCAGAAAAAATATGGTAGAAATTGCATTTATTATGCTGATGTTTCGACAATTATTTTTATCATCTTCGGAGCTTAAATGCTGCTTAGGATAGTATTTTTGTTAATTGTTTTAAATAGAAAATAATACATAGGTAATTATAAAAATAGATGTAAATGTTACATGATAAAAAAGATAAAAATACTTTATTGTCTTATTACATTTAAAAGCTTTGTACAAAACTTAAAAATAATGGTTTTTTAATAGCGTACCCGGTAATAATCACCACACCCAGCTGAGTTATTTTTATTTCTGTGTGAATAGAGGACACTAGTTAGACTATTTTGTATTTTTCCAGAAAAAATTTAAATGTTACGTCACTCTAATATTTAACATTTAATAGTTCAATAGTTAATATTAAGAAAAAAATTAGTGACATTGAAACATTTACATCTATTTTTATAATGATTTATGTATTATTTTCTATTTAAAACAAAAATTAACAAAAATACTATCCTAAACCGCATTTGAGCTCCGAAGATGACAAAAATAATTGTCGAAACATCACCATAATGAATGCAATTTCTACCATAGTATTGCTTTTTTTCTGATACTATATATGCTCCGAAGAAGTTATTATTCTATTTATTTTTGCAAGAAAGTTTCGTTAAAAATTTTTTTTTTAAACTTTATAGTTTCGAAAATAAAAAAATCAGCCGCTCTTTTGTGTTATGGATCTGTCAGAAATAAACTCGTTCGGCATGCTTTGATTAATTTTTACATGACGTGGAACATATTATGTAGGTAACCATGGCAACGAATAGCAAATATCATATTGAATACTAGCCATTACCCGCGTCACCTCACACGATATCAGAAATTTTATTTTCTTTATTATTCTTGAAGTTGGAATGGTCCCGTCGCCCATTGACTGGAATTTTTTTATTAAAGCTAATTTTGGTGTCAAATATTTTACATTTTTTAGTTCGTAAAAACGTGTTGTTTTAGTTTTTTTTTAAACACTAATGTAATTATTAATAAGAATCGCAGTATTGTGGACAAAAAGTTCTTTATTCAGTGTACGACGTTTCGTCTATAAATTGTACTTGGAAAAGTCTAAATTTATAGACGAAACGTCGTACACTGGATAAAGAACTTTTTGTCCACAATCCTGCGATTCTTATTAATAATTGTCTCGATGGACACGATTTCTAATATATACTAATGTAATTATCTGATTACTTTTAAAATGGAAACCAACGCTGAGCAATTCTATTGGTAAACTTATGTAAAGAGGAGTTTCACCTCTCTTTCTCGCATTTTAACTTACTATATCTCTTAGTGACATTTTTTCCGTTGAACTTTTAACATTTGAATATCTCTATAATCCCAAGAGAAATTCTACTACAGTTTAGCTACAGTATGTAAGAGTACTTCGTGTATAAAAGAACAAATGTAATTTTCTTTTCTATGCGTTGTACGCCTGAGCCTCTATAGATATATATATATAGGAATTTTCATGAAACTCTGTGCACTTCGTTGAAGAGTGTTACGCTACAAAATATCTAATTCTTGTTTACAAATTCTCTTGAATTTTTTATGCCATTTTCTTCAATATTTTTTGTTTACATGAAATTGTCTTCTTATAATTTTAAAGAATAAAATGCATGTACCATGTATGAAACAAGGTACAAAATATTTTTAAAGAAAAGTTAAAATATTATTTATAACAATGAATAATATTAGTTATTACCGCTACTTTAAATTCATTAATAAGTGAATAATATAATAATCACAAACAATTATCGTCATGATATTTTTTTAAAAAGCTTATATTATATTATAAGAAAATATGTAAATGTCATTATCGGAACTTGAACCTGAAACGACCAATTTCGTATTGGTTAAGTTTCATTACTAGACAGTCTACAGTGTCCACTACAATAAATGAAATAATGCAAAGATCGGAACTCTGTTAAAGTAACCAAATTCTATTTTCTACATATATACAAATATTTGTCGTCTAAATCATCTGTCTATGCATCAACAAACACATAAAACAACAAAAACTTCCCAGAACAAATATCTTTCACATTCCTAACAACTATGAAGAGCTATGAACAGGTTAAACCAGCTACACTGTACACTAAATACCTACAAAATAAATAAATTTGGTAGTACCTAAACTCTATACTTATTTGTATAAAAATATTCATCTCGACATACTACAGATTTTTTCCGTAATATTTTAATACATATTATAAATTTTAACATAAAAATAATAATTTTATATTGATCATATAAATGCCGGAAACACAATGAATTTACCTTTTACAAAAATCAATAATTTTACAATCTGAATATCTAACCACCGAATCTATAGTAATTATTATGTAAAGTTAGGACTGTACAAAATACATTACAGTTTCATTGACTGTGAACACATTTATCTAAATTTTTGTTATTAATCTATACTAATATATAAAGCTGAAGAGTTTGTTTGTTTGTTTGGTTGAACGCACTAATCTCAGGAACTACTACAAACTGAAAAAAAAATTTGTTGGATAGCCCATTTATCGAGGAAGGCTATAGGCTATATAAAATCAGGCTACGACCATTTGGAGCGGAGCATTAATGAAAAATGTTGCAAAATGTATCTCAAAAATTAGCTTCTATTCAGGTGAAATGCACTAACTAACTCATTTTAGCGCCACGAGAATACAACGCCGGCTAGCTCAATCGGTAGAGCACACGACTGTCAATATCATGGTCGTGGGTTCGAGCCCTACGTTGGGCGAGTATATTTTTATTTTTATTTTTTATTTTCTACATTGCTTTCTTCTAAGGCTTACATTTAAATTTATATTAATTTTATTTAATTAATTAAAAAAAATTATTAGTTAAAAAAAGTATAAATACTGCTTTTTATCGACAAAAACTTTTGAACGGTAACTCCGATCATCATGAAATTTGGACACAACATTTATCTCGGTAAACTAAGATGAATGTGTGTACTCATGTTCCTCCCTTCCCCATTCGTTCTTTTACACCCGGGTGAAACCGGGCGGGACCGCTAGTCATTAATAAAATGATACACGTATTGGAAAACATGAATGATGATAAAGCGTACAAAGAAAATAAATTACATATTATATATTTTATTGTTAGTTGTTTGCTTAAAATTACGCTGAATATAAAAAGAATTCTTCTTCTGTATTCTTTCGAAAAATAGACAGGCAAGTTTAGAATACTTTGCATACACGGAATATGCATGTATCCAAGTATTTCAGTTCTATGCATAGAATCATCGATACTTTTTTTATATTTCATTCAGTTTTAATATACCAACAGACATATTAGACAGGTAATATGTTGATTTTTTTTAACAGGGTGTAGAAATCAAATCGACGAACAAATATCTCAAGTAAATTTTTTTCAAAACTCAAAAACGAAAGTGAAACGGACTTTCAAACTTTTATTAAATTTTGAGGTAAATCCTGTCGTTATGTTATGTCACTATGGAAATATGTTAGGTCATTATTAAGTATATTCACAGAAATTGTTCGAAATTGTCCCCATTTTGTTGGACACAAAGATGCGTGCGTTGTAGCCATGCTTTCTTACATGCTTGTAATAGCGATAAGGGTCTTCCGCGAGTTATTTGGGATGCATTTCCGATTCGTGTTATCATTTCTTCGCATGAATTAACAGGGCTTTTGAATAAATTAAGTAAACAATTTTTTTAAATATTTCGATATTAAAAAACTTTATTAGAAACTAATTATTAATTATTTTTTATATTTTTAGATCACTTCCGAAGAAGATCCAGATCCGGACCGAAACGTTATTGTATTGAATTTATATATTTTTTGTTAATATATTTGTCTGAAAAATTGGTCGATAATTTTATTTATTAATTACCTAAATAACATTAAAAAAAATGAATTTAACTTTGAACGGCTGTTTCTCTTTTATTTTTTAGTGTTGATAAAAAAGTTACTTAAAATATTTGTTCGTCTATTTGATTTCTACACGCTGTTAAAAAGGAAGAATCAACTTAAAATCAGCCTGTATAATTTCAACGTTTGGCAGCATTAAAAAAAAAAAATGTTACCAAAGCATAATTTCGGGGATATAATATATAAAACATAAAGTGGGTTGCATCATTGCTATGTGGATTCACCTTAAGTACGTACTGAATTTGATATGTGTACAAAGTTGTTTCCGACTAAACCCGTACAGCAATGGTACAGAGGCCGGGAAAGGTGAGAGACCCCATACTGCACGAAGTACGATACATTCGTGGACCCGTCAGACACCCTCCAATAGCTAAAATTTCAATTGAAAACAAGTATGTGTAACCGACGTGTAAGTCGTGGCCTGACGAAGACGTAGAACTGAAAAGGTACCAACAACATGACAAATTATTGCGAACTTACTTTGCTAAGTTCGTATAATATCTGTTACAAATCTTTAATTAGGAAGATTCCATTTGTCAAAAATACTAATAATGATGTCACGCTGTGATAATAATGATAACTTGAAAAATGACGAAATAGTATATTTCATCATAAGGGCCGAAAGTGTTAGTTTAGTTTATTAATTCTCCAGAGAGACAATTGTATGGATTTGTCAAATACAAAAAAATCAAATATAAAAAATACATCAAATTTATAACGTAAGTATTTAAAAGTTACAATAAAAATTTATTTTGAAAATTCATGTACTTATATTGTAAAAACATCCATCTATTAAAAACTTTACTAAGTGTTTTTTAAAAATTTCTAAACTGTCAATACTTTTTAAGGAAAGCGGAAGATTATTGAAAAACCTAGAACCTGCGCACACATAGGAGTTCTACTATATTAGGCTAGACGACGAGGAGGTAAAAACATTAAAAAAAGCATTTTTCGGGCACAGGCGAGATTATTGTTGGAATCGCTTCGTTTTAGGGTGTAGTTCAACTCCCTAAGTTTGCTTATAAATTGTTAGTGTGCTTGATTTTATAATTGA
Organism: Xanthostigma xanthostigma; assembly: GCA_963575645.1. Taxonomy (NCBI): domain Eukaryota; kingdom Metazoa; phylum Arthropoda; class Insecta; order Raphidioptera; family Raphidiidae; genus Xanthostigma; species Xanthostigma xanthostigma. The sequence goes on from OY754467.1 coordinate 12,743,526, forward strand.
CAATAAATTAGTGACGAAAATAGTGCTTTTTTCTCTATTTCCTTTAATATCTCCGTTCCTCTTGACTTTTAGTATAGCATATTATGCATTGAGAAAGTTATTCATTATGAAATTTCCTAAAAAATGAGTACTGGCAGAGGTTGCTAAGTGCAATTGTTAACTTGCAAATAGCCCCGAAAGTTTAAAAAAACACGTTTTTTCACTACCTATAGATGGCTGAAAATTTTCAAAAATGATGTCTATGTTGACCCAACCATGTATGAATAATTTTAGCGTCATCGGTCAATTACTTCTCAAGTACTTAACAATCACTTTTTTTTTGTTTCCTTAATTGCAAATTGCGCCATTTTTTTCACAAACGGGTTTCGTTGGTCGGACCAAGTCAGAAAAATCACAAATCCATTCAACTTTAGTATCCCGATGGAATTTTTGGAAAAAATTAATTCTAACCGATTTTATAACGATGTCTTTAGCGATACCAATTTTAGACAAACGTATAAAACCATATAACTTTTCCAATATTCAATCGTTATAAAATCAAGCACACCAACAATTTGTAAGCAAACTTAGGGGGTTGAACTACACCCTAAAACGAAGCGATTCTAACAATAATCTCGCCTGTGCCCAAAAAATACACCCAAAACGCCTCGCCGTCTTGCCTATATTATGTTGTTATATCGCGCAGGGCTAGGAATTACACTTTCGGCCAGTGTTGTGTATACTATTTTTCTTCATATCTCGGTCGTAAGCACGCTTATTTAATACATTAATAAATTAATTATTTATTAATTACATAAAAACACAGATAAATTCCAAGAAAACAGCTTTGAGTTTAAAAAAGTAAAAACAAAAATGACAGCTGTTCGCGTCTATTAGCTAAAATGTAATAGGGTTGCTATGGAAACGCCGTCTAAACAACAGATGATTAGTTGTTTTTGCTTCACGTCCGCCCGAACGTAGGAACTTTCCGCATTTGGGCGAGTAACAGTAATCCCACCAAGGAGTCAGTGTTAGACTTTCTGTGCTTGCTTGGAGCCTAGCAGCGAAATCACACAACGAATCTAGCAGCAAAAAACAGCCTCCTGTGCAGAGGCCTTAATGGACGTCTGGTCGGCTTTTATGAAACAGCATGGCACAAATGTCATTATTAGTAAGTTTAAAGAATAGCTTCTGTTGCTACATTGTTGAAACACCCATTTGAATTGACCTTACTGTGTCACTGTGGAGTAATGTAACTCAGTCCGCCGCGATAGTGGAAAGATTCGGGGTTCGTATCCCGATGGTGACATTGTTTGAGAAATAATTTTTTCTATTATAGACATGGTGTTTCAACAATGTAGCAACAGAAGCTATTCTTTAAAGTTATTAAATAGTAGTACGCACTATACCGTATTAAAATTCACATTTGTTATTAATAGGCCGTTCAACTAAATGAACATGAAAAGTTTTCGCTGTTATCTTTCCTAATGAAATAGAAATTGTCTTGATTTAGGAATCAGATTAATATAAGAAAACAACTTTCATCGTTGATTCACCCACAGCTCTCACTTTTGTGAAGGTTCATATCTGACGTTATCTAAGATAAAAATTAGCTCTCGCATGATGTGAAATATACAGTTACAAATGGCTATATATTAGAATGATGAATTGACCTTACTGTGTCACTGTGGAGTAATGTAACTCAGTCCGCCGCGATAGTGGAAAGATTCGGGGTTCGTATCTCGATGGTGACATTGTTTGAGAAATAAATTTTTCTAATATAGACATGTAACAATGGGTGTTTCAACAATGTAGCAACAGAAGCTATTCTTTAAAGTTATTAAATAGTAGTACGCACTATACCGTATTAAAATTCACATTTATTATTAGTAAGTGTAGTAACTAATAAGTAAAAATATAGTAAGTTATGGATTTAATAATATAATTTATATTATTGTACAACATTAAAATTTTCATATATTATACTATGAGTTTATTGCCCAAACCGAGGTTAATGCAAGTTTTAGTAATTGACGGAGGTGGCTCCTGTACATCGAAAATCTTAATTGGAGAAAATTGTACCAAGTTAAATAAAATTAGTGGTCGTAGATTTTTTTATCCCAAAAGGGAATGACTATCTTGAACTTAGTTCTACGTGGACCCGAAACATACATATTTACACATAAAAGTAACTTTTTCAGAACAGATCGTCCTTCGTGATCTCTCGTCGACGCTACACGAATTATACATAACTGATGTAGAAGACACCGATGTCAGGAGAACCTGCTAGCATCTGCTGGTATCCCAATAGGGTAGGACGGAGTGAAAGTCATAGGTGACTCGTGTCATGGATTACTTTTTTAGTAATACGTAACGACATCTGTTCTATTAGTTTTGTTTGCTTCTGAACTAATAGTTCAGAAGCAAACACACAACACTGTTTAGTACCAAATAGCAACATCTGTTAGAACTTGAAATTTGCTCAAAGCTATTAGTTCAGACGTCGGGCCACAAACGAAATACATTTTGCTGGATATTATTATATCTATCGCAGCCGGGTGAAACGGGACGGACCTCTTATTATAAAGAGGTAAATTTGTAAGTTTGGATGGAGGGGCAATCTCCGAAACTACTCATCCAATTTCAAAATTTTTTTCACCCATATTTAGAATGGACCTTTAGGATGGATACAGGCTATAATAATATATTATCGCGTTTAAATAAAAGCGCTTCTCGTGGAGACCAATTTTGCAACGCAAGTCGACGAAAAAACGGCGACAATAAAATATTATTTATTACAAAAGATTTTTACTATTATTATTATTATTACTCCGGCGTAAAATATCTTTGTGTATCCTATTCATTCCCAGTCAAGTGAGAGGTTTTTGATCTTGCTGGGGGTTGCCCTTCACATTTCATTAAGTTCTAGAAAAAACCTGTTCGGATACTGCTGCCTTTTGGAAAGACTTCTTGAGATTGGCGCAAGTACTTTGTTAAGAAGAGTGCCTAAGTAATATGTGTAAAGTTTCGCAACAATCTGGATTTATTAGCAGATCAATTTGTCGAAGTTCCAATGTGATTTACTTTAGTTCCATAACATAAAATTAGTATTATTTATAACTTTTCCATTAAATTGTAATTAATATACTTTGGTATAAAACTGAAGTATGAAGACTTTTGTTGAATCTATATAAATATTTCAACGATATTAATTGTTAAGAATGACAATAATGTTAATCCTGAAATTATATGGAAACGAAACTATAGAGATAATATCAAACACATTATTAAAACAAGGCATGTGTCTCTTGTCACGTAAGTAAAAATTGATATTCCGGAGGCAATGCTTCATCTGCGAACGAGTCACTGATGTGCCCGGAGCGGTAGACGGACATTTCATTGGCCCGATAGCATATAAATATTCTATGGTGCCATCAATTCCAATGACCTATGTAGTATGTACGTCCCCAGGTTCATAAAAGCGTTATAGCTTTCTAGCTGCTGTAAGGGACTTTCGCTAATACACTCAGCCAGTCTACCACAAAATAGCTGATGTATCCATACACGACGTACGTATATAAACGAATTTAGATATAGTATAAAACTATCTTAGAGGTGAATGACAAATCGAATGATTCAAAATATTTTCTGTTCTTTTATTTTTCTTTAACAGTTGGAAACAAAAATACTTCTACAAAACCATCAATTATCATTGAAAAATTGTTACGTGATATTTTCCCAATAATATTATGTTATACCACTTATAATATTTGTTGATACAAGTAAAATAAATTACCTATCATGATTAATATAGTGTATCCAGTGACAGAAATAGTATTAATTTGAAAGAAAAAAAATATTGTGTCTGAACAGTATACATTTTGAAAATTATTATTAATAATAATAATACAAATCTTTGATTAACGTCTGAATAGAACTCTTCAAATAAATAAAATTGTCGACAATTTTATTTACTTAAATAAAAATATTATATTATATTTACTTAAATAAAAATTGTAGATTATTGCACATTCGTCTTATGTGCAATAATCTACAATTTTGAGCCCTGAGGAAGTCTTAAGTTAAGACGAAACGTTGGCAATAAAAATAAAAATATTGTACAGAATAAAGTTCCATTTCCCGTTATTATTTATTATCAAATTCACATAAGAGGAACGATAACAACATAAAATAATACTAGTATTTTTTATTCATTATTGTTTTAAGCTTATTTAAAAAAAATATTTTTTACTTTTTAGTTCGATATAAAGCGTGTTTTTTAGTTTTTTTTAAACTATATTTATTTTCCATCTACCATACACTTTCCGTTATTTTCTACATTTTTCAACTTCAACTAATTAATAGCAATGGGCGAATGAAATAATTTTAGGACATTAGGATAAGGAACCATCTCGATATTTATCTGGAATTATTGAGAGAAACCTTGGTAAACCTCAACAAGATGGCCGGTACAGGAATTACCGTTTCTCGGTGAGCGGCAGCAGGAAAAAGTATAATATGCACTTTAAATAACATTATCTTAACGAAGCGCGTTATGTAACTGGAGGTTTAGTGCGCCTACCTTGAAAGTACAAGGTGGTTGCTTCGACCCTCGACGAAGTCAGTGTTTTTTTTTTCTTTTTTTTAATGACAATTTTTCTTATATTTTTTATTAATAAAATAAATGTTTTCAATCAAATAATGAAGTTTTTTTTACTTCTCATTAATATTCAATAATTTTGTTCTTTACGTAAGTACATAAATTTTAAATATTAATATAAAATACATAGGGATCATAGTTTTTATCGTGTGTCCACGAATTGACGCAACTCATTTTTTCTTTCATTTTATTAATGATAATTGTATTGATAAAAGAGTAGAGCCTGAGTACAGCTGAGACCATTGCGACTCGATTCTCTATATAACATTACCATAATTCGTCTATTACAGGGGTCGGCAACCTGCGGCTCGCGAGCCGCATGCTGTTCTTTGGATGTAAAGTTGCGGCTCTCCAGTTCCATACGCAAAAAATAATTGTTTTGTTATATAAACCCTTAAAAATCGTCAAATCGATCCATGATTGAGTATCATGTCTATCTCTCAGCCATTTCCACTCGCGTCTCACCCGCACCGCCCTCGTCGCGACGTGTCGTCCTCGGATATATATATATTATACCTATATAAGCAAATACTATAATACTGAAACGAAAATGTTTAGTGGCTCTTTAAAAAGCTGGGAAATTTTGTAAATTGTAACTTTTGACTTTTCCGTCTCAAAAGGTTGCCGACCCCTGGTCTATTATAAAGTGCAAGTCTCTATTTTTCAAATTCTGATTAAATCAACAAAATTTTCAGTTTGAAAACAGTAATCAACTGAAAATATGAAAAGATACTCCTCGTTGATAGTTGCCATTCTTTCAAATTCTCCCAAATATGATTATTTTATTGCTCTTAAAATATGACATTTTTCTCCCTTGACAAATGCAACAAAAAGGTAAAGGTTTATTTAAAACAAAAACTTTTTGAACAAAAAAATAAACACATTACAAACAGTGCATACCTCTGCATAACGTCATGTGTACTCACTTATAGTTTAGCCCACAAAAAGAATTCCACAAACATTTCACCGTTTATATTTTTTTTTCAGAAGTAGGGACGTAAAAATTTACTGCACATATAGTATATAGGTACTAACCCAACGCCCCAACATCCGCCCCATCCTCACGCTGAACCACATGTCTGCATAACACTATTGTAACGCCGAATATTTTACATTCTTTCGGTCAGGTATTTTGCAATAATGTCGTTACCTACAATATATACATTGACTTATAACTTTTTGTTCACAAAATGCGTTTAACAGTTTTCCACACAAACAATTTAAACCAGTCATTCTCAAACTACAGCATATACGCGCTATTGTTTAGCTTAGTTCATTAAATTAGGACCGAATAAATTCTAGATCACTAAACAGATTAAATGTGTCTGATTGTTTTCAAAGCGACTGCAATCCACACTTAGTTTTGAACGAAAATTCGATATTAAATTCTTCAGTGGGTACGGCGAATTTTGAGAAAGTGAGGAGACCATTTTCAAAACTATAACTACACTCCATTAAATTTATGATTTGATTTTAAATGTTTTCTAAGTGTATTTAATTTTGGAATTGGTCTCCTCACTGAATTGATTCGATGTAAAATTTCGCATGGTCTAGTTACAGTCTACAGAAGAATTAATTATTGACTCAATAAGCTGCTTACCCGGCTTCACGAGGATGAAGTTCTGCGTGGATACAATGTTCAAATAGTAATCAAAGTATGCGTATAGATAACAATAATAAAATAAGAAACTTTGTTTATACAGTGTATCCCTGGATTGAGTTCACAATAGGTGAGATTGACGAAAAATTTTCGAATTGGAATTTCATTATTTGGGATTCCGCCCTGCTTGGTCTGAAACTTATTTTTAGTTTACTTTCGATTTTTTTAAATCAAGTAGGCCTTTACAGTTGAGCAGAACCTCTTTTCGTTTCAGGTAAAGTACCTTTTCCGTTTATAGTACGCAAAAGTGTCACTAAGAAAAGTTGTTCAAAAATTATGGCGTTATGCAAATTTTCAGAATGATCGGCCTACTTTGATAATTTTTTTTTTGTTTGAAAACCAATCGCAGGGCGGAATCCCAAGATATGAAATTCTAATTCTAAAATTTTTGGTCAATCTCACCTATTGTGAACTCAATCCGGGGACACACTGTATAAATAAATAGTTGGCAAAACCAAAAGTGCACATCCCGCAAGTTTTCCACTGTATGATAAAAAAATAATAATTAAAAAATATTTTTAATAAATTTAAAAAGATTTAAAAATTTAAAGAAATAAATAATTAAAAATTGAAAAAATATTTTTTTTTAAGTTTGCAAAAATAAAAAAAATTAAGAACTATACATAATATAAGATATAATTAATATCAAGTGGAATAAAATAAAACAAAATAAAAAGAAAAAAAAAAGAAAAAAATCAATGATTTCGTAAGGAATCGAACCTTGCCCTTGGGGATCCAACGGCATAACCATTACGCCACGGCGGCCTAATACGTGTAGTGGTGTTATCACGGTATACAAGTGTAGCACTTGTTTTATGGATTACACTATATTTACACTATATTTATATTGTTTTTAAACTATTAGCTGTCAAAAATAATAAGAAATAAAACTGTTTATAAAAATTAAACTACTGAACACATTTTAGTGAATTTAAATAGGGTTCTGGTCTGATAGTAAACAAAGTGAATAAAATATAACCCAAGGGGTTCCGACCAAAATTGCGATCTGTAGAGTCGTGACGTACATACGTACGTACAGACCAACCGACAACTGCTGTTTGTGATTTTCAATTACAATTTTAATAGTATTTATGAACTCGAATTGATTTAAAAATGGTTCTGTTTTATAGATTAGAATCTCCTCTTTTCAAAAAGTTTCAATTTGAATGGATTTCGTGTGATATTAACTTAGATATAACTTCTTATCTGAACGAAAGTCAGCTCTGATGCACAAAGCGATAATAAAGCACATACCGCTAGTTTAGCGGTATGTGCAATATACAAATGCAACCTCAATTGCCAATACCTATAAATATGTATAATATTATTGTACATTCGTTAAACTGAACATTAACCCGAACGACTCTTAACACATGACTATTTGAATAAAGGGTTGTATTGTATTGATGAGAGCCTATTTTTAATTACAAAACTATTATTTATTTGCTGTGAAATGAAACGTTTACTTTTCAACACTGTATACCCGTACTCACACCGTATAACACCTGTGCTTCCACCACATCTCCAACAATATAATATTGTTAGATCTAATTTCTATACAACTATATAAAGAGGTAAAATGTTTGTATGCGCGGGTATTTTCTGGAACTACTGAGCCGATTCTAAAATTCTTCCACTAATAGAAAGCTACACAACCTCTGAGTATAAATATAGGCAATATTTTATTTTTATAATAATACGTTTTTAATTTAAAATCTCAATATTTGTAAATTGAATTATTATAATGTGATATGAAACATTTAACGCAACTTAGATTTGTCTACCCGAGTTCAATAATACGGTGGAGCTAAAGGCTCCATTACACTGTTGTTCGAAATTATGTACGAATAAAATACTTCACTATCCGCTTTCTAACGCTTTTGTTAAAATTTTACGTGGCTACTTTATATTAAAACCATTCATTAGATTTTTTTGTATTTTAGGACTCACATTTTTTTTCAATCTCTAAATGATGTGATTGCATATACAGGGTGAAAAGTATAATTATGTCATGCTCTAGAGGGTGGATAGAGATCGCGGAGACAAGCATTTTTAGTGTAAGAACCCATGTCCGGAAATGCACCGTTACGGAGTTAGTGCGCCGGGTGGGTAGGCAACCCGCCAAGTAGATTGAATTTCTCTACCCGGGTGGGTAGGCAACTCGACTGCATGATTAAATGGTAAGTAAGTTGCTCGCTTTCCGAGCTGTGAGTCGCGCGCATCACAGGAGTAGCGCACTACGTTGTTCGAGAAAGACGTTTGACAGTGTCAGTCCTGCGTGTTTCATACGGGCTACGTTTTGTGCAACCGATTTCAATTAAGGAACAAAGCCTGACGCGGCAGTAAGTCGGCAGTACTGTCGCCATAACCTTGGTGTCTTGCTACGTAAACCATGAACCGACTGACGTACCCAGAGCTAGCGGACATGCCTACCCACCCGGCGCACTAACTCCGTAACGGTGCATTTCCGGACATGGGTTCTTATACTAAAAATGCTTGTCTCCGCGATCTCTATCCACCCTCTAGAGCATGACATAATTATACTTTTCACCCTGTAGAATAGGTTTTAGCGATGATGGAACCCAATATATTTGCTAAACGTTTCAATCAATTTACTTTCGGAAACTTTATGACGAAATAAAAAAAAAACAGCTTTTAAATAGGGGTGAAGCTATTTAGAATGAATATATACACATATGTTAAAAATATTTTTTTTCATTAATAAATTAAGAACATCCTGTATTCTCTATTGCTTAATTTTGCAATAAAAACTCAAGCTTTTTTTGCTATAATTAGGTTGGAAACAAGGGTATACATCAATTTACTCATAACTGAAAATGTATTGTTGTTGTACTTTCTAAAACAATCATTTTTCAACGCGGCTGTGCTTTCAACGGCGTCAGACTTTTTAACTTGCTTCATTTTAAGTAAAAAATTCTCTCCGTTTCGTATTATGTAGTGTGTAATGTTTTAGGGAAACTACAATAACGAAGCATTTTGGACAGACATAAAAAATAATAAAAATCAACACGATTATACCCCAAAAAAAATATAGTATTTGCAATATCAATCATAACATAATAGCTAAAATGTAGAATGCTTTATCTATAATATAGATAAAGCATATGGCGAATTAATTATGTATAATATTAATATATTATAGATTCTATAATATATTAATATTATACACAATTAACTATATTTATTATCTGTGTTCTAATTACTTTTCTTATGTAACCACAATAATTATAAAATTTATAAACACTGTTTGTAATCACTAATGTTTAAAATATATAGCAATAATAAAATTTAAACTTATGCTATTGAGTATTTATTCAAGTTATGTTAAGTTTCATATATTGCAAAAAAAATTTTTCAATTTTTGATTATAATTTAAAAACTTGAAGAGAATATTTTTAAGTACGAATTAAAAATTAAATATTGAATTATTTTTATGTTTTTTAGATCAGTTCTGAAGAAAATCCAAATCCGGACCGAAACGTCAATGTATTAATTATTATTTTTTGTTAATATATTTGTCTGAACAATTAGGCTTTTGAAAAAAAAATAATTATCGATTTTTTTATTGTATTTTAAAACTTTATTATAAATAATATTGATAATCGATGCGAAAAACTTTCAAAAAACTTTTTTTAAATTATTTATAAGCAATTTAAAATTGATAAAATATTTAAAAAAATCACGTTACTGCAAACGCACTAAAATTGTTTTTGACAGTTGTGACGTCATAATGGTAAAATGTATATACGCAGTATACTATCAATGGCTTCTACATGTGTATTGACTAAAACATTATGACGTCACATTATGTTCGGGAAATGTCGGCGCGTTCTCGGAACTGGGTACAAAAATTTATTTTTAATTTGATATAACTTTTGAATTATAACGAAAATAAAAAAAAGAAAAATAGTTTTGATATAAAACGTATATACGATCTTTCCATTTATGACAAAAAAAAAATTTCATTCAAAAGCCCAATTGGTCGATAATTTTATTTATTGAAGAATTCTAATCAGACGTTAATCAAAGATTTGAGTATTTTGTTATGATTTTCAACGTGTGTTTAAAAATAATATCATTTCGTATATCGCAGTTTGCACATTTCATTTGTCTGTCATCTAAAATTATTGTGTATCGAGGTAGCAAACTGTTAATTACTGATAATAGTCAATCTCCTATGCATTAAATCTACTGTTTACACATCGCACATAAATTGCCTTTCTGATAATTAGTTTCTACCACTTGATTTCAAATCAACTAATTATTATTGTAATCAATCTTAATTGTGTATTCATAACTACAATAGGTGAGAAATATTACACATGCATAAATTAAGTACCATTTTATGAATTGGAAATTCAACTTCTCATCATAATTCATAATGTAATATTAATATTTCATACTCATCTTGATTGAGTCTGCTTTGTTTAAGAATGAAATAGAAATAGAACTGACTAATTATACCCAAACAGTAGTATTCTAGAGCTACTGAACTTTTTGGAAGCTATTTAGTCTATACTAATATTATAATCTCCGAAACTATTCAGAGTGAACATACCTATATATTATGTTAAAATAAAAGTGCTTTTCGTGGAGACAAATTTTGTAACGCAAGTCGACGAAAAAACGGTGGCATTCTACAAAGTCGGGCTAACCCGGACCGGGTCGTAAGTAATATATAAAAAAATCAACTAGATCTTTATAATACTATAGTCCTGTTCGGAAATAGCTGAGAGTGAGTCATAATTAAAGTACGGTTCGCTTAATAAAGAGACGAGACAATGAAACAATGTAAAGCATACCTGTCCCACGTAGAAAATCTGTGCCGCTTATGTTATATTGTGAAGTATAATTAGTATATTAAAATTACTAGGTACCTAGAATTTCCAAAATCTGAACAGAACTGTTGTGTGTTGAATGCATCCAAGTATTTTAAAACCGCATGGCATAGTAAAACATGTAATGTTGGTTAGCAAATAAAAATTATAATAGCTTTGACAACCACAGAATGTTACCTACATAACATGAGTTTAACTACTAATTATAGTAATAATGCAATATGAAATTAAGAAGGAAAAATGTTAAAATGACTTTAATTTACACAAAACAATAGAAAAATGATATCTCAAAATATTAAGAAAACGGACAAAGGAGAACCAACTATTTTAATGTTGAAGTAACCAGTTCTTTTGTTTAAAAATTTATATTTTAAGGAGGACGCTTCGTTATCGTATTTATTCGACCTATTTAAATTTTTTTTAAGCAAGACAATCATCATTTAGGTGTTTTCAAGTGATGGTGACGCAAATAGATAAAAATTCGGGAAACACGTTCATTCATTTCGGTATTATACAAGATATTAAAAAATCATGGAAAAACCACAAAAAGAATAGTAAAAGTGGATATGTAGGAACGTATGCGTGAAGTATGAATGAGTGTATGCATGTATAAATGTACATGTGTATTATATATTATATAAAAACAACATACTTACCTTTACCACATATTACCCTAAATTGAATAATTTTGTTTTTTTATAGTGCATATAGCCTTTGATGCTGAGCACTTATATATTAGAAAAAAAAATAGTAAAAGTAGTATTAATATTTGTTTGAGTACTATATTTTTTCCATATTTTGTGTAAGAAAACCTTTTGTAACAAGCTTACCAGTAATGATAAGGAAATTCTAATTAAATAAATTCAGAGAAATTACTAATTGAATTCTGAAACCTTTCATTTTTATCGAACAGGTTGATAGAAAATTATAAAATCATTCAAATAAAGAACATTTAATCGATCTTCAAACCATAATTTCGTTTAAAAATTCGTTGCTTTACTCTGCTCTTGTTTGAAATTGAAAAATTCAATTTTATTGTTGAAAGAAATTATTGTTTGTTTAAGAAAAAAAACGTATGTTTAATTCGAAAAACGCTTACAAAACGGTTTTTGGTCTTTTCTATTTTACACATGGTAGCAGGAATACGAGACATGTGTGTATAAGGTAATAACGAGAATAATATGATAAATATTGAATAAAATACAGCGTGATCCCAAAGACGCATAATTAAAATTAATAATCAAAATCTCAGCCAATTGAGCGATAGAACCAATTCAGCTTAAAAAAAACAATAGCATTCAGCGAAACGACTGTGTAATATGGGTAAAACTGTACAGGTAAAACGGTCGGTGTGTGGCCAATAACCGTCCTTCTTACCGGCGTTCAAAAATATCTGCTGCTGCTTGATTTAAACCGTCCGTTTTAAACGTGTCGTTTAAGTCGGCCCGTGTGTGTGACGACGCAGTTAAAAAGGACGGGTTTTGTTCGACTCTGTAACGTTGTAGGATCCATCAAAGCAGATCAGATGATGCAACGACTTCAGAAAAACTGAACGAAACAACGCCTAGTGTGTGGATATGGTCGTAGTTCGTGTTTACCCGTAGTTTTACCCGTGCGGTTAAAACTGCCAAAAAAGAACGAGGTGTATGGGGGCCTTTAGGTTGTTAAAAGTCTGTGATTTACCAACCCTCATAAATAAAAATAGTTTACAAGTAGTTTTATCAATGCAAATTTAATTACTGAAAACGACACATATCTAGCACACTAGATCGGTCCAGCACGGTCGGACAGAAATTGAAGGCAACCGACTGACGCTCATTGCTGACTGTTGGTTGCTCGTTGCAGGTACTGGTTTAATGTGCCCTACTCCGTTAAATCACTCGAGAGCCTTCACGAACAGGCTTTTTTGCTTCGTGCTATGCTGGTCGTGCAAGTTCAGGCTTAACAATTGTGCGCGGCATTTAAAAGATATTTTATTACAGTTGTTAGTTTTATTCAATCCCTTCTTTCTCTTTCCTCGTTATAGTCAGAGTGCCCGTCGGCAAAAAATTTATTGATACATACTCTCCCCAAACTTTGTATATGGCTTCATTAGGCCTAGTCTTACACCTATTTCCTCTATGACTTCAACCAAAACACTTAAATAATGCTCTCTGACAAATAAGATGAACCATTTAAAATGTCTGACACCCCGAATATGTAGAACATATTCGAGGTGTCAGACATTTTAATTGGTTCATGTTATGAGGAAATAGGTGTCAGACTAGGCCTAATGAAGCCATATACAAAGTTTGGGGAGAGTATGTATCAATAATATTTTTGCCGACGGGCACTCTGACTATTATGCCAAGTTTGTTGTTACATTCGTAGCATATAACAAATGATTAAAAAAAATAAATACAAATAAACGAATTCGAGAAAATCGCAATTTTCTGTTTGTTAGTTTATAAATTGGCCTCATATTTCCAATTTATTATTTCTGATAATATCTAGACTTTAATTAGTAATACTTATATTGGAATTGGATGCTTGTAATCGATGAAAAATGAAAAGTTTCAGCTATTTTAAAAATGATTTATTATTCAAAATGTTACGTTAGTCATATAAGACACCTTCTATGTAACAGTGTTTTGCCAGATATGCAATATGCATATACAATGTAAGTGCTTCGCAATGTGTTCCTCTATGTATGTGTGTGTAATGTGTATGCAGTCTAGATTCTAGTGCTCAAATTGAGATACGTCACGATAGCACTCACTAATTACCGCACGACTCTCGGGTTTTGTAACATCTCGTGTGTGGTTTATTTGTATCGTCGATTGTTCATTGTTCGGCAAAATAATACCGCTACGAAACCTATACTTTATCATTTTATAATTTTTTTACCACGTTTTAGTGTCTGTCCGGGTGGACAGATACATATAATTCATTCTCACTTGATTACCGTTGTAATGTACATAGATACCACTGGTTTATGGCTCAGTTGGTTAGAGCGTCGGGCTTATAGCACGAAGGTTGCGGGTTCGATCCTCCATGTGACATTATAATATTTTTATTTTTTTACGATGCATTTTTGTTTATTTTTTTACTAAAACGTATAAAAATATTAAAAGAAATAAAAAAAAATTAATATACCACGTTTTTAAAGGAAACTAAAAAGTGTAAAATAATTTCTTTACAGACAGATTTTTAACTTGGATTTGAAACGAAAACGTTCGATTTCAATACGTTCTTCCGATTGACCTGTATCGTAATCACAGACGAATAGACGTATATAGTTTTTCCAAAAATGTGTTTTTTTGATTCGGGGACTTCAAAACGAAAAAATATTGTTAAATTTTGAAATGATTCGTGACCTAAATTATTACCAATCCCCACTTGTGGGTTAGAATGGTAAAACTACAGTAGTCCAATCGGTGGAGATAAAAAGCTCCAGAAATTCGCAAACAGGCTGAATTTTTTTTTATAAGTAGTTTAAAGTGTACTGATTGAAATAAAAAAAAGTTCATTCGTCTGTCGATTTCCCAAAATAAAAAAAAAAATGAAAATCATTTTGATTTTCAAAATTCTTTGATATTTTTAAATGTAAAAAAGATAGGAAGAAATAAAAAATACCACGTTATAGAAGAAGTTTTTTTCTATACAAAAGATATCTTATACTTTTTTCGTCCGACTTATTGTTTGCCCGCAAAAAATTCGATAAACTATGTATCTATTTTACGCGCAGGATGCTCGGCTAGCCATGCGAGAACCTACTTTTTCGTGTCAGGCGTATTGAATTATAATATTTTACATACTTATAGGGTAATAAAATAAAAATTCAAATAGCCTATCTTCAAGTAGAAAATCTGAACTTTTCAATGGTGTAGTTAATTTTTTTTTTTTAATAAAATATTATGTATAAAAATGCAAGTATAGATATATATTTGAATCGAAAATCGAGCGTTGCAATAATATTTTTTTTTAAAAATAAGGAAAAGTCGTAAATTTTTTTTGAACCTGGTAAACTATTCTTTAGATGTTCTTTTTCATAAATAAAAATTCATGACCATAAATCTTATCTCGTTATTAAATACGGCCCTTGTTACTATTTTCAATTTTTTCGGAATCTTGAATTCACTGGAAAAAATATTTTTAAACCTCTGTAACACGATGAAAACTTAACGGATTTAAATGTATATTTTTTTAAATCGTAGGTATAATTAAGTGTATTAAGAATCACTAAATATAAAGTTAAGTTTTCAAATTTTTTTAATATTAACGATTTTTCATCCATAAAGAGAAAACAGACATTTTTTTGGTTTTTCGTCTGTATCTTTTTATATCGTTGAATATAAAATTTCATACTATTACATTACGAAGATAAATACTCAAGGAATAGAATGTGATATGTGGCTAGGTAAGAAAGTATCTAGGTAAAAAATACAATGGAAATTAAAACAGGTAAACAAATCTTTGATTAACGTCTGATTAGAACTCTTCAATAAATAAAATTATCGACCAATTTTTCCATGACTATTTAATAAAAAATTGTTTGTTATTATTTTTTCATTATTTTGATAATCATTAATAATTTTAAAAGGTTTTATAAAAAGCTAATTAGAATTAATATCTCAAAAATGGTGCATTTTATAAGAAAATCATTAGAGACTTTTTTTCTTTAGAATTGTCCAAAAAACCTAAAAAAATTGGTTTCGACGCCAAAAACAAAAAAAATTTATTTTCCGAAAATTTTTTGCAAATTTTGAAATTTTTTTTTGAAAATTTTGTTTTTTTTTTAATTTTTTATTTGGAATATTTAGAATATGCATTTCTAGACAAATAGTGTTATAAACATTTTTGTAAAACTTAATGATTCTTGCTTCTGCAAAGTGATTTATTTGCTTGTTTGCCGACGCAATATGGCTTACTAACTTTCCGAATTTTTTCCAGGTAAACTATAGCTCTGACGAAAAAAGTACAAGATATCTTTTTTATAGAAAAAAATGTCCCCTACAAGGTAGTATTTTTTATTTATCTCTATCTTTATCCCAGCTTAAAATATTCAAGAATTTTGAAAATAAAATTTTTTTACAAATTTTTTTTTGACTTTGGGAAATTGATAGACGAATGAACTTTTTTCTATTTCAATCAGTACACTTTAAACTACTGATAAAAAAAATTTTAGTCTGTTTGCGAATTTCTGGAGCTTTTGGTTTAAAATTGTCTCCACCGACTGGACTAAGGTTATAATTCTAATTTTGTAATCCACATGAATAAAACTAAGCTTGATTCAATTTTACTTAAGATTTGTCATATTTTGCAACTCATAATAAATCAATGGTAATTTTCCACTTGTGGGTTAGAATGGTAAAAAATGATTTCAAAATGCACTATTCTTCTCACCTGTACAGAAGGGATGCGCACATCTAAACGCAACCGCTTCCAGGGGTCAGACGTACCGCACCCCACCTAACTTCAATAGGAAGGGAAATATCAAAAAATTAGTCGCCCGAAAATTCACTTTTTCCCGACGTTGCTAGCTCTTATCCTATACGGAAGATATACATGTCAAAAAAAAGTGTGTACGATGAATCCGTACCTTTTACTTCTGTTGGATTGAAACATCTACTTAATTAAACTCTAAAACTGACTGACTGACAGGCAACGCACAACCTAAGCCGGCCTAAAACGAAATTTGGACAGGAGTTCCTTATATACGCGACATAAGTAAGGATTTTTGTAAAATTCAACGCTTAGCGGGGGTTTCTGAAATCAGAACTGTAATACGGTTGAGCCGAAGTTCCGCTACTGTTAACGCTGTCTAACTGAGCGCAGCCTTGTTTCATCTAAATCGGGTTGCGGAAATGAATAATATATTTAGGATTAAATGATTATATAATGAGATTTAGTAAATTTATGATAACGTCATTACATTAGAGCCTCGATAAGTTAAAAACCTCTGTAACTTAAAAATTCCCCAGAAAGTCTAAAACCTCCTATACTTAAAACACAAAACCTCGGTAACTTAAACAAATATTTTGAGCGCTGGCCCACGATAACTTAAAATAATATTTTGCTGATCTCCATAACTTAAAGTATTATCAGTGGGTCAGCGTGAATAAGTATGCAAACAAGAGGTTTTGCCAAGAAGTTTATTAATTTTCACTTCATTCTTTCACTAAATCGCTTTACGTATACATAAAATGACTGACTTTTTCATTTAAATTTAATAAATATGTAATTGAATCTAATTGAATAAATAAATAGATACAAAATTTATTAGCAATTTATTGGAACAGCTGAAATTCGTTTAGTTAAAAATTGAACTTCCAAAACATAACTTCAGCTCTTGAGAAGTAAAAAACTCGATAACTTAAAATTTCCATTGAACTTTAACTTATCGAGGTTCTACTGTATTTGGAATATACATTATGAATAAAGGATTAAGTAGCAAAATCCAATGTAAAAACGAAAACCAATCTTATTCAAATTTAATTTATCTAAAATACATTTCTCTGTTAAAATATATTATATGAATAATAATGAGCACAGGTAACGCTCCAAATTTAATATGTTACCGCAATGAAATGTTTCGATGCTATTTTATTTATAACATATTCTGTTGTATAACTCTATATGAGGTAATATCCATACCGTATGTTGATTTACTGAAGTAACTAATTTGAAAAATACAGAAATTATTTTTAGCACACTCATTGATAAAATATCAGTTTTACATGTCTGTGCAGCGATAGTGTTACATTAAATACTAGTGTGTAAAGTACAACAAATAAATGCTATCTCACCACTCCAACAGTCGGTCCTGTCAATTACAATTTAAATCCATCTGAGCGACAGAGACAGCAAAGTAGGCAAAGTTTTTGTAAATAATCCAAATGGTCGAACACTGAACTGTCAAACATATTATATATACTTATTATGATGTAAAAAACAGCTATTTTATATGAGGTACGTCATTTTTTACTTGAAAGAAACGGTTTTAGACGTGGACAATTCTGATTTATTTATGACGAAACCGTGACGTATATACACTTCTCAAAAAACATTTGACTAAATAAAGGCCGCTGCACATCAGGTGAATTCATTAGCAGAAAAAAGCTTTACTTAATAGTGACTTAAGCTCTCTTAAATTTGGGAAATGGTAATGTCTTCATGCAGAGAACTGAGGGCTATTTCAAAAAAGACTTATGGCCGCAGCACACGAGGCTGAAACGCTGCTAGGAGTTCTGCTAGCCAGTAGGGTGGATACGAAGCTAGAAATGACGTCCCTGCGGGCTGGCCTGCTAGCTCACAAGATAGGTTTTAAAATTAGAACAAGGGCTATTTTCCCTGCGAGATTTGCTGCTAGGTATGAGCAAGGACCAATCGGGAAGCAGTATCTTGTCACGTAGGCGCTTGAACAAACACCCATATGTTTGGGTGAACGTCACAATATTCAACAAAAACACTAAGGAGTATAGTGCAGTGTGTATTTATTCTTTAAATATTCTTTAACTATTTTACTTGATAAATTGGTTGGCGAATTGAAAGTAAATTTTATTGCAACGAATAAATTTGTCGAGGATTAATAATTTCTATCTTTAATGGTGTTCGATGAATATGGCCATAAAATTAAATTAATAGTTCATTACTTATGTTACCACAGTGTACACATTCCCATATAGTAGTGGCAGTGATATTTATCTTTTTCCACATAAATTACCATTTTACTTTAATAATTGTTTTCAGATATGTCAGAATATTAACTTAGACGGTTGTCAGAGTTAAACCAAAGACCAGAGACTTTCATTCTCCCCACCAAATTTAATGTAAATGTCTTCTGTTTCATATATATTTAATAACTTCGTTATCATAAATACATTACATTCGTAATATGGAAATCGCGTGCCGTTGTCGCACTGTGTACAGTTTTGCCAACTCAGCGAAAACAAAAACCTTGCTTTTGTCTTTGTCTTTGCTCTGTTCGTTATGCTTCTATCGCACTTTATACTCTCACGTTCAGTTTCGAAATAATGTAAATTTTACCGATATATTCAGCGACTCGAAAATATGTACACAAAGCTTTAATATTTCACAAAGTGTTTATATATTTCACACTCATACCAACTAGTTTTAGGTTCAAAATATCACAACGTGCATTGTCTTATACAAAGCTGTACAATGTCATCTTAATGCCGTAAGCGATCGTCACTTTCACGATTAATAAATTGTTGGTTCCATGGAAATTTTTTTTTTCAGTTTTGAATAATATCGTTTTTTACCAAAGTTATATTTTATTGTTTGAAACAATATTTTTTTTTAATTTTTTTTTTATTTAAGGGAAATAAGTACAAAGATGTTGACATTTGATTATAATAAAGAAAATAAAATTTCAAAAACAATAGGGCTCGTCATATTTGAATACCAAACATCCTCCAAAAATTTGGTTTCAATCCGCACAGTACAGTTAACATCATAAAATTAAAATAAATATACGCACAAGAAAAATAAAATACATCATGAAAATGCGTAAGTTATACTAATACATTATCAGAATGTACACTTTTACCAGCTTTGCGTGAATCCATGACTGCGGTCAACACTTGACTCGATATTTCATCCCACACACATAGTATTTCTTGCTTTTGTTTGGCATGCCTACATATCAGATAAGCCCCAAGCACAATGAAATGTTTATATTTGATATTTAATTACGCTGACTTAAATTACACGCGTTAGAATAGTATAGGTATGTCCTTTGAAATGATCGCCGGGACCGAAGGGGTTAAAGAGCGTAGCATAAATCTACGGAGAGGCGCAAGTATCTAAAAAACAGATCTAATAAATAACTCAAAACCATTCAGTTTTAACATTGAGGTCTGATGAAAAATTCGATTTTCGGAAATATGACCTTCCCTTTTTTTTGAAAATTTTCAATAGGTAGTGGGAAGTTAAAAAGAATAAGAGCCGCATAATATTAACGACGGAAATTGCGAAATGTAAGCGAGAGAGTTGTGTAAAAACATTATAAAGCCAATTCTGAAATAAAATGAAAATTTAAAATTCCTTTTTTTGTCTGGTTTTTTTATTTGACGATATTTGAACGATGTAATACCGTTGGATATTTCACAAAACAAATGAGTTCACGGTTTTAAATCCTGTAGCTGTATATGACATGAAGTTTTTTTTATTAAATTCAATCTATAACATAGGTAGAGATACAAAAGATAGAAATGATTGTAAAATTCCTTATTTTTTATCAAAAAGAAAAACTAAATTCAAACATAAAATTCCATCAGCCCAAATGATATAGTTCTGCTTTTTTGGTATTGATTTAATGGATATTGATTACAGTGGCGGATTTACACATTTCCCAAGTATAGGCTTTTAAATTTTTGCCGCCCTTGCCTCTACAATTGTCAGTTCCTAGATTATTTTTACAATCCAACAATTTGGTTAAAATTGCACAAACAGTTTTAGGGTATATTTCTGATCTAATCAAAGCTTGATCATGTACAACTAATAAGGCGTGGTAATCTATGCTATACTTACACAATAATGTACATTCGGTAAACCCCCCCAAATTTGCCACCCCTAAAATCTGCCGCCCTAGGCCTACTCAGCCTGCTGGTAAATCCGCCACTGATTGATTAATTACTTTTAGAATTTTAACAATTTCACAATTGTTTTCGTTTTGAGGTTCTTCGAGTAATAAAAACACAATTTCGGGAAAAGTCTGTTCGTCTTAGGGTTGGGTAACTCAGATCTGAACCAGTTCAAAGAGCCGGCTCCGACAGAAGATCCGTGAGAGCCGGCTCACTCTTTTATGAGCCGACGGCTCAACGGATCCGCATAACTCAGTGAAACACTTAACACACAGAAGCAATTTAGTATCTGTCAGCTCAAACTACTCATGCATCATATATGGTCTGGCTATGGTACACACTAAGCACAGGCGGTACAGACTGTTATTACAGTGTTTTACTTAAGTCACAACTATTTAAGGTATTGTATTGCATAATATTATTGTAATATGCTTTCTGTAACATAGCAAGTAGCAACCTGTAAAACCCCGCCTTATAATATGTGAGTCAGGCACTGGCATAATTTTACGTGATATGATTGACTCAACTAACTCAGCGGCTCAGTTGACTCGAATAACATATTATTTAGAACTCGGCTCTTTTTGAACCGGTTCAGGGAGCCGGCTAACATACGGGATCCAGGTGCAAAGATGCAGATGACTAAAAAGACCCGTTTATCTCATCTCTAGTTCGTCTGTCGTCTTCATAGATTAACAGACAAACGCAGTAGTGTCACACTTTTTGCACTGGAGCACGATACCATGTCAACGCATCGTCGTTTCGAGAAATATAATTGTTTACTTCTTGCTTGCTTTCAAATTACAATGCTGTACGGACTTTAGAGTGAACCACTTGTATTATAATGTCTCAGAAGATCACAGTATCGAATAGTGAAAAACGTTTTTTTATTTAAAAAAATGTTCCAAAATGACGACCCAATAGTTTAGAAAAGTACAATTATTTCCCTTATATTGATCAGCAGATTAAACTAATAATCACAATGCAATGCATAGTTTTTAAACGCGTAACAATAACTTAATTTTGCTTCCCAAACCTGTCTTTTTCGAAATAGCCCTGAATTCTCTACATGAAAACATTACCATTTCCCAAATTTAAGAGAGCTTAAGTCACTATTAAGTAAAGCTTGTTTCTGCTAATGAATTCACTGATGTATTTTTTAATTATAATTAATTGACGAAGCTAATTCTTTTAATTTTTATCATAACAGTACGTAAACTAACTTGTAGATCGGGTATATTTTTTATATTAAATATCGTGCGAGGATGTAGTGTATGTATATAAAATGGTAACCGTTATATAAAGCTCAGGGACACTATACCTGACACCGCATATTATATATAGTTCAGTGTTCAGGTGAGCGGTACATTACAGGTTTACCTGTATTGTACTGTAATAGCACAGTTCAGTTACACTATCCATAATACAGCTTTGTCACTCAGCAATATTTTGTTCTACAAAATTCAGTGCGCATGTCACTTTTCTGGTTGAAATTCCATAGTTTATAACGCAGAATTGGCATAGCCGAATATACGATATTTTATTTATCGTCCAAGGTCATGCTTGTGTCTATGGAGTCTGTTACCTTTCATGGCCAAAACGCTGGGCCGATTGTGATGAAATTCAATATGGAGATAGCTTGAAGCCTGGGGAAGAACATAGGATAATTTATTTTCAAAATTCAACTCATATGGGGATGAAGTGGGGGTTATAATATTGTATGAAGTTACGCTTTTGCAGCCAGACCGCTTAGCCGATTGCGTGGTGAATCCACAAAATCATGTTTTTGCAAAAGATAAAACATAAATATTTACAGGGCCGTCTTAAATTAGAATCTTGTTTAAATTAAGAAATTTTTAATCAATAATATCAATTGTATACACTGATTTCACGCGGACGAAGTCGCGGGTAAAAACTAGTAAAACACAAGCCAACGATATATCTGCACAATAAGCGTCTCTGATGCTGTGATATATTAATTATATTGAAAAGCAAATTTCTAAACAAATTAGGCAGATACAGTAACGTAATAACTTACAGGCTGAATAAACACATTTAAAAAAAAATTATAACCTTTAAATTAAAAAATATTCTTCAAAATGTTTATTACGACGAAAAATGCATTGAATCACTTGTTCACTAAATATGCAGCAATCCAATTTATGATTGGCTGCGCGCCCTCAAGATTGTTTTCCGCATGCGCGACATTGTGCTTGCATAAAACTTGGGTACCGACACGAAGTGAAATTACTGTAATCACGAATAATGCTTTCTCTACCGTGGTAATATCTCGTGTGGAGATATTGGATGCATGAAGTACTTAAGGGTTTCATTGAACTCGGGTGATATGTTTAGAATACAGTTTACACAACATGCTACAAACGCCCTGTCGGTAAATGGAGAATCTGTATAAAATAGATAACACACATTCAAACATGTGTTGAAGTTTTAACATGCATATTTTGAAGTATTGCTATCATATTATTTTTATGTTTAAGAAATAGGGTTGGAGTGTAGGTTTTAAATAGATACTATAGTTTTGTGTTCATCCAGAAACGTTACATAGTAACTCTGTTCCAGCCTCTCTGCGAACGGTAACAGAATTTTCACAGTCATGCGTGTTGTGTTACCACAAAAATCTGGGAGCAAATTATTCGCATTGTGTTGCGACACAATGTCAGAGAAAGGTGCACGTGGCTGGTTTGATTAAAAGCACAAGATGGTCTCTGACCAGCGTTGCCAGACGTCCCGATTTTGTCGGGACGTCCCGATTTTTAAATCAAAATTAAATGTCCCGCGCGGGACAGGCTCAGTCCCGCTTTTCAGGGATAATTCGGGGATCACTTTAAAAGAAGTTAAATCTTCACAGAAATATCATGAATAAGTAATTCTTTTAAATAATTATTCTGTTATTGTAAGTTGCAATTTGTAACACTCACTCTACAGACTATTGTTTGAAACTCCATATTTTTCTAATGAATAAAACTTTTTTGATTTTGATTTGTTTGTTTTTTTTTTTTTTTTTTATTCTGAAGACGAATAAGACTCAACTATTTAACGATAGGGTAAATCTGATTTAAAATATTATATTTTTATTAAATTATATTTTCTATGGCTATTTTTGCTGTCTATTGTCACGTTAACGTAATTTTAATTCAAATAAAAAGATAAATCGGTTTTTGAAAACTTCTGATTATTTTTTTACTATGTCCCGCTTTCGACGAAAGAATCCCGCTGTTTTAACTCAAAGAGTACCAAAATCCCGACTTGGCAAAAAAAACTGGCAAAGCTGTCGCTGACCAATGCACCGTGGCGTTGCGACGCAACACAACAGAGAAATATTCCTCCAGTCGTATTCTCTTGCTGAGTTGTGCGATTTATTAAAAAACATTAACTTGGTTATTATTTTATGTATATGTGTATATTCTCCTCAGTTGAAGCGATATGAATTTCAAGAATAGCTGATATATATCTACATAAATCGTTATAATATAGCGGAGCACTCAAACTGCAGTGCCGTTATATGTAGGTACAGAATGAGTATGACCCGCCATAATTTATCAGTGATTGGGAACCGAACCAGCGATACATTGAGAACGACAGATCAGAGTAATGTACACATAGAGATTACACGATACGAACGTTCTCGTTTTGTTATAAAGGATGTATCAAAATATAAAGTCAATAAGTTTGTTCCAAGCAGCCAGCAAATGGATAACGATGCGCAGTAACTAAAACCAAGCTGTTTGTGGCGATTTTGGAACACGTTTTAGCTACTGCGCATGCGGGTGACGGTTTCGTTACCGTTTGCTGGCTGCTTGGAACAAACTTATCGACTTTATATTTTGATACATCTTTTATAACAAAACGAGAACGTTCGTATCGTGTAATCTCTATGTTTACATTACTCTGATCTTTTTTTGAAAATTAACACTAACTTCTAAAAGTTTACACCCGAATTTTCAAGGAAAAAAATACAAGAATTAATTGTTAAAAAAAATCGAAGTTTTCAACAAAAACAAAAAAACCTTTGATCACGACCTAATTTGTGGATTTTCAAGTAAAAGGCTTCATTGACGCGACTACATACACTGTGCTATCAATTAATAATAATTTTTCTTATATATAAGCCTTCTAAAAAAATATTGTGACGATAATAATCGTTTAATATTATGCTTTCACTAATTCAGTAAATAAAATATACTGCAACTGGAATTTAATCGTAATGATTATTATTAGCCATTGATATAATATTACAAGTATTTAAAATCTTTCTTAACGTTTATTAGTTTAAAACACTTAAGCAAGTCCGGCTAAATAGAGAAAGCCAACATTCATGTAGTGTTGTTATTAAAATATTAGCTCTCGCAGTAAGTCGATTCTGCGCTGAATTGTGCTATATTTAAGAGAAATCAAAAATTAACTGTCGTGGGCACTGTAGAGTAATGTAACTCAGCCAACGCGAAATTGGTTGTTTCGGGTTCAAGTCCCGACAGTGACATTTAAATTTTTCTTATATATAAGCCTTCTAAAAAAATATTATGACGATAATCTTTTAATATTATGCTTTAACTAATTCAGTGAAAAAATATACTGCAACTGGAATTTAATCGTAATTATTATTATTAACCATTGAAATAATAATATTAATTAACCGTATATTCGTAATCAGGAAAATGTTAACGTTTACTGTCTAGGTCTGTATTTATGTCGCTGAAACAATTTTCAATTAATTTGATTTTCATATCAAAATTGGCATCGAGCGGTTCGTAAAATATAGTTTTGCGATATTTGGAAAATCACACAGATTTTTTCCCGACAAACTAAGTTATGGAAACCCAGGACTATAGAGCTCTTCACCGAACTGCCAGCTTTGCCAGTTTCGTGAAAGTCAATCTGACTGTATCGGTCTATTGTATACATTGTATAATAATATGTAATATGTTTTGAACGTCGCGTTGGTTCAAGCTTAGCTCAGACTCAACAATATGTCGCCAAAGGGGTTGGTGTAGTATTACCTTCCTTTAGGTACTCAAGTCTAGTCTAGTTTGGAGCTATGATAGCCCAGACCAGGTGTCATACACACGGTGCACATTTGCACTGACACCAGAGACAACGCCCACAGGCATCTTTCATGCACGTACCTACCGCAACCGTAAACACTGTCTTGCTCTTATTTGTTTCATACTGTTGGAGGTCAAGTTTCTCATTTAGAAGATTCTTAGGTTAGAATAATTGCAATCGGGTGAAAGGACCCCGCGCAAAACATATTGTAACAAAACTGTTTTAGTTCGTGGTGAAAAATATTTATTTACAATAGTGAAACGTAAACAAAACAGTTAAATACACAAACAAAAGTACTTCTCTGTAACGTAACAAAAACAAAACAACAATTCTAACTAATAAAATAAAAGAATAAGTAATGATGAATACAAAGTCACTATTTATGTACACAAATGAAATGTTTCTGAATAATTTTAATGTTTACATTTTCCTGTTTGGTATGTCGAAATATTGAGCAGAAATTATAATATACTAAATATATTTTTAAGCGAAAAATTCCCTAAACACTAACTCTGGAATTAAAATGATGTAATATTATGGAAGTTAAGCTTGAAGAGCAGACATGATCTTTAGATATTCTGTATAAAATATGGTAGGCACATATAAACATAGGCAAAGCCGGATAGAGGTAGTCCCGGATTTAGGGTCACATGGGTACTTATATAATATGTAACGTGTAGTACAGGTGAATCGTGTAAGTACTAAGTACAAAATGCAGCTCGGTTAAAGCTGGATTTATAAAAATACTCAGTACGGACGCAGTATAAAACAAGGTATACAAAATAATTAGGTACCATTTGTCTGAACTTTAATATTCGACATGGATTATTTCATTTGCGCAAAATTATATACACCCTTCAATAAGCAAATCACTGACTGCAATTTTATTACAACTTTTAACCTCAGTAGTATTATTTTTCGCTTTTTAGTGGCTTTTTGGAAAGGTATAATTTTTTCAAAGCTTTTTTGTTGCCGCATTCTTCGTTAATATTTTTTACTAAACTAAAACAAATTACTGAACCGATTTAAGTAAAATTGGCGTGAGACCACCCAGTTAATAGAAAAATATTTTTAAAAGCCCGTTAAAAACTACCAGACCGAAATTGGTATTGCATGAATTGTAAGTTATTCTGAACAAAATTTTTCAAATCGGTTACTCTCTCGAAAAGTTATGGCTGCCCGAACATTTAAGAAATATAGTAGACCCTCTTTAAGTCGAACCTCGAGATGTCGAAAACCTCCAAAACTCGAAATAAAGTTTTGTTCCCTTCCCTTCAAGCCTTAAAGCCTCCATTATTAGAAATCTCAACCCTCCACAGGTCGAAATAATCAGCGAGTACATATTTTCCCTCCATAACTCGAATAAATAAATTTGACTTCAGTATCTCGAACATAACAACTAAACATTAGTAAGAATGAATCTTAACATCTACAAGTCGAATATTTCCGCATAAAATCGAATTGATAATCTCTTTTTTTAAGTCGCTTAAACGTGACTTAAATTCGCGACAGTGAGTATGTATACCAGGCTGTGTTTAGTTTTATCTATTTGGATGCCGCCCTGAATCTATAAATATTAGGCTCTTGCTGGCCTATATACACGAAATACACGAAAGCTCGATCATCGCGTGTAATTTCCTGAACGGACACTAGCAAAATCTAAATTTCACGTTGAGATAATGTTCCGGTAGAGTTTGCATGGAAAGTGCATCTCCGGTACGTACTTATTGCCTCCGGCAGTATGTGGACTCCTGTCGTAGTCAAGTGTAGAAAAATAAAATTCTTACGTAAGTACTTTCTAGACTACAAGTACAAAATATAATATTACGTTAACTTTAAAATACATAGAAGATGCAATAAAATAACGAGAGGAAAATGATAAGATATATTTAATAACATTCTGACTGCGCTAATTTAAAGAAACGAATCCCATTTCTTCGACAATTCAAATTATAAATGCTTTGAGAAGTTTATTTTAATCTGAAAATTATATGAGATAGATAAAATTTAGTTAAAATTAGTGACTAAAATAATATCCAAATCTTTGATTAACGTCTGATTATAATTCTTCAATAAATAAAATTATCGACCAATTTTTCAGACAAAATATTAACAACAAATAATAATTAATACATTAAAGTTTCGGTCCGGATTTGGACCTTCTTCAGAACTGATCTTAAAAATACAAAAATTGATTAATAATTAATTTATAATTGGTATTTGAAAAAATTCGCTTTAAGTTTTGAATTATCAAAATTGAAAAAATTGGCTGATAATTTTATTTATTGTAAAATAGTATCCAATATAACTTATTGTTTACTGCTAGCATCCCGGTCCGGATCGCCCGAATTTGTAGATTGGCACCGTTTTTTCGTCGACTTACGTTGCAAAAGGTAATGCGCATATTGATCCTCCGACAAAGTATCATCTTGACCAAATATCCTACAGGAAAAATATTCCTCGACATAAAAACAGTTACGGGGTCGATGCGATGGCGTTCTTTTTGCGCAGTGAAAAGGGGAGGGTGTTTGGGGGAAGTTCTTTAAAAAACAATTACGGGGTCGTGTATACAAAGTGAGATACTAATAGAATAATTCTACACTAGTTTACTGGTAGGATATTTTGACAGAGATATTTTTTCGGGGACTATTTTGTCTCCACGAAAAACGCTTTTATTTTAACGCGATAATACATGTAAACTACTATTATTTCATTTTAAATTAGTAGACAAAATGTGTCATTAAAAATTAATAGTTTGTGAAGATAAGTGTGAAAGAATCAACTATATCAAATAATTCTTTAAATACGCTCCCGTTGCAATATAAATACAGGTAAAAAGTCAGATGAAAATTAGGTCACAGCTACGAGAAATACAAAATGGCAGTAAATAAGTCATATATTGCCTTCTGGCAAAATTAGAACAGTGTAATGTTATTACCAATTCCAATTTAAATTAGGATAAATCGGGTACAACAGAAAGTTGCTGGAAAATTTAGAGAATTTTAAACAGTTTTATGTAATTTCGGTAAAAGAATTAAGGTTGGTGACGGACATAATAAGCCTCTTAACAATCCAAAAACAATTACTTTTTATATCAATTTTTAGGCGACGTTTCGGCAAGAGAAAATATTTAATTCTTTTCAGAGGTTTTCTGATTCTATTTTACAATCAGTTCATTTTTTAAATTCTTTTTTCGGTAAATTTCCACTGACCGTCATGAAACCTAAATAGGCGTTACTGACTCTAATGTTTTCCAGGGAGACGCTCTGACTTTGCATTTTTAACCGCAACATTCCATTTTTGCACATACCGCTAAACTAGCGGTATGTGCTTTATTATCGCTTCGTGCGTCAGAGCTGACTTTCGTTCATATAAGAAGTTATATCTAAGTTAATTTCACACGAAATCCATTCAAATTGAAGCTTTTTGAAAAGAGGAGATTCTAATCTATAAAACAGAACCATTTTTAAATCAATTAGAGTTCATAAATACTGTTAAAATTGTAATTGAAAATTACAAACAGCAGTTGTCGGTTGGTCTGTACGTATGTACGTACGTCACGACTCTACAGATCGGTCGGATTGCCTTAGATTATATTTTATTCACTTTTTTTACTATCAGACCAGAACCCTATTTAAATTCACTAAAATGTGTTCAGTAGTTTAATTTTTATAAACAGTTTTATTTTATTATTTTTGACAGCTAATAGTTTAAAAAACAATATAATAATTGCTGTGTAAATATAGTGTAATCCATAAAACAAGTGCTACACTTCTATACCGTGATAACACCACTATACGTAGTAGGCCGCCGTAGCGTAATGGTTATGCCGTTGGATCCCTAAGGGCAAGGTCCTGGGTTCGATTCCTTACGAGATCATTAATTTTTTTCTTTTTTTTTCTTTTTATTTTGTTTTATTTTATTCCACTTGATATTAATTATATATTATATTATGTATAATTCTTAATTTTTTTTATTTTTGCAAACTTAAAAAAAATATTTTTTCAATTTTTAATTATTTATTTCTTTAAATTTTTAAATCTTTTTAAATTTATTAAAAATATTTTTTGTTATTTTTTTATCATACAGTGGAAAACTTGCGGGATGTGCACTTTTGGTTTTGCCAACTATTGCACATACCGCTATTATTGGTTTATTGTTAGAAAAATATGTATCTATACAAATATTACAAAAAGGTGAAGTTTGTAAGTTTGGATGTCGGAGGTAATCTCCTAAATTACTCATGATGCGATTTCAAAATTTTTTTCATCGTCATTTAGAACCTTCAGAATGGACATAAAAGCGCTTCTCATGCATACAAATTGTGAAACGCAAGATGACGAAAAAACGGTGGCAGTCTATAAATTCGGGCGAAGCCGGATCTGGCCGCTCGCGCTAGTCTATTATAAAGAAAATACAGTCAATATTATGTTCATTGTAACAAAGCAAAGCTGAGAATATAAAAAAAAAACAATTTCATGAAGAAATTATATTTTGTGTTAACTCATTTCCGTTACACTCTGTTTAAAAGCATGCGCATGTATTTTATATAAAAATCATTAAAATACATAAAGAATAATTTATTTACCGGGTGTTTTTTTGAAAACATTGGACGTTTTTCTTTAAAAAACAACGGGTTGAATAAAAAAAAGTTCGAACGGAAGTTGTTGGGTTTTGATGGGGAAATCGTTTGGACACAATAACTATCCCACCACCTCACCCCTTAGCAGGGGGAGGGGGTGACTTTTGTATTTTAAATGGGAATTCCCATTTTTTATCATCGAATTTTTTTTTGTCTGTGAAAATGAACATTTTTTGTTTGAATTTTTTTTTAAATTTAACTTAGTTTACTTGCAAATGGCTAATAATGATTTTTTTTAAGCAGTCTCTTGAAAAAACTCTCCATGGTTACGGATTTTATTTTTGTAAGTGGGTTACATCGAAGTACTGACTCATTCAAGCCGGGGGTGCAACGGAGGGGAGAGGATGACCTTTGTTTTTTAAATAGGATATTGTTAAATCGGATATTGTTTTTTGTCTGAACTTTTCTTCAATTCGGCTCGTAGTTTTTTACCAAAACGCCCATTAAATAAATCATTATTAACGATTTGCAAAAAAAATAAATTTGAATTAAAAAAAAAATTCGGACGAAAGATGTGCATTCTCACGTAAAAAAAACGATGATAAAAAATGGGGTTCCCATTTAAAAACCAAATTTCACCCCCTCTCCATACTTAGGGGTAAGGTGATTATTGTGTCCAAACGATTTCCCCCTCGAATTCCAACAGCTTTCATCCGGACTACTTCAATACTCAACCCGTTGTTTTTTAAAGAAAAACGTCCAAAAACACCCGGTATATGGTCACCTATACCCCTGTAGAATGTAGATATTAAAAAAGGTGTTTTAATTATTTAAAATTAAATTGAAAAAATCTCTGAAAATTATTTTTATGACATGCTTGAATATTTATATTTAGAATATGTGTACATTTTATAAGCTGGTGTTTTACATCTGTATCATTTTTTTTATTATTTTCAATAATTATTGTGTTTTTATTAACCAAACAATTGTGCCAATAGTAATGAATATACAGTATGTAAACGCGTAAGGTGTACATAGGGAAATTAGCATTGGGAAAAAATACTTGGATCAGAGTTAGTCATGACTGCATTAATTGTTATTTCTATTGAATTATCGTGGTAATCTTGAGGATTTCTATTTTATTTTGATTTATTTTTATTTTACTTGGCTTTTTTAATAATAAAAAGCACTTATAAATATTATTTTAATTTTTTTGTACAAAAATAAAACAAAAAAACAACTCCATCTGTTTGGAAACATTTCATTCAAAAATTGTCTGACAGGTATGACGTATGCGCGTTGGTAAATCAGTGACCCAATGTCTTTAGGTTCAACACGAATAGGCGGAAATATTTTATCTCGCACCATATTTAAGTATTTTTGGGAATTTAATGTCCCATTAATAAAAAAGTCCGATTATGTTGTAATCATTTGAATAATATTTTCTTCGGTAGTATACACATTCATTTTGCAAAAGAATATTATCTGTCAAATTGAAAAACAAGATTTCAAGGCTCACTCTGATCCAGTCATTTTTTCCCAATGTTAATTTCCCTATGTGCACCTTACGTGTTTACACACTGTATGGAATTACAATTAAAATAAAAATAAAACAGCTGTACTTATGTACCTATCTAGTTAGTAATATACGACGACTGAAATAAATATTGTCAGTCATCACTAAAAAAGACAAAATGGATTCGAACCATCAAGTCAAAAACAATCCATTACAGCCCTAGAAACCATTCCAGAACATAAACCTCGTACACACCAAACCTCCTACAGGCATGGTCTAGTCCCTAAAGACTAAACAGTTCTCTTGTTAATTTCTGTTGCTTCGCATGAAGTGGTTAGAATAGGTTTTGCGGAAAGCTGCATAAATAAATTGATACATATTGTTCCAGTGCTGCGTGAAACTCTAATCCAAGTAGAGTTATGTTGTCATAGTTCGATTGTTATCTCATGTAGTGCCGACCACATGTTATGGCATATTAAACCCAACCCTATAATACAGACTTTGTGTATAAGCTAAACTTGAGCTTTGTTAAACTTTAATAAGAGTAACATTTTGTAGCCGCAATCTGATTAATAACGCATATTCGTCCATGCGTATAGCTCGACCCTCTCTGAACTAGAATTATGTTGCCGCAGGGCAGAGTGAATAATGCCGAAATGATATTTATAATATATTTGAGTATTATTTCATTTCTTACATACATTCTGTGTAACATTTATGGCTCTATTCTTATACGGTTATTATTAAAATTAACAGCGCCATTAAATTTCAGTCTTAAGGCCTCTGCACACGAGGCTAGAAACGCTGCTAGGAGTTCTGCTAGCTGGTAGGCTGGGTACGAAGCTAGAAATGATGTCACTGCAGGCTGGCCTGCTAGCTCACAAGATACGTTTCAAAATTGGAACAAGTGCTATTTTCCCTACTAGATTTGCTGCTAGGTATGAGCAAGAACCAATCAAGAAGCAGTATCTTGTCACGTGGGCACTTGAACAAACACCCGCAAACCAACATGGTGTCGCATTCTGTTCAGAGTCAGACAACAGACACGTTTTGCTCTGTGTTTATATTCGAACTGTCACTGCGCGTGCACCAGATCTATCCACAAATCTAGCTTGAAAAATAGTCTCGTGTGAAGCGAGCACTTAACAGTAATCAAGAAAGCCAGTGCTAGAAAACTAGTAGGCAAATATAGCAGCGTCTCTAGCCTCGTGTGCAGCGGCCTTTAGTCTGGCTTATGGTAAAGCCGATGCACACGAGGCTAGAAAACTTCTGCTGGCCGGTAGGCTGGGTACGAAGCTGGAAATGACGTCACTGCGAGCTCGCCTGCTAGCTCACATTTTAAAATTAGAACAGGGGCTATTTCTCTTGCTAGGTCCGTTTCTAGGTATGAGCAAGAACTAATCAGGAAGCAGTATCTTGTCAGAGTGCCCATCGGCAAAAATTTTACTGACACATACTCTTCAACCAAAACGCTAAAATAATGTTCTCTGACAAATAACATGAACCATTTAAAATGTCTGACACCTTGAATATATCGACATATTCGAGGTGTCAGACATTTTAAATGGTTGGATGTTATTTATTAGAGAACATTATTTTAGCGTTTTGGTTGAAGTTTTTAAGCTATCCAATTAAAAAAACAAACAGTATCTATAAATTTTTACATGTCGTCAAAACGACATCTTTCGCAAAATTTAGAGGGAAAACGCCCCAAAATCAAGAAAAGTCATAAAGGAAATAGGCCTAATGAAGCCACATACAAAGTTTGGGGAGAGTATGTGTATAAAATTTTTGTCGACGGGCACTCTATTATACAATAACTTGGATATTACAGGTAAGTATCAATTATCAGGTATCTATTTTTTTGTCTTGACTTTAGGTTTACTTCGGGTAGTTCTTTGTCCAGGGAGCGATTTTGCTGAAATCGTTAGGGACTGTTAAATTTTGTTAATAATGTTACGTGCACTACACATAACATTATTGCACAAAATAATAATACACATCGTGTATCTAACCAAATTAAATAAATGTATGAGTATTTTTCATGTCAGCTAGTCACATCTCAGCAAAATAAATGATTTTTGTTTGTATTAGATACAGCATGAAGTATATCACAATACCCTATTTATAATAGCAAGTAGTAGTTCATATAATATGTATCTAGCATCTATTCCTAAACCACGAGCACTAAAAATATACAGAGATTCTTTGTTTACTTGACGAACAAAGTCAATTTAAAAGTATAATGTATGATCGCCTGTATACATAGGATGTTTAAAAAAATTATTGACAGACGATGGCGTCGTTTCGTGTTTTCCAGATTTCAAATATGGCGATCTCATATAACATCAATTTCCTTTTTAAATCTTTCATAGTACAGCTATACTTGTTTTTGTCTACATTCCATTATTTGATTGATGTAATGAGTAATCAAACTTTTCCTTAGCATCTGCAATAATTTATAGGTCCATATGTTGGCCGTCGCCATAGTTGGCAGCTTTTACAAAATATCATTCGAAAAATAAGAAAAAAAAGACGGGTTGCACTCCGGGAGTGCCGGCAGAAGTGAAAACTTGAATATTAACGTCTTAATTTTTTGCATTTAGAAGCATTGTTTATTTATTGGCAACACTTGTAAATAAAATGGTTTGTATCATAGATTGCATTTTTATGTACGATATTTCAACGCTAGATGTCTAACGTTGTATAAAAAGTATCTGGCAATTACTATCACATAGACAGTCTCACCCAGTTCTTACTTTTCCTGACGCGAGTTTAACATTTTTTACCCATTACAAAAAAAGTGTACAACGCCGCTAAAGAAGTTTTGTAAATAAAATGGTTTGTATCATAGATTGCATTTTTATGTACGATATTTCAACGCTAGATGTCGAACGTTGTATAAAAAGTATCTGGCAATTACTATCACTTAGAGAGTCTCACCCAGTTCTTACTTTTCCTGACGCGAGTTTAACATTTTTTACCCATTACAAAAAAAGTGTACAGCGCCGCTGAAGAAGTTTTCACTTCAATAAATAAATTTTTTAGATTTAATACCCAGACTTCAGAAGGTGAGAATATTTTTGCGAGATATATTTTTAAAACGTATTGAAAGCATCAATTTTCTTAAAGAAATAATTGCGAATCAGAAATCAAAATTTAGAAAATTCATGTGCGATTCATAACTTACTTTTCCATTGCTAATCCCAAAAACAATGTGGGCCGTCATAGGACGCCTGGCAGACATGAAACATAAATATACGCGAAATTCTAGTAACTAAATTTTGTCCTGTCATCTAACTAAATTTTAGCAACATTTCACCCTGTGATCTAGAAGATGTCGTCTTCAACAAAAGTCATGTTATAATCTAACGCATACACACATCAAGCGTTACGCACATCATTTAACGTACCTACTACTAGTAATGGAATCACAGCGTCGCGCTAATTGCACGTTTTTACTCCCATCCAAACGCGACACATCAATAAGATTTGATTATGAGAAAACCTATTTTATTCATAATGGAGTTTTTATAGCGGCAGTAATACAGTGAGAATACAATAAACTATTTTGTCATGGTTTACATCAGCTCGCAGCGGTTCCTACACTTTTAACAGAATTCTCATCAAATCCTTTTTATTTTATGGAACCCCACATCAAATGATTACAAATGAAAGACACTGCAACCCGCCACGCCGCACGGGGTCATATTTTGGGCTAATTACTTATCATAACATTTTTTGCGCTATTCCAAAATAATATTTATAAGTGTGGAATTATTATACAGTCAAAAATATTCTAAGGACTCAGTGAAAAATGTAATTTCGCAGAATCCTGGTGATTTCCACGAAACACTTTAGGAATCGCTGGTTTATACTTTAGCGTTCTTTGTTTGTTACCTTAACTAGCCAGATAAAACGCGAAGTTACGTTATTTTTATGCTTTGTCGGATAGAATAAATTTAGTCATAGCGAAAATATTTCGAATTGCACACGCTCTTGGCGCATCCTCTGTACAGCAATACACTGTATACTGATACAGAAAGTATAATATCTGATAAACACAGTTCACATACACAATGTATATTATGTGTGTGTTATGTAAGTAGCGGGTATATAAAATGCAGCAGCGAGACGGTCGGGTATAACGTGTACGCGCGTATTGATATTAATGGGCCGTGTTACACAATAACGATGCAGATTGCTTGTTTATTATGTAGTGGGTGTTTTCTACTGATAAGACAGTCGATTCATCGCTCCGTGTCTGTCTGGAGACGAACGTTCGCACGGAATCGAACGTTGAACAGAATTGAACAAACCCAGATTTTTTAAGTAAAACTTCTTTAGGCACGCTTGTCTTGGGGAGTAAGCTGGTAAATGTCTGATGAAATCGTTTACGGAAGTGCATCATCGCGATGCCTGACGAAATCGTTTACGGAAGTGCATCATCGCGACGGAGCGTGATCGTTCGAGGCGAACGGAGTTGAGAGGGAGATAAAAGATAGTGAAGATAGTAAGAGAGAGAGTTACGTTTCGTATATTGGAAGTTGAGAGGGAGATATAAGTTAGTGAGTGCGACAAAGACGGAGAATTAATCGAAATTCTTTTTTTTTTTGATCAACTATTTGATGTTTAAAATGAAAACAATTGTTTTTGTATCAAAAATACATTTAATCGAATTTTGCTGTATTTTGTAACGGGAAATAATTTAGGTTAGTTAATAAATCCTTTTAAATGTGTTATAAATTATGCTAATAAATATATACCTATAGGTACATATTTTGCCTATTAATTAATCAAAAATTATATTTAACATTTAGTCTTTGTAGATATGTGCTACAGAGTGAGGTTATATTGTGTTCAATAAACTTTGAGACGAACCGACTGCATATTATTGTTCGTTTATGAATTTAACATGAGCAAATTTGAGGTATTTACGCATTATTCTTAATAAATATATTTGAAATAATTATGGTGTGGTCTAAAGCACACTCGCTTTTTTTATCTATTAGCCTAGTCAAGAACTGTGATTATTGAGAAAAATAGATCCAAGTCTCTTAAAAGTATGAGCAATAGCTTATTCTATTCGGAAAAATATTCCGAAAAAGGCGTTTTTTTAATTTTTTTCGCCGACAAAAATTGCAATTATTATTAAAATAAAAACTTTAGATGTCTAGTTATCTTCTGTTAGATGAAGTCTTTCTGTGTTTCTGCGTGGAAGTAGAGACGACGGAAGATATACATTTTCCCAACTTCACTACATCTAAAGATGATGCTATTTTTCACCGAATGTTGAAGTTTTTTCTAATGTATGTATGTGCGTCTATCGCCGCTATGATGAAGTAGAATTTTTTTCTTTGTAATGTGTGTATATTTTTACTCTCATTTGCATAAATCGTTCGAAAAAAACCTCAAAGCATAGTAACAATGGTCGGTAACTTTGTATTATGATAATATTTTGTCCAAATTATAATATTTTTCAAAACAACAACATTATAATAATATAAGTTAAAGATTAAAGACGAGGATCGGTTTTTAAAATTCTTTAAAATGCTTTTCTTGTAGAGATAATCTAGGGTTCATTGTTCAATCAGATTTCCTGACTCAAGTGTGCAGATATCGGGTGGTAATAATAAAACCATAATAAAATATTACGAATAAAATTTAGAAATACTTCTTGAAAAAGAATTTGTAAAATTAGTTTGGGAATAATATTTTGCTTGACATCTTCCTTCGTGGGTATTCTTATGTGATATTAATAAAACTTAAAAAAATTGTTGATTTATTTTTCTTTAACCCTCCCAGAAAAAAATATCTATGCCCTTGTCCTGACTATGCTTTCTGCAGCTCAGCACAAGAGTTTGGCAAGCACAAGCTATGGTCCTGAATAAGAAAACATCTCGATATTTATCCGGAATTATTGAGATAGGATTATGGAGAATTTCAACAAAATGGCCAGTAATAGTAAGAAAAAGTTCTAGCCAAGTGTGAGTGCAGTGATTTCACTCGATTAGGCAAATGAAGGATATAATAATGCGTTTAACGTCAGTTTCTTAACTTTATGCCATAACAGACGCCATTCGCACTATTACTATGTTCCATCTATCACACTTCCCGTTATTTTCTACATTTTTTCAATTTCAACTAATTAATAGCAACGGGCGAATAAAGAAATTTTAGGACATTAGGATAAGGTAGGCAAATTTTGAGAATAGGAGTTTTACAAGTGATCGACCATGGCCTTAAATAAGGAACCATCGCGATATTTATCTGGAATTATTGAAGGAGACCATGGATAACCTCAACAAGATGGCCGTTACAAGAATTACCGTTTCTCGACGATAGGCAGCAGAAAAAAGTCCCAGCCACATCTACCCCCGCCGGGATTCGAACCCGACACCTCTCCAATGCAAGTCTAATGCCCTCTCCACTACGCTACACTGCTTGATGGTTACAATCGACTACTGCACGGTATAGATAAAATAAAGGACATGCGTGATGCAGTCACAAATCATGATAAATAATGGGGAAAATTGATAGCCTAATATCAATTTAAATGTACCAACATAATATTATCAGTATACCCAACTATATAAAAATAAACAAACAACGGTAATGTATAATATTGATAAAACATTTTGACGTTAGGTATCAACATATTCACTATTAGGAAGTTCGCGTGCCAGAGTTTATCGTGCTGCTTCATATTTCTTGTTACCCGATATTATTATTTAAACGGACGGATTTTTGATCACGAAATGAAATACTTTACTGTTATTTTCAAATGATAAAGAAATATTACTTTAATTATATATTTTATAGCATTTATATAATTACAATAAACGTACTGTGTTGTTTATAAAAAAGCTACATTGTATACTTTTATTGTTTTAAATGAGGTTTAAGAGATCGGTTTTTATCTCGGAAATGCCGTTCTACTATTCCGTGTACGAAAGTGATTAGTTATGTTTTATTTATTTTATGACTTAATTAACTAGCGGTTCCGTTCGGTTTCACCCGGGTGTAAAAGAACGAATGGGGAAGGGAGGAACATGAGTACACACAGTCACCTTAGTTTACCGAGATGAATGATGTGTGCAAATTTCATGATGATCGGAGTTACCGTTCAAAAGTTTTTGTCGATAAAAAGCAGTATTTATACTTTTTTAACTCTTATTTTTTTTTTAATTAATTAAATAAAATTAAAATAAATTTAAATGTAAGCCTTAGAAGAAAGCAATTTAGAAAATAAAAAAAAAATAGAAATATATTCGCCCAACGTGGGGCTCGAACCCACGACCCTGATATTGACAGTCGCATGCTCTACCGATTGAGCCAGCCGGCGTTGTTTACTCAATACGCTAATATGAGTATATTTAGTTAAAGCATTTTACCTGAATAGGGCCTTATTTTTGAGATACATTTTGCAACATTTTCCATTAATGCTCCGCTCCTAATGGTCGTAGCGTGATATTTTATAGCTAATAGCCTTCCACGATAAATGGGCTATCCAACAAAAAAAAATTTTCAATTTGAACCAGTAGTTCTTGCGATTATCGCGTTCAAAAAACAAACAAACAAACTCTTCAGCTTTTTATATTAGTATATAGATTTAAGAACATGATAACAACGAATCGTTTTTATTATTTTTTTTGTCAAATGTTCCCGCTTAGACTTAAACCTTGTATTCAAGGACATTTTTGAATTCAAGAAGAATGTTTTATTGAATGATTTCATGTGTTTGATAACTTGTAATATGAAAATAATTGCTTTTAAATATTTTCAAAAAATTTACATATACCCTATTGGCTGCAATTTTTATATTATATCGAATTTATTATTTTTTATTTAATACTTCAGTAGGTACCCGAGTTTTATAATAACCAGCATATTTTGCGCCATGGCTGTGACGTGAAAAATATTTGAAATTATATCTTATTAACTAAAACGTTTCTAAACATTTTATGACCAAAAATGAATTATGATCAAAATTGACGACGCAATAAATAAATGAAATCGTGCATTCCAATAAAAGTTCGGTATTAAAGATAAAATTTATCTTAAAGAAGCGTAAGTTTGTCTCGATAAAATATTATTTTCTATAAGCAATACGTTTTCTGATCAACATAAAGAAAAAGAGAAAGGTTCGAGCGCACATCTTTTACACCATTAGTCATATAAAATCCTGCAATGGCAGCAAAAAGTGTTCATTTTCAAGCGAGAAACATCGCTTCTACTTAAGTGAACAGTTTTTTTTTCTTTCTTTGTAATGCAGATGCGGTCCGTTAAATAAATACTAGAGAACTGTATTTTAAGAAATATGACTTTATACCCTTTTTCGAATACATTTTTAATATAGCTAATCTAAAACATGCTTTAGTTTAAAAGTACGTTTGAATTGTACAATTCTCTGTACATTGGGAGTTATTGTAATGGGTCCGAAAACTAACAAATTTTTATGTTTCAAAGACACTACACTATTTTAAACTATTTTGAAAAGATGCCTCTCCCCCTCTCCCTCTGTGTGTACGTACGTACGTGACCATTTCTTTCTAAGATAAAATCTCGAGAATGATATCGACTACGTTAGGGTGTCAGTCAAAGCGTATATTAACGTAGATAAGACCTGAATAAATTAAAAAAAATCGGACCTGCTGCTTTTTGTTGAAAAAGACTGCAAAAAATGGATTTTACACGAAATCTCACGGGTAAAAAAATAAATCGACTTCACTATGATCCAGAAGACATTTTATAAAAATCGGTCCAGCCGTGTTTTTGTTTAAAAAAAATTATATTTTAGAATTTTTAGAAAAATATTTCTCGAATCTAATTTGTTAAATTATAGGTACCTACTTATTATAATATTGACCCTATTGGGAAGGATCACAAATGTCAAATCCACATAAACGACCCACCTCACGGCTGATTTCATTTAAGAATATACTACAGCAGTTTTGGCCGTTAATCGATAAAACTCAATATAATAGTATTAAAAACAATAAATATTAACTCCATATAATGGTATGTTCATAATGATTAATATATTAATTATTTCTTTACCGTATATTTAATTCACTAAATAAATAATATACTAATATTAGACGACCTGTCGCCATGATATCTTTCAGACGGCTTTGTAAATATGAAAAAATGTAAATGCCACTGTCCGGACTTGAACCCGAAACAACCAATTCCGCCGTTGTTAAAGTTTTATTACTCCACAGTGCTCACAAGTACACATTTTACTTAATTAAATACCACATTTATTTGATTTACATTTATTTTTGAAGTAAAACTTCTTTACGCACGCTTGACTCGAGAAGTAAGCTGGTAAATGTGTGACGAGAGCGTTACGAAAAGCGTGATCAGGAGCGTTACGAAAAGTGTGATCGGGCGAGGCAGTTACGTTTCGTATATCTAAGACACAGTGCAGGCCTATTGTCTGTATCACACTGTAGGAGCAAGAGAGAGTAGTGCGCGCGCACATTTTCTTTCTCATACTAGTTGCTGGCGTCGTATAGCGTCATATGCAGCGTTCCTTTTTCCTTGTCTATTTTCTCCCTCTACTAATACACGGCATTCTACTCTCGACAAAGGTGAGTGCGTATCTCATACTAGTTGCAGG
This sequence comes from Xanthostigma xanthostigma, assembly GCA_963575645.1. Lineage (NCBI taxonomy): Eukaryota > Metazoa > Arthropoda > Insecta > Raphidioptera > Raphidiidae > Xanthostigma > Xanthostigma xanthostigma. Next base: position 12,785,055 of record OY754467.1, read on the forward strand.
CGTCGTAGCGTAAAACCGATAATGAATTTAAATATTTGTAGAAAATTAATATATTATGTATATGTATATAATATTATACATACCTATATAAGCATGTACAAATGCATACATATAGATGGAGCTAAAGAAGTTTTACTTCAGTCGTGTGGTCTAAAGCACACTCGTTTTTTTAAGCTATTGCATAGCTTCTATCGCGGGCTTTGAGCGCGGCGACCGAATCAAGAAATTCCGTAACGAAAAAAAACCTAACACCTATTCCGTAACGAAAAAAACCTAACACCCCTCACTCCGACCGGCACAGCGGTGTGGCGTTGACAGCCGTACATCGTCTAACGTCGTTTCAGTTCGGCAGACTTCGGCACGGTGTTTGTGTGCTCATAACTGCATAACTGCTCATAACTGCATAACTGCTCATAACTGATTCTATCTTTATTTGTGTATAAATTAATTTATATATAATACTGCTATAAAAATAACCTAAATTATTTAGGTTATGTGCAGAGAAAGTTTATATGATATTATATCTATATAAATGCACATCGCGCGAAATTCTATGATCAAACTCTTAATATCGTTCTTTTTGTTCAAATTTTTTGAATGAATAATTGTTTTGGTGTGTAATTACACTATTTATACCTTATTATTTATACCTAGCTATTTTTGTTTTATAGAGAAGAAAAACTTAAAGACCTAAAAAGAATATGCAATAGCTTTACCGCGGCAGTCCCCGAGTGCCACACGTATTTTATAAATCAAACGTGGCGATATATTAATAAAATGCAGGTATCATTTTGAGAAGATTTTACTTTAAAACAAGTTTTTTATTTGCTTTGCTCCGGTAGCAAATATGCGTGATATAAAAGACAACATCTCGTCTTTTTGCTGCTTCAATAGTTGTAAGACTTACTGAAGGTACTTGTCTTTTTTTTGTTATTTGATTAGAGGCGCCGCCTAGATGACAGTGCGCCCAAGAAGTGCGACGCCCCAGTTCAAAGCATTCTTCTGTCGGCGATGTTTTTCTTATTCTTGTTTTAACGAGAATTTGTGTGAGAGAACAGTTTCTTTCGTGTTCCAATTTACCGAAGTAGTTCGACATAACACAAGTCTGTATTGCGGTCTGTTTAACTAACTATTCCTTGGTGGCTCTTGTAAAACTCGTTCGGATGATAACAGACAATCTGAAGGCCGGATTTGTTAGTACTGTCGATACTTCGAAGCAATTGAGACTAAATTAATTTATTATTCAAATACATAAATTGATTTATAGAATTTAACATAATATGGCATACCTACATCAAATCGCTGGCAGACTAATTCAATTTTTACCATTCCTACCCACAAGTGGGGAATGGTAGGTACTAGTTTAGGACAAAAATCAATTTTCAAAAATTTTACAATATCTTTCCGTTTTGAGGTCCCCCGAATCCAAAAAACATATTTTTGGAAAAACTCTGTGCGTCTGTTAGTCTATTAGTCTGTGAACACGATACAGGTCAAACGGATCAGCGGATTGAAACCAAATTTTGAGAGGATGTTTGGTATGCAAACATGAAGAGCTCTATTGTTTTTGGGGAAAATCGGCGCATGCGCAGAAGAGATATATGCTATAACGGTGTTTTTAATATAATAAAGCAGGTACATTTTTCATAACGGCTTATTATTCTATTTATTTTTACAAGAAAGTTTCGTTAAAAAATTTTTTTCTGAACTTTATAGTTTTTGAAATATTTTGAAAATAAAAAAAAATCAGCCGCTCTTTTGTTTTATGGATCTGTCAGAAATAAACTAGTTCGGCATGCTTTGATTAATTTTTACATGACGTGAAACATATTATGGCAGTGAATAGCAAATATCATATTGAATATTAGCCATTACCCGCGTCACCTCACACAATATCAGAAATTTCATTTTCTTTATTATAATCAAGTGTCGACATTTTTGAAGTTGGAATGGTCCCGTCGCCCAATTGTCTGGAATTTTTTTACCTAAATTACGTGCTCAGCAAATTTGGTATATGCACGAAAAGTTGTTGAAATACTTAACTACTCATATACAGCATAGGTAAGTATTAAATATTATAAATATGGAATTAATAAGGTTAGTAGTAATAATATGTAATAACAAATACATATTTTTTTTTTTATTTATTTAGGAAAACAAAAACAAAAATGTGCTTCGACTACTGAGGTCATTAGCACTTCTGCCGTAAGGCATATTGTACAATAATTAGGTCATTAACATAAATAGGTAATACAATAAATATAATATGTATGGTATGGTAAATATCAGTTATATGTATTAATTTTCAGGTGAGTATTAATTTTCTGGTAGATGTTGTTATTTAAATATATTTAATTAAGTCTGTCAAAATACATAAATTGATTTATAGAATTTAACATAATATGGCATACCAAATCGCTGGCAGACTAATTCAACTTTTTTAAATAATTTTTTTCGGTATCTCGAATATGGAAACAGACTACAACACAACTTCAAGAAGTGTATAAAGCTAATAGCAAGGATAAGCGACAGGCGGCCCGTGGTTGGGGTTCGGACCGCGAAGAATAGAAAAGATGAATCGCGCTTCCAGACAGATATTTTTCAAAAAGGAATAAATTTATGTACAGGACTTCGACAGGAATTTGCAGCAGTTCTAAGATTTTGCACAGATAAGAGGACTGTTCCATTTTTCAAAAAAACTCCTTAGTAATTTCTTCCAGCAGATGAATGGACTGATGTAGCACCGAATCAATATTTAGAATGGACCTTCAGGATGGACATAAGCTATATATTATCAGTTTAAAATAAAACTGCTTTTCGTGGAGACCAATTTTGCATCGTAAGTTGGCGGAAAAACAGTGGCAATCTACAAATTCGAGCGAAATCGGACCGGGTCGCTAATGAATTATAATTTCCTTTGTGTTCACGCGCTGTAAACAGTTTCGCTACTGACTCTTTCCTCAAATCGTCTCTCTTCATAACAAATATCAACATAGTATATTTTGAAAGTTTGGAGGGCACACGGATGTATAGATATAGATAGAAAATATTTGAATAACGTAATAATAGACTGAAGCTCGTGATCAAAACGTATTCACGAAGAGATATTTAAAAAGAAATTTTGATTTCATTTTACATGCAATGAAACAATTTGTCTCGGCGATTTCATATTCCGACCTGTCTTCAATAAACATACAAGTCTTTTAGTGCAGTTAGAAAATCTAATAATAAGCCAGATGTAGCAAATGAAGCATTTTGTTTTGTCTTATCATATACAGTGTACCCTGTACGTATTAAAAATGGTAAATGTAATAAATATTCACTAAACTGAATTACACCTGCTTTGCCTATTAATAATATCGTATTTATATTGAAATAAAAAGAGTAAAATATATTTAATAATTTGTTTTTAAATAAAGTATACACTTCTACGAAAAACATTGCAAGATGTATCGTGCACATAAAAAATACCCTTCTCTTCCACCACAAGAGTATTGCACTTACACCATATTCGTTTCGTTTGCGATTTTCCTTTGTTAATTTATTTCATTATTTTTTACAAGAAAAAATGCATATTTGATAAATACATTTCTCAGTTTTTTTAATACTTTTTTGCACTATTCTTTATAAAACAGCTGTTTACAAAAATGTATATTTGCTTGTAAAATGACCCATTACACTCTAGTGCGGTAAAATAAAACAAAACTGGTCGAGCACACCCGTTTCAAAGTAAATCACTGTTTGTTCTTTTCTTTTATAACCGGCTATTAGAAGTGACTCTTGTTCAAAATTGAACTGTCAAAAATGAAGCAAAAGCAATTGTATTTAATTTAGCGCCGAACTCAAAACTTTATTCTAATCTTTGATTAACGTCTGAATAGAACTCTTCAAATAAATATAATTGTCTACCAATTTTTCTCAGATCAATATACCTATTGGCAACAAATAATAAAATTACAAATATTATGTTGATTTGTAATTTTATTATTTTTTGTCAATGTATTGATCTGAGAAAAATTGGTCGACAATTTTATTTATTTCAAAACTTTATTATTTTACGCTTTTTGGTGGCATTTTTTGAAGGAGCTTCAAATGTTTTTTAACCGTGAAATAAAATAACAACAATACCTTATGTATTGATTTTCAAGTTTCAACAAAATACATAAAAAATAAAAGACCAAAAAACACAAATGTAATAATTCTGGGGTTTGTCAAAATTGTGTCACATAAAGATCTAAAATTATATGTAATAACTAGCGGTCCCGCCCGGTTTCACCCGGATGCAAAAGAACGAATGGGGGGAAGGTACATGAGTACGCACATTCATCTTAGTTTATACCGAGATGAATGCTGTGTCCAAATTTCATGATTATCGGAGTTACCGTTCAAAAGTTTTTGTCGGACGGACAAATTTTGAGTTACGTTTTGCAACATTTTTTCCGCTCGAAAAAAATTTTTCAATTCGAACCAATAGTTTAAACAAACAAACTCTTCTGCTTTATATATTAGTATAGATTATAGTTCAGGAGCTACTGAACTTATTGGAAGTTGATTTAGGCATGGAAGTGACATACTTTATAATCAATCAGTGCAAACAACGAAAATAACATATTGCGCCACCAAGTCCAGTCGGTTTTAGAGGTAATCAAACCCTAAATATGCAGTAGTAAGTAAGTCAACTCATTTTGGCAAACCTGAGATTTTCACAGTATTTCAAACACCTTTTCTAAACTGTATTTAAAATGACAAAAAAGGTGTGTTTTAAATACTGTAAAAATCTCAACCTTGCCAAAATGTGTTGATCTTTTCAACCCTATTAGTGCATATTTAGGAGTTGATCAGCTCTAAAAACGACTGAGCTTAGTGAACGGAAAGTGTTATTTTCGTTGTTTGCTCTGGTTACACTATATTATAAAGTATGTCACTTCCATTCCTAAATCAGCATCCAAAAAGTAGCTCTTGGTCTAAGAAAAGTACCTAGTAAATTTAATTTACAATTACACTCTAATGGAAATAATATCAAGTGAGCATATATCAATAATTATCTAAAGCAGTTTGTGTTCCACATAACGTATAGGTGAGCGCTGGAAAGGAGACACAAGACGCCTCAGTCTGCTTTGTGATCGCATTTTGTATTTATTAGAGGGAACATTAAGGAATTGTAACGCTATTACAAGTGTTATGGGCCATTAGAGTGAAGTCATTTCAGGTATTAGTACGTTCTCTTTCTGTACACTCTAAAAGTGAACGGGCAAGGTAATTGGGTCACGTGAAGAAATTGACGACTTTTTCTCTTTCGATTTATAAAGCGACGGACACGTCGCAGTAAAATGTTCAATAGAATGATCTCATTTATTTGTTCATTGCCATTTTACTGGAACCCGTGGATCCCGCAAAGGAGGGCTCACTGAAAACTGATATTGGGAAGGATCTGTCGATGCGAGTAGATCAACAAATAGGTGAACAGCGGTAGGCAGCTGGGTCGGCAAATTAATAGTATATTACACCACAAGGGCCGAAAGTTTGATATTCTTGCCCTGCGTGCCATTATGCCCGAGGCGGCAGAGGGCATCATGTGGCGCAGTGCAAGATATCAAACTTTCGGCCAGTGTGGTATAGGTACACTATTCTTTTCTTCATACCTCGGGTGTAAGTACGCTTATTAAATACATTGATTAATTAATTACTTATTAATTACATAAAAACACAGATAAATTCCAAGCCAAGCAGCTTTGAGGTTATACTTATAAAGAACGACAGCTGGTCGAGACTATTAGCTAAAATGTAATAGGGTTGCTATGGAATCGACATCTAAATACCAGTTAAAAGGTTGTAAGTACGGACTTCCCGCATCAATGCGTGTAATTGCACTAATGCGTAAATTTTAGACTTTCTGCTTACAATTGATGCAGAAAGTATGTACTTTCGATCGAGGTATGAAGAAAAAATAAATACAAGATAAGTGGAACTAACAGAATAGAATATATTTTGCACATAAAGTGTGATGTCAGAATGTACTTCAATTAAAAAAAAAAACAAATTAAAAAAATTCATTGGTATCATAAAAGAAGTTACAATTAAAAAACAATTTCAATTTTTTCGTAGGCAAATGGTGCTTGTTAAATTTACGATGTTATTTGTTTTTGTGACGATGTGTGGGTCTGATATACGTAAATGTGCATTAAGGTACTTACACCAAATATTAAATATTAAATAAAATTATTATCAACCAATTGGTTGATAGTTTTATTTATTTGAAGATTTTAATCTAAGATTTGATTAATTCAATATTGTACCGTGGACGACAAGAATCTCTTCCGATCTTTGGAAAGATTTTTAAGTAAGTACTTTTATGGCAGTTAAAGGTTATTGAGAAGAGATAGCATTAAACGCTATCTTTCTCGAAAGTGTTAATATGTATCACGTATACTCAGATAAATAAATGAAGGCGGATATAGCTTAGTTCACATTATTGCAGCTCGTAACCAGTCACATTCTAAACTAACCTATACGCTAGAAAAGTATCTTTGCGCCATCTCGTGTTTCATTTTTTAAAGTCTGGTTCACTTAAAACTTACAAACACATGGAAACCAGCGTTATTCTTAATTATAAAAAAATATTTACGCAATATGTCAGTAAAAAAACTACATAAAGATATGCATTTTTTATTTCAAAATTTTTTAAATCTTATTTTTGTTAACAAAATATTAATTATGATATTTTTCATGTATTTAATAATGATTACAGACGTAAAATAAAATTTAATAACCCTTGGCGACGTACTACTACAATCCATTTTTTTCCTCTCTAATTCCTAAGAAAATCCAGGAAAACGGTGGAATTGTAATTCCGGATGTTTAGTTGGTGTATCTTTACAATCAACAACACAGCCCTTCCGATTTGATAGCTTTTTACCCATTTTATTCAACATTTAAACCTTATTAAAATGCACGTATAACATATGACACTAGGGTTTTGGTTGAACCAGAATTAAAAAAAAAACACGAGAGGGCGCAAATGTCGCTTGACAAAAAATACTTTCCTAGCGTATATCAATGTTGTCAAACTGTAACTGATCATTGAATAATGTAATTGATAAATCATTGATTAATAGAAATGACATAATATTTAAGTCAGTTGTAATTATTGATGTTATAAACAAAAAAATTAAGTGAGCTGACATTTGTTAACGTTGTAAAGTTTATTACCATGGAGACCGTATTATTTTATTTTTATCCTGTGCATAAAAACTGTGCCGTCTATATTTCATTGAGAAATGGTAGGTATTAGTCACTGTCTACATTTTATGAACTGACCTGTACTTGCTGAAGAATTACTCCTTATTAATAAAAAGGAAACTGCAAATTCTGTAGTAGAGATATATTTACTCGTAACTCTCAAAAGGGAAAAAAATCCAAATTAATTTAGTACGAAAAGTAACACAATATTGATGTATACTGTACACACTTTTTACAAAATTAGTCAACCTATAATTCATTTCATAAATGAAAACTAATAAAACAAGAGCTTAGTTGTTCGATTATAATAAGTGTTTTTTTTTTTTTTTTATTTTGTGATTCATTAGGATTACATTTCATTTGTGATCTGAACATTTTATCTAGAATATTACTGTTATTTTTTATAGTTTTTTTTCGTTATTAATACTTATAAACGTAATATCGTTTTCAAAATCATTAAACATTCTATCACATAAAAAATGTATTTTTCGAAACGACTTTCAATTGACCCCAAGATACATATTTAGAAATAATAACAATAGTTAACATTCCGTAAATTTTTGCACTTCCAATATCGAAAACTCATTTTACAAAATTTTCAATACTTTTTTTGAGACCCAGAGGTAACTAGAAAGCAAACAAGTATTTCTAAATTTTATTTTTTAGCCAGGTATTCGTATTATTTTCGGTTTTATTCTTTTATTATTATGATCCTGGGGGGACTGTTTACCCCCCCTGCTTATCTACGCCTTTGACCCCGCTGCGGCACTGCCTTTAAAACTGTCTACTACAGTTGTGACGTAACGTCAGGTAAAAATACCATTAAACCATGATCTACAAGCCCGAAAATCATCGAGATTTCCAATGTTACAAAACATTGAAAAAATGTAGGCATTCAATATTTTTTTCTAAAAAATCTATTTCTACGGAAAACAATCCGCTCAACAAGAGCTGAAGCCACCTCGATTATTCTTTTAGAAAACAGATTATAGAATTTTCAGACTTACCGTGTGTAGTTCAGCCTATCACTGGTCATCGTATCGGTGTTCCTGCGAGTCGGCTTCCTGCTGAAGTTGTACCTGATGCTCGTCGCAGTCATTTATCATGTAACTTTGTTCAGTTGTTTCAGACTGTTCAGGAATTTCCGCTACAGTCACGATGATAAGTAAGACGTCGATCACGTGTCACTTCGAATCACAATCTATTAAAAAAAAATTGAATCAGAGGATTTTCTGAGTAACTTTTATCTTGCGGTTTTCAATTTTTTGAACTTTTCTTAACAAAATCGAAGTTGAGAATTATGACTTCTACCATTTCATGTTTTCAAAAAATTGTTCAATATGCACAAATTTCAGTGAAATTTATTAGAATGTCATACGAAACTTTGACGATATTCAGGCCTATTCCACAAACGATAACTATGGTGATTGCCAAATACTTAGCAAAAACTCTGGGTAATCATTTTTGTCCGTTTTTTATTCCGATAAGCAAAGTGAATAACATATCTTTATAACATGGTAGATGATTACAAACCATAGAGATATAAGTAACTAGAGTACGCTAGTTCGTATGCTTGTCATATGTGAAAGTGTCCTCAGTTGAGAGAGAGAACGCTGCAGAAAACCCAGAAAACCAGATATTTTTTTACTCAAATAAGCATTGTTTTGTATTATTATAGTTACCATATAAATAAGGAATTGTTCTCTGTCTGAATTGCAGACACTTTCACGGCTTACTCGCGTACTCTAGTCTAATATCTCTATGTTACAAACAGTGCTTATAAATTTTGTAATTACTGTGGTTACGTAATAACTGTGATTAGAACATAATTAGTAAAATATGTTGAATTATTGCAAGTACAGAATATGCACAAAATTATTTTTCCAAAACCACTGTTCCGATAGTCAGCTAAATCAGTAGGCTTGGAGTTTTTACTTAAATTTAACATAAAAATAATATTGCAGAAATTATTGTGAATGAAAGAAAATTCTACAGAGAGACACGCACATTATGGACATACACAATTACAGCTGCCATGCAGCAAACCACTTTTCTTTACATTTTAAGGATAGTACAATCAGAATGTGACATCATAGACACGAATTTTTGGACTCTATTACCACACTTCCTTCCATACAGAACAAAGAAAAAAATGAATTTTGAAAATTGAAAGGCAAAATCAATCTTACTAAGGTATTTATCGCATGGCCAAAAATTTGAAAACAAAAAGTCGAAAATAAAATATGAGATAAAAGTGTATTCGACTATTTAAATGTCGAGCGTCTATAACATGATAACATCACGTTAAATAAATGTTTTTAAAGCCTACTTCAAAACATTAAAATTAGTGTCGCTAAAACATTTAGACACTTAATTAAAAATGTTGGAAGCAGTATTGATCTGGGCAAAATATAAAATAAATTACAATTGTTTTCTTACTTTATTTAGTAATAGGTTGATAAAGACAGCCTCACAAATCTATAAAAGTTTTAAATAGATATAAGTAATAAAAAAACACTTCACTAACAGTCACAAAAACTATCAAATAAAATCGAGAGTTCGCGATTTAAAATATTTGTTTCTGAATCAAATTATCTATTTCAACTAAATAATACAGTCTTGTTTTAATGACATGTAGAAGCCAGTCTACTTTTTACAAACGAACAGCAATAGACGTCTAAACATTGTATTAAATCAGTTATGTAACCGACTTTTACATTGAAAATAATTATATAGAGGTCATAAATTATTTCTATAAGAAACAACGTGCATAATTCCAGTAGCGTAGCTTGAATTCCGTCCGAAAAAAGATTTAGGTTACTCTTATGTCGCGCCTAAAGAAGTTTCACTTAAAAAATTATACATATCATAAGACTGTATTTATTATCTCGGCCACACATCGAAATTAATGTTATTTTTCTTCATACCTCGATCGAAAGTGCATACTTTCCGCATCAATTGTAAAGCAGAAAGTCTAAAATTTACTCCTTGGTAGGATTACACACTACAGTAGGTAGTAAAGCAAAAACGTCCAATCAACTGTTGTTTAAATATCCTTTCCATAGTAGCCCTATATTAATAGTCGCGAACAGCTGTCATTCGTGTTTTTACGTACCTGGTTGCTGCTTGCTTGGAATTTATCTGTGTTTTTATGTAATTAATTAATTAATGTATCTAATAAGCGTGCTTACGACCTCATGGCGCGCAGGGCAAGGATATCATACACTTTCGGCCCTTGTGGTGTAATATACTACTGTTCTTAGTGGATATAAAGTATTGTAATTGCGGAGATTTTACTGGCTCTATCGATGAAGTCAGCCGACATGCAAAACATATCCAAGTCCTACAAATGTATCATAATAAAGCATCCAAACTTATACACATAATATTTACTTATGTAGATCGACATTCCACTGACATCAATCTTAATAAACGTCAAACTAACATCTCATACTGCTGTAAACAGACTGCTATTCATTTCATGCCGAAGGATAGTCGATTCTCGAAAAGGAAATGTGCCTTATCGAAGGTAAAAGCGTAATGATTTAATATTCTGACACAAACTATTTCAATCTACTTGTATATTCAGACTGTTTCTGGGATGCTCTCACCTGCTCAGTAAGTTATATGTAGTAAGTGTAACAATTTAAGATAATAAAAAAATTCTAAACAGAAAACTACTGCACAACTATCATAATTGAGGAGCAACCATTCAAAATCCGATATATCCAGTTTTACTAGTTTCGAGTGAAATTACTTAACAAATTTTATTTTACGAATCAGTGGCATATAGGTCATAGATGAGTTTACCAAATTTAGAAAAAAAAATATTTATTATATTTAAAAAAAAAAACACTTTTATGTTTGAATTTATCGGGTTTTGCAGAATTTTATCGGGGTTTTTTCGCAAATCAAATATACAGGGTGTTTGGCACATGAACCGACACAATTTTTTGGGGGGTTCTCGTGGTCATTGTGATCATTTTAACCCCAATGACTTTTGCCCTAAGGGTCATGGTTATCGAGATATGATTTTTTTAGTTATTTTCGAAAATTGGCCTAAAAATTGCCTTCAAAAAATCGTAACCTGTTTGTTTTTGGTACTAGAGACACGAAAATACATTTATTGAGTTCTCGAATGATTCCTTGTCCTAAATGAATCATAATTTTATGCAAATAGTATCAGGAAAAAGACCCTATGAATTTTTAAAGTGCCTGTATTAATAAAAACCAGTAGAAAAAAATAATTTAAAAATCATTAAAAAAAAAATTAACGGGTATTTAGGGCAAAAGTCATTGGGGTTAAAATGATCACAATGGCCACGAGAATCCTCCACAAAATTGTGTCGGTTCATGTGCCAAACACCCTGTATAAGCATTTCAGAAAGCGTTTATTAATATAATTATATAACACCCAATTAAAATAAAAAGAAGAAAAAGTACATTTTTCACAATAAAAACAGTGTACAAAAAATTCTTAAAATTCTTAAAATTTTTTTTTAAATTTTTGAGAAGCATTTAAAAATAAATCTATAAACAATTATAAAATACAAATATAATATTACAATATAACAGTACCTACGTAAAAACAAAACCATTTTTTCTTTTAACTTGCATGGTTCTTGGATTTATCCGGTTTAACGCTCACTAAAATTAACTAGAATTGATATATAACTCAAAAAAAAATATAGAAAATTTTAGAAAAAGGAGCGTCAGCGAGTTTTAACAGTCACATGGACTATAAAATCATGGCTTTCGAGATACATACTACATTTTCGCCCGTACCTCCTACAAAATAGCTGATTTTTACTTCATCATAACATTTCTGACAGCTGGTGTCAACTTTGGGTGAGGACATTGCATCACATAATGGGTTGTTTACGATAACTACGCGTGCTGTGTGTCTCTTTCCTCTGTTCATCTTACAGAATTAAACGGTGACTGACAAGTGGTTTTTTGGAAATTACCGTTGGATTGATAAGGTCGCAATTTTTGTAATAAGAAATCCAAAGTAGATTTTCCTGAAAATGACACATTTTCTACCCCCAAGCATTCCAGGTAAAGCATTCCAAATTAGTTTCTTCTCCCGAGAGAAATACGAGCAATTAATTATCGGTCATCCTATATTTTTCTAACGTTGATTATGTCTTTAGTCTTTTGAAATAAATGAAAGAATTGAATTGATTTAGACCAATAAAAGGGGAATATTTTCAAAAAATATTCTTTTCCAATTCATCGGAAACAAGCAACATTTCCACATTTTATCCACAGGTTGTATATGGTAATGTGCATATATAACACATTCGTATATATGTATATTGTAGCTCTTTCACGGTAATGGTGATAAGCAAATGGCATATCTTAACATTACATATTGCCACATGCGTACAGAATGCCTACAAAATGTCATCAAGAAAATGGAAACGAACCTCGCACACATTCATAACATAGCTACATTATTATATATAATGTACTTTCACACACCTAAACTGTATACACACTGTCCACAAAATAAAATTATAAAATACGTATGGAATATCGGCAGAAATCAAAATTACTTTCTTCGACTTTTTGGTCTGTATGTGTCAGTATTTTCAAAAGACAAGATGACACAGTTATCCTGGCAAGACAAAATAGTAGACTCCTTTTCGGAGCGGAGCGAGTCGCTCTTTTTTTGTTGAATGACTCACTCTAAGCGCCATTACTCTGTGCTGAGCTGTTCTGTACTGTTGCATTCGCACATTTACAGAGCGCACACAGCGCAGGCCACAGAGGCACAAGTGAATTATGCACGTATGGAGTTTTTGCTGAGTCATTTAATGTTGAACGACACGTTGTAACTTAGTGTTACAGTGACTTAAATCATTCACATTGACGTCGTTGACAAAGATATAATATTGTAACAATAAACATTATTATTGTTAAGCTTTTATTATACTTTATCCGAAATGCGAATAATATAAGATCTGCAGAATCATATGAAAATGAGCTCAGAGCTGCTGTGCATTGCTAAGTGACTCCTGAGCATGCATGATGAGAGTTCACACATCTGCAGTCTGTACTATTGTGTGGTGCGTACTGTCTAGTGTCTCTCCTTTGAACGACTCTCTCTGAGTGACTCCCAATAAAGAGTTATGTGGACACATCACTAATGTATCGTATTTTCCCCCTTTTTTTGAAAACTTTGAGAGATGTATTGCGAGTAAATATGTTTGTGTATCATTTTGTGGAAAGTTTGTACTTTTATTGTGTGTACATAAAAATAAATACATATCTACATACGTGAAGAGATATAAGGAATATAAACCGCAAATCTGCAACTAGTAAGTGAGAGACTACATTTTGAGATCGTGTAGGTACAATACTTCCTTGTTATTTCAATAGACAATTTTAAAGTCTATCTTCTTCCAAATCACATACTTTTCATATGAGTTCACTGTGAAGATAATATGTACAAACACAAAACTTCATTTTAACTGAAACGAAAGTCATGAATTCTTTGTTTTATGTGGCAACGTCGTAAGATATACAATTGTAGATATACAACTTCTAAGATATACAATAATTAATTATTTTCATAAAGAAGTGCTTGCTAAGTATTTCGAACGAGTTTAAAACTGACAAAAATAAGTGAGAGAATGAATACAATCTGTTAAACTTTACATTGCATTGATATTACAAAAATATATAAGTTCACCTTTGTAAAAAAATAGAATGTCACTGATCTTGGATATATCTGATTATGTTTATTCTGTTTACAAAAAATTCTGTACAAACTGTGATAAGCTAGCTATAAAAAAATAACTGAAAAAGCTTTCAACTAAAATGCATTCATAAAAGTGTGACTCATTCATACCTATCCAGTATACGCTGACAAGATTGGAATGGGGTAGAATAATAAAGAAGTATGTCTCTACTTTTCATTTTTCCATGTCGCTTTTTTGTTGGTTATCAAATTTATTTATTAAAAGATTTAAAATATATAATGCGGTATTAATTTAAAACTAAAATAATGATTATCTTTTCTTGTAACGAGTTAATTTCAAAATGGCCGCCATGCAAATTAGAAAAAAAATCTCCAAATAAGCTGATATAGCATGCGTGTCCAGTCCTCTTAACAATATACAAAAATGAAAGAAAACAAGATGGTGACTTTTAAAATGGCCGCCTTACAAATTAAAAAATTCTCCGATTAAGCTAATATTGGGCATACATGTTCAGTCTTACTGAAATTACACGAGAATGAAAAATAAAACAAGATGGCAGATTTCAAAATGGCGGCTACGTAAATTAAAAAAAATTCTAATTAAGATGGTACCTATTGGTCATCCATGTTATATCTTGTATACGATATGTTACAAAACCCTTCGTGTGCGAGTCCGACTCGCACTTGACCGGTTTTTTTCACTTTTACTGAGTGATCTTTCTTTGATAATCATATAACTAAACTATTTTTAAAATGATAAAATAAAAGTCAATAAAACTGTTTCATAAATAAATGAAAAGGCTTACCTTCATTTAATACTCTACACCTAAAAAAGGGTTGAGTGCAGGTACAGGTTAGCCTGCGAAATAAAACAATTGATGTCAGTAATAATAAAACCATTTGTATTGTTGTGTTCGACATTTGCATTCGAAAGATAACATAAATTTTAAATATTGTGACACAGCCCATGTCTGATATTTTTACATCGATAAAACAATATGCTGTGACACATTAGACTGTTTGTGAATATTTAAGTAAAGCTACAAATCACTTGTTTTGTGAATAATTTATTTAGAACAAATCTGTTGTCAGTGTACGTTTATTGGTCCTATGAATTTTCATTTTTCTGCTGCAATGAAATAAATAAATCAAAGACATGAATCAATTGCTGATATAATTTTTAATAGTAACTGGGAAATCCAATTGATAATTTCATCAGTTCCCAAATTAGAATCTATACTCCATAAAGCAAAAAATTTATACCTAGGTAGGCCAATTTTTTAAACTTTTTTTGTTGTTTTCAACGGAGGCGGTTTTTCGAAAAAAAAATTTAGTTAATAGCCTCATTTTTCAAAAATAAATTGAAAAAAATAGTCAACGGAACATTATTATTTAAAGTGTTAAGAAGACACCAACATTTTTTCAAATTTTTAAATTGTTATTTAATACTATAAAAAAACTATTTTATGCGTTGTACTCGCTCAATAGAACGTTGCGCTCGAGTTGTAAAGGCCGCGCGGAACTCTATTTTCAACGTTAAATTAAAATTATAAACAATAAAGATAGAGTTCCGGGAGTGGGACTTTGTTATTGGAAATCTTCTCCTCTTTAAAAATCTTTTTTTCAATTTCCGTTATCGCTTATAGTTTTTGAGTCATTGCCAAAAATCTGAGGGGCTTTTTTGTCTTTTCGTTTTTTGTTAATAACAAATGCAATTTTTGTCGGCAAAAAAACAAAAAAAAATATCTTTCTTGGAATATATAATCGAATAAGCTATTGCTCATATTTTTTGGAGACTTGGGTCTATTTTACTCATATATATCTCAGTTCTTGACTAAGCTATTAGTAGATGAGAGGTATAGTGGCTGCCTCGTAACATAAAGGCAGTACGCTCAATATCGGCGGTCATTGCCACTTATATGTTTTATTTTCACACGCTTTATATTAGTTTCACTTGTAGGTTTGTATGTATGTTTGTTTGTAACCTCGTTTGGACTACAGCAAGTGGTTTATTACTGTTAGTATGTTATGCCACTACTCTAAGAGCAATCGTTGACCGAGCGGTCTAAGGCGCTAGTCTTCGCTGACGTCAACTCTCGGATTCACCGGTCGTGGGTTCTAATCCCGTCCACGCCGAAATAAAAAAAAATTTTTTTTCGGCAAATTTTTGACAAATAAATAGAACTAAAAAGTGGAAAACAAATATCGTTTAAAAAAAACTAAAAAACACGCTTTATATTGAACTAAAAAGTAAAAAATATTTTTTTTTAAATAAGCTTAAAATAATAATGAAGAAAAAATACTAGTATTATTGTGAAAAAAGCGTGGGGCGCTCGATGTACGAAAATGTGGAACAAAGCGCCCCAAGCTTTTTCACAATAATACTAGTACTTTTTATTCATTATTGTTTTAAGCTTTTTTTAAAAAATTATTTTTTACTTTTTAGTTCGATATAAAGCGTGTTTTTTAGTTTTTTTTAAACTGTATTTATTTTTTTTTGATACAATTATACGTTTTACTTCTGCGTTGTGTAATGTAAAAAACACACTACGCAGTCTCTTATGAATATATGAAAAAAATAAATCAAATAAAATAATTCTCCACTTTAAAAACTTACAGCTATTAAATTGATACAGTTTTTAGAATAATAATTTTTTTTTTCGTTTACACAGATTTACTGTTCTGTGCAAACGAAAAAAATTGTTATTATTCTGAAAACTGTACCAATTTAATAACTGTAAGTTTCAGTAATTAAATTGGTGTCGAAAAGAAAAATTGTAATAAAGAAAAAAAATAAATAATCACTGACGGACGATACTCGAATTCGAGGTAGGTATTCAGATTAATACTGAATGAGATACCCAATCAGCACAATGTCAAGAGTGTATTTTATTTTATTATATCTTTTTGAAGAAAAATCAAAGCAACAAATTTTAATGATGACTTAGGAGAAAGCCAGTAAGAACTTTATATTCAAAATGTGTGCGCGACATCTGGGTAACGGCTCGTCCGTATGACACAGGCGCTACCTGTATAGATTTCCATGTGTGCCAACATTTGAATATATCATATATTCCTATTTCCTACTCACAATTCAAATGTCATGTATAGGGTTGGCCAGTAAAACCACACTTTAATATAATAAGCTTTAAGTGGAAGGGGTAAGGCAGATAAATTTTTTTGTACATATATAGTTTATAATGTTATTTTTTTTTGTGATGTCGACATCTGACTTACGAGCTATAAAAAAGTTCGACAAGGTTACATAGTAATAAAAATACATTTTAGCAACATTGACTTCATATTTTGATAAGTTATTATACAGGGTTTTTAGTAAACAATGTTTTTTTTTCGTTTTCGATCAATTTCCACAATAATTTATCTACACAGAATGATTTTTAAGTTGATTGTTTTTTTAACAGAGTGTAGAAATCAAATAGACGAACACATATTTCAAGTAACTTTTTCATCAAAGCTCAAAAATGAAAGAGAAACGGGCTTTCAATTTTTTTTTAAAGTTTATCAAACTTTGAGGTCGGTCCTGGCGTTATGTTATGTCACTATGGAAATATGTTATGTCATTGTCAAATTTTCACAGAAATTGTGGTCTCCGTTTTGTTAGACACAAAGATGCTTGCGTCGTAGCCACGCTTCTGTACATGCTTGTAGTAGCGATAAGGGCCTTCCGCGAATTATTTGGGATGCATTTCCGATTCATGCTATCATTTCTTCGCGTGTGTTAACCGAGCTTTTGAATTAATTAAATAAAATTTTATTTTTCAGTTTTGCTTTAAAATACTTGTTTGTCTTTTTGATTTCTAGAAGCTATTTAAAGAGAAGAATCAACTTAAAAATAATTATGTATATAATATCTATATAAAACATAGTCCCTCCGCCGCGATTGCCTGTCTTAACGCGATAGACCCAAAAACTATCAAATGAATTTTCATACGGTTTTTACTAACAGAAAGAGCGATAAACGAGGAAGGTTTCTGTATATATGTAATTTGTAAATATTTTGTACAAAATGGTTGAGCTATGACTGTGTTTTGTCAAAAAAAAAATGTATATACGCTTACATGGCTAACGCTGGCCAAATCTTTAGAGATACCTACATAAAAACAGTGTACTTTGATAGTTATGCTGTGCAGATGGGAGGGTCAGTATAATATTTCCAAAACATTTTTGTACCCGTGTGAAACCGGGACGGGCAGCTAGTAAAGTATAATAATAACTGTGCCTAAATTTATTTTTATGCGCACCCTCTTATAAACATGTACAGTGGTAGTAAAAATACAGATTTAACACTAGTGAATTAAAACAAATAATAGCTATGTTTCCAATCCAACAGTAATTTCTAAAAGCGACATGTCAGTAACGATTTAAATAGTTTATGAGGGACAGACAGCAAAGTAGATGTGCAAATCTCTAATTCGAAAAGTCGAGCATTATAAAATGTGGTTTTAACGTTAGAAAACCTTTGAACATTTTAGAGCTTTTATGAGTAGGCCTAATCGATAGATAGTCCATTGAAATGTTACATTTTTTTGGGCTAAAATTACATTTGTCAGAGGACGCAATTTTATTTTTTAGATATCAAGAAGGGGTTACTGTAAAGTAAAATTCAAGTTTGTGGGGTCACAACCCTTGTCCCACGGCCGCTATCTTGGAAAAAGGGATGCAGTAGTTTTCATGGTTTATCTCACGAACTATAGGTCTCACAAAAAAAAAATTTAAACATTTTTTGTAGAAAATATAATTTCCTACAACTTTGGTTCAGTAACTTTTTGTCGTAGTATTCCCAATAGGCTTAATCCACGGTTATTTTCGAAATGACATAATTACTCTGTTCTTTGATGGACCAGGCTGCGGCTCAGGATCTTGTATATGAAAGCCAACATTGCATACATTTATAGCATCTTGTTGACCTTGTATAGGATCGACGACAAAAAGTTACTGAACCAAAGTTGTAGGAAATTATATTTTCTACAAAAAATGTTTAAAAATTTTTTTTTGTGAGACTTATAGTTCGTGAGATAAACCATGGAAACCACTTGCACCCCTTTTTCTAAGATGGCGGCCGTGGGACAAGGGTTGTGACCCCACAAACTTGAATTTAACTTTACACTAGCCCCTTCTTGATATCTAAAAAATAAAATTGCGTCCTCTGACAAATGTAATTTCAAATGTAACTTTTCAATGGACTAAGAAGAGAGACGTTGAAGTTAAGGACGTACCATGTAATATTTTCACCATGGGTTAATTACTGCGCCTCGTATGTAGATTTCAAAGCCAAATTTTGTACGCCGGTTAATTTAAAATAATAAAACTAATTCTCAAATAGAAAACTTGTGTTTTAGCCTGCTCATCCTTTAATGCATTTACTGAATAACCCTGTATACAATAAAATGCTAAAGATACGTAGATATCGCAAACACGTGTGCAGAGCTTTTTTATCGTTTTCTGTATACGTAGTGTTGTTTGACATATGCTGCTTCGTTTTGAATGTATATTCCATAGAAACATTCATATCATATTCTCCCCGGCTTTGTTTTTTTACAATCAGCACTTTGTGCAGTTTTTACTAAATATATTTTTGAAAAACATTTTCTCATCAACATTCTGTTTTTATTAACAACCTCTTTGATGTTAAACAGGTTTTAGAAAAAATACTGGAAATACGTAATTGCAACATTTACAAAGAAAGATTGGTTAAATTCGCTAAATAAACAATTATATAGGGAACATATACGATATGCAGAAAAATTGCAATACAAATTTTATTATGTAGAGTGTCTCAAAACATTCAATTTGGTCAGTATTAAATCTTTACACCACGTTGTTATAACTATCGCATGTTTTTTATTCCATTTCAAAATTACAGATAACAATCCGTCATTAGCTGTAGGTATTAGTGATGTGCGAATCGTTAAAAATGTATATCCGCGGATACGGATACGAATACGGATCCTTAGTGTCCAAATCTGCGAATACGGATACGGATCTCAGTTTTTTTACTCATGTACTATTGGTAGCTCACTATAATCGATGTTTAAATATTTAATTTTTGCATTATAAATGTGCCAAATATCAATAAGTATGTGTTTTTCAAAATAAAAATTAACTTAAATGGAATTTAATAGTATTTCATATAGATTCTTACATAGGTACATAATGAAATTTAATAACATAAAAGATCCGTTCAAGATCCGTCAAAAAGTAACGGATACAGATCTTTTTTCTCCCTCGGATATCCGCGGATACGGATATCCGAGACATCACTAGTAGGTAGGTATATTTTGTGTTATTTTAATCATAGGCGTCGTCAGGGGCGGATATAGGTTTTTAGGGACTCAGAGCTTATTGAAGTCCAACCGGGATCCCGTTTTTTTTTTTTTTTATTAAGAATCGTTAAATTTGGGTTTTAAATCATTACTTTTTAATAACATCAAAATCAGAGTTGAAATTTGTTGACCTAACTGAACAAATAAAATTTATTTGTTCAGTTAGGTCAACAAATTTAATTTAATTATAAATTTACCCAAAAAAATTGTCAAAATTCACCGGATGAATGTGAAAAGTCATCCAAAAATATGTCAAATTTCATCCAAGGACATGTTAAAATATATCCCAAAAAACTGTCACTTTTGACCCAAAAAATCGTCAAATTTCACCCATAATAATGATATTCATTAATAATAACTAATTTTTACTATTACGATACGTGCTTATTGTTAATGAAAAAATAGTAAAAAATAATTTCATTTTTGTGGGCCTCTGATACTCGGGGGTCCAGGGCTAAAAAATTGAGAGAGAGAAAGAGAGACCAGATTATAGACGCTAAACAGCTTAGTATAACTAACAAGTTAAGGAAATTTTAATTTTTATAAAAATATGCAGATTTTTATGGACAACCTCGCCAGCTACACGATATACGAATGAAATAAAATTGTTGATATCATTAATTAAATATCAGAAATTACAATCTATAGTTTCAAGACACCACAATAAAAACGTAAGACAAAAGAACTTGCATTACAAAAAATCCGAACAAAATTGGGATCTGCAGAGCTCGGACGTACGTACCTACATACGTACGTTCAGACCAACGGACAACTGCTGTTTGTGATTTTTAATTACAATTTTAGTAGTAATTATGAGCTCGAATCGATCTAAAAATGATTCTGCTTTATTGAACAGAATCTTCTCTTTTAAAAAAGCTGCAAGTTGAATGGATTTCGTGTGAATTTAACTTAAATATAACTTTTTGTATATGAACGAAAGGCAGCTCTGACGCGATAAGCGATAATAGAGCACATACCGCTAGTTTAGCGGTATGTGCAAAAAAAGATACCAATGATTTTTTTCAGAAATATCAGACATTTTTTTACAGACAAATTAATCACCCATAGCTCCGTGTTTCAGCGACAGTCAGAAATTATTACAAGTCTGAACGAATGTGTTCTATCAAATGCAATATAAGAAATTAATAAAAATCGTGCACATGAGATTTAAAAAATGGGATTGATCATGCTAACCATCAATAAATCATGCTTTCTAGGGTGCAACTCTTGTTTAGAAGTATTTGAAAAGAAAAAGAAAATAAATTTTAAAGTGATTTAAAATATGTAGGTACGTAGTTAGAACGTAATATGACGAATAGTAAGTTCTTATCGGTCAAAAATTATAAATGAACTATAACGAGATTTTTCATTGAACAACACGCGATTTAAATAAAGAATAATATGCATTTATTTCATGAAAATATGAACTGGAATCAGGGAGATTATATACATATTCTTTTATTAAATTGAACTTTTCCTAATAACAGTAAAAAGTGTTAATAATTTTTAGTTGTACATTAATTGAAGTAATTAAGTTTATCGTTTATTAAAAATACAACTAGTTATCTACAATTTATGGCTGCCACAACGTCACTTGAACGGAATTACAAAAAAAAAAGGATTAATTTAACTTCGTTACGGCATTCGCAATAAGATCAGTTATTTATTTCCGACAAGTTCATTGGCTTAATATATAAGTATAATATAAATACGGGAAGGAAAAAATTGTACCTATTTGAGTGTGTTAATTCGCACACATTGTGATGAAAAAACATCGATATCTTCGTTTTAATGAGGGGAAGTGCACAATATATGTTTCAATACGATGTGTACGAATTAATACGAGTGAAATCAATTCAGGAGAAACACATATAATGTCCATGCATTTGTTATAACTTATTCGTATTGTAAATGGAAATTATTTAGCCATTTTATTTGCAATTTTAGGGGAATCTGTATATTAATACGAGAAGCATATTGCACGCACAGAGGAGTGTGAGATTTGGCATAGTTAAGTTCATATGGAGGAGTGCAGAAAGATAAAATTTATGTATAAATAGGTGTTATAAGTAGATAAAATTAAATAAAAAGCATTAATATTATTTACGTACATGCACTGTAAAAATTAGCGTGTTTACGTTTATACACTGTAAAAAATTAGCGAAGTAAATGCGGAGTGAATTACGAACGAATTTCGACACTGGGCAACCGCTATCATTATAAAAGTGCTCTCTACAAGTGTGTAAAAATGTTTTCAAATGGTTTTTAAACGCGAAGAACGTAGCTGAAGCGCTTTGTTGTTTTTTAAACATGTTTTTTATTGCTATAATATTATTTAAGAAATGGAGAAATAAAAGATTAAAACGTTGTTTATTTACTAAGATCTTTTGGCTATCATGCGGTCTTCTTATTAAAATTGCATTTTTTGAAAGTGTACAACATTGTTGTATGTGAGTAGTTTTCTTTAATTTGAAATCGTCATAATTTAAAATTAGTAGGTTTTAAGCTCTTTGTCATCTAGAAAGAATTGGGAAATTCCAATTTCAGTTGAGCATTGATTTCGTTTTTTATGTATTTAAAGTCAAGTCGTTATGACTGCGTTTATTATTATCCTAACTAATATTATAAATGCAAATGTGAGTTTGTTTGTTTGTTACGCTTTCACGCGTAAACCGCTAAACAGATTTCGATACAATTTGGCAGGGAGATAAATTGAATCCCGAGGAAAGACGTAAGGTACCTCTTGTCTCAAAAAAACCCCTGAAGGGAGTGAAATAGGGGATGAAAGTTTGTATGGGGAACCCATCATTTCTCAAGTTAAGGATATGCAAATTCATATTTAGGCTTTTGGTAAGAAATAAAGGATTATGTATTTCAGCGTTTCTGCAAAATCAACCCTCAAGAAAATAGAGAATGATTTTAAAATTCACACTTAATATATATAGCACGCAAAAACTGCTGGCGAAAACATAAAAGTGTATAAACATAGTTTTATAAAGTGGTACGGCTCCACTTCTGTTGTCGCTGCTCCATTTCATCTCAATAGCGTGCGGAGCCGCGGATAACAGCTAGTTGTAAATATTTATCAAAAATGTAGTTGAAAATTGTATTATATTATATTTTATTATATATTACAGAGTAGCATCTGTTTGCTTCAACTGTAAAGAAACACCTATCTAAATTATATTTTATGCTAAAACTAGATTGAAAATTTAAAACAATTTTTGCCAATTGACTTCATCCATCCTAGAAGTCCTAGGTATATAGCTTCCAGTTGCATCCGTTATGTACTACCTATTATGAACATATTCAACGGTTGATGAATGGCATTAATATTATTCAATAAAAAATGTTTCCGTATCGGTTGGCTAGACTTCCTGTCTATTCTATAATTCAAATATCTTGACACTTTACCCAAAACTGAAATGACGTTTGATAAGTAGGTACATAACTTGAAGTTAGTTGAAGGCAGGTATTCAAACATCGGTCGTGTTGATTAGTGGTGGGTGGCGAGTCAGATATGAGGCTGTCATAAATATAATTCTTGTATAGCGTGGAAGATATAGCGCCGCCGCGTGCCGCTTTCTTATCTTTGTGTACAACTGATCGTAAATAATATTTATAGTATACACTCAAATGTGATTTTAATGCAGAGAACGACAAATTTGTTTAGGTTATAGGAGCTAAGTAAAAATGTAGATGCCGCATACAGGTTCTGATAAAGAATGTTGTGTTTTCCCACTTGCGTTCTTGCCATTTGCGCTGGGAACAATTTTTGTCCCACTTGCGGTCATAATGATAAAATCCAAATAATATTTACGGGGTGCTGTTGATGCGATGGTGTTTTAGAAGTTATCGAATTCTCACACCTAACATTATTTTCTTTTAATAATATCTTATATCGATTGACCGCAAGTAGGACGATAATTGTTCTGACCGCAAATGGCACGACCGCAAGTGGCACTAATTAATAAATGTATACAGAATAAAGCAAGTCGTACACCGAATCGACTCGAAACGACGCGGGATAATTGGAAGAATTAAAACGGTTTTAAAACCTAACCCGACTACGGAAAAGTAGAAAATAAGCTTTAAATATTATATTAAAAGTAGTCGGGTAAAAACATGTTAGGTTTACGTATTTTCTACTTTTTCCTAATCAGGTTTTAGTTTTTAAAACGTGTTCTCCAATTTTTCCGATTGTTCCACGTCACGTCGGGATGAATATAGTCGATTTGCCGTGTTTTAATTGTAGCTGATGGAAGTAAAGGTATTATAGGGTGCAGGGTATTTTTTTATAAATTCTTTGTTTGGAAATATAACTTGACTGTTCAACTATTTAGTAAAATGTTCACATACATCACTACAATAGTTTCAATAGTTTTTCAAAATAAAAAAAAATAAATTATATATCCAATTTCAAATTACGGCTAAAACTTGGAAAAAATTTTTTTTTAAATATTTATAACAAAAAAAAATTTTAAGACCATTAAAACGAAAAAATATTGCTGTAAACTTTTTTATTTGGTTGAGGGATTCATTTATTTACCGTATCATTTATAACTAATGGCCATTTATTGCTGTATAATTGATTTATGAATTTTGATTCACCTGTATTAATTTATTCGTATATTACGACGAACCCCCGTCATTTTCAATTCCATCTCTGATTATATCAGAGACGAATCTAAATATTTTGTTTACAATTTGTGCTGTCTTGTCAAGACAAAACGTACTCTGACGCTATTTTAACGTAGAATATGACTTTGTCTGCAGCTAATATGGAAGGCTGTTCCGAGAAATCGAACGTAACAGAATGAGGAAAGATGTACTACGACGCGTACAGTGGTCATAAAAATAGAATCTAGTGATATGTAGGTACGCGTAATACTTATTATTTTGACCTTGAGACGGCGCCGGCACGTATAATATGACGCGATTCAACTTCCCTCACTAACCGAAGAGATCTTGCGGCCATTTCGTTACGTTGTCTACAATATAATAAAAATAATAATAATGCGTTTAACGTCCGTTTCTCGACTTTATGTCATAACAGACGCCATTCGCACCATTACTATTTTTTACTACCACACTTCCCGTTATTTTTTACAATTTTAAAAGTTCAAATTAATTTTTAGCAATGGGCGAATGAAGAAATTTTTAGGAAATTAGAATAAGGTAGGCAAATTTTGAGCATAGGAGTTTGACAGGTAATCGGCCATGGCCTTGAATAAGGAACCATGTCGATATTTATCTGGAATTGTTGAGGGAAACCATGGAAAACCTCAACAAGATGGCCGGTACAGGAATTACTGTTTCTCGGCGAGAGTCAGTGGGAAAAACTCCACCCTTTGAGGGGTTGAATTTTCAAAAATCCGTTCCTAGCGTATGCCTACGTCATAATAACTATCTGTGTACCAAATTTCAGTCCAATTCGTCTAGTCACTAGTGGTTTGAGCTGTGCGTTGATAGATCAGTCAGTCAGTTAGTAACAGTTTCCTTTTAGATATGACGGTGGGAGTACCGGGTCGTTCGAACATAAACGATTCTCTCTCGCAAACTTAGAAAGAGTACGCGACTCGTTTGGCATCGCTTGTGTGGTAAACTTTCTGCCCTAGTAATTTTTTTCCATAAACGCTAACATTGTAGTACGGCTCTGCTCAGATATGCAGGTGAAATGTAGGTCCAGTTTTAGACTGTAGATACAGCTCGGCAAACAATTTTACTGTATAACTTGGAATACTATTGCCAAAGTTTGTATACCTAGCTATAGTAAACGAAGAACGAAGCAAAGTGAAATACTAGTTTATTTACTTCAACGAAACTCAAAGCAACCTATTGCTGCAAAATTGTTGTGATCATCGCAACTTCTAGTCTAGCCTGTTTCTTAACGTATTGTGAATTACTTCAAAGATTTTTTATTTATGACTGTTATTAGATTGTTTAAATGTGTCCTGAATATGAGCAATATGTATTTTAAGAATGCAAGTACCATCTTATACAAATTCAAAAACTACCGAACGGATTTTCATACGGTTTCCACCAATGGACGGAGAAAGGTTTATGTGTATAATTCATTAATGTTTTGTGTAAATTGGTCGAAATGTGACGATGATTGTTGAAGATGTTGGAAAAAATCAAGTCGACTGGAAGCTTTCATTGAAACCGCTGCCTAATAGCTTTGAAATATAACAAAACAATGTATGGTGGAATAGTTCCACAGAAAAGTCCGCGATGGCATATGCCTATCTTTTAAACATAGCTTACGGTACCCATTTTAATGCTAAGCGCTTTTCGTGGATATCAATTTTGCAACGCAAGTTGACGAAAAACAGTAGCAATCGACAAATAGTTGGAAAAACCAAAAATGCACATCCCTCAAGTTTTCCACTGTATATGATAAAAAAAAACAATGATTTCGGAAGGAATCGAACCCAGGATCTTGCCCTTGCGGATCTAATGGCACTACGCCACGAAGCTTGCTAGGTGTGCCGGTGTTATTACGGTATAGAAGTGTAGCACTTGTTTTATGGTTTACACAGTATTTACACAGTAATTATTATATTGTTTTTTCAAACTATTAGCTGTCAAAAAATAATAAAATAAAAACTGATTATAAAAATTAAACTACTGAACGCATTTCATAGAATTTAAATAGGGTTCTACTCTGAAGGTAAACAAAGTGAATAAAATATAATCCAAGGCGATCCGACCAAAATTGCGATCTGTAGAGCTCTGATGTACGTACATACGTACGTACAGACCAACCGACAACTGCTATGCGAGATTTTCCATTACAATTTTAGGACTAATTATGAACCAGAATCAATTTAAAAATAGTTCCGTTTTATAGAACAGAATCTCCTCTTTTTAAAAACCTTCAATTTGAATGGATTTCGTGCAAATTAACCTGGATATAACTTCTTGTATGAACGAAAGTCAGCTCTGAAGCGCAAAGCAATAATAGAGCACATCCGCTAGTTTAGCGGTACGTGCAATTCGAACGAAACCGGACCGGGCCGCTAGTTCGATTATAAAAATCAATCAAGTATCAATCTTTCGATTATTAAAATAATTCGATTATTCTCATGTCTAGATTTAAATAGGTTTTTAGTTTACTTCAACTGTCATCAAAAATATAATTAAATCATTTTCCTGTTTACGACATAAACAATACGTGTAATAAACGGAAATAAAAGATTTCAAAAACTAAAATTAAAATTCATTGACTAAACAACAGTTTTCATTCATAACTGATTTAAAGGAATAAAATAGATTTGTCAAAAACTGTTTGAAGAATCTGCATAATAAAACGTACTGAACAATTTCGTTTTTTAAAACTGTATATCTTTCCAGAAATGCTGCGGCAGCATTCCTGAGAAAGGTGAATTGTAATACACATTGTTATTTTGTAAACACTAAAATGTACATCTAAGCTTAATTGCTAGATTGTTTTCGACTTGCTTAGAGGTTTAAACAGTTGGATGGACGCTTTATTACACCAGACATGCTACATAATATATCTTACCAACCATTGGAATGCCCAGACTGAAGGTCAACAATACAAATCTATAATAATTAACATTTGGTTTCAAGTTTTTAGGCCAGTTTAAGCACTGGATTTGAGAAATTGCATTTTTTCATCTGAATTTAATATTTATTTTATGTTTTGGGTCCAGTACGATAACTCGATGTGTCCAAATTTTGACTTTTTTTTAATCATAGAAAACGCTACATTTTGACGTTAAAAAAAATCGTTGCGGATTATTCACAAACTTTAAAAACACGTAAAACTTTTCATCTTTCACTGTCATTTTTTGAATATATCAATCAGAAATGCACGTCCTAGCAGATGGTGCAAAATTACTGTATTACCATCTCACTTTGTATACACGACCCCGTAAATGTTTTTTAAAGAACTCCTCCCAAACGCCCTCCCCTTTTCACTGCGCAAAAAACCGCCATCGCATCGACACGACTCCGTAATTGTTTTTTAAAGAACTCCCCCCAAACGCTCTCTCCTTCTCAATGCGCATAAAACCGCCATCGCATCGACACGACCCCGTAATTGTTTTTTGAAGAACTTCCACAAACGCCTTCCCCTTTTAACTGCACAAAAAAAAATATAAAAATAAAATTTCCGCACTTAAAACGGCTAATAACTCTGTCATATTATTATGTTATTTAAAATAATAGCAGTGTATTTCCAATGAATATTTTGCACATCGAGTTATTGTACTGTAACCTTATTTTTTATTTAAACATTTTAAACGTTCAATTTGCAAGTAATTTAAAAAATAAGAATACAACCAATTTTCTCTGAAACATACTAATTCCAAAAAGTTATAAATGTAAATTTCTGTATTACTTGCGCAAATAAAGTCTAGTAAAAGTTATGAACATTCATTTCTATAGTTTTCAAGGAAGTAGACAAGTACTGGAAGTTCGTAACTAGTCCTTCAAGTTCTCGACTCGGAACTGGGACAGCGCTGCGCTGTACAATGCTATGTAATTTCACTTTGTCGTCATTGAGATCTCGGAAATGGCCAGAAATATTGTGTAAGATTATATAATATGAGGAAATACTTTTTAATTTGTGACTTTGTGAAAATAGATTTCCTCAGCTGTTGCGAGTCTATAATTTAAATCTATCTATCTATATATATTGAAAATTCCCGTGTCACAATTTTGGCCGCGCTAATCTCCGAAACCACGGAACCGATTTTATTGAAATTTTGTAAATGTGTCTTACTTGGTCCAACTTACAATATAGGATAATTTTTATAAAATATTTTGTACAAAATAATCGGTGTTTTGTGAAGAAAACTGTTTTAGTAACATGTAGCGACCGATAGAAGTTACTCAAAGCTATTAGTTCAGAAGCAAACAAAAAAGCTGCTTCAGTACCAAATAGCGACATCTGATAGTATACACTCAAAGCTACTAGTTCAGAAGCAAATCTGGTAGAATTTGCTCAAAGCTATTAGTTCAGACGCCGGGCCGCAAACCGAAATTCATTTTGCAGAATTATATCTGTCACACCCGAGTAAAACCGGGACGGGCCGCTAGTATAAAAATAAAATAGTTTTCCCGAGCATTCTAATTTATAACTTAATGATTTTTTTTTTGTTGCTATATAAGATATGCTATTTTATAGTTAGAAAGCTACTTGGTTTTTTTAGAAAGAATTTAGTTTGGCTGATCTTTTGATATTCCTTTTTTTTATTGAAGCTACCCGTAGCGTCTTACCCGCACTCACTAATAATAATAGACAGACACACATTTAGACCCGACTAAATGATCTGGCATTTTATTTTTTAATTTTATAAAAATTTGAAGGAATAGGTCATATGCATGTATTTTTTTATAATTTTAATTGATTATTTAGTCAACCATAATACGGAAAAAAATTAATAATTATTTAAGAATGTAATATTATCATAAGAAAAAACATATTAAATTGCACATTCAAAAATAGACAGTTTAAACAATCGGCCATGTTGGCGGGCTTATGTGATGTCATGATATACGATGCATGTCAACCTTGATGTCAAATTGTCAATATTCTAAATGAAGTTTATTTGTTGTTTTCTTTCAGTCGTCATGGAAATTGTTGTTGATATATACGTCACGTTGCGTTTTGATAATTCGAAAATAGCGCGTATTTTCTACATTTCTTTTTTATTATTTGTATTTTTTTCAGTGATTAGATTAATAAAATAACCATTACGATATGATCAGGTACTAAAATATATTTCGAAATAAAAATTTAAACCAATTTGGAATCTCATACATATGACCTATTAAAATTTTGCATAGTTAAAAATTCGCGGCTTGTCTAGATCCAAGTATCCTTCGGCCAGATCTTCTTCAGACATCTGTAAGTGTTGCACAGATTTTCATTCTGCCTCAAAAAAATGTTTGATGGCTCTCGGACTATCTGTTATTGAACGTCTATAATTAACAATATCCTACACGTGGTAGGAAAATGTTAGATAACTAACAACACATTTTTGAATTTTGCCAAGATCTTTATGGTGTCGAAGTTAAATTCTGATAACCTTCGTACAATTCACCTTAGGCAATGCATCCTATTTCAGGATTATATTATTCAGGTGTGCTTGCTAACTATGCAATCAAATACATATTATGCAAACGCCACATATCTCTTTCTCTCTCACACTTCCGAATTGCACAAATGCTTATTATAGGTAATCAATGTAATTAATTATACATGCGAAATACTGACATCTATTCAAAGAACGATTAAGCTCTTTAACTCATATCGTTAATATTCATTTGCAAATTATTATATCTATTCAAAATTAGAATTCAGTTTATAAATGTTTATTTTGCACCTTCTCCTACAAAATAGTATGCCTGTATTTCGCAACAGTGCGTCAAGTAAAACAATAAACGTGATCTTATCAATCCACCTGTAATTCCCAAAAGCAGCCCAGATATAATTTATTCAAAGCTATTAGTTCAGAATCAAACAAAAAATACTGTTTTAGTATCAAGTAGCGACATCTGTTAGAATTAGCTCAAAGCTATTAGTTCAGAAGCAAATCTGGTAGAATTTGCTCAAAGCAATTAGTTTAGACGCCGAGCCGCAAACGAAATACATTTTCCAGAATTATATATCTATCGCACTCGGGTGAAACCGGGACGGACCGCTAGTCATATTATAATATTGAGTATAATACTATTGCCGGAAAAATAGATGTAAAGCAAGTTCGTACGATGACCGAAAGCAGAAGGTTGCTGATCCCGAATAACGCCAGTAGGTACTATTTCTGCCTTTTTTTGCAACTTTTCAAGGTTCTCCATACTACGAGTACGGAGTCATCAATGCGCGAGCCCGACTAGCACTAGACTAGTGGTCGGCAACCTTTTGAGACGGAAGAGCCAAAAGTTACAATTTACAAAATTTCCCAGTTTTTAAAAAGCCACTAAACATTTTCGTTTAAGTATTATAATATTTGCTTATATAGATATAATATATATATCCGAGGACGACATACGTCGCGACGGTGGCGGAGCGGGTGAGACGCGAGTGGAAATGGCTGAGAGATAGACATGGTGCTTAATCATGGATCGATTGGACGATTTTTAAGGGTTTATATAATAAAATAATTATTTTTCGCGTATGAAACTGGAGAGCCGCAGCTTTACATCAAAAGAGCCACATGCGGCTCGCGAGCCGTAAGTTGCCGACCCCTGCACTAGACCAGTTTGTTTACTGCGGTGGAGTGACATTGATCTTTTCTTCCCTGTACTCTTTCTTTTATTTAAAGTTCTGTGTAAGCAAATAGTAAGAGCATTCTGCGCTAAAAATCAGGACAAAAATATTATGAGATCACGTCTACCCGTTATAATCCGAGTGGTTCATTCCATATCAATGGCGGCTTGTGAACATTTTAGATGGATGTTCTGCAGGGTCAATCGGAGGTACCTCATTACACGAACAAGGAATAAGGAGGGTATCAAATTATGAATACCATCCATATTTATGATGTTCTAATTATTAACTGTTTTCAAGCATTGTTGACGACAAACTGCAATATACACTGCAACACTAGTCACCACTGCCATAAGCCGAGTGTACAACATACGCACCGGCGAGTCAAAGCCGTCAAAAGTGTTGACTGATGGCCATATTCACCGAGCGTAAATAGTTATTTATTCTTATCCTCCGAATAAATAGCGATAGTTCAATTCACCTAGCATAATCATAGCGCACAGAGTGCGCCCGGCCAAGTTCTCGCACTCAAGCCTATATTTACACGAACCATTTCAAGCCGTTTTCGACCCCCCTATATCTCCGAGACTAGTCACGTTACAGAACTGAATTTTTGCAGGTGAGTTAAGGTTACCAAAAAGAAGGTGTATTCCAAATTTCAGATGTCTAAGTGGAATAGTTTCCAAGATACGTGTGTCCAAAAATCACGATTTTGGGGATAGATTGACTGATTCATAGATCATCAAAAAGGCGTGAGCAACACCTATGTGCAACGGGTCACCAAATTATCTATTTGATAGTTTTAAGTGATTGACTTCCTGAGTTCCGCAAATGAAGTATAATTATATCTAATAATATATAAAAATAAATGTTCATTCGTTTGTCGTCTCTCTGTTCGGTTCGGCACTTACGCGTTCCTATACCATGCGATTATTACGATGAAAAAGGGTTGGTCACATCTAGTACACGTAAAATGTGACAGCTATTATATTGTAGCATTCGTATGGTGTATACTGTTAACAGAACTATAAAACTTGGAAAGTGGTCTCATATACACGGCGTTATATGGGAGCTAGGCAAAATCAATGTATAAGAATACGTTAGAGATACGTCGGCATTTAGCACAGAAAAGAATCTCTAACGAGATTCTTCGATAAGGCGCGTACATCGGCAGCATTCGTTTGGTGTAATGGTTAACGTAGACGACTTACAAGCTCGCGATCCTAATTCAAATCCCGGGCAAGTTGAGAAATATTTTTATGATGTTTGTTTTTTTTTTTAAATTAATTAAACCATTACTAAAAAGCACAAAATAATTAATTAAATAAAAAAAGATAACATAGGCCAAATCTATTCAAATTTTTTTTTATTTGTGACAACTAAGTATTTCATATTCGATTTGATATTTATTTACTTCATTTTCCAATTTTTTTTTATTGCAATGGAAGAATTTCTTGTGGGAGTTGGAAGCGTAATAGAAATTTTAACATAAATCTGAACAAAAAGTTATGAAATCCCATCAAAAATATAAATGTAAAAAAAGGGGCCAAGTTCTCGAAAAAAATGTGTTTTGTTATCTTAAAAAAAATAACTGAAATGTAGAAATTTTGCCAAGATCCTTGATACACGTTTTTAACAGTGTTTTGATAAGCGGAAAAAATATTACAGTTTTTTCGAGAACTTGGCCCCTTTTTTTACATTTATGTTTTTGATGGGATTATGTTTACAACAGGTATAAATCTATTCTGTGCATTTATTCGCTTGATAAAATAATAATGGCCGCCACATAGATCATAATACCCAACCTATAAACGTGGCGTATTATATCTGCAGTTTGCTATTGTGAATTTATTTATGTGTTGTTTATTAACCTTTTGGGAAGTGTACAGTTGTAAAACATTAAAGTTAGTGGAAGTTTTGTGTGCAATTGGTTAGGATAAAACATTATTATTTTAATGAAACTTTGTTTTTTTGACGTTTACACTAACGCCATCGGTCGGATTTTTGGGTGAACGTCACAATATTCAACAAAAATACCAAGGAGTATAGTGCAATATGTATTTATTATTCAAATAACTATTTTATCTGATAATTTGGTTGGTGAATTGAAAGTAAATTTTATTGTATCGAATAAATTTGTTCCAAGATTAGTATCTTCTATCTTTAATAGTGTTTGATGAATATGGCCATGAATGAGATAGATTCAGTGAACACTTCTAGCATATGACAGTGATAGATGCTTATTCGTACTTATGTGCTGACGACAAATGCAGCTCAAAGCCGATCTAAATAATACGCTATAACTTGTAGGTTGTAGTTGCACAGTGTACACCGGGGGTATTTGATGATGACGTTTCATGTGCTGCTTCAGAGCGCAGAAAAGTCTGCCACACAGAACACACACGACTTTTGTGGTTTTCCAGTGGCTGTTAAACTTTAACGCTTATTGTGTAACTATTACACTGTTTCGTAACGTTCATTATTGGTTAAATATGGAGAACTAGTGTGACCTGTGCGAATTATTCGCACTAAATAAGTATAATAATTATCACTTTACAAAATTATTTTTTAAATATGATTGCAGGTATTCAATTCGTTTCTAATTTTGCACACTGCTTATAACGTTCTTCTTTTTGTTGTATTACAATATGAAGCTCAGATGACAGATCGAAGAAATATTTTACTAAAATTGTCATATAGAGGCGCAAGTAGCAAAAGCGGTGAGCTAAGCCGTCAGATGGCATCATGCAGCATTGCTGTGACGTTGTTTAGCGTTGCTCGCTATTTCAAAATTAAAGCCGTCAGATGGCAGTATGCAGTATTGTGTCTGTTGTATTACAATATGAAGGTCAGATGACAGATCGAAGTGTTGACGTTGTTTCAAAATTAAAGCCGTCAGAAGGCAGACGTTGTTCAGCGTTGTTGTATTTTAATTAATGTAAAATGATATATAATTTATGTGGAAAAATTGTGAGGTTTTTTCTAAAAAGGGAGGCAAACATCTTTAGCCTTAGCGTATTAATATATATGATATAATTCATTCTAAAATTATAAATTACCTAAGATATTTATTGTTCTGCAGCTCCGCAGCAGTCATAGAGGAACCGCCACTGATTCGCATTCTTCTGTTTCCATCTCACAGTTCTGGTGTTTGTGCTGTATCGATATGTATTACGTCAGATATGTTCTGGTTGTACCTATTATGTTTACGTTTGTCCGTTTGCTTGCTGACAGACGGTCTCGCAATTTCGTGACGTTTATTGAACTACCTGGCTCATTGCAGAATATCTCGGTCTAAATAATACAGAATGACGCAAAATTTAGTTATAAAAATGAAACAGGCTACGTTGAACATGTAATATAAAGTTAACTACGACTAAATAATTCATAATAAAATATGTTGATTGTACTTGCAATAGTAATTGCATAGTAATGTATCTGTATATTAAAGTTTAGATATGTTGGGTACAGTCTCTTACAAAACAAAAATGCACGGAGAATCTTTAACTGTTGGTATGCTAGACTTTTGTCTACGACTCTTGCGAGTGAACTACCACAAAAGAATGTCATGTTTTATAAAATTATAAGTTTTATCAAAAGTCTAAACTGCTAAACCAGTGATTCCCAAAGTGGTCTATATCGACCCCCAGGGGTCGACAACAACTTGCAAGGGGTCCATGTCAGCGGGAAAAAAATTGGGGGTCCATAAAATGAAAATGGGGGTCAACGATAGTGAATCTCCTAAAAAAAAAAACAAACTGGACATCGTTAACCGTAGAGATTTAAGATTAAATCTAACTAAATTGATGCCAAATGTTGAAAATTTATTATTAAAGCATCAGGTTCATCCCTCACACTAAAAGCATTTATTTTTTGCTTAGTTATTTTATGTAACAGAAAGTAAATTTTAATTTGATTCGTTTAATTTGAATCTAATTAATAAATGTATAAAACCAAACATTTCACAACCATTTCACTACCGTTATAAATTTAAATCGTTCAAAGTGAGTAGCACTTTACCGCTTGTCAAAAATACATTTGAAATTAATGAATTTGCAAAAAATCAATATCAGATAAGCGATTAATCAGGGGTACGGTTGCTCGTTAACTAAAAGCATGTATATTAGAATTTACAATACTTTATTGCAGTTATGTCAAAGATACGGCCCGCGAGCCGCATCCGGCTCTCAAGCCATCTCAATACGACCCGCGACCAGAATCTATCCAGTGAGGATTTTAGACACCTGGCATCAATGAGCTTATAAAAAACAAGGAACCTCAGGTGTCTGAATCCTCAAGCTCAAGATAATTTAATATTTTCATTATCTTTATATGAAAATTGATTTAAACTAAATAAATAACAATTTTAGTTTAGTATGTGTTTTAATTTTTAATTTAGAGTCTGGCCCGCTAAGACACCCTAAATCTTATAAATGGCCATTTAGAAAAATCAGCCTGCACCCCTGCTTTATTGTATACATACATACAAACATACATACATTAATACATGCATTAATACATACAGGCATGCATGCATATCGATATCAGCCACCAGGTATTGTGATTATGTACTGTAGTATATATAATGAACCAACGTAAATTTCAAACACTTCTTTTATTCGTGGCAGTCATTAGAGTCGGCAAAGTGCGAGGTCTGATGTCGCTAGTCATCTTTCATAGCCATCATTACTGCACCGTTCTGAGGGCATGATCCCTATTACACTTAACTCTACCCTCCGCCGTCCCAGGGCTAACCAAATGCACACATACATATTATAGGTACATAATAATAATGATTATTATTATCATTCGTTCTCTTAATTGCAAATCTAGAACAAGTTATTGCGTTTCGCTTGTTATGTGTTCATTTGGTATGTCGTTATGTCATTCACTCGTGCATTAATCATAATATTATGCATTCACTGAAAAATTGTTCAACCATTATAAAAATAATAACGCCAATTTAGTAGTTTATGTACCTAGGGGATAATGAAGTATATTATCGACGAATAAGTGACAATATGTGAAAACGAGTTTAAAAAGTCACACGAGACGTAATATCATTACTATAACTGTTTTTTATTTCATTTCCAGTATAGTATTTTCTAAGAAAGGATGAATTATTTCGGAGAAGGCTATAAATGATTTCTGATGGTATATGCTGCCTATACATTAATTTATTAGGTACCAATTTTAAATGTACAAAATTCTAATACCGATAAATTTCAATTCTTAATATATATTTTAATAGTATTAAAAAAAAAAGTTTTTTTGATTGATATAACATGATTATTATTTGACAATATGACAATTAAAAACTTAAATTACAAATCGAATAACTCTAATATATAATATGTAAGCCCTGAGGAAGGAAATATATTTTCCGAAACGTCGGCAGCATATACCATTAGAAATCATTTATAGCCTTCTCCGAAATAATTCATCCTTTCTTATTAAACATAGGCTAAACTAATACACCTTACACACTATAGTATTTTCATTTTTTTTTACATTTAATTTGTGTTTCAAATTTCATTTCCAAATAAACAGAAACATAAATAATTTACAATTGATTTATTTTACGCACTAGTGTGAAATTACACATGTAAAGCAGCTATGTTATAGAAAATAGTGCTAAAGAAATGTGACAAAAATTATATAATATTAGCGGCCCCGCCCGGTTTCACCCGGGTGGAAAAGATTAAATGGAGGGAGGGACATGAGTACGCACGTTCATCTTCGTTTACCGAGATGAATGGTGTGTTCAAATTTCATGATGATCGGAGTTACCGTTCAAAAATTTTTGTCGGACGGACAAATTTTGAGTTATATTTTGTACATTTTTCATTGATGCTCCGCTCCTATTAGCCGTAGCGTAATATTATATAGCCTATAGCCTTCCTCGATAAATGGGCTATTCAACAAAAAAA
This sequence comes from Xanthostigma xanthostigma, assembly GCA_963575645.1. Lineage (NCBI taxonomy): Eukaryota > Metazoa > Arthropoda > Insecta > Raphidioptera > Raphidiidae > Xanthostigma > Xanthostigma xanthostigma. Next base: position 12,822,516 of record OY754467.1, read on the forward strand.
ATATTTTCAATTCGAACCAGTAGTTCCTGAGATTAGCGAATTCAACCAAATAAACAAACTCTTCAGCTTTATATATTAGTATAGATAATTTATTGTTTTAATAATTATTTTACTAAAGGTATATCAGTTTTCTATTGATAATATAATTTAATATATTTTACTTATACAAAATAAATATTTTTTTAAATTGTTAATGCATATACCTAGTTAATCAAACATTTTTTTCGTACATTCAGTATAAAAGTTTATGGAAACCTTCAATATGAAAAATTTAATCATTTTATAATTATTTGAAACCATACATTCATAGTTGTTAGTATTGGTTCTGTTCCAAACATGTTTGAAGGAAATTTATTTACTTGAGAAACAATTGAAAAAAGCTCTACCGATGTATCGCTTATAGCCGACGTTTCTAAAAATACATTTTTATCTTCAGCGTCTCAATACAAGTTTAAATTGTTCCTCAACCAAATAAAATTCATAGCTCTTTTTAAAAATTCGCGCAGCACTATTATAAACTGTCAACTAAATACCACATTAAAAATTATGACAGTAAGTGGTAATGATCATTTTTACATTTTCTACATAAAAAATATTTTTAAAAAAATGTAATAATTTTTGCAATTTAAAGTAGATATCCTGTCCAACGAGATAATAATAATAAGAAAAATCGCAGGATTGTGGACAAAAATATTAGATTTATTTAATGTACCTACTTGAAAAAGTCTAAATCTACAGACGGTCGTCGTACAGTAAATAAATCTAATATTTTTGTCCACAACCCTGCCATTTTGCTTATTATTATTGCAATATATTTTGGAATTTTTTATGTTGTTAATGCATATATTTAATAACTTCTAATTGCTAGTGGCCGTAAGTGGAAGCGTGGCCCATGAAGTGAGACAGCAAATGACTGTTTTCTATCTCGTTCATTTTACTTGACCCGTTTTGCGCAAGTGTCGCGACTGTAGTGGAGCAATTAGTAAGTGGAATGGAGCAAGCCACCTCCCTTTCACGGCTTGGTTCCATGTGTAAACTGACGCTGCAAATGACGCGCATCCATTCACGGACATGCGCATGAGACTCAAAGTATAATAAATAAGACAGACGTATAAGTGTCTGCACCGTCGGGTTTAATTCTTTCTCCCGATCTTGGCTAGCAATATAGGGGGTGTTAAATATATGTCCAAATCTTTGATTAACGTCTGATTAGAATTCTTCAATAAATAAAATTATCGACCAATTTTTCAGACACAAACACATATATTTAACAATAAATAAATTTATTGTTAAATATATGTGTTTGTGTCATGCTTAAAGTGAACACCCCTGCCGCGTGTTTTACATCCAGTACGCATTTTGATTTTATTGATTTGTGTTCACATTAACAAATTCCAAGAGGGGCTCTGGCAGCATCTGAAACCTTAAACTCACCTTCTGTGCGGTCAAGATGGATGTGCTGATGTAGGGGTGACTCAGGGGGAAATGAAATGCAAACCGAATCATTTGATGGGGGAGTTAAAAGGTTCGTCTGCGTTGTGTACAGCAACTAGGCTTACCTATTGCATACACACTCCTGCAAAAGAACAGTTTTGTGTTCAGCAATTAGTGGCAGACATTGCAATGTATTTTATATAATATACAATGCAGTACCTCTTCACACATGGGGATTGAGAATGTTTTAGGGATCTCCCTGAATTATTTTAAAAGGAAAAAAATACATGCAGAGAAAGCTTTTGTATACCCTTTCCACATCTGTACTTATGTTATGTTCACACAAAACTTAGGAACTGCTGGGTGGATTTCAAGTTGATTATCACCGTTCATCATGAGGGGCACGAGCGGCGGATCTACATAGGACTTAAGCCTTGGGCCCCCAAGTGTCAAGGGTCCACAAAAATTGAATTATTATCATACATTTTTAATACTTTTTCATTAACAATGAGCGCTTATCGTATAATAAAAAAAAACAAGCTCATTTTAATGATCATCGTCATTATGTATGTTGACAATTTTTGAGAAGAATTTTCACATTATTTTGACTGATTATTTTGTCATTTTTTTTGGTAAATTTTGACAATTTTTTTGATTGAATTTGGACAGTTTTTAGAAAAATGTTGATGTTTTTTGGGTGAATTTATAGTACCTATTATTTATTTGATGAGGTCACCAAGTCAAAACTGAAGTGGTTTTAATGTTAGACAATTTGAATCTCCAATTTAAAGACTCAATTTAACAAAACGTGGGTCCCTATGCCCCAAAAACTTAATCCGCCCTTGGTCGGGCTTAATAACTGTAATATATAATATAACAAGAGCTATTTGGAAAGTATTCCGTAGCATAAGGATCAAAATAAAGCAATACTGAACTTTGCTTCGATCCTTATGCCACGGATTTTTTCCAAATACTTCAATGGATCACAATTACTCTATTTATTGAATAGAATCAAATTCATAATACAAAACCTGACTAATTGTTAAATGAAACATCTGCTACAAGTACTTTTACAAACCAGATTTCATAAAACCGCGTGTATACCTCCATAATGTTTATAGATTAATTTTCCTACGGGTCCGGCACGGAGGTATGGGGTTTTTGAACTCACTGTCATACACTTATTTTCGACTGTATTTGAAAATTTATTATTTTTGTACGTTACTGGTACATTGGCCATTTGCGTAATAAAATAATCATATCACATCCATTTTTATCGACGCATTCTTGTAGACGTGTTGCAAAATTGTCCATTCCTCTCAAGCACGGTAGGTGGAACTCTTTAAATTTCTCACGTTAAGGCTCTTGTTAATGACCGTTTTAGTCACCGGGTAACGGGGCGATGCGAAACGGTCACCTTTGTACACGATCCGCTAATATAACGTGAGCGCGTCCGTTGTTACCGATATCAGTTCTATACTTGAAGGGCAAAGAAGTGCAAAGTCAAGTGCAAAGAAAAAGCTTATTCTAGCCTACTATTTATACAAAAAAAAAAACAGCAGCTACGAAAAAAAAGGAGGAAGCTATGGGTTCATCCTATTTTTTTAGAAAGAGAGTCTTATGGAGTATTCCATACTCTCAAAAAGGATTTAAAGAAAGACCATATTATCAATATCAATTTTTAACTCCATATTCACAATGAGCAGCACAAGGTACGTATAGGTAAAAACGTGCGCGCACATCTGTCGTCGTCAACAGACTTCTATGAAATGACGTGGTCCACTGCATCGAACCGACCGCCGTCGCGCCGAGGGGCGACGTGCGGGTATCCGTTGAGTTTTGTTGCAACGGTTACATGCCCGTCGCATTAACAAACACCCACACTAACCTACTGAACACTGCGCGTCGGCCCGTCATAAAAATCGGGCCGTTATCCATTATCGTTAACAAGAGGCCTTATGGTTTCAGAAAAAGAGCTACCTTTGTTTACATTTGCCTTGATTACAGCAACGCCACAAAGTGAGCATTAAATAAGAGGTACTGGCTTCAATAAGAGGTACCGCCTACTCTGAAGTTGTGACAAGATCTATTATTACGGCCATTTTATTCACTTTTTCTATAGTTACATTTGTTCTTTCTTCGAAAAAATTTATCTAAGTCATAAACTAGTATTACACTGACTAAAGGCCGCTGCACATGAGGCTAGAAACGCTGCTAATATCCTTGCTAGATTTGCGTACCTACTAGTTTTCTAACGCCGGTTTTCTTGACTGCTGTTGAGTGCTCGCTTCACACGAGACTATTTTTCAAGCGTGTTTTGTGGATAGATCTGGTGCGCGCGCAGTGACAGTTCGAATATAAACATTAAACACAGAGCAAAACGTGTCTGTTGTCTGGCAGAATGACACCATGTTGGCGTTTGTTCAAGTGCCCACGTGAATATACTGCTTCCTGATTGGTTCTTGCTCATACCTAGCAACAAATCCAGCAGGGAAAATAGCCCCTGTTTTAATTTTAAAACCTATCTTCTGAGCTAGCAAGGCAGCCCGCAGTGACGTCATTTCCAGCTTCGTACCCAGCCTACCGGCTAGCAGAACTCCTAACAGCGTTTCTAGCCTCGTGTGCAGCGGTCTTAACAAATTAATGGTTTTGTTTCGAGCCTGCTCATCAATGTAATCCTTGTTTTAAACATTTAATACTTTTCAGAGCTTTGTTTCAGCTTAATACTTACATGTATTAAAACCGCGCTTAAACCAAAGTAGTCAGTTTAAATAAAAACAAAAACTTGATTATGGCGTTATAATAGGCAGAGCAAAGTTTGTGTCATATTGTTTTAATCAAAACTTCTTTACCGTTCCGTTTGACGACAATAAACAAAGGTTTGGTGAGGTTTGTACCTACTGTACTGTGTTCCCAACAGCCTAAACAAACAGACACAGTAGTGCTGACAGCGCGCCCTCCGTGTACTACAACACATCGCAGCAGTGATCTTAAACTTGTCTAAATGCGGCCCTGTTTACAAACTAAGATTAATTATAAGAATAACACTATTATCATCTTTTTTTAAGTAAAATTAAGACCAATTCAAATTAACAGTTAATGATTTGTAAACCAATCGATTGTATTTGACGTTTGTAACCAATTTTAATTATTGGATCAGCAATAAATTATTATCTATCTATCTATCTATCTAATTATGCACATTTTTTTAAATTGTTAGTAGAATTAGTAGAATTAGTAGAATTAGTAGAATTGACAGAACAATTTTATAAGAAAACTGTTTTATGATAATTTTAAATTTAAAAAATTGTCGAGATTCATAACAAATGATCATGTATATTAGAATAATCTTTACAATTTACCATCTTAACTTGCATTGCCCTGATGATGAAAATATATTTTTCGAAACGGTGGCCACAAGCGATACACTGGTAAAGCTTATTTTCAATTGTTCCTCAACCAAATAAATCTCCTTCAATTTTTTTTAATAATCACCCTTTCAAGAATGTACGAATGTGAAAAGAAACAGCTAAAATTCTACAGTATTTTTCTCAAATCTGATTTTCTGACAATGTTTTCTGCAACTGAGCTAAGACGTTTAGTACATATCAAAATTTCAAATAAATAAAACTGTCGACCAATTTTTTTTCAGACTATAGATACCTATATTGACACAAAATATAAAAATATAAATCAATATGAAAAAAGATGACGTTTCGATCCGGATTTGGAACTTCTTCAGAAATATCTAAGAAATATAAAAATTAATTAGTATTATCTACTTATTTTCTAATAGAATGCAAGTTTGAATGATTGAAATATTAGTCTGAAAAAAATTGGTTGACAATTTTATTTATTTGAAATTTTGATATGTACTAAACGTCTTAGCTCAGTTGCAGAAAACATTGTCAGAAAATCAGACGTTAATTAAAGATTTGACATATCAAAATTGTTATACACAATTAATAAAAGTTGATGAACACCAAACTTTCTATAAAAAAGTATTCAAACAACAAAGATTAGAAACTTAAGTTGACAAATTGAATGAACATTTTTATATTATACTTTTTAATAGAAAGTTTGGTGTCCATCAACTTTTATTTCTAACAATTTTGATTTGTAAACGTCTTAGCTCGATTGCAGCAAACGTTGTCAAAAAATCTGATTTGACAACGTCCTTAGAGTCCAACCATACATAAAACTTCATAAGAAAAGTACCGTAGAATTTTAAAATCGATTCAGCACGAAAAATTATCGATCGATTGAAATTATGTATTTTCTTAAATTGTGTATACAGATATTCAACATATTTGTACGAATTGCAATCAATCATTTGTTTTTGTGTGGGTACAACCTAAGCAACTTATATTTTAATACAAATATTACGAGAACAGTGGTTCAAACAAAAATAAAAAATATAGAATAGTTACTTCTTACCACAACAGTTTTATTAGTGGATGTACATTTCAGGAGCTATGCTCTCATCTTCAGCAAACACTGAAGATGAGAGCATAGCTCCCTAAATGTACATCCGCTAATAAAACTGTTGTGGTAAGAAGTAACTATTCTATATTTTTTATTCATATTTTAATAACAATCAAGGAAAAAAATTTAGAGCTCTCAGAAAAATTTTGAAAATGACGACAATTTTTTTCCAGAACCGGAAAACTAATGCCAGCGATTTGACCAGTTGCACTGGTGGGCTACATATTCGCATTTATCTTGAGTTTGGTACCGCTGATCTGCACTGAATACACAACACCTCAAGTAAAAATTTACATAATTAAAATTTCAGTGCGACCGCTAAAGTGACACAAGCTGGGTAGAGGATTGATCGGTAAGAAAGTCCTCTGCAGTACCACAACACGAACATCATACCTTCAGCTTATTTCCGGTTTGATAACTTGGCCTGTGAACAAAGGAAACTCTGAAAACCATTGTTTACTTTATTAAGTCATCCATTACCTGTTTTGAAATAATCCATCTGGAAATTGTCTACGTGTTTAAAATAAAGTAGAGCTACAGGACATTAACTTAAATTACTACCCTGGACAGATCTATGTGATTAGATTCACCAATCAAAATGTATTAAATAAAGTCTAAAACTCAATCTATACTTTTATATAAAGCTGAAGAGTTTGTTTGTTTGTTTGGATGAACGCGGTAATCTCAGGAACTACTGGTTCAAATTGATTTTTTTTTTTTATTGGTGCCCCATTTTACCTATTTAAAGCACGCCTCAGCGTGTTTAAATCGAACTTTCAAACACGCGCGTTTTTTAAAGTTACCATGGCAACATCAACAACTCGAGAAACGTGAAGTCTAAAATTACAGTTTTTTGATTATTGATTTGACAGGAGTAGCTTGTAACGTCAAATAAAATATTACTAACAAGTGCAAAACCTTTATTCGAACATTTTTAAATGTTGTTTTAAGGGGTGCATTAAGGGCTAAATTTTTTTATTTTGTCCAAAAACAAAGTTAAATTCATATAATAAAGCCACACTGCCTATAAAATCAATAAAATCAAATACACTATATTGTCGGCAGGGTTTGGCACTGCGACCCGAGTTTTTTAGTTCTTATTTCCATTTTTTTTGTAGTAATAATTACAGTATTTATGATTTCAAAGTGCACCAATAAAAAAAAATAGCGTAAAGTATTCGTGGATAATTGGTCTTTAAAACACTTGCTCTATTTCGAGCTCTCCGGCTGCGCCGTCGTGCTCGAAAAATCGCGTGTGTTTTAAAGACCTTTTTATCCACTTATACTTTAATATACAATTTTTCTTGGATAGCCAATTTATCGAGGAAGGCTATAGGCTATATAATATCACGCTACGACCAATACGAACGGAGCATAAATGAAAAATGTTGCAAAATGAATCTCAAAAATAGCTTCTATTCAGGTGAAATGCCGTAACTACATAATATATCAATATTAGGTCGTGCATTCACAAGCCCGGTTAGGTCAGTCGGTAGTGCATGCGACTGTTAATGTCAGGGTCTTGGGTATGCTATGAAATGTAACAATGAAAGATGAGTGAGAGAGATGGAGCATTTCTGTTACTCATCCTTCATTGTTACATTTCAGATGGATGCCGAAAAACGTGGAATCCACAGATCCGAAAAAGGAGTCGAAAATATTTTAGTGGTAGGTATGTATAAAACAGTGGATTGGCTAAAGCATTTCGGGAGAGGGGGGGTTGAACCCCCAAAATCCCCCTCCTGCCTACTGCCTTGCTATATATACACCGTTTAAAAAAAATAGTTTTAACGATATAATACGTAAATTAAACAATTATTATTAAAAACCGTCAACAACCAAATTTTAGCAGTTAAACAAATTTTTACGTGGTGATTTAGACTTTAGAACAACAAACATTTATATAAATGAATTTATATTATGCGGTGTACAAACTTCCAATACGTCCGCCACTGTTTTCTGTTCATTCTTTTGCAAAAAAATCCATACTCTATTTTTGTGTCGAAAACAAACCTATATCCTACAGTACATTAATGTTATTTTTATTAATTAATTAATAATAGTCAGGGTAATTCATTTACGCGAAGATACAACAAGCTATGTATGGAGGGTTATTTTTGCATGTCATTGATTATTATATGTTATATAAATAGGTCTATTATTCATCAGCGCTGAAACAACAGGGGAGGTTATAAAACATTGTCTTTATTTATATGAAATAAATATTCATTAGTTTTCTAGTGAAATAATAGAACGAAGTTACGGAAAGAATTTGAGGACACATGTCGTCACGAACAGCAGTTTATATTTGATATCAAATATATTCATGTCTGTACTTTTAATCATATTTACCATTGACTGTTCATTTAGGGGCCTGTTTGCAAATCTAGCGATATGAATGATAGACCCTTCCGTTTTTTTTGCCTATTCTTCTTGCAGTTTACAACAAATTTATAAAAATACCTATATGTATAATACGCGCCACGGGTCTAAAAGGTTCGGAAGCTAGTCACAAACAGCGTCGCAAAGGCACATTTTAGGCCGTTAAGACTCCCACTCAACGGAACGTCAGTGATTGGCCGTGATCGCTCGTTGCCTTTCCTGCTTTAAAGTACAGCAGAGTACGCTTTTGTCAATTTGTTATTGTTACTTTAGTTTTGTTGAGTTGCGAGGTTGTAGTTTTTCAACAGACTGTACAAGCGCAAGCCCGCATACGCATTTAACTTCCGAGCCTTTTAGATTCGTGACGAGTATTATAAGTAGCGTATTAAAATATGCAAATCCACTAAAAAGTAGTTTATTTTGGTATTTTACTTAAAACATCCTATCGTTAAGCTGTGTTAATGTGGTTCAAGGTTAGTAGATTACACAAGTTGCCTCGTTAACTGACCAATAAGCGCGGGAATGACATCAAAAACCTGAAAACTTCAAATTACTGCAAAAAAGGCCGATTCACACGAGGCTAGAAACGCTGCTTAAGCTGCTGCTGGCCGGCAGGCTGGGTACGAAGCTGGAAATGACGTCACTGTGGGCTCGCCTGCTAACTCACAAGATATGTTATAAAATTAGAACAGGGGCTATTTTTTTTGTTAGGTCCGCTGCTAGATATGCGCAAGAACCAATCAGGAAGCAGTATCTTGTTACGTGAGCGACATGAACAAACGCCCACAAAGAAACACTATGCCATAGTGTGTGTTCTGTTCAAAGACAATAACCATGCACTTTTGTTACCTCTCTATCACTGTGCGCGCACCGGATCTACCTGCAGAGCAAGCTTGAAAAAGCGTCTTGTGTGAAACGAGCACATAATAGTAATTAAAAAAACAGCAATAGAAAACTAGTAGTGAAATCTTGCAAGGAACCTTGCGGAACAGCAGGCATCGTGTGCAACGCACTTAATATTGTAACAAAACTGCTGTAGTCCGTGACGGAAATTATTTATTTGCAATAATAAATGTTTAACAAAACGGTTAAACACACAAACGAAAGCGTACTTCTTTAACTTAACAGAAATAATAACGTTAACAGAAACAAAACTAATAGTTCTAAATATTAAAAAAAAGACTAAGTATAACAGAGAATATAGAGTCACTAAATTATATACACAAAATGTTTACAACACAGGAACACAACACAAAGTTTATATAGTACAGTAGCTGATTCACATTTGTATTTACAAAAAGTTATTTAAACAGATTTATATAAATTGCACTCACTAAAGTTATTTATTTTCACAGTATAACTGAATAATTTATGTAGTAATGCCAGAGCACTGTGTCAGCACAACTCACGAACAGCTCCAATAACTGACTGACTGACTTGCTCACTCAGCTCCCCTTTTATAGTTTTCGGTCCATGCTCTAGAATGTTCTCCACGCATCGAGATCCCTTCTTTTACATGTGTTGGCATCTCTCCAAGCGATTGTCTGCAGGTCGGATCTTTTTACTTGTTTCCATTGTTGTTGTTTCTAGTAGTTTCTACCGAATTCCATAGTCGTCCCATCAAGGGCACGCACCAATATAAATATTCTGTATTTAAATTTCTTTAACGTTTGTAAAATACTGCCATTAACGTTTATAAACACGCAATCAATTGACAGGTTCACCGGATGACACCTATCCCCATCCCCTTCCAACGAAACGGAATGACGCAGCCTATGTAATCTATTAACCATGAGGTCAATCATTTGTTTTTCCAATCGTGTAAATTGTGTTAAAATCAAAAAACACCCCCTGTATATTAAACAATCCAGAAATGTACACGACCTAACGCTTGACTAACTTCACAGCTTTATGTTTAGTCCTCCATATTTTGCGTGCTCGACTTCCAATCGGAATGTAGCAACAAAACAACACAAAATGTGCTCACTTAATATAATATGTATATATGTACAAAGTGTACAGTTATAGAATGAAAGGGCCACAAATCTTGCTTGTAGAACGCGGCGGTTCGTGAAATCGGCCCCGATTAAACGCCCCACTGTACAAAACGCAATCTCTGGGGCTGAACAAAATATTATATATAAGCTTTATTATACAAGCTTAATGGTAACTAAATCTTTAATACGTATTGGAAATACCTTTCATGCCTGCTATAAAATTGTTGCTTTACATGATGTATACACTATACAGGCATGTAATATGACCCATTACGCCCTAGTGCGGTAAAGAAAAACAAAAGTACGCGATCTAACTAATTCAACAGCATTATTCACAACCACCTAACAGTCACCATTGGAAATATTATTAAAATAAAAGCAGATCCAATAAATAATTTTCATTAACAATCTAATACTGGGAAAATTTGTTTCATTATCGAACTGTCAGAAATGTTAAAAATATACTGAATATGAAGTGAAAAAATACGTGCAAAAAAAAAACAATATACAGTGCGTTCACCGAAAGTGGTAACAGTAAATAATTCGTGTATAGTACGCGCCACGAATCTAAAAGGCTGGGAAGTTAGATGCGTATGCTGGCTTGCGCTTGTACAGTCTGTTGAAAAACTACAAACTCGCAACTCAACAAAACTAAATAACAATAACAACTTGACAATAGCGTACTCGACTGTACTCTAAAGCAGGAAAGCGACAAGTGACAAAGGCAACGAGCGACCAACGACGAGCACACGTTCCGTGCAGGTAGCTGAGAGGTGGTGGGAGTCACAACGGCTGTAAAATGTGTCTTTACGACGCTGTTTGTGACTAACTGCCGAACCTTTTAGATCTGTGGCGCGTACTATATTCTACTAGACACAAAAAAAGTTTTTTGTTCCGCTCGAGATTTATTATCGGTAACTACAGATGAGGTCTATTTTTTTGTACTTTAAACTGAACCGGAACATGCATTTTTTTTCAAATGGCAACATATAGGTATATTTTTTTAACATATTTGAAATCTCAATTTTTTTCTGTATAAATTTGTATGAAATTTTTGTAAGGTTACCTAAGAAAATATTCGTGAAATACATTATCAATTTATTAATTAAATAAACGGTAATAATTATTTCTCATAGTACTCCACTCATGTGTAAATTATTAATAATAATTAATATTGTGTACTTGATTAATAAACGTATTTCTCGAATATTTTCTTATGTAACCTTATAAAAATTGTATATGAATTTATAGCTAGGCGGAAAGAAATAAATATATGCAGACTCGTGTTTAAAAACAGTTAAAAATCCAACCCTAGCACGGCACTCGCATCAGCTGTTCGCTGACGTGCTGCCCGTCTGACTGGTTGCTACTTGCTGCGTCCTTGTAAAATCAGAATGTTTGCTGCGAACTTGAATACCAATATAAAAGTTAAAATAATCGGTCACTGTCGTGTGTTGGATCTTCCCGAACACCCATTGGGAGGAGGTAGGGTTGCCAGATCGCCAAACCAAATAGCCGGACAGACCAGCCAGTTTGGCCGGACAGCCTACATTATTGAGGATTTTGTCTCAGTATTAATAGGTACGACAAACATTTTTTATGTAAAATCAAGCTTTTTTTATTATTACCATGAATCTTGTTAAATTCTAATGAAATATAAATACCTAACATTGAATGCCAAATCAGTTCAAGTATACTTTATTACTAATCAGTCAAAATTTTATTCTAGAGAAAAATTTATCAACATTTTAAATTCTTCTTAATTTCTAATGAAAGGCAACTGCACAAATAAGTCTTATGTACCTGCTATTACTTCCCAAAACAAAATAAAAAAAGGTTTGCACTCCGGGAGTGCCAGCGGGAGTGAAAACTTGAATATTAAGATCGAAATGGTTTGTATCATAGATAGCATTTTTTTATGTACGATAATTCAACGCTAGATGTCTAATGTTGTATAAGTAAAAGTTTCCGTCTTATGCACACGTGACCGATCAGGACACGTGACCTGACGGCGAGTTTAAGATTTTTTACGCATTACAAAAAAAGTGTTCAACGCCGCTAAAGAAGTTTTCACTTCAAAAACAATCTAAACAAAACAAAACTTATTTTTTTTATGTTAGGTAATAAAAATCATTATTCATATTCGCCTGCGCTCGGCCTCGCTCGACGCTCGCTCGTTTGCGAAATGTAAAAAGCCTAACAATAGCCGAACAAGCCGAACACCGTTTATTTTGGCCAAACACGCAATCAAAAAGCCTAACTATGTCAGGCTTTATTCGGACGCCTGGCAACACTAGCCGAGGAGGGCTGTAGAATATAGATCTATGATCACTATTTAAAACTTTCTACATAGGATGCAACCGGGCTCTACTTAGCTTATATTTTAGAAGGTAAAACATAAAAAATGAAAATAAAATTTCGTTTGTAATAACACTAATAAAACGCCTGTATGAACATTCAATATAATCAATAAAGCGCTTTCGTCGAAACGATATTACAAGCTTTTTTTTAAATTTCATTTGCTCGTTACAAACTGGAATAGATACGACGCTAACACTTTAAAAGTTAATTTGTAACACACACAATAATCAGACATTTTAAAAACGCATTTTTCAGTTGTTTTATTTCCTTTGCTTTTTTAATATCAGTCTGGTTATATTTTTAATAAAGACTCATTTAAAAAGTTGTCACAAAAATATTTTTTTTTATTATTTTCAAATAAAAAGTACTTTCAACTTGTTTACATTATTAAATTTCTCGAATACTGCAGAAGTGATTTATACGCAGGCATGAATACCAATTGTCTTTAACAAGAAACAAAATGAAAAACTGTAAACCCAACGGAAATTGTACATGTCGTCAGTACAATACAATCTTTTGAATCGCATTATGCCATCTGTCAGCTTATTTCCATTTTTCAAGTAACTATATGTACGTACAACAAATCGTTGGCAAAGCCAAAAGTGCACACTCCGTTAAGTTTAACATTCTATAATAATAAAATTGAAAAAATACAGAAAAAAAATCCAGACAATTGGGTGACGGGACTATTTCAACTTAAAAAATATTGACATTTGATATGGTATAATAAAGAAAATAAAATTTCCGATATCGCGTGAGATAACGCGGGTAATGACTAGTATTCAATATGATATTTGTTATTCGTTGCCATGGTTACCTACATAATATGTTCCACGTCATGTAAAAATTAATCAGAGCATGCTTAAATCTTTAATTAACGTCTGAATAGAACTCTTCAAATAAATAAAATTATCAACCAATTTTTTCAAACTATATATCGACAAAAATAATAAAATTATAATTCAATAATTCAATTTGGACCGTCTTAACTAGTTTATTTTTGACAGATTTACAAAACAAAAGAAAGCTGATTTTTTTTAATTTTCAAAATATTACCGAAACTATAAAGTTTAGAAAAAAAATCTTTCATAGAACTTTCTTGAAAAAATAAATAGAATAATAAACCGTTACCTATGAAAAGTATACTATTATTGTATAAAAACACCGTTATATTTTCACCAAAAACAATAGGGCTCTTCATATTTGCATACCAAACATCCTCCCAAAATTTGGTTTCAATCCGTTCATTCGTTTGACCTGTATCGTGTGTTCACAGACTAACAGACGTACAGAGTTTTTCTAAAAATTTGTTTTTTGGATTCAGGGAACCTTAAAACGAAAAGATATTGTAAAATTTTGAAAAATGATTTTTGACTTAAACTAGTTCTATTCCCCACTTGTGGGTTGGAATGGTAAAAGAAATATCCGTCGTGGGACGCCTGGCAGATGTGAAACATAACTAAATTTCGCCCCGTCGGTCAACTAACAAAATTCTAGCGACTAAATTTCACCCTGTTACTAATACAAAGTGTTATACAAGCGGTGAACGTGTCAAGTATACTATAATATAGTCGGATAGCGCGCGCGCGCTCACACAAGAGAGTCGAGAGCAGTGGCGCAGAGGGAGCATGACGGCATAAGAGAACGTAAAGCCGTTTGTACTGCCAAGTGCGCCAATAGACATTTCACAGCAAAAAATGTAAAAATAAATATCAAGTCAAATATGAACGCACTGCACGTTACAGATTTGTATCGACGGTGGAAGGGTGTGGAAGAAATAATAGACGATCAAATGTTCAATACACCGACGGATACTTAAACATTCCAGCCAATTGGGCGACGGAACCATTCCAACTTCAAAAATATTGACATGTCGTGTACTTATAATAATTGAAAAGAAAATTTTTGTTAATATAACGTGTGCGGTGACGCGGATAACGGCTAAAATTAAATATTATGATATTTGCTATTCCTTTGCATGGTAACCTAAATGTTATCACGCCATGTAAAAGTTAATCAAAGCAGACTTGTCAGCTAGCCAACTGATTTGTTACACTTTTAAAAAAAGCAACAAAAAAACAATGGTTACGACTGGGTTTGAACAAAACTAGTAATTACAGTTCATTACTTAACTCCGTTCGCCTCGAACGATCACGTATCGTCGGTATGATGCACTTCCGTAAACGATTTCGTCAGGCATCGCGATGATGCACTTCCGTAACGATTTCGTCAGGCATTTACCAGCTTACTTCCCAAATCAAGCGTGCCTAAAGAAGTTTTACTTCAATAATGAACTATGTTACTTTGCAAAGCGAATTGCATGTCACGTTTGTATATTGATTAAAATGGCCGCAATGTATTGTAATAAATAAAATCAATAGAGTGATAATGTAATTATAAAACCGATGAAGCAACGTCGACTATTGTTTTACTGTTCACAAAATTTCTTTACTGTATTAAAACAATTGTTCGTCGTGAGAGGAAGTGCGCGTCTCATGGCAGAGAAGAAAAATCACAGCTTTTGTTTTTGTGTAGTTCGTCGAAAATTCTTTTGCTTTCAACCCGTCGGAGCGGCAAGTCGACGAATCGAATTGTTCCGCTTTCGTAAGCATTCACTAAGGAATCTGATGTCTGTTCTGCTCCTCTTGTTCTTCTTGTTCCTGTTCTTATTCTTTCCTTGAATCGCACTGCAGGAATCGTATCGCTCACAATCATACTAATCTCATTGAGAGCAAACAACAGATCGGTCTGATATGCATAACTGCACGGACGAATCAAACTCCGTCGTCCTTTTTTTTACATTTTTTACTGTGCATTTTGTTACCGCGCTCCCTAATAATGTCACAATTTTAACGCTTTTACAGTTCCTTAGTGTGTTTTGACAGGATGACATAAAAATATTCACAGCTCGTGTCAGTCAAAGTTGAAAAACTTTCCGTATTTTAACGATCAAAATATTTAACTTTTCTGTATTGTCTATTTTGTAGACTTTGTGAACCGCGCGTTGAGAAAAGATTAAATGTAAACACAATCTCACACACACGTACGTAATATTGTGTAGCATATAGAGGAAATCAGCATTGTAAAATATTAAAAAATGGTAATTTTTATTTTTTAAATAACGTTCTTATAGGGATAATTGGACCATTTTTTGGGAACATTATAACCATTTCAGGTGGCACAGCAGTGTCCCCGCCAAGCAGCGCTGGATTTACACTAGGGGCAGTGGGGGCTAATGCCCGGAGCGGCAAAATTTGGAACGTGGGAAAAAATATTTCACGTTACAGAAAATTCTTCGAAATCGTGTTGAAAACATCTATAATTTTTTTTCAGTCAGACGCGTTTGCCTCTGAAAATATCTCGCAATTGATGAGTAATCGTTTCGTTTGTCAATTTATGATTTTTAAATCGAAAAAGAATGTTTTTTGTCTAATTATACCATTAGTAAAAAAAAGATTTTTGAGATAAATGAATCATTTTATTTATTCGAAAATTGTATACCGAACCTTTTCCCCATTTTATGTAGAATTAAGGTAATGGGCCGGCATTTTTTACGGTGCCCCAGGGCGGCACTTAGAGTAAATCCGACCCTGCCGCCAAGTCGAGCACTGCCGTACCATCCTTTTCTCAAAGCGACTTTTGACTTTTGACACCCATGTAACTTCATATTTTTAGATAAAGCAAGAAGTTTGAATTTTTAGTGGTCACGAGGACATACCTATAACTGGCTTTATTGCCAAGATACCCAATAATTATACCTCGTAGTTTACGAATTATCGCTAGTCAAAGTTCCTTAGTTTTGTCACTGACACATCAAAGTTCTAAGGTACTTCTCACAAACTTGAAATTTTTTATTTTACTTTTAGCGTTTATCCTATAAAAGAAGGAAAAAATGAAAAATTTCGAAATTTCATTATTTATTATATGAAAAATAATAATTAATTGAATTTTAGTTAGCGTTTAGCCTATAAAGAACGTAAAAAAATGAAAAATCTTGAAATTTCGTTATTCATTATATGAAAAATCAGGTAATGATAACCTGTAAAAAGAAACTAGATCCCATCAAAAACATAAAATGTAACGCAGTTCTTACGCTACAAAAAGTTGTGAGATTTCATGTAAAACCAAGTCAGTTATTTTAGTTAGTGTCTACGGAAGCAGCTGTCCAACAAACTTAGTTATAAATTGTTACTTAATCAATGGCCTATCAACATTTATATAGTGACCGTATCAATATTAGACATCTTTATTTCTGTAATAATTATAATGACTTGGCAATTACACGGCAGTGCAGAGTGTGGCTCTGATTGAACTAAGAAAATGAAAATAACAAATTTAGAAGCTTGAAAGAATTTTTTAATCCTGCGATGGATTTACGAACATGAACCGAGATCTGATATATTGATAAACGACCTTACTACTGGCTTTTCACCGTTTCTCTAGGAGTTTACCACGTAAAAGATTTATAACATATCACATCTATCCTATTCTACTCTAGTTCACTAGCAAAACAAAATATACAGACAGTTTTATTTTGTCTGTTTTTATTTTGATGTAAATGCAAAAATGAAACCTGAAGAATATTTATGGTATAAAATTTCTCAAAATATATCTACTAAGTTTTTGTAAATATGCTCAAACAAAAAAAAATAACAGCAGAACATAAAACTGTTTTAGTATTTGAAGCTAGTACTCGTGGATAATGTATTATTAGAAATCTTTTTGGGCTTTGCCAAGAAAAAAATCAGACTAGTAAACATAAATTTTGTTCAAAAAAGACCGAAGAAAAAGCGCAGAATCGAAATAATAACCTAAAAATATGTTTAATCTGTTTAATAATGTCCGCAAACATATACGTAAACTATCGAGGATATTTAGCGCTTACCTTACCGCTTAACCTTTAATAACTCAAAATCTAGTTAACATAAACACATGAAATTTGGTTTAAATATTAAAACTCCTTAGATAACTCCAAACAAAAATACAAAATATCGGCATTTTTATCACTGACTGACTCACTGACATGTAGATCAAAAACCTAACCCACTTCCAGATGACCTATAAAGTTAAAGTTTTGCGTCCAGCTAGGTAATTGTGTGTATACAAAGGAAAAATCAGAAAACAGTGAATTTTTAACATTTGAAATGTTTTCCAAGCGATCGATTTTATTAACACCTAGCGCCTTTCGAAAAAGAAAACTATATTTACAGGAAAAAAGACTAATTTAATCACTTTTGAATAATAAATAATACCTAATGATTTACTTACAAAAAGTAATTATATCCCTTCAAAAACATAAATATGAAAAGGAAGCCAAGTTCAATATTCAATACAAAAATAATTGAGATCTAAAAGGGTGCCAACTTTTCACTTGGCAAGTTTTCACACATACAAACATGAAGTTAAGGCATAAATCATAATATGAAACGCCAAGCGAAAACTTAGCACCCTTTTAGATCTCAATTCTTTTTGTATTGAATATTGAACTTGGCTCCTTTTTTCACATTTATGTTTTTGATGGGATTTTTATTATTATTATTAAATTTAGGTAAAAGCTGCAAAGCCATACAATAATAAATGACAAATAGTTACAAAAATTAAAAACTAGAATCTAAAATAAATAATAGAGCAGTAATAACACATTGGCAGGAATTTGTTAGGCATACACCGAGTGTGTCTGTCTTTATTAGACGAATCTTAAAAAAGGTTATGTTGTGTTATCTTCTGTCGCAACAATTGATGCATCTAATACTTGGACTACTACAAAACCCTAAAAATGATAACCCAATTTATACATAATATGCCTATTAAAATATAAAATTTTAAAAGGCACAATGCCGAGAAACTGCGATTAAATGCATTATTTTTACTATCCGTTTCTTACGTTTCCACTTCTTAAAAAAATGCAGCGGTCATTAAAAAAGTCGTATATAATTTTGGTAGGTCCGTACATAAACACATGCTATACACGGATTCATAATCCCTTCTGACTGCACGGCACGCGGAAGGATCAAGTTATCTGGCATCAGGATTTAGTACTGGACATTGTCTATTGGTAACAGGACGCGGTAATTGCTTTTTTCTGACACGCGGTCACAACACAACAGGCACCAGACTACCGAAGCTAGGAGGACAGTGACGGTCCTAGCGGAGTGAAGACAAACTAAAGTTCAGATAATGCGCGTGATAACGATACGTATTGTTTTTTCCCAAAAGCTTCTAGCCTCCACTAACCTATAATCTCCTGGAAATCACCACCGACTTTCTTTCTCTCCCTCTCTGAATGTTGGATGGGCAGTTGTTAACGCACTACTTAAGTTATACAGAGCACCAAGAATGAAGACAACTATTTAACTTTGACAGGATGTAAAATAGTGTTACCGGTTGTGTATGAGAAACATTTATTTATTTAAGAAACTATTAAAATAACGTTAAAAATGCATATTTTTGAAGTGACAACTTCTTTAGCGGCGTTGTACACTTGTTTTGTAATGGGTAAAAAATGTTAAACTCGCGTCAGGTAAAGTAAGAACTGGGTGAGCGAGATAACTCTCTCTTTTATTTATACAACCTTAGACATCTAGCGTTGAAATATCGTACATAAAAATGCAATCTATGATACAAACCATTTTGAAAATTCGTAAGACGTTAATATTCAAGTTTTCACTTCTGCCGGCACTCCCGGAGTGCAAAGGGGTTTTTCACAAGATTTTTCATCGAAAATTGTAAATTATTATCTCCCCTAAAACAAGAAAATAAAAAAATCACATCTAGATATATTTCAAATCGATCATGTTTGCAAAAAAAAGACATGCTAATTTCAACGGATATACGCGCACTTTCGAATCTCTTTTTTTAATACAAAAACGCGCTCAGCTTGAAAACTGAAAAGCTATATAGTCAGAGTGATCGTCGGCAAAAATTTTACTGACACATACTCTCCCCAAACTTTGTATATGGCTTCATTAGGCCTAGTCAGACACCTATTTCCTCTATGACTTTTCTTGATTTTGGAGCGTTTTCCCTCTAAATTTTCCGAAAGATGTCGTTTTGACGACATGTAAAAATTTATAGATACTGTTTGTTTTTTTAATTGGATAGCTTAAAAACTTCAACCAAAACGCTAAAATAATGTTCTCTGACAAATAACATGAATCATTTAAAATGTCTGACACCTCGAATATGTTCGACATATTCGAGGTGTCAGACATTTTTATGGCAAATACACTAATAATAATGAGTTAACAGACATTCAGTCTAACAACTCACAAAGATTAAAATTGACAATAAAATATTTTTTAATGATTTTAAAAATATATTCAAAATATCAATACTATTTTCGTCAACTAAATTGCACATAACATATAATGGTGAATTTGCCATTCTTACTGTCTTAGCATTGTCTAAATAAAAAGTTGAGGTAGTTCGTGTCCTACTAGCACGCGAATCAAACGGTATCTGACTTAGAAATGTGGAATCATCGATCATATTATGTAGAACTTTACATAAATATAAAATAGAATTACAATTTCGTCGGTTAGCTAGGGATCTGTAAATAAATTCTCCCAATAACATACTATGGTTATAGCCTCGACAGGGATACAACCCATGCTTTCTAAAATACAAAAACTTTCTTTGAACATTTTCTAAATTGTAGATTTGAACATTATAAACCGGACGCCAGATTCTAAAAGTGGCAAAAGTAGAGTTTTAAATAATAAGGAAATAATATTGATATTTTGAAAATCTTTTGTGTTTCTTATAATAAAACCAAGTAGAAAGTTATAAATAATTAAAAACAGTCCCACAAATTACTTAAACTATTATTGCTCATCGCATTTAATTTAATTCATGCCGTAGCTACTGTTTTTCGGGTGAATTTTCATGAGAATACTAGCGTCCCGTAAGTTGAACCAAGCAAGACACATTTACAAAATTTCATTATTGTTTTGGAAAAAATGAAAATACGAGTATCCATACCAATGCAAATATGGTGTAGAGGTATAATATAGAAGAAAAGCAGAGTATAAAAATTTAAATTTACTTTTTCTTTACTTTTAATGCACACATATACCAACTTTGATTCTTTTCTCGATATCGTTCCGGTAAATCCCTAAAGACACTCCCGCGCGTCCTGAAATTTATGTTTATTGTGTTATCTCGTACTTCTTTTTTTCCATACCCTTTATTTGAGATATTGGTCAAGGACATACAGCCAAATATCATTGTTTACTGACACTTAAATGAAAATTATTCTGATAGGCATTAATGCTTTATTGATCATCTATTATTATCTATAATCTATTTATCGAAAATTATTGGAATATCTTCCAAAAATTTTAAAAGACTTATTTGTGTTTCACAAGGACTACAAAAAATAGTTTTTGAAAATTTTTAAAGTTAAAAAAATGGTTGTCTGTAAAGTCGGTTTACGGACGATAGTTTTACGTGATAACGTATTCCGTAATACATAACCTAAACCTCCCAAAATTTGGTTTCAATCCGCTTATCCTTGGTGTCGGAATGATAAGAAATGTCAAAAGTGACGTTTGCAACTTACAAAGTATTATGTTCTAATAATAATTAGTTATTCCAATACTTAACTTAGCAGGCTTTGCATTTCACAATATACTAATGTCAAAAAATTGAATTAAACATTAGAAATGCAGCTGTTTTCATGTTAAGACAAGACATACGTTTGCTTCTAATTTCCATGTACGGCAAACAAAGACAACCGACCGCGTCGCGTCATGCATTACACAACATTGCATTTATACAGCTATTTTTCTATATAAATTTGTATAAAATATTTTTCTATATAAATTTGTATAAAAAAACTGTTTAGGCAAATTCTGTTATACGAAATCTATGTAAAATGTTCTCCTCTTTCGTTTAAGACTGGTTTCAAACCGATCTGATTTAAATTGAGCGAGAAATTAGCAAAAAGCACGCACAGGGTCAGGCGGAACGTTACGCGTTAGGAACGTTAGGAACGTTAGGAACGTTACGTTACACTTTTTCGAACATGCAGCCGGTGTTTTATCAATTTATAATATTGGTGATTCATCAATTTATAAGACGTTATCACGTCAAAAAAGGAAAAATCTTTTGTTAACTTTAAAAATTTATAATAAAAAAATATATAACGTTTATACGTCATTTTGTTAAGTAGGTATACCTATAATTATGTAAAAAAGCCTTCATGAAGCAAAACATTTATAGGCTAATTATTTAAACATTTTTATTGTTTTCAATGGAAATGGTGTTTCGTTAAAAAATTTGATAGTTAACAATAACCTCACTTTAAAAAAAAAATTTAATTTTTTTTACCGGAACTTTATTCTTTCAAGTGTTAAGATGACACCATATTTTATGCAAATTTTTAAATTGTTATTTAATAATATAAAAAAAAATATTTTATGTGTTGTACTCAACCGTGCGCTCGAGCTGTAACGGCCGCAGGGAATCCTATTTTCAACATTAAACTAAAACTTTTTCATTAGAAATTTTCTCGGCTTTAGGAATCTTTTTTTGAATTTCTGCTTTTTGAGTAATTTCCAAAAATCTGAGCGGCTTTTTATTTCGTTTTTTGTTGATAACAAATACAATTTTTGTCGGAATATTTTTCCGAATTGAATAAGCGAGAGAGAGATTGTGAATTACAGACGCTCAACAGCTGAGGTCATCAGCGTCTATATAATAAAAAAACATCAGTATAAAAAATTGAATAAGCTAATGCTCATATTTTTTGAAGATTATTTTTCGCAAGAAACTCACTTCTCGACTGGGCTAGCTCTGGACTTTGGGGCTAGGGCTTAATAAACATCGAACTTTGGAAATCTATAACCGAATAGATTATTTTCTCTCCGCACTTTTCTCGTTTAATTTTTTGTAAATTACAGGATAAAATAAAAAACATTTTGCAAATAATTTTAAATTTACAATACGATCTATTTAAAATTTCTTTAAATGCTTTTAAAATTAAGGTTAAAAGCCATCTCTTAAATGTAAATAACTATTCACTATTAGACTTTTTTCATGATTAAATTTTAATTAACCTCAATTTCATTATAAAATATTTATTATTAACTAGCGGACCCGGCGAACTTCGTACCGCCCAACAGTATTATATATATATATATCTATATAATTGGAACATCTATCTATCTATTTTATTTATTTTAAAATATACATGGACGTATATGTGTGTATGTCGAACACTCCGGCTGCGCCGTCGTGCCCGGTGCAAAAGAACGAATGGGGATATTTGAATATTTGATTAACGTCTGATTAGTACTCTTCAATAAATAAATTATCGACCAATTTTTATAAGATCAACAACATTTTCGATATGAATAAAAAAAAGTATACTTACAACACAAAATCCGTTGTTATTGGAAGCTCGTGTCACGTGTTGAGTACTTTTGAGGTTATAAAATCACTTGAAAATTATTTAATGATGAAAAATGTTAAAAGTATATAAATCAATGTTTTTTTAATTTTTGACAGAATTTTTTCAAATCATACATAAGGCTGTTTATATTTTAAAACCATGGATACGAATTTAAAAAAAAATTCGTGTCTTTAATAATATGAACTTTATTCCATAGCAATAAAGCTCAAATTGACTACGTTTTAGTTAGAAATCATTTGTATGGGAAAAAGAAAAGGGCTATTTTTAGGGTTTTTCCAGCAATAATTCTAATTTTTCTCGCCGTAAAAACCATCCTTGAACTTCAACGAACATTTTAAAAAAAGATTTGGCCAAATTGGTCCAGGCGTTGTTGAGTTATGCGCTTACCAACACATTTTGCGATTCATTTTTATATTATAGATAATGTGACATGTTTTTATCTTTATATAGGTATATGTATACTGTAGTATGACGCATTCCATACCTATTTGGGTACTAACGGAAATAAAAAACTACTACTACTACTACTAGTGCTATTACTATTACTATTACTATTACTATTTTAATTCTTATTATTATTATTATTATTTGCGTAGTCGGTTGACCCTAACATCACTATATTGACGTAATGTGAGTCAATAGTATATTAAAAGAACATCGGTAAAAAAATATCCCCTGAGTCCTATATTGATAATTTTATCAATATGTGACTGACGATATTTTAGCAAATTTCGAATATGAATATTTTGATTTTTTTTTTGACGTGATAACGTCTTATAAATTGATGAATCACCAATATTATAAATTGATAAAACACCGGCTGCATGCACGAAAAAGTGTAACGTAACGTTCCTAACGTTCGTAACGCGTAACGTTCCGCCTGACCCTGTGCGTGCTTTTCTCGAAAACGGCCCTAACGATTTGGATGAAATTTACTGAAAAGGAATTTTGGGGGGCAAAAAATCGTTTTAGCTAGGTCTCATCTCTCGAAAAAATCGTTTTCTTACAAATTTTATCATTATAAAAATCAATTTTTTGACGTATGAAAATACTTAAATATTGTAAGTAGGTTTTGGAATTTTATATTATAAACAGTGAAGCAATTGTTTTATAAATATTATGACAGCTAATCTTTGAGACTTAAACTAAATACGAAAGAAAGTTAAAAAAAAACAATTATATTATATGGTAAGTAATTTAAATAAATAAAATTAACCTAAATTTGAAGCGAAAGATGCAATACCATAGATTCGAATTATTATACAAATCTATTAATTTTGTGAAAAAATATATGCAGGCAACCCAAATTACGCTGCTGTACTACATATAGTCGATAGCAGGCATTTTCAGTAAAAATTCGGGGAAATTTCGCATAATTGAATCGGTGCCTTTATATGCGACTGTTTACTTATGTTATTCTGATTTAATTTTTTTCAATTGTATAATTTTTACTGCACTTTCGGAACTGAATAATTAAATGTTTATTTATCGACTGTTAATTGTGTTATTTGTGAGTTGTTTCTTTTGATATTTCTATTTCAGCCTACCACAATCTGTAAGCTTTTTCATCAATGTTTCTTTATGACGTTATCACGTAAAACTATCGTCCGTAAACCGACTTTACAGACATCCAATTTTTTTTTTGCTCTTTGGCTGCTAATTAAGCTGTCGATTAAAGCTACTAGGAATAAAACAAATATCTCTGTTCTAATGACAATCCATTTGAAAACAAACATTACTTTTAATAATGTACTTTTAAGTGTTTCATGCTTTATTACCAACGTATTGTTCTGTTTGAATACAGTTGCGTTGAAATGAATGCGTGCTCCACTTATCCCACTGCATACATAATGTAGGACCGTACAACATTCCAGTCCTGGATACAGATGTCCCAGATCGATCGCCCACGGTGATCTATTTATACTCATGCATTCCGCTCGTATCTCATTTGATTTCATAATTATATCGATTTATTTATTAGAACAAAAATCTACACATATACAAAATTACGGAGACTGACAGCCGCCATAATATATTTTTTGACATTTAACTCATGTTGTCAGTTTCGGGATTAAGGCGATTATTAAAATCCATCCAGCTGTCTGGAAATCATAGCGCACGGAATGCGTCGGCCAAGGTCTAGCAAAGCACTATATGCCATATATTTACACGAACCCTTTTCGCCCTCCTTCTATCTCCGAGGATAGTTACGATACAAAATTGAATTTTTATCATTCCAACCCACAAGTGGGGAATGGCACTAGCTTAGGCCAAAAATCACTTTTAAAAAATTTTACAATATCTTTCCGTTTTGAGGTCTCCCGAATCCAAAAAACATATTTCTGTTTGTTAGTCTGTGAACACGATACAGGTCAAACGGATGAGCGAATTGAAACCAAATTTTAGGAGGATATTTTGTATGCAAATATGAAAAGCTCTATTGTTTTTGGGGAAAATCGGCGCATGCGCAGAAGAGATATATGCTATAACGGTGTTTTTTTTATATAATAATGGTTTACTTTTCATAACGGCTTATTATTATATTTATTTTTTTAAGAAAGTTTCGTTAAAAAAATATATTTTGGAACTTTAGAGTTTCGGAAATATTTTGAAAATAAAAAAAATCAGCCGCTCTTTTGTTTTATGATCTGTCAGAAATAAACTAGTTAGGCATGCTTTGATTAATTTTTACATGACGTAAATAACCATGGCAATGAATAGCAAATATCATATTGAATAGGTACTAGCCATTACCCGCGTCACCTCACGCGATATCAGAAATTTTATTTTCTTTATTATAATCAAATGTCAACATTTTTGAAGTTGGAATGGTCCCATCGCCCAATTGGCTGGAATTTTTTAAGAAAGTTTCGTTAAAAATTTTTTTTTCAGATAACAAAACGCAGTTTTAACGAGAACTTGGCCCCTTTCTTCGGATTTATGTTTTTGGTGGGATAAAATACACATAGAGAACCGCGCGAAAAATAAAACCCTGTCTTTGCTGTCGCGCAGTCGAATAAAAAGTATAGGTCCAACATTTCAATGCCCTGATCCTCTTGCTGAATTGCAACGGCCAACGATTTTGGTGTGTCAGTAAAATATCCCTTCTGAATTTTTCCGAAACAAACAAATGGAGTCAATTTTAAATAGCTCATCCACATTTATGTGCATTTCCTCTGCACACGGTACTCTAAACATTAATTAATAATGAATTATAATAACTAATTAAATATTTTAACATAACGGTTCGATCAATATCACAATCATTTCAGCGGTAAAATATATAGAGTACCACAAATGAATCATTTGAATGCAGATCCTTGGATTGCAACCAGTGAAATATAATTAAAATTCAAGTACATTAAAATGACAAACGCAGATAGAAGATCTCTCGTCTGCGTCATCAACTCTTTTTGCTTACTATCTTCTAGATGTTTATTTCTGCACTTATACTAAGGCTCTGAAAGTATGATTGTATGAGTATACCCGTCAGCCATAATGGGTCCAGCTATCATTTTCAGCCATATGCTTACTGTGCTTACAACCGAGCGGGGTGGCGTAGTAGTGAGAGCACTAGACTCGCATTCGGAAGGTACCGGATTCGAATTCCGGCGGGGGCAGATGTATCTCTCACCGCGAAACGGGAATTCCTGTACCGGTCATCTTGTTTTGTTGAGGTTTTTTCCATGGTTTCCCTCAACAATTCCAGATAAATATCGAGATGGTTCCTTATTCAAGGCCATGGCCGATTACTTGTCAAACTCCTATGCTCAAAATTTGCCTACCTTGTCCTAATTTCCTAAATATTCCGGCATTCGCCCATTGCTATTAATTAAGTTGAAGTTAAAAAACTGTAAAAAATAACGGGAAGTGTGGTAGAAAAAAAATAGTAATGGTGCAAATGGTGTCTGTTATGACAAAGTTGAGAAACGGACGTTAAACACATTATTATTATTATTATTATTATTATTATTATGTATTATTATTATTATTATATTATTAGTACTGTGCTTACAAGGGGAGACAACAATCGGCTCGTCATTCTAACAAAGACACACAAATTGTTGTGGGACAACAATTGGCTTGTTGTTCTAACAATGATACACATATTGTTACGGGGCAACAATCGGATTGTTATTCTAACAATGGCACACGAATTGTTATGGAGCAACAATCGGCTTGATTGTTCAAACAATAACAATATGCGTAGATAAAAAGGCTTTGTTGCCAAATTCCAGACAACAATTAATGCAAGATAAAGAAAGAACTATCCAGCGGATATATATACCACCGCGATACCTCAGTGGACATACATTGTGTTTCATGGAATGAACAGTACTGAGGTAACTGCTGAGATAAATAAATAAATGAACTGTGTAAATAATAGTGTACGAAATAAGTGCAAGTGCAGTGTGGTTAATAAACCATTGATTTTAATTACCTAGATATAATTTGTAAATATTTTGGTGTTTAGTCAAGAAAAAACTGTATTTGTACATGTAGCGACATCAGGTATGCGAGCATAAGCTCTTTCAACTGGTTGCGCTCAAATGGCGCGTCACTGCAGCGCACCAAGCGGCAACTAGCGATATAAGCTGGCGCTCACCAAGCAGTGCCGCCACAGTGCAGCGCACCGAGCGATATCAGCTCAAAGCTCTTAGCTTACACGCGCGTCAACTTCTTTACTATTAATGAAATACATTTTGCAGAATATTCCGATAACACAAAATATATTTCTCGGACCCGGGTAAAACCGAGCCAGGCCGCTAGTTAATAATATAAACTGGAACGTCATTTTGTAAATACTGTAAGAAAACGGCCGAGAATGGCAGCTGAACCCACTATGGCGGGCGCGTATATAATACGCGCCACGAATCTAAAAGGCTCGGAAGTTAGATGCGAATGCGGACTTGCGCTTGTTGAAAAACTACAAACTCGCAACTAAACAAAACTTAAGTAACAATAACAACTTGACAGTAGCGTACTCGACTGTACTTTAAAGCAGGAAAGCGACAAGTGACAAAGGCCAATCACCGACGAGCGCACGTTCCGTGCAGGTAGTTGGGAGATGGCGGGAGTCTCAGCGGCTCTAAAATGTGCCTTTGCGACGCTGTTTATGACTAACTTCCGAACCTTTTAGATCCGTGGCGCGTATTATCCCTGTAATTTTAGTGCTTTATAGTTTATACGACTTGTCCATGTTTGTACTATACAATGGCAGTGTTGTCCGTGTATGTACACACAATGATATCTTCATCTCCGCACGCTCTCCGGTCTACATAGCAAATTGCTGTCCACATAACATGCCATTGTTTCATTGTTATGCAAAATATGTAAAGAATTGTGCCCATTAACAACCTCAACATAGCCGGCTTTTAATTGTGCTACGTATTTACATTAAATACTCTGCAGAACGAGAACGACTAATTCTCGTATTGGCTGCATAAAAATTAAATGTTCGGTTTATGTTTCATTTGTAACCGGCTACCGTAACTTTGATTTTTCTCGCAGTTTCGTTTGCAGTATTGTTTAATACTGTAACAAAACTGTTCTAGTTTGTGGTGGAAATTATTTATTTACAATAATACACGTTTAACAAAACAGTTAAACACACAAACGAAAGCGTACTTTTCAAACGTAACAGTTGTAACGTTTTGTTTTATTATGACGTTGGTTGTAAAGAAATTCAAAGTTACTTGATATAATTTAAAGTTTTATTTAAGATGCAAGGTAAGTATTATAAAATATTATTAAAATTATTTAAATATTAAAACGTTTAGTTCTAGATGCCTGAATGCTTTTATTATTGTAATGTATCTTGTGAAGCCATTTATATTGGAAATATACCAGAATAAATAAATACTTTAGTAATGAATTTCTGATATCCAAATAATGGTACAAGTTGTTTTATCTTGTAAAGCCATTTATATTGGAAATATATCAGAATAAATTAATACTTTAGTAATGAATTTCTGGTATCCAAATAATGGTACAAGTTGTTGTAAGTTTGAAATATGAGAAAGAACTGCCAAAGGTATTTTAGTACGATTAAAAATTTGGAATTTTGTTAAGACCTTGACAAGGTCGCAAATGAAATCAGTTAACTAATAATTAATTATTGAGCGTTAAGTAATCACCAACGATGAATCTCGATTTTAATCTATTTTGAGAAAGTTTTATATTGAAATTTTAAATATTATATATGTTAACATAATACAAAAGTTGTATATGTTACACAGTAATAATAACAGAAACAAAATAACGACAGTTAACCTAAATAATAAAATTAAAGACTAAGTAGCAGAAAATATAGAGTCACTAAATTATGTACACAAAATATTTACAACACAGGAACACGCATAAACTTGTTGTCATGTTTTTATCTTATGTACCTTAACTTTTGTTAATTGCTATGGTTAGTTATTAATGTTTATATTTTTATAATTATTGTTTTAAATAATTTTCAATTTGTACTTGAAAAAGTCTAAATTTATAGACGAAACGTCGTACATTTATAAACACAACTATTGTTCACAAACCTGCGAATTTTTTCTTATTAATTATTATCGATGGACACGATATCTAATATATAGAACACGACAAAGTTTATCCAGTACACTTATTCACACTTGTCTATTAACTATATTCACACGATTATTTTATGTAAAACCAGATTTATATAATTGCACTTAATGGTTTACACTGCACATTAAAGTTTATCTTCGCAGTATAACTGAATGATTTATGTCGCAACGCCAGAACACTTGTATCAACACACGAACAACTCACGAACAACTCCTGACTCAACCACTCCGCTCGCATTTTATAGCTTCGTCACTCGCCTGTCGAATGTTCTAGAAGCATCTCAACCTTTCTTAACATGCATTGCTTCTTCAGACAATTCTATGAAGGTTGGGTTTTTACCTGCTTTCCATTGTTCTATGGAACACATTATCATCCCAACAAGAAGCACGCAACAATACCATATAAGTTATGTCTGAGACAATTCCGTTACCATTCATTTCCGTCTTAACTCGTTTTGTTGGAAATAAGTATTGGTCGTAAAAAAAACTTTAAAAAAAATGTGAGCCGTTGCGAGACTCCTGGCAGATGTAGAACATAAATTTGAGATTGCCAAATGCGACTTTAATTAACAAAGCCCTATGGACACTCTACGGAGACTTTTAAATTCTTATGAATACTCTACGGACACGTTCTAAAGCCCTATGGACACTGCAACTAAGTTATTAGCAGCGCCACTTAAATGATTATTCTAGTAACTAATAAATCACAGTTACATGTCGTAATCAACAAAAGCCATGTTACACACAGCAAGCGTTATGTGCTGTTATCTACCGAAATACCAGAAAATAAAAAACGTAATGACGTATATCAGCAGCGTCGTGCCTTCACAGCGTCGCGCCAATGGCACGTTTTTATTTCCGTCCAACAGCGCGATTAGATGTTTCACATAAAAAAATTAACCTTCTTCAAAAAAGGCCACTAAAAATTGTAAAATAAAAACGCCTTGAGGTCGATGCCAATTTAAAGATATAACTTTTTATAGACCTATGTACTTATATTAAACTGGCGTTAACCTCAAAACTGGATTGTTTTGCGCTTTTTAGTGATCTTTTTTTGAAGAAGTTTATTCATTTTTTATTTTTTTTATATATACATTTTTAGTGGCTTTACAGTACATAGTTTGTAGTCTAGACTTGTACGTTATTAACCGCTTTCTTCCGTATTATTTTATAACTAAATTTAAAAAAAATAGATGCTGAATCGATTTAAATAAAACTTCTTGAGAACGCCCTGGCGATATGTTCTATTAAACAGAAAAAGAATCATCAAAATCGGTTCTCAAGTGCTTAAAATATATATTATTCTAAAAAAAACATTTTTAAAGTCAGTTAAAAACTACAGAATCGATTAAAAAAATGTATATACGGGACCAATCCCTAAACATTTTGTTACTTAACTATAATAATATGTCACTAATTATTATGACTAGTAATAATAACACGTTATTAAAGAAGAAACATAATATATTAAAAGCTGAAGATAAAACATTAATAAAATAAATAAAATTATATTTAATAAATAAAATAATACCATTCATATTGCTTACAATTTGAATTATTACTTAGATATATTTCGCTTCGTTATAAAACTTAAGAAATCTTCTCAGAATGTTACATTTCTATTAATATTTCTTAGTTATGTCATCATAGGGTTGGAAAGTTTATCAATGTATGTCGCAGCAAACATTAAAAAGAACACATCTATACTGATATACAAAGCTGAAGAGTTTGTTTGTTTGCTTGAACGCGCTAATCTCAGATACTACTGGTTCGAATTGAATTTTTTTTTGTTGGATAGCCCATTTATCGAGGAAGGCTATAGGCTATCACGCTACGACCAATTGGAGCGGAGTAACAATGAAAAATGTTGCAAGATGTTTCTCAAAATTTGTCCGTCCGGCAAATATTATAAAGTGAAATGCCCTAATTAAAGATTGCAATATTAGCGCCTCACATGACAAGCCCGGGTAGCTCAGTTGATAGAGCATGAGGCTCTTAATGTCAGGGTCGTGGGTTCGAGCCCCACGTCGGCGGATATATTTTAAATTTTTTTTTATTTTCTACATTGCTTTCTTCTAAGGCTTACATTTCAATTTTTTTAAATTTTATAATTAAATATTTATTATATTTTATTAGTAATTCTTGATCGACAAAAACTTTTGAACGGTAACTCCGATCATCATGAAATTTGGACACAACATTCATCTCGGTAAACTAAGATGAATGTGCATAGTCATGTACCCTCCCTCCCCATTCGTTCTTTTGCACCCGGGTGAAACCGGGCGGGACCGCTAGTAAATCATAAAATTTATAACATAATGTTCCTTAATTTATTTAAAATAAATTTGGTACATTGTGTTCGTATATGAATGTATTATACGATTATAGTGACATAATGTTAAACGAGGGACCAGCGAGTTTTAACAGTCACTCGAGTCGTAATATAATTACGATCAAGATCATTTTTTTATATCTTTCAAACTAAAAGAGAGACAAAGCTATCCGCGTTGTGGACACAGTTAATATCTGAGATTTATCTACTTATTGAAAAAATCATAGCTTTGAAAGAAAAGGGGATCGTCGAAATTGGATAATAAACATTAAAAATCGAACTTAAAAGCACTTTTTGTGAAAATTATGAGTAAACGGGTTTTAAATACTCGCAATGGATTGAGAAGCCCTGATATACGGAACTGAGGATTTCTATTTCAAACATATATATACGATTAATTTATTATTAGCGAGTGCAATTTGTGGAAACTCACATAAAATGATATGATTTTCTGTAACGAAGTTTTCATGGAGAATTATCAAGTTTAAAAATAGAACTAAAAATGTCTTATTATTTTCAACGCTGATTCACAACATCATTTAAATGATTATAAAATAATAATACATTATTCTGTATTTTTAGACTTCTTTGAAGTCGAATGTAGGAAGTAAAATAATTTAAAATAGGTTATTTGTGTGCAAAGAAAGGAATGAGGACTTAATTTAAAACAAACATTAATATCGTCAACAATAATGACGCGCTTTGTTTTTATACTTATGTTAAATATATGCCACAGTATTTTTTTAGCATGAATAATGATTATGAATAACAGTTAAATCTATACGAATATATAAAGCTGAAGAGTTTGTTTGTTTGTTTGTTTGAACACGCTAATCTCAGGAACTACTGGTTCAAATTGAATTTTTTTTTTTTTGTTGGATAGCCCATTTATCGAGGAAGGCTATAGGCTATATAATATCACGCTACGACCATTAGGAGCGGAGCATTAATGAAAAATGTTGCAAAATGTATCTCAAAAATAAGCTTCTATTCATGTGAAATGCACTAACTAGATATACTCATATTAGCGTTGTGAGTACACAACCCCAGATGGCTCAATCGGTAGAGCAAGCGACTGTCAATATCAGGGTCGTGGGTTCGGGCCCCATGTTGGGCGAATATAATTTTATTTTTATTTTTACATTTTCTACATTGCTTTCTTCTAAGGCTTACATTTAAATTTCTTGTTATTTTATTTAATTAAAAAAAATTATTAGATCAAAAAAGTATAAATACTGCTTTTTAACGACAAAAACTTTTGAACGGTAACTCCGATCATCATGAAATTTGGACACAACATTTATCTCGGTAAACTAAGATGAATGTGTGTACTCATTTTCCTCCCTTCCCCATTCGTTCTTTTACACACATAGGTGAGCCCGGACGGGACCGCTGGTACATAATAAAAACTGCATGTAGATTATAGACGCCTGACAACTAAGGTCTGTGTGACGAACGTGAAAACAAAACTATAAAAAAACAATATTAGATTCATTATTTAAGAATTGGAGAAACCAAATAATAAATTTCAATCATATAAACCATTATTCGCAGCGCTGACGTATTCACACCCTATGAATATTTTAATGGAATTTTTTTATCTCAATAAAAAGTTTGACCAAAATTCATTAAAAAAATGTGAATTTTTAATATTTTTTTTGTCTTAAAGATGCAAATAATACAAAAAAATTCCAGCCAATTGGGCGATGCATTGACATTTTATATAGTAGCAATAAAACAGAAAATACAATTACTGCTATGGTGACGCGGGTAATGGCCACTTTTACCTAAATATGAGATATTTACTATTCGTTTGCATGGTCACCTATATAATATGGACCGCGTCGTGTAAAAATCATAGAGATATTATACTAGAGTACGCGAGTGAGCCGTGAAAGTGTCTGCAATTCAGAGAGAGAACAGTTTTCCTTATCTCTGTGGTAACTAATGATACAAAACAAAGCTGATTTAAGTAAACAAATATCTGCTTTTCTGGGTTTTCTGCAGCGTTCTCTCTCTCAACTGAGGACACTTTCACTTATGGCAAGCATACGAACTAGCGAACTCTAGCTACTTATATCTCTATGGTAAAAATCGACTGTATTTTATTATTTCACGGGTTAATTTCTCCTAGGTACTTTAAAATTTACGACGTGTTTTTTTATGTGTATCAAATGAAGAAATAATTGTTGTTAAATGTGATTGTTATTAAAATCTATTTTTAAGCTATTAGTATTCCGCTGTAAATCAAATGAACATATGTCAAGCTAGATCGAAATATACATTTTGAGATAAAGTTTTTATGGAGTCATTATATACCCCGTCCGACTGGTTGTAAATCGCTATAATAACATGCAACTACACTGTTTCTATAAAATGTTCGACGGGCTAAGTGCCAGATTAGCACCGCCTAAACCCTTAAATTCATATTGTAGGATGCAGCCCACATAATATTTTAATGGCTGAATATCATGCGCCTTTACCTTAAAAAAAATACTATAGTATAGGCTGCATCCAACAGAGACAAGATGAAGAATAAAACGGACTGAAACTTCGATTTTTTTAATTGTTTTCCTATTAATCCGCATACCCTGAAACATACATACTTTTTTAAATATAAGTCAGATAAAAACATTTTCAGAGCATATAATAGCCTAAACATATTTACACCACAAGAATAAGTACATAACCAGAAGCATATTAACTCGAAGACAATGTCTTTTATATGGGTACCGATGGATTCGTGACATTTGTTTCAAATAAAGGATGAAATTTTATTGCTTTTCCGTAGGTGCATCTTATAGATAGATAGATAGATAGATAGATAGATAGATATTTATTTGATCAGTTGAGACATACATCTATTTGACATGTCAACGAAATACAAAATAAAATTATAAAGCTATCAGCCACATAAAAAATCATTAATACTATAAAAGGCCTGTTCTACTAAAAAATGTTTCATATTTTTCTTAAAAAATGAAAAGGTATTGTTTTTCAGCCTTTCAGGTAATTTATCATAAATATAGGCTGAATAATTTTCTGGACAATACTTATATATTTATGGTTTACTATCATAATAAGCACAATTATTTTAAAATGAAATAAAACAAGTATCTAGATAAAATGTCTCGTTAAACCTGATGCGTAAAAAAATTTCGCTGCAAACGTTCCACAACACGAGACGGTGCAGCACCGGCCGTTTCAGGATAGAAAAGGCATCGTGACATATTTTGAAATCCAGTTCTGTAATGTAGGTACACGTCTACTATTTCCGAAAAAAACATTATTTCAGCAATAAATTACATTTTAACCCAAATTATTGCATTTTTATCTTTCTATTTTGAAGTAATCGCGAAAACACTTGTGACGTCACGCCTCAGTAACAGCTGACATTAGATGTTGTATTTATATGGGTGTAGAACTGTGGTGCAGAGGTATTGTAAATTTACTTAATGATATGATTTATAATTACGTATATTCTTAAAAGTAGGTACGTACTTAGTAGTAAAAATAGTACGGTTTTCTTTAATTACAAGTTAACCAACCTCAAAAATAACCTATGATATAAGCGTTATAAAATATCATAAATAAACGAATAAACAACAAATCAACTAATTAAATGATGCAGAAGTGAATGATCGCAACAAACGCGACATGGTCATTATTTTCTTCAAGTGTTTAACATCGTTACTGCTAAAAAACACCAATTTTAATGATTTTAATTTAAATGATTGTAAATAATTATGTATTTTGACGATTCCACACAAATATTTTGTCATGGATAATAAAGAATTATTATTATTATTATTATTATGTGAAGGATAAATTCCTTAAAGAATTTTGCATCCACAAGCCCCCTAAACTTCGGGTTCGTCACCGTCACACAAGGGATACTTGCGGAGCAAGTTGAAACCATAACCGCGTCTCAAACCATGAAATGGGCGATTACAGTGAGTTTGGGTCGTGCGCACGGAGTACACGGAGCGACCCAATAAGCACAGCCTTCTGCATGCGGCAGACTAGTGATTCAGCATTGCGCTGACATGCCGGAATAGCTTTCATACTTGCCAACAGTGACGGTTTGGCTCCTCCAAGGACACCAATTATAAGGACAATTAATTTGACAGAATACTCTGGGTACTGCTTCCTGAGCTCAAAAAGTAGGTCTTGATATTTTGTCCGTTTGTCAGTCTCCTTCGCGGCTATGTTCGTTTCAGCAGGAGCTGAGAACTCGATGACATACATAGATCGCGCAGATTTATCAAGGAGAACTATATCAGGCTTTGTAGCTGAAAGTTGCCTGGTAGTACTGAATGAATAGTTCCAGAAAATTTTACATGATTCATTCTCTACAACGGACTCAATATCTCCAGGAACATAAGGCAGAACGGGAGTTTTATCAATACCGTAATGATGCCTTAGGTGATAGTATAAGACTCTTAGAGCAGCATTGTGGCGATGGATGTAGGCACAGCTTGCATAATAACTGCATGCCGATAAGAGATGCATGAGCGTCTCTGGATGCGATCGACATGCTCTGCAAGAAGTATCTATTACTTCCGCATCCATAATTAAACGGCGGTACACAAGAGTGTTTATAACGCCGTCTTGACACGCCAAAACAAATCCCTCAGTTTCAGACTTCAGCCCAGCTGACCGCAAGAAGGCAAACGTCAGATCCTTTGATAAACCACATGTATCGATGTTCTTATAATAAATTCCATGCATCGGTTTATCGGTATGTTGTTTGAGCAGGAATTTTTGCTCTGCCTTCTTTATTGTATGCCTTGCCTGATCTGGCGTTAGAGATGCAAACGATGCATCTTGACGTTTTCTAGCGGAACTGAAGTCAAAATCAAGGCTGAGTTCATTTGCTGCTCTGTTTGCTGCCTGAAACAGAAACGCCCCAACACCCGCATATTCGTGATCACGCACGAGCTGTAAAAGCGGGTCTGAACTGTTACAAACCGCAATAGCAGTACCCAGTACAATTCTATTATTATTATTATTATTATTATTATTATTATTATATTCTCTTTGATTTAAGAAGGCGTGACGTCATTCGGTGTTTCAGTCAACATGGCCGATTGCAGTATTTTATACTTTTATTTTATGAAAAATCTTATTAATCCCAATGTTTATATTAACACTGGGTCATTTTTTAGAATCCTTTCAACATATGTTTGTCTCCAAAACCATTTATTCTTTGATTTTTTTATACAGTCATCATACTGCAAATCGGAAGTGTGTTAATTTGACACACCACAGCGTGTTTTTTCTTGTAGTCGTTTTGAACACACAAACTGGGGTGTTAATTTCATAACACACTTACGTGTGTTTCAATCCGTTTAACATGTATCGTGTTCACAGCCAAACAGACGCACAGAGTTTTTCCAAAAATATGTTTTTTGGATTCGAGCTACCTCAAAACGAATTGTATTGTAAAATTTTGAAAAGTGATTTTTGACCTAAACTAATAGGTACTATTCCCCACATGTGGTTTGGAAGGGTAAAAGTAGTATTAGTTATTTAATAAATTTCTTTCATCTTAAAAATAAAAAAATGAATTATTTATTTTTCAAATAGTATATATTTATGCTGACTTGAACACGTGTTACTTCAAGTTTCTCCATTCTAAAGCCACACATAAGAGTGTAAAATGAACTTACACGTGTTCTTTCAACACACCTATCTATGTATTTGTAGTAAGTGTGTGTTATTCTCGTGCTGTCACCAAATGTGTTTTGATTCTAACACACATAACTGTGTTAATATTGCGTATTACACGTGTCGATATAACACGTCGTGTACTAAAATCATATTTTTTAACACGGTAAAATAAATAAACACGCTTACACGCGTTGAAATAACACAGTTTGTAACACGCCTAGATTTGCAGTGCATGCCTATTATAATTTATTTACACACTTGTGAACTTGCCGATTATTTAGGCATTCCGCACATCGACAAGTTGCCGTCAACATATATATTTTTGTTATTTGTTTTCATTATTATCTCTACAGAATTGTTGTCGAGCCAATGAATAAAGAAACTCGAGATTGAATAACTTGAACTTTTCTGTTTGCTGAGAACAGAATGCTTGTTTGTTAGTTAAAGAGTAAACAAGCGACATAGCAAATATTTTGATGTTTGAAATATTTATGATTGTTAATATTATTTTAACAGGTCGAAACTTTGCCGTTGTTTGTTTCAAAATATGTACACAAGTAATTATTTATATGGCAATACAGAAGCAATGTGGTTTATTGCAGTGGTTTTGTATTACATGTAATACTAGCCTTTACCCGCGACTTCGTCTGCGTGGAATCAGTGTGTACAATTGATATAATTGATTTAAACATTTATAAATTCAAGCAAAATTCTAATTTAAGACAGCCTTATAAACAATGTTTCTTGCAAAAACATATAGTCTACAGTGCCGGATTAACCTATAAGCAAATTAAGCAATTGCTTAGGGCATCATATCTCAGGGGGCACCAAGAAGCACCACTAAGAAATGAAAAGTACCTACCTCACTAAACCGTGTCAACAATTTTT
The DNA here is from genome assembly GCA_963575645.1 of Xanthostigma xanthostigma. NCBI lineage: Eukaryota > Metazoa > Arthropoda > Insecta > Raphidioptera > Raphidiidae > Xanthostigma > Xanthostigma xanthostigma. The sequence goes on from OY754467.1 coordinate 12,861,066, forward strand.
TTTTCTTCTTGTCATATTCTCAAAAATTTTATTTTCTGATATAAAACTGTTTAGAAGTATAAAAGTTAAAAATAAATAATAATGTATTTTTATAAAACGAAAAAAAATAAAAATAAAACGAAAAAAAATTTTTCAATTAGTTCAATTTTTCTAGTTTTAAAGTTTTGAAACTTTTTTTTTATTAATTGTATAAAAATGCTCGAGTTTATAGACAGCCAAATTTTCAATGGGAGCATTGATTGTAAAATTCAATTTTTTTCTTAAAAATCTATGCTTTTTAACTTTTTTCCATCAATTTGAATTTTTTATAAACTAAACATATTAGAGACAACTTTGGCAATATTTGTTTGACTTTTGTTAATTTTCTTAGAAGATACTGAACCGATTTTGCTAAAATTTATATGAGGCCAACTTTGAGACATACTATATCGAATAAAAAAAGAATCACAAAATCGGTCCACAGCCGGCGAAGATATCGACGGACAGACATACAAAAAAAAATACAATCGAATAGAAAACCTCCTTCTTTCTTTAAAATCGGCTAAAAACGAAGCATACTGTATTAAATTCATACTTACCTACTCTAAATTTTAATATTGCTACAAGCAAGTAAAAATTGGAAGGTATGTAAAATCTATCTATCTTCTATATATATAAAATTCCCGTGTCACAATTTTGGTCGCGCTAATCTCCGAAAGCACTGCACCGATTTTAATTAAATTTTGTATATGTGTCGTGCTTGATAGGATAGTTTTTATTAAATATTTTGTACAAAATTACCATGTTTTCACAAAAAAACTATTTTAGTAACATGTAACGACATATTTGATAGAATTTACTCAAAACTATTAGTTCAGAAGCAAACAATAAAAACTGTTTTAGTACCAAGTAGTGACATCTGATAAAATTCGCTCAAAGCTATTTGTTCAGAAGCAAATCTGATAGAATTTGCTCAAAGCTATTAGTTCAGACGCCGGGCCGCAAACGAAATACATTTAGCAGAATTATATCTACCGCATCCGGGTGAAACCGGGACGGACCGCCAGTTATATTATAAATGTATATTATTTGAAGACATTTTCTTTGATTATTCTTTGTTTCCACAGATTAATATTAAAATGTTTCAATTTTTAATCTTGACATCGCGGCAGTTTTTGCAAGAATAACTTATTATCTTTAACCAGCGTAACGTAAACTGTATCTGTCTCATTGAAATCGCGTCCCCAAGGAACACTGAATGTAAGCTTGATAATATTTCAGACATTCAGTGACTGAAGCGTTCTGTAAATTTAATGTGGTAGTATAAAATTGTTTAAAGATAATCGAGGATAATATACTAATGCAGTATCGTGTCTTATCACGCGTCACTGAACGTATAAAAAGTTCTATTATTACTTTTAAATTATCAAATATTTTTGAGTCCTTAAGTAATTAAAAAATTACAGGTTACAAGTAACAACGAAATTTTAACGGAGCTTTAAGACCGCATTTATCTATTACTAGTGGCCCGGTCCGGCTTCACCCGAATGTTTTGATTGCCACCGGCAAGTTACTAGGCTTATTTAAGAAAAATAGTTTATTTCTAAATATATAAAAAAAACAATATTGAAATAGTTCGGATACCCACTTTACTGTGGGTTTTGTAGCTTCAGCGCCTTTAGTTTCGACCTCCGGAATAAGAAGTCAATATTTTTCTCACTTTTTTAACAACGGTGGATGCATAGATGCACACGAGGTTAGAAACATTGTTTGAAGTTCTGCTAGATATACGGAACTGGAAATGACGTCACTTCGGACTCGCCAGCTAGTTCGCAAGGTAGATTTTAAAATTAAAACAGGGGCTATTTTCCTTGACTGTAAGGTATGAGCAAGAACCGGAAGCAGTATCTTGTCACGTGGGCGACTTGAACAAACGCCCACAAACCAACTTGGCGTCATTCTGCTCACAGTCAAACAACAGCACGTTTTGCCATGCGTTTATATTTGAAATGTCACTGCGCGCACACCAGATTTACTCACAAAACTAGCTTGAGAAGACGTCTCGTGAAAAGCGAGCACATAACAGCAATCAAGAAAACCGGCGCTAGGAAACTAGTAGGCAAATGTAGCAAGGAATCTAGCAGCGTTTCTAGCGTCATGTGCAGACACCTTTAGTCTCCTTTCATGTTCATAGGATAGCTATGCTTTCCGAAAATTCCTAATATGTTTGATAATTTCTGTCATTCGAGCTTTTATTAGAAAAAATGCGTCTATAAATTTGTGTTAAGGTGAAATAAGTAATATAAAACTATAAATTCCTCAGCCTTAAGACGTTTATTGGTTGACGTGCCAAAGCAATAAATGTGTTAAGTAATATGTGGAGGTATTGTGTATAGATACGATAATGGAGACAGTTAAATGCAATATCGTCATTATCGGCCGTACGATAAATCATTACCCTATAGCGCACTGACCCCTGACTATAGCCTGGCTCTGTAGAAGGGGACCGCAGATACGGTACAATTCACTTACAACTTCGTTTTCGGCTACAGTCACGGTTGGCGACAACACAAGCGACTCGTCAATATTGTATAAGAATAACGGCATTCTATTTTTAAGCAGTTCACATTTTTCATTTTATCATAACAAACGGAAAATAGAAATAATTTTTTTTAATCTTTCTAAATATATAAGAAAATATTAACTTATACTATGGCATATATGCCTATGAGCTAATTATTTATATCAAAGAAAATCTACAAAATATACCTCTTAATACATATACATAACTACAGTACACGAATTAACAATAATCTACATGCTGGAAAATACAGAACAACAAAGTACAGTCAAAGTCCATTATGTAAGGGCAGTAAATGATACAATAGATTACCGGATGAAATCAAAAACATTAACAAGACAAAACTATTTAAAAAGAAAGTAAAAGAACATCTCTTAAATATCTGTCTATATGATCCGCAATTAAATGTTTTATTTAATTTTATGTATCATATTGACACTAAATGACTTGTATATACCCAAAACGGTCACGTACGAAATCTATTCTATTCTTTTCTATAAAAGTGACTAATTGACTGACTGACTGATTTATCAACGCACAGCTCAAACCACTAGACAAATTGAGCTTAAATTTGGCACACAGATAGTTATAATGACGTAGGCATTCGCTAAGAACAGATTTTTGAAAATTCAACCCCTAAAACGGTAAAACGGGGATTCAATATTTGCATGGAAAAATCATATAAGATAGATGTATCAATTCGAAAAAGCGCTGGATTGCTCCTGTCAACAAATAAATAATCACGTGTTTCATCCTTTTTCAAAAACAACCCCTTCAGGTGGTGAAAAGAGGTAAATAGTCTAAAAATCAACATAGGTGTCATTCTCAAGGTTTGTAGGGATGTTGATCACGTGAATGTCATCAATTTTGAAATTTATTACGGGGATCTACGTCGAGAAAGGAGTAACTATGCCAAATAATGAGAATACATCCGTGTTTCGTCTCAATCGCGTACGAAGCCGCGGGTAACGGCTAGTATAATATATAGAGAATATTAAAACAGATCTGATTAATTTTTCTAATATAGCAGAAATTCTATAACTCGAAATCCCTTTCAATTTTATGTTAATTAAATAAAAAATTGAATTATTTATTTTGCTAGAAATGAAAAATAAAAATCAATAAAATCGTATTTTTTCATTTTTAACGGAAAATTTGAGGCCACAGTATAAAGTAACCCTTATGAAAGTTGTAGATTTATTTTATGTTCTGTAGGACATTTTTTGATAGAACGTCATGTTTCGCCGAAAAACGCAATAATATATTTTGCATCCCCTTTCAACCCTATACTACCTCCGGCCTAGCATTTTTTATGTTTATTATATGCCCCTTTACCGTTTCGAATGATAAAAAATCTGTCTACAATTTAATAATGGTTTTGGATTCTAAATCAGTTAATTTGCCTGTAATAATTACTGTTCATAGTACCTACTTCCACACATGTGTAAATTATTAATAATAATTATTATTACCTACTGTGTATTTAATTAATAAATTGATAACGTATTTCTTGAATATTTTCTTATGTAACCTTACGCAAATTGTATAGGAATTTATAGAGAAAAAAGTGGAGATATCGAAAATATAAAAAAAATATATGTTGCTATTTAAAAAAAAAAATAATGCATGTATACTTCCGGTTGAGTTTAAAGTCCAAAAAAATATATCTCAGCAATTTCCGTTCGGCCATATTGGAAATTTGGATTCTCGCTTTAATGAATTTCAATTTATTGATATAATGACGTATATCTATTTGTTCAAATTATCAGTAAGTTTTTTTTCCATCAAGCCACTAAAAGAAATGTGCACCACTGAATAAATATAGTATACAAATTTATGAATCTTTCTGAATTTGAATTCGGTAGTAAAATGGTAATCGGGAAGTCACGAGCCGCTTTTGGTCCGAGGGGTATAATACAGCGGTATATAAATAGTATTGGTGTATAAAAAATTCAATTGATTGGCACATGACTGGAACAAATAATACATCGCAATTCTGTTCTCCTGGTAGTTGCCGGGTGCCTCTATTGACCTGTTGCGGCTTTGGGGTTGACGCTATACACTGCAATACACAATATAAACGGATACCATTGAGTGCAAATGTAAAAGAACTAGAGTGGTAAATAAATACATCACCGAATACCAATATGCAGATTAAATGACGAACAGCACTATGTTTATGCAGGACTTTTATAATGGTATTGGCTAACATTATTCAAGCCGTGTTAAAAATTATTTTTTTGAATTTGAACTTCTTTTGGCACGCTAGGTTAAAATTCATTTTTGAAATTGAAAATGTATGGACCGTGTCGCAATGTACAATGTACATATACCATTTATATATCTATATCTATAAAATTCCCGTATCACAATTTTGGCCGCGCTAATCTCCGAAACCACTGAACCGATTTTAATGAAATGTTGTAAATGTGTCTTGCTTGGTGCAACTTACGCTATTTATTAAATATAGTGTACAAAAGTTCTCAAAAAACCTGTTTTAGTAACACGTAACGACATCTGATAGCATTTACTCAAAGCTATTAGTTCAGAAGCAAACAAATAAAAACTGTTTTAGTACCAAGTAGGGACATTTGTTGGAATTCGCTCTTATAGAATAATAGCGGTTCGTCCCGGAACCGCTATTATTCTATAAGAAAATCCGATGCAGCATAATACGTCTATCTTGAATAGGCTACCCGTATTTCTATTTGAAACGCGCTCGGTGGCGATGACGTGGCAGGTATTAAAATTTAAAAATTGAGATATGCGTAAATAATTAACGTATTGAAATGAAATAATCGTCTCTGTGTTTGTGATTATGATTTCTAACAGGAAAATGCAATGTTTCACTGTATTACAGCATCAGTGCCTGCTAAATATTATTTTAAAGATAAATATGGTGGAAGCCCAGTGACTAGTCATGGCACCTCCACCATATATACTGTTGATACAGGTGTTCCATTTTAATGCAGCTTATTTCACAATATACGAAAAAATGTTCTAAATAAAAGTTGCTCAGCTCGAAGAGGTACATAATGTGAATACATGAACATTTTCATCAACTTTGTTTTTTTAATGAATGCCTATGTTTTTATTAGCCCACTGGATAGACGAGAAAAAAAGCAGCACAATGAGGACAGTTTTTAAGGAGAAAAAGATTACATTTGAGTAATAAAATATTGCCACAGTTTCGAGTTGAATATGATTTCTGGGAGTTTATTATTTTAAATTCTGGAATATGCTTCTTGATGTTTTCGAAAAAAGTTCTTTTTAAAAAGAACCTACCAGCATTCGATTTGACTGGTTTTAACAACTAAAAACTAGCTCTATTTATACTTTATAGCGTTCAAGTGTGCCCGATAAACGCCAAGCGTAAACGAGTTTTAATAACATGTGTGTTTACAACACGCGAAGTCATATGTTCCGGTGTTACAGGGAAGCTGTAGGCCGTAGAAAGCGAGCGCGGTTAGATTTGCGGAATGGTAATAATATAATCCTAGCCGGTAATGCCGCCTAATGCAACGGAATTAAGCATCTACTAGCTGATGAAGATAACGGACGAACGAGCTGTATAAACTACGCTGTACCGTTTGTATTGGTTACAAGGGTCGATCAAAGTGCAACAAAAGTATTGATCGAAAAATGCATTTGATTTCTCAGACTTCACACGCTTAAAAAACTCCTCGGTACTCTCAAGTGACATGCAAGTCGGACATTAATACCATCGCAGTTACACATAACCTCAAAAAACCCGGCCAAGTGTGAGTCGGACTCGCGCCCCGAGGGTTGAAGGTATACGCAAATATTTCGTCCATCACGGGAATAGACTCTCGAAGATTTTTCCCGCTTAGCCGTTAGAAAACTGTTGTCCCCATACATCGACAAACGTCGCGGTCAGTTTGCCAACTAAGTGTGATGGACTACTGAACGGTATTGTAACTCGTGGCTATATCTGATAGCCTAGTTGCCGTACCGTGTTTGATGCGAGAGTTCTCATATTATACTGTATGTTGTTGCGATTTAACAACATTATTTTTTTTGTGATCTAATTACAAATTTACGGTTTTCGGATTTTTCCCTTTACCTGTACTATAAGGACATTGCTTCTTCCCAAATTTTATGATTCTAGGTCAACGGGAAGTATCCTATAGGTTTTGATTCTCAAGAGTCTTGACAGACTGATGGACGGATAATAAAGTAATTCTATAAGGGTTCCTTTTTTTTTGAGGTACGCAATCCTAAAAACACACGTTCTCACAGCACAAATATACGACAACAATTTCTAAATATAATCTATGATCTAAATACAGTAGAGCCTGATAACAAATTTAAATAAAAGATTAACGTTTTGATAACAATAGTAAGAAATTTGTGTGAACTTCGTATAAAATTTTGTATTTTGGTTGTTACATTCGATTGATCATTACAGTCAACTAAATTATAAAAATATACTGTATTTGTATGACGGGTGATGTGATAACATTATTATCGTAGCTATCAATATCGAACAATTAACAGATGATAGATCAAAGCCAAAATCATTATTTATGAAATAAAAACGTTTCTGCTTGATTAATACGAAAAACTGTTTTTAATTTGAGTATGACAAAAATGGTTTTGAAAAAAAAAATAAAAACTCTCAACGGTAAAAATCCCAGACAAATTGATTTATGAGATTTAGGGTTGAACCCTTAACCTAACTAAAGGTTTATTCATTATAATTATTTATTAATAGAATCCTCTAAAAGAAAATATAAAAATAGTAAAGTAGAAATATATTATTTAAAATACTAAAGACATGTACTTTTTTGTTTAAACAATTTTTAGGAAAAGTCAGGTCAGGATTTAATAAATTGATATCGAGTATATTTTCGTCTAAAAGCGTTAAAGCAACAGATAGACTTTTATGGTATAAGTATCATTACCCAAATAAAGCAGGTTAACATGAAAGTTTTTGATGTCTTTCGACTAAACTGTTTGACTGGAAAATTATTAGAGCTTTGTAGAATAATATTAAAACAAAATAATATCATACCAGAGTTTTTACTTTTTGACGTGATAACGTCTTATAAATTGATGAAACACCAATCTTATAAATTGATGAAACACCGGCTGCATGTACGAAAAAGTGTCACGTTCCGTCTGACCCTGTGCGTGCAAGCGAGGAGAGCGCAGTATAAGCGATAGAGAAGCACGATCGGCCCAAGTTTGACAGCTACAAAAATTTATAAGATCACAAGATGCAAACTTTCAATAGACTGTCACAGTTCGCTCGTATACTATATATTTACAGGGAGTGAAAAATCCACACCACCCGACCGTCCGTTTATTAAAACTGCGTGTATTTTGAAAACGGTTCATTATATTTAAAAACCGTTTCTACAGTTGGTTAGAACTCTAATTTTACTATTTAAATATGTAAAAATAAATGTTTGGAAACGTATACGTATAATGTGAAAAATAAAAAAAGTTATTTTTCAACACTTTACGAGTATGGTTCAATGTTACTTTATGACGTTATCACGTAAAACTATCGTCCGTAAACCGACTTTACAGACAACCAATTTTTATTCAGGGGAAAGTTGTAAACAAACATTTCTGAAGAATCTAAAATTTTAAGATCCCATCAGTTTTCCAGGATTATCTAGAACTGAATACTAATTGATATTTTCAATTTGTTAAATTAAAATGTCAATTGATTCTTTTAGCAAATATCAAATTTGACACAGGGAATCCCCGATCAGATATTTTGTTTAATTAGGTAGTATGCAGAATTGAGAGATTACTTTAATTTTTAAGACGATTAACTAATGGTTCACACCACGTAAAGACTTATACAAGTGAGTATCAGATACTCCCTGCTTACTTTCGGTTCTCTTTTAGCGACTCTTCTCTCTGCACGAACACATAAAACATTGGCTGCGAAAGGCAAATCCTTCCTCCCCTCGGTCAGGATTAGCAAGCCAAGTATACTCCTTGTGTTTGTCGGTGCGGTGAGTTCTGCAGAGGGAACGTTCTAAATAAGCGCAAATATACCATTATATCGTACAAACGCACTTTTCACCCTCTACGTCTGTACTTGCACCATAAAGATATTGAGCTGTATTGACTTGCACGTGTACCTATAAAACAAAACACAGATCGTAAGCGTTATACAGCCAAGAAGGCTGTAAATAGAAGACCTAGCTTCCTATGCATAGAGATATAAGTAACTAGAGTACGCTAGTTCGTATGCTTGCCATAAGTGAAAGTGTCCTCAGTTGAGAGAGAGAACGCTGCAGAAAACCCAGAAAACCAGATATTTGTTTACTCAAATCAGCATTGTTTTGTATCATTAGTTACCATAAAGATAAGGAACTGTTCTCTGTCTGAATTGCAGACACTTTCACGGCTCACTCGCGTACTCTAGTTTAATATTTCTATGTTCCTATGCTACCTGTGTTTCGAGAGGGACTGTTTTCTGGCGCACGCAAGATGGCGCTGTTATCACTACCAGGGAAAACTTTGCTTTTTTCCACCTGTTTTCGCCATAGTTACCACGGTTGTTTAACTTCACAGACACTACACACATGTAAGCCATGACCGTGTGTGCGTTACCCAGTAGCTGACGCCATTGTTTCATGCATATAGGTCCACCGCTACATTCAAGCTGGATCTCCTGATACAAGCCTTCTTGGTTACAACTTTCATCTAAGCACAGTGACCTTCTTTACCTCCACAGTTTTAGAGAATAATTACTCGCTTGGGGCGCCACACAGTTACCAAAATTACCTTCCTTATGTTGTTGTTCATATAACGTTTCTATCATCAAATAGAGCCGTGATGTCAAAGATACGGCCCGCCGGACGCATCCGGCCCTCAAGCCATCTCAATACGGATTTTAGACATCTGACATCAATAAGCTTATCAAAAACAAGAAACCTCAGGTATCTGGATCCTCAAGCTTAAGATAATTTACCCTTTTTATTACTTTTATTTAAACTAAATAAATAAAGATTTTAATTTAGTATGTGTTTTAGTTTTTAATTTAGAGTCTGGCCCGCTGAGACACCCAAAATCTTATAAATGGCCCTTTAGAAAAATCAGTCTGATATCCCTTAAATAGAGCACACGCCGATAGCAGCGTAGCGATATGTAGATTTTCTATGTAGACCAGTCATTTGTTTTTGTGTGAGTAAAATCTAATGTTTTACATGCAGCCCCGGATCTAGGAGGGGGGGTAAACCGGGGCGCCCGACTCGGGTGGCAGTTTCAAGGGGCGCCAAAATCATACTATAATATGGTTGAAAACCACACATAAAATTATGTGACACACATGAAAAAGTTATAATAAAGAGTGTAAATTTATTATCCCGTTCACGAAAAATGCCAACCATTATATATTTGTGAGTTTTTTTAAGTAAATTATCTCAAACGCTGAAGAGATGGGCCGCAATTATGAAGTTTCTGCCCCGGTTCGAAAAAATCGTAGATGCGGGGCTGTCTACATGACAAGGAGTTTCACAACGACAAGACTGTAAGACTGTCGTCTTTTAGTAACACCAAAAGGGCATATAAACGATTTTTTTAAATTAGTCCTCACAACTTTGCTATCCAAGCCTACAATAAATTACCCTCGGAATATAAAAACCTAGCTTCTCTTGCGACCTTTAAAAGCAAAATAAAAGAATTTTTAATTATGAATGAATTTTACACCATACTAGAATTTTTAAACTTATAGCTTTAGGCTTCTTTTTTTGACATGTCAAATAAATGTACTCATTTCAATTGAAAAAATATATTCTATTCTATGTTCACAATTTAAGGTTATTGTCAAATCAAGTTTTGACGTGATAACGTCTTATAAATTGATGAAACACCAGCTGCACGCACGAAAAAGTGTAACGTTCCGTCTGACCCTGTGCGTGCAAGCGAGAGCGCAGTAGGTAATGTATTATTAAATATGATATTCGAGCGGAATACGTTATCACGTAAAACTATCGTCCGTAAACCGACTTTACAGACAACCAATTTTTTTGTCAATGCCTTCTGCAACCCAGCAGATGTGTGTTATAAAATTTAAAAAAAAATTGCTATAAGAATTTCTAGACCATACCGTAAGTGGCTCTCAACCAGATTTTAACAGTTTGTGTTCCATCCTGTACCAAAATATCATAGCTCCGAGCAGTTTTATCCATTTACGTGAATACGTTACCGGGTGTAGAAACAGACTGTTGAATCCAGTTGATATTTTTCTAGAGGAAATTGGATCGCTAAGTTTTTCGTATGCGTAAAACGGCCAACACGTGTTCTTGTTGCTGTCTCGCCGTTGGCAAAGACCAGAGTAAATAAAGAAAATCAAGTTTATTATCCCAAGTTCACTGCACTTCTTAATTACAGAATACCCTGTCACTATTTTTCTGAAAACAATTTTTCTGTGCAATGTGAAATAATTTTTTTCTCTTTACACTGAACTGGCATGAAAACGCAACATAAGCAAGGTTTGTTTATTTGGTAGCTATGGAAATCATTAATGTATTACAAAAAATCGTTCCACTTAAGATGCAACATAACCAAAAAAATATAGGTACTCGTTAAAAAAACTGTTCTGAAATATATTTTAAGAATTAAGAAAAGAAATTAGAAGTAATAAAAATTAAAATTAAAACATTAAAAAGTTGAAAATTCAGTTTAAATTGTTAAAATTGTCAAGAATAAAAGTCCATAATCGAAAAGTGCTAAGGTTTAATATTTTTTTTTATTAAAAGTCTCCTAATTAAATTGGAAAAAATATTAGAATAAGCGTAAGACATCGATTCTTTACATAGTTAGTTTTCGGAACTGCTGACATTATTTGATTATTTGCAAAAAAATAAAATGCAGCGTTTGCATGCTAGGTTGACATATTTTCCATAAGACTACATGTAAAAGTTTTTTTAATTTTTGACTTTATAAATCTCCTAATGATTTTTGATTTTTTACAGAAAATTTTGTTAGAGAAAAATCTATTAAAAAATCTTTATTTCAGATTTTTTTCATTATCTTCGTTTAACGCCTCAACCTCCTTAAGGGATACTGGATTCATATATTTAATACCCTTAGTTTTAAACACTACAGTGCAGACATACGTCTGTCTCACTTATAAACTCATGTCTCATGCGCATGTCCCTGAATGGATGCGCGTCAGTTTGCACATGGGACTAAGTTGTGAAAAGGAAGTGGTTTGCTCTATTCCACTTACCAATTGCCCCACTACAGACGCGACACTTGCGCACAACGAGTCAAGTAAAAAGAAAGAGATAGAAAACAGTCATTTGCTGTCTCACTTCATGGGTCAAGCTTCCACTTACGGCCACTAGCAATAAAGAAGTTATTAAATATATGACTGGATCGGATGATATAATTATAAGAGATTAAGAGGGAGGACAATAAGCCATGCAGGCTGCAGCGCCCCCGGTTTAAATAATGAACTGAACTCAAAATTGGTGTATTTTTAAGCTGACTTCTAACATCTGACCGTTACAATGTTTCGTTTTCATGTGATGCTAATGAGCATTTAGAAAGAAAATAATTTTATATTTTCACAGTTAGAAACAAGAAGAATTTTTAAAAACTACATTTTTGTATCTACTTTTAGACTTTGTCCTGTTTCTAATGCAAACAGTAGGAAGGAAGTGTGCAGCCAGGAATATTTTGCAGAAAGAAGGAAATTTACAATTTAACCCCTTAGGTCCTGGCGGTCATTTCAATAACGCGTGGAATTTATGTCAGCGTAACTAAATATCCAATATAAACATAGTGTTTGGGGCTTATCTGAGATGTGGGCACGCCAGAAAAAACAAAGAAATACTATGTGGGTAGGAGAAATATCGAGTCAGGTGTTGACCTGGAGTCATGGATTCACGCAAAGCTGGTAAAAGTGTAGATTCTGATTTTGTATCACTTGGTATAAATTTCGTATTTTCATGATGTAATTTATATTTTTTGTGCGAATATTTATTTTAATTTTGTCATGTGGCTTTACTAATTATATTTGAAAAGCAATTAAAGACTATGCTAGTGATACTGTAAAATTTTTTTTTATCTGTTATCCATTTCAGTAGACATGGGATTTTCCAAAATTCTGTAAATGTTAAATTTTGTTTTTCACTGAATATACCTACCTTAATTACACTCTAAATAAGCCCAACATCCTAAAAAATATATTTTTTTTTAAATATAAAATTCAGGTCCGAAATCACGCGACACATTTTCATACCTCAATTTTTACCAGAAACTTTTCATGTGTAATTTTTTATTTGTCTGAAAAATTGGTCGATAATTTTATTTATTGAACTTTACAAAACTGATTGAAGTTTGGCAAAGGCCAAACACCTTTAGAGGATAGGCCATAGTGACTTTACTACCTAGTCTCCTGACGTTTTTTGACGTGATAACGTCTTATAAATTGATGAAACACCGGCTGCATGCACGAAAAAGTGTCACGTTTCGAAATGTGTCACGTTCCGCCTGACCTTCGAGCGGAATACGTTATCACGTAAAACTATCGTCCGTAAACCGACTTTACAGACAACCAATTTTTTTTGATACAAAGAACAGCATGAAACGACTCCAACGACAAAACAATATTCACATAGAAATGAAATTTCAACTATTTTAGAGACGAAATTGAATATTTATTAGAAGTATCTATTCATCGCCATTGTGACAAAAATGAATGCATACGGTACCATCTGCGGTTCAACACTTTACAAATTCAATGTTAAAACAATTGCGAAATGTAAGACAGTTTTATTAACCAATGCGATAAAATAAAATAATACAAACTCTATACTGTGAAAAATATAGACGTCCACTTTTGTCGACATGGCTTTGTTTCCTCCACACACCTACACATATATTGTCTATTCCGCTATTCGAACTGTTCAGAAGCACCAAAATTGTATATTGCCAACAATTGCACATACCGCTACACTGCTAGCGGTATGTACTCTATTATCGCTTTACGCGTCAGAGCCGAGTTTCATAACACCCGGCACAAAAATAATTATGTGAAAACATTAACCTCAAAATCGGTGGTATTTAAAGGTGTTATTAAAATGTGTTACGAGAAGTTGCTATAATATGTGGACAAGTGGAAAAAAATTAAAAATGTGTTATGAGAATGCATTACAGAAGTGAAACTTCTATGTGGACAAGTGGAAAAAAATGTGTTACGAGATAGTTTCACGTTCAGATTAACTTTTACAATCTCTGAACGTAAAACTAGCTCGTTACACATTTGTTTTCCACTTGTACAAATGCAATCGTATGATTTGCAACTAGAAGTTTCAATTCTGTAATGCGTTCTCGTAACACATTCTTATTTTTTTTTCACTTGTCCATATAGAAGTTTCACTTCTGTAATGCGTTCACATAGAAGTTCCAGATTACTAATAGTACAGTTTCGTGACAAATTGTTACAAATTTCGTTACATATATAGGGAAACGAGTTTACCCCCGTTTTTAAAGAAGTATTCACTTCAAAACTTCCATCGATGTGTATAGCAAACTTCCCCTTTCTCTGAAGGAATTATCCACTAATACATTCAGGATTGGATTAAAACTATTGTTGACCTTGAAATATTTTACGGTGCAACTTTATTTTTTTTTCTTGACCTGTTCTACGCTAAATGGCATCATAGAATAAAATTTTTTTTATTATTATTATTATTATTATTATTCATATACGCGTCGGCGGAAAGAGCAGTTTAACCTGTTTTCTGAACGATTCAATAATCATACATTTTCATATATTCTTTATAATTTTATATCATTTTATTATTATTTTGTAACGAACTTATTAGGGGAAAAAATCATACATTTTTGAACGGGTGTCAAAGAGGAAGGCAAAAAGAGAATTGATTTTTTAAAATTTTATTTACATATCCTTCTACCATAATATGTCCATTTTTTTGACGCGCGCGCTCCACGCGCATGCGCACAGCTGTCTGTATCTCAGGAGACAATGAAAAAAATGGTGGGTCCGATCAGCACTTTCCAGAACATACTAGAACAAAAAAAATTTATTCTTAAAGTAGAAAAGTCAAACTTCCCATTGACGGATGGAAATTCTGATAAAAAAATTTTTCGCGATTCAGTAACCGTTTTTTCTTCAAATTTTCTAACGTTTCCGAGGTTTTTTTTTCGTAGATGCGCCATTTCCCTAAAATCGATTTTTTTTTATTTCCATCCGTCAATGGGAAGTTTGACTCTCTTCTACTTTAAGAATAATTTTATTTTTGTTCAAGAACGTTATGGAAAGCGCTGATCGGAGCCGCCGTTTCGAGACTTGTTTTAATTGTGTTGATACAGACAGCTGTGCGCATGCGCGTGGAGCGCGCGCGTCAAAAAAAATGGACATTTGGTAGAAGGATATGTAAATAAAATTTTAAAAAATCAATTCTCTATCTGCCTTCCTCTTTCTTAGACACGCGTTCAAAAATGTATGATTTTTTCCGAAAGTTCGAGCGAGTAGCCCTTTAACTCATGTTTTCAATAAAATATAGACATGTTACAGCATTTCATTGTTTAAAAAAAATTGTTTTCGAATGCAAATTCGATGTTGATCAAATAATTAAATTAAGAATCAATTGCATACATTCGTTTGAAATGACTAAAATTTTTCATAATGAAGACGGCGATTTGATTCAGCCAATAGACGGCACGTTTGTAAATCCGCCCCTGTATACGCATTCAGTGCTAACAACGTTCATTTGATTTTTCCGATTGACCGCTCTTGAGTGGTATTCACTCTCAATGCCACCGCTGTTTTTTCTGAGTTCTATAAATTGACACGACCTAAAGTGTGGATGCTATCTGCTCAGGAAAAAATATACCTAGCCAGAAAAACGGTGACACATTCAATCCGTAACGCAAACATGTGTCCTCAAACCTTGACTTGGAATCCAGTTATTATTACGCAAAGTCTATTTGTTCTGAAAGCGGTACACTAAGAGAAGTCTTCAGCCAATTATTATTTTTATTCTGCCGGGCCATGTGATACTGACATCAATTCCGAATTATTTAAATTGTTTTCTTATATCATCGACCACACAAATAATATTGTTACGCACGCTTGGCTTCCGAAAACGTCGGCGTCGGTCTAATAATAGTACACAGAACGGCGGCATGCGGCATTGTGTACCAGTAGGAAACCAAACTGCTTTGTATTGCCTGAAGAACGCAAAAGACGAATTTGCAACACAAAGGAAACCGGCGGAATTGCGCGGAAAGATATCGCGGCCGATGAAGTTTGACCGACGCTGCGGTGAGGTGTTAATTAAGATACGCATACACTGAAAGAGGAGTCACGATTTGGACGCGGTGCTGTGAAGACGTGAACTATTACGAAATACATAAATAAATGTAGCTGTGTGGTTATTAGAGCAGTGCAATTTAAATATCAATTATTTACATAAAGACATTAGAGTAGGTCGTATGATAAATTTTGTGTATATATGGAATTTTATAGTGGTTAGTGGGCTGTTTTAGTGTTGTGTATAATGGACCTTCAGTGGTGTTTAGCGTATACGGACTTTAGTGACGTGTTTTGTGTATATAAATCTAGTGTATAGTAGTGAAGTGTTTTCGTGTGATAGACTATTTGACATGAATTCTTATTTTATTAACTAGTTGTGGTTTTTCTGTTAGGTATTGTTTCGTTTTATTTTATTTCACAGGAGAAGTACTTTTAGTTTGTTATTTGTTTAGTGAACGTTTTTATAAGTGTAAATAAATATTCTCCGCCACAAAAAGAACAGTTTTGTTACAATATTGATGTCAAAATAATTGTCTCATAGAATCATGGGGTATCAGAGTTCATCTTGCCGCAACTCTTTGACAGCCCTAAATTTTCAATTTCGGGCAAACTAAAAATGATATTTGTGACTTCCTATTTTGTTAGCTTTGTCTGTGTATTCCATACATAAGAAATCCGACGGCCGGCTCTGGTACTATAAGATATCAGTACATATTATATCTTTGCTGACATTCAAGTCTAGTATTTCATTGCGTTATCTGATGCTGACTTCAACTGTATAACGCAAGACAGTTTGAATGTGAAGAATTCATGAAATTGCAGATGAGATGTGAATTGCAATGTGGTGCAATTTTGTAGCGACTGTTCCCTATAGAGCTACTTCAGCACAACACACAGACACAAACTCGCAAAGTATCAACGTCTACTCCATTTTACTGTATTGTACGTTTCATTTGGACCCGATACACGTTTCAAAATTACGTATTTGTTTCTTTATTTGCTTGCTTACTCATTTTCGAGTCGAGCGAATTTTCTGCACTATTTGACAATTCGACACTTACCTAATGTATTACTGTTGTCGACACTCTATTTACTAGATGTTCTCGCTGATGAACAAGGTCTCGTTCTACATGATACAGTTCACCGCTAGAAGCAGATTAACAATAGGCAAGAAGACAGATTTTGAAATCCACTTCTATTTCTGAAAAAAAAAAAAAAACATTATTTCAGCATTAAATTAAATTTTAAGGCAAATTATTGCATTTTTATCTTTCTATTTTGAAGTAATCTCGAAAACGATTGTGACGTCACGCCTTAGTGACAGGTGACATTAGTATTTATGGGTGTAGAACTGTAGTGCAGAGGTATTTCTTAAAAATATATGTAAATTTACTTAACGATATGATTTCTTAAATGTAGGTACTTATTAGTAAAAATAGTACTGTTTTCTTTAGTTGCAAGTTTTCACTAACCTCAAAAATAACCTATGACTTCAATGTTAAAAAATATCACAAAAAACGAATAAACAAGTCAAATAAATGAATGATGCAGAAGTGAATGATCGCAACAAAAATTTAAACGACACGGTGATTATTTACTGTGTTCAAATATTCTCTTTGACTTAAGAAGGCGTGACGTCATTCGGTGTTTCAGTCAAAATGGCCGATTGTAGTATTTTATAGTTTTATTTTATTAAAAATCTTATATTAATCTTAAAGTTTATATTAACACTGGGCCATTTTTTTAAATCCTTTCAACATATATTTTTCTCTAAAACCACTTCTTCTTTGATTCTTTTATACTAGCCGCGCAGAATTAGCAAATCCGTCACATGCAATTGCGAACGTCGATTTAAAATTTTTTTTGTTAGATAATACGAATATAAGTAACATATTAAGTTTAAACGCCAATCGGAGCACCGCACGATGGTTAAAAAAAATGGCAAAAATCGTCCATATCACTTTTTGGCGATTTACGGGAAAACTATGCATTTGACAAATTAAGTGTAGGGAAATAAAACATGCGCAATAAAAAGACGAATCGAATGAGTTTTTGTGAGCTCCGATCGGTCCAGTAGTTTTTTAGTAAATTGCAAAAAACCGCTTTTTTGGGCCATTTTTTAGAAATTCCATAACTTCCGTTCTATTAAATATGAAGACTTGAAACTTTAATAGAATATGTGTTTTTTAAGCTTCAATATGCATACAAAATTTCAGCAAGATCGATGTTATACTTTTTGAGAAACTTTGAAAAAACCGAAAAAAGGCCCTTCCGAAAAGGGTCCCTGAAAAAGTTTTGGGCCAGCGTAGACCAATTTTTCAAACGTGCTTTTGTTCATCGAGAGTTGCTCTACAACATCCTGCAATGCCGTACTTATTACACCTAGCGAAAGTGCGAAAAAAATTGATTTTAAAAAAGGGAGCTTGCGTTTTAAAGCGAAAATGGCAATAATAATAATGATATCAATAAATAAAATATAATATATTGTCTGAAAAATTGGTCGATAATTTTATTTATTGGAGAGTTCTATTCTGACGTTAATCAAAGATTTGAATAATGATATCATTATATATTTACGTACAATTGTGCATATGTGTGTCGCATGGATACAAATAACAGCATTAATTAGACATTATTTTTGAAATTTTTTTCGCACTTTCGCTAGGTGTAATGGTACGGCATTGCAGGATGTTGTAGAGCAACTTTCGATGAACAAAAGCACGTTTGAAAAATTGGTCTGCGCTGGCCCAAAACTTTTTCAGGGACCCTTTTCGGAAGGGCCTTTTTTCGGTTTTTTCAAAGTTTCTCAAAAAGTATAACATCGATCTTGCTGAAATTTTGTATGCATATTGAAGCTTATAAAACACATATTCTATTAAAGTTTCAAGTCTTCATATTTAATAGAACGGAAGTTATGGAATTTCTAAAAAATGGCCCAAAAAAGCGGTTTTTTGCAATTTACTAAAAAACTACTGGACCGATCGTAGCTCACAAAAACTCATTCGATTCGTCTTTTTATTGCGCATGTTTTATTTCCCTACACTTAATTTGTCAAATGCATAGTTTTCCCGTAAATCGCCAAAAAGTGATATGGACGATTTTTGCCATTTTTTTTAACCATCGTGCGGTGCTCCGATTGGCGTTTAAACTTAATATGTTACTTATATTCGTATTATCCAACAAAAAAAATTTTAAAATCGACGTTCGCAATTGCACGTTTTTTAGGACACGAATCAGCTAATTCTACCCGACTATACTGTCATCATGCTTATTAGGCTGACTACGCTATAACCAAAACATAAGCTATTTGAAACACAAGATTTTTGTGAAATTTCTTTAGTGAAGTATCTGTTTGCAATTTTCTGCAACCCTAAAAAGAAAATGATTTAACGGCGAGAAAATACAAGAGAAACTTACATAATGCATCAATGAAACGAGTACACAACAGCTCTAAAAAAGTGAGACGTTCACATTTTTAGGGTTTCGTACCCGAAGGATGCCCAACGGGACCCTATATTACTAAGCCTCCGCTGTCCGTCCATTCGTCTATCTGTCAGCGAACTGTATTTCAGGAACCATAAAAGTTAGAGAGTTAAATTATTAAAAAGTGTGTATTTCTATTTCCGATACAACAAAAAAATAATAAAAAACCAAGATGGCGATTTTTTAAATGGCCGCCATGCAAATTAAAAAAAAGATCTCCGATTAAACTAGTATTAAGAATGCGTGTTCAATCCTATTAACAATACTTATACGAAATTGAAAGAAGAAAAAATAGCGAATTTCAAAATGGCCGCTTTACAAATTAAAAAAAAATCTTCGATTGAAATGATGTTCAGTCCTATTAAAATTACACGCGAGCTAATTTAAAGTTTTAATAAAATTGATCTTGATCTTCTGAATCAATAATAGCCAAAACTTAGAATTCAATAAAATGAATAAAGGCCTGTATTAGTTGTTATTTTTCCAAAAAGGTAATTATGTCACGCAGTTTTTTGCCTCTACTTTTCATTGCCTTTCATTAATGAATTCATGTCATTGAAAAATAGCAGCTGATAAATTGTACCCAAAGGACTATTCGTACCACTGAACTGCAAAACACTATAGTCTAGTGTTCAAATAATTCGATATATTCACTGGAAATATTATTAGAAACAGGCAAATACGAAATGGGGAGATTAGAAATCCAAATATTGTAAACTCAATAGGCATGCAGTTTATGATATTGATAACTAAATTGAGGTAAATAGGTGTTCCATTTTATAATTTTATTTAGATGAATCATTTTATAGACATCCAACTATAATAAAATTGATAAGTCAAATCTTTGATTAACGTCTGATTATATTCTTCAATAAATAAAATTTGCGACTAATTTTCAGACAATACATTAAAAAAATCAAAAAATAATTAACGTTCCAATATTCCAAAAACATTGGATTTTTAATTAATTTTTGAATTTTTTAATATATTGTCTGAAAATTAATTGCAAATTGTATCTATATTGAATATTGTCCTTTGTCTCAATAATGAAAATAACCCACGTAGTACTGTTGTATATTGAGACTGACTGCGTTATATAAAATATGAACTGAATTACGTACTAGAAGAGTATTGTGTTAACAGCGGCGTAGATAGATTTATGCTCGGAGGTGGTTTAACCATTTGACAATAAAAAAAAATTATTGATGTTTTTGACATCATAAAATTTGATTCCCCAAATGTTTTGAGATAAATAAATGCCTTTCTTAATAAAAAAATATCTATCTATATCTACGAAATAAAAAGAAATCGAACTATATTTGATTCAAATTCTGGGGGGTTTTCGACCCCCTGGACCTCTCCCCACGTATCTCTGGCACTGAATAAAGTTATGTTTTGTATTTAAATGCCTAGTTCAGGGGTCGGCAACCTGCGGCTCGCGAGCCGCATGCGGCTCTTTTGATGTATAGTTACGGCTCTCCAGTTCCATACGCAAAAAATAATTATTTTATTATATAAACCCTTAAAAATCGTCAAATCGATCCATGATTAAGCACCATGTCTATCTCTCAGGCATTTCCACTCGCGTCTCATCCGCACCGCACCCGTCACGACGTGTCGTCCTCGGATATATATTATACCTATATGTATAATACTGACACGAAAATGTTTAGTAGCTCTTTAGAAACTGAGAAATTTTGTAAATTGTAACTTTTGGCTCTTCCGTCTCAAAAAGTTGCCGACCCCTGGCCTTGTTCAATTTTTCAATGATGAAAAATATAAGTACCTACTTTATTCTGGTTATTTAAATTTCGCTTGTAATTAAGTCCGAATCACTTACTTGACAAGCCTTAATAATACCTACTTCCTTTTAAATTATAACTGTCATTCAATCAATTATTATAAAAAATAAATATTTTTTCACTAACATAAAAATTTGGGAAAGCATTATTTACAATTAATAGTCTCAAAAAATAAATTATATAAATGAAACGAATGTTTTGAGAACAATATTTTCAATTTGTTTCAGTAATTATTTTCATTAAACTCTCATAGAATATATACGTCCTGTCAGAGTTGAGTCCTGCAACAAATTAATATTATTTACATTCTCCAGTAGTGTTTGTGACGTGAATAATTTAACTTGCGCGTCTGCAACTCGACAGAATATGATTAAACCCAATTCCATGAACACTTTAAAATATATCGTATAGCTTCGAGTTAATTTTTAGTTCGTGCACAAGCGACTGTATACTCCATTAGACAGTGGTGGCCAATATTTTTTTTTTTTTGGGTCCAAATTTTGACTTTTTTTCAAGTTATAGAAAACGCTAAAAACTTTTATTAAGATGATTAATACGAAGCTCATAAATCGATAAAATTTATTGACCTTTACTTAAGACTATATTTAATCTTTTTTTAATTTTTATTGTTTTTCTGTTACTTTTATGTAATTGTAAGGACAGATGGAAGACCAATCAGTATGGATTGAATCTGGTCCGATTACCTTAGCAATAAATTATTATTCTATTCTATTCCTCAAAAATACGTAAAAAATGGAACTACTTTTCGTCTTTCACTGTCATTTTTTTAATCTAACCAATCACAAATCACATATACACGTCATAGCACTGTGTTATTATCTAGCTTTGTATACCCGACCCCGTAATTGTTTTTAAAGAACTCTCCCCAAACGCCTTCCCATTTTTACGGCGTAAAAACAACGCCATCGCATCGACACGACCCCGTAATTGCTTCTTAAAGAACTCTACCCAAACGCCTTCTTCTTTTCACTGCGCAAAAAAATGCCATCGCATCGACACGGCCCCGTATTTGTTTTTTAAAGAACTTCCTCTAAAGGCCTAGCCCTTGTTACTGCGCAAAAAAAATCAATTTTCCGCACTTAAAACGGGTAATATGTTATATGAGAAAATAATTGTGTATTTCCAGTTAATATTTTGCAAATCGAGTTATCGGTTTTTTCATTTAGTGTGTTAGATATTGATTTAAAATGTTGTGTCGGTATGACGAAATCATGAATAAAAATTTTAATAAAAGTTCACAGGACACATTTTTTTGAAAGAATAATTTTATTGAAACGCAATAATAATTATCATTTAATATAGTTAGATATCATACCTTGGAAACTTACCCGTTTTATAATCTCTATATTAACAAAAAAATGTCTATTTTCCGATGTTTAAAACTGAAATTAAAACCATTTGAGGATGCCACAAAATCTTGCAACATTAAACAACAATAAAAAGCGAATTACGTTTGTAACTTTTAACAGTTAATTTCATTTTATTCGATTGATTATTATTTTTGAAGTGGAAAATTTTCCTCCCAAAATGAGTCGCCGTCACTGACATTACTGTTAGCAGAACGATATTTATTTAAGAATAGGACATCAATCTCACGTAGCAGCAATAGAAACTGGAAAGATATATATACATACATTCCTGCTGCTAATAACTGCATAACCATACCGTAAGAGAACTCTGTTACATAACTAAATAAACCAATTATGCAAAAAAACTGTCATCTTCCGTAAAAGTAGTTGCGTGATTCAGGGACAGATTAGAGTAACAAGTATTACCAGTATTTTTTTTTTTTTATTAAATATTGACATGAATCGTGTTTGCAATGCAAAACACATATACGCGACGAACCATAGCAACGAACTATGCACAAACCTTCTTATTTTTCTACCGCGAGCGTGATATTCAGCTCCACTCACTTTCACATAACTCACAGATTAGACGTCGGTATTTTATCGATAATTTCATTTTTACACAATATGTGGTGGAAGTCCCGGGGTTTATGGTGGGAGAACGTATCTCCAGTCGTTTTACAAGTTTTTTTTTCATATTGTAATATTAAATAAATTACTATAACCATTTAAAAATATTTTTTTCTAAACAAACTTTTGTTAAAATGTTCTTAAAAGAAATATACTTAAAATTTAATTTAGGTTCATAATTACAAAAGCGCGGGTCGTGAGTGTAGTAAGCTATTCTGAGGTAAGGTCCACGCTTTTATAATAATGAACCAACTTTTAATATTATTATTTTTAGTATGAACATTTCTATAAACATTTTTTGTACCTATTTTATCTATACAAATATTATGAAGAAGTAAAGTTTGGATGTAGAAGGTAATCTTCGAAACTACTCATCCGGTTTAAAAATGTTTGCACCAATATTTAGTACTAGCGGTCCCGTCCGGTTTCACCCGGGTGTAAAAGAACGAATGGGGAAGGGAGGAACATGAGTACACACAATCATCTTAGTTTACCGAGATGAATGTTGTGTCCAAATTTCATGATGATCGGAATTACCGTTCAAAAGTTTTTGTCGATAAAAAACAGTATTTAAAAATTTTTTAACGAATAATTTTTTTTAAAGTTTAAATAAAATTAAAATAAATTTAAATGTAAGCCTTAGAGGAAAGCAATCTAAAAAATAAAGAAAGAAAAATAAAAATATATTCGCCCAACGCAGGGTTCGAACCCACGACCCTGATATTGACAGTCGTGTGCTCTACCGATTGAGCTAGCCGGCGTTGTATTCTGGCAACGCTAATATGAAGATATTTAGTTAGTGCATTTCACATGAATAGAAGCTTATTTTTGAGATACATTTTGCAACATTTTTCATTAAAGCTCCGCTCCTATTAGTCGTAGCGTAATATTATATAGCCTATAGCCTTCCTCGATAAATGGGCTATCCAACAATTTTTTTTTTAATTTGAACCAGTAGTTCCTGAGATTAGCACGTTCAAACAGACAAACAAACAAACTCTTCAGCCTTATATATTAGTATAGATGGACCTTCAGGATGAACATAGGCATTATCGCGTTAAAATAAAAGCGCTTTTCGTGGAGACCAATTTTGTAACGTAAGTCGACGGAAAAACGGTGGTAGTCTACGAATTCGGGCGAAGCCGGACCAAATCGCTAGTTGAAAATAAAAACAGTGATTTGTGTAAACATAGAATTTTCTTCATTGACCAGCCCTTGTTTTGTAAGTGAGAGAGGAATTATGACTTATGAGTGTATTTTACAAGACCATTGTACAAATATATTTTCTCATTATCTTAAATAAATGACAAAACATTTCAACCATTATGAATAATAATTATGAAAAGAATTTAATTTCGCGGACCACTATGTAATAATACGAAAGAAGAGAGCTTGAAAAGGAGAGTTGGTACGTCGCCCTTTAAAGTGCTTTCTTTTGTTTGTTCATATTTCCTAGACAATAAGTTGTTGTTAACAGAAATTATTACATCTTCTAATAATTAATTGTATTCTTTAAATGCCATGGACGGCTGCTCTTCAATTTTAGCTGCTGCTGTTAACGATTCAATTTTTTATAAAACAGCGGGTCAAAATTTTTTAAGAATAATAAAAAAAGATTCATGTCAAATTGATAACCTCTTTTGTTTTTTGTTTTTTGCAATCGGTTAAAAAGTAACTGACAAATTATTTAATTACTGACAAATACATAAAAATTTTCAACGGCGTAGATATTTTTTTTCTGAGGGTAAGGGCAAAGCAAAAAATATCAATATTTTTTTAAGTTTTATTAATACAAATGCCCTTTTTTTAGCGACCTAAAATTTATTATTTAAATTTATTATTCTATTTATATTTTTAAGAAAGTTTCGTAAAAAATTTGTTTTTCTGAACTTTATAGCTAGAAATATTTTGAAAATAAAAAAAAATTCAGCCGCTCTTATGTTTTATGGACCTGTCAAAAATAAACTAGTTAGGCATGCTTTGATTAATTTTTACATGACGTGGAACATATTTTGTAGGTAACAATGGCAACGAATAGTTAATATCATGTTGAATACTAGCCATTATCCGCGTCACCTCACGCGATATCAGAAATCGTATCAGGCTTCTTGATCCTCCGACAAAATATCCCCGACAAAATATACCTGGACAAAATATTCCCAAAAAAAATATCCCCGGACAAAATACCCTCGTGACAAAAGATCCCCGACAATTTATCCTCGTATGCGAATTGTCTCGCAGTGAAACGGGAAGGGGCAAATGTGGAGTTTTTAAAAAAACAATTCCGGGGAGAACGATAAACGGGTATGCGAATTGTCTCGCAGTGAAACGGGAAGGGGCAAATGTGGAGTTTTTAAAAAAACAATTTCGGGGAGAACGATAAAGGGGTATGCGAATTGTCTCGCAGTGAAACGGGAAGGGGCAAATGTGGAGTTTTTAAAAAAACAATTCCGGGGAGAACGATAAACGGGTATGCGAATTGTCTTGCAGTGAAACGGGAAGGGGCAAATGTGGAGTTTCTAAAAAAACAATTTCGGGGAGAACGATAAAGGGGTATGCGAATTGTCTCGCAGTGAAACGGGAAGGGGCGAATGTGGAGTTTTTACAAAAACAATTCCGAGGAGAACGATAAACGGGTATGCGAATTGTCTCGCAGTGAAACGGGAAGGGGCAAATGTGGAGTTTTTAAAAAAACAATTCCGAGGAGAACGATAAATGGGTATGCGAATTGTCTCGCAGTGAAACGGGAAGGGGCAAATGTGGAGTTTTTAAAAAAACAATTCCGAGGAGAACGATAAACGGGTATGCGAAATGTCTCGCAGTGAAACGGGAAGGGGCAAATGTGGAGTTTTAAAAAAAAACAATTTCGGAGAGAACGATAAAGGGGTATGTGAATTGTCTCACAGTGAAACGGGAAGGGGCAAATGTGGAGTTTTTAAAAAAACAATTCCGGGGAGAACGATAAAGGGGTATGCGAATTGTCTCGCAGTGAAACGGGAAAGGTGCAAATGTGGAGTTTTTAAAAAAACAATTCCGAGGAGAACGATAAACGGGTATGCAAATTGTCTCGCAGTGAAACGGGAAGGGGCAAATGTGGAGTTTTTAAAAAAACAATTCCGGGGTAACGATAAACGGGTATGCGAATTGTCTCGAAGTGAAACGGGAAGCGGCAAATGTGGAGTTTTTAAAAAAACCATTCCGAGGAGAACGATAAACGGGTATGCGAATTGTCTCGCAGTGAAACGGGAAGGGGCAAATGTGGAGTTTTTAAAAAAACAATTCCAGAAAGAACGATAAACGGGTATGCGAATTGTCTCGAAGTGAAACAGGAAGGGGCAAATGTGGAG
This sequence comes from Xanthostigma xanthostigma, assembly GCA_963575645.1. Taxonomy (NCBI): domain Eukaryota; kingdom Metazoa; phylum Arthropoda; class Insecta; order Raphidioptera; family Raphidiidae; genus Xanthostigma; species Xanthostigma xanthostigma. The sequence goes on from OY754467.1 coordinate 12,887,537, forward strand.
TTTTTAAAAAAACAATTCCAGGGTCAACGATGACGGGGTGTCTAGTATTTAAACGAGTGACAGTAAATTACAATTTTGGGTGACAAAAATAATCAATTTGGGTTACTGTATTACTAAGTGAGCGACTGACTGCGCGTGACGAGAAATCAACAGAACAGCAACTTACAAACATCCATTTGAGTTACTTAAAATACAAAATGGGAAGCTTTATAATATTTGATTTTATTTGTATATTAATGTTTATTTGGTATCAATTGTCGGGGATGTTTTGTCACGGGGGCAATATGTCCGGGGATATTTTGTCCGGGGATATTTAGACCGGGGATATTTTGTCGGGTATATTTTGTCGGGGATTTATTGTCGGAGGATCAATTATCATGGAACCATCAGAAATTTTATTTTCTCTATTATAATCAAATTTCAACATTTTTGAAGTTGAAATTATTGTTCTGTGCACATTTGTTATTATTTTTTTTTAATTTATGAAGTTTTAACACACAATATAAAATTAAACAGTAAAATTCGTGGTTTTTAGCTTTAGGAAGATTGGCCAATTATTAAGCTATAATAGACATGGAAAAATGCAGGCCCAAAAGTGGGACATTTTTTTCTTTTAATTTTTAACTCCCAAAATTTGGACTTTTGTAAAAAGAAAACCGAAGTGGATTGTTTGGAAAATGACGCATTTCCGACCCTCAAGTCATAGAGAAATTAGTCATAATTTCTTCTCCCGAGAGGAATACGATCAATTACCGGTCACCTGTATATAATAAAAATTTATGTTACAATATTATTCATTGTTATAAACAATAATATAGTAAGCGAAAATTTTTCATCGTTAATTAAGTTTGTTTAAAGTTGCCTAATTTTCAACTATCAAACAAATTAACATTGAACCAATTCTAATTAAAACACTGTTTTAATATAATATATTTCTCTATTTTTTTTTAAGTTCTACGAAACAAAACATTTTTATCTTAATTCCCACAACAATAAGTAGGTATTTCCAGTAAAAGGCATTAACTATCGATCAAGTTGCTATTGCTACACATAAAACTAATTAAGTAATTAACTTTTATTTCTTTTTTATTATCAAAAGTAGAAAGTTTCTAATGCAATCTTTTTAAGTTTGTTGTTATTAAAATTAGTGTTCTTACCACGTACTCGTGTGCACTGGAACTAACCTATGTATGTGCAGGTAGGTTTTTAAATAAATATGAAACTCGTTCCGAATTGTTTCTACGACATTTCCAAGTACATAATAAAAACTCAATAAAACCCCGCTACCGAGAAAACCGATCAGTATCAACTAAATACCGATATTTACTTTATAGAAAATTTTGTTGCAGAGAGTTTGGCTGTAACTAATTTTTTTTACGAAATTTCGATTAAGATGTGCGGTTTATAGGAAACCTTGACCATTATCCATTTTCACTATTATTGCCTGTCAGTTGGTCGGTTTTTATTGTTGCGTGCTCCCTGTTGGGACGATAATTTGTTCCATAGAAGGTTCCAGACCACGACAACAACAAAAATGGAAAGCAGGTAAAAACCCGACCTTCATAGAATTGCCTGGAGAAGGCAATGCACGTGAAGAAAGGTTGAGATGCTTCTAGAACATTCGACAGGCGGGGTACGAAGCTATAAAATACGAGCGGAGTGGTTGGCGAGTCAGTCAGTCAGTTGGTTAGCTGCAGCGCGTACATACCTACTGTAGATTACAGACAACTGTGAAATAAATTGTTCAGTCGGTACAGCAAGGCCGAAGTAACTGCTAAGATAGAAGATAAATGAGGTATGTAAACCATTGAGTGCAATTATATAAATCTGGTTTTACATAAATAGCTTCTGTGTTGTAAATAATCGTGTGTATATAGTTAATAGACAAGTGTGCTAATAAACTTTGGTGTGTTCCTGTATTGTAAATATTTTTTGTACATAATTAGTGACTTTATATTCTTCTGTTACTTAGTCTTTTATTTATTATTTAAAACTGTCGTTATTTTGTTTCTGTAAACGTTATTATTACTGTTTGTTAAAGAAGTACGCTTTCGTTTGTTAAACGTTTATTACTGTAAATAAATAATTTTCATCACAAACTAGAACAATTTTGTTACATTATTTTGGACTAGTGGCCCGGTCAGGCTTGGCCTGAATTTGTAGATTGCCACTGTTTTTTCGTCGACTTACGTTGTAATCAAATAGTCCCCACGAAAAGCGCTTTTATTTAACCGCGATAATATATAGCCTATGTTTATCCTGAAGGTTCATTCTAAATAGTGGTGAAAGAATTTTCAGAATCGGATGAGTAGTTTCGGAAATTACATCCAAACTTACCAACTTCACCTCTTTATAATATTAATATAGATTAACTCAAAAATTACAGAATAGATTTAGATCAGACATTCACTGCAAAGTTTGTTATACATAAAGAAATAGGATATTTTACTATATTACTCTCAGTTGTCGAGCGTCTATAATCTATTGAAATATCCAAATAACCGATATTAGCGCAAGTCTAAATTACTCGGAGTTGCATGCAAATAAGTATGAGTTTAGAACCTGTTGGCGGGTTGATAAAAAAGCGAAGCAGCGTACATCTCTCAGCTCTACCTGGTTGATATGTACAGTGGTAGCGTAGAATCGTTTCTTTTTGCGCTCTTTGACGAGGCTTGTTAGTGCAATTACCACTTTGTGTTTGACCTGAGTTCTACCACATACGTAGCACGTACCAGGTAACTCTGAATATAATATACGGGGTGTAACAGATAGTTCACACCCATGGTGCCACTCAAGTTTCGTCTGTCTTTTCACAAAACCTGACGAGAAAAACGAAACAGTGATACTAGATTCATAAACAAGTTTAATTAGAATTAATTAGAAGAAGTCCTTCAGAAAATGACAATGTACGTTTAAGTGAAAAAGGACTATAAAATTATTTTCAAAAACCCGGCCACGCTCGTGTTGGGCATACACAAGATAAGGTTGAACGAAAATGATTAGGATTGAAAAATTCTAGCGCGATGAATTTTTATGAACAATTTAATTGTTTATGTTTTTATAACTGCAGAAGAAAAATGTAGCTATAGAACACAAAAATAGGGGGCTGATGGTAAGGAACACAACTGTACAAGTACCTGACCGATTGTTTTCGTTTTTTTACAGTTATACCAGATTTACTTCTGTAGTATGTAGTGTGAAATACACAGTCTTCCAACACTACAAGTTGGGAATGATCCTAATTTAGGTCAAAATGCACTTTACAAAATTTGAGAATATTTTTTCGTTTTAAGATCTCCCAAATCCAAAAAACATATTTTTGGAAAAAGTATGTACGTCTGTTAGTCGGTTTGTCTGCGAACACGATACAGGTCAAACGAATGAGCGGATTGAAACCAAATTTTGGGAGGATGTTTGGTATGCAAATATGAAGAGCCCTATTGTTTTTGGGGATAAATCAACGCATGCGCAGAATTGATATATGCTATAACGGTGTTTTTTATATATTAATGGTATACTTTTCATAACGGTTTATCATTCTATTTATTTTTTTAAGAAAGTTTTGTTAAAAAAAAATTTTTCTAAACTTTATAGTTTCGGAAATATTTTGAAAATAAAAAAAATCAGCCGCTGTTTTGTTCTATGGATCTGTCAGAAATAAACTAGTTCGGCATGCTTTGATTAATTTTTACATGACGTGAAACATATTATGTAGGTAACCATGGCAACGAATAGCAAATATCATATTGAATACTAGCCATTACCCGCATCACCTCACACGATATCAGAAATTTCATTTTCTTTATTATAATCAAATCCAACATTTTTGAAGTTGGAATGGTCCTATCGCCCAATTGGCTGGATTTTTGAAGATGGGATGGTCCCGTCGTCCAATGAGCCTTTTTCTTGAAGTACGAAAAATCACTCACTAGTAGCGCTAGTAGTTCGGTAGGGACAAACACTGTCAAATCCCCATATAAACACACATTAAAGTGTACTTGAAAAAAAATGTTTTTAACAGAAGATGATGTTCCTGGAGCAAAACTAAAATTTGCAACTGTAAAAGATAACAATGTAGTAACATTAAAACGTTGGCTTGCGTGTCGTAATTTAAAAGTATCTGGAAAAAAATGAATTAATAGACAGGTTAGTATGCAGACTCTAGTAAAATATTAGCGATAAATTCAAACTGTAATAAGAGAAATTGAAAATAATTATGAATTTCAGATTTATTTCCAAATGAAATATGAATCAAAAATATATGGTAATAAAATAAATTTAATTAAATATAATAAATGAATATAATTTAATAAAAGATTGAGGTTATATCTCATTCTAATCAATGGTAATAAACTGTGAAATTTTTACAATTCATTTTTTATTCATTTAATTAATTTTAAAAATAATTTCGATAACATATGTAAATGATGACTCTCAGTGATAAGTTTATCAGTTCAAATTTTTTTTTATTTCAGATTTATATTTTTAAATAATAAAATAATATCACGTAAATAACATTGGTTGGCATGTAAATATTTTATGTTTGTCCCTACTACTAGTGCTGCCTCTCGTGACACTTTCGCTGCACTATTCTCAGGAAAAAGGCTCATTGGCTGGAATTTTTTTCATTGAAATTCTCACCTTACGCACTTACAGTCTCGTTTTTCAACTTTCCAGTCCACCCTATTTTATATAGAAAAGTGCAGCTCACAATTGCAACTAACGGCAGCGCGCTCTTGCATTCAAGATTACCGTACATCCACCGTATTTAGGTTGGTGTAATTAAAGTTTTGTACTGCGACTTTGCATTGGTTTAGTGGCACTGGCAAGTAGCTGTTGCTGCATTGTCTACACGGCGTAGGTTATTCGACTTTTTTTTTACTTATATTATACAAACATCCACAACCAATTACATTTTTTACGTGTCCAATTATTTCTGTTTATACTTTATATCGTAGTGAATACAATACGATCAAAGAAAATAATAATTTAAACCGACAATCTGATTGAAAATCGCACCACACGTAACAGAGAGTCCATGAAAAACTATTGAAGTAAAACTTCTTTACGCACGCATGACTTGGGGAGTAAGCTGGTGAATGCCTGACGAGAGATTTAGGGTAAAAGCCGGATAGTTGCCCCACTTTTCAAAGAAGCTCTATTATTAAAAAATATGCACTTACTAAAAATAATGCAACACGTATATCAAAACATAGGTCTTTGATCATTCATAGTAGCCTGTTTTTGAAAACATAATTAATATTGGTTTTGAGTAAATTCTGTTTTATTTGACCTCTCAAAAAAGGGATAGTTGCCTACTGTGGCGGATAGTAGCCTAACATTAAAAATGCTTCGAGGGATACTTGTCTCGTGCGGGGATAGAGGCCTCACTATGATTTTTTAGATAGAAACAAATTTAGGTATATCAATTTAAGTAATCAGTCTTTATTTTTTACTGACATCCTTTATTATGTACTAAAAATACAACAAAAATAGTCAGGGTTTTCTCATCTCATGCAATGATTTTTGAATGTTGTACAAGTTTCATGCAACCACATTTGACTTATCTCACTTTGAATCCAATCTGATTTCGATTTTGTAAAATTGTAATTCTCAAAACATTCTGCGCAGTAATCATCAATTGAAACTTTTTTATTCGTATTTTAAATTTTCGAATTAGCGATTTTCTTTTAATACTATCTTTTCAGTGTTTCTTATCGATTTTTCGTCCTTTTTACTTTTGATTGGTAGTCCCTTGGTGACTTTTCCTTTAGACGTTTTTGAACTTAACATTTTCCTAATTTTCACTGTCAGAACTCTAAATTTCTATTCTTCTCTTCCGTAAAAAAGTCAATAGGGCGACTATCCTTTGTGATACGGATACTTGCCTTTCTTATTTGAGAAATAAATAAAAAATTTTCAACAATAAAACGTAATAAACAGTGTAATTTAAACTCTGATGGATGCAAAGAAACAAAAAGTTGACTGAAACCGCAATCAATAATAAAAATATTCAATAGAAATTACTTACCAATATAATTTCGACGCCTGTCAAAGCTTCGTCGCGGAAGATGTTTGCTCACACGGACTAAACGCATGCGTCTACTCCGATGGCTTACATGGCAGTGAGGCCCACGGGAGGGGCACTTCAAAGTATAGTAAAGCGCAAACCCCATCAACATCTCTAACATAGTGTATTCAAAACTGAGGCATGTATCCCACTGAGGCAACTATCCGGCTTTTACCCTACGGAAGTGTGATCGGACGAGGCGAACGGAAGTTGAGAGTGAGATACAAGTTAGTGAAGATTGAAAGAGAATGAAAAATACTTCACTGGCTAGGTGGCCGAAACAAATACTTCACTGGCTAGTGGCGCTATCAGGTGTCCGAAAATATAAGCAGTAGTAACAATAGAATGGCACATACTTTATCTGCCAGTGGCACTATCGGGTGACAGAAAAAAGTTTTGTAAACCTACTTATCTTACAGAGCTAAATAATATTTAATAAAGATTTACGCTCAAAATCCAACGAGAGCTAAGTAATTGCAATGTATTACTTTTGTTTTCATTATCTTTATGTTTATATTTCTTTCTTCTTACATTAGACTGTTCATTTCGTTCTTGAACAATTTTATAAATTAATATTTTGTTCAATACATTAAATATTCTACGTTTAAATTGAATAAAATTGTAAGATCATTTTAAAGTTCATATTTTGTAAATTTTTGAGTGAGTAATAACAAATTATGACAGGAAGAAGTTTAACTTCAGTCGTGTGGTCTAAAGCACACTCGTTTTTTTTTTAAAGATAGTTCAGCCAATAAAATAGGTGGAGCAGTGTGGACCTAAGCAATTCCTACAGAAACTTGATCAGGAGGATGCTTAGAGAGTGAACATACTAAAAGTCCTGAGGCTTAGGAGGTGACCCGGAGCGAAGGGGGCACAAAGAAGGTCCCACTTTTGGATTTTTAATTTATACATATTGCGAAAAAAATGCGTCGGGGGAATGAAAGCTCATAAAATTTTCTACAAATTTAGTTCTATACACTATACACTATACACTATGCACCGGAAAAGCAAAAATTTTCGAAAAAAAGATTTTTACCTCACATTTTTCCTCAAACATGCTTTCATATCGCTTAAACTATTCAACTGAGAAAGAAATTAATTTAGAGGAAGTTGTAGAAAATTGAATTCCCTTCAAAAATATATATACCTATGCCAATTTATCTACAACTGGTCAATAGTTACACCAATTTTAAGGTTTTGTACAAAATATTTGTAAATTATATACAGAAACCTTCCTTGTTTATTGCTCTTTCTGTTAGTGAAAACCGTATGAAAATCCGTTAGATAGATTTTGAGTTCATTGCGTTCAGACAGACAGCCAGGCAGACGCGACGGAGAAACTTTGTTTTATATATGTTACGGTTAATACAAGAAATTAGTTAATTCGCGAATAAACTACTTTCTTGTATTAACCGTAACATATATACCTAATACAGATGTTAAAAGATTAGATTAGTTTCTGGATGAATGTTAGTATGTTTATAGAATAATTGTAGACTATAAAGATTTTTTTTTATAAACGTTTCGCCTACTTTCAGGTATCATCGGTATGAAGTTGGTATAAAAACCAATAGAGATGGTTAACCTTCCCAGATACAAATCAGAAATGAGTGAATTAGTTTTCTTTTTTCTAATGACATTTTTCATATTTAAAATCTTTGATTAACGTCTTAATGCTCAATTAGATACCGAAAATTTAAGTAAAATTTATGATATTATTTTGAAATAAAATTTTGTTTTTAATTAACTTTTTTTTATGGATACTTTGATATCCATGACTACGTATTAAAAAATTGTTTGTTATTAATTTTTCATTAATTGTTTGATTCTTTCAAACATCATCATTCGTGTAATTAGAAAATAATTAATAATTTAATACTAATTAACTTTTATATTTTTAGATTTTTCTGAAGAAGATCCAAAGCCGGATCGAAACGTCATCTTATGTTGTATTGATTTGTTATTTTTTATTTTGTCAATATATTGGTCTGAGAAAAATTGGTCGACAATTTTATTTATTTGAAGAATTTTTCATATTTCTTACTAATAAATGAAAAAATGAAAATTTACTAATTTTGTTATTTTTTTTGGTGTGTACGTAAATTTTAGACATTAATACAAAATACGTAAAAAACATAACTTCCGTCTACAAACCGACGCACCTCTTTTTTCAATGAAATTTCCGAATAGAGACTGTAAAATTAGAAATGAACAATCACAATGTAATTTTATGTACAAATTGTTTAAAATATCAATAGAATTAAGTTGAATAATGTAATGGCGCGTTCACATTTTGATTAAAAACTTTTGATTCGACCCGTTTACGCGATCGAACGCGGCACCAGCAACCTGCAGGCTATGTTAGGCTGGATGGTTTACAGTTCACGGATGATACGGATTGTTATGATTGTAACGAAATCCACTGTAAGCTTTATTATTGTATCAGATTCTCCACTTCACAATAAAAACATGACGCTCAACTATATAGACGCTACGAGGCTATTTGGCGTCAGTTAAATACAGGGTACCTATTTAAATTACAGAGATACTGGCCTTTCAACACCTCATTTTAATCCGCAAGACCGCACCTAATGTTAGGCTGGTAACCACTGCAGACCGTTGCCATTTTAAAAAATTCCAGCCAATTGGGCGACGAGACCATTCCAACTTCAAAAATGTTGACATTTGATTATAATAAAGAAAATAAAATTTCTGATATCGTGTGAGGTGACGCGAGTAATGGCTAGTATTCAATATAATATTAATTGCTATTCGTTGGCATGGTTACCTACATAATATGTTCCACGTCAAAAATTAATCAAAGCATGCCGAACTAGTTTATTTCCGACAGATCCATAAAACAAAAGAGCGACTGATTTTTTTTATTTTCAAAATATTTCCGAAACTATAAACTTTAGAAAAAAATTTATTTTACGAAACTTTCCTGAAAAAATAAATAAAATAATAAGCCGTTATGAATAGTATACCATTATTATATAAAAACACCGTTATAGCATATATCTCTTTTGCGCATGAGCCGATTTTCCCCAAAAACAATAGGGCTCTTCATATTTGCATTCCAAACATCCTCCCAAAATTTGGTTTCAATCCGCTCATCTGTTTGACCTGTGTCGTGTTCACAGACTATAACAGACGCACAGAGTTTTTCCAAAAATATGTTTTCTTGGTTTCGGGGGACCTCAAAACGGAAATATAGTAAAATTTTTGAAAAGTTATTTTTGACCTAAACTAGTAATTCCCCACTTGTGGGCTGGAATGGTTAAATATAGATATTTTCGGACTTCATAGATGAGAATTATAATAATAATAATAATGATAATGCGTTTTTGGCCCGTTTCTCGACTTTATGTTATATAACAGACGCCATTCGCACCATTACTATTTTCCATCTATCACACTTCCCGTTATTTTCTACATTTTTCAATTTCCACTTAATTAATAGCAATGGGCGAATGAAGGAATTTTAGGACATTTGGATAAGGTAAGCAAATTTTTAGTATAGGAGTTTGTTAGGTAATCGGCCATGGCCTTCAATAAAGAACTATCTCGATATTTATCTGGAACAATTGAGAGAAACCATGGAAAACCTCAACAAGATGACCGGTACAGGAATTACCGTTTCTCGGCGAGAGGCAACAGGAAAAAGTTCCAGCCACATCTGCCGCCGCCGGTATTCGAACCCGGTACCTCCCGATTGCGAGTCTAGTGCTCTCACCACTACGCTACACCGCTCGGTCTATGAAATACAGCCTTCGAAGTAGAAGCAATCGATAATACATACATTTTTTGTTAGGTATATGGGCGATACACTTAGATTAGAACTGTGATACTATCAGATTATTTCTAACGTCACTTGGCAGACTGTTTATCGATGTGGTATTAGAAATACGTGATCGAAATCTTCAAACAACTTTACAGTGTGTGTGTAGGAGATATGAAACCACAATGCAAATATCAATATTATGAAAAGACCGAACTTACAATACGGTATGTGTGTATGTGGTCAAAGCTCTAGATCAAACATTATAAGCATAATGTTGTAACTAAAGACAAATGCGAATACGACCACGAAATTAATTGGGATAATATAAAAATTTTAGATATTGAAACAAATTTCTTTAAAAGAGAAATTTCGGAAAAGTTACATATAAAATCTAATAAAAATTCTCTTAATGCTCAATTAGATACGGAACATTTAAGTAATATTTATGATATTCTTTTGAAATAATATTTTGTGTTTAATGAATCTTGTTGACGTGATAACGTCTTATAAATTGATGAATCACCAATCTTATAAATTGATAAAACACCGGCTGCATGTTCGAAAAAGTGTAACGTAACGTTCCTAACGTTCGTAACGCATAACGTTCGTAACGCATAACGCGTAACGTTCCGCCTGACCCTGTGCGTGCTTTTCTCGAAAACGGCCCTAACGATTTGGATGAAATTTACTGAAAAGGGATTTTGGGGGGCAAACAATCGTTTTAGCTAGGTCTCATCTCTCGAAAAAATCGTTTTCTTACAAATTTTATCATTATAAAAATCAATTTTTTGACGTATGAAAATACTTAAATATTGTAAGTAGGTTTTGGAATTTTATATTATAAACAGTGAAGCAATTGTTTTATAAATATTATGACAGCTAATCTTTGAGACTTAAAATAAATACGGAAGAATATATTATTTATTATTTATTAAGAAATATTATATGGTGAGTATTTTAAATAAATAAATTTAACCTAAATTTGAAGCGAAAGATGCAATATCATAGATTCGAATTATTATAATTATTATATAAATTTAGGTTATGTATTACGGATTACGTTATCACGTAAAACTATCGTCCGTAAACCGACTTTACAGACAACCAATTTTTTTTTTTTTTTAGGTATTTAGCTATCCATGGCTACTTATTAAAAATTGTTATTAATTTTTCAATAATATATCGATAAAAAAATACACACTTAATTCTATTAGAAAATAAGTAGATAGTAATTTGTTTTTATATTTAGTTTATTTCTGAAGAAAATCTAAATCCGGACCAAAACGTCATCTATTGAATTATAATTTTATAACTTTTGTCAATATATAGTCTGAAAAAATTGTTCGACAATTTTATTTATTATAGAGTTGCCTCTCTTCATACAGTCGCTAAATGATTGTTTCGTTTTTTCAACTTTCTCTGCACAAAAATTCATATTCTCTCTGTGTGAATTTGTGAAACCACAACAAAAAACAATAATTCAAACTTCTTCAAAAAGGGTCACTAAAAGCGGTTTTGTTCACAGGATTGCGCCCCGTTTGACAGCAATAACAATAGTGGAGCCCTCGCCTTCACGGTATTGCAACACAACACAATGTTTGTACACTTTGATTTCTAGAAACCTTCGTGGGCGAGTGCAGAGCAACGTACCCAAGTTTCATCTTAATCGGATGAATGGTATAAGAACGCATAGGCTTCGAACAGAAGAACAGACAGATGATCATTCTTATATAAGTGACCGGTAATTGCTCGTATTCCTCTCGGGAGAAGAAACTAGACTAATTTGGAATGATTTAACCTTGCCACTTAGGGGTCGGAAATGCGTCATTCTTTATGATAATGACACTTCTGTGAAGAATTTTTATTTTATTTCTTTTATTTATTGTAAGTTTTAACACACAACATAAAATCTAACCGTAAATTTCGTGGTTTTTAGCTTTAGGAAGGTTAGCTAATTAATAAACTATCAGATCTTGGAAAAATTCAGGCCAAAATGTGAGAATATATTTTTTTTAAATTTTTAACTCCCAAAATTCAGACTTTTATAAAAAGAAAATCGAAGTAGAATTTCTCGAAAATGACGCATTTCCGATCCCCAAGTGATAAGATTAATTCATTCCAAATTAGTCATAGTTTCTTCTTCCGAGAGAAATACAAGCAATTACCGGCCCCATATATATATATGATTGTAGAAACATTACTAATAAATAGTATTAAGACAATTATATAAATCGACAAAAATGGTAATTTACAATAAGATATCATTCAAATCACAGTAGGTAATTATCCAATAACAAAAATCTGCACTTTCAGCTGAATAATGCAATGAGTAGGTTAAGAGAAACAAAACAGTCAACCTTTTGTACATAGATATGCGCCACTAAAGTACAATTTTCGTAATTAGGTTACCCAGTCGCTGCACGTAATTGATTTATTGTTTCTCTTTGTTCCCTAACCCCAACTCCAACCTGAATTCTATCCCTTTAGCGATTGTTTGTTGCTCGTCCTGGTCAATCAGGACTACACCATTCCACAGATATATCTTTGTGAAGAAATGTTCCAAATATTAATTCATTTAACTCAATCGAATTATTTTATCTGTTCAAAAATATGTTCAATACAATAAAGCTTGTTTCAATTTAATTATATAATCAACTGTTCAATACCGTACAGTAACAAGTAATAATGAGATTTATTTTCATTTGATGTTTTGAAATGAACAAAAATCTGATGGATATTTTTTAAATACTGACATTACTTAGGTATCAAGAACTCTCGGTTTTTATTTTAACAAGCTTTTATTTAATTGGCCTTGTTTGTTTTTTATTTTTGTAACTCAATTTTAACTCATTTAGAATAATTTAGCTAGTGTACCATCATAATTTTTTTATTGGAGATTCCCATTGTCACCGCCCCAAGGAAAAAAACATGCCTATGTTAACACTCATTTGTTTATTATAAATAAATTCCACCGCCCAACCCACTGGGGGGAGGTGAGGGATCAAATGTGGTGTCAGTAAAAAGATTTTTTGAAAATATTTGACACGTATTTTTTCATTCGATGCGTAATTTGCGAGATTTTTAACTGTTTCCAGACATTTTGGACACTCCGTATACAAATACAATATGACACATACACTGCTCCCATAGGTCAGATGGCGGGTTCTATGATTGGTTCAATTTAAAAAGTAATTGTTACCGCCAACCTTTATAAAATTGAAGTCTTTAGCAATATTTATGATCCTCCTATTTTAAAAGCTTTAACTATACTATAAACGTCATTTTGAATAAGCTGTAGTTACTACGTTTTGTTAAAATAAATATATATTTTAAATAATGTTTTCTATCTTTGCGACATTAACTTAATACTATAACACCAATTTAACACCAACGAGGCAATTACGTGTAGTGGGAAACGTAAGGGTTAAAACAGAAGACTCTATCTGTGCATGAATCTTCTGTAATTAGACGGCTTGGAACAGGTGCAGATTCCACAGTCTTTTACTTTAAAGTACTGTACTTTCAGTTACTTGCATCATTTAACGCAGCGGTCGGCAACCTTTTGGCAAGCAAGGGCCACATAGTGGCAAATTAAATAAAGGCGGGCCGCACTTGTTCATAATTTTAATAATAGGTATTTGTGATATTAAAAATTCGAAAACATTTTATTATATTCCATTAAACATTTTCAAAATAGAACTGTTCTTTTACAAAAATTAGTGTGACGTTTGAGATTGTATTTGAGTGGCTATTTGTTGTATGTTAGCTTCCAGGTTTGTATAGTTGCAATTCGTAGAATAGCTTTCAAATGCTCATCTGTGAGACGAGAAGCATATTTATTTTTTTCTGTAATTAAGAATCGAAAAGGTTTGTTTGCATAAGTAAGTACTACCAAAAATTGTAATTAATTGCCGAGCAAACCTTTTCAATTCGTCAAAATTAGATGACAAACTGACATAAAATTTAACAAGATCTTTGATTTCAAAGAAAGAGTTCTTGAGAGTATCATTAGATTAGAGATCAATCACGTTCATTTGTAAATGACTAAGTACATCCTCAATATCATAAGAAAAAGGATTTGTGAAAATTAATTTAATTATTTATTTATGTTGGTAGGTATATAAGACTTTTATTTATTAAACAGTCACGGGCCGACCCCTGATTTAACGAATAAAAACATACATCTTTCATGCTAGGTTGCAGAAAGGATCGTCAAAAAATTTGAATTGACAATGACATTGGATAGTGAACATCAGGGCCGGATTAACCCTTTCCGGACCCCTAGGCAATACAATCAAGTCTTTTCAAGTTGATGAAGGGATGTGAGTAACTTCCAAATGATCGGCTCCAGGCATCCCGTTACTTCAATGTCTTATGTGATGTTGTAACAACATGATTACTTTGACTAGTTGCTGCAGCATCGCTTTACTTGACTCGTTAGCTTTATCGAAATGGTCTTAATGAATAGGTTATAGATAATTGATGATTATTTTAAATTTTATCTTGTTAAATGCAATAAATTACAATAAACAACGAAAGAAATAATATGTTGTTGGGAATTTTCATACAAATTTTCAAATAAAATTTTCGTTCAATGAAAAGTTTTTTTCTTGGTGCGTGCACGAGCCCCTAGTCGATGCGGGGCCCCTAGGCAGTCGCCTACACTGCTTAAAGATTAATCCGGCACTGGTGAACATACTTGCCCATATGAAAAGCGTCTTGCTCGAAAACTAATAAATCGGTTGATTGAATCGATATTTTTCTTAAACTATTATACGTATATTTAGCATAGTTTTTTTATATAGTTCCCACTTCGGAACGACGTTTTTAAACGCATTTTTTTCAAATTTTAGCTTTAAAAGCGGTCTTTTTCTATGTAGAACAATCATTTGTTTTTATGTGAGTATAATGTAATGTTCTAGAAGACAAGGCGTTTAAATACGACATAAGACTGCTCCTGATGTATGAAAAAATATATTTTTTTCAAACTTTTGAATTAATAAACGTTTGAATAAAATAGGGCCGCAATGCTACATTCTTCCGCTATTGTTAGCTTTTTATCCTATTTACCATCATATTTTTTTTTTCAATTCGGCGTAATTTATCAATTAGCAGCGATGTGTTTTACAATATAGTACAGTCAATCTGGCAAAAACCTCAACAAAACCAACCAAAAAGGTGAAACTTGGTGAGTTGCTAGAGAATGATGAAAAAAAGGTTACCTGGCAATGGCCACCTGGTACCTGTTCAAATACCTGTTCAAATAGTCAAAAAAAACTCAAAAATATTTTGAAATGCATTTTTCTCGAAAACTATCCATTTTACAGAAAAATTTATTGAACAAAAAATGTAGAGGGCATCGTTATCTACAATTAATGTCATTGGTGCTATGTTGTACAACAAAAAATGTGCGCAGTAGGTGGCGCTTAAGTGCCAAAAAAAGTGTTTTTCCACTTTTTTGCCCTGAAATTTTCATTTTTCAGTTACGATTCAAATAGAAAAATTGTTCCATTTTATTTTATAAACAACTTTTATTTCAACATTTTTTTCATACAACTTACCGTTTCAGAGCTGCAGCTTGTTGAAGTGAAAATAAGTTGTATGAAAAGTAAGTTGTATGAAAAAAATGTTGAAATAAAAGTTGTTTATAAAATAAAAAGGAACAATTTTTGCATTTGAATCGTAACTGAAAAATGAAAATTTCAGGGCAAAAAAGTGGAAAAACACTTTTTTTGGCATTTTAGCGCCACCTACTGCGCACATTTTTTGTTGTACAACATAGCACCAATGACATTAATTGTATATAACGATGCCCTCTACATTTTTTGTTCAATAAATTTTTCTGTAAAATGGATAGTTTTCGAGAAAAATGCATTTCAAAATATTTTTGAGTTTTTTTTGATTATTTGAACAGGTACCAGGTGGCCATTGCCAGGTAACCTTTTTTTCATCATTCTCTAACGACTCACCAAGTTTCACCTTTTTGGGTGTTTTTGATACGAAATGATTTTTATTTCGCCAGATTGATTGTACTAATACATTAACAGGCATTTATTTAAAAATTGACGCTTTTGTTGTTTACTCTGAATAGAATACAGTCAACCGGAAGTTCACGAGGAAGAAGAGCTCGTTTGTTGCCTCCATGATTAACTTTAACAGTTATTAATTACTCGAAGATTATAATATTTTTTTCATGAAAAAAGAGCTTCAAAAAATGTTGACAGGGTGTTGAAAATCGGCGGTTTTGCAAAAGTGATATGCGCTATAATGTTGTTTTTTTTCTCCCCGAACCTAGAGGTGGGGGGGTCGGGGCACCCGCCCCAGATGGCAGTTTCAGGGGGCGCCAAAATCATAATATAACATGGTTGAAAACCACACATGTCACACAAATAAAAAAGTTTTGTTTTTTTTATTTAGAGAAAAAAAAATGCGCTTCGACTACTCAGGTCATTAGCACATAATATTATAAAAATAGGTTACAAAGTATATGTTATGGAATACAAAATACTATAAGATATTTAGGTAAGTATAAATTTACGATGCTAGAGGGTAAGTATAGACAGTAAGTTATAGTGGGTAATATAGTAATAAAGGGTAAGTAGTACAATTGTTAATAGAAGTTAAGTATAGTAATAAGGTAAGTACAATGTTGATATAGTGCAGTTAAATAAAGTCAATATTTTTGTATTATAGAGCCTTAGTAAATTTTTTGTATTTGTTTGTTTTAATAAAAAAAAAAAATAAAAAAAAAAAAAGGTTATTAGGTAATAGATAGAGTGCAAATTTATTAAAGGGTTTTTATTGTCCCGTTCACGAAAAATGCCAATCATATATTTGTGAGTTTTTTTTTTTTTTGAGTAGTAATTAAAAAAAAAAAAAAAAAAGTTATTAGGTAATAGAGTGCAAATTTATTAAAGGGTTTTTATTGTCCCGTTCACGAAAAATGCCAATAATTATATATTTGTGAATTTTTTTTTGAGTAATTTATCTCACAGGCTGGAGAGAGGGGGCGCCATTATCAAGTTTCTGCCCCAGTTCGAAAAAATCCGGGGCGGTGTGTTTTCTATAACAACGGTATAATTTATAACGGTATTCATTTTGTAACGTACAAATTTTTTCCGCCAATCCTTGTAGTTTCGTAAATGTTTTGAAAACCGAAAAATCAGCTATCCAGTTTTTTCAAACGAATGGAGTTAGCTGATAAACATGCTTTGGTTAAATTTTAAATGTGAAATAATACGTAATCAAAAAAACGGAAAGCAAATTTAATTAACATATTTATTTCTAGCCGTCTCCCGCGCCATCGCTTGGATTAACAGACATTTTATTTAATTTATTAGAATATTATGTCAATCAATGTCAGTATTTTTGACGTTGGAATGGTCCCGTCATCCAATTGGCTGGATTTTTTTTAAATACTTTGATGTAAGATAAATGTTAATTTGTCAGACGCGTATCTGACCGGTTTTTTTAAGTATTTTATTTATAAAACAGTAAGTTGTGCGTTTTAGGATTGTAGAAAAATAAAATCAAGTTCACATAATAAACAAATTGGTCCTGCAACCACAGTTTTTTTTTAAATATTGACACTGTTAAGAACTTTAAGAACTTACGGATCTATTCCTATTGTTAAAAGAAAATTATATATAGTTATATAGTAATATATATATTTAAAACAGAAGCTCTGTTTCTCTAGCCAATCGCCAGCAATCTCTACTTAACCGATTAACACATTTTTTTTAAACTGAAGCCTTTAGTCCACAGATGTGTTATCACTTATTTTTTTGTGAAATTTCATTAAAAGGGGTGATTTAAAGAGATAATAGTAAAAAAGACTAAAGGTATACGGGGTGAAGAGGAACGTAAACAGAGAAAATCCATCGATGTTCTTCAGAACTGATCTAAAAATTGGTCGATAATTTTATTTCTTGAAGAGTTCTAATCAGACGTTAATCAAAGATTTGAATAAAACTATGTGATCAACATTTCGTTTGAAACTCATCACAGCAGAAGGCAGTGTAACAACCAATCAAATCAGTTGGTACTTGGTGTATGTATTGGCGTATTTGTTGAACCAGGAATATTTCAATCAAGACTCTTCCAAACTTGAATGTGTGGACTCAATTCACTTGACTTACGATTTTGTTTTAAGTTTTTCACAGTTTGTTTAATATCGTTATTTTATGTGAGAAGAAACTGTTTATTAAATTTGTAGGTTAGAGGTGATGGTTGTAAACAAATGGTTGTACGTATAATAATTTAATTTGTCAGAACAAAGCGCATTTTTTGTTTAAAAATAAAACGACCTACCTATATATTTTTCATGAAACCACATTTTGGCTGCTATAAAGAAAATGTTTGTAAATACAAAGCCTACATTAGTATAGTACGTATAGCGGTGAAAATATAAAAGACTGGGAAAGAAAACAATACGTTTCTAAGACGCGATTTACAAAAGCGCTCTGTACCTTTCTTTCTAGGAGCATTCATCTTCATTACTTCGCCAAACTAATAACATCGCCATATATCGCCGTCTCGGTACCTAACTTGTTCATTTTGAATTAAAACGATTTCACACTATAGCGTTTAAAAGGCGACGAGTCCCGAAAATACACGAATGAACCAACACATCCCACGGCGTTTTTCACTTCGCAAAAAATGTCATCTTGCATTAATACTCAATCGTAAAAAACTCTCATCATACGAGAAAGTTGTTTCTAGAAATAATTTTCGAATAACTATTAAAGCCGCTTCATACGAGTCTGGTTTTGCCGCTAGATTCGTGGATTGATTTCGCTCGTTCCAAGCGTGCGATGGCGCTGGATTTAGTGATGGTTTTTGTGCGTTAAGGCCGCTGCACACGAAGCTGGATTTGCGGCTAGATTCCTTGCTAGATTTGACTACTAGTTTTCTAGCGCTGGTTTTCTTAATTGCTTCACACAAGACGTCTTTTCAAGCTTGTTTCGTGGATAAATCTGATGCGCGCGCAGTAACAATTCAAATATAAACACAGAGTAAAACGTGTCTGTTGTCTGACTCTGAGCAGAATGACGCCATGTTGGTTTGTGGGAGCTTATTCATGTTATCCACGTGACAAGATACTGTTTCCTGATTTGTTCTTGCTTAGAGCAGACAGAGGACTTGGCAAGAAAAATAGCCCCTGTTCTAATTTTAAAATATGTCTTGTGAGCTAGCCAACGTGCCCGCAGTACTATCATTTCCAGCCTCGTATCCAGCCTGCCGGCCAGTAGAAGTTCAAGCAGTGTTTCCAGTCTCGTGTGCAGCGATTTAGCCTCACACGATGCGTGTTTTAAAGCTGGTTTTGTAGATGATTAGGTGCGCGCGCCGTGACAGTACGAATGTTAACAATAGTGGCCGCGTTTATTATATCTTTGACCAAAACAAACACTCTAGCGCCATATTTGTGTATGACGTTTATGTCGCCCGCGTGATCTGATTGCTTCTTGCTAAAATAGACAGCACGGAAAATGGCTCCGGTTCTGATCTTGAAATCCAGCTTGTAACAACGCCAGCCCGCGGTGACGTCATTTCCATCCTCGCCGCTAGCACGGCAGCCAGCACACCATTTCAGCGGCAAAACAAGCCTCGTGTGCAGCGACCTTTACTGTTATTTCGTCCCGTCACTGGATACACGATGCACTTCGGATTATTATAGTTAAACACTGAAGTAGGGATATACAAAGTAATATAATATTTAACCTGTCGTCACAAGCTAGTATATACACATATATATTCACACACCCACACAAACATCCTGCCAACTAGATTCTATACTCAGCTGTAATTTGCGAAGCTATTAGCGCTATCGTAATGCTATGCAGAAACATTTTTCTCGGTTATCATAATTAATGATATTTATTTAATGCAACAACAAACGCATTTAATTAAACTTTGGTATTTTATGAAATTTAAAACAAAAATGAACAAATTACTGGATTTATCGTGTTATTTTAGAAGCATATTTGTTAACGTATTATTTTAAAAAAAGGGTACCTAGGGGTGCTTGTATATAAGAAATAGTGATGTGCCGGATCGTTAAAAATGTATATCCGCGGATACGGATCTGAATACGGATATTTGGTTTCAAGTTCCGCGAATACGGATACTGATCTTAACTTTCCTAGAGTACGCGGCGGTTAATAGGTATTGCACATCGACCTTTGGAAAGAGACTATCTGTTATGGGACAAAGTTATTGACCTCTTTAAGAGTTAACTCTCATAACAGATTGTCTCTTTCCAAAGATGTGCAATATCTCATTATAAAAATAGTTTTTTAGTACCTTAGAGTTATGTACTATTGGTATGGTACTCACTACGATAAATGTTTGCAATATAAAGGTGCCAAATACGATTTTAAAAAATAATAAAAAATAATCTAAATGGAATTTAACAGTTTTTCATTATTACCTAATCACTTATATATTATATAAAATTTCATCCATGAATTGAAAATTAATAAGATAAAAGATCCGTCCCGGTTTCACCCGGGTGCGATAGATATAATTCTGCAAAATGTATTTCGTTTGCGGCGGCCCGGTGATAATGCAATACTCCTATTTCGCGTCCTCCAAATTTTGTTGGGTAATATAATATTTCCACCACCTTTTGACTTCATTAGGGGTTGAATTTATAAAAAAAAACCTGAAACGAACCGCTAGTTGTCTATAATTACTTTCACAGATGCAATTTTTAAAAGCTAATAGTTTCGTTGAAACACACACACATCCATGCTTCAAGTCGAAGTGTAGTGATATGACTGATGATACGGCGGTTCGTGTTTAACACAAAAAAATAGTAGCATTAAATGCTATCCACAATCGGTACATTTCTAAACGATACATATTATTGCCTATATTATTACACTGGTGATGAATTCGCTCCGGGGGTCGAAATGAAATAATAGATTGGAATCGATTTGTGTTGAGAGCAGAGTCAGAGAGAAAGAGAGTGACGAGGGTATCACCATTCACCATTCACAGTAGTTCAGCCCGAGGGTCACTCCGTAATGCCTACACGTACTCTAACAGCTTTCAGTCATTCCCTCGTCTCGTTCAAACTCTAGACTTGTTTCAATACGTGCTCACTTCGATCAAGAAAATAACTGTAACAAATAGATACGAGACTTTACGAACGCAATATTGCACTTCCATTGACCAGAACCGTTGCCTTGTGGCCGATTTCTTCACACCTCCCGATATAGTTGTCTTCTAGATAAACCTATCTGGTAGATAATTTTTTATTCATTAAAACCTCCAGTTACGTATTCGACGCTTAACTAAACGCAATATTTCTAGTGCGTTTCATATTCAATATCAGCGCAGACAAAGATGTAAAAAAGTGCAAAGTAAATCTAAACTTAAATTTTAATGTTTCGAAAATAAGTTAGCATTTCATGCCGACACTTCACATGGCTATTTGTATTTGTGTATTTGGCATATTTGCCAAACAATTACCAAGTGTGGAAGGTCTATTTGACAAAGTATTGGCCTTATTTGCCTATTTGACAAATAAGACCAATACCCAATATGCGTTACTGTGCGCTTGTCGGTTTTTCGAGACACATCAAAGGAGTCAAATAGGCAAAAACGGCAAATAAACCGTCCACATAATGGCCATATTCAGAAGCGCACGCGCCGTGAACCTGTACGGACGTGCAGTATTTTTGTGTCTGTGCTGTGAGAGAGAACTGGAACAATTACTATTAAAAATGAATTGGGACAATGAAACTGTGCTAAAATTCCTGGAATTTTGAACCTTGCGTTCTGCTGTTAAATGTTTGTGTGTTTGATATTTGACTGCCATGTGTGGATGGTCGTATTTGCCTCTATTTGCATGTTTGTCTTGAACGTCATATATTTTGCCAAATACAACAAACACCCTATTAGCGAACACAAATAGCCATGTGAAGTGCCACCTTCACACAAATTATTTTTTATTTGCTATTCATCAACACCCCCCCCCCCCAACTGCCCCCGCCGGGATTCGCACCCGGTACCTCCAGAATGCGAGTCTAGTGCGCTCACCACTACTCGACACTGCCCGGTCATAGGCGCGTTAAAATAAAAGCGCTTTTCGTGGAGACCAATTTTGCAACGTAAGTCGACAAAAAAACAATGGCAATCTACAAATTCGGACGAAGCCTGGCCGAGCCGCTAAATAAGATAAAACACATACCTACACCCTTTGGCGTGAAAGTCAACGCAGTTTTTGTTAAAAAAACGAAAGTATTTCGAATAAAGCGTAGCTGTGGAAGCATTAAATTTAATGCTGAACTTGAATGTGAAAAAAGCATATTTTTTAGCACATCTCATCAGATAATGTGAAACGATTCGAACATATCGCATAAAAGATACAGGAACTGAAAACATGACAAAATATAAATAAAATACATTACCTATACACAAAAAAGAAAATCATTATTTGAAACACGGCCTTCGACATTTTTCGTTCGTTTTGCAGTCAAGTCACGTCTACGAGAAAAATATGAAAAAGTTTCCACGCTTGCTATCGCTATAAGCGATATACAGGTCTTACCAATAGTGTTAATTTCGTGATTCAATTGAAGTCGAAATCGAAGAGGGTGTTTTTTTATTTCGATAACACTTCATAAATCTGTATGTCGTTATCGACCCTTCAAAGTGACATAGTTCTTTTTGAAGTAAAACTTCTTTATGCCTGACGAGAGATTTACGGAAGTGTGATCGGGCGAGACGAACGGAAGTTGAGAGGGAGATATAAGTTAATGAAGACAGAAAGAGGATGATAAATACTTCACTGGCTAGTGGCGCCATCAGGTGGCCGAAAATATAAGCAGTACTAACAATAGAATGACACATACTTTACTTGCCAGTGGCGCTATCGGGTGACAGAAAAAAGTTTTGTAAACCTACTTAGCTTGCAGAGCTAAATAATATTTCATAAAGATTTACGCTTAAAATCCAACGAGAGCTAATTAATTGCAATGTATTACTTTTGTTTTCATTATCTTTATGTTTATATTTCTTTCTTCTTACATTAGACTGTTCATTTCGTTCTTGAACAATTTTATAAATTAATATTTTGTTCAATATATTCTACGTTTAAAGTGAATAAAATTGTAAATTAATTTTAAAGTTCTTATTTCGTGAATTTTCGGGTGAATAATAACAAATTATGGCAGGAAGAAGTTTTACTTCAGTCGTGTGGTCTAAAGCACACTCGTTTTCTTTATTTATATAACATTTCATAAATCTGGATGTCGTTATCGACCCTTCAAAGTGACATAATTCTTTTTTTTTCTGGAAACATCCAGAAAGGACCAACAAAAAACCGCGAACGACGCAGCCTCAGCGAAAAAGTCAGTGTGGTGATTGATTTTTTGCGATTTTTAAGCGACTTGAAAAAAGAGGAGGGTCTATATTCGACGCGTATCTATGTTTTTTATGTATGTTGAGCCATCACTTTTCGAGGTGTTAACCGATTTGAAAACTACGAAACCATCTATTGAACGTTAAAGCAACACACGCTATACTAAATATTTTACGGCAATGAGAGCACCATCTGTTAAACGTAACAGCAACGCACGTAAACCAGACTGACCCACAGAAACACGTGACTTGGTACAGCCAGTGCCGGATTAATCTATAAGCAAAGTAAGCAATTGCTTAGAGCATCACGTTTCAGGGGGCACCAGAAATCGCAACTCAGAAATGAAAAGTACCTCTCCAGACCATGTCAACAACTTTTTTTTCCTTTTGTCATGTTCTAAAAAACTGATATAAAACTGTCTTTAGAAGTATAGAAGTTAAAAATAAATAATAATTTTTTTAACTGATTTAATTGACAATCAAATTTTCAATGGGAGCATTGATTGTAAACTTCGAGTTTTTCCTAAAATTCTATGCTTTTTAACTTTTTTCTATCAACTTTGAACTTATGATATTTACAATTTGATTTTTTTTTATAAATTTAACATAACAAAGACAGATAATATTAAATTTTTTTTAGACTGCTGTTGATGAGGGCTCACAGGCAAAAAATGCTCAGGGCATCAAGGAGTCTTAATCCGGCACTGGGTACAGCTCTAGTGTATAATAAATGTAAGTTGATGTTAAGTTCAAAGGCTGAGCAAATAAATATTTACATATTTGTGATTCACCTGTAGCGCCTGTAGCATACGTTTATGCATCTGTAGATGTGTGTTGGCGTTAGAAAAGATCGAGTGCTGTTGGTAAAAAAACTGATCCTAATGTCCCGCTGAAGCACGTAGAAGTGTCCCAATGAATGATTCGGGCCGCGAGAGCGCTATGTTGCCGACGCACCGTAGTGGATGATAGTACCTACTGCTACTGACGCTGCAGGGCTATGCCCTCTCCATTGGCTTTCACTGCTTGCGCGACAGGTAAAGAAAGAAAGTGCACTAAAAGCTTATCGTATACCTTACCGACTTTATGTGATCACAAAATTCGACAATGTTCCCATGGTATGCATATAAACCTAGAATTAGACGCTGATGACCTCAGCTGTTGAGCGTCTATAATTCACAATCTCTCTCTATAAACCCGGGTTGTCAAATTATTTGATTTGATAAATGACCTTAGATTGTGATCATATAATTACAGTTTTGATAAATCAGGAGAAATTAGTACAACTTGCGGTTGTGCCATTTGCGGTCAGAACAATTATTATCGTCAATCGATATTATTAAAAGAAAATAGTGTTAAGTGTGAGAATTTCTAAAACACCATCGCACCAACAGCACCCCGTAATCGTTTTTTAAGAAACTCTCCCATACCTCCATCGCTTTTCACAGCGCAACAAAAACACCATTGCATCAACAACACCCGGTAATCGTAATCGATTTATAAAGTTATTTTCTTAACCGCAAGTGAGACCACCTCTGATATTATTTGCATTTTGTCATATGACCGCAAGTTGGACGAAAATTGGTCCGATCGCAAGTGGGAAGACACCATCAGAAGCAGTATCACCCTTTACAAACGATTCTATACGGGCGACTGTCGGCAATTTTTTTTTGTCGCGAAACATTAATTTTTGTTAACGCAACCGGCTTTGCTCGGTTATTTCGTGTAGGTTATTTTCACAGTTGAGCAGGGGTACCTACATAATTTTTGTTAATTAATTTTTCTAAATTCTAGGTGATCCTTAAATAATTAAAAACAAAAAATTTGCCGGTTGTTAAGAGATAATAATATTAATATTTTTATTGCAGAAGTTATTTTATAAAAATCTACAAAAGGGTATATGAATTCAGTCTAAAAGGCTGGTTTTCAATTCTGCCCATGTCTAAGCTAATAAATACATTAATAAACGCGAAAACGATCACAGCTGTATTGAAAACAAATTTTTTAACTAATTTAGATGAATTATTACCTTGCGGGTTTGAGATATTATACAGAATTTCTGAAAAACATTTTGATTGAATAATATCATTGAGAAGTTTTGGTCCGAAATAATAAAATGTATTCAAACTCCCTGTCATCTAGAACAATAGACTTTATGGTAATAATTAGGAGAACCGGGGCTATGTTTGTACTCTGTAATGCAGACGCGGTTGCGCGGGCATAAACGCGCGAACTGGCATTCTACACAGACCTACAGACCTCTTCTATGAATGCGATTTTTTTTATAATAATTTTCAATGTAGTTTAATTTTGTTTATAATTATCTAATGATAAATCTATACTAATATATAAAGCAGAAGAGTTTGTTTGTTTGTTTGAACGCGCTAATCTCAGGAACTACTGGTTCGAATTGAAAAAAAAAATGTTTTTGTTGGATAGCCCATTTATCGAGGAAGGCTATAGGCTATATAATATCACGCTACGACTAATAGGAGCGGAAAATCAATGAAAAATGTTGCCGAATGTCAGTCAAAATTTTTCACCATAAACTTATATTCAGGTGAAATGTCCTAACTGAGTATCCCAATATTAGCGGCACACTTACCAGAAGCTCAGTTAGCTCAGTCGGTAGAGCGCTCCACTCTTAATCTCAGGGTCGTGGGTTCGAGCCCCACCTTTAACGAATATGCTTTTAATGTTTGTCTTTTCCTACATTGCTTTCTTCTAAGGCTATCATTTAAATTTATTTAAGTTTTATTTACGACTAATTAAAATTTAATAAATCTAAATAATAGCTCATTTGAAAACTATTACAGTACCTATATATAAAAATAATTTTCCTACAGTGTTTTCAATTAAATATTTATTATATTTTATTAATTATACATAAATTATTAATTTAAAAGAAATAATTATTACTTAAAAAAAATATTTTCATCAAAAATGGAGGTTTGAGTTTAAAATATTATATAAATAAAATATTATAAATATTTAGGAATTCATATTGATGCTAAGTTGAACTGGAAAGACCATATCTCCAATTTGACCAAATCTCTAAGATATGCGCTATTTAAATTTTATTTTTTAAGATCTCGATGTCCCAAAGATATGCTTGTGAATATCTATTATGCAATTGTTCATTCCAAAATTAGTTACGGATTAGAATGCTGGGGCGGTACCTACTTTAATACTTTTAAATCTGTCAGTATATTACAAAAGAAAATAATTCGTAGTATTCTTTTTAAATAAAAACTTTTTAACAAAAAAATTAAACCGCCGAAAAACTGAAAAGCAAAAAATAATAAATCTTTTTATTTAACTAAGTTCTATTTAAGTAGTTGAACGTATGTGACAATCTAGTATATCTAAGTAATTTAGAGTCGGCGTCAACAATCCTTCGCCGGAAATCTCTGAGAGTTCACGAGAGTTCTCTAATTTGATTTGGTTATTTCTTTTAGTGATCTTTGTTCATTGGTTGTTTGACGCCGACTCAAAATTACTTAGATATACTAGATTGTCACATACGTTCAACTACTTAAATAGAACTTAGTTAAATAAAAAGATTTATTATTTTTTGCTTTTCAGTTTTTCGGCGGTTTAATTTTTTTGTTAAAAAGTTTTTATTTTATAATTTTTTGTGGCTATATAATTTATAATTGTAATACACAACTCAGCATGAAAATCTGTGAGTGAACAATAAATCACCCCTATTTTAGCACCCTTAGGGTAGGAATTTTTTTTCCAAATTTATATGAGACCAACCTCGAGGTATAATACCCTATCCAATAAAAAAATAATTATCAAAATCGGACTACTCTGTAAAAGGTTATGTGTGGTCATACATTACAATCAGTGAGTAAACAATCAATCATCCCCTGTTTTCCTACCCTTAGGGTTGGAATTTTTTTACCAAATTTATATGGGACCAACTTCGGGGTATACCCTTTCAAACAGAAAAATAATTATCAAAATCGGACTACTCTGTAAAAAGTTATGTGTGGTCATACATTACAATCAGTGAGTGAACAATCAATCATCCCCTGTTTTCCTACCCTTAGGGTTGGAATTTTTTTACCAAATTTATATGGGACCAACTTCGGGGTATACCCTTTCAAACAAAAAAATATTTATCAAAATCGGACTACTCTGTAAAAAGTTATGCGTGGTCATACATAAAAAAAAAAAAAATAAAAAAAAAAAAAAAAAATATATACGCGTCGACTTGAGAACCTCCTCCGTTTTTGTTTTTCGTCGGTTAAAAATCTTACGAACATAGCCTTCCGTTATTTCAACAACTGCATATATTACCAATAAGAAACTTATATGTATATAAAATTGTTACAAAATATTATGAAAACATTTACAATATCAGTATGCATACAAATTATAGCTTAAGAAAAATTAATGTTTGTGTTCCTAGGCCGCATAAGTCAATATTTAAAAGATTTTTTCTATATACGGCTCCAAATATTTTTAATATATTACCAGTGAATCTAAAATTCACAGAAAATAAAAATCAGTTCAGCAAGAAACTTAAGGAATGGTTATTAACGCATAATTCTATTGAAATGTTATTTTTCACAGTGCAATGAGTATAATCAGCTATGAATCTGTATAAATTATGACTTTAGCCTTAAAACATAAATATTTGTAAAAATTATACTAAAATTTAATTACTCATTAAAAACATCCAAATTCATATGCAGGCCGTACTATAGTACTTATATTATTTATTGTTTACAACGAGCACGCTCGATCTATTTTTTGTTCGCGCTACTAATACAGGAATACCTAAAGTAGCGCTGTATTGTCTCTCTGTGTTAAGTGATAATGCTTTTTTTTGTTTATTATTGTATTTTATGAGACAAATATATTATTTCTATTTCTATTTCTAAAATAAGTAATAAAGCAGGGAACTGCCAAAAACTGCAAAAAATTTGGACCCAACATTCATCTCGGTAAACTAAGATGAATGTGTGTACTCATGTCCCTCCCTTCCCCATTCGTTCTTTTGCACCTGGGTGAAACCGGACAGGACCGCTAGTTAGTAATAAATTAGTTTACTGCACTTTAATAGACAATCTACAAATCCGAGCGAAGGCGAACCGGGCTTTATTTTATAAGATTTTACTAAAATACTCTGTACACATTCTTCATTCAATTTCCTGCACAAATGGACATACCGTGAGCTTGCGGCGTTGAGAGGAAAGCTCGTTTCCAAGCGAATCGCCAACGGCCATGCACCCGAATTCAGTTCAACTGCTGCTGAACTTTGACTCAACGCTCAATCGTTCTTCTATTACGCATTCGTCCACTGACTGTCTACGTTCTCCGTCTCTAGTCTCTCCTTTTAGTCAGTAATTCGATTGTCTGTAGTCAGGCGTGCCAGCGGTGGAGCCAATGATGGATTTATAATAAGGCACACTAGGCACCGGCCTAGGGCACCATCACAGACGGGGCACCACATTACGAGAATACTTTTTTCCTACAGTTAAAACTATTTCGGTTTTAGACACTTCTGATTAAAACATGTGTGTTTGTACCAGCGTTGCCAGACGTCCCGATTTTGGCGGGACGTCCCGATTTTTAATTCAAAATTAAATGTCCCGCGCGGGACAGGCTCAGTCCCGCTTTTCGGAGATAACTCGGGGATAACTTTAAAAGAAGTTAAATCTTCACAGAAATATCATGAATAAGTAATTCTTATAAATAATTATTCTCTTATTGTAAGTTGCAATTTGTAACACTCACTCCACAGACTATTGTTTAAAACGCCATATTTTTCTAATGAATAAAACTTTTTTGATTTTGATTTCTGTTTTTTTTTTTTTAATTCTGAAGACGAATAAAACTCAACTATTTAACGATAGGGTAAATCTGGTTTAAAATATTATATTTTTATTAAAATACATTTTCTATGGCTATTTTTGATATCTGTTGTCACGTAAACCTAATTTTAATTCAAATAACAAGATAAATAGGTATTTGAAAACTTCTGATTATATACGTTTTTTTACTGTCCCGCTTTCGACGAAAGAATCCCGCTGTTTTCACTCAAAGAGTTCTAAAATCCCGACTTGGCAAAAAAAAACTGGCAACGCTGGTTTGTACAGAACTTTATTTGTGATCAATCATGCAGATAAAGTGGAACATTAGAATGCGAAACAAACATATTAAAAGAAGACGGTATTAAAAAGCCGAGATCTTGCGCTAAGAACCAAAACAACAAAATTCTAGCCAATTGGGCGTCGAGACCATTCCAACTTCAAAAATGTTGACTTTTGATTATAATAAAGAAAATAAAATTTCTGATATCGCGTGAGGTGACGCGGGTAATGGCTAGTATTCAATATGATATTAACTATTCATTGCCATGATTACCTACGTAATATGTTCCACGTCATGTAACAATTAATCAAAGCATGCCTAACTAATTTATTTCTGACAGATCCTTAAACAAAAGAGCGGCTGTTTTTTTTTATTTTCAAAATATTTCCGAAACTATAAAGTTTAGAAAAAAATTGTTTTGACAAAACTTTCTTGAAAAAAAAATAGAATAATAAGCCGTTATGAAAATTATACCATTATTATATAAAAAACACCGTTTTAGCATATATCTCCTCTGTGCATGCGCCGATTTTCCCCAAAAACAATAGGGCTCTTTATATTTGCATACCAAACATCCTCCCAAAATTTAATTTCAATCCGCTCATCCGTTTGACCTGTATCGTGTTCACAGTCTAACAGACGCACAGAGTTTTTTCAAAAATATGTTTTTTTGGATTCGGGGGACCTCAAAACGGAAAGATATTGTAAAATTTTTGAAAAGTGATTTTTGATCTAAACTAGTACCATTCCCTACTTGTAAATTGGAATGGTAAAAAAGGCTCCATTCACTATAAAAAACTAGGGCACCTAAAAAGTTAATCCGGGGCTGATTAGAGCGTTGAAACATATTATCTCGTCAGTTGAATCACTTTACAAATTTTGTATTTGAATTTGTTGTTTGATGCTTTTGTCTTGAAATTATGTTAAAACAAAGATATTTGCTATGATTTACTGAGGATCTTGCATTAAGAAAATATGGCAAACCATCTTGTCTTATATTAGCTTCCAATTACACTGAGAAGTTGTATTGGGTTCAAAAATTGGAATAAAAATTTTCAACAAATTTTTATGTTTGAAGGTCACTACCCTATTTTCGACAAGATATATCTGTATGTGTGTGTACGTACGTACGTGAGTTTCTCGAGATTAAAAAATGATATTAATTACGTTACGGTGCTCATCGACGCGTATTAATGCAAATATGATCTGAAAGAAACGTTTTCAAAAAATCGGTGCAGTCGTTTAAATAAAAGTGCACGTTTTCAGTGAAACTTGTGAACAAATATTGTGTCTGAAAACTAGATTGTAAGAGATGCTCATTGATAAGTACTTATAAAGGTTTGTTGTAATATGACTTTACCGTCGCGTCGCGTTGGCATAGTAATACAGATTTCCCGATTCATTCATATAATCGGTTTACGCTTGTGTGTTCATTCCACGTAAAGATTTGTACACTCAGCTCCATGTTTTGTGCCCAAAAAACTTCAACCAAAACGCTAAAATAATATTCTCTGACAAATAACAATATATCATTTAAAATGTCTGACACCTCGAATATGTTCGACATATTCGAGGTGTCAGACATTTTAAATGGTTCATGTTATTTGTCAGAAAAACATTATTTTAGCGTTTTGGTTGAAGTTTTTTAGCTATCCAATTAATAAAACAAACAATATCTATAAAACATAGAACATCCTTTTATGAAAATTGTCCTATAAATAAAGGCAATAAACTATACGAAAAACTTCCTCAAAATTTGAGGAAATGTACGAACATAAATTCCCTAAAAAACGGCCTAAAAAAATTCCTGCTCGGAACTGCACCATACAAAAATGATTTGTAAACCAATCGATTGTATATAATTGACGTTTGTAACCAATTTTAATTATTGGATCAGCAATAAATTATTATCTATCTATCTATCAATTTTTACATGTCATCAAAACGACATGTTTCGGAAAATTTAGAGGGAAAACGCCCCAAAATCAAAAAATGTCATAGAGGAAATATGTGTCAGACTAGGCCTAATGAAGCCATATACAAAATTTGGGGAGAGTATTTGTCAGTAAAATATTTGCCGACGGGCACTCTGACTATTTCGTAAGTTTTTAGCAAACAGAGGTTCACATATCGACGAATCAACTGTAAATTGATAATAATGGGTAACCTATATAATATTATGTATGCACGCAGACGTTGTATGCAGAGTACAGAATTCCGTAAATTGCCCAGACGATTGGCTGTCAAAAAGGCAGCCTTTAAGCTAACGTGTTCAGTGTAAGCAAACCTATTTAGCATACACAATGTCATGTTTTATTGCACGTCCAAGTTTATCGCCTTTTTTGTTACGCCTTGCTTCTTATAATTGATGACTGTTTAACAACTTTTGATGTGAAACATCTAACGGCGAGTTGGGTTGGGAGTAAAACCGTGCAATTGACGCGACACTTAAGAGACGGTTTTATGGGACGACGTTACGTTTGTGTGTGTTGGATTAAACATTATTACGCAGTCGGGATTCTCGTTTTTTTAGGCGCGAATAGCGTAAGCTAAAGCGCCTATATGTACTCGGTTTGTCTGTGAATCTTTGAATCGGTGAATTTGTGATCCCGAATTTTGTATCCAGCGTACAGCCCAAACGACTTAACCAATTTTAAAAAACTTTTTAATAATTAATTTTTATTTACTGTGTTGATTTATAGAGCTTCATTTAAATACAAGGGAAAAAAATGTTTGTACATAATTTTTTTAAGAAAAATTAGCGCAATGGCTAAACACTTCAATGGCCATTTTACGATCATTATAGACTAAGATCCCGGAGCTCCCTGGCGTACTTTATTTTATGAAAGACAAAATGTGAGGCTTTGAGTAGTGTTCATTGAATGGCAGAATACCTGTCGATTTATAGGTACCAGGTGAGAAAAGCAAGTAAAAACTAACTTTAGTCAAGTTCTGAAAGTTGTTTTTTATACATATTCCATAAAATATTATTACAAAATAATATTCAACACTGTCAGACACTTCCTGCCGGCCATAACTTCTGCCAGATGCTTTAAAAAAATTAGAGAACTTCACTTACATTCTGACGCTTGATATTTATACCTATACATGTTACTTAGGGGACTATTTCAAACATATATTTTTATTTTATTCACAAAACACGCGTTGTAACCGGAGTAAATACTCTCAGCGGACTGTGAGCTTAAGAGGGGAAAATCATTTTATTATTTTTTTGGAGAAGTCTGGCAAAAGTTATGGCCGGCGGAAAGTGTCTGGCAGTGATGCATATTATTTTGTAATAATATTTTATCGAATATACTGTATAAAAATCAACTTTCAGAATTTAAGCAAAGTTAGGCCTATTTTTACATACCTTCCTCACCTGGTGCCTATATAAATCGGCAGTCTAACCAACTTTGCAGGTATGCTGGCATTCACATGAACACTTCAGCCCCACATTTTGTCTTTTACAAAATAAAATACGTCTGGGAGTTACGGGATCTTGGACTATTATGCAAACATGAAAAATAGTTAATTTGTGTTGTGCAAAATAGTAAACTATGATTTTAGTGCGTGATGACATACAATATGGTGAAGGAGACTATATGTTAAAAACGAGCGCCAGCTACTTTTAACATTTACATAATATTATCTTGTACGACATACATCTAATATTTTTTGCACGTACCCCCTATAAAAAAGCTGAGTTTCATATAATTTTCAAAATTTTCGACAGGTCAATTTTGAACATATAGACTGCGTTGCACTTTCAGGGCCCTGCTAAATTCGGGAGAAATAATAAATTACTTCATGTTCACGCGTAGAGTGCTAATAATGAGCCGAAACTGTACGATAATATAGTTATATATGAAAACAGCATCGCAATTCAGTGAAAATCAGGGCCACCTTGTGTGCATCGAGGGCGGTGGGTACGCCAATCAATGGAGAGATTTATTATTTTTCCCTCTTTTATCAGGGCCCCGATTACATAATACTCGTGCTAGTTGAATAAAGTATTATGTGTGACCATTGATCGAAGGAGAATATTCCAGTCACGTGTTACCGCACTCGCTACGCTCGTGCGGCAAATTTCACGCTCATTGAATCTCTTCCTTCTCTCACTAGTCGCACAATATACTATTGTCACAATCAAAAGTAAAATTAGAGTGGTGTGGATTGAAAAATAACATTTCTTAGAATAAAGTATGTCCATTGATGTGTAGAAGAAATGCCATCTGACACATAGCTGAAACGACAAGTGATATTTCTAAAGCAAAGAAACTCCCCGTTTTGTTCGAGTAATATTTTTTATATGAAAGCCTATAAAGTGCAATATCGAAGTGCACAAAAGTAAGGAATAATCTCTACACATTACCACCTATACTAGACTTGACTTACAAAGAAGTTTCTATAGAATAGTACCTACCTACGTGCATGTACCCACCAATATAAAATGGCATAGAAAGGTATGTGGCTGTAATAACTGGTCATTTATATAGCATTTATATGGTCGGCAAACTGCGGCTCTTTTGATGTAAAGTTGCGGCTCTCCAGTTCCATACACAACAAATAATTATTTTATTATATAAACTCTTAAAAATCGTCCAATCGATCCATGATTGAGTACCATCTCTATCTTTCAGCTATTTCCACTCGCGTCTCTTCCCGCACCGCCCCCATCGCGACGTGTTGTCCTCGGATATATATATTATACCTATATAGGCAAATACATACTATAATATTGAAACGAAAATGTTTAGTGGCTCTTTAAAAACTGGAATATTTTGTAAATTGTAACTTTTGGCTCTTCCGTCTCAAAAGGTTGCTAACCCTTATGATCTATATTAATAATTATAAAGAGAGAGTGCGAATTTTGTGAGTTTGTGTGTATGCGGAGGGTAGTCTCCGAAACTACTCAATCGATTTCAAAATTTTTGACGTGATAACGTCTTATAAATTGATGAAACACCAGCTGCACGCACGAAAAAGTGTAACGTTCCGAAAAGTGTCACGTTCCGCCTGACCCTGTGCGTGCAAGCGAGAACGCAGTATAAGCGATAGAGAAGCACGATCGGCCCAAGTTTGACAGCTACTAAAATTTAGGTTATGTACCTATTATTAAATATGTTATTCGAGCGGAATACGTTATCACGTAAAACTATCGTCCGTAAACCGATTTTACAGACAACCAATTTTTTTTCATCAATATTTAGAATGGACCTTCGGAATTGACTACAGGATATAATATATTATCACGTTAAAATAAAATCGCTCTTCGTGGAGACTTTCAAACCGGGCCGCTAATAATTTATAATATAATATTATATAGAACAGAAATTACTCATTTTTGTCCGCCACACAATAACTCCCAACGTTAAGTCCTGGTATTATGGAATTTTCAGTTTATTGTCTTTAGCAACTCCTAATAAATATGATAATTTCCAGTTCGCTGCCCGGCTTCGGATTTAATCCATTAATCTACTGAACGAACTTCAATACTGTTCTTACCATTTGATCTTGATCATTTCGTTATCGAACTAAAATCTACTCGAACGAAGCCGGGCCATAAAACAAGTAATATAATAAAATATTGAAGAAGATTTAATTTGGTTGAGGAACAATTGAAAAATAAGCTTTACTAGAGTATCGCTTGTGGCCAAGCTTATATTTTCAATTGTTCCTCAACCAAATTAAATCTCCTTCAATACATATATTTTTGGAACAAAACTACTACTAACATAATAAAATATACACGAATATTCGACACTATGTTCATTTATATTTCCTTTATATATCAGTTTTTCATCCTAAATTAATAAAGACTCTGAAGCCACTATATATTCCTTTATTTCTCCTATTTCGAAATTGGTTCTTATTTTTGTAACCGAGACATATTAACGTTCTTAACTGAATCTGACAGATTTTATCTAAACAAGTCACAACACTGTTCCGGGAAATTCTGAACATTTGACCATCTTTTTTTAACGATCAATCCGCACTATTAAAAGTTAATAGTAACTGGGACATTCTGATTATAACACACCACAAGGGCAGAAAGTTTGAGATTCTTGCACTGCGCATTATGATGCGTAGTTCAAGGCTCAAACTTTCTGCCTGTTCTTCTTCATACCTCGGTCGTAAGTAGGTACGCTTAAAATAATTCTATATAAAAATATATAAAACATAGATAAATTCCAAGCAGGCAGCTTTGAGGCCATACGTAAAAACACGAATGACAGCTGTTCGCGACTATTGGCTACAATAAGAGTTGCTTTCGAAACGACATCTAATACTTCTCGCATCAGTTCCTGTGCGTGATATTCCACCAATGCGTAAATGTTAGACTTTCTGTCTTAAAATTAATGCCGGAAGTACGTACTTTCGACCGAGGTATGAAGAAAAAATCTATAGACCGCGCAACGAAATATGAATTAGATCCAGTTATTATCTCAGCTACCCGGCACTACATGCTGTTGAAGCAGTCGTTGGTTGAGTGTGAAGCTAAAAGGGAAAATGCTTTTGCCGCGTTGTAAATGGACTCCGACGCCCGTACAACCTGTGAGAATTTACAGATGCTTGAAATGTACTACCGATTTTATACTTTTATACTTATTCTCCAAAGCTTTTCATCGTAAATTTACTTTTAAATGTGAAAAACATTTGATTCTCAACCTTTTTACTAAATAACAAATTATAATACCGTTTAAGAAATCAATTTTATTTTAATTTAGCATTTATTTATATTTTATTTTTTATGTCAGCAAACGCTAAGCCAAGCTTGTTATTAATTGTTAATGGCAAGAGATATACAAAAAAAACACTCGGGCCGCAGTGCCAAAAGCTAATGCTTGCAGACACATTCGCCGAGCGCGCTCGCCGAGAGATCTCTCCGAGAGATTATGTACCTATATAAAGCGAGGGTCTACGAAATGTGTACACCACCGTTGCCAGTTTTTTTTGCCAAGTCGGGATTTTAGAACTCTTTTAGTGAAAACAGCAGGATTCTTTCGTCGAAAGCGAGACATAGTAAAAAAACATATATAATCAGAAGTTTTCAAATGCCTATTTATCTTTTTATTTGAATTATAATTACGTTTACGTGACAATAAATAGCAAAAATAGCCATAGAAAATGTATTTTAATAAAAATATAATATTTTAAATCAGATTTACCCTATCGTTAAATAGTTGAGTCTTAATCGTCTTCAAAATAAAAAAAAAAAAACAGAAATCAAAATCAAAAAAGTTTTATTCATTAGAAAAATATGGCGTTTCAAACAATAGTCTGTGGAGTGAGTGTTACAAATTGCAACTTACAATAAATAATAATTATTTATAAGAATTACTTATTCATGATAAGATTTTCCAAAAATATGTTTTCTGGATTCGGGGGACCTCAAAACGGAAAGATATTGTAAAATTTTTGAAAAGTGATTTTTGACCTGAACTAGTACCATTTCCCACTTGTGCTACCGCTTACCAGTGTAAAATTTATATCATGCTATTTTTTCCAAATATCTTTTGAAAATAATCTGTAGTAGTAAAATAATCTTACCTTGGTTTTGATTTTTCTACTCTTATATAATCGTATTCGAATCAGATACTATCTTTCATAAATTATTTTACGAAAAGATATTTGATAGAACAAAATGTCAGTATCTATAGTTTATAATATATAACGTCAGTTATCACAATTCACAAACACAAAAAACTACTTATACAGTAAAACCTCGTTAACACGAACTCGTAAAAATCAGGCAAAAAGTTCGTGTTATGTGGGAGTTCGTGTAAACCAAGTATGGCATAAAATACAGTCATTTTTTAAGTGTCAAATCATGATTTATTTTAAGTAAAAATTGAATAATTATTTATTATAAATTGTTAAGAAGCCTTTGCCTTTGTTAATTAGTTTACAACCTTTTCAATAAATAAGAGGGGAAAAATTTTGAGGTATATATGTTTCTATTTATAGGATTTCGAGTGAATTTTTAATCTCTCAATCCTTTGTCTATTTTTAGAATGTGAGTTAATTACTTTTGTAATCCCTTAAGCGAATCTTTTCTTTTAGTTGTATTGTATATTCATTGACCAAAATGATTAAAATATATGATTTGAGAATTTTTGTAGTTCGTATTATCCGATAATTAACCGTGAAGGGACGAAAAAGTTGTTCGAAGTTCGTATTAACGAGGGTTCGTGTTAACCGAACATAATTACATTAAAGCTTATGTGACCATTGTCGAGAGCAAATTTTTGTTCGCGTTAAACCGAAATTCGTGTTAACCGTGTTCGTGTTAACGAGGGTTTACTGTATTCACTTTTTTACTGAAAATAAAGATAGTTTTTGTTTAACTGTTAATAATAAAAAATTTCGTAGACTTTACAACTCACTGATGTAAAAAATACTGCTAAATAAAATTATTATATTTAACTACAGGCAATTTCATTTACGTAATGCGGTAGCCATAATTTGACCTAGACGTGTCTTAAAGGACGTCATACACGGTCGGTGTTACGTTTAGACAACATTGCATTTTCTAGAATAAAACAATACCGACTGATTTTCAATAAAAAAGTAGGCGCTTTAGAAGTGAAACTTCTTAGGTTCTAGCATTTTTCGACGATTTTATTATTTCAGGATTAGAAAATCATAATGTGAAATTTGTAACCGTGGCTAGATAAAATGCTACGTATACACACAGTACACACTGCGCATGCGTGTAGAGTTTGCATGAGGCAACCCCCAGCTTCAAAATCAAATTTCTGTTAACGCAGGTAATGGCTAGTATTCAATATTATATGTATGTTATCATACCATGCAATTTTGTAAAAATGAAGTCAGCTACCTAATTTCTTGTTGACAGATCTACAGAACAAAAGTACTGCTGATTTTTTTTATTTTCAAAATATTTCCGGAACTATAAAGTTTGGAAAAAAATTATATATAATTGTCTTATAAAAATTAATACCATTATTATATTAAAAAACACAACATTATAGCATATATCTCGTCTGGGCATGTTTCCCCAAAAACAATAGCGCTCTTCATATTAGCATATCAACATCCTCTCAAAACTTGATTTCACTCCGCTCAACCTTTTGACCTATGTCGTGTTCACAGACAAACAGACATTTTCCAAAAATATGTTTTTTGGTTTCGGGGGACCTCAAAACGAAAAGTAAATTTGAACCTAAATTAGTACCGTTCCGAAACTTGTGATGCTGGACTGGTAAAAAAAACTTAAAATGTCCTAGTAATTTTTACTTTAGCAAATATTTGCTCTTGCATGACGTACACCAAACCTATTACTATTAACAAACAAGTAGGCATATATTGTAGGGTATTTAATGGTTGTAAAAAGTTGATAGTCATTTTATGATTAATCTTTATAATGTCTTTAGTACGGTGATATCGGAATATGACTTATCGGCCGATCTTTAATTTCCTTTTTGCATACAGTTAAGGACATACGGACATGTGTTACACTAGTGAGAGTTAAGAGACGCAACACAATACCTTGCATTTTATAGTTTTGGGTATAGCACCCGAAACAATAATAAACAATATATACATATATAAAAAAATATAGAATCACTGAGTACAGTAACAGTCCGCTCTGCAAGGGGATAAATTAAACAAGTTACCTTCAGATATAAAGAATAAATTCAAAGTAAGCAATTGCTTAGGGCAAAACGTTTTAGGGGATCCAAGAAGCACAACTCAGAAATGAAAAGCACCTCACTAAACAGTGTCAACAAATTTTTTTTCTTTTTGTCATGTTCTCGAAACTTTGATCTACTAATATATCTTTAGAAGTATAAAAGTTAAAAATAAATAAAAATTTTTTTTTGAAAATAAAAACGAAAAAAACAATATTTCTTGGGGGTTCAATTTTTTTATTTTTAAAGTTTTGAAACATTTTCTATTAATTGTATAAAAATGCCTAAGGTCCGATTTTATTGATAGCCAAATTTTCAATAAGAGCATTGATTGTAAAATTCAATTTTTTTCTAAAAATCTATGCTTTTTCTCTTTTTTCTATCAATTTGATTTTTTTTTTTATAAACTGAACATATTAGAGATAGGGGCCCATAAGCAAGAAATGTTTAGGGCATCAAGGAGTCTTAATCCGGCACTGTTTAGAGTAATACAATTTTCAAAAATAGATTAAAGAAATTTCTGATAGATAGTTGTCCAATGTCCATATGATAGCCTAAGCCGCGTGCAATTCTAAGACAAATCTGTCCAGTTATTTGTTTTTTAAATATAGGTATATTAATTTTATGTATGACGCTAATATAGGTACCTCTTTTGGTTTTTAATAAAGTAGTCATTCTATTCTATTACTTTAAGGTTAAAAGTGGGATATATTATGATTTATAGTAATAAATCAAATCATACGCCTGTCTGTTCGGGACCTATGCGTTCTTATACCATTCATCCGATTACGATGAAACTTTGGTGAGTTGTGCTCGCGCCCGCAAGCTTATCCTGACAAAAAAAATTAAATGAGTAAAAATATTGTGTTTTAAACTGGTATTGTTATACGAAGATAACAATTGATTTTAATATTAACTTCCCAGTACATTGGGTCCGAAAATAGAAATCAAAATGTTAAACATAGTTTTATGTTTCAAGGCTAATACAATATTTTTGCACTTTTTTTGAAAGGAAGTGTGCGTCTGTGGTTATTTCTTTTTTAAAAAAAATCGACGCAAATTATATAAACTGTTTTTTTTTATTTTAAATCGGTCCAGTCGTTTTCGTTGAGCCGTCAGGTCGGCTCCTACGGATCTTCTGCCGGAGTCGAATCTTTGAGCCGTTTCAGAAATTAGTTACCTTCATATACTTTTATTCTATGCATAGGATAAAAAATGGTTGTCTGTAAAGTCGGTTTACGGACGATAGTTTTACGTGATAACGTATTCCGTCATACATAACCTAAACCTCCCAAAATTTGGTTTCAATCCGCTTATCCTTGGTGTCGGAATGATAAGAAATGTCAAAAGTGACGTTTGCAACTTACAAAGTATTATGTTCTAATAATAATTAGTTATTCCAATACTTAACTTAGCAGGCTTTGCATTTCACAATATACTAATGTCAAAAAATTGAATTAAACATTAGAAATGCAGCTGTTTTCATGTTAAGACAAGACATACGTTTGCTTCTAATTTCCATGTACGGCAAACAAAGACAACCGACCGCGTCGCGTCATGCATTACACAACATTGCATTTATACAGCTATTTTTCTATATAAATTTGTATAAAATATTTTTCTATATAAATTTGTATAAAAAAACTGTTTAGGCAAATTCTGTTATACGAAATCTATGTAAAATGTTCTCCTCTTTCGTTTAAGACTGGTTTCAAACCGATCTGATTTAAATTGAGCGAGAAATTAGCAAAAAGCACGCACAGGGTCAGGCGGAACGTTAGGAACGTTAGGAACGTTACGTTACACTTTTTCGAACATGCAGCCGGTGTTTTATCAATTTATAATATTGGTGATTCATCAATTTATAAGACGTTATCACGTCAATAATAAAAAATAATAATAAAATCGTAAGCACTGGCGTATCCAGGAGAGCAAAACAAGCACGGTTTAAGAAATATCTAATTTGCCCCCTCCTGAGCTAAAAGCTGAGTACGCCCATGTTAACGTCATAAAAAGATAAAGTTTTTCAAACAGAGATACTTTATTCAGATTGAATGTAAGTACATCAACCAATCCTATCATCGGAGAAATCAGGGAATTACATCGAAGAAAGAGACGCAGATATATTTTCGATAAGCTTTGTTGCGTTCACTCACCGCACGTTGAGTAGATAGGCAATGATTCATATAGTTAATTAATAGATATATGATTACCTTTAAGTTACTGTACAACGTATTGGGGTGACTGCATGCGATTTTCGAATAAACAGCAGCGTGTATTAGTAGCAGTACGCGTGTTTTCATATGCGTACAGCCGAATCCATCACATCACATCACGACTGATAAGAGATAAGTGAAGCTGCCTTAGTGCTTACATACTATACACAATATACAGAACACATTGAATGTGTATCGTGTTTAGTATAGGTGTACCGTTTAGATCAGCGTGTCCAAAATTTTTTCATCCACGAACCCCTTAGACATTATAGGACGGGAGCTAGTGACGGTTTTACTTATAGTATTTACTCAAACCAGAGTTTTTATACATTCATTAAGGGCACTACCCTGAACATAAAAACCGCAGTTTGGCAGCTGAGACCGAGGACAATGCGTGGGTGGATCCGGTCAAAGATGTCATACTGGAGGTGTCACTTAATATATTGTTTGCCTGTCTTCAGATATATACCTAAATAAACCATTGTAGGAAAATTTATTGTTCAATTCTTACGATATTTTTTTTAAAGGTATGGGCAATAGAAAGTTTGACCTATACTTAAAAAATGTGCTAATCTGGCGCCGCTATGCAGAATTACTTGTCAGATAAATAGAAAGAGTAAATAATTTTTTGTGCAATTTGGGGAAAAATATAGCAACGGTTATCATAATGATAGATCATCTCATAAAATATGAAATTGGATCTTTTTTCACTTATTACGGTAGACCGACAGAAACTATACACTTAAAATCATATATTATTCTGTAAATGTTAATTTATAGCTTTGAGGATATAAATTTTGGGTAAGTTTAATTTTTTCAGTGTGTAGTATGAACAAGATATCGCTGTTTAGGGACCGAACTGTAGATGTTTCCACCGGAGATGAGCCCGCGAACTTTCTCGGATATACTTGGAACTCCAGTTTGGGAAACGCTGGTCTAGATCATCGCGTTCGAGAAACAGATAACCACTTTATGTACTTGCATATCTAGGCAGGTTACAAGCTCGGTTGGCCTGTCTTTGTGTCACTTTGAAATACATTGATACAACAAATTCACGGTCGTGTTTGGCAAGTTTATGAATATCTTCATCCAAGTTATTTTACTTTCTCATTGACAACAGTATCGCAGCAACTAAATACAGAAAGGAATCAGTCACGCCGATCGAAAATTAGAGGCGAGTTCTGTGTATATCCTTTTACCGCCGGCGAAACTTGTTTTGTTTTTTACCCGACTACAGCGAATCCAAAAGGCACAGTAATGTTCCACCGTAGCGCCTAAACTCATCCGATTTTGATAAATAAGGTGTCAATCGATTCGTTATTATGGCCCGGGTAACATAGGGTACATTTATTTTTGAATGTTGGTTTTTACCCGACTACAGCGAATCCAAAAGGAAGAGTAATGAGTTTATCAGTCTTATGTATGTATGTTCGTATTTACGGATGTTCCACCGTAACGCCTAAACTCATCCGATTTTGATAAATTAATAGTGTCAATCGATTCGCTATTATGGCCCCGGTAACATTTATTTTTGAATGTTGTTTCCAGAGGGGAGCAAATTGAAAACAAATAAAAAATAAGTTCAAAAACTAAAACCCGACTACTGAAAAGTATGAAGCAAGAAAATATTCTCATCAGAGCCGTGGTCGTATAAGGTTCCTCTAGATCAGGTCTGGGCAAATAGCGGCCCGCGGGCCGGATCCGGCCCGCGAAGCATTTTATAAGTAATTATTAAAAGCAGAAATATTACTGTTTGACAATAAAAATTGGCGCATAAAAAGAATTTTAGAAAAATAGTAAATGGTTTTTAAAAACTTGAAATTGTTGTTTCAAAAAAACTATACTTTAAATTAGAAAAATAAATTGTTTGGCCCACGGTCAAATTTTCATCCGCAATGTGGCCCGACGATCAAAAGATTTGCCCACCCCTGCTCTAGATGTATAGCGTGATACACTTTGCCCTGGAGCTTATGATGGCTTACTACTGTTAAAATGCAATGTTTTGTTAGGGTAGGTGGCATATGTCCACGGCTATCAGATGAGAACATTTTCTTGTTTCATACTTTTCAGTAGTCGGGTTTTAGTTTTTGTACTTATTTTTTATTGTTGTATGAATTGTATATTCTGATTATTTGGAGACTAAAGATCCTAGAAAAGTTAATTAAAAAAAATACGTGTGGCACTCGGGGACTGCCGCGGTAAAGCTATTGCATATTCTTTTTAGGTCTTTAAGTTTTTCTTCTCTATAAAACGAAAATAGCTAGGTATAAATAATAAGGTATAAATAGTGTAATTACA
Organism: Xanthostigma xanthostigma; assembly: GCA_963575645.1. Classification (NCBI taxonomy): domain Eukaryota; kingdom Metazoa; phylum Arthropoda; class Insecta; order Raphidioptera; family Raphidiidae; genus Xanthostigma; species Xanthostigma xanthostigma. Next base: position 12,931,037 of record OY754467.1, read on the forward strand.
CACCAAAACAATTATTCATTCAAAAAATTTGAACAAAAAGAACGATATTAAGAGTTTGATCATAGAATTTCGCGCGATGTACATTTATATAGATATAATATCATATTATATACTTTCTCTGCACATAACCTAAATAATTTAGGTTATTTTTATAGCAGTATTATATATAAATTCATTTACACACAAATAAAGATAGAATCAGTTATGAGCAGTTATGCAGTTATGAGCACACAAACACCGTGCCGAAGTCTGCCGAACTGAAACGACGTTAGACGATGTACGGCTGTCAACGCCGCACCGCTGGGCCGGTCAGAGTGGGGGGGTGTTAGGTTTTTTCGTTACGGAATGGGTGTTAGGTTTTTTTTTCGTTACGGAATTTCTTGATTCGGTCGCCGCGCTCAAAGCCCGCGATAGAAGCTATGCAATAGCTTAAAAATCTTGTATCCCTGCTTAACTGTGAAAATAACCCGCACGAAATAACCTTGAGAAGCCGGTTGCGTTCACAAAAAGTAAAAACGATGGACTTGATCGGAACCGACCCAGAATCAAAATAATCGACATTGATTCTTTCCCACGGAGTAATAACAGGAGAACTACCAAACATTTTTGAGTAGGTATTTGCGGCAGATAGAAGTATGAGACAGATAGAGTTTATCGGCGTATATCGCACCAAAGCACACTTCAACTCAGCCCTTAGATACTCTCTCTCTCACACTTCCATCTGCCCGTAACGTTTTACTCGCACTCACGTCTAATAGACAGTTTTGTAACCGTCTGGCACACATTTAGACCTGACTAAATGATCTAGCTTTTTTTTATTTTATTAAATACTTTTAAAGGTATTCAAATTTCAAAATGCCTCAAAAACTTTTTTTGCAAAGTATAAAATTCACGTATTGGCCAGGCCCCACTACCCTTTAGCTAGGTCTTGGATTTGGTGTCCAGACACAAATGTTCACGTACCCAAAAATGTCTGAAAGCTCTTGGACTATAAAGGCAACAGCAAAAAACAAAGGCAAAGATTCATAATTTAATTTTATTGGTCCAGAGCGACTTCCTGTTTAACAAACAATTTTATAATAATTTTAAAGTTTATACGCTTTTTATCAATGTACAAAAACATAATATTATCGTATTACATAGTGTTTCACACATGCAGATTTATACATTCGAAATCTTTATTTACAGTACATTATTACATAATATTGAGACGTTAGTTTCATATTGTATAAAAATTATGAAAACAAAACAATAGCAACGTTTATATTCCAAACAAAAAACATGATATGGATCTACCTTACAGAATGATTGAAAATTGTACTACACAATACATTTCTATTTATGAATTTTTTTCAAATTTTCTCATTTTACCATTTCAACTTTACAAGTAAAATAGTAGGTACTGATTTAGAATTCATTTTTCAAAATTTTACAATATTTTTCTGTTCTGAGGTTTCTTTGCCTCGAGTTCGAAATTTTACTAGTCTCTTAGTCTACCAGCTGTGAGAACGACACTGTGTCGACATATATCAAGAAAAATTTTGGTAGGATGTTTAACATGTAAACAGGAGAGTCTTATTGTTTTTAGGGAAAAAACGGCGCATGCGCAGAAAGGATGATCATGATCTGTGGGAACCGACCTTGAAAATCTGTTATTGGAACTTGGAAGCAAGAATAAACTAAAAGTGAATCAAATCTTTAATTAACGTCTGTTTAGTACTGTACAATAAATAAATTGGTCGATAATTTTATTTATTTAAAAGTGAATCACTTAATCCCAACAATTTTTCTTATTGAATAACTAACAAAATTGCTGTGACTAAGAAGTGACCAAACTTTTAAGCACGTTTTGTCCATAATTAAGACATTGTGAGGACCAACTGTCCAAGTTTTTTAGATCCTCAAAATAGTTTAGAATTTTATAGTTGCAATTTTGTAAATCTTATGATTGAAAAGACACTAAGTTTGATTAGTAACGCGGATAGGATCGATTTTGGGTTCGTAGATCGATTATTTATCTATAGCTGATAACTTGATCGTATTTTTTTTAGTTAATAATACCTAGTACTCAAATTATTATACCTACCTTTACTGTGGCACTTTAACTTTATTATAATAACGGGTTTTGATGTTTCAATGTTGCTTACTCAAAAATAATGTAATCAACAATGTCTTCAAAGGGAATTATTACGAAACATTCACTTTTAAAAGTGTAATAATTCTTGTCTGACTAATAGTTTTGGCTTGGTGTGTTTCTGCCTCTACTACACACGTGGCCAGCACCGCCACTCAAATAAGGGCCTATCATCGCCGCGATGATTGCCTAGCCCTCCACACAATCGTGCCGGTTCGATTGTGTGTACGGGCGCACGATGCTGGCCACGCATTCCTTTGATGTACCGACAATCAACCGATTACTGCCGATTACAGGCGATTATGTCCACGCACCGACGAATATACCCTCTACACAATCGTGAGTGCCTGTAAGTGGCGGTGCTGGCCACGTGTGTAGTGGAGGCATTAGATAAAATGAGAATACAAAAACTTTGTGCAGCAAACTTTTAAATCATTGTACAAAAATGCGTCATCTACATTTAGGCACGATTATATAAGAGATTTAATTTAATATTAGTTATTATTTAAATATATACAGTTATATTTAGCAGTTTTTTAAACATTTTTTTATTCCAATTAATCTTCATCTGGCAGTGCGTCACTTTACAAAAAATTAACATACAAAAAAAATAGGACATTGCAATAAAATATTAAAGTATATGCCATCTTTCTGTTTAGTGTCTCTGTCAGTTGCCATTAAATTTCCTATGAGCGACAGAGAAGCATACTCAGTTTTGTCTTCGTAAATAATTACGGCCGAACTGTCAGATATGGGTATAAATATATACTTATTATGAAGTGAAAATCAGCTATTTTTTGGGAGGTAACGTTCGTAATGATATTATGACTCGGGTGATTGTCTAAACTCGCTGTTCTCTCGTTTTAATATAATGTCTCTTTACGGATAACACATTCATTTACGAACGAGATACATAAACTCGGCGTCGCACCTAGACAAACCTTTTTTTCTTTAATTTGAGATGAAAACGAACCCTCAAGTACAAAAAGTGGAAACAGTGAACTTCTGTTTTTCGTGTACAAAAAATCCCAGTATTATTTTGAGCTCAGTGTAAATCGAAAATATGTATTTGGGTGTCAGTCAGACAGCTGAAGTAATTAATGACACTTTTTTTTTATTTTTAGATCAAATTGGTTCTATTTTGATTCAAGCAATGAATATATGGTTTCTATATCGGATTTTAAGTTTTCCATCTGGATAAAAATACAAATTGTCAATGTAAAATTAGTTTAAGTTGAACAAAGAGGTTCTGAAAAAAATAGAAGTGCTACCATTTAACTCTGTTTCTGAAGCTCTAATAACATTCAACAGAAAATTGCATTATCTAGAGTACTTACATATTGAGCAATAATATTTTACATGGCAAGTAAATAACTGGTAACGGGATTGGAAAACATTGCAATTACTATTTCATCGTAATTATCAAATAATTATTGTAGTTTAAGTATCCAGGATGTAGTAAGGTAGGTTATTTTCGGCGAGTAAATGAACTTATATTGAAACGAGAGTTAGCGAGTTTTAACAGTCACATGAGCCAACGAATCAAGACGTCCGATAGAAAGACCACATTTTTTTATACGTACCCTCTATAAAATAGCTGGTTTTTCCTTAAGTTTCAGTATATTTTAAACGTTTTTGACAGTTCTATTCTATAACAACCTTCAATTTCATGTTTATTAAAATTACTTTTAGTTATTTTATAAAAATTTCTAATTAGGCTTAAATGTTGTATTAAAATTGGTAAGATCGAGTACGTTTTTTTTACTTTACGCACTAGTGTTAGTATGATTCATTTTACGACCGCTGAACCTGCATGAAAAGCAACTATTTTATAGGGAGTGTGGGAAATATTATATATTTACAGTTTCTTCACAGAATAAAATATCTTTAAAAAATAACAAAATATTCACCAATTCTAGGAGAAAATAAAAACAAAACAGTGAAACAGAAAAATGGCACTTACAGACGTTACTCCAACGATATAATTTCAGTAGTACAGTAATCCTTCAAAAAAAGCGCCACAATGATTTTACAGCAGCATTCTTCAAAACTGTTCAATTTCAGACACTTTGGAAATCTTAAACTTTTTCAAACATTATTGATACTTAGTGTAAAATAGTCTGTTTATTAAATAATTTACATAAAATTTGGCTACAATGTTACACTTGCCACTTTTTGGATGAATTTTTTATTGCACCATATTTCTAATAAAAAAATAAACTAAACAAAGGCAATAACTTATAATGGCGTCAATTAATCCTCACTATATTTTAATATATAAAGCAGAAGTTTTGTCCGAATACTTAACTCATTCCAGATAAATTGAACCATTTGAATGTGATTTATTTTTTGATGAGATTTGTAAATAATGCCCTAAGCATTCCGGAACAAACAATATTTTATTATTATTTTAACTTTACTATAATATAAATATATACGTTCTCAAATAAATTCGTGCATATACAGTCTGATTTTTAAATCGATTCTTCTTTTTTAACAGCGTGTAGAAATCAAATAGACGAACAAATATTCAAAACAACTTTTTATCAAAGCTAAAAAATAAAAGATAAACAGCCGTTCACAGTTGAATTAGATTTTTTAAATTTTATTTAATAATTTCAAAAGCCCGGTTAACACACGCGACGAAATGACAACACGAGTCGGAAATGCACCCCAAATAACTCGCGGCAGGCCCTTATCCCCACTACAAGCATGACGACGCACACATTTTTGTGTCTGACGAAACGAGGACAACTTCGTAACAATTTCTGTGAATACTTGATAATGGCGTAACTATATTTCCATAGTTACATAACATAACGCCAGGACCGACCTCAAAATTTGATAAAATTTAATAAATCTTTGAAAGCCCGTTTCTCTTTAATTTTTGAGTTTTAATAAAAAAGTTACTTGAAATATTTGTTCGTCTATCTCTATTTGATTTTTACACGCTGGTAAAAAAAGAATCAACTTATAAATCATTCTGTATACGATACAAGCGTTATTTTTTTATGATTAAGAATAAAGCTGGTTTCCATGTGTTTGTAAGTTTTGACTGAACCAGATTTTAAAAAATCAAACATGAGATGGTGCAAAGATCGCATGTCAAAGATACTTTCCAAGCGTATGTGTAAGTATAGAGTTAATGTTCACAAAAGTATCTTACTGTGCAACTTGACAACGTCTAACGTTAAAAGAGGATTTGCGACGACGCGCGACGTAACGTTATTGTGAACTGTGATGAATTTTAACTTTTAAGCGCATCGGATGTTAGACAACATAATACGCTAGCATAAAATGAACAGTAATGAAGCGCTGTTACATTCTAAGATAAAGAAGGCACAGTGATTGCGCGGCGATAGTGTTTAATTTAATAATAGAATTCGCCGGTAAAGCGAGGACATTAAGAAATTTACCCTATATCATCAATTACTCAAATCAATTAATTAATAATTACCGAACTACCTGATTCATTGTACTTCACACTTCGGGTTTTACGTGTTTCATTTTGCACTCAAATAAGCAATGTCGATAACATTTTAAGCTCCATCTTTTATTGTTGTTTATTATAAATATACGTACTTACCATACAGTTTATTATAGAATCTATATCAATTTGTTATAATTTATTACTTTTAGAATGTAAGACTGATTAGCTATACTCTTTTAAAGAGTAAAAAAAATTATAATATTAATTTTATATCACGTTTTTTATATCAAAATTTTTCTAATATTATTCGCTATACTGTCCAATTTTTTTCAAAAGAGAGAGATTATAGACGCTCAACAAAATAATTACAATGCACGAGCTTTGTATTTTTGAAAACAAATTCCAAAAACAAAAAAAAAATCACTACGAGTGTTTTAAAAGCCGTTGAATATACGAATTCCTATTAAATAAAAAAAAAGATAGAAAAAGGAGTATGAAGGCTCAACAACAATTTGTTTTTAAATTCGCTACAAAATATTCTTAAGAATATTTATGGAATCAAAACTAAAAAAATCCAGCATGTCGATAAATAAATACATATTTTATTTAGGAATGCACATGTGTTCAATTATTCGTCCGAAAGAAAAAGATAATTATTTCTTTATTTTTAATAAATTAGTCTTAGGGCAACCAAGGGCGTAGATATTTCTTTTTCTGGAGGAGGGTAAAGCAAAAATTTATCAATATTTTTTTTAAGTTTTATTAAAATCACACAAGAAAACTCATGAAGGAAGGTGTCCAGCAAAATATTAATTCCCAAACTAATTTTACAAAATTTTTTTCAAGAAGTATATTTTCTAAATTGTATAGTTTAGTTAGGTACCTATTCGTAATCTTTTCAGTTCTATTTTTTATTATTATGGTTCTGGGGAGTGGGGGCGGTGTTTAAATGAATTTGTTTTAAGGTAACGCTTCTTTTTTTCTTCAAAGTTTTAAAATATTAGAAGTATAGCCAATAAAATCGAAATAAATTGATAAGCTTATTGTCAGTAGCGCACATTTTGTATGTAAATTACAAATTACAATATTCGTTAGTGCATTTCAGGTCTATAACCTAAATTTTTTCTTTCTAAAAACAGATGAATTTCTCTGAAGTTTGGTCTGTCGGACTCGTTCCTTTGCCAACATTCACACATCAAATCAAATATTTCTTTCGGACAGTTAATTGGCGCTTGTAATATTATCTGAAACAAAATAAAAAATTAGTAACTATAAAAATATCAACTTAACGACGAAAAAACATTTGTTGTTGAAAATCGGTAAAAAATATATTTTATCAACTCGCGCGTTATTCATGTTTTATCATGCCTAAAAACCGAACCCTAAATAGCCATTTACCGACTGGTGACAATTACTTGTCATAACTCAATGAAGATTCCTACTAGCTCGGCCATTGTGGAGTAATGAAAATAAACGTAACTATTTTCTGAGTCGTAACGAAATAGTCGGTAACAACAACTCCGTTGTTACCCATTGAGGCTAAAATTGAGAGGCCGAATGTTTTCGGCATGGAGTTTATTCATAACCGGCTAACCTCAAACCAAAACATTGAATCGTGCTGTTTGGACAGTTTTTTTTATAAAGAAATAAATAGATATTTACAACATCTCATTAATAACAATAAATAAAACATGAATAACGCGCAATTGTTGAATAAAATTATGGGCGTAACTTGTAGGCTAAGTCATGACCTGTCAACGCGATGAATGACTTAGACTACTAGTTACGCCAATAACTATTATTAATTTTCTTTAATTATCGCTATAAAATATTAATTTAAACAAAATCACACGTAACATAGGTTATAAATTATAATCAATACAATCTCCTGAAATGAGTTCAGTAAAAAAATTGAATCAGAATTACAATCGAAACGACAACGCCCATTCCATTCTTATTTAATAAAGAGTTTTAGAACTTATCGTCATATTTTGACCTTCACTATCAGCATTGGCGGCGGAACGAGGAGGGGGGTCTATAGAATCGCTTATGAAAGCATGCTATATTACAACTTGGGAAGGCTGGGCTCTACTTTGGAGGGTGATTAGCCCTTCAGACCCCATATTCCGTTGCCAATAACTATATTTCATTAAATATAAAACAAATAAACCGAGAATACTCTGTATAATGTAAATGTCCAATAAAACAAAATATATTTTTTCCCGGTTTATGCTAACAATTAATAGCAACAATTAATATGTTCAACAAATAATATGTTCTATTGTTATGACAGACGGGCAGGCAGAATTTTTTGACCTTAAAAATGATAATTTTATCTATTAGCTTAAATGAAAATAGGTACTGTGGAAAATATGCTCAACGATTTTATTTAATATAGTTCTATTTAATGTTTTAAAATTTAAAGACTATTTTAATATTTAATATTACTTAGCATTAATATTCCAAGAAATTGAGCAGGATAATAGCGATAATAAAATTGATATAAGACTTTAAAAATACTGTGCTGTAAACAAAGCTATAAAATATATATAAATAGTACCTACAGTTTAACGACTTCATTATATTAAGTACGAGCGCTTTTACAATGAAGACTATATTTTACCTGTTTTCCATTATTTTGATAATAATGGGAAGCATTTTCTATAACTTTTTCGTCGCTCAATTCATCAAAAGGCTGTTCTCTGGCAAATGTTAAAATTTCCCAAAGTGTGACGGCAAAAGACCAGATGTCCGATTTTGTTGTGAACTTGCCCTGTAATATAAAGTTTATATAAATAATTTAAATAGAAAAATATACTATCCTTATAAGTAGTACGATCAGTTTGCAAATTTTTTAATCACCAGAAAAAGGCATGTTGAGAAAATTATCTATACTAATATTATAAAGAAAGAGTGCGAATTTTGTGAGTTTGTGTGTATGTAGAGGGTAATCTCCACAACTACTCTTCCAATTTCAAACATTTTTTCACCAATATTTAGAATGAACCTTCGGGATGGACATAGGCTATATATTATCGCGTTAAAATAGAAGCGCTTTTCATAGAGACCCAAAAACGTAAATCGACGAAAAACGGTGGCAATCTACAAATTCGGGCAAAGCCGAACCAGGCCACTAGTAATATAAAAGCAAAACGATAAGACGCAGCAAAATTATACAAATTATTCTGTGTCAATATTTTACAAGAATACAACTATCCAAGTGTGTAGGCTTTCACGGCCGGTGCTGATCCAAATCTTCTTGGTTTTCGGGCTTGTATGCCGTGGTCCATGAACCACGGCATACAAGCCGGAAGATTTGGAAGAACACAACTGTTTATTAAAATAAAAATTACAAATGCCGAGAAAAATGGAACCGATAAAAAATTGGTTGTCTGTAAAGTCGGTTTACGGAGGATAGTTTTACGTGATAACGTATTCCGTAATACATAACCTAAATTTTAGTAGCTGTCAAACTGGGGCCGAAGCATACTGCGCTCTCGCTTGCACGCACAGGGTCAGGCGGAACGTTAGGAACGTTACACTTTTTCGTGCGTGCAGCTGGTGTTTCATCAATTTATAAGACGTTATCACGTCAAAAAATGTTTGATTTCGTCTTCAGATAATTTTTCCTTCCGACAGTTTAAATGTGTTCTGATTTATTGTAATATAAGACTTTCTGGTGATGTATTCATTAAAAAATATTTTGTCACTTTTTCGATAAAATTATAGCTTTGTTCATAAAGATAATGATTACCTACTGTTTTAAAAATACGACTGGAAATTTTTTTCATGTGGGAAAGCTTACTGACTACTTTAAAAAGTTAATTTTCATTACCAATAATACACTCTCCCACGCCATCCATCGTACTGGAAGGGGAAGTTCTCTAACACCTTCTAGTCGACAATAGTCCGCTGAATACATATCTCGCCCTGTTCCCAGATCGGACACTTTGATTTCGTATCCTTTTCCCACTAAACAATTCCTGAAAATATAATGTAAAAAAATATTATCATCCCCTGTGTTTATAGTATTTTATTAAGGCTGTTGCACACGAGACTGGTTTTGGCACTTGATTCGCTGCTAGGTTTCAAGCGTGCTTTGGCGCTGAATTTGGTGACGGTTTGTTTATGGATGCTTCACACGATGCGTGTTTCGAAGCTGGCTTTGTAGATGGCTTTGGTGCGCGTACAGTGACAGTTCGAATGTTAACAAAAGTGGACGTTTATTGTGTCTGAACAGAACACACTGTGACGTCACAAGAATAAATAATAACCAGAAGTGCGACTCTTTTGTACACAAGTAATCTTTCGCGTGACCTCGGTGCTCGACTATCCTGAAATCTATCCTGAGATGGTTCAGTGCAGTACGGCTTTTATTCTTGTGGGCTGTTAGTGGTTACCACGAACAAATTATTATAGTCGTAATTTCGGGTTTGTCCCAAAATTCTCAGTTTAAAACTAAATTGTAAAAATAACAATAGCTAATAAGTTACAATAAATATTTTGTTTTGTTAAGAAAACCACGCGTTTAAATAATATTGTTGGACTTCACATCACAATAATGTAAGCATTTCTATAATAATTTATTTTTTTTTAAACTGTTTTGTTGTTGTTTGTTATTTTATGAATATAAGCTTTATATCATTGCTTGAAGTTTTATTTCAATTAAATTTTGAAAATATTGTTTTGCAAAACGGGGTTATTATTAGTGATGCCACGAATAGTGATTTTGCCGAATACCGAATACCGAATATTCGGCCATGTTCTCGGCCGAAGCGCCGAATATTCGGCGGCCGAATGTTCGGCAAATTATGTGTACATTTTGCGGGTGACAGGTTACGACTTTTCCCATTACGGAGCGTGCGGTAGCAACGCCGCGGGCGTATTTGTTTCATTTGCGCAACTAGACCGTGTCACGACACGCATTATTTGTTCATTGTTACATCAAATTGTGTTATTAATATTTAATAGTCCTTATTACTAAAAAATATCACTGTTTGTTCACCAAAATCTTTACAAAATAATACTATTTAAGAAAAAAATTGCATATTTTTTAGTAATATGTGCGTTTTTCCCTATGATTTGATATTCGGTATTCGGCCGAATAGTACGCAACATTCGGCCGAATACCGAATATTAATAAAAGTAGCCGAATAGGCCGAATACCGAATAGTAGCCGAATATTCGTGGCATCTCTAGTTATTATACGTTTTGTAAATATTTGTGAATAAATTTGTGCACCCATGTAAACATTTTCCTCAAAATTATTTAATAAAATTGTTTGGTAGAGTAAAACTGTATTATACACTTAAATGTGTAAACAGAAATTTTAGAACTTTAAAAAATAAAAAACTTATAATTTGGAAAAATATATAAAAGTTATTCTTTGCTTAAATAGAGGAACTTGTTTTATTTCATTTTAAAATTGTTCTTGTTGTGATAGTAAAACATATTTTTTTAAACAAAACCGTAAATAAATAAATAAGGTAGGTACGCCTATGGAATATCGACATAAATGGAACGTATGTATCGATTCAAGGCCACGAGCTGGTTGCCATATAGATCAAAGGAACCGCCTTAAGAGTTGCACTTCTGGTTCTTTATTATTCTTGTGGTGACGTCATGTTTGTTTATGACGTTTGCCCATGTCGTCCACATGACAAGTTACTGTTCTTTGATTGATTCTTGCTCAAAGCCAGCAAAAATCAAGCACGAAATATAGCCCCGCAGTGACGTCATTTCCATCTGCGCAGCCAACGACAAAATCGACTCGTAGTATACAGCAGCCTTAACAATATTTGTATAATACGCGCCACGGATCTAAAAGGTTCGGAAGTTAGTCACAAACACCGTCGCAAAGGCACATTTTAGGCCGTTAAGACTCCCACCACGTATCAGCTACCTAGCTACCTGCACAGAACGTGCGCTCGACGGTGATTGGCCGTGATCGCTCGTTGCCTTTGTCACTTTAAAGTACAGTCGAGTACGCTACTGTCAAGTTGTTATTGTGACTTTAGTTTTGTTGAGTTGCGAGTTTGTAGTTTTTCAACAGACTGTACAATCGCAAGCCCGTATTCGACTCTAACTTCCGAGCCTTTTAGATTCGTGGCGAGTATTATATTTGTGTATACGGTATGTTTATTTCTATTAACGTTTTTTTATTACGTCATACACCTACATATTACGGCCGCTCTATTACGCTACCTTTATCTTAAGACACCAAGGACATTGCAACGTGAAGTTTAAGATACCATACAGGATTGCACCACGGGAAATGGAATTTCGTCAGTTGGGACAACAGATCTTAAATGCGCTTAAATGTCACCTGGAGTCTAATTTTAAAACTAATTAATTCACTTATATATGGTGACCGGTAATTGCTCGTATTCCTCTCGGAAGAAGAAACTATGACTAATTTGGAATGATTTAAACTCTTGGGGGTCGGAAATGCGTTTTTTTATGATAATGACACTTGTGTGAAGCATTTTTTATTTTATTTATTGTAAGTTTTAACTAGTGATGTGCCGGATCATTAAAAATGTATATCCGAGGATGCAGATATTTGGTTCCAAGTTCCGTGGATAGGGATACGGATCTTAACTTTCTTAGAGTACGCGGCTGTAAATATTGCACATCGACCTTTGGAAAGAGACTATCTGTTATGGGAAAAAGTTAATGACCTCTTTAAGAGTTAACTCTAATAACAGATTGTCTCTTTCCAAAGATCGATGTGCAATATTATCCCATTATAAAGATAGTTTTTTAGTACCTTTGAGTTATGTACTATTAGTATGGTACTCACTACGATAAATGTTTGCAATATAAAGGTGCCAAATACGATTTAAAAAAATAAAAAATAATCTGAATGGAATTTAACAGTTTTTCATTATTACCTAATCACCTATATATTTATTTAAAACAATAGACACAACGGAACAGAAAGTTCCAAATAGTGTACAAAATAAACAAAATCAAAATAATAATCCAAATTGAGAGACGGAAATTACATCAAATGATTCATTAGTTGTTTTAATGTAGCACAAAAAATGTCAATATTCAATTCATTGGCAGAACTGCACATATTAAACAGAGGGGAATTAGCCATTTGGGATGTTTTTGGGAAAGGAAGATAAAACGTGGGAGTTTTGCGGGTTCTTAATGATGTTGCATTGAAAGGGATAAGGCTAAGGAGATGCGGATCATCGACGTAGTTGTGAATAATTTTAAATAGGAATGTAACTGCAACATTTTTACGACAGACAGACAGTAGCTTTAAAATTTCATCTATGAATAAAAAATTAATAAGGTAAAAGATCCGCCAAAAACTAACGGATACGGATCTTTCTTCTCCCTCGGATATCCGCGGACACGGATTCGGATATCCGGCACATCACTAGTTTTAACACACTACATAAAATCTAACCGTAGTGTTTTTTAGCTTTAGGAAGGGCTGGCCGATTAGTAAGCTATGAGATCATGGAAAAATTCATGCTAAAAAGTGAGATTTTTTTTTAATTTATAACTCCTAAAATTTAGATGTTTGTAATAAGATAACCGAAGTAGATTTTCCTGAAAATGTCAGAGTTTTCTTCCGAGAGGAATACGAGCAATTACCGGTGACCTGTATAAGATTGCCGAAACATTTCGATTAGTTCGCAGCTTCCATCGACGCATGGCAAAAATAGATATCCGAAAAAATAATCATTCGGGTACGTCAACTGTACGTCTTTTGTGGATCCAATTTTCAGAATACTAAGTAAACAAATTAAATTTATTTTCAACCCCTGTGCCGTATGTTGCACAACAAAATAGGGTATTTTGACATTATTATGACATCATTTCATTTGTGACTGCATTGTACATATCAAGTCTACGTTGCACAACAAAATTAATATGCATTTTAAAATCAAAACTTTACGCCAGTTAGGTACATACAAAAGTCGAGCAACAGCCTGTTATGACATTTTCTTCTTGTTTAGTACAAGTCAACATGCGAACTGTCAGTAGGTGTATAGTTGGTTCTTGTTGTTGTGTGCAGGACTCAACTCCGGAGGGAAGGAAGGAACGCGACGGAGAGAGAGAGAGAGAGAGAGAGGACTGGAGGATGAGGAGGAGGAGGAAGGGGCTGCACATGCATACATAAGGTTCACGAATAATACAACCCTCTTGTCGTATTTTAATTAAGTTGTGCTCTTTTAAAAGCCAACACAGTAGCTCTGAACAAGCAGTGGCCAGATGTCAACTGAACATAAAGAGATTCTTTGAACGTGATAAGAAACATAACATCACTGAAACGCAAGCGCGTGGAAAAATAGTCTTTGTAAAGCCAATTGTTTATTTGCTTATTTCACCAGTGGCGTATGTGAAAATGTACAATGAAGGAGACTTATTTGGTTGAGGAACAATAGAAATAAGCTTCACCAAAGTATCGCTTATGGCCAACGTTTCGAAAATTATATTTTCGTCCTCAGGGCCTATGAACATGTATAGTATTCAATTTCATTAACATCATTTAGATTTCTAAATTACAAATAAATGCGTTACAAATCAGATAAACCAAACATTATAACATACCCCAACTACAATAATCTGCACAATTTACCATCTCAACTTGCATTGAGGTATGTTATAATGTTTGGTTTATCTGAGTTGTAATGCATTTATTTGCAATTTAGAAATCTAAATAATATTAATGTAATTTAATACTATACATGTTCATAGGCCCTGAGGATAAAAATATAATTTTCGAAACGTTGGCCAACAATCGATACTTTGGTAAAGCTTATTTCTATTGTTCCTCAAGCAAATAAATATCCTTCAATACACATTTTGGAACAAAACTTCTACTAAAATGTACAATATTCTATTTTTGAAGTGAAACTTCTTTAAGGCCGCTGCACACGAGGCTAGATTTACCGCTAGATTCCTTGCTATATTTGACTACTAGTTTTTAATTGCTTTTATGTGCTCACTTCTCACGAGACGTCTTTTCAAGCTTGTTTTGTGAATAGATCTGGTGCGCACGCAGTGACAGTTCAAATATAAACACAGAGAAAAACGTGTCTGTGGTCTGACTCTGAGCAGAATGACGCCATGTTGGTTTGTGGGCGTTTGTTCATGTCGTCCACGTGACAAGATACTGTTTCGTTATTGGTTCTTGATCAGAGCAAGCAGAGTACCTAGCAAGAAAATAGCCCCTGTTCTACTTTTAAAATCTTTCTTGTGAGCGAGCAGGCGACCCGCAGTCACGTCATTTCCAGCCTCGTACCCAGCCTGTCGGCCAGCAGAAATCCTAGCAGCGTTTCTAGCCTCGTGTGCAGCAGCCTTTATACTCGACAGTCGACTTGTAAATCGAAAGCAATTCAACGATACGATATCCCTTCCCTGTCACTTCCTAAGTAAAGCAGTGGGGATGCACATACTTACGAGGATTATATCACCGATAGATTGCTTTCATATTGCCTCGTTTGTGCATCCCCACTACTTTACCTAGGAAGTGACAGGGAAGGGATATTGTAACGTTGTTGAATCAGGGTTGCCAATGTGGGGGTTTTCCCCCTAAATGTGGGAGGATAAAAAGTAGAATGGGATTATTTTAGGGCTCTAATGTTTTTAGGGATAATTTTAGGGACTCAATTTTTTTTTATACCAGACATTAGATGAATTACAAAACCGACTCATTGTTACATATTGAAGATGAATTAACAATCAATTCCGATTATTGTAGATAACTGTAGAACAATATTTTTTTATTGTTAACTTGTTTGCTGCTTTGATAACGGTATTCACTATTCTGTTATATTATAAGGAGAACGAGGTAAATTAATAAAAATAGAATTTTTTCAAAGTAAAACAATTATTTTTTAGGGAAACTTCAACTTGTAGTTGGGGGGGAAAGATTTTTAGGAGTTGGCAGCCCTGTGTTGAATTGCTTTCGTTTTACCTTGTGTTCGGACGGTCTAACGTACAATTTTACACTTATGCTATGTGCGAAACGCATTGGTGTAAATGAATTTCCCGCACGTGACGCCACAGTTTCTGATTTAATTCCGACTTGTTTTTAACAAGTAATTATATTCGTGTAATTAATTCGTTAAAGGGTTTTAAACCCGCGCTGTGTGTCGTTGTGTGACGGAAGGAGTGACTCACCTCGTCGCCAGATCCCTGTGAACAAAGTTTAACGATTCGAGGTACTTCATTCCAGAGGCAATCTGCGTGGCCATATAAATAAGACAGCCGTAACTGAAAGTAAATAAAATAATACGTACAGTTTAATTTGTTTAACTTTAACAAATAAATAAAACGGTTTAAATAAAATATTGCCCACAAAATTTTCAAATCAGGACTTCCTTAATTTACAGTTTCTCGAATTAATTGCGAATATTATATATCTAAAGACTGTAAAGAGTTAAAATAAGACGTCAGATTTTATAACTTGAGAAATTCAATTAATACGTATCAATATGGCCACCGACAGTATGGGCGCTCCCTCCCCCTTGTAATGTATCACAAAAACTTTGACTTGGTGTTTTTTTTGTTAATTTTAAATAATTCCGTCTTTAATCTTTTCGTCTTCTGGGGAAGTTTTCTGTCGGCGTCTCATACACATAAAAATCAGAACGAAATATCGAAATTTGAAATGTAAATTCCCATCAGCGTTAATATATCAATTCTATCTATTGCGTTGGCGCTTTTAAAGAAGCGTCAACTAGTTGAACCTGAAAATAATCTATGCAAATTTCATTTGAAGTACAGAACTAGTCAAATTGATTTACGGGCTCTAAAATATATTACAGCAAAATATATCAGAGCTCCCTTCAGAAGCCAAAATGTAGGTAGATTCTTCGACGACTCGTCGTAAGCTCCAAGTTTGCGTATATATTTTTCCTAGCTGGATACAAAGAATAAGTGGGCTTGCCGGCTTTGCCGAAAAAAAGAAACGAGATCCAAAAAGGTATCTACCAAGTTTTTGTGTTTTATATTATAAATAACTCGTGTATGTAGTTACAAAGTGAAAACTTGGCATCTTCCTAATTTCGGTAAAGAAGGCAAGCCCACTTGTTCTTTGTATCGAAGCTGGCCCTTTTTTCACAATAAATTATGTTTTGGGTGCGTAAGTATATAATAATAATTAGAAGATGGTGACAGAAATGGTCAGGGAGCACTTGGTGGCAGAAACGTTCTATTTCGTGTAGTCTGAGTTCTCCTCTACAAATCCGTTTAATGTGGAGTAGGGGTCTAGCGCGTTGCGATACGACGCTGGGGCACTTAAAAAAAAGCAAAATTCATTTACAAAATGGCAGAAAATGACTGAACAGCATCTGGGGGACCTCCTAGTAGCAGAAAAAAAAAATTCTGCCAATTTACCCCCTGCAGAGACTGTCAGTATAATAAATAAATTTAAAAAAAAGCTCGATGAGTGAAACCGAGCTCAAACAGTTCGTCTTCTTGTAGAGAATCCCGAGGTACTGCAGTTTTCTGCCACAATGAACCTTGCAAAAAAGCGTCATGTTCGCGGAAAGTTTAACATGGTATGCAGGTTGCATTAATGACAAGTAAATTAAATTGTCAGATTTTGATTTTTTACTAGCTTTTTGGGTACTAATAGAAAGCCTTGTAAGAATTTCTGCCAGCACGCGAGGACTGCGGATTTTTGCCTGTACAAATTTCGAAGAATCATCGAAAGGAAGTGAGGTCACTTGGAGCCACGAAAATTTTTTCTCGTATTTCGGGCCACTGAATCAACCATTATGTCAAATTCAACTTCAAATTTTTATTTTTTTTATTTTTTTTTCGATTTATTGAAAGGATTTTGAAAGTCTCTGCAGGGGGTAAATTGGCAGAAAATATATTTTTCTGCAATTAGGAGGTCCCCCAGATGCTGTTCAGTTATTTTCTGCAACTTTATAGAGGAATTTTGAATTTTGCCGTTTTTGTAAGTGCCCAACATCGTACCGCATTGTACCTCCAATAAGCGGATTTGTAGAGGGAGATACAGATTACACAAAAGAGATCGTTTCTACCACAAGTACTCCTTGACCATTTCTGTCACCATCTTTCTAACTATAATGATAAACTGTCCAAAATACTTACCTAAGTGTGTTGGCAGCTGGCGCTAATGGTGAAGCCGTCTCAGCGACATGATCCTGTAAGAATTGACATAAATCTCCATGCTCAGCAAATTCAATCACAGCACAAATGGGTTCATCATTCAAACACGCTCCCAACAATCTAACAATATTAGGGTCCTGCAACGCTGCTAACACTTTCACTTCTAAACCAAACTCGGTACGCAACGTTTCGGAAGCGCCCGGTCTCAACGTCTTCACGGCCACTAACTTACACTCCCTGTGTCCCACGTGACCTGGATAAACACCCACTTCACATATATGTACTTCCCCGAACTGTCCGTCGCCGAGTTTCTCGACAATTTTCAGTTCTTCGCGCGGAAACTCGGGTACCTGAAGATGAGCGTATTTGGAGTCGGATTGCGGCACGTTTAAAATGGGGCTCGGACTCAACGGTAGTCTGTAAGGCGTTGTCGGTTTGCTGGATATAGCCGGCGGCGGTATGACCGGGGGCGGTATCGGTGGCGGTGGTGGCAACATAGGGTTAGAATTATTGCAGATCTCCGTTGCTGCGTAATATTTCTCGGGAGGCGGCGGCACGGGTGGCGGTTTGGGGAAGAAGTTGTGTAGGGGCGGCAAAGTGCGCGCCGGTGTCGGCGGCGGTATCGTGAACATGGCCTGCTGAGATGACACGACTGATGAATCCGTTATATGAGGTACGGCGTATTCTTGACATACGATGTCTGGCACATCTGTAACATGGAAACAGTATTATCTTAGCGTATATTATATGTATATTGTATAGGCTGTGTGTACGAAGTCTACTAGCGCTGCTAGTGGGTAATAGAGAATTATTGAACTCACTTTTTATGGAAATCGCGACATGTTCTATGGTGATAAGTCAAAAACTTTAGTGTCAGAAAAAAATGTTATAAGGAAAACTGATGTCAATTTTATATACCATAAAATTCAGATTGTAAACCATTATATAAATAGCATAACATAAAAGGTACGCGAGAATTATTTATTTATTAATTATGACGTACAATATATAAATAATTAATTTGTTTACACTGCCAGCGGAACGTTAAATTATAGCGCCAATGGTCTATATTTTACTTAAATCGCTATCAGCGCAACAGCCCGGAACACAACAAGCATTTCCAGAACGCTTAGTTTTGCCCATGTTTCCTGTGTAATTACAAAACTTCATAAAATTATAATTATTTTCACTTTTAATAAACATTGCTCACTGACATACGGATAATTTGAGGTTGAAGTTTCCCCTAGTGCTCACCACAAACGCTCGCATCGAAAAATTTGTAACTCCGCCTCCTTGCATATAGCCCGTACTATGTAACCTCACTGAACAAACTAGCTATTAACAGGATGCCACATGTAAACATCTCAAAACTAAATTCAAACATTTTGGGGACATATCGTTAGATATAATATTTAGCGGTAAATTTTAAATTTAGATAGATTCATATTATATTGAACTATATATTTTATTTGTGAACTTTTCTAATTTTATAACAATGCATTGACTCAAATCTGTTTAAATAGAAAAAGTGAAAAACATCAAAAACGATCTATTTTTATTACCGCCAGATCTTAAATATTCTCTATTAACCTATAATTAATAATTATTTATAAAAATTAGCGATAAGTTTTTAAAATATATAATTATTTTTGCAAAACAGTTAAAGCTATACAATAATTCGTTCCACTAAAAGTAATAGAAATATTCGGAAACTTTTTTATATACAGCAAATTTTAGAACAGAAACTGATTACGGCTCTGTTACTGAAATTAAATGGAAAGGTGTTAACGTTCTTGTCTCGTATCGGTCAGTCATTTTTCTTAAGACGGCGTCCGACCACTCGGCCTCGCCACGCAGTTATCCGGCGCGACTCTCTCCAGGATCTGCCGCACGGAAACAAAGTCACGTTCCGATGTTCCTGTTCCTATACTTAGTCTCAACTCTCAACCAACAAACAACGCCAATTCTTCTAAGCCAGACAGAAGAATGAAAGAAAAAGCAATACGTATCCTGTCGTTTATTCCAATACATACTTTTTTCTTTTTGTGTTTTGTCAGTTTTTATTGTCTTTCCTGGTCGCGCGGATAAACCAAAGTCCCGTTCAAGGTAACGTACAATATTGTTCATATATATTTCGCAGGTATATCGACAAATCCGTGATATAATGTCACTAGTGAAATTGCACGAAACTTTGCCCATCGTCTTCATTTCTTACAATTTCACGGGCTTCTTTCAGTGACATTATAATTTCTCTAGACCCACCCAGTGATATTGCAAGACTAATATTTTGTCTGGATATGCATTGTGCAAGGTCGTTACATAAATGTATGGTCGATGATTGGTCAGTCCGTTTTCCATGTAAATTTTACAATCATAGAGTTACAAAGTAATAGACAGGGAAGGGCGTTTGATGGGAGTTCTTCAAGAAACAATTACAGGGTCGTGTCGATGCGATAGCGTTCTTTTCGCGCAGTGAAAAGGAAAGCGTGTTAGGGGGGCGTTCTTTAAAAAACAATTATTCGGAGTCGTATCAATACGATGGTCCTTTTTGCACAGTGAAAAGAGGAGGGCGTTTACGGGGAGTTCTTTAAAAAACAATTACGGGGTCGTGTCGATGCGATAGCTTTATTTTCGCGCTGTGAAAAGGTAAGGGTGTTGAGGGAGGTTCTTTAAAAAACAATTACGTGGTCGTGTCGATGCGATAGCGTCATTTTCACGCACCGAAAAGGGGAGGGCGTTTATGGGGGGGAGTTCTTTACAACACAATTACGGGGTCGTGTCAATGCGATAGCTCTTTTTTCGTGCAGTGAAAAGGGAAGGGCGTTTGGGGGAGTCCTTTAGAAACAATTACGGGGTCGTGTCGATGCGATGCCGCAACGAAAAATGGCTAGTATGTCGACGATCTAAATAAGTAGATTCTACGTTTGAACAGTAGTGTACTTAGAAACGTGTTCCATTCTATTTGTTCTTTCTCTATACATATACACTTACGGTGGCAATTATTTCGTTTGCTCTGACATTATTGTTTTATTAGATTAGTTTTATTCCAAGAAGCGCGATAGTATCAATGATAGTATTTCTGAACTACAAATAACACGATTGGAAAAGTGCATAGGTACTATAAAGTCGTTTTATGGCAAATACCGTGGATTTTCTGTGTGGGTTTAAAAAAAAAACGTTTCAAGATTATTTGAAAATAAAACAAGTCTTTTAATTCATGTCGCAGCAAAAAAATCTGTAACGATGGAAAATAATACAAAATTGAAATTCATACCTACTTCTATTGTTCAGTAGAATAAAAAAAAATAAAATTTTAGTCCCCAAACAAACTATAAACCATAAATATAATTCAAATCTTCTTGGTTTCTGGGCTTGTATGCCGTGGTCCATTGGTATTTTCTACCTGGCGTCTCGTCTACAACTGCGGTAGACATTATCAAAGGCGATGTGGTAGCGAGCGAAGTGTCCTTCTAGGCAGGGGTATGAAACTCAATGCTATTCGATGTTCGCTTATTTGTCTGAAGGTCTAATCTTAGTGCCAACATGAGAGCATCAACAAAATTGATGAAAATGTAGTTTTGACGAACTTTTTTCGTCATTGGCATCACTGAAATGGCGCCAGCACAGCAAAGCGGGAGTTTCAAAATTGTCTACTTTATGTTATGAACAATATTATTTATTAAAAAAGAACGAAAAACTTTTTGTTCAATTCTTAAAAAATTACAGTTATAAGAAGAGGTGTATTTTAAACATCAATCAATTTTCAAAACATGAGAAAACGTTTTTTTTTAATACAATGAAAATATTTTTAACTATTTGAAAACCAACTTTATTTCAATATCGCGGATGAAATATTTTTGCTAAATATTTGTTCGCATTATTAAAAGGTTTTATTAAAAATTTAGATTTTAAATAAATGATAAATGGATTTAAAACTAACACAACGTAATGAGCGGTAATTTTCATATGCGTTCTAGCTGCTTGTGACCGAGTAGTGGGCGACACTATTCCCAGGGCAGCCACGACACATACACCATTTTACACAGTTGGTATTAAATTCAGACCTTATTTAAGAGATCCCCATGCCATCTAAGTTTCACCCCCCTGCTTCTAGGCTGCTCAAAGGTAAGTGTGTCGACAAGTGTGGTACTTCCGTCTTTTATGGTCAGCGTGCTCGTGTTCTCTACTCGGTCGTAGAATGCTCTTCTGTGATTGGGCGTTCCATTCAGTGGGTTGGTATTGCATAGTGCTGGTCTCCAGGTTTTACTTAGATTTAAACCTTCATCTTTGCGGTTGAAATTATTTGTCTGTTTGTGTATTTCTATGGCCTCTCTGTATATGCGTGGGTATTAACTCGATGTTCTGTCTATAACTTTGGTTTCTTCAAAAAGGATCTTATGGTTGTCTAGAGTCAACGTATGCTCGGCTATTGCAGGTTTTCGATGTGTCCCAGTATCCAGGTATAGAAATACCAGTGGACCACGGTATACAAGCCCGGAAACCAAGAAGATTTGGATCAACACCGGCCGTGAAAGCGTACACACTTGGATAAATATAATTCAGTTATGTTTTTTTGGATTTTTTGTTTTTCAATTATAACTTCGGTGCGACATTTGACCGAAGTCAGAATTATGATTTTCTGCAATTTATACCAACTATTATTATTCAATTATGACTAAATTTTATATGCTTACTTAAGAATATTGATCTAAATATTCTGAAATTTGTAGCCTTCCAAGTTTAAGATTTTCAATTTTAGAGCAGTTTTCCTTCGGATTTTCGTGCACGTGGCACATTCATTGTAAAGAATTTTGTGTTGAAAATATTTATTCAATATTTATGCAATTTTGCATAATTGTTCCAAGTACAAAAAGGTTGAGCACTTTATTTTCATGTTTTTTCGATTTATAAGTTTTCCTTTGAAATTTTTTATACGCAAGCGTTGCGTTCTAGGAAAAACTGTTCTAGAATTGAAAATATTAGACTTGGAAGGCTAAAAAAATCAGAATCGTTAGGTTAGTACGTGTCAAATAAGCCTACACAATGTAGTCAAAGTTGAATAACTAT
Source organism: Xanthostigma xanthostigma (assembly GCA_963575645.1). Taxonomy (NCBI): domain Eukaryota; kingdom Metazoa; phylum Arthropoda; class Insecta; order Raphidioptera; family Raphidiidae; genus Xanthostigma; species Xanthostigma xanthostigma. The sequence goes on from OY754467.1 coordinate 12,953,779, forward strand.
TGACTAATTTAAAAAAATTCATGATTTAGTCAATAATACTTGACTTCGCACCCCTTCTGCACCAAAACTATTCACTTTAGAGAAAAAGATGTATAACACAAAATTTGTAGAAAATTTAATTATATTTCATTTTCACTAAAAACATTTTTGCTTAAGAGGCACCCGAAGCGAGATATTACAAAGAAAATGTATTTCTGCTATTTTGCCAATATGACGACATCGGGGGATTGCGTTCACACTTTGTCTCATTTCATTCAAGACAACCAACTTTACAAATCTCCTAATTTTAAAACTTCCACACTTATTACGATTGATATCCTTATATTATGTTGTTTCTACTGAACTAAAATTAGTAAAAAAAGTATTTTTTTGACTAACCTGTATAATCTGGCGTTCTGGGATGCCTCTGGAGGTGTTCGGAGCCTCTGCGCGCCGCAGCAGCACACATGGCGCCAACGATTGGCGCATTGATAGCGGCCGGAGGGGCGTTGTTGCTGCTGTACATGTTTAGATGGTAGGGCTCGTGGTACATGGCCGCCACCTTGGACGACATCTTCTCCGACGTGTCGACCATGAGAGCGTCGTCTACGTCGCCCATCGCCACCTGTCCGTATACTTGACCGTTAGCATGCACGTTCACTCGCATCTGCAGATCCTAACCCAGCGGCGACGACACGTGGGGGAACGATTGTTAACAGGGCACGCGACAAACAAAACATAAACGGAAACAAAAACAAAATGATAAACAACGAAATTAAAATATACAAGGAAAAATTAATACGAAATAATAGTAAATTAATAAGAAATAATGTCGCCACAAGCAATAAAAGATGTTTCGCTATTATTATTTAAAATATATATTAGCGGCCCGTCCCGGTTTCACCCGGGTGCGATATATATATAATTCTGTAAAATGTATTTCGTTTGTGGCCCGGCGTCTGAACTAATAGCTTTGAGCAAATGCTACTAGATTTGCTTCTGAACTAATATAGCTTTGAGCAAATTCTACTAGATTTGCTTCTGAACTAATAGCTTTGAGCGAATTCTATCAGATTGCGCTACTTGGTACTAAAACAGTATTTTTTGTTTGCTTCTGAACTTATAGCTTTGAGTAAATTAAATTGCATTAATAAAACAGTTTTTTTACAAAGCACCGTTATAATTTTGTACAAAATATTTAATAAAAACTATCCAATAGCATAAGTTACACCAAGCAAGACACATTTACAAAATGTCATTAAAATCGGCTCAGTGGTTTCGGAGATGAACGTGGCTATTATCAAGTATTCATAGAAATTGTTCGAAGTTGTCCCCGTTTTGTTGGACACAAAGATGCGTGCGTCGTAGCCATGCTTTCTTACATGCTTGTAGTAGCGATAAGGGCCTTCCGGGAATTATTTGGGAAGAATTTCCGATTCGTGCTATCATTTCTTCGCGTGTGTTAACCGGGCTTTTGAATTAATTAAATAAAATTGAAAATTTTTAATTGAACTATAAACGACGGTTTCTCTCTTATTTTTGAGTTTTGATAAAAAAATAGTTGGCAAAACCAAAATTGCACATCCCCCAAGTTTTCCACAACTGCGCTGCTCGTGATTTTCAATTACAATTTTAGTAGTATTGATGAACTCGAATGGATTTAAAAACGGTTCTGTTTTATAGATCAGAATCTCCTCTTTTCAAAAAGCTTCAATTTGAATGGATTTCGTGTGAAATTAACTTAGATATAACTTCTTATATGAACGAAAGTCAGCTCTGACGTGCAAAGCGATAATAAAGCATATACCGCTAGGTAAGCGGTATGTGGAATTGAAATATTTGTTCGCCTATTTGATTTCTACACGCTGCTAAAAAAGAAGAATCAACTTTAAAATCACTCTGTATACTATAAGACCTTGATGCATTACTAAAAACAAGTTGGAAGGGGTAGAAGAGCTTTATGACTTTTAAGCCGTGAAAACTGACCTAGCTCATGGAATTATATATCTAGCAGCCAAAAATTGATTTTAATATTATAATTTGTGAGAAGTAGCACACAAGAAATCTTGTACGAGGCGACACATAAATATTTCGTTCTACTTATTTTATATCTACAACGGATAAGCTCTCTTTTTATAAAAGCATCGATTCACATTGTATTATTTCATTTCTCAGTTATCTTGCAATAATGAGGGGCGGCGTTGGCGTAAAACGAGCGGTAGTGAAACTGTGTTAATTTCCGGTCCCAGTTCTGGTAGCATTGTATAATATATACAATATGTAGATAGAGAGAGCGGCACAACGCTATTAAGATATCAGAATTACTATAAAAACCACGCTACGTCACCCGAAAACTGTTTAAGCGCATTTTTATGCAAATTTTATATGAAAAACATTAGCTAAATTTCACTTTAAACTGAAATATTTACACAATGTTAAAAACGTGTTAATGCTAGTCGTTAAATTTAATGCGCTTTTTATGTTATAATAATAATTTCTTTGAGATTTTTAGTTCAACTAAATTTCCGAATTAATGGTTTATTTATTTTTTCACGTTAAAACAAATGTTTATATCACCCCTACTAATATAATAAAAATGAAAATTGTATGTTTGTTGCTTAATCAAGCCTCAACAGTTCAACGGATTTACATGAAAAAAATTATGGATAACATAGAGGCACTAGAGTCGAAGATATAGTTTTATTCCAATTTATTGTTGTGAAATTAAACTTACGCCTACGCCCTACGTGCAGGCGTTTGTAATGAAGTGTGCATAATCGGGAAAGAACATTAATGAAACACGATTTCCAGTTCGATACGTTCTTGTCAAATATTATACGTAACTGCCAGTCAAAACTTGGAAACCATTCAACCGATTTTTCAGAAAATTCATAATTTTAACTGCAGTATAATAAAATTGTTTTCTGTTTATAATTGATTCATAGACTTAATTTTTAGAGTTCCGTACTTCAAAAGGAAAAAGGGAAACCTTATACGAACATTTTTTCTCAGGAACGCGTGGAGGTTGAAATTAATATCAAATAGTCAGGTATGCAATCCCTTGGAGTTGTGAAAAAAGCAAACTTCTAAGTCAACACAATCAAAAGATACGGCCGTTTATGCCGCATATTTTGACACTCGTAAGGGAATCAAAACCTATAGGGTACTTCCCGTTGACCTTGAAACATGACATTTGGCAAGAGGCAATGTCTTACGGTGGCACTTCACATGGCTATTTGTGTTCGCTATTGGGTGTTTGTTGTATTTGGCAAAATATATGACGTTCAAGGCAAACATGCAAATAGAGGCAAATACGACCAACCACACATGGCAGTCAAATAACAAACACACAAACATTTGGCAGCAGAACGCAAGGTTCAAAATTCTAGGAATTTTAGCACTGTTTCATTGTCCCAATTCATTTTCAATAGTAAATGTTCCAGTTCTCGCTCACAGTACAGACACAAAAATACTGTACGTCCGTGCAGGTTCACGGCATGTGCGCCTCTGAAAATGGCGATTGTGTGGACGGTTTATTTGCGTATTTGCCTATTTGACTCCTTTGATGTGCTTCGAAAAACCGACAAGCGCACGGTAACGCGTATTTGGTATTGGCCTTATTTGTCAAATAGGTAAATAAGGCCAACACTTTGTCAAAAAAACTGTCCACACATGGTAATTGTTTGCCAAATATGCCAAATACACAAATACAGATAGCCATGTGAAGTGCCGGCATTATAGCACAAGTAAAAGCAAACATCTGAAAACCGCAAATTTGTAATTACATCTCAAAAAAAATATTTTATTGCGATTACCTATAAACTTATTTGCAGTTGGTAAACTGACCGCAATCTACATAATATATCGATGTATGGGGATAACAGTTTTCCAAAAAAAGCGGGAAAAATTTTCGAGACTCGATTCCCGTGATTTACGAAACCCTCGGTCCGCGAGTTCAATTCGCACTTCGCCGTTTTTTTATACTGGGGACTTTGAGGATAACAAAATACTTTTAGAAACTGATAATTTTGTTCATTAAAAAACAGCAGAGTCCCATATAGCCTAACTTTAATAAGTTTAGAGAAAATCATGATCTAACACATCACTCTTCTAAGACAATAGGTACAATTGTCCATTAGCAATTTAAAACTGATAAATTATACAATTGATAATATGCAAAAATTCTAAATCACGTGATACTGACACGTATTTAAGATTGATTCAATTACCAACTTCAGTGTTGATAAGATCAATCTCTTGTTTATTTACAATTACTTGATATTATCTACTAGTTTAAAAAAATGCATATACAGGATACTTCAGAAGTATTGACGGTAGATTTTTCTTAATCCTTCTAAGAAAAAAATCCCAAAAACGTTCCTGGAATGCTTACCCACTGAGCTATAATTAAGGAGGTTGATCCGTTACAGTCCCAATCAAAAGTAAGTCGAATTCTAAATGGGAACTTTTCCATAATAAATTTTTACAAAAGATTATAAGTCGATGATACCAATAAATTATTGTCATTAAGGCATAAATAAATAATTTTTTTTAATATTAATTAATTATTTCAGTATTTTACTTAATGGATTAACTTTTGAATTTTTTAAGTTAGGTTAAAAAAAATAAATTTATGTAAATATCTGTATTTTACATATTTTTTGCAGTAAATAATTAAAAAAAGAAATTAGAAGTAATAAAAATTAAAATTAAATCATTAAAAAGTTGAAAATTCAGTTAAAATTGTTAAAACTGTCAAGAATAAAAGTCTATAATCGAAAAGTACTAATAATATAAGGTTTAATAATTTTTTTTATTGATTAAAAGTCTCCTAATTAAATTGGAAAAAATATTAAAATATGCGTAAGACATCGATGCTTTAGTTTTCGGAACTGCTGACATTATTTGGTTATTTGCAAAAAATTAAAATGAATCGTTTGCATGCTAGGTTGACATATTTTCCATAAGACTACATGTAAAAGTTTTTAAAATTTTTAGCTTTATAAATCTCCTAATGATTTTGGATTTTTTATAGAAAATTTTGTCATAAAAAAATCTATTAAAAAACTTTATTTCAGATTTTTTTCATTATCTTCGTAAAACGGCTCAACCTCCTTAAGTATTCATTTTTTAAACTTTATCAGTTATCTAGCATTTAATTGCAATGTTGTTCAACATTTATAAAAAAACTGAACATAAAAAAACAATTCTACAAAATATGTACAACAATAAAGAGACAACAGCATTGTAATTATAACCTAAACATAACAAATAATTTAAACAGTTTTTCCGAAAACAAGGATAGGGAAAGAATTTTTTTCACAACTAGAGAAAATTTTAAATTTTACAATGACAGTTATCTTTCTTCAAAAAACAAATCCCACGAACAATATAATGAGCGAGGTACTTATATTATATTTCAAAGTGACAAAATAAATTTTTAAATCACGCACTGTGAAAAGATAACTTTGTTTGTTTTAATACGTACTTATCAATTAACAACATATCATATGATATAAGTAGATACATCAATTATAAACCAGTTTTCAAATTAATATATAAATGCTAAGATAATAACATAATGTTAGTAAACACATGACAATCGTTAATGTTGAAAATGAAGTCAGCACTGCCGTTTGTTTTGTTGGCGACTTTGGCCGGAGTTTGTGTATCGAATCCTGTCAAAATTCAAGACAGTAATTTGCCGAAATTGGATTGGTGGCAACATTCAGTATTTTATCAGATATACCCGAAATCGTTCAAGGACAGTAACGGAGATGGAATTGGTGACATAAATGGTAAGTAATTAAAAAAAAATTATTGGACGCGCTATTTAAAAAAAAAATATTATATTAACTTGAGAGAAGTTTGCTTTGAGAGAAAAAATGAACTCTTACGCCGGGATTTGAACTGATTTAATTTTTGATCTTTCTTCGTAATTTTTCAATGATGTAAGACTGACAAAGTTTTTTACACCGGTATTGTATTCATGATATTGACAACATTTATCAAAAGTTATAATTTTGGAAACTATAAAACACTGAAGCAGGAAATTCTTGCAGTCGTAATTATATGGAATTGTATTTATCCAACACGCGTGAGTAAATATATAATTTTGGGGCCCTGCTAAATTTGGGAGAAATAATAAATTACTTCATGTTGACGCGTAGAGTGCTAATAATGAACCGAAACTGTACGATAATGCACTACTGCATAGTTTCTGGACCAATAGGAACGCGGTAGCGAGCCGAAACTGTACGGTAATGAATTATTACTGCATAGTTTCTGGACCAATAGGAACGCGGTAGCGATTTGTATATATGAAAACAGCATCGCAATTCAGCGAAAGTCAGGGTCATCTTGTGTGCATCGAGGACGGCGGGTACGTCAATCAATGAAGTGATTTATTATTTTTCCCTCTTTTATCAGGGCCCCGATTACATATTACTCGTGCTAGTTAAATAAAGTATTATGTGCGACCATTGATCGAAGGAGAATATTCCACTCGCGTGTTACCGCACTCGCTACGCTAGTGTGGTAAATTTCACGCTCATGGAATCTTCTCCTTCTCTCACTAGTCGCACAATATACTATTATTTAAGAACGAGGAATGCAGTGAAGTAATTCAATTTGAATAAAAGTATCTATAATTTAAAATATCGGAATAAAACAATTACATTTTTACAACTGACACTGATTAAAACATATATAAACATATAATACTGAAAATTAAATTATCTCGGCGCAATTCCCACGAACATTTTCCATTTTTAGTTTGGTCAATAAATACTCAATTGTGTCTACTATTTTATTTATCGAAGCGCGGCTTTTTTAAATTCACACAATCAACAGAAAAAGATAATGATATTATACCTACAGCATGCCCAAGGAATTACACAAATAATATGAGCTATCATTGTTAACAAACATTGTATCACATCAACACAACATTTATGACTATTGTTTCGTAAATTATACCAAACATGATTTTTAGTAATTAGTCAATGTTATTAAATTGTCTTGAAATTTTGACACAGGGCCGTAACTAACTTTTTTGGGACACTGGGCAAGATCTCATTACTGGGCCTACCTACACTATATTTTATTAAATAAACAAAGCTACTTTCCCCAAAATAATAGTTTTTCTTCATACCTCGATCGAAAGTGCATACTTTTGGCATCAATTGTAAGGCAGTCTAATATTTAGGTACGCATTGGTGGGATCACATGCACTTATGCGGGAAGTACGTACGTTTGGGCGGCAGTAAAAGAAAAAACAACCTATCAACTGTTGTTAAGATGTCGTTTCTATAGAAACCCTATTACATTTTAGCTAATCGTCGCGACCAGTTGTCATTCGTGTTTTTACGTATAACCTCAAAGCTGCTTGCTTAGAATTTATCTGTGTTTTTATGTAATTAAAAACTAATACTAATGTATTTAATAAGCGTACTTGCGACCGAGGTATGAAGAAAAATAGTATACACCACACTGGCCGAAGGTGTGATACTCTTGCCCTGCGCACCATGATGCCTGAGGCGAAGCCGAGGGCATCATGAAGCAATACAACTAGAAAATAGGGAAATAAAATATTTGTAGCTAAGTATGTTTCCACTGATTGCTATGAGCAATTTTTCAAGTTACGTGTATTTTTCTCGCTCTTTTCTTAGCTACTATGTTGTTAAGACAGTAGTAGGGATTGGGAGATGGGATACTATTTGGGACAGGTTTCCAAAAAGTTGTTGAAACACGTACAGTTTTTCTTAATATAATGAGAATTTCTTCCTGAGATCCCTTCCGTCTGTTGTTCCTGCCTAATTACGGCCCTGATTACAAATTAACAAAAATAACTGATTAAATCAAATCAAGATAATATGTTTGACCATAATTCAATTTTACCATTAAAATAAAATAGTTTATACCTAGCCTTAGATAAACAAATGGAAATATTTGTACGATACTGTAATATATTGTAGAGTATGAATGCTTAATAATAAAAATGGTGTAATTTAACAATACACCTATCCCCCGATTTACACGGTAGATACGTTCCTGAGAAAAACGTGTAAATCGAAAATTTTCAAGTCAAAACCGTGTAAATCGAAAAGCTTGCAGAAAATGCATAATTTTGCTATTTAACAGTTGTGATTTTTTTCAATATTTTTAGGTGTACACAGAAATAAAAATAAAATGCATTGACAGGTTCTGAAACTGTGAAACTTTTACTCAAATACAATTTTCCGTAGATAAAACTTTAATTTTATGCGAAGAAATACAGACATAGTGTGCGTGTGCAGCAAGTCAGCACATAAGCTAAGCTCGGGATTTCCCGTGAGATGTGTACACAGCGCACGTGTTCAATCACAGTAGCATTTAGTAGAGTGCGATAAAAACAAAAAAAAACTTATTTGGAAAACCGTGTAAAAGCGAAAACGTGTAAAACAAGTACTGTGTAAATCGGGGGATGGGTGTATTTATAATAACTACACTATAATAAACTACATCAAAATATTCGATTATTTGACTAGGTATAACAGAAAAGTTGCAACATTTGAAAGATGCCGGAATTTATGCAACATGGCTGTCGCCAATTTTTAAATCGCCAGGTGTTGATGCCGGTTACGATATTAGTGACTTCAGAACAATCGATCCAATATTTGGAACACAACAAGACTTCGAAAATCTTTTAAAGAAAGCCAATGAGTTAGGTAAGCACGGAACACTACTTGTAAATAATAAACAAAATTGTAAGATTACTCGTATATGCAAGTGGAATCAGGTACCCATTTTACTATTGAGAAGTATGGAATAATTTACTGGAACTAAACAATTATCAGGTATTGGGAAAGTTACAAGAAAAAAAGGGGTAGGCTGATTTTAAAACATGGGATTCTCATTCGTTACTCCTAATAATAAAAACTGACTAGTCAACAAATGAGCAGCGCAAAAACAAAACTAATATATTTCGCAGTCATTAAAACATTTTTAATTTGCCTCACTAATGCATATTTCTTGTATATAAAACAGGAATAAAAATTATTTTGGATTTCGTTCCAAACCACACAAGTGATAAACATGAATGGTTCATCAAATCAGCAAACAGAGAAGCAGGATATGAAGATTATTATATTTGGAGAGATACTCCACCAAACAATTGGGTAGGTACCTTAAATTTAAATTATTTTATTTTGTCATATAAAAATTATGAATGGCCCACTGAACGCATTAACTATAGTTTCATTTAATTTAAAATTAATTTTGAATTTGGATACTGTTTCGATTGTTGTCATTAACACTCATTAATAGGTAATACTATACAATATTGAAATAAAATAATTATATGATTTTCATTTCTCAAAAATAATTATTATACAGCAAAGTGTCTTTGGCGGTCCAGCTTGGACATTCAACAAAGTACGCGGACAATATTATCTCCACTGGTACGCTCCACAACAACCTGATCTTAACTATAGAAATCCAAAAGTTGTAGAGGAAATGAAGGTAAATTGAAATGTCTTTAAGGCAAATGGTTAAACTAGCAACTAAAAAACTTTCTTTCTCGTTGTTTATTAACTACAAAATTGTTTGAATAGAATGTCCTTCGATATTGGATTGGGAAAGGTGTGGCTGGTTTCCGAGCAGATGCCGTATCCAATCTATTTGAATCGAAAGACTTGGCTGAAAATGGACCACAGGACATCGATGCTACCATCGATATGGTTTATCAATGGCGCGAAGTTCTCGATGCGTTGTCAGTTAACGAAACCAAGTAAGTAATCATCTAATACAGTTTTTTTAGCTAGTCAAGTTTTTAAAAGTAAATAAATAACCATCTTGCAGGATAATGATGACTGAACAATATGGACCTCTTCAAGAAATAATGAGATATTATGGAGATGGTAAAGGCAGAGAAGGTGCACATTTTCCATTCAACTTCCAGCTTATACTCGATCTCAATATCAACTCTACACCAAATGATTTCGTTAATACCATCAACAGTTGGTTAACAAGCATGCCAAAAAATCATACAGCCAATTGGGTGGTAAGTCAACAATATTCATAATTCCTTACCAGAGTCTACAAAACACGTTCATAGTCAAACTTTCGAAAGCAAAGAAGGATTTATTTTATAGAATTGGTTTCTTCAATCGGCTGAATTGATTAAGCATTTTCACAGTTCATTTTAAAAAGAGCATTTTAATCTCTTCTCTCTCCACAGTAACTAACAACCGATAAGAATACACCCAATAAACCTTTGAGACAGCGTTACTCCGGTGTTTATTATTATTCTGTAATTATTCCAACTTGCTCCAGTAATGATTTAAAACAATTAATTAATTGCAGTTGGGTAATCATGACCAACATCGTGTAGCAACCAGATATGGAGTGGCAAGAGCTGATGGATTGACGATGCTAGCTATGATTTTACCAGGAGTTGGAGTCACCTATAATGGTGATGAAATAGCACAAGAAAACGGCTTCGTCAGTTGGGAGGATACTCAAGACCCTCAAGGTTTGAACGCTGGAAAAGAACACTATTTGGAAAGATCGAGAGATTTTGAAAGAACTCCATTCCAGTGGGACGCAACAAAAAATGCCGGCTTTAGCACTGCCAGCAAAACATGGCTACCGGTTAGCGACAAATATAAAGATGTCAACTTGGCAGCTCAAAGCAAAAGTGGAATTGAAAGTCATTATCATTCCTATCAAAAAATTGTTCAGCTGAGAAATCAGCCGGCATTGCTTTATGGAGATGTAACTCTCAAGGCACTGAACAATGATGTGTTGGGAATATCTAGGTAATTATTTATGATAACTTTATTATTTATACAGAATGGTAATGTCCCTAATTTGCAAGAAGCTGTGATACACTAGATATATTATTATACTAATTTTGAAATCTATCATAAAATATCAACAGTCGAGTAACGTTAGCAGATTGAATAATTTTTGGAATAACGCTAGTTCTGATATCAAAATAGCCTACAGTATCTTTTATATTTTCCTTTCGATAAAATTTGCAATATTATTAGTCATTATAATATAGAGTAGCTACTGTTTGCTACAATTGTTAAGAAACACCCATTGTTACAACGCTATCAACATAGAAAAATTAGTTTATTTTTTTTCAAACAATGTCACCGTCGGGATACGAACCCCGAATCTTTCCACTTTCGCGGCGGACTGAGTTACATTACACCACAGTGACACAACTATCAAACTATCATTCTTATATTTATAGCATTGGTAACAGATTTTTTCACATCATGCGAGAGCCAATTATATTAGTTAACGCTAGATAAGAACCATCACAGTAGTGAGAGCTATAAGTAAATCAAAGGAGCTCTCACTACTATGATGGTTCATATCTAGCGTTAACTAATATAATTGGCTCTCGCATGATGTGAAAAAATCTGTTACCAATGCTATAAATATAAGAATGATAGTTGTGTCACTGTGGTGTAATGTAACTCAGTCCGCCGCGAGAGTGGAAAGATTCGGGGTTCGTATCCCGACAATGACATTGTTTGAAAAAAAATAATTTTTCTATGTTGATAGCGTTGTAACAATGGGTGTTTCTTAACAATTGTAGCAAACAGTAGCTACTCTATATTATATTATATAATTACTAACTGTAACTAAACTCATTTAAATATTATTAGTCATTGTAAAATATTACAATCACTAAGCTAAATGAAATTTATAAAAAGAATGTCCTGAGTCAAACCAGAAATGCTAAGCAAAATTCTCAGTGAAAATGTATAGTGAGTAATAATGATCTACTTAATTCTTCATAGAAACTATTTTCGTAAAATTAGTGAAATACTTAACTACTAAATTGGCACCACAAGGTATACAGTCATTTTGAAATTTTTATTCTACGTTTCAGAACATATTATGGATATGATACGTATATCTACGTGTCAAACTTCCATAATACAACAATCGATGTTGATCTGAACGCACTACAGAAGCTACCTAGCTCCGTCAAAGTGTCGGTGAACAGTGTTGGAGCGAAATTGAAAGAAGGGTATGTAAACATATATTTCAGGCATTTCGGAAAAAATGAAATAAAAATTTGTAAACTGCTGCACCAATAATTACTTCTATTATGATAGCAATATTATATGAAACTATTTCACGGGCTTCTGAGATCTCTAATTTAATTTATTTTTTTATCGAGTCCACTATTTGATAAGAGCTAACTGAATGAGCAGATATGGCTAAACTAAAGCAATTAATGTTTAGCTATACCTTCACAAGACGCAAACTTCCAATATGCAAGCTCGCTTTGGTCATATATCCGAAAATTTACGCCAAGACTACGTTTATTTACTAAAATCGCGTGTATTTTAAAAACGGTTCATTACCGGTTTATTATATTCAAAAACCATCTATTTAATTTATTAGGGCACTAATTTTAGCATTAAAATATGTAAAGATATACATTACATTAAACAAACCAAAATTATTATTAAATAAATACTTTTTATTTTTTCCAGACAAACGGTTTCAAGTTCTAAGATCAGCCTTGCACCATACGAAGCATATATTTTTGTCGCAAAATCTACGTAAAAAAATTTGAGTTATTTGTTTTATAATAAATGTAACAAAAATTCCAAACAATAAATAAATATATGCAAATTGACTTCATAGTATACATTTTGAAGGAGACTAGTACCTATAAAAGAACTAATATTAAGTAGACTTTTAAAATGAAATATATTATACCCGCAGGATAAATTCAAATTGAAATAAAACAAGGTAGGCTTATCTGACATTATCTGTTATTTAATGAACAACAAGGCTCATTATAATTTCGCGACAGGTCAAAGTACAGACTTTGAGACAAAACAATGTATTCTAACAGCTGATCTGAAGCCTCAGCAACTGTTAAACAATTATTAAGAAGGAGGGCTATCGATAATAATGTTTATTGATATTTTTGGCTATAGAAAAGAAATTAGTTACGTAGCTGACAAGCATGCTTTGCATTTAAGGAAGTACCCTCGGTACGCAGTAAGTCAAAGAATTTCAGTCTTCTACTTGAGTAACGTAGTATATAATTTGGCAACACCGCATGCCTTGCCATAGTTACAAGTGCTTATGTACGCAGCATAAGTCAGCACGCGGTGTCAAATTCGCATTAATTTATGAAAATGCTTTTCTTTATTCCTGTCATTTCGGAAATAATAATATACTATCATTTTTTTGGAATACTATGCTTTTAGCATTTACTCAATTTACGTATGTTTTTACGATATCAAAACTGCTGCCGTTTCGTAACTTACCTTTGAATGACAAGCCACAAACTATAATATTGCGGTGTTGCCATGTTTATGAATTGCTAAAAAGCTCGGCTTTGTTTTAGTTATTTCTATTAACATAAGCAAGCTTTATACGTTATGGAAAAAGAGAAATGTTCATAGAATATTCGTTTATAATTCCTGAAAATTTTATCAAAATCTGTTTGTCAATTCCAACGTAATAAATGATGGAGTGCGTCAAAATCACAGATTTCCATAAGACTCCATGTTAAGTGCAGCGAAATAAAATTATCAATATCTTTTCTCAAAGTCAACCAAAAATCACAAAAATTTAACTGAGTCATTTTTGAAAAGGTTTTGACATATTTGCAAATTTTCGTAATTTTCTGTTTGTTAATTCATTTATCGAGGGTACTTCCTTAAAACCATATTATGTAATCATGCAAACGAATAGCAAATATCATATTTATTACTAGCCGTTGCTCGCGTCATCGCATTCGTTTACAGTTTGATTTTATTTGTGTCAAATGTCAATATTTTTTAAATTGGAATGATCCTATCGCCCAATTGACTGTAATTTAAATTTTTGTTGTAAACTTGAAAAGTAAAATGGTTTATTTGAGGAAAAATAGTGAAAAAGAAAGAATTAGATTTTCTGTAGATTCCCTAAAAACGAGACAAGGTAAGAACCGTTACTTCTATGTGACATGTCGTTCGAAATCATTAGGCAGATACAGTAACGTAAATAACTAAATCAACAATTCTTTTGATTATAAATAAAGCTTATATAATATAATGTATGTATTGCTACGAAAAACGTACTGAATAAGGCCCTGTTCTCTAAATAATATGCAGCCATTCAACCCTTATATGATTGGCTGCGTAAACTCAAGTTGCGTTTGCGCATGTGCCAGATTGACTTTATAAAGAAATGACCTTGGAGACGAGAAACCAAAAGCGCCGTAATCGCGTCTATGCTTTGTACGAATTAACTAGTGAAAATTTAAACCCGATGTAGGAAGCTTGCATAAGCAGGAGATTTTATTTTTTGATAATACGTAAAATATTGTTGGTAATAATTTCGTCTCTACATGAATCTGATTATATCATAATATCTGGATTGTGCCAGAACACAAAACAAATGACAAAGAAATATTGTTTTCTTTATACTTTGTGTCAAATTATGGACACTGAAGAAATGAAATAATGAATTTAAACAATTGTGCTGCAGCGAACTTTCTTATTGAATAACTAGCGGTCCCGCCCGGTTTCACCCGAGTGCAAAAGAACAGATGGGGGGGAGGGACATGAGTGCGCACATTCATCTTAGTTTACCGAGATGAATGTTGTGTCCAAATTTCATGATGATCGGAGTTACCGTTCAAAAGTTTTTGTCGGACGGACAAATTTTGAGTTACATTTTGCAACATTTTTAATTGATGCACCGCTCCTATTGATCGTAGCGTGATATTATATATAGCCTATAGCCTTCCTCGATAAATGGGCTATCCAACAAAAAAAAATCAATTCGAACCAGTAGTTCCTGAGATTAGCGCGTTCAACCAAACTCTTCAGCTTTATATACTAGTTTAGATAGCCGTATTTGTCAGGTGTTGGTTTTTTATTTATTATTAATTTCTAAACTAATTAAGTCAATTATAATTAAATAAATTAACAATTAAATTATTACTATTAACAGATAATTATAAACAAAATTAAGTCATTTTAGAAATTCTCATAAAAAATATTTTCGTATTCTAAGATGAAAATATTAAACTTGGAAGGCTAAAAAATTCAGAACTGTTGGTAATAATAATAATAATAAGCATACAAAATCTAGTCGCCGAATACTGAACCGAAATTATTCAGTTTACAAAAAAAATGTACAAAACATATTTTGTAGTAAATTCAATTACTATTTATTATATTTAATTTCATAACACCATTTTTTGCCTATGAAGCGCTCGAAGCGAGATATTTCTAAGAAACTGTTTTTGCGCCATTTTGTCAATATGGCAGCTCCGGCGGTCGCGTTCACATTTCGATTTTTTTCTCATTTCATTTAGGGCATCAAACTCTTCAAATTCCCGAAGTTTTAAAACCTCTGCAATTATTCCGATCAAACTATACCTATCAAATGCTATTCTGAACTATTAGGTCTAATTTTAAATTTGAAAAGGTCTGCTTTAATTTTTGTATTGTAAACTTTCCCCATTTTATTGCGACAAATATATAATATTATGTAAAAATGCATCGATCACGAAATATAGTAATTATGTATACAAAATTGTGTAAAGATATAGTATGACGTGATTTTTAATTACTTCATTAAATTCATTTTTAATTACATTCACTATGCTAATTTTTTCATGTATAATCTTTTATACCATGTTATGTAATGCTTTCAAAAAAGTACAAAAGATGTTCGCGTAGCCTTCAAATGCGTTATGACGTAATATAGTACCACGCTGTGCAGGCTGCATATACAAATTGGTCAGGAAAAAATCTTTTTATACAGTGTGAAATGATTTTATATTATCACAAAGGTATCGTTTCTCTTAATCTATATATAATAATATTAATAATAATAATAATGCGTTTAACGTCCTTTTCTCGAGTTTATGTCATGACAGACGCCATTAGCACCATTACTATTTTTTTTACCACACTTCCCGTTATTTTCTAAATTTTTTTAATTTTCAACTTAATTAATAGCATAAATTATTAAGATAGTAGGAAAGTGAACAAAATGATGAAATCATTATACCAATCATTAATTCAGCGACGTTTAGGTCATATATTTGATATTTCATCAGGCATCTAAAATTCAGCACATTTTAAAATGACATAACCAATTCATCAATGTTTACAAATAACAGCATATTTACCTTAATACACATTAAGGTAAATATGCTGTTATTTGAAAACATTGATGTATTGGTTATGTCATTTTAACACGTGCTTAATTTTTCTTTGCAGGATAACCATGAGCCTAAACAATCTCAATAATCTTTGTAATTAAATTACTGACAAAGATAATAGCAATTTGTGATAGATTTTAATTAGGTCTACGTTGGAAATGTGAAAAACGAGCCAAGTTCGATACAAAGTTAGTTTGCCGACTTTTCCGGAAAAAAAAATGAGATATAAGAAGGTGCCAAGTTTTTACTTGACAAGTTTTTATGTTTTACGATTATGTTATAAGTAAATGATTCGTGAATGTAAACTTGCCAAGTGAAAACACTTTCTTTATCTCGGCATTGTCGGCAAACCCACTTATTTTTTGTAGTGAATTTGGCTCCTTTTACATATTTTTTGTAATTTTTAAATCTCACTTTAGCCGATACCGACCGTTTTTATTTTTCTAGACACGAGAATTCTCGACCAGGATATCTCGAGTATCTCGAAAAATTTTGAATTTTTTAATAAAACACGATGTTATTTTCAATTTTTTACTTTATTACAAATTATACTGATAGATGAGATCAATTAAATCAAATGGTAAATTTTTAGTATAAATTGCACTTATTAATTAACAAATCAATAACAAACAGTAAATTAAACAAACTATACTCGGCTGATCTATATAAAAAGTAAAGAGTAGGGTAGTACTTAACTTTTTTAAAATTATTTCGTCCCTACTAGTTCCCAAATGTACAACAGTCCTCAATTAAATAAAAAATAATTAGTAAAATTAAACAAGAAAAATACTACTACATATTTACATAACTATAAAAACTTATTTAACAAAACAAACATATTGCTACCAAAGTTAAACTAAAAATGCAATATAAAAACTATTGTTTTTAGTTACCTAGCGCATGGAATTGATTTGTCGAGCTCTCGAGGCGTTGAGTTTTTTTCACGTCTCGACTTTGCTCGAAAATTCTCGAGCAGAAACCATAGTCAGGTTTTAGGGGTTGAAAAATATTTTTGGGCCCAAAAATACCTAAAAATTTCTCCGAATTGTTTCAAAATTGAGATTTAACCCTTTAGTAATGATGTAAATGTGCTACCAAAAGTTTATTAAAATCGGCCCGATAAGACCGGACTTAAAAATTTTATGAAAACGTTCGTTTGTAGATATGGAGTTATTTAGTGAAGGGTGAATTTAATTTGTTGTATTGATAACAATATTAAAATTAAGAAAAAAATATTATTTTAAGGGGTGTATTAAGGGGTTAAATTTTTTATTTTGTTCAAAAATAAAGGTAAGTTTATATAAGGGAGCCACACTGCCTATAAATAGTAAATATACTATATTGTTGGCAGGGTTTCGCACTGCGACACGAGTTTTTATTATTGACAAGCTCTTTTAAAATCACCTCAATCGAAGTTTCCAAAAAAAAAGTTAAAATGAAGCAATTCGTTAAACCTTTTTCCATCATACCGAGTTTAAATTTAGAACCAGCGTTATAAATTAAAGTCATAATCAGCAGCGTTATCGACAGCATTGCCCCATCTCACTCCCACCTCAGTAAATATTCCAGGCAACGTACGCAGTAACATGGCAGCGTTCGGGCAAGCCGTTATGTCATTATAACGCAATAGAAACTTAATTATAATTACAATATCCGCGCCGCTGTCTCTGTCTATCCCGTTTATTCTCTGGTGGTTCTCTTCCGACACACATACTTTTTAATAACAGGGTAAAAACGGTGCACACAACCGACCGCCGACAAACTTTCAACTAAGCCGCTCAATGGTGCGGATAAACTCCCTTTCTCCTTTTCTCTCTCTTTGTATTTTTCAGGACTGACCATTTATTCAACTGCCGCATTCAATTCGAAATTAAAAACTTCATATAATTTAACTGCTTTAGGTGATACTCTGTTTAATATCATAGAGATATTACAATAAACTACGCGAGAGATCAGTGAAAGTGTCTGCAATTATGAGAGAGAACAGTTCCTTATCTCTATGGTAACTAATGATGCAAAACAATGCTGATTTAAGTAAACAAACATCTGCTTTTCTAGGTTCTCTGCATCGTTCTCTCTCTTAACTGAGGACACTTTCACTTATGGCAAGCTAGAGTGAGCGAGAGAGCAGTAAAAATGTCTGCAATTAAAAGAGAGAGAGAACAGTTCCTTATCTCTATGGCAACTAATGACGCAAAACAATGCTGATTTGAGTAAACCAATTTCTGTTTTCTCCAGCGTTCTCTCTCTTAACTGAGGACACTCTCACTTATGGCAAGCTAGAGTGAGCGAGAGAGCAGTAAAAGTGTCTGCAATTAAGAGAATGAGAACAATTCCTTATCTCTTAACAATGCTGATTTAAGTAAACCTGTTTTTCTGCAGCGTTCTCTCTCTCTTAAATGAGGACACTTTCACTTATGACAAGCTAGAGTAAGCGAGAGATCAGTAAAAGTGTTTTCAATTAAGAGAGAGAGAACAGTTCCTTATCTCTATGGTAACTAATGATGCAAAACAATGCTGATTTGAGTAAACAAATTTCTGTTTTTCTACAGCGTTCTCTCTCTTAACTGAGAACACTTTCACTTATGGCAAGCTAAAAGGAGCGAGAGAGCAGTAAAAGTGTCTGTAATCAAGAGAAAGAGAACAGTTCCTTATCTCTAAACAATGCTGATTTGAGTAAACAAATTTCTGTTTTTCTGCAGCGTTCTCTCTCTCTTAAATGAGGACAATTTTACTTATGGTAAGCTAGAGTAAGCGAGAGAGCAGTAAAAGTGTCTGCAGTTAAGAGAGAGAGAACAGTTCTTTATCTATATGTGTAACTAATGATGCAAAACAATGCTGATTTGAGTGAACAAATTTCTAGTTAACTGCGGCGTTCTCTCTTTCTTAAATGAGGACACTTTCACTTATAGCAAGCATACGCACTAGCGTACTCTAATTACTTATATCTCTATATTTAATATTCGAAATTCAAATCAGAGTGACATCTGGTGTTCGAATCGGAACACATCCTATGTGGGGTTTATACAAAGAAACAGTAAAATGGCTGCTCCCGTAACGCCATTCTCTGCTACTGTAGCGGGTAACATCTAATAACTATGAAAACAATAATAAACATGAAAAATATTCGGTAAAATATACGAATTTAGACCTATAGAATGCTATTTATCGTAACACCCATTGTTGACAATATAATGGAATATTAGTAAAAATTTATTATTCAAACAATGTCGCTGTCGAGATTCAAACCCGAATCTTCCACTAACGCGGCGGTTGAATTATCATTTATTCTACAGTGACATATCTAAACAAAACAACTTTCTCAAAATAAAACATTTTTGCAACAGTATTATTTTGATAATACGGAATACAAACGATTATTATATCTCCAATTTTCACGCTTTCGAAGTACTTTTTGAAACCGTCGTTTCAATTAATAACTGCAAAAGTAGTCTCTTAAAATTTTCATACCATTTCTGCATTTTTTACGATTGTTTATTTAGATTTATATAAAAAATATATGATGTTCATTTTGCAACGTCAAATTAATGATACTGTAAAAAAGTAAGATACAAATAATTTTTCACACTTATATGATGACGTTTTCTTAGTTATAATTAATTTTTTCGACTATTTTTATTCGCTATTCAAATTCCAAGTTTCATTCTAGGCGTACACCCGCTTCTCCCACCATCTATACCCGCTCTCCCACCATGTATACCCGTTCTTCCACCGTAAATATTAAAAGTAATTTACTGGTATAATTTCTAATTGATATTAATCAGAGTAAACGTATTCACGAATTAAGTATTTTCTGTGTCTTATTTTACTTACATTAGGAGTTGGCGTGTAGCTAACATTTTAGCAAATATTATGTAACAAAACTCGTGAGATTTATTGCAGGAATAATTATGGTGGAGGACCGGGTCATCCACCACAATTATTCTTACGTGTCTTGTTACATAATAATTAATATATCTAACGTTTCATGATGTTTGTCATAGT
Source organism: Xanthostigma xanthostigma (assembly GCA_963575645.1). Lineage (NCBI taxonomy): Eukaryota > Metazoa > Arthropoda > Insecta > Raphidioptera > Raphidiidae > Xanthostigma > Xanthostigma xanthostigma. The sequence goes on from OY754467.1 coordinate 12,973,952, forward strand.
CATTATTTAAGATTAACTAGAAGAGGTTATCATTAATGCAGATGTGCTCCACATTCAGCCTTTATAAATTACTTCAATCTTTTATTTATACTTTTTCACTTTAAAACTGCTCCCAGAAGAAATCTTAGTTATAAATTAATGGCGTCATAAATATCTTTAAATGAAGTTCCTGTTATAATTTATTAATAATGTGCATGTTTAAACATTTATTGGTTGTTATAATATTATATTGGGCATCCCTTTCAAATGTAGAGCACGTGTTCAGTTAGGTTCTAGCATTTCTACTTGCATGTTGCAAGTAACTGCATTCAATTTATTTATATTTATTTAATACTAAAATTCAATTTCATGATAAATACTATACCTAAAGGATTTTAATTTGTTAATCTTGAAAAGAGGGAAGATAATAATAATAATATTTTTTTATTCCTTCATATAGTAGGTATATACAATGCATTTTACATTTAAATTATTGAGGATTTCCTGCCCAACTTGGAGAACCAGATGTGCAAAAAATATTAAATACTGGTATACGCAGTAATTTAAAAAAATATAAATTTCGAATTTCAATCAACGGGATCGATTTAGAATTTTACAATTATTTATCGTTCGTTGTAATCGTGAAAATTAATTACTTATCTACCAAATTTCATTTTTCTAGTTTCTAAATAATTTTCCATAATTTTGTTACTCTGCGGGCATTTCACGTCGCTGTACTGAACTAAAAATAAAATTTAAAAAATATTTCTACACTACTAGATGAGACCTGGTCATACCTACTTTTTGATGTGTGTGAGTCACCCCTAAATATAATCAGATTTTAATAAAATTTGTAGATAGAGACACATAACGACTTCATGTCATGATTCCTTCGACAAAGAGATAAAATTCTATGAAAATTGGCTGCTTTAGAATTCCGCCCTACGACGCCGTTTAATACTAAAAAACAATTAAACATATTTTTCTTCATACCTCGATCGAAAGTACATACTTTCGGCATCAATTGTAAGGCAGAAAGTTTAGCACTTACGCATTGGTGTTCCACGCACTGATGCGGCAAGTACGTACGTTCGGGCGACAGTCAACAAAAAAATAGCCTATCAACTGTTGTTTAGCAACCCTATTACATTTTAGCTAAGACTCCCAAACAGCTGTCATTCGTGTTTTTACGTATAACTTCAGAGCTACTTGCTTGAAATTTATCTGTGTTTTTATCTATATAATAAGTAATTAATTAATTAATGTTTTTAATAATTGTACCTATGACCGAGGTATGAAGAAAAATAGTATACACCTGGTCTTAACCGAAGTTTGATACCTTGGACTGCGCCCCATAATGCCCGAGGCGAACCGAGGACATCATGACGCTGTGACAGACAGAAAGACGGAATAATTGAGGTCTATAAAGTTAGCATATCCACATCAAAAGCCCACGAAGTTAATAGTACCATAATTTATTGCTATTTTGTTGCTAATTTGTTACCTCAAAACTGACCGTTTTCGAGAAACAATGGATACGGTAGCGTTATATAAAGATGGCATAGCCAGTGGTGGTATCTCTATAAGTAGCTTAGATATACTCATTATGAAAGTACCATAATTTGTTGCTAATTTGTTGTTTTTGAATGGTGTAATCACTTTCAGGCTAAATGATAAGAGATCGGTAAGATATAAACCGATCGAAAAAAAAATAATCAAGAAAATTCATAAGGTTATAGAAAAGCCTATGACACGAAACAAACACTTTATTGCTACGTTCCGAGATTAAAAATAAAGAATTATAATTTAAAAAAAAAAAAAAAACAAATAACTATATATACTTGTATTAGCCAGTACGGCTCGAAGCGACAAATCAACAGCAACAAATTCAGTCTTTGCGCATGATTTTGTTGCTAATTTGTTGCTCTGAGATTATATAAAAATTTATTTTGTTGCTGTGCACAGGAAACAAATTAACGATGTGTTAGGATTGATAACGTTCTTACATTAGCCAGTACGGCTCAAAGCGGCAAAACAACAGCGACAAAATTCTTTGCGTATGATTTTGTTGCTAATTTGTTGCTCTGAGATTATATAAAAATTTATTTTGTTGCTGTGCATAGGAAAAAAATTAACGATGTGTTAGAATTGATAACGTGCTTACATTAGCCAGTACGGCTCAAAGCGACAAATCAACAGCGACAAATTCATTCTTTGTCCATGATTTTGTTGCTAATTTGTTGCTCTGAGATTATATAAAAATTTATTTTGTTGCTGTGCATAGGGAAAAAATTAACGATGTGTTAGGATTGATAACTAACTTACATCAGCCATTACGGCTCAAAGCGGCGGAACAACAGCAACAAATTTATTCTTTGCGCATGATTTTGTTGCTAATTTGTTGCTCTGAGATTATATAAAAATTTATTTTGTTGCTGTGCATAGGAAAAAAATTAACGATGTGTTAGGATTGATAACGTGCTTACATTAGCCAGTACGGCTCAAAGCGACAAATCAACAGCGACAAATTCATTCTTTGTCCATGATTTTGTTGCTAATTTGTTGCTCTGAGATTATATAAAAATTTATTTTGTTGCTGTGCACAGGAAACAAATTAACGATGTGTTAGGATTGATAACTAACTTACATCAGCCATTACGGCTCAAAGCGGCGGAACAACAGCAACAAATTTATTCTTTGCGCATGATTTTGTTGCTAATTTGTTGCTCTGAGATTATATAAAAATTTATTTTGTTGCTGTGCATAGGAAAAAAATTAACGATGTGTTAGGATTGATAACGTGCTTACATTAGCCAGTACGGCTCAAAGCGGCAAAACAACAGCAACAAATTTATTCTTTGCGCATGATTTTGTTGCTAATTTGTTGCTCTGGGATTATATAAAAATTTATTTTGTTGCTGTGCACAGGAAACAAATTAACGATGTGTTAGGATTGATAACGCGCTTACATTAGCCAGTACGGCTCAAAGCGGCAAAACAACAGCGACAAATTTATTCTTTGCGCGTGATTTTGTTGCTAATTTGTTGCTCTGAGATTATATAAATATTTATTTTGTTGCTGTGCATAGGAAAAAAATTAACGACGTGTTACGATTGGCAACTAACTTACATCAGCCATTACGATCATTCGATTATTCCCATCACTTTATTAGATTTCCACGATTATTGCCTTTATAAACACACTTTTTATTATTAATGAAAAGAACGGAATACGCGACTCGAGTACAAGCCTCTGCTCCCTTGTGCACACTGTGGACCCTTCAATTATTTTGCGCCAATAAAGTGTCTCTTTGCGCTCTAGCGGCGTAATTTACTATTTTGTCAATTTTTTTTGACTGTCCACCTTTACTTCGTATGCTATTTGTGACTGTATTATAATTAAAGTACCAAAATAATTTTTTATATAATCTCAGAGCAACAAATTAGCAACAAAATCATGGACAAAGAATGAATTTGTTGCTGTTGATTTGTCGCTTTGAGCCGTACTGGCTAATGTAAGCACGTTATCAATCGTAACACATCGTTAATTTTTTTCCTATGCACAGCAACAAAATAAATTTTTTATAATCTCAGAGCAACAAATTAGCAACAAAATCATACGCAAAGAATAAATTTGTTGCTGTTGTTTTGCCGCTTTGAGCCGTACTGGCTAATGTAAGCACGTTATCAATCCTAACACATCGTTAATTTTTTTCCTATGCACAGCAACAAAATAAATTTGTATATAATCTCAGAGCAACAAATTAGCAACAAAATCATGCGCAAAGAATAAATTTGTTGCTGTTGTTCCGCCGCTTTGAGCCGTAATGGCTAATGTAAGAACGTTAGCAATCCTAACACATCGTTAATTTGTTTCCTGTGCACAGCAACAAAATAAATTTTTATATAATCTCAGAGCAACAAATTAGCAACAAAATCATGGATAAAGAATGAATTTGTTGCTGTTGATTTGTCGCTTTGAGCCGTACTGGCTAATGTAAGCACGTTATCAATCCTAACGCATCGTTAATTTTTTTCCTATGCACAGCAACAAAATAAATTTTTATATAATCTCAGAGCAACAAATTAGCAACAAAATCATGCGCAAAGACTGAATTTGTCGCTGTTGATTTGTCGCTTCGAGCCGTACTTGCTAATACAAGTATATATAGTTATTAATTTTTTTTTTAATTTATAATTCTTTATTTTTAATCTCGGAACGTAGCAATAAAGTGTTTGTTTCGTGTCATAGGCTTTTCTTTAACCTTATGAATTTTCTTGTTTGTAACATTTTTTTTCGATCGGTTTATATCCTTCCGATTTAGCCTGAAAGTGATTACACCATTCAAAAGCAACAAATTATGGTACTTTCATAATGAGTATATCTAAGCTACTTATAGAGATACAACCACTGGCTATGCCATCATTATATTATAACGGTACCGCATCCATTGTATCCATTGTATCTCGAAAAGTTTATATCCTACCTTACCGATCTCTTATCATTTAGCCTGAAAGTGATTATACCATTCAAAAGCAACAAATAGCAACAAATTATGGTACTTTCATAATGAGTATATCTATAAGCTACTTATAGAGATACCACCACTGGCTATGCCATCTTTATATAACGCTACCGTATCCATTGTTTCTCGAAAACGGTCAGAGCAACAAAATCAGTTTTGGGGTGACAAATTAGCAACAAAATAGCAACAAATTATGGAACTATTAACTTCGTGGGCTTTTGATGTGGATATGCTAACTTTATAGACCTGAATAATTGGATCATTGAGCTATGGAATCTCAAATTTGGTTACCGGTTATCAGTCATAGATGATTGTTAAAAAAATCCACGAATAATAATATCGTCGGAAGCAGTAAGTCAGTCGAAACGTGAAACCGTATACAGACAAACAGCTGATACGTAGAAGATGCAGTGCTGCCGCCGCTAACGCCGGTGGCTATTTACTGAACCGCACCAGTCTCGCGCGCGGTCTAGTTCAGCGCTAATAAATCAACCTGACGTCTAATACAAGTTGCTTTTTTCTTTTACTCTTTTTCTACAGTAGAAAGGGAGCATGCAACGTCATACAAACGGTATTTTAAGGACGTCGAGGTTGATCTACATACTGACGCAGTGACTCACTGGAAAAATTATATTGTTACATAATAATCGTGTCGACCTGACTACTCGACCCTAAGCAGCCTCCTGATGTCTTTTTTTATATCAATATTAATGTCATATGTTGCTACCGTAAAGCATAGATTTAGCAAGCCATAGAGATCAGAATATCTGCAATAACATTTCTTCAACTTTGACAACAATGCACAGATATATAAAAAGGAATTGATAATATTAATAGACTATTTGACTCTTATTTTCAAATTATCTTAAAATGTTCACTTTCTAGTATTAGTTCACATAAATTTTTATTTCGCTTAAATGTAAACCCCAAAATTGTAATTATTACGTATTATATAAGTTGAGCACAATAGTGGTGGTGCGTACAAATTATAACTTGTTCAATCATGCATTAGCGAAGATTGTCAAAAAAATATTCAATAATAAATAATAGACCATGTCGGATTACAGGGGGTGCCGGATTAGACAGGGGCCGGATTATCGGGGGTCCACTTCAAACCACCATAGCGGGCAGCGTTTTTTGGCATGTGAAAAAAGTGCAGTTTTAAAATAGGTTCGTGTTTTTGTATCAAATATCCAATTAGTAAGTAATCCCAATGGAAACAATTGATTTCATTACAATATCATGATTTATTGATTGATAATTTCATTTCTTTTCACGTGGTGTATAAATTTAATGGAGTATCTATCAATGAATAAAGCCTGACCAAATGGTCATTGGCAAATATTTGCTTCCACTATTTGTCTCCCCTACTTCAATTACGCAACAGCAGTGCACAGTCTAGCTAATATTTGTTTTCAAAACACTTACCAAGGAATATCCTTGGTAAGTGCTCAATAATTTTGCGGTAGGTTATTACACTATAATTATTATTAATATCTTTCAATAATCATTTCTTCAAACCCTTAATCAAGAAGGTTCGGATTGCAAGACAAATATATACAGAACGTGAAATTAAATGCAAATAACTTCTTTTTTTTCTATTTCAAACACAAAATTACTAGTTGTATTAGTATTTAATATGAAACAAACTAAAAACTAAATATTTTATTTGAAACTTACAAAATATAATTGTGTATAGCATTGTTAATGAAAAAATGTTAATTTAGGATTATCTCTTTACATTTCAAGCTCTTTGGAAAACATTTATACCCCGTGTTTAACTCTTGACATTTTTAAAATGTCTGGCGCACATAATTTAAAATCCAGGTTCTTGACTGACAGATGTCTGCTTTGTTTCGTTCATTATTAATTGTTAACTCGGAAACTTGATCGCAATACCAAAAAAGAAAGAAAAATTACATTGTGTTTGAATAACCCTTTTCAATTTTTTTTATAACAGTTAATGAAAGTTACCAGAATAGACTAATTTAAATACTATGTACCTTTTTTAAACTGACACTGTTGAATTTCGTTTAAACTGTTTAAAATGTTTTTTTTTAACAAAAAACAATTTGAATACTGAAAATAGATGTTTCCTTACAAAAACTTCAAAACACTATACCTACGCTTGGTACTAAACAGTCCAGGGCCGTAACTAGGCAGGGGCAATAGGGGCACTTGCCCAGGGCTCAGGGGGGCCCCGGTGGGGCCCAAGAAGACCCCGATAAAAAATTATCTCAATTATTTTCATTCGTATTTTAATGAATATTACAAATCACATATATAAGTAACACCACTGGTGGCTCAGATAGACGGGGCCCAAAAAGGCCAGAATATGCTATTAGAATTTTTATTTAAAAAGAATCGTACCAAAACATCGTTGTTGGTTTAAAAATATTTCTAACCCTACCAGTCACCACCGCTTCTTGCGAGAGAAGTTTTAGTAAACTGAAGTTAATTAAAAACTATTTAAGATCGTCGCTCTCACAACAGTGTTTGTCGAACCTGTCTATTATATCAATTGAATCTAACATAGTGCAAGAAATAGATTTTAATAATATAATTGATGAGTTTGCGGAGAAAAAAGCAAGAAGAATGCAATTTAAATAAATTTTTAATTCGTTTTTCTTCATAAATATAAAATAAAAAAAAATTACAAAAAATATGGACAGGACCAATTTAAAGATTCCTTATTTTGTGTTTATTTATTAAGTGATATACCTACTAAACTTTAAAAAGGTGAAAGAACAGGAACTATAACCATGGTAAGTTTTTTCTCAATTTTTTTTTATTGAGGGGGGCCCAATTTGAAGGTCTTGCCCAGGGCCCACAAAATCCACGTTACGGCCCTGCTAAACACCACAAACATTAAAACTATATAATTTTAAGTTTTTTTTTTTTGGTGAACGTTTCTTAAGAATACGAACAGCTGCTATAGTTAGGAAGAGCTGACGCGCAAAAAAACATGTCGTCCCAATTTTCTGCCGCTATTTAAGTAATTTAGAGAATTTATATGATATATAGGCGGAATCTGTACCCATTTTAAGATAAATAGGATAAAAAATGTCAAAGATGGTAAAAAAAGTTTAAAATTTAAAAAAAATTCTGCCAGTTCGTTTGTAGGTTCTATTGAAGCCAAATAACCTGGAAATACCAGCGTAGATATGGGGGGTAAAGGGGGTAATTATCCCACCCAGGATCATAATATTAAAAAAAAAAATCTGAAGATAATACGAATACCTGACTAAAAAATAAAATTTAGAATCTTTGTAAAATTAGTTTGGGAATTAATATTTTGGTTGACACCGTCCTTCGTGAATATTCTTGTGTGATAATAAAACTTAAAAAAAAAAGATTTTTTCGCTTTACCCCCTCCAGAAAAAAAAATCTACATCCTTGCCAGCGGCAGATATTTTTAAACAATTTCTTAGGAGTGGCTTGGGGAGGGTGCAATTGGTTAAAAATTGGCAAGGGCGTATATTTTTTTCCTGGAGGGGGGATAAAGCAAAAAAGTCAATATTTTTTAGAAGTTTTATTAATATCACACAAGAATACTAACGAAGGAATATGTCAAGCAAAGTATTAATTGCCAAACCAATTTTACAAATTTATTTTCAAACAGTATTTCTAAATTTTATTTTTTTAGCCAGGTATTCGTATTGTAAGCACTATTAAGTTCTTACTTAAAAAAATAAAACGCTTTAATTGAATTATAAATAATTCGTAAAATGATGTTTTCTCTAGAGAAGAAATTAATCAATTAAATTTTTCTAAAATAATAACAGTATTCATTTTTCCAGCGAGCTAAGGAAAACTAATTTTGACAATATTACAAAAAAGAGAGAGAGAGTTAATGTAACAAAACTTTCTACAGTATTATTTTCACCTTTTTATAGGAGTGTGGATTGGGGAGGGTGCAACTGGTCAAAAAATGTCTGCCGCTGGTATTTCCCGGTCATTTGGCTTCAACAGCATTATCGTTGTATTGTTATCAAAATCCGCCTTTAAGATTGCATATTTTTAGTGAGTCTCCCTAACTCAATCTTAAAAGCGGTGTTGGTTTTGTAATGTGAATACAGCATATATAGCTACACAATCTTTTTGTTATATACACATGCAATAGCGAGATAAAAATTTATAATACCTCCAGTGTTATGCATGTGTATGTATGCATGAATGTGTGTATGTTGAGAAATTCAATGTAGGTAATGCATTTTGTCGTTAAGATTAACCAAAGCTCGCCACACAGTGTGCTGAGTTGTGTGTACGGTTAGCTTTATATTCAATGTACGCTAAACTGAGGTAAAGGCATTGTTCTTTATGTGTACTTTACCTAGAGTCCTAGACTATGCGGTGAAAGAATTCAAGGAGCATTTAGTTATTACTTGTCTTTATATAGTTCATACAGAAAAGGCAACCTGAATAGGAACAGTACCTACTTTAGTTGGAGATCGATGTAATCGCTAACATGACCTATCATATCATATATATTATATTATATTATATATTATATTTATATTAATATTATAAATGCGAATGTAAGTTTGTTTGTTACGCTTTCACGCAAAAACTACTTAACCGATCATCATGAAACTTTGCACATACACTCTTGAAGGTATTAGAAGTAACATAGGATACTTTTTATTAAAAAAAAATAAAAATTTTTTACGAAAAATAAGAAAATTGTTTGTCAAAATATGTGCAATACCTCAACCCCTGATATGCATGTCAAAAGTCGATTTCCATCTCAATCGCGGGCGTAGCCGCGGGTAGCGGCTAGTATATTATAATATCGTCTCAGATATTATAAATCGGAGTCCCGAATTATATTTTATCCCAGGGGTCGGCAACCTTTTGAGACCGAAAAGCCAAAAGTAACAATTTACAAAATTTCCCAGTTTTTAAAGGGCCACTAAACATTTTCGTTTCAGTATTATAGTATTTGCTTCTATAGGTATAATATATAATATATCCGAGGACGACACGTCGAGATGGGGCGGTGCGGGTGAGACGCGAGTGGAAATGGCTGAGAGATAGACATGGTACTCAATCATGGATCGATTGGACGATTTTTAAGGGTTTATATAATAAAATAATTATTTTTTGCGTATGGAACTGGAGAACCGCAACTTTACATCAAAAGAGCCGCAGGTTGCCGACCCCTGTTCTATCCCATTGATTTACAATATAATTAAATTTTAAAGAGGGCAAATTAAACATCCATTTTTTAACAAAATATGAAATGATTAAGGAAGTACGAGCACAATACCAAAAAAGACTTGATTTTTATATGAAGTTTAAATACGTCTAAACAAATTCTGAAAATTTGAGCGAGTTTAACCGATTATTTAAATAAATAATTGACTTCAAAAGTAAGCATATTTAACATTGGTCTTATGGCAAAGCTACTTATCCGCGGCGTGTCTTAACTGTCCCTCAAATTTGTCGAAAAAAATGAAAAAAAAAACTATCTAATTAAATTAAATTAATAAATAAATTAAAAAAATAAAAAACCGTAGTGTTCGACTAGATTAAAAAATAAAAAAGATTAGCTTTTCAGGAAAATTAGCTTGCAGCATTGCAAAAATAATAAACGCAAGCTAATTTTCTTAAAAAGCTGATTTTTTTTCTTTTAATCTAGTTGGGCACTACAGTTTTTTATTCTTTTTTTTTAGTTATTTATTAACGTCTTAACTTTCAATTGGAGAGTTTTTTTCATTTTCTTCGACATATTTGAGTGAAAAATATTAAAACATGTCGCGGATCTGTCGCTTTGCCATAAGACCAATGTTAAATATGCTTATTTTTGAAGTCAATTATTTATTTAAATAATCGGTTAACCCCTTTCAAATATTTAGAACTTGTTTAGACGTATTTAAACTTCATATAAAAAAATAACGACTTTAAGAGCATATAGTTTGGGTTTTGGTCTTTTGTTTTTGTCCATCACTAATATTCTGCCCTAAAAAGGCAAAGGGCAGTACGTGACATTTGTTGAAAAATGAGTTCATACTGAAACCAACGACAGCAGTATGTGCTGCAGCAATAATATTATTGTCTTTAAAAAATGTTTCCCCCATGTTTTGGTTTCCATAATCTAAAATTCTGGACTAGTTTGGGTTTTGGTCTTTTGTTTTTGTCCATCACTAATATTCTGCCCTAAAAAGGCAAAGGGCAGTACGTGACATTTGTTGAAAAATGAGTTCATACTGAAACCAACGACAGCAGTATGTGCTGCAGCAATAATATTATTGTCTTTAAAAAATGTTTCCCCCATGTTTTGGTTTCCATAATCTAAAATTCTGGACGGTCAATACATTTTTAGTAAATTCATAAGTTGGCCACTTACTGCTTTTTGCCTTTTTACGGCAGTATTATTCACGACGAGGCATAAAAAAAATAAAGTCTTTCATTACCACCATCAACACCCGTTACAAATGGAGGTAAGAAATTCCCCGCGCAAGGAATGTATGTTCCTGAAATAAATTGATTGTATGCAATTTATAATGCGACTCCTTATCGCTGTATTTTCATCAATTTTATATTTTCTATGTTATACATACGCCGTGTATTGTGACACAACAATATATTGTTAAAATGAGTTCTGATCCTTTTGTTTCATATTATTTTCTTTTCATAGAAAAAAGCTGATTTCTTATCGTAAACATTAATTTCATGGTGGTTTTTGTAACATATAACACAAAAATGAAAAAAATAAGTGTTTATATCTGATGGCCTCAATAAAAAACTCGCAAGACAAAGATACATCTTTAATCAAGGCCGTAGGCACGGGGGGCTGTTTTGGAGGTTCAAATCCCTCCCGAAATACCTTAGCCAACCCACTGTGTTATACATACACTTACTAAAATATTTTCGACTCTTTTTTCGGATCTGTGATACAATAATTGGATTCCACGTTTTTCGGAACGAGTAAAATCGAAATGTAATGCATTGTTAATAAATTAAATGAATCATTAAACTCTTTCATCGAAATCTACGTCGGCTGCCTTTTAGAGCCATTACGCACTGTCGATTGGTCGCCGGCGACTCGGTCGCTGGCGACTGTGACTTCCTACAGTTTAAATAGATGGTTACGCACTTGGTCGTCGGTCGCCGAGTCGTAAATAAAACTAAAATAAATTTAAATGATAGCCTTAGAAAAAAGCAATGTAGAACTGTAGCATAAACTACATTCAATAAATTCAATAGCGATTAATACAAATCGATCTATTTCATAATCACGTTACGTGTTGGACACCCGGCGTTCCACGCGGGTGACTTCTCTTGCACTTCGACTGTCGAACAAGTTGCATCGAAGCCAGATACACATTTTTCAAATCATAAATTAATCAAAGTTGATCTAATAATAATTATATTAAAAATTAGAAGATAAGGAAAACAATTAAGCTAAGTATTTTTCATATTTAAATATCTACATTTTTTTTAAGAAGCATTATCGTTATATATATATTTCGCCACTTTGTGCAACAAAATTAATTTAAACTGAACCACGTGCAAACTTATTCATAAAAAAATATCTATTTTCAAATCTAAATCAAACTGAGTTATTAACTTTCAAAAAAGCAAATCAAATCATATAAAAAGCATTCATTTTCAAATAAAATTAAGAGCATTATTTTCCAAATTGTATTCGAAACAAAAAATATCGATCGACATTGTTTTATCAAATCGAACCAAATTAATAAGAAAAATTATTTCATTTCAAATTATATATAGAAAAACCATTTAATTTTCAAATAAAAATAATTTCATTTTTTAAACAAAGTTATTTCATTTCAAACTATGTAAAATTCCATTTTGTTTCCAAAAAACGAACTGCATCATTCTTGTGTAGTTTGGATCAATTTGATAATGCAGAACATTTTCATTTCCAAAAAAAATTAAATTAAATTATACATAAAACAAAGAAAAAGCTTTATTTTTAAAACTATTGTAAAAATAGCAATAATAAAAATTTATTTCTAATTAATATAAAACATTTTGACATAACTTTATAACTTCCATCTCGAATACTTGTATCCATAGATGTTTAAATATATCTTTTCAGCAATTTATAGATTGTTTATCTTTCATAAAATAATCTGTAACAAACCCCTAGACGCCATCCATTTCACCCAATAGTTGCACGCTTTACCCAAACAGTTTACTGACATCAAATTATAAATTCATTCATAATTAATTCTCCAGCAAAAGAAACATTCTGTTACAGAACATAAAAAAAAATATTAAAAACATATTCGTCCAAGGTGGGGCTTGACCCACGACCCTGAGATTAAGAGTCGCGCGCTGTACTGACTGAGCTAACCGAGCTTCGGTACGTGCGGCGCTAATATTGGGATATTCTGTTAGGGCATTTCTCCTGAATATATAGTATATGGTGAAAAATGTTGAGTGACATTCTGCAACATTTTTCATTGATTTTCCGCTCCTATTAGTCGTAAAATGATATTATATAGCCTATAGCCTTCCTCGAAAAATGGGCTATCCAAAAATTTTTTTTTCAATTCGAACCAGTAGTTCCTGAAATTAGCGCATTCAAACAAACAAACAAACTCTTGTGCTTTATATATTAGTATAGACTATAGATAGATAAATTGTATGCTAATAAATAGTATTTGCAGCAAATGCTAACGTGCAATATTGCAATTTGAATAGTACCTTATATAATGTCAAATTTGAAAGTCACAAAAATTTACCAGCAATGTAATTTCAACACTGACTGAACAAAAAAAGGATCATAACCGATAGTTGTCATTAAATGTAGTTAATGAATAATAAACCACGCACACATTATAACAAGAACAATTTCAAGCGAATATATTACAATACAAAATGTAATTTTCTATTGGAAACACAAAAGACCGAGCATGCATACATTATAAAATATTGTATCAAAGTTTTTCAAATTGGCTTTGTATGTGAAAGGAACGTTTTACATAATAGACGCTCTCTGATATGACACAGTAATAACAAAAACGATATTGTTTTACACTCGTTATTTTTGTTTCACAAATACGAGAAAATTTAATATTCATATCGATTTTTTTATTATTTGTCTTGTGAATATAGTAATGCATTCAACCATGAGGTCGAGTAACAAAAACTTTTATTACAGTTCATAAAGGCCGGTTCTCATGGTGGTATTTTAATTGAAATGAAACACATTTGAAATATTACGAGTATAATACGCTCCACGGATCTAAAAGGTTCGGAAGCTAGTCACAAACAGCGTCGCAAAGGCACGGAACGTGCGCTCGTCAGTGATTGGCCGTGATCGCTCGTTGCCATTGTCACTTGTCGCTTTCCTGCTTTAAAGTACAGTCGAGTACGCTATTGTCAAGTTATTATTGCTAATATAGTTTCGTTGAGTTGCGAGTTTGTAGTTTTTCAACAGACTGTACAAGCGCGAGCCCGCATTCGCATCTAACTTCCGAGCCTTTTAGATTCGTGGCGCGTATTATAAATATGTTGGTTGTAACTAATTAGTAAGTATTGGGGTTTAACTTTGCACGATACGCCATTTGGTGAGAGAAATTTAAACGATAAACACATTAAATTTTGCATGCTGGTCTTATGGCATACTATACATATGTAAAATGGCGGATTCGACATTACATTGGGCCTAAACTCCGCTCAATGTAAACTTTAGTAGATAATCAATTTTTTCTATGATTTCCAAATTTTGTTTTACACTTTCAGCGTTATTACCTACTTCAGTTTTAGGTCAGATCAGAGACGGATTTACATAAGGACTAATGGGGCTTGAGCCCTGGACCCCTAAGTGTCAAGGGCCCATAAAAATTGTTTTATTATTATTTTTTAATACTTTTTCATTAAACAATGAGCACTTATCGCACAGTAAAAAATAATTAATAATAATGGTGTGAATTTTTGGGTGAATACTGAGATTTTTTAGAATGAATTTTGACAATGTTTTGAGTTTTTTATGGTATTTGTTATTAAATCTGGTCACCTATTTTTAACTCTGTCTTTGATGCTATTGAATTGAATTTTTACCCCCATTTAAAGATTCTTAATCCAACAGTAAATTCAGTAAATAAGCCCTAGATCCCGCAATGCCTACATTCGTCCCTGGGTCAGATGCTCTAGGAATGTTTTAGAGTTAAGTTAATAGGTTCAAGGAGAACATCGTAGAAGGTTCTCTTGTCCTAAAAAATGAATAAACAGCTAGTTGTAAAACTCACCTTCATATTAAAAGTGACATGTTTGTCTGGAGCAAAAGCACCTGGAAGCACTGTATGTCCGCTGGCGTGGGGTTTGAAGCGTCGATTCCTGACAACGATGAACATGATGGCCCCAACCAAGAGGATTATCACTACGGTTAAGATCCCAATCACCAGACCGATGTACTGACGGGATTCCGGTTCACCTCGACCTTTTTGCGGCACTAAATTGTATACACATATCCTGTTACTTTATCAATTCGACAGCAGAAAGGTTGCTTGCGTAATCTGAATTCAACATTAGAATTTAGTTACAAAAACCTAAACCAAATGAATAGGAGGTGCGTGCAAAAAATATTACGATTCATGTAACTGTTAAAACTCGTCATAATAAAATCCATTGAAATAGTGCCACTTGCGGTCAGAACAATTATCGTCCCACTTGCGGTCAATCGATATTATTAAAAGAAAACAATGTTAGGAGTGACCCCACTTGCAGTCAAAGAAAATTTGATAATTTCTAAAAAACCATCGCATCAACAGCACCCTGTAATCATTTTTTGAGGAACTCCCCCATACCCCCTTCACAATTCACTGCGCAACAAAAACACCATCGCATCAACGATGTTGAATTAAAAAAAAACACACTGGTTGCACTCCGGGAGTGTCGGCAGAAGTGAAAACTTGAATATTAACGTCTTACGAATTTTCGATCAGCTCACTTGTCCTGACGCGAGTTTAACATTTTTTACCCATTACAAAAAAAGTGTACAACGCCGCTAAAGAAGTTTACACTTCAAAAATTATTTTTTACTTTTTAGTTCGATATAAAGCGTGTTTTTTAGTTTTTTTTAAACTATATTTATTTTCCACTTTTTAGTTCGATTTATTGTCAAAAATTTGCCGAAAAATAAACAATTTTTTTTTCGGCGTGGACGGGATTAGAACCCACGACCCGTGATGCCGAGAGTTGACGTCAGCCGAAGACTAGCGCCTTAGACCGCTCGGCCACCGATTGCTGTTGATGTAGTGGCATAACATACTAACAGTAATAAACCACACAGTACCTAGCAATTACTCTCACTTAGAGCGTTTTCTCGCTTACCCAGTTCTCACTTGTCCTGACGCGAGTTTAACATTTTTTACCCATTACAAAAAAAGTGTACAACGCCGCTAAAGAAGTTTTCACTTTAAAAATAAAAAATGAAAACAAACATTGGCTTTAGTAATAAGAATGAAAATTAGTTGTGCCATATTATCTTGATGTTTGGAAAAATATGTTACATTGCATTTGGAAAGATAACTTCGTGACTTATTCTTTCTGTAGGAAATTTGGAATTAACGATTTATAAAGTTATTATCTTGACCGCAAGTGAGATTACCCCTGACATTATTTGCATTTTATCATACTGATTGACCGCAAATGGGACGAAAATTGTTCCGACCGCAATTGGGGGGGACACCACGACACTAGTATTCGGTTGCAGAAAGCATTGTCAGAACATTTATATATTATATTCCTCCATAAAAAACTATATAATTTTAATTTGATCCTGTTTGAAAAATAAATCATCGATTGAAACGATCTTTTTCTTAAATTGTGTATACATGCATTTAGCCTCGTTTTTGATACAGTTTTCACTTCAAAACAACAGTTCCCTACGCGTTTTGATCAAAATTTAGCTTAAAAAGCGATTTTTTTTAGGTAGAACAATTATTTGTTTTATGTGAGTACAATCGAATATTCTAGATGACAGGGAGTTTGAATACGACATTAGACTACTCCTAATGTATTAAAACTGTAATTATATGATCAAGGTCATTGTCAAATCAAGTTTTTTTGACAATCCTTTCTGGAACCTACCATAAGGCTTTATTATCTAATGTTAAAGTAAAGGCTGATAAAGATAAATTGTAAGGTTACTTCAGCCAGAAAAAATATTAAAGTATTTTTTTAAAAAAGGAGTAAGATTTTTTTAATAAAATAACATATTTTTTTACTTATTTAATATTATTATAATTTTTGAAAATATGATTTTTTTCTGATATTAATATTCGTCTGAATATTAATATTAGTCTCAAATACATATCAAAGATTAATATCACATAATGCAAGTATGAAATGAACGTCGTCTCATGTATGATATTAGTAAACTTACCAACTATGTTGCGGTCACTTTTGCTCGGCGTTGTCTGGACCTCGTCTCTTTGAAGAGGGTATTCCTTACCGACTGCCATATTATCCTCAGGCAATCCAGGCATCGCCGCTACCGATTCAAGTTCCTCTTCGGTGAAGTTGCCCATCGGGATGCCTGCAAACACATTGTATTATTTGAAGTCACTCAAATTGAAACTTATAACAGTATTGTAACGCAAGACCTCAAATCACTGTCTATTCAATTGTTCATATCTAGAGAGACTTGTTCAGTCGCATATTGTTACTACTATTATACAACTTTTGACGTGTTATGAAATTAATATTGAACATACACGAAAGCGAGTTCACATTGATGATGCCATTTTGAGCCCTATACTATTTTTATGGAGCGCTTTTGAGAACCAGAACGCTTTCCAAAACGTGTTCTTTTAGTAACTGTATTATTAATAGCTTAATTCTGTAAACTGTTATTAGTGGAATCGTTTTTGACGTGATAACGTCTTATAAATTAATGAAACACCGGCTGCACGCACGAAAAAGAGTAACGTTCCGCAAGCGAGAGCGCGATATAAGCGATAGTCTGTCTCTTCTCGCGTTACGTCAGAGATTAGTGTGCGTTCAACATTTTTTTCGGCTGTTCCAGCGAAAGCTACATCTGACAGATGGCCAGATAAATTATACGGTTTGTTAACAAATATATAATATATATACATTCTTTTAAATGTCTTTTATAATTGCTTAAAAATATGTATTTTGCTTTGGTTGATCAAATTATTAGTCGGTAAAAATATAGTTTGACAGCTACTAAAATTTAGGTTATGTATTATTAAATATGATATTCGAGCGGAATACGTTATCACGTAAAACTATCGTCCGTAAACCGACTTTACAGAAAACCAATTTTTTTTTTATTGTTTCAAAACAACTAGTTATTCTAGGTAATACAGAAATCAAAAATATTTTGCATTTGACAATAATTTAAGAAAATATAATCTTTTCTAAAATGTACTAGTATTGTTATGTTCCGGACGTCAACACACAATTATCACGTCTTAAATACATTGCACTGGACTATTACTATAGTATGTGAGTGAATGAACAAGTTAGGTGTAGTAACAACGGTTATTGGCCACCGCGCTCCGTCCTGTTCCGCTCCCGACAGACGGACAGACGGACGGGCCGTTGAGAGTTACGTAACTCACTGACGAGAGCGGCCAAACAACATGGTTTTTCAATCGTACCTCACGAGAAAAGACTTTATCTCAAAACCGTTCTCCATTTACACTCAACGGAGGAAGCGTGTTGCTAAAGTATAGCGGATGTAAACAGTTTAAAGTTTACAATCATCGAAACTTAGGTATATAAAGGATCAAAACTTTAATGAAAAGAAATCTCTAGTGACTAGTTTATTTATCTTGGAAAGTTAAATATTGTGGTCTAACACTGATCGATACTTTTACGAGATACAAAATATATTTGATTGAAATGTCTGGTAAATACAATAATACAATTCTTTGTATGGATGTATGGATTTAACTTAAAAACTATTTGACGAGATTGAATGAAACGTTTTGAAGTTAAACTTCTTTAGGCACACTTGAATTGGGGAGTAAGCTGGTAAATGTCTGACGAAAGCGTTTACGGAAGTGCGTCATCGGGCGAGGCGAAAGGTAGTTGAGAGGGAGATATAAGTTAGTGAAGATAGTAAGAGAGAGAGTTATACGTTTCGTATATTATAAGTCGAGAGGGAGATATAAGTTAGTGAAGATAGAAAGAAATACGTTTCGTATTTTTGGACAACTATTTTTACGTTTAATATGAAAACAATTGTTTTTGCATCAAAAATACATTTCATCGAATTTTGCTGCATTTTGTAACGGGAAATAACATTTCGTCTTTGTAGATATGTGCTAGAGAGTGAGGTTATATTATGACGTTAAATCAGGATGTCTTGGCGGCCGAAAATATAAACAGTACTCTTTACTTCCCAGTCGGGATCATCTTTATGTAATATTCTACGTTTAAAGTAAATAAAATTGTAAATTCATTTTAAAGTTCATATTTTGTGAATTTTCAGGTGAATAATAATAAATTATGGCAGGAAGTTTTACCTCAACCGTGTGGTCTAAAGCACACTCGCTTTTTTTGAAATGTTTAATTTCACTATTTAATCGCCAAGTTAATTACAGAAGAAACTCACGCTAGTTTGCGAATACGAAATAACTTACTTAAGGATGTATTTAATTTGGTGCAGATGCTGGATTGATAACATTAAAATTAAGTAAAAAATATTATTTTAAGGGATGAATCAAGGGGTCAATTTTTTTTGTTTTGTCCAAAAACAAAGTTTAAGTTTACATAATAAAGCCACACTGCCTGTATTACCAAATACACTATATTGTCGGCGGGGTTCGGCACCGCGGCCCGATTTTTTTTGTTTTGAGGTCACCCGAATCCAAAAACCAAATTTTTAGAAAAATTCTCTGCGTCTGTTTTTTTGTCTGTGAACACGATACCTACATGTCAAACGTATGAACAGATTAAAACCAAATTTTGGGGGAATGTTTGATAATATGCAAATATGAATAGCCCTGTATAATGCTATAACGTTGTTTTTTATATAATAATGGTATACTTTTTATAACGGTTTATTATTCTATTTGTTTTTTCAAGAAAGTTTTGTTAAAATTTTTTTGACGTGATAACGTCTTATAAATTGATGAAACACCGGCTGCACGCACTTAAAAGTGTCACGTTCCGCCTGAGCCTGGGCGTGCAAGCGAGAGCGCGGTATAAGCGATAGAGAGGCACGATCGGCCCAAGCGTCGGCTTGTACGCATCAGAGAGTTCATCAATGTTTCTTTATGACGTTATCACGTAAAACTATCGTCCGTTAACCGACTTTACAGACAACCAATTTTTTTTTCCAAACTTAGTTTCGGAATTTTGAAAAATCAGCTGTTCCTTTGTTCTGTAGATCTGTCAGAAAGTAATTAGTTAAGTATGCTTTGATAAATTTTTATATGACGTGGAACATTATGTAGGTAACTATGCCAACGAATAGCAAATATCATATTTAATACTAGCCATTACCCGCGTCACCCCACGCGACTTCAGAAATTTTATTTTCTTTAGTATACCAAAGGTCAATATTATTGAAGTTGGAATGGTCCCGTCGCCAATTGGCTGGAATGTTATTTTATTTAAAACCTGCAATGTTGCATTGTCACCTGGAAAACTATTATAGTAGTTAGTCGTTGCAAAAAAATTTATCGAGTAAAGACTATATGAAGAAAAATTGAAAAACTGCGGACGTAATAATTACTATTTTTAAAAAGCAGATTCAGATATTTCTTTACAAATACGGAAAACTCTAATACAACTGGATTGAGTAGAACTAGAATGTAACCAGCTTTAGAAATGTCTATGAGCTTGTAAAAAATATAAAGCCACAAAATAATTGAATTAAGACTTGTCTACCTATTTACAGATGTGACGCTTCGCTATCTGTATGCAATCGTACATAACTGACATATTCCAGTGTACGTTTTTTTTCAGTTTAATTTATAGTAACACAATTTTCCCTACCTGTCAGCTCAGAATAGCAAAAAAAAAAATAAATTTGCTATAAAACACAGTTTGGCTTTTTAGAAAACCATACAGCCATATGTTATTTTTTTATATAACAAAAACATCGGATTTACGTAGATAATATTGCTAATTTAGATAGCAATTTAAGTTTATTTTCTTGCAAAAACTATATGATGACATTTTAAAAATTCCAGACAATTGGGACCATTCCAACTTCAATAATATTGACATTCGGTATAATAAAGAAAAAATTTCTGATATCGCGTGAGGTGACGCAGGTAATGGCTAGTATTAAATATGATATTTGCTATTTGTTGGCATGGTTACCTACATAATATGTTCCACGTCATGTAAAAATCAGTCAAAGCATGCTTAACTAGTTTATTTCAGATCTACAAAACAAAAGAACAGCTGATTTTTTTTTATTTTCAAAATATTTCCGAAATTATAAAGTTTAGAAAAACTTTAACGAAACTTTCTTGATAAAATAAATAGAATAATAAGCCGTTGTGAAACGTATACCATTATTATAAAAAAACACAGTTATAACGTATATCTCTTCTGCGCATGCACCGATTTTCCCCAAAAACAATAGGGCGCTTCATATTTGCGTATCAAATATCCTCCCAAAATTTGGTTTCAATCCATTCAACCGTTTAATCTGTATCGTGCTCACAGACTAATAGACAAACAGACGCACAGAGTTTTTTCCAAAAATATGTTTTTTGATTGGGGAGACCTCAAAACGAATTAAAATATTGGTATAATACGATAATAGATTTATTTGACGAATATACAAAAATCTGAAATTTTAATATGGTTATTTATTATATGGTTATCTCAACTAACTTTTATTTAAATTTTGGATGTTAAGTTTTCAAGTAATTAAGTATTAAAAATGTGATTATCAATCAGTTCGTGACCATGTAATGTACTATTTAAACATACTATATTAATTTACAAAGTTATCTGAGACTAAGATGTAAAGCGTAAAGCTCACATAACAAATTTCTGAAGTTGTGCCAAAGCTATATGTAAATCTAATTTGTCTTTTCATACTTTACTTCAAATCGTGGTCACACAACGGCAATAAAACTTTCCCAACTCCGCCGAGTTAACGGTAAGTGATTTTTTCTTTCCACTTTCTATATTTTGAAATATGGATACCTTAAATTTCTTTAATGTAAGGCTGAAAGATTTTCCGGCATGTTTGAAAATGGGGTTTTTGTTCACAGAGTGTGGTTACAATCGATATGTACAATGCCGGCGAACGGCTGTAAAACCACCGCGGACAGGACTGTAACAATATAATTTTTAATATGGGAAATGATCTAGAATGTCGATTAAGAACAGAGTCGGCATCGGAAATTTAGTGGTGACTACTTATAGCAGTGAAATGTATACCTACTAGGTGAAAAAACGCGCAATAATATATACATTATACAGTATGTAAACGCATAGGGAAATTAGCACTGGGGAAAAAATACTTGAAACAGATTTAGCCATGACTGCATTAATTGTTATTTCTATTGAATTATCGTGGTAATCTTGAGGATTTCTATTTTATTTTACTTGGCTTTTTTAATAATAAAAAGCTCTTATAAATCATTATTTTAATTTTGTTGTACAAAAAT
The DNA here is from genome assembly GCA_963575645.1 of Xanthostigma xanthostigma. Classification (NCBI taxonomy): domain Eukaryota; kingdom Metazoa; phylum Arthropoda; class Insecta; order Raphidioptera; family Raphidiidae; genus Xanthostigma; species Xanthostigma xanthostigma. The sequence continues at coordinate 12,996,045 of OY754467.1, forward strand.
AAAACAAAAAAACAACTCCATCTGTTTGGAAACATTTCATTCAAAAATTGTCTGACTAATATGACGTATGAGCCTTGGTAAATCAGTGACCCAATGTCTTTAGGTTTAACACGAATAGGCGGAGATATTTGATCTCGCACCATATTTAAGTATTTTTGGGAATTTAATGTCCCATTAATAAAAAAAGTCCGATTATGTTATAATCATTTGAATATTTTCTTCGGTAGTATACCTACACATTCATTTTGCAAAAGAATATTATCTGTCAATATTGAAAAACAAGATTTCAAGGCTCACTCTGATCCAGTCAGTTTTTCCCAATGTTAATTTCCCTATGTGCACCTTACGTGTTTACATACTGTATATATTACACCACAAGGGCCGAAGGTTTGACATTCTTGCACTGCGCGCCATGATGCCCGAGGCGAACAGTTGATGTTATTTTTTCTATAATGCCGCCTGAGCGTACGTATTTCCCGCATCAATGCGTGTAATCCCACCAATGCGTAAATGTTGATGTCGAAAGTATCTAGTTACATACTTTCGATCGAGGTATGAAGAAAATAATTAATACAGGCAGAGTGGCTTTATTATTTTTAGCAATAATATGAGGATAATGGATCAATAAAAAATGCTGCAATATTCAATTGTAACTTTCTTTTTGTATTCAAAACTTCCTCAAGCTCTTGAAAAATAGCTTAACATTAATCTTAATATTGTGCATTGCTTTATAATATTTTATTATTTTTGCTGTATTCAGAGACAAACAGTTCTAATTTAAAATTTTAAAAGTTATAAACATTTTAGAAAAGTGAGGTTTGTTTTCTGCGAATAAAACTCAAAAACTATTTCACCCTAAATTAAAATTAGAATAATTGGTGGTAGAGTTCCTGAAAATGGTATTTTTTTGTAGGAAATTTCCTGCTCTTTCAGAATCTTCTTTGTGATTTCAGATATCTGCAATAGTTTTTGAGATATTCGCAAAAAACCAAACCCCTCTTTTTTTACCCGTCCCCGGCGAAGCCAAAAGGAAGGGTTATAAGTTTAGCAGTATATGTATGTTTGTATTTACGGATGTTCCACCGTAGCGTCTAAACTATTCATCTGATTTTGATAAATAAGGTGTCAATCGATTTGTTATTATGGCCCGGGCAACGTAGGCTACATTTATTTTGAATTGGTCCCAGAGGGGAACAAATTGAAAAAACAAATAAATAATAAGTCCAAAAAAATAATTTAAATAAAAAATAAATTCATTAACTAAAACTCGACTACTGAAAAGTATGAAACAAGAAAATATTCTCATCTGAGGATAGTCGTGGTCGTATGCCATCTCATATATTATAGGTATGAGGCTCCTCTAGATGTATAGCGTGATGCACTTTGCCCTAGAGCTTATGATCGCTTAATTACTACTGTTAAAATGTAATGTTTTGTTAGAGTAGGTGGCATATGACCAGGGCTATCCTCAGATGAGAATATTTTCTTGTCTCATACTATTCAGTAGTCGTGTTTTAGTTTTTGAACTTATTTTTTATTACTAAAATGTTTATCCCCCCCTGTTCAACTTTTTTCAAAAAGTTTCTAGATGTCATTTCAAATCAAATGATAACATGATCATAATTTTCGAGGAAGGAGAACTGGAATTCATCAAAAAGGGACATTGAACTAGACCAGGGGTCGGCAACCTTTTGAGACGGAAGAGCCAAAAGTTACAATTTACAAAATTTCCCAGTTTTTAAAGAGCCGCTATACATATTGGTTTCAGTATTATAGTATTTGCTTATATAGGTATAATATATAATTAATATATCCGAGGGCGACACGTCCCGACGCGAATGGAAATGGCTGAGAGATAGACATGGTACTCAATTATGGATCGATTGGGTGATTTTTAAGGGTTTATATAATAAAATAATTATTTTTTGCGTATGAAACTGGAGAGCCGCAACTTTACATCAAATGAGCCGCAGGTTGCCGACCCCTGAACTAGACTATAGGTCCCGCTATCCGATCGGCGCCTATATTATGAGCTCTATGCCAAATACACTAATAATTAGAGCTGTAAAAGTAACGAGAAATTGTGTACCCGTATATGTATTCGTTACTTAAAGAACCAGTACCCGTTACTTTCGTATCGTTACGTTACTCGTTACTTTTCATACGACATACAATCGTGTACTAACAGCATCAAGCATGTACCATCGCATCGAGGCGCGTCGCATAAGTGATACGATATGACTTCGTTTCTATAACGTATAACCCCATCAAACGAGTTGAACTGACGTGGATACGACAAATGCGAGTAACAAAATGAATTTGCAAGTAACGATTCGTTACTTCGAGTCAGACGATGTACCCGTTATAGGCCCCACTCACGATCACACTTCATGCAACAGTTCAGTGTTCAAACTTACAGTTCAGTGAAGCATGATAGTGTGTGGGACAAATAAACACTGAAACCAACACTGAAGTCAAGCATGAACTCATCAAATGCATCTTGATTTTTGAACGACTTCAGTATTCAGTGTTCAAGTAAACTGTTGTGTGTGTGGGTGTTTTTCAGTTCAGTTTTTGGAGTTCTGTGTTTTGTACAACTAGAAGCCAAAAATCTCAATGTTGCTGCCTTTCTTGTGCAGAAATAGATTTTCACATATTTGTGTCCTGGTTCTTAATAAATAGGGTAACTAATTCCAGTAAATAATTGTAAGTTAATTCATTCATTCGTAAATAATTATTGCAATCAAGCGGCTCAAGATGTAATTCATTAATCAAATAAACATGACTTCTTGAATCACGCATTTCTAACCAATTTTTCACCCATATTCTTCTTTTTTTTTCTTATTTCTCTGTTTTAAATACAATCCCATAGCTCTGAAAAGCCAATCCTCACCATTTAAATTACTCATTTAGTTCTTATTAATGAACTATACTCTATAGTATAATATTATAGTGTGTATATAATATAATATATCTTATGTATCTATACTCGACGAGTGTATGCCAACAACTGAACCAAACTGAACACAAAAAATTTAAAAAACTGAGCAGTTTGCATGAACTGTGTGTGGTGCCAGTCAGTCTTTCGATTAATCTGTCCAACTTCACTGAACACTGAACTGTGGCATGAAGTTTGATCGTGAGTGGGGCCTATTACTCAGTAACGAATACATACGGTTTGTTACAGCTCTACTATAATAATTACAGAACCTATTTGGTTTGAAGACGGATCTGTGACTTGACAAGCAACAAACCGAAAGCAACGAAGCGCACTGTGGGGCCTGTGCCGCTGCACAACCGCCGACATAGCTCTCTTGCTCTAACTCCAACCCCTCCCCTCTTCCAGTAACGTACGGGGCTGTTATATTGGGCGTCCATTATCAGACTTTCACATATATGGAATTCGTGTCGTTAAAAATAATAAAATACGTGCACAAAAAATTACGTTGCTAAATTTTTTGCTTTCATGCATACGTTCAGAATTTATAATTCCCTCTTGCAATGAACTGTGTAGGGAAAAAGGGACGCTAGAGGAAAGTTGCTGAGGTTTTAAAATTTTTGTTAGCATTAGTTTGGAGATAAGAAATTATTAAAGACTCATTTGCAGTTCATATAAGTTTTCAATTAATAAACTGCATGGTCGTGAAAGATCAAACGCCGATACAAAAGCTAATTTAGAAATGCAAATTTTTCTCATTCTGAAGAAACCACCACTATTATCCCGCAATTAAAAACCACGTAATATATATCAAACCGTATATTACTGTGTAACTATTATACCAGAAAACGAATCACAAACCCTTTTGAAATGAAATATAAAATTCAGATTTTTAGTGCTGGCGGTCATTTCAATGAATATAATATTCTAACACGTGTAATTTAAGTCATTGGGCGACGGGACCATTCCAACTTCAAAAATGTTGACATTTGATTATAATAAAGAAAATAAAATTTCTGATATCGTGTGAGGTGACGCGGGTAATGGCTAGTATTCAATATGATATTTGCTATTCGTTGCCATGGTTACCTACAGAATATGTTCCACGTCATGTAAACATTAATCAAAGCATGCCGAACTAGTTTATTTCTGACAGATCCATAAAACAAAAGAACGGCTGATTTTTTTTTATTTTCAAAATATTTCCGAAGCTATAAAGTTTAGAAAAAAAATTTTTAACGAAACTTTCTTGAAAAAATACATAGAATAATAAGCCGTTATGAAAAGTATACCATTATTATATAAAAAACATATAGCATATATCTCTTCTGCGCATGTGCCGATTTTTCCCGAAAACAAACATCCTCCCAAAATTTGGTTTCGATTCGCTCATCCGTTTAACCTGTACCGTGTTCAAAGACTTACAGACCAACAGACGCACAGAGATTTTCCAAAAGTAGGTTTTTTGTATTCGTGGGACCTCAAAACGGAACGATATTGTAAAATTTTTGAAAAGTGATTTTTGACCTAAACTAGTACAATTCCCCAATTGTGGGTTGTAATGGTAAAATTAAAGACTGATTACGATAATATTTTTCCCACGAAAACATGAAATTTCGATTTCGGTTTCGGCCGAAACTGAGACTGGCCGTAAAAACTAGTTTCGGTCGGACACTAAAAATAATGATCTGGCAACGCTGATTAGAATGTAACTATTATAGGGATTTTTGTTATTTAGTAAAAGAAGCAGTAAACAGTATAAAGAGTCCTTTTTGTAAGATTATGAGCTGTAGAAGAGAATAAGCACCAGTCAACAAGCGTTGATGTATAGAGCCAGAGATTAATGTGCACATTTTCTCATTTGGAAAATAACCCGATCAGCTGTGTATCAAGCATTTTACTCAATAACAAGCCAGTGCAGTGTTCCAACGTTCGCACTTCCACTGGAGCTATACCCAAAGTACACTCACTGGAAAAATATCTTATTGAGTTAATTAGCTTTTTCAGAATTTAAACACAGCTTTCACATAGGTTTGTGATTCCCGACACAGAAAACGGTAATTAATTTTAGATATAGGACAGGTATCAAAATATTCAGCACGAATTTCCATCATAACAGACACTAAAGTTAATAATTTAATAAACTAACGGTCCGTCCCGGTTTCACACGGGTGCGATAGATATAATTCTGCAAAATGTATTTCATTTGCGGTCCGGCTTTGAGCAAATTCTACCAGATTTGCTTCTGAACTAATAGCTTTGAGCAAATTCTAACAGCTGTTGTCGCTATTTGGTATTAAAACAGTTTTTTTTTTGTTTGCTTCGGAACTAATAGCTTTGAGTAAATTCTACAAGATATCGTTACATGTTACTAAAAAGTTTTTTTTGAGAAAACACCGTAATTTTGTACAAAATGTTTAATAAAAACTATCCTAGAGCATAAGTTGCACCAAGCAAGACACATTTACAAAATGTCATTAAAATTGGTTCAATGGTTTCGGAGATTAGCGCGGCCAAAATTGTGACACTAGAATTTTATTTATGATATAATATACACATTAACGTCTATATAATAAGAATTCATGACATAACGAACTTGCGACAAAGTGACTATTTATTTTGACAATCGCTCATTAGCGAATAGCTTATAGGCTCCGTGCAGAATAACAGCTCTTCACCGATTGCTTTGAAATTTTGACACAACACTGCATTCCAGCACACGCGTGTTTTTATATGCCTATTATTATATCTGTGACGGGTGAAAAATGATTTTTTTTTAAAACAACGCCACACACAGCCATCTGTTGGACGTTAAAGCAACACACGCTATACCTAAATAGTTTACGGCAACTGAAGAGCCATCTGTGGTATCTGTTAGACATAGCAACACACGTTATACTAAATAATTTACGACAAAATGTGCGCCATATGTTGAATTCAGCGCCATCAGTTGGCCGTTAAAGCAACATACGCTATACTAAATATTTTACAACAATGGGAGCACCGTTAATTGTTAAACTTTGCAGCAACACAGGCAAAACACACTGAGCCTCAACAACGCCTGGCCGGGTACAGCCAGTTTAGAAAATAATATATATTTTAAGAAGTGGATGTAATTAAAACGCCGCGTTTATATAATCGAATTGTATAACAGATTGTACATTCGGATACGTAGACCGGTTACGGTAGCACGGTTTGTTTTTTGAACTTCACTCTTTCCAACTTCTGTAATCAATTACATAGAATTTTTTTGTGTGGATAAATGTCTGCCGCACATATGTATTTTTGTGGTTCGTGTCTATACAGTGTGTTCACCGAAAATGGTAACAGTAAATATATCGTGTACCTATTCTACTAGAGAGAATAAAAAAAGATTAAACAGTTTTTAGTTCAACCGGAAACTGCTGAGGTATATTTTTTGTTGTCCATCTATCTAACTATGCTAATTTTATGACAATAATAATAATAAATGTTTATTTGTTGCGCCATTATATAAAATGGATACAAAACGTCAGTACACAGTTAAAACTCAGTACACAGTTAAAACTAATCCGATAGCAAGTCGTTTATAGAATATGGAACTATATTAATTATGGGTAAGAGTACGATAACTTGCTATGCAAAATATCCACTGGAAATTCACAATTATTGTTTTATATAACATATAACAGCGTTATTGGTCGTTTTAAGTGCGGAAAATTAATTTTTATAAATTAATTTAAAAAAATTAAATATGGTATAGGATAAGAGTATATTATTTACTATAGCGATCGCTATCTTGTCTTATATAGTGATAAGAAAAGAGAAAGTTATATATGCCTGTATCTATGATAAACAAAGATAGAAATATCAATTGGTTGAAATGAAATACAACTGAACGTTCAGGGCAGAATCGTATTTGGAAATTTTAATTTATAAAACGAATTTTAAATTTAAAACTCACATTTTCATGAAGATTGAAAACCACCGCTTTTTTTGATAAAGGGGTATGCGAATTGTCTCGCAGTGAAACGGGAAGGGGCAAATGTGGAGTTTTTAAAAAAACAATTCCGGGGTGAACGATAAACGGGTATGCGAATTGTATTTCTGGGGTGAACGATAAAGGGGTATGCGAATTGTCTCGCAGTGAAACGGGAAGGGGCAAATGTGGAGTTTTTAAAAAAACAATTCCGGGGTGAACGATAAACGGGTATGCGAATTGTAATTCTGGGGTGAACGATAAAGGGGTATGCGAATTGTCTCGCAGTGAAACGGGAAGGGGCAAATGTTGAGTTTTTAAAAAAACACTTCCGGGGTGAACGATAAACGGGTATGCGAATCTAAATACGACCCTGCTTCCATAACACAATCGAAAGCTGCATACAAAGTGAGATAGTTATACAATAATTCTACACCAGTTGCTATGACGTGGATTTGTGATTTTTGATTGGATAGATTCAAAAAATGACAGTGAAAGACGAAAAGTAGTTCCATTTTTTTCACGTATTTTTGAGGAAATTTGTGAATAATCCGCAAAGTTTTTTTTTTTTTGAACGTCAAAATTTAGCGTTTTCTATGACTTAAAAAAAAAAAAAATTCAAAATTTGGGTGCATAGTGTTATCGAACTGGACCCTTAATTATGTATTGTTTCAGCTTTTTATCAAAATCTTTGGAATCTCTTATTGATTTTGGGACATTGCTATACATTTTATAACCAAGATAGGTGGCACTCTTTTCAAAGAAAGTCGTGTTATGCTTTATGCTGTAATTCTTTGGGCGCGTATTATAAGCACTATTGTTTCTATTTTTGTTATCGGCTGCAGCTATTTTGTGTATGTAAGTAAGCAAATCTATTGCATAAATTGCGTAATATGTTGGAATACCATTGTTCTTAAAGATGTGTCGACAAGTTTCTCTACATTTTAAGTTAAAAATTAACCTTATTATTTTCTTTTGGATGATAAATATTCGGTCTTTATCTTTCGACATTCCCCAGATAATAATGGCATAATTGATTGTAGACGCAATGTACGCATAATGCTTTTTGCAACCCACCTTCAGTCTGAGCACATCAGCATATCACAAGATAAGACAAAAGGTAAATGTATCTAAGTCAGTCCGCCAAAACTTCGTCATTATCCAACGTAAAATTGTATATTATCTGAATAATCTATCACGCCGAGTAATTCTTGAATGACTTGCACACCTACTCCAAAAATTTTAATTTTTCAGTTGAAACTATAATAAACGTGTTACCAAATTTAAAGTTTGACAGTTCATTATTTTTTCATTGTTAATAATTTTGTAAAGAAGATAAAAAGATATTGTTGTGCGCTCCCTATTGGGACCACTATGCTTTCTCGCAACGGCAACAATGGAAAGCAGGTAGTCAAAACCCGATCTTCATAAAGTTTCCTGTAGAAGGCGATACATGTAAAGGAAAGATCTCAGTGCTTCTAGAAAAATCTCCAGGCGGGGGACGAAGCTATAAAATGCGAGCGGAGTGGTTGGCAAGTCAGTCAGTCAGTTGGTTAGTTGCAGCACGTACGTACAGTGGATTACAAATAGCTGTGCTGTTCAGTCGGTACAGCAAGACCGAGGTAGCTGCTAAGATATAAGATAAATGAGCTGTGTAAGCCATTGAGTGCAATTATATTAATCTGGTTTTACATAAATAGCTTCTGTGTTGTAAATAATCGTGTGAACATATAATTAATAGACAAGTGCGAATAAGAGTACTAGATAAACTTTGGTGTGTTCGTGTATTGTAAATATTTTGTGTACATAATTAGTGACTTTATATTCTTCTGTTACTTAGTCTTCTATTTTATTATTTAAAAGTTAAAACTATTATTTTTGTTTCTGTTAACGTTATTATTACCTACTGTTCAATTTTTGAAGAAGTACGCTTTCGTTGTGTGTTTAACTGTTTTCTTAAGCGTTCATTATTGTAAATAAATAATTTCCACCACGAACTAGAACAGTGTTGTTACAATATTATTCCTTTGAAAAACGTTTTACAGAAACCAATTTTCTGTTGACAAAAATTCCTTCTGTATTCTCCACTCAAGTAAAGATATGGATTTTTCAATTGTAAAATGTAATTAAAATTAATGTTCATTGGCGATGAATTTATTTAAATATAATTCATTCAAAAAGTCCATTAGCTTTCACACAATTTATGTACGTAATTCATTTCAATAAAACTTCTCAGAATATGGCAAATCCCGATTCAAAATCTGAAATTACTAATGTATTTATACAGTTACAAAATTTATAAGGTGTACAGAATGTGAAAATATACTTTGGAAAAGTTGTATTTTCTAGTCAATTTACGTTATTCGATTAAGAAAGCTTGCATAGTTCCCTCACTACGAGTACAATGCTACTTTCAAGTTTCCAAGTCCTTGAACTGACGAAGTTTAAGTAAACTTTTATTAAGTACTAAATCTAAATAAACTTTCTCAGAACTAAACTTACCTCTACCTTTCGATACAAGAATTTCAATTTCAAAATTATATTCGTATGTAGGTAATTAATAAAATAATCAAACTAGAGAATAAAGTTAGTACTATAACAATAGTTATTATTACAAAAAAAGTGAATGCATGTACTTAAGTACGCGAGTTATTAAAAACTAATTTTTAATTGGCATGCAAATTATTTATTATAATATTCCTAATACATCGAACAAATGTTTTCGATAATATTCGCTATCCATGACTACTGTACATAATTTCGACAGCCTCGAACTGCGCACTGTATACCTGATTCCTAATCTTTATTACACGAACTGCGCACTGTACAAAAGACCATAAAAATTCACAGTGCACGAACTGCGCACCAGGCAATTTTAATAATAATTATGCATGATCAAAGGAAAGAAAAATAAAACTTAACAGCTCTGCAAGTTTTAAAAGCACAGCGCCGTAACTGCTCGTTATTTTTTAAAACCCTCGAAAAGGAAAACTTTACACCTTCCAAAACCAAAATTTCGTTTCCTCTTTGACTATACTCAAAAACGGGATTCATAATGAATATCAGACGCAAGAATAACTTTAGCAAGACTTCACTACAAGCACCTCCACAAAAAAAAACTGCATAACTATAAAAAAATGAACATTCCCATCAAAAGCAAATGCAACAATGCGAAGATAAATAAATTAAGAAAAGGGATTAATAATTATTTTTGTAAATACTAACAATTGGACTAGTGCGGAATTCATATTAAGTATTACAGGTAATAGAACGAACCCTCATTAAAAGATTAAGAAAGTACGCAGTTCATGCACGTCCCATAATTTATAAGACATTATATAATTTTTATTTGTATTGAAATAAAACATCACCTAACCATTTGTCACTATTTTTGATCGCTATATGTCATCAGTCGAATTTTTGATAATCAAAATATTTAACAAAATGTCCAAGGCGTATGGGTTTACTTAATTCTTTCCTAATACTCATTATTAACTTCAATGGATCACAGTTACTCTATTTATTGAATAGAGTCAATCTTCATTTACTTAATTCTGTTAATTTTCTGGTAATTTTGATGTTACGGTCGGTAACTGCATTCTGTCAGCTTTGATCTTAAGTCGTAAAAATTAATATCGTCATTTTTTCATATCGCGCCAAAAGAACTATAAATAACTTCAAAAAACTTACTGAACATTCTGCTGCTGCAGTATATTTTTTTGTACTCAACGGGAAGTGTACATACATTTTGTTTTCAAATGGCAGCATATATTTTTTCTGATATTTTTGAAATGTCTATTTTTTTCTCTATAAATACCTACATATAAAATTTTCATAAGGTTACATAAGAAAATATTATATACCGACAATGTAAAAATAGTATGTTGCGCAGCTAGTGCGGCACCTTGTCGATTGCCCACGAAAGCGAAGCGAGTGCGCTCATTCGCTTGAGTGGGCAATCGACAATGCCGCACGAGTTGCACATACTATTTTTTATTACGAATTAAATTAAATTGAAATTAAAATTTTATTACGAATTAAAAAAAAGAAATTAGAAGTAATAAAAATTACAATTAAATCATTAAAAAGTTGAAAATTCAGTTAAAATTGTTAATGTATTGGTAACTATGGTAACTCTGAATTTGCGTGTGGCAAACAATAATTTCAGTGCGACAAATAAAGTTTCCGCACGCAAATGAAAATAGCTACTTTTCAACCGTAACAGCGTGCGTAAACATACCTACCACTTTTCCCGCATGAGTATAGTAAAAAAATATATTTTGCCACCCGAAAAAAATGCATCCGGTTTAGTTTGAAGTACAAAAAAAATATACATCAGAAATTTCCGATAGTAAACTTCGAATTGAACAAAAAAACTATTTAAACTTTTTTGTATCAAGTAGGATACACGGAATTATCCACTTTTGGTGAACATACTGTACATAATAAAAAAAAAAACTTCTCTACATGCATATTATATTCACAATAAATTACTGGCAGAGCAACTGGTGTAGTTATTATTATTTTAGATTCTATGTAACGTAAATTTTTTTTTATATACGCCTATCAACGTAAGCTGAACCTTGCCACTTGTACGTTTTTTAATGTGCAATAATTATTATTAGTGCTTCGAACCGATTACGATCGCCACACACTTCAGTCGTGGAGTCTTAAGCTCATACAATTTTTTTATTTTAAATTTTATTAAATTTGAAGAAGAAGAACAATTGTAGGTTATGGACCAGTGATTCCCAAAGTGGAGCTACCGCCCCCTGGTGGGTACTGCAGCGATCCAGGGAGGCGGTGATGGCCACAGGTGCATTGGGGGGCGATGTCAGAGTTCAATAAATAGTTTCATAATTTCAAACTTCAATGTTTCCAATTTACACCTTTCTTTACTATATTTTACGAAAAAAGTAGAAACATTAATACAGTATTTAATTTCTATTAAAATTAAAAAAAAAATTTCCAGGTGGCGCTGAGTAATATTTTTTTTCTGGAAAAGGGGCGGTAGGCCAAATAAATTTGGAAACCACTGTTATAGACGGTGAACATCTGAGGTCATCAGTGTCCATTGATTTCAATTATAATGAAAGTAAACTTACTAGATGTAAACGACATCTCGCTGACCATGATCCAGCGAGACGCAAAATACAACTGCACCCTAAGAAAGCGCCCTATCCGATGATGTAATTTGATTGTAACGTTACGAGCATGCTCGAGCACTAGGTCTGGCATGTAATTGTAATGAACCGGCTCGCTGGAGAAATGATGTCCGCCGATGCTGAAGTACACTTTTGCATGTGCAAACACCTGCAAATAAATATACTAAATTATTATAAAATTCGAAATATAAATATACTTAAAAGGACAAAAATCACCGTAAGTTGTGCAATAACATGAGAAGTAATTAGAAATTTTGTTGTAGTAAAAATAAAATAGTTTTTATTCAACACGGCTGAGTAATAGATATATAATTTCGGGGCCCTGCTAAATTCGGGAGAAATAATAAATTACTTCATGTTGACGCGTAGAGTGCGAATAATGAGCCGAAACTGTACGGTAATATATTACTGCATAGTTTCTGGACCAATATAGGAACGCGGAAGCGAGCCAAAACTGTATGGTAATGAATTATTACTGCATAGTTTCTAGACGAATAGGAACGCGGTAGCGATTTGTATATTTGTAAACAGCATCGCAATTCAGCGAAAGTCAGGGCCATCTTGTGTGCATCGAGGGCGGTGGGCACGTCAATCGACAATAATGAAGTGATTTATTTTTCCCTCATTTATCAGGGCCCCGATTACATATTACTCGTGCTAGTTGAAGTATTATGTGCGACCATTGATAAAAGGAGAATATTCCACTCACGTGTTACCGCACTCGCTACGCTCGTGCGGCAAATTTCACGCTCATGGAATCTTCTCGTTCTCTCACTAGTCGCACAATATACTATTATTATAAGTAATAATAGAAATAAAAAACGTTTTAATAGTAATTTCTTTACAGACATATTTTTTACTTGTAGAATTTGAAACGAAAAAAATGGGGCGCATTATTCGTTTTATCTCACAAATAGATTTTTTCATTGATAGCTACTCTCTACACTTCTTATATAATTGTCGCGTGCGCCCCACGTTTTTCGATTCAAATCCTACAAGTTAAAAATCTGTCTGTAAAGAAATTATTTTATACTTTTTAGTTCGCTTTAAAAACGTGTAATATTAAAAATGTTTTTTATATCTATTATTATTTTTATACTTTTTAGTAAGAAAAAAAACAACAAAAATACATCGTAAAAATATAAAAATATTTCATGTCCATAGGGGATAGAACCCGGGACCCTCGCGTTATTAGTATGGCGCTCTAATCAACTGAGCCATAGTATACTTTGTATAATTTACGCCTTACAACGATAAACAAGTGAGAATGACTTATATGTGTTTATTAAAATTTTCTTATTTTTTTTATTATTTTTTTCTTTACTTTAGTATTTTCTCGTAATATCTATAGTTCTGAGTTATGTTAAAAATTTCAAGTATCTATCTCATCACGAAGTTAGTTTAAAATCAATTACAAAGTTCCGCCCGACATACACGAAAAGCAAGTTGATATAAACGTGGTAAAATAGATCTGCTGGCCTCTGTTTTTAATGTTTTTTACATAAATGATACCTCACAACAAATTTTCTTATATTAAAATTTAATTATAATATGCTAGTAAAATAGAAAAATATGTGTAGCATGGAAATAGGTACAGTATTTTATATTGTAAATTTCAATTTTTCTATGGAAACTTTGTGAAAACTGAGATGGATCACTCAGAGTGGTCAGCCGGTGGCTCGATGTTGTGCACTACTGGTTCAGATGCATTCATGCACAATGTGCTTGAAACAGCACAGTACCTAAAAAGTCTATTTGCCAAAGTACTATGTCTCAAGGCAACTGATTCATTCTGAAATGTTGAAAACATGTTGCAATGACATTTTATAAATACGAGTACCTACCTAATAAAATTTTTAAATCTAAATGTTTGAAGTCATGTGCCGGAAGACTGTGAAAAGCTCTCTCGTAATAGACGCCATTTTCAGTACAAAAATGGTTGTTTGTATGCAGATTTTAATACACTTTAATGTGCACAATAAAATACTTCCAGATATTACAAACGTCAAATACAGGGATAGTAAAATTAAAATGATACTTAGCATTCTTTTCAGGTTAAAATTAAAAACAAGGGGAACAATGAGTAGGAAGTCGGATGTGTCATTATTACATTACATTGACACGTGAGGCGTCTGGGACGGTCGCGATATGTTTGTTTTTATTTGTGCGCGTGCCCAAGTTAGAATTTTATTTAAAACATTATTGTTTAGTGTTTGTAAGAGAAAAACGGTTCTAGATAAATTCTTTGATAGTTCGTCTATATCAGGGGCGGGCAAATCTTTTGATCGGCGGGCCACATAGCTCATGAAAATTTGAACTCGGGCCGGATGGCTGACGAAAATTTCACCGCAGGCCAAAAATTTGCAGAAAAAGATCCTCACATTCTATTTCCGCATTCGGAGAGCAAAATAAAAAGTCCATCCACGCATTCTATTTCCGCTAGTATTTTTCTAAAATTTTCTAAAATGCTTCGCGGGCCGGATAAAATTGCGCTGCGGGCCGGATCCGGCCCGCGGGCCGCCACTTGCCCGGGCCTGGTCTATATGTACCTTCCATGACAAACTTAGATCTTAATCTTGTGTTAGATAATAAACGGCTCAATAAAAAAGCAGAAATTAACTTTTTAGGTATAACATTAACTGACACACTTTCTTGGAATGCCCATGTTGACAATCTATCTGCGAAACTAACTAAAAGAATTTTTGCCCTTCGAGTCATTAAAAATAGCTGTTTTGATTCAGTTTGCTTATCTATGTATTATGCATATTTTTATCAGCTGGTGAAATATGATATTGTTAGCTGGGGTTATTGTGCAGATATCAAAAAAATTTTCTTGCTCCAAAAAAAGGCAATTCGTGTCATTTTTAATCTGGGTTTTCATGCCAGTTTCAAACAAACTTAAGCAACGTATCAACAAATACGACACATTTCAGGCTAGAAATAATTCGAATATGATTTTGCCAAAATCCAAAATGTCTTTATTTAATAATAGTGCTGATTATCACGCACTAAAAATGTTCAATTGTCGCCTCTTTATATAAAAAATATGGAATTAAATAAATTTAAAAAAGAAATTAAGGCAACTTTGCTTACTCAATGTCTTTATAGGTAATACAGTAAACCCTCGTTAACACGAACACGGTTAACACGAATTTCGGTTTAACGCGAACAAAAATTTGCTCTCGACAATGGTCACATAAGCTTTAATGTAATTATATTCGGTTAACACGAACCCTCGTTAATACGAACTTCGAACAACTTTTTCGTCCCTTCACGGTTAATTATCGGATAATACGAACTACAAAAATTCTCAAATCATATATTTTGATCATCATTTTGGTCAATGAATATACAATACAACTAAAAGAAAAGATTCGCTTAAGGGATTACAAAAGTAATTAACTCACATTCTAAAAATAGACAAAGGACTGAGAGATTAAAAATTCACTCGAAATCCTATAAATAGAAACATACCTCAAAATGTTTCCCCTCTTATTTATTGAAATGTATTTTGTAAACAAATAAAAACAAACTTTCAAACTCAGATAATATTTAAGAACAATTAATGTTATTAGATAATTTATAATAAATAATTATTCAATGTTTACTTAAAATAAATCATGATTTGACACTTAAAAAATGACTGTATTTTATGCCATACTCGGTTTACACGAACTCCCACATAACACGAACTTTTTGCCTGATTTTTACGAGTTCGTGTTAACGAGGTTTTACTGTATTGATGATTTTAGATTTTAGTTGTGTATTTTACCAACTTGTATTTTATTTAGTTATTATTATGTTTGTTGATTGAGATTTTGTGTTTTGACGTATCCACTTGTAAAGAGTAATTTGGATAATAAATACTATACTATTCTATTCTATTCTAATGAGAATCGATAATAATGCCTAATAACTTAACACTGCAGATGTCATTTGCCTTTTTTTTTGGGAACATTATAAGTTTTTGGGTTTTCCCATCATTAATTACAATTAGTGAACCACTCCATTGCTTCCGATAGAGCTTTATCTGAGGTTAATGACAAATTGACCTCCACAATCATAGTTCCACGAAATTTAAGAATGAGTCGTAAATAGCTGAACTAACATTGTTTTTGTATAATTTTTATAGACCTCAATTAGTGTACCTCTATAAGTTAGAAACTCGGGTTAGTGAAAAACCTTCATAAGCGAAAAAGAGATCGCGGTCCCTTGATCCAGGTTCGACTGTATATCTGAACCATACTGTTTCCAGTTAAAATAAAAGTTCCAATACCTGTCTCAAAACTTTTATACGCTTTTCATATCAAGTCAAGAAAGCTTTGAACTGGAATTAAAGATCATATCGATAACAAATAATAATTTAGCTGTTGTGTAATTTTTTTGAAAGACAGGTATAACAAGTGCGGTAAATAGGGATTGATAAACATCTGATAACATTAGTAGATAGAAACACAATATAAGTTCGGACAGCGCATTCATCTCTGCCAAGCAAACATAAATGACATATGTTTCATCATATATACCGAATGTTGAATAGAAAGTGGTGTGGTTTTAATGTATCCCGTCAATTCGTCGCACGACAATTCATTGCTACGACAATTTCTCGCGAGATAATTCACCGTAAATACTCTGTTTTTCTGATTCTCTATTTTTTTTTAATTTACGTGTAAATGGCCCTTACTAACGGCTACTAAAAAACAATATTTATTTCTTTAAAACTGCAGACAATTTTAGGTTAGGTACTGGTTTAATATACGTGGTGAATTAATTTATTTTATTCTAACGATAATAATTATAGTTGCGCATTTATTTTCGTACAATATTTTATAATGATTTTTTACTTTACTTGTTTATTAGTTGTGTTTTTGGTATATGTACAATTTTTATTACGATTTTTTCAATATATTACCATGCCAACCCACAAGTAGGCAACGGTACTAGTTTAGGTCAAAAATCTCTTTTCAAAATTTTACAATATTGTCGTTTTGAGGTCCCCCGAATACAAAAAAATATATTTTTGGAAAAACTATGTGCGTCTGTTTATCTGTTGTCAAACGGATAAACGGGTTGAAACCAAATAGGAGGATGTTTAAAATGCTAATATGAAGTGCCCTATTGTTTTTGGGGAAAATCGGCGAAAATCATGCGCAGAAGAAATATTTGCTATAACGGTGTTTTTTATATAATTATGGTATACTTTTCATAACGGCTTTTTATTTTATTTACTTTTTAAGAAAGTTTTGTTAAAAAAATTTTTCTAAACGTTTTAGTTTCGGAAATATTTTGAAAATCAGCTGTTCTTTTGTTTTGTAGAACTGTCAGAAATAAACTAGTTAAGCATGCTTTGATTAATTTTTAAATGACGTGGAACATATGTAGGTAACCATGGCAACGAATAGCAAATACTAGCCATTACCCACGTCACTTCAAGCTGTACAGAAATTTTATTCTCTTTGTTATATATCAAATATCAATATTTTTGAAGTTGGAATGGTTCCGTCGCCAAATTGGCTGGATTTTTTTTACTTTACTTGATCATTACTGGTTTTTTTTATAAGCTATCCATATTATTAAAAATTCAACTATGTCATTTCATAATTATTCAAATAGGTACGCCATAAATTTGGAAAATTTCAGATGAAAATGAGAAGAAATCCTTTCCAATTTTTTTTTTATTATTTAATTGGAAAGGATTTCTTCTCATTTTCATGTCATTTCATAGCCTTAAATATGTTATTAAAATAGTTATGAATATCAATAATAGTAATTTGGCGATAAATTCCTGTTGCGAGAAATTGTCGTTGCGATAAATTGTCTCGAGATAAAATGTCGTAGCGATGGACTGCAGCTGCGGTGAATTATCGATTATGAATTGACGTAGAACAATTAAAAAAAGGTCCTGTTTTATGTAACAATGAATATGAAATGCTTTCTTATCTGTATAGGTCATTTTCCATTCAGCGTTCGTTATGTAACCATACACGCATTAATATCAATATGTTAGTATTGCAATCTGACGAATATACGTCAGAGATTGTAATCTAGCTATTGTTATAAATTGGATTTGAAGTTGGCGCGACCAAAGTAAATATACATACAGATATTACACATCTTTCTATAGTGTGGGCAGAAAAAGTTGATATTGTATACAGTAAAATATCTCTTAACAAACACCTCCTATAGACGAACGGTTCTCTTGAAGTGATAAATTCCTAATTCTCGTTATACAATGGGTACCAAAAGTGATTTCATTGGAGACCGGATAACTACACCATGCTAACTTGATGTTTGTAGATATTAAAAAAAAATATATATTTATAAGAATTTTTTTTAAAAATTTATCATAAATAATATTAAAATCAAAAAGAAAAAAAATATTAAAGTCATAAATAATTACCAACAAAGTAAATAACTACGGAAGCCGGGTTGGCTCATTGGTGACTAGTGGAGTAGTGGCACCGCACACGGCCACTTCCAACATGTTAACGCGTGCACGCGTTAACATGTGTCCGTGTGCGGGATAAATGCAGATTTCTGCCTTATCCGTGTGCGGGATAAATGCAGATTTCTACCTTATCCTGGAACGGTAATCGAGCTATTTCTGTCTTTTAACTGTCAAATTCTGTGAGCAGCGTTACTTTTTGCATTGAGGTTAGGCGTAGCTGAAGTTTTGTTTATAGTGAAATAAAGTAATAAAGAATTTCAAAGTAAACATTAGAAATGAGTTTATTGTTCATCACAGGTAATTTTACATTTTCATTTTTAATTTTAACGAAACTAATTTCTAATGTTTACTTTGAAATTCTTTATTACTTTATTTCACTATAAACAAAACTTCAGCTACGCCTAACCTCAATGCAAAAAGTAACGCTGCTCACAGAATTTGACAGTTAAAAGACAGAGATAGCTCGATTACCGTTCCAGGATAAGGTAGAAATCTGCATTTATCTCGCACACGGACACATGTTAACGCGTGCACACGTTAACATGTTGGAAGTGGCCGTGTGCGGTGCCACTACTCCACTAGTCACCAATGAGCCAACCCGGCTTCCGTAAATAACATGTATAAACATTTATTAAATCTCAATTACAAAACGCGCCAGGAATCTGTTAGACCAAGATCCCAGATCCGCCAGACCTACGTCATTTCAATACTGTTAGATAGATAGATACATTTTTATTTACAATTTTATATTTACAAGTATTTACATTTGCTCAGTGTATATTTACAAAATTTTCCAACTGATTTTGTGTTGTGTTTAATTATTAATTACAAAAATGATTGTTTTGATTTTAATTTTAGTGCTGTAAAAAAGCGGGGAAAAAAACAGTACTTCAATACTGTTAAGATTTCATCAGTTAATGTCCAATATTTAGTTAAAAACGTATTCCAATTTGCTAGCTTGAAAGCAGGGCATTTTAGAGATAACAGGTGCTCACCACATATAGATGATTTTTTTTTGACAGCTTCATGAAATGTAGGTTAGGTATTTATTTGTTTCCATGGAATTTTTCTCTCTTAAAGTCATGGACTACTCCGTGTGTGTGTGTGTAAACAAATAAAAAACCTAAATTTCATGAAGCAGTAAAAAAAAAATCATCTAACGCTCTCACTCGCATGCATAATACCATTGTGTACGTACGTAAGCACGTGTTTTATGTACCTTTAGAGCCTGTTATCTCTAAATTAAAGGCCCCCGCTTTCAAGCTAGCAAATTGGCAACGTTTTTAATTAAATATTGTACATTAATTACTGATTAAATCTTAGCAGTACTGAAATGACGTAGGTCTGGCGGGTCTGGGATCTTAGTATATTATTACCGTTCAATGCCTTTTCATTAAAAAAATATTGCAGACAGGTGGTGTATATTTAAGAGATACTATATCACAAATGATACGAGTAATATATTACATCGATTTTTTTTACTAAAGTATCCGCGTAACTCAAGCCTGATTTTAAGTGGGTGTAAACATGAATACAGACTTTCTATTCACACATTATTTCTGTGGAAGTGAAGCAAAATTGTCGGAAGTTATTAGTTAACTGATAATTGAAAACATAAATTTCGAATCTGATTTCTATTAAACCAATTAAATGAAATTGATATTTTCCGGATCTTTATTCAACTTTGACTGAACTTGCGTAAAAGGCACAACGATTCATTCAATAACCATTTTTACCATTCCAACCCACAAGTGGGGAATGGTACCTACTAGTTTAGGTCAAAAATCACTTTTTAAAAATTTTACAATATCTTTCCGTTTTGAGGTCCCACGAATCCAAAAAACATATTTTTGAAAAAACTCTGTGCGTCTGTTAGTCTGTTTGTCTGTGAACACGATACAGGTCAAACGGATGATCGGATTGAAACCAAATTTTGGGAGGATGTTTGGTATGCAAATATGAAGAGCCCTACTGTTTGTGGAAAAAATCGGAGCATGCGCAGAAGAGATATATGCTATAACGGTGTTTTTTATATAATAATGGTATACTTTTCATATCGGCTTATTATTATATTTATTTTTTCAAGAAAGTTTCGTTAAATGTTTTTTTAAACTTTATAGTTTCGGAAATATTTTGAAAATAAAAAAAAAATAAGCCGCTCTTTTGTTTTATGTATCTATCCGAAATAAACTAGTTCGGCATGCTTTGATTAATTTTTACATGACGTGGAACATATTATATAGGTAACCATGGCAACGAATAGCAAATATATTGAATACTAACCATTACCCGCGTCACCTCAGGCGATATCATACATTTTTGTTATCTTTATTATAATCAAATGTCAACATTTTTGAAGCTGGAATGGTCCCGTCGCTCAATTGGCTGGAATTTTTTTATGGTAACTGTTTTGATAAGACGTATTTTAATGTTATACTAAATTCTGGTTCGTGCAAACGTAGGCCCATTATATAATTTACCGAACACACACTGTGTGCAGGTTTCCATTGTTTACTATTATGTTTTTTTCACTGTGTAATCACTATAATGGAGGATCATTACAATGTTAGCATCAGCAGGTATTATTATATCTATGGAATGAATTAAATTAACATAATAATTTGTAAATCTACCGCACCTTGCTTTTTTGAGGTACCCACTTTTACTCTGCATTCACAATTGCCGAAATATCTTCAAATACAGGTCATAATTTATTATTATCCGTTCATTTTAATTTTGATTTTATAAAGGATAGCGACCCGGTCTGGCTTCCCCTGGATTTGTAGATATCGATGAAACGTAGATATATTATTCAATAAATAAAATTATCGACCAATTTTTCAGACAATATATTAACCAAAAATATAACTAATACATTAACGTTTCAATCCGGATTTGGACCTTCTTCAGACCTGAACTAAAAAATATAAAAAATAATTATTATTTAATTACTAGTTCGCTTTATATAAAATTCTTTCAAAATAATTAATTAGTATCAAAATATTGAAAAAATAATAATATTTTGATACTAATTAATTATTTTGAAAGAATTTTATATGAAGCGAATTAGAAATTAAATATTAATTATTTTTTATATTTTTTAGATCAGTTCTGAAGAAGATCCAAATCCGGATTGAAACGTTAATGTATTAATCATATTTTTTGTTAATATATTGTCAAAATTGGTCGATAATTTTATTTATTGAAGAGTTCTAATCAGACGTTAATCAAAGATTTGAGTAGATATACATATTATGCTGAATCAGACATTTTTATAGAATAATAGAAGACCCGGAACAAACGGTCAGTTATGAATTAAACGCGCATTATTTAAGTCATGAATATAAAAAAAAATTGATATAAAGATATTGATAGGTGCTGGGAGGCTGAAAATTTGGATTTATGTATATGTTTTTTATGTGGGAATTCCACAAAAAATATTTAAAAAAATTTAGTTAGAAAATTTAAAAAAAATCGGGATCTCGATAATAGCGCCACCTACTGGATCCAACTATAATTAGAAACCATCCAGGTGACCCCATAAATTAAAAAAAATCATCAAAATCGGTCAAGACGTTTAGAAGGATAAGAATTACAAACACACGAACACCGGAATCATATATATTAATACGCTAAGATTAAAGATTTTTGCCTCCCTTTTTAGAAAAAACCTCATAATTTCTCCACATAAATTATATATCATTTTACAGATAATTGCTTGCTCTACTGACATCGACAACTAAAAAATTTATTATTGCTTTTGTTTTTGTAAATTAATGAAAATACAGCAACGCTGAACAACGTCTGCCATCTGACGGTTTTAATTTTGAAACAACGTCAACACCTCGATCTGTCATCTGACCTTCATATTGTAATACAACAGACACAATACTGCATACTGCCATCTGACGGCTATAATTTTGAAACAGCGAGCAACGCTGAACAATGTCACAGCAATGCTGCATGGTGCCATCTGGCTTAGCTCAACGCTTTTGCTACTTGCGCCTCTATATGACAATTTTAGTAAAATATTTCTTTGAACTTTGAGCTTCATATTGTAATACAACAAAAAGAAGAACGTTATAAGCAGTGTGCAAAATTAGAAACGAATCGAATACCTGCAATTATGGCACGCCGTTTTACTATTTAATAGTAAAATATTTTTTCCAAAAATTTTAAAAATATTTAACAATTTTAATTTCAGAAAAAAAATTTTGAGTGAATTATTTTTATGTGTTGACATAATAAAAATACAATATTATTATGTGTACACATAAATTTAAATGCTTATACATACGAAGAGATAGGAAATACGACGAATTATAATTATGTGTACACATAATAATAATGCATTTTTATTATGTCAACACATAAAAATAATTCACTCAAAATTTTTTTTCTGAAATTAAAATTGTTCAATATTTGCCGTTTTACTATTTAATAGTAAAATATTTTTCCAAAAATTTTAAAAATATTTAACAATTTTATTTTCAGAAAAAAAATTTTGAGTGAATTATTTTTATGTGTTGACATAATAAAAATACATTATTATTATGTGTACACATAATTATAATTCGTCGTATTTCCTATCTCTTCCTATGTATAAGCATTTAAATTTATGTGTACACATAATAATATAGTATTTTTATTATGTCAACACATAAAAATAATTTACTCAAATTTTTTTTTCTGAAATTAAAATTGTTAAATATTTTTAAAATTTTTGGAAAAAATATTTTACTATTAAATAGTAAAACGGCGTGCCATATGCAATCATATTTAAAAAATAATTTTGTAAAGTGATAATAATTATTATAGGTACTTATTTAGTGCGAATAATTCGCACAGGTCACACTAGTTTTATATATAAAGATAAATAATAACTGATGGTTTATACTTTATAGGACTACGGCACAAGGAGAGTCAAAATAACACGTGTAGAGTGTTTAGTATTTTCTGGGAAAGTATTTATCAAAACGTATGGGTCACAATACCGCAGTGACCTCACACATCTATACTGTTTTACCATAGTTTATAGAACACCCTGTATAATATATGGCGCTGGCTCGATAAAAAAAAACCTTTCGACGTATTTTTTTAATTAACAACAGTGGAATATATATATTACGGTCAATGTCCGAAATCGGGGCATTGTCGACATTGTCCGGATTTCGGACATTGACCGTAACATATAGATTTAGAACATACAGATTGTATCAAATCAAAACGGTCCATAGGACATTCTGTGTGTAAGACAGAGACGATATATAAAGATCCAAAGCAGTAAGTAAGAATGAGATAAATGATCGCTAATATAGTTACCGTGGTTACGTAAATAAATAATTACGTACACTGTACATCTTTTTACCAATTTATCAATTAAAACAACTACAAATAAATTTATTATGTTGGCGGTTGAATTACCACCATAAAACCATTTAATTATTTGGATTTTTTCCCGAGCAGTATAAATAGCCATTTTATCAATAATTTCACTAGTGAATACTGACATTTGATAAAATTGTGATTTTTACTGTAGAAAACAAAGACGATACTATCAGATTGTATAACTACAGTAACTAGCTATTAGCGATCATTTATCTCATTCTTACTTACTGCTTTAGAGCTTTATATAATATCGTCTCTGTCTTGCACACAGAATGTTCTATGGACTGTTTTGATTTGATACAATCTGTATACCGAGAACTATTAAGCTTACCTGAACATCTTTGCTAAACATATTATTAGCAAACAAATGTATGGATGAAAAGTTCCGAACTTTGTCGAACTCCAACACAATTTCTACCGGACGTCCGAGCATTGTTGGTGTATCGTTTCGCCATCCGACCCATTCATAACCTGAAACAATGAAAATGTTTAACAATTAAACGTCTTCTCTATGTTATTATTATTATGTTAGGTATTTTAATTCTTGAAATATGATTCTGTACTCAGTTTTTACACGCTTTATATTAGTTTCACTTGTAAGTTTGATGTTTGTAAGTATGCATGTTTATAAACTCGTTTGGACTACAGCAAGTGGTTTATATAGTCGTATATGCCAGCACTGTAAGTACACTGGCTTGCCGTGCGGTCTAAGGCACGGGTCTTCGCTGACGTCAACTCTCGGAATCACGGGTCGTGAGTTCTAATCCCGTCCACGCCGAAAAAAAAATTGTTTTTTTTTCGGCAAATTTTTGACAATAAATCGAACTAAAAAGTGGAAAATAATTAATATAGTTTTAAAAAAACTAAAAAACGCGCTTTATATCGAACTAAAATGTAAAAAATATTTTTTTAAAATAAGCTTAAAACAATAATGAATAAAATAAAAGTATTATTGTGAAAAAAGCGTGGGGCGCTCGATGTACGAAAATGTGGAACAAAGCGCCCCACGCTTTTTTCACAATAATACTTGTATTTTTTATTCATTATTGTTTTAATCCTATTTTAAAAAAAATATTTTTTACTTTTTAGTTCGATATAAAGCGTGTTTTTTATTTTTTTTTTCAATTATATTTATTATTTTTATTTTCAAAAACATTTTATTGTTCTGATGTGTACTATTGTACGCTTGCTAGCTCACAAGATGGATTTTAAAATTAGAACAGGGGCTATTTTTCTTGCTTGGTCGCCTGCGTGCTCTGAGCTCCGATCAGGAAACATTATCTTGTCACGTGGGCGACATTAACAAACGCCCACAACCAGACACTGCGCCATAGTGTATGTTTTGTTCAGAGACAATAAACGACCACTTTTGTTACCGTTCTATCACTGCGCGCGCACCGAGCCTACCTACAAAACAAGCTTGAAAAGACGTCTCGTGTGAAGCGTGCACATAAACGCAATAAAAAAAAACAGCGCTAGAAAACTAGTAGACAAATCTAGCAAAGAATCTAGCGGCAAAACCAGCCTCGTGTGCAGTGGCCTTTAAACACTATATCCGACAATTATTTACTGCTATGTTGTGAGACTATTGAATCGATAATTTAATTTGTAACTTCTAGATTATTTCATTTTGTTAGTTTGAATTGATGGCAACTGTAACAGAGTTGTTCTTAACTTTCTTATATAACTTAATTCCATAATGTATTTTACATAGTTAGCACTTCATGGTGATCAGTGGTGTAGATTGAAGCAAATGAAAAGTTTGAAACGTAAATTCTATATTATGACTTAATATTTAGCAAGGTTGTTTTTTATCTTACAAGACATTTATAATTTATAATTTGTAGATTGACACCGTTTTTCGTCGACTTTCGTTGTAAAATTGGTCTCCACGAAAAGCGCTTTTATTTTGACGCAATAATATATTATAGCCTATGTCCATCCTGAAGGTCCATTTTAAATATATTGGTGTAAAAATTCTTCAAATTGGATGAGTAGTTTCAGAGATTACCTCCTACATCCAAACTTACAAACTTCACCACTTTATAATGTTGGTATAGATCAGCCTCTTATTATGTCTTTCTTTTGAGTCAGTATTTTTACTTTCCATCCTTGCCTTACTGTTTTCAACCGTTTGTAGTTCCCACCCCTGTTTGTTATATTTCACAGTATTCTTTTTCATTTCGACTAGGAATAAATAAAGTTTTCTCCCCCAAATCCTTTAAGACCTTGATTTAACAAAAGTCTACTATATTTTGAATATTCATATAGCAGATGTTTAATAAAAGTTCTCTATAAAATTTGTTCACTTAAATTAACTTTAATTCAAAACTATTAAAAATTAAGATTTTGAACTATTCAATTGAAATAAATAATTAATGTTTCCAAATTTATATACCTATCTTATAAATTAATATCGCCCGCCACTGACCTCATTCTAGTACCTATATCTCAGAATAACAGAAGGTATAACATAACGCATAAAATTAATTTGGCTGATTGGTTGATTCAGCGGAAAACAAATTGCAGTTGGAGGTTTGTTTCAAAAGAATAAAGTTTTCTTATAATATTATATAATAATAAATTATTATCTTCTTCTGAAGTTCTATTATATTATATAAGCTTGTGACAAGATATTAGAGTTTTGCCTATAATTTAGTACGGAAGCCGGGTTGGCTCATTGGTGACTAGTGGAGTAGTGGCACCGCACACGGCCACTTCCAACATGTTAACGCGTGCACGCGTTAACATGTGTCCGTGTGCGGGATAAATGCAGATTTCTGCCTTATCCGTGTGCGGGATAAATGCAGATTTCTGCCTTATCCGTGTGCGGGATAAATGCAGATTTCTACCTTATCCTGGAACGGTAATCGAGCTATCTCTGTCTTTTAACTGTCAAATTCTGTGAGCAGCGTTACTTTTTGCATTGAGGTTAGGCGTAGCTGAAGTTTTGTTTATAGTGAAATAAAGTAATAAAGAATTTCAAAGTAAACATTAGAAATGAGTTTATTGTTCATCACAGGTAATTTTACGGTAACATTTTTATTTTTAATTTTAACGAAACTCATTTCTAATGTTTACTTTGAAATTCTTTATTACTTTATTTCACTATAAACAAAACTTCAGCTACGCCTAACCTCAATGCAAAAAGTAACGCTGCTCACAGAATTTGACAGTTAAAAGACAGAGATAGCTAGATTACCGTTCCAGGATAAGGTAGAAATCTGCATTTATCCCGCACACGGACACATGTTAACGCGTGCACGCGTTAACATGTTGGAAGTGGCCGTGTGCGGTGCCACTACTCCACTAGTCACCAATGAGCCAACCCGGCTTCCGTAAATTTAGTGCTGTTCCTGTTTAAATTTCTCCAAACTTTTCAAGAGATTATTAAAAATATTAAATCACTTTGCTAGTCTTTAAGTCATATTTAGTTTCAATTAACTTTCTTTATAAATTGTATTTTATTAGTAAAAAAAGCGAAGCCAATTCTGAAAAATCTGAAAATAATTTTTCACAATACACTCCTTTTGAATTTTGTGGATATTGGAAGCCATTCTAAAGATGAATTCAAATAAGCAGTACGAATTTATGACTTACGGGTTTGGAACCCGGCAGTGACATGTGAAAAAATAATTCTGTATAGGTACTATGAAAGGGGTGGCGAACCTTTCTACACCTACGTGCCATTTTTTTTCAAAAATGTTAAATGTCGCCATGACGTGCCGACAAGCAGCGAAAGAAATTTAGTTCTCAAAAAATGAATCAAATATAAATAAAAATACTAACTTTGATAATACATTGAGCGCCATGAAACTTTTTCGTATTTTATATTTGGTGAAAGTCAATTGCTTTCGACATCTAGCATATTTTTAATTATTTCGATTTTGCACTTCAACCAATGCCACCTGTGGCACGCATGCAATAGGTTCGCCACCCCTGTACTATGATATTATGACAATGTGTTACAGTAAGTACTTCACTAATTAAAGTGAATTCGTATTATCGAAAAGGAATATTATTATTTTATTGTTAGTAAATGTTTTGTAATTGAAGAGGGCTGGTCAATAGAAGGAAGCTAAATAAATCCAGTGTTGGTTTTTATGGCAAAGCTTTTTCTACAGAGCGGAAAATAAAGCATATCCCAAACTGAAGCACCTTTTTTGTGCTTTATAAAATAAGACGGTTCGAGGAACAGAATGGTGCGAATAAAGAGTGAACAATTCGGTCAACGCAGGTCGTAAAGTAGGATATAAAACTATTCTCTGTGTACACCAAGGCTTCCCAAACCGAAATAAAAAGTGAGGACAATATAATTGTTTATTTTATGAAAATACACTTAAACTACAGAGTAATATATTATTACAAGACCCCATAAAAAAAAATAATAATAATGCGTTTAACGTCCGTTTCTCAACTTTTT
Source organism: Xanthostigma xanthostigma (assembly GCA_963575645.1). Lineage (NCBI taxonomy): Eukaryota > Metazoa > Arthropoda > Insecta > Raphidioptera > Raphidiidae > Xanthostigma > Xanthostigma xanthostigma. Next base: position 13,024,365 of record OY754467.1, read on the forward strand.
GTCATAACAGACGGCATTCGCACCATTACTATTTTCTATCTATCACACTTCCCGTTGTTTTCTAGATTTTTAAACTTCCACCTAATAGCAATGGGTGAATGAATGAATTTTAGGACATTAGGAAAAGGTAATTTTGAGCATAGGAGTTTAACAATTTTAACTTTGACTTACTGTTTTAAAAACACAGAGTAGAATAGCTGCGGTGAAAGATGAAGCCAGGTCATAGTGACGTGAACGCATTGCGCCCGCCTTCTAGCTTGCTATTGGCTGTTTCGGAGATCCATGTGCGTCAAGTGTTCATTTTTATTCTACTGCTATATCTACCGCATTAAATGGATATGTCGAATTTATTCCACACGCCACTGTCTGCGGGCAAGTAGGCGTTCACTACCATATTATTGATGACGTACCTGGCTTCAACTCTCACCGCGGCCACTATAGTACTACTATCTGTACTGCTGTAGTAGTGGCTGTGTTAAATATTATACGTGTGCAAATAAAAGTAGAACGCTAGTCTTAAAAGGATTGTAACAAAAGCACGTTCAATTATTGACACTGCCCTCAATATTCTTTTACCCTTTGCTTTTTGCAACAACAATGGACATGTTTTATGCAACAACAAGGGTTAACAATTATTTATTCCATCTTCTGTGACCAACAAAGAAGTGTATCTGATATATTTCTAGATTATTGTTTTAGATAAAAAAAACTGAAATATTTTACTCGAGAAAGTCCTTGTCCTATGCTGGGTTGCCGAAAGGATTGTCAAAAAATTTAAGTTAATAATGATCTTGGATTGTGGTAGTATAATTACAATTTCCATACGTCAGGAGCAGTCTAATGTCGTATTCAAACTCCCTCTTTAGAACATTAGATGGTACTCACACATAAACAAATGATTGTTCTGCATACAAAAAAATCGCTTTTCAAGCTAAATTTTTAACAAAATACGTAGAAAAACGTTATTTCGAAGTGGAAACTGTACAAACAAAACGATACTAAATACATGTAAGTACAATACGCGCCACGGATCTAAAAGGTTCGAAAGTTAGTCACAAACAGCGTCGCAAAGGCACATTTTAGAGCCGTTGAGACTCCCACCATCTCCCAGCTACCTGCACGGAACGTACACTCGTTGGTGATTGGCCGTGATCGCTTGTTGCCTTTGTCACTTGTCGTTTTCCTGCTTTAAAGTACAGTCGAGTACGCTATTGTCAAGTTGTTGTTATTTTAGTTGTGTTGAGTTGCAAGTTTGTAGTTTTTCAACAGACTGTACAAGCGCAAGCCCGCATTCGCATCTATTTTCCGAGCCTTTTAGATTCGTGGCGCGTATTGTATATACAGTTTAAGAAAAATGTCGTTTCAATCGATCGATTTAAAATTCTACTATGGTTTTTCTTATGAAGAAATATGTGTGGTCTAAGGTAATTGTCAATACATTGGCCCAGAACCGCAGGGAGGGCATACGGAGTGGGACGGAGGAGGTTTTAGTGGGTATATGGGGCCCCACACTACCCAGGGTTTTCTTCCCTGGGTGTGCGTAAATGCATTTTCCTTCTCCACAGAAAAAAAACCTGCCCTGGGAGTGTCCAAAATCACAGTACGGGATCAAATAAAGGAATGGATAAAAAATCAGCTCAAGACATACTGGAATCAAATTTCGGGGTTGCAAAATGACAAGACTTTTATTAAAAGGCCATCTCGAAAGATGACTGAAGAACTACTACAACTCAATTTTCGTCTCATGGTAGGCCTCCTGAAAGGACACTTCCAAAAAATCTGACTAACGGGGACTTAAAGTGCAGACAGTGCAATAAGGAGACGGAAACAGCGTATCATATTCTGTGTGAATGCGTGCCTTTGGATCGTAGAAGACAGATAAACTATAAAGAATGTAGAATGAGTCAGAAGATTATATCAATCACCCCAGTCCACGGACTACACAAGCTAGTGCAAGGAACGAGGATACTAGATCGAGTGATATAAGAGATTGGGAGATAGCACAGTAAGTCCTAGAGGATGCGGTGTTCCCAGTGGCAAGCCGATTCCCGTTAATAAAAAAAAGTAATTGTCAAATCAGGTTTTCTGATAACGCTTTCTGCAACTGATCGATAATCTACATTTACGTAAAATCAGGGGAAATATGCGACGGTCCGGATTTTCTAAGTCGAATAACGAAGACAACATTTCGAATCACCTCATCTTACAGGCAACAGTAGTCTCCATAGAGAATAAACAACAGGCATTTGCATTACATTATAAAAAGTGTAACGCAGTAACAAGCCGCGGTAATAGCGAAACACAGATTCCGCTTGCCTTTGGGTAATCGAAAGCAAAGATTACGGTCTGACATTCCGCAATACGTACAGTTTGTCTATACTCTACATAGTTCAGGAATAATAGAATGATTTTAATAACAGAAATGTTGCTATTTGAATTACATTTATAAATCGAATGGTTCATTCGACATGATTTCTTTGCATGATGTATCTTAATAATAGGTGTGTTGACAATGTGCGTGAATGAACGAATGTTTTAACTCTCGAATGAATTTTGCTCTCGATTCGATTGTCCGTCTTAAACCCTGCTTACAGTGCTTCATAAAACAGATGTAAATAAACGACGTAAAAAATCGTATTCAATATTGTGTGATACATTAGTATCTCGCGGTACTGTGCGAGTAAAAAGACAATATTCTTTCGATATGTCTATAAACTTGATATCTCATTGTAACGAATGGATTTAGTTCTCATTTTTTATTGTGTGCCTTGAGAGAGGCAGATAAAAGATGTAGGTAAGTGATCATATTCAATACTGCGAAATGCAGAGTATGCCAGCTGATAAAAATCTGAGAGGGACACTTACATGCAGCGCTTCAAAGAGTAAAGAAAGAGCGTATAGTATAATAATTTATTACTGAAGATTGCAAGGGCGTAGATATTTTTTTTCTTGAGGGGGGGGGGGGTAAAGCAATTTTTTTTTTTAAATCACACAAGAAGATTCACGAAGGAAGGTGTCAAGCAAAATATTATTTCACAAACAAATTTTACATTTTTTTTTCAAGAAGTATTTCTAAATTATATTTTTTAGTTAGATATTTGTAATATTTTCAGTTTTACTTTTAATTATTATATTCCTCCCATATCTACGCCCTTGGGAGATTGTATTATAAGTCGTAACCCATAGATAAAAATTGCAGCCAATTGGGCGACGGGACCATTCCAACTTCAAAAATGTTGACATTTGATTAATTAATTATTAATGGCTAGTATTCAACATGATATTTGATATTCGTTGCCATGGTTAACAACATAATATGTTCCACGTCATGTAAAAATTAATCAAAGCATGCTGAGCTAGTTTATTTCTGATAGATCCATAAAAGAAAAGAGCGGCTGATTTTTTTTTTATTTTCAAAATATTTCCAAAACTATAAAGTTTAGAAAAACATTTTTTTAACGAAACTTTCTGGAAAAAATAAATAGAATAATACGCCGTTATGAAAAGTATACCATTATTATATAAAAAACACCGTTATAGCATATGTCTCTTCTGCGCATGCGCCGATTTTCCCCAAAAACAATAGGGCTCTTCATATTTGCATACCAAACATTCTCCCAAAATTTGGTTTCAATTCGCTCGTCCGTTTGACCGGTATCGTGTTCACAGACTAACAGACGCACCGAGTTTTTCCAAAAATATGTTTTTTGGATTCGGGGGACCTAAAAACGTAAAGATATTGTAAAATTTTTGAAAAGTGATTTTTGACCTAAACTAGTACCATTCCACACTTGTGGGTTGGAATGGTAAAAAATCATTCGAATGATCATTAATAGCCTCTCGAGACATTTTAATATTCGAATAGTTCGACTATTTTCAGTCGAAATAGCCCATCTCTAGACTTATACAACTACCAAGTAAGTAGAAAATACGTAGATATCTTTCTCAGACGCCAGACTTTATTGTACAGTGAAGTAGTGTGAAAATAATGACATCCGTACCCTGTCATAGAACATCCACGAAGCACAGAGCCCTTCGGCGGTGGCAGATTGTAAGATCGTACATCGGGATAAACTGTTGGGTTGAACTTCTTACATAGACGAATGACAATAGTTTAGAGTCAATATGTTTACCATTTTCTTCAACGAACTTGTAGTGACTGTCAGCACTACTTTTCTGTCACGCATATCTGTTGTAACTGGACATTTCAGTAGACATTTACGAAAACACTGATCGATTGTATAAATTATAGTTATTGGCGTAACTAGTAGTCTAAGTCATTCATCGTGCTGACAGGTCATGACTTAGCCTACAAGTTGCGCCCATAATTTTATTCAACAATTGCGCGTTATTCGTGTTTTAATTATAATGAGATGTTGTAAATATCTATTTATTTCTTTGTAAAAAAAACTGTCAATACTAACAGCACCAAACAGCACGGTTCAATGTTTTGGTTTGAGGTTAGCCGGTTATGAATAAACTCCATGTCGAAAACATTCGGCCTCTCAATTTTAGTCTCAATGGGTAACAACGGAGTTGTTGTTACCTACTATTTCGTTACGACTCAGAAAATAGTTACGTTTATTTTCATTACTCCACAATGGCCGAGCTAGTAGGAATCTTCATTGAGTTATGACAAGTAATAGGCGTGAGGACAGTATAAAAGAATCAAAGAATAAATGGTCTTAGAGAAAAATATATGTTGAGAAGATTCTAAAAAATGACTCAGTTTTAACATAAACATTAAGATTAATAAGATTTTTAATAAAATAAAAGTATAAAATACTACAATCGGCCATGTTGACTGAAACACCAATCAGAGTGAATTACGTCACGAATGCTAGAATCAAAAAGAATATAATTCATTTGTATACACTTGAAGTAATAAATCAACGTGTGTCGCTTGAATTTTTGTTAATATCATTCACTTCTGCAATATATTAGTTGATTTGTTGTTTATTTTATTCGTCTTCGTGTGATAAATATAATGGAACAAGGTTTTATTAAGGCGAATAGTTCTAATTTGCCCAGAATTGATTTGTTGATGTTGGGAGAGTTTCTTCCATCAAATAAAGATTTTTGTTCATCTGAATTTAGAAATGTAAAAACTTCATTGTAATTACATTGTTATTAATCTTTAGTGCGAGGTATAATTTAACTCACACAACCCTTAACACTTGTCATAGCTGTTATTTTTGAGGTTAGTTAACTCGCAGCTAAAGAAAGTCACACAGTTTTTACTACAAAGTCAAAGTAGGTACCTACTTTTAAAAAAATACACCCATAAATACAATATCTAATTGTTTATTTTAAACTAATAAATCATCAGTTGTCAATTTTTGTATTAAATTTGTATAATAATTCAGTCAATCATAGCGCACGGAGTGCGCCGGCCAAGGTCTCGCAAAAGCAAGTTCACGGAAAGAAATATTTAATTTAATTTTTTTTAGACAGATTAAAATAAGGTTAGAGAGGATATTTGTCTGCTCTTGAATCAAATTAATTAAGTAATAACACTTTATAGGTATGCCAGAACGTGGATTCTTTGATTTTCTTTAACGTACATTCTAAAATTTTTAAATCCTGGTTTTTTACCAGCTTCTACCATCTCGCTGCAGTCAGAAGCAGATTCCATTTGAAAAGATTTTGTCAATTGTCGATAGTGACAATTCTGCGCGAGTTACAGAGGCAGTATATTAAAAGTATCGCATTCTGATTGTTCTTTATAAGAAAGTGGTACTTTCTACTAGAACATCTATTCTATATTTATTTGAAAAGGAAAAAAATATAATAGGATTTTTTTTCAATTGATCATATAGGTATTAAGGAAGTTTGGGGGGGGGGTACTTTCTAATAGTTGAACATCTATTCTACCTATATTTATTGAAAAATAAAAAAAATACAATATAATTTTTTTCAATCGATAACATATTTTAACTGTTCTTCTCAACGGTGATGTCATCTGTTTTATCAATTTGACTTCTGTTTGTTTAGCTTTACTTCTGAATGTTTTTGTCATATATATTTTTTACGTTACTTGCTGAGCTTCTTCAAGATTGTGCAGAACTAGAAACAGAATATAAACTAATTAAACATATAATAATATAATTCAAAGAAATGCCTCATTTATCTACTTTGTTAATCTTTATTAAAAAATATATGTGTCAATGTTCTTATTCGATATGCATCGGAAAACATCAATGTAACGTTTCGCAGTGAAAAAAAACACGTTGTATTTTCTGCAGTAAAATTTAATTTTTCTCGATTAGGTACCGAGACAAATTCACTCGAGTAAAAATATGGTTCGAATCGCATCACTTATAGATTTTATGAAAAGTAACAAACGTCCGAAATAAATTACCAACTTCTGTCATTATTTTGTTAATTACATAATAACATTTTAAACTCTCTTATTGCATTAAATCCTGGCATGAAATTACATACATAAATCTTAGAAAAACATGTAATACCTGAACTTCCGGAAGCAACTTCTTCAAAATCGATACATTCTGTAACCATACTACTTTCTTCTAATTGCTTTTCACATAATTCAAGAGCCATCGTTTTTCGCTTCTATGTATGGTCAGGTATTCGTGTTGTTGGCAATTTGGCATGCAATTTTTTTGAGAATACACAGTTGGTTCATACGCACTTGTGATACCGACCCCATCAAATGATACTTCATATTATAGTTTTCCATATCATTAGGCAGCTGAAAGGAGAATAATAAGTCTATAAAAATTGATACATAACAAGAATGACAACTAAGTCCAAAACAAACATAACCTCAGTAAATTTCTTATCCATTACTTTAATTATTTAATATGAAACAAAGATTTTGAGTAACATATCTATTCTATGAATCTATAGTAATTACTAATTACTTACATCAAAGTGGTCTTCACACATATTCGAACTCGTAGCTACATCTTTTGGGTCTCGCTGCGCGAGCTTTAGCCACGTATTTCTCACTTTTTTTCTTGTTTGGAACGTAAACAAACAATTTGTAGGTGTTGTTATTGTTGTGTTTTTGCACAGAGGGACCGCACAACACTATAATAACCGTTGGAATTCATTTTCAACACACAAAATATTTGTTGACTTTCTTTGTTGAACATAGGCACGAGGCAATGCGCATGCATTCGTGACGTCAGAAACAACGCCATGACATTTACCAGCGTTTTCGCGCGTAAGTCAAAATAGAAAGATAAAAATGCAACAATTTGGGTTAAAATTTAATTTATTGTTGAAATAATGTTTTTTTCGGAAATAGTAGACGTGTACCTACATCATAGAACGGGATTTCAAAATCTGTCACCATGCCTATTGTCACCAGTCGGTAAATGGCTATTTAGGGTTCGGTTTTTAGGCATGATAAAACATGAATAACGCGCATGAGTTGAATAAAATATATTACGATTCCAACCCACAAGTCAGGAATGGTAAGTACTTGTTTAGGTCAAAATTCACTTTTCAAAACTTTACCATATTTTTTCGTTTTGAGATCCCCCGAATCCAAAATTCATATTTTTGGAAGAACTCTGTGCGTCTGTTAGTCTCTGAAAACGATACAGGTCAAACCGGATTGAAACCTTTTGGGAAAATGTTTGGTATGCAGACATAAAGAGCCCTATTATTTTTAGGTACAGTCGGTGCATGCGCAGAAGACAAGTATAATATGCTAGAACGTTTTTTTTTTTAATAATGGTGTACTGTTCATAACGGCTTATTTATTCTATTTATTTTTTCAAGAAAGTTTTTTCAAAACTTTTTTCTAAGCTTTATAGTTTCGGAAATATTTTGTAAATAAAAAAAAATCAGCTGATCTTTTGTTTTGCAGATCTGAGATCTGTCAGAAATAAACTGGTTAAGCATGCTTTGATTAATTTGTACATGACGTGGAACATATGAAGGTAACCAATAGCAAATATCATGTTGAATACTAGCTATAACCCGCGTCACCTCACGCAATATCAGAAATTTTCCTTTCTTTATTGTATCAAATGTCAATGTTTTTGAAGTTGGAATCGTCCCGTCGCCCAATTTGCTGGAACTTTTCACCAAGGTCAACATTTCATCTGGTTTTTTTAATGAAACATTTCTAAATTGCATTCTTTTGATTCTCAGTAAAACACCTCTAAATTGCACAATAGCACTTGACAATACGTCGAACAAAATTTAGTGAATTATTTTTTATTTTTATAAATCTGGGTTTTGTCTATAATCTATGTAATAAAAAGTTATTTTTTGTTGGACATTTTTATTGCGTAAATAAAAAAAAATAATTTTCAGCAAACTCTAAACTTAGTGTTTGCTGAAGATGAGAGCATAGCTCCCGAAATATACACCGGCTAATAAAACTGTCGTTGTAAGAAGTAACTATTCTTTTTTTTTTAGTTTTGTTTCAACCACAGTGCTCTTAATATTTGTATTTTTATTTCGGTGAATTTGTATTTACGGTGTGTCTGACAATAGCCAGATGCATTACGAACTGTCTTATTAAGTAAGTTATCAAAAAATTTAATGATTAATAAGCAATTACAGCAAATGGCTATGACATAAAAAAACAAAAAGAAAAAAAAAACGACTGAAGACACGTTCTTCCACCACCAACACCGGAACTTCCACCATTTAAACAAAATACATTATTAGTTTTAAATCAACAGGAAAAAAATCATTGATTTTTTTAACATTTTTGAAATGCACGAGCGTAAAAATATTACTTTTACACTCGTCAGCATTTCAAGAATGTTATTAAAATCAGTATTTCTTTCTAGTTGGATGAAACTGTAACCGTATTTAGTTATAAATATTACTTAATGAAACAAACACGAAAATATCTGTGTTATGAAACGCGTATTTTTGATAAAAAGTGTCCTACTAAACAAGCATCTGAAGAAGAACATTAGGTTTTCAATGTCCCAAAAGATTGTTGAACCTTTCCCAAAAGTGGATATTATTCTTTCTAAGTATATAGAAGATCCGTTTTAAACTTTGCTAGTACCCAAATGAAACATATAAGTCCACTATAAATATCTCAGATTTGCTTAGACGTGTCTTATAGAAAAGAGTACGCTGAATCTATTAGGCCTAAGCGTAATTTCGTATCTTGATTACTTTAGAAGTTATGACAGTTTAAATTAAAATTTGTTATATTTCCGAAACTAAAAGACATTCAGAATTACGGATGTTAGGAATCGATTTAGAATGACTTTTTCTATGAAGTATGTATAATATAAAGTATGAATTAAATAATACACTTGATTTACTTGGTTGTCGTGATATCATAGTTACGAACCATATCGACCATTTGTTCCCTCGAGTAATGTTATACAATATGTAAGGTGTATTAGATGACAATAGTAAAGCCACAAATGATGTTTTCCAACTTCTTTGTATTTTTTCTGAAAGTTGGCGTATTTCTTTGCAACAAATATTATTTAGATATTCAATGTGTTTGCCTTTTAAAGTACATACATACTTATTTTTAGGAAACTTTCTGTTATTGAATTAAATTCGATATCTTCACAAAAATTGTTAAAAAATAACAAAGAAAATTTTTTTATGTACAGTCGACTGTTTTTTTCATGTTTATAAATTGTCTTTTTAGTTTGTTATAATTATTGTTAAATTTATCTATACTAATATTATATAGGGATAAAGTTAGGATGTACCTAGGAGGTAATCTTCGAAACTATTCATCCGATTTAAAAATGTTTTTCACCAATTTTTAAAATGCATCTTCAAGATAGACAAAACTATATAATATTATCGCGTTATAATAAAAGTGCTTTTCGTGGAGACCAATTTTGCACCAACAAATTCGGGTGAAGCCGGACCAGTGTAACGATTCAAAACTTTTAGATTACATTGTACGTAGTTTAGAGGTAATAATTAGAATTGGGTATTTACTGTACTTGTCTATTTGTTTTGTCACGGCGCGTGTCAATTTTGGTTTTGGCATGTTGAACGACGCCGTGAAATAAAGAAAAAAATATGTTTTTGTCTGAAAAAAGGCAGTAGTGTTTAGAAAGTTGAATGTGAATGTTTTAAAATTAAGTTGTGTAAAAGTGCGTAAATAATTCCTTTAAACCACATCAGTCAGAATCTGGAGTACCTACTTGGTGAGACATATCCAAATTTCTTTTTGCATGTGTCGTTTAATTGATTATTTTTCACTTTGTCAATTCCAATCACATTAACATAAAAGAAATTTTCTGTGTGCACATTCCAAGATATTTTGTTCACAACAATTTTGTAAGAAAAATTCCATACAAATATTTTAAATTGTTTATTAATATTATTAAAATTTGTTTATTTAATTGTCCCAATACTTAGCACCAATAGTTTAAATTATATTACGAGACGATTACGTGAGCTTATCCGAAACAGTCCAAAGCTAATCGTTTCACCAGGCCGCTAGTAATAAATAGTTTTAAACACATAGCATCTTTTTCAACCTTTGTTTCATAAAAATGCTGATATTTCCGTCACTTTACAATCCGGTTAGCGTGGCCAACCGCATTGTAAAATCCGGCCCAACATTGGTTTACTATTCCAACCCACAAGTGGGGAATGGTATTAGTTTAGGTCAAAAATCACTGTTCAAAATTTTACAATATCTTTTCGTTTCGAAGTCCTCCGAATCAAAAAAACATATTTTTGGAATAAATCGTGCGTCTGTTAGTCTGCGAGCACGATTAATTTTTACATGACGTGGAACATATGTAGGTAACCATGGCAACGAATAGCAAATATAATTTTGAATACTAGCCATTACCCGCGTCACCTCACGCGATATGATAAATATTATTTTCTTTATTTATACTAAACTAGCGGAAACAATTAAATGATCAAAAAAAATTTCCAAATTTTTTGAGGTTTTTCAAGTGGCTGTATTTCCCTTAAAAATTGTCGTACTGGAATTTTAAAAAAAGGATTTTAAAGCTCGCAGCTTCTAGTTTTGAGATCTTATGATGAAAAATGTTTTCAAGCAACGTGTTCCCCTCAATCCTAATCAATACCGAAGAAAAAATTTTTTCGAAATTTTTTCTGTTCTTTTTTTTGGTCTACGAACTTGGAAAAATTTTTTCCAACTTAACCACTATATGGATCGGATAACTTGTTCATTCAGCTTTAATTTGCTTTTTTGAAAAGTTCGATACGACCCCTTCTCGCTGAGATATCGAACTTTGAATGGAAAAGGATCTTTTTGTCTTTAACCTTCAATATCTCAGCAACTGCTGATCGCACAAGAAAATTAAAGAGGGTTTTGAAATCTTGAATAAATTTCCCACAAAAATCAGCTACGGTTTTTTGAAAAAAAATTTTTGTTCATTCTTTACATTAGTTTGAAAAATCATGAAAAACAGGGTTTTTGGTGGCTTTTGGGATAATCAGGCGCTAAGTTGGAAATATCGAGAAAAAAAGTAATGTTAAGTGTGCCTTTCACAGATCAATATGCCCACAAAAACATCACAAAGTTTCGATTCAATCCATCGAGCCGTTTCTTTGTTTTATTCGATCGAATTTTAAAAAAAAATTAAAGCATCACGATTTTGACTTCAAATGATCTTTAACAAAATGCAAAAAAAAATGTTTTTTTCAGTTTTTTTATGCATTTTTATTGGTAAAAATGTTTAAATTTATGCGAAATTAATGCATTAGAGCGTGCACTTCTGCAAATTTTTTGCGCATAAATTTAAACATTTTTACCAATAAAAATGCATAAAAAAACTGAAAAAAACATTTTTTTTTGCATTTTGTTAAAGATCGTTTGAAGTCAAAATCGTGATCCTTTAATTTTTTTTCAAAAACTCGATCGAATAAAACAAAAAAACGGCTCGATGGATTGAATCGAAACTTTGTGAGGTTTTTGTGGGCATATTGAACTGTAAAAAGCACACTTAACATTACTGGTTTTCTCGATATTTCCAACTTAGCGCCTGATTATCCCAAAAGCCACCAAAAGCCCTTTTTTTCATGATTTTTCAAATTAATGTAAAGATTGAACAAACATTTTTTTTCAAAAAACCGTAGCTGATTTTTGTGGGAAATTTATTCAAGATTTCAAAACCCTCTTTAATTTTCTTGTGCGATCAGCAGTTGCTGAGATATTGAAGGTTAAAGACAAAAAGATCCTTTTCCATTCAAAGTTCGATATCTCAGCGAGAAGGGGTCGTATCGAACTTTTCAAAAAAGCAAATTAAAGCTGAATGAACAAGTTATCCGATCCATATAGTGGTTAAGTTGGAAAAAATTTTTCCAAGTTCGTAGACCAAAAAAAAGAACAGAAAAAATTTCGAAAAAATTTTTTCTTCGGTATTGATTAGGATTGAGGGGAACACGTTGCTTGAAAAAAATTTTCATCATAAGATCTCAAAACTAGAAACTGCGAGCTTTAAAATCCTTTTTTAAAATTCCAGTACGACAATTTTTAAGGGAAATACAGCCACTTGAAAAACATAAAAAAATTTGGAAATTTTTTTTGATCCTTTAATTGTTTCCGCTAGTGTATATCAAATTTCAACATTTTTGAAGTTGGAATGATCTCGTCGCCCAATTGGCTGGAATTTTTTTTACAAAACAACACTTTTTATAATCTGACTGGCCGCGTCGTAAAGCTGTTAAATTTTGCAATTAGGCTGTGACAATGTGACATGTACGCATTAATAAAGGCACCTCAGTTATTTAAACGTCTAGATAAATATAGTTGGCGATTCCGCCCCGTTATATTTGTGAAGACTAAACGCAGTAATGGCAACACTTTTGTAGTAGGGTACACTTTCTCAAAGTCGATTCATAAAGCAAATACATTGTACAGCATATATGTTGTACAATGGAGCATGCAGTCGGTTTGTATGTAGCTTTCTGGCACTACTACTTTATACCCATCGAGAGCGGTTGGTGAGCCATCCATCTTGGAGGATCTTCGGTTAACCAGCTGCAGTTTCTATACATACAGAAGTAAGACTCGCGCCCCCGAGGGACTGGGGGGTTTCACCATATATACCCCCCCTGTCTCAACAGTGCAGCATCATCGAGCCGACGTCACACGATACTCTCCAATCCACACTACAATTTTCTTCACGGACCTCGTATTCATGACACTTGCAGCTACATGTTACAACTGAAAACTACATACTGGGATAATATGTTGATCTTCAAATCTTTGATTAACGTCTGAATAGAACTCTTCAAATGAATAAAATTGTCGACCAATTTTTCTCAGACCATATATATTGACAAAAAATAATAAAAATACAAATCAATATAACACAGGATGACGTTTCGATCCGGATTTGGATCTTCTTCAGAAATATCTAAAAAATATAAAAATTAATTTTTATATTTTTTAGATATTCCTGAGGAAGATCAAAATATCTAAAAAATAAAAAAATTAATTTTTATATTTTTTAGATATTTCTGAAGAAGATCCAAATCCGGATCGAAACGTCATCCTGTGTTATATTGATTTGTATTTTTATTATTTTTTGTCAATATATATGGTCTGAGAAAAATTGGTCAACAATTTTATTCATCTGTTGATCTTCATTTATGGTTAGCGATGTATTCATCTTCAACCTCACCCTCACCTTCAACCTCATGCTCAACTTCACTCTCAACCTCAACTAAACCCTGAACCTCACCTTCAACCACACTCCCAACTTTAGACTGAACCTTCCAATCAACTACATTCTCAACTTCATCCTGAAACACACTCTCATCCTCACCCTTAATCTCATTTCTCAACCTCATCCTCAACCACAATCCCAACTTCAGCCTCAACCTTACAATCAACTTCATTCTTAACTTCATCCTGAAACACACTCTCATCGTCACCCTCAATCTCATTTCTCAACATCATCCTCAACCACACTCCCAACTTCAGCCTCAACCTCACAATTAACTTCATTCTCAACTTCATCCTAAACCACACTCTCATCCTCACCCTCAATTTCACCCTCAACATCACCCTGAACCGACCGGAATTTCAGAATATCAAATTGTTTGAAATATTGATTTGACAGTATTGATTTAACACTGAAATATTATGCATGTATGATTTTTTCTATGATTGACAGAAATAAAAACCGATTTTTTATTTCTTCTCAATACAAAAGCAGTTTTCATTTATATTCATAAATACAATTTAGAGTGTTTCAAACTTTCAAGTGGGAATCGGATGTGTTTCAATTTATATTGTAAGTTTCTTGAAGAGATTAAACAGTTGTTTAAAGTTAACAGAGCGTTCATATAAATTATACAGATTTCACGTGACATAACAGTTTGTTACATTAAACGAATATTTAATCACACCCATAAACTCGCCATTGCATTAATGTATTTCAATGTATTATTATCTGCGTCAATGTAATTACTTTTTAAAACAGCTACCGTAATGATTTCAGAATAATCACATTTTAAAAATATGTTCAGACAGACAGACGCGGCGGAGGGACTTTATTTTATAAATAAAGGGTGCCACAGAACAAACTACATTGCAGAGCACCACGCGACAGAGAACCAAAAAATAATTTTTAAAAATCCCATACACTAATGTCTGATCGCTTTTTGTTTTCAAGTTACAGGCTGCTTTGTTTTATTTTTAATAATTTTATAATAAATTAAGAAAGCAGGCTCCCCTAGGGGAAACATTGGGAATTGGGATGTAGTTTGCATTGCAATGTTTTATGGGATTAGCGTTCCCAGGGACCCGAGCTCGCACTAATCGGTCTGTGTATGCCGGCTGGCAGATTATAATACCCAACTAGACGCTAATGATCAAGGTTGCTATAATTTCAAAGATGCCGTCAATCATTAATACGAAGATTGGAAATGTGTATCCAAGAACAAGGTCATCAAATTGAAAACCTTCTGCAGAGCTAAATACCTTACATTTTTTAAATGTTGTTGTATTCAGTAAAATCTTCTTAATTTATTAAAATTATTTAAAAGAAAACAACCTGTAACAGCCTGTAACTTGAATACAAAAAGCAATCGGACATTGGTGTATAGGAATTTTTTAAATTAATTTTTGATAGCGGCCCGGCCCGGTTTCACCTGGGTGCGATAGATATTATAATTCTGTAAAATGTAATTCGTCTGTGGCCCTAAAAGCTTTGAGCAAATTCTATCAGATTTGCTTCTGAACTAATAGCTGTGAGCGAATTCTATCAGATGTTACTTGGTACTAAAACAGTTTTTAACGTGATAACGTCTTATAAATTGATGAAACACCGGCTGCATGCACGAAAAGTGTCA
This sequence comes from Xanthostigma xanthostigma, assembly GCA_963575645.1. Classification (NCBI taxonomy): domain Eukaryota; kingdom Metazoa; phylum Arthropoda; class Insecta; order Raphidioptera; family Raphidiidae; genus Xanthostigma; species Xanthostigma xanthostigma. Next base: position 13,039,629 of record OY754467.1, read on the forward strand.
CGTTCCGAAATGTGTTACGTTCCGCCTGGATATTCGAGCGGAATACGTTATCACGTAAAACTATCGTCCGTAAATCGACTTTACAGACAACCATTTTTTTTTGTTTGCTTCTGAACTAATAGCTTTTAAAATTGTGATACAAGAATTTTATATAATATAGATAGATAGATAGATTTTGTCATAAGGATGACTTCTTTCAGGCTTAATTACTCACATGTGTAAAAATGTGATTGCTTATCAACGTTTCACCAATTATATTAATATTTAGGTTTCAGTAATTATATTTCAAAAGATATAAAAAGCGTTTGACAGCAATATTGAACTACGTTAGCACTGGCTTTGAACCTTGGTTATATAAAGTTGTAAACTTCATTTGCCAAACTTTGAATCAAATTTCCAAACTGAAAGCGTCTATTAGATTATGGATACGAACAACAAAACTTGCCATATCTCAACATTATACAATATGTACGTCCAAGACTGTGGAGCTGTGTGCATACAGAATCTGGCCTCAAACTCGGCTGCAGAGTTGAACGTCCAACACCTTCACCGCACACAAAAGTACCTCTACTCATTTATAATGTGTACAGGTGATTATGAAAGATGCTTGGGATCCTATGGAGATTTCCATTATGGATAGAAAATCTATTTATTGTGACATTCAGTGGCGAAACTATAGGGTGGCAGAACAGGCACAATGCCACGGGCCCCTGGCCTGGAAGGCCGTTAGGACAGGAGGAACCTAACTTTTAATACAAAATTTGGTAAAATATATTAATTTTGTATTTATTCAATTTAAGTTAGGTATTAAGAAAAAACACGAATTATACAAATATCTACTTTACTTCGTGATTTATAAAGATGAAACTACAACGGGAAGCTTTTTAATGTAAAGGGAGGGCCCCATCCGATGAATTTTACATTGGCCTCAGGTGGTGTAGTTACGCCACTGGTAACGTTATAGACATTTGTCACAAGTATTTTATTAGCATATTCTTAAACAATTAAAATATTACATAGGCTAATAATATCCATAACGATTAAATTCCAATTACAGCATATTTTTTCACTGAATTAGTGAAAGCATAATATTAAACGAAATTATCGTCATAATATTTTAATATTATGCTTTCACTAATTCGGTGAAAAAATATGCTGTAGTTGGAATTTAATCGTAATGATTATTATTAGCCATTGTAATAATAATAGATAAAATAAATAAAAAATCTTTCTCTTGGTTTAATAATTAAAATATTCTTTGATTGTTGGAGGCAGCTGCGACGGCAATTTTATATATGTGGCTCTTTAGATTATAAGTGTTTACGTAATAACGGAAAACATGAATATTATTTTAATGAAAAGAAATTCCATTCATTTTATAGGTGCTTCTACATGAAAAATGCATTGTAAAATATATTTTCTTCAGACCTCGATCGAAAGTGCATACTTTCGGCACCAATTGTAAGGCAGAAAGTCTAAAATTTACTTCTTGGTGCGATTACACGCTACAATAGGTAGTAAAGCAAAAACTACCAATCAACTGTTGTTTAGATGTCGTTTCCATAGCAACCCTTTTACATTTTAGCTGATAATTGTGAACAGGTGGTCATTCCTGTTTTTACGTATATCTCAAAGCATCTTGCTTGGAATTTATCTGTGTTTTTATGTAATTAATTACTTAATGTATTTAATAAGCGTTTTTACGACCGATGTATGAAAAAAAATAGTATACACCACACTGGCCAAAAATGTGATATTCTTGCCCTGTGCGCCATGATGCTGAGGGCAAGAATATCACATTTTCGGCCCTTGTGGTGTAATATACCATTTCTATTTTTGCTAAAAATTGTTTTTGTTTAAAATAAACTATTCCTTAAAAAATACCACAAAAATAAAATCACAATTTGACTAGGTACAAATAAAAAATATATCTAAAAATATGTTACTCATTTCTGCAGTTGTTTAAAAAAAAAATATTAACTAGCGACCAGGTCCTGCTTCGCCCAAATTTGTAGAAAAAGCGTTTTCATTAAAATATGTCCATCTTTAACGTCCATTTTAAACATTGGTGAAAAACTTTTTGAAATCGGATGAGTAGTTTCGGAGATTACCTCCTACATCCAAAATTACAAACTTTACTTCCTTATAATACTAGCCCAGACTTACGTTGCAAAATTGGTCTCCATGAAATGCACTTTTATTTTAACGCGATAATATACAGCCTATGTCCATCCTGAAGGTTTATTCTAAATATTGGTGAAAACATTTTTGAAATCGACTGAGTAGTTTCGGACATTAACTCCTACATCCAAACTTATAAACTTTATCTCTTTATAAATCTATGATTAACGTCTGAATAGAATTCTTCAAATAAATAAAATTGTCGACCAATTTTTTTCAGACTATATATTGACATAAAAAAGTAAAATTATAAATCAATATTACAAAAGCTGAAACGTCATCTTTTGTAATATTGATTTATAATTTTATTTTTTATGTCAACATATAGTCTGAAAAAAATTGGTCGATAATTTTATTTATTTATCTCTTTATAATACCTAGTATAGTTTAAAAAGGATACTATGAAATCGTCTTTACATATAAATCTTACGTCACCTATAAAGACTAAACGTATTTCTGTTTCATTCCAGAAAATTCCAGCCAATTGGGCGACGGGACCATTCCAATTTCAAAAATGCTGACATTTGATTATAATAAAGAAAATACAATTTCTGATATCGTGTTAGGTGACGCGGGTAATGGCTAGTATTCAATATAATATTTGCTATTCGTTGCCATAGTAACCTACATAATATTGTCCACGCCATGTAAAAATTAATGAAAGCATGCCGAACTAGTTTATTTCTGACAGATCCATAAAACAAAAGAGCGGCTGATTTTTTTTTATTTTCAAAATATTTCCGAAACTATAAAGTTTAGAAAAAAATTTTTACAACGAGACTTTCCGGAAAAAATAAATAGAATAATAAGTCGTTATGAAAAGTATACCATTATTATATAAAAAAACACCGTTTTAGCATATATCTCTTCTGCGCATGCGCCGATTTTTCCCAAAAACAATAGGGCTCTTCGTATTTGCATACCAAACATCCTTCCAAAATTTGGTTTTAATTCGCTCATCCGTTTGACCTGTATCGTGTTCACAGACAAACAGACTAACAGACGCACAGAGTTTTTTCAATAATATGTTTTTTTGGATTCGGGGGACTTCGAAACGGAAAGATATTGTAAAATTTTTGAAAAGTAATTTTTGATCTAAACTAGTACCATTCCCCACTGGTGGGTTGGAATGATAAAAACACTAATAAAATCAAACTGACTATCAACCATTATTAATATTGTTAACGCTTACATTACACGAGTGGATTATGTATATAGCTATTTAGGAATCACTTTCATTTTTATATGCGCGTTCAGAAAAGAACTGTTGAAAGAATGAATTGAAACTGAAGCGGTTTATAAGCGACAAGTTTGAATCGTTTTCTTATAAACGCTACTAAGGAGGGTTTTGCGTGCCCCTGTATAGACATAGGTTGTAGATATTTCAGCCGTAGTTCTCAATTTAAAAAGTTTTCATATAAATTTATTTGAATTTCAAAATACTCGACTTTCTATATATTCATTAGCTTCTATATACATACTCACACCTTCAGGATACTTGAAACTTTTTTCGTTTATGTCACTTTTCATTTAGTAAATAGCTACTTACTTTTTCCACTTCAATAATTTTATACACAGGCTGTTCCATAATAGATTTGTACCGAAACTGCTCGGCGTGGAAAAAAGAAAACCAAAAGATGCTGGGCCTAGTAATTTGAACAATAAACAAATATTTATGAAAAACGATTTGTTTTATTCAACTTGATAATGTCCATTAAAATTTTTAATATTATTATTTAGATCGTTTCGGTACCGATTCAGAGATAAAACTGCCATAAATTTGTTAAAGGCAAGCTACAGGCAACGCATTACACAAAACTGGGAATTTCATAATTAATAGACAAGGCCAAACTCAGATTTTTAATTTGTGCATTTATAAAAAATATACTATTCATAACAAAGGCAAATAAAACTAACAAAGGCAAGGAATAAATACTTTTGATAACGCTGCAGATTGCAGATTTCAGAAAAGTACTTCAGCAATTAAGAAAGGTTATTTTAACTTCGTAATTTTTTTTGAATACGATTTTTTCAAGCGTGTTTTGTGAATTTCGCAGAGGGATTGCCGTTACGAACAAATGTGACGTTTTGTCGCGGCCTACACATACAGCGAGAGCTTTCCTGTGTTATATAGCAACGGATTACAAAATCCACATACTGCGAGAGCAGAAGTACAGAAGTTAGTTCAATTAGTACAAATAATACAAATCAATAAAATCGTAACTTAGTTTGTAATTGTACAGTTTTAAAGATTCATAGAGCGAATTTTCATTTGTTGTCTGTTTATTTATTTGTATCTCTAGATTTTGTGTTTGTACATTGAAAATATATTTTGCAGAAAATGAGGGGATACATTAATGATAAGCGATAGAATGCATTAAGATCATTTTTGGTCGTTGAAGTAAAATTTCTTTATGCGCGCTTTGTTTATTTTGGAAGGGGACAACTCCGTGAATTGCCGTCACAATATAATATTTACTACTATACTATCTATCTATAGGTAGGTACTCTATACATATAAATAAAATTTGAAGTATCTGTTTGTAATGTCAAAATAACGGCTTTTTACTAAATGCATTATGCATATGAAAGTATATAGGGTACTTATAACAAAAAAAAACAATTTTTAAAGTTTTTTTTCGTCTGTCTGTTTGTTCCAGCTAATCGCCTAGACGGCTGGACTGATTTTGACGGGACTTTCACTGCAGTTAACTAATGTTATAAGGAGTCACTTAGGCTATTAAAAACTGTAGTTCGTCAAAATACATTCGCATTGAAAAAAAAAATTAATGTCAATAATTAGATTTTACATTGTTACAGTTACAATAGGTACTATATAAGAAAAATTTACTTTCCATCAATGTCACTGTCGGGACTTTAACCTGAAACTTCCGCTCACCGCTTCCCCCTCCAACGACTTAATATCACAGAGGCTGCCTGTCGCGCGGGCTCTGAACGGTTGTATCTCTCGATGGTTGTGTCACAACTCGTTCTTTAAAAATTGTTTTCTATCAATTACTAATTAGACCATACTTTTTGTTTGCTTAGGTATATTTTTTATTTGTTAGTGTTACTCTATATCTATACTAATATATAAAGCTCAAGAGTTTGTTTGTTTGTTTGAACGCGCTAATCTCAGGAACTACTGGTTCAAATATAAAAAAAATGTTTTGTTGGATAGCCCATTTATCGAGGAAGGCTATAGGCTATATAATATCACGTTACGACCATTAGGAGCGGAGCATTAATGAAAAATGTTGCAAAATGTATCTCAAAAATAAGCTTCTATTCAGGTGAAATGCACTAACTAAATATACTCATATTAGCGTTGTGAGTACACAACGCCGGCTGGCTCAATCGGTAGAGCATGCGACTGTCAATATCAGGGTCGTGGGTTCGAGCCCCACGTTGGGGGAAATATTTTTATTTTTTTATTTTCTACATTGCTTTCTTCTAAGGCTGACATTTAAATTTATTTTATTTTATTTAATTAATTAAAAAAAAATATTAGTTTAAAAAATATAAATACTGCTTTTTATCGACAAAAACTTTTGAACGGTAACTCCGATCATCATGAAATTTGGACACAACATTCATCTCGGTAAACTAAGGTGAATGTGTGTCCTCATGTTCCCCCTTTCCCCATTCGTTCTTTTACACCCGGGTGAAACCGGACGGGACCGCTATAGTACCTATAATATATATAGCCGAAAGCTTCACTACTTTTGTCGCTACCGTGTTTCATCACAATCGCGTGCGGCGCCGCGGGGAGCATCTAGTATAGTATAAACTAAATATATGCATGTAGCTTAGTAAAGCATTTTCAGTCTGAAAGCTGGACATAGTTTTTTTTGTTCGTGTATTATTATATAAATTGTTTAGTAATAACTAACATACAATAATTAATTTCATAGTAATATTGTGTTGGGTAGCATAAATATTTGAAAATTAATTTCTGCTTTGAAGATAGGTCTGTACATTAAATTTTAATTATTCATCCATCAAAATATTTATATAGCTATATAGTTTGTTAAATACAGTTTAAACATTCCGTTGTGGTGAAATTAAATTCGGGAAGCAGAAACTTTTTTAGTCAAATTGTAATTACAAGACTACATTAACTTGAATTTGTACATACTGAACAAAAAATTAAGAAAACTAAAAAATTATTTCTTTAATTAAAGCATGAGTGGAAGAACCGTTTCTATCCAAATCTTTGATTAACGTCTGATTAGAACTCTTCAATAACCGTTTCTATCCTTTCTGTCAAAGCGTAATACGCACTCTACATGCATGCGCATTGCGCAGCGCATACGTAGCATTCTTTCTAGCCACAGTAACAAATTCCATAACCATTTCCTAATCCTGAAATAATAAAATCGTTAACAAATGCTAGAATCTAAGATGTTTCACTTTGTACAACCGATAGTTCATGCATTTTTTTTTGTCTAAGAAATTTGTTAAAAAATCAACGTTTGTTCAATCACAATATTACATTTTATGAAGAAGGAAGGTTTTGGTTGAGGATCATAAATAAGCTTTACCAATGTAACGCTAGTGGCCAACGTTTCGAAAAATGTATTTTTATCTTCAGGGCCTCAAGCTAGTCAAAAGGTAGTAAATTGTTAAAACAATATATAATAATATGCTCATGTCTATTGTTTTAACAATTTACCACCTTTTGACCTGCTTGAGGCCCTGAAAATGAAAATAAATTTTTCGAAACGTTGGCCACTAGCGTGACATTGGTAAAGCTTTTCGTAACATTCTATTGGATCAACACTACTTTATGCTGATTACATTTTACCCAACCTTGGTTGAAAGTCGTCTGACAGCGTCGGTATAGCGTTGATTACCAATGTCAATCCAGACTCCAAAATAAATTGGCGTTATTATTTCAACTGTCGGCTGACAGTTGGTTACCAAAATTTGGCGATTACTTTTATCAACGTTGAGGCAGCGTTAGACCTATTGTTAATTTCTGGCGGGATAGACATAATTAATATTAATAAACTAACATCAGTGTAACCAATTTATGGAAAAATAGACACATTTAAGCTTTTGAAACAACCAGTTTATTAAAATTATGCGAACGTTTTATAAAAAGTAAAAACATTTTAATTAACATACATAAATTGGTTCTTCAAGAAGAAAAATATGTAGGTACTCGAGTAGTTCTTATCCTGCTTCAAATCTTAATTGCCCACTTGAAACCATAATAAAATAAAAATATCAAATAAAAAAAACAGAGTGTTAAATAATAAAAAAAAGTATATTCCGTCAAGTCATCTTCAGACTTTTTACAGATTTATTCATGAAGATGTAAATTTTTAAAATTTTAAGTTAAATATAATTACCAAGTGAATTCATAAAATCTCAACTAAGATAGATAAAGATATTTTTTAAACAACTCTATCAATCATGAATGATTCATTAAACAAATTTTGCATTTTAAAATTTAAAAAAAATGTTAGGTACCACAATAATTGATAATAGACGTTTTCTTTACGACGCTGTCATAGCTCTCAAATTCGTTCAACACTGGACTTTTTATACGCTCATGGAATTCCTTTCGATGCGAGTTTTCCGCTGACTTGCGTTTTCTATAATTCCGAGCCATATGAGACATCTTTAAGTACTTTGTAATTTTCAATTTATAACCTACTAGCGGTCCCGCCCGGTTTCACCCGGGTGCAAAAGAACGAATGTGGAAGGAAGGGATATGAGTACGCACATTCATCTTTGTTTACCGAGATGAACGTTGTGTCCAAACTTCATAATGATCGGCGTTACCGTTCAAAAGTTTTTGTCGTTAAAAAGCAGTATTTATACTTTTTTTAGGTAATAAATTTCTTTTAATTTAATAAATATTTAATTGAAAACACTGTAGGAAAATTATTTTTATATAGGTGCTTATAGTTGTAACAGTTTTCAAATGAGTTATTAATTAGATTTATTTAATTTTAATTAGTCGTAATAAAATTTTAAAAAATTGAAATGTACGCCTTAGAATAAAGCAATGTAGAAAATAAAAAGAAATCATAAAAAACATATTCGTTCATTGTGGGGCTCGAACCCGCGACCCTGAGATTAAGAGGCGCGCACTCTACCGACTGAGCTAACCGAGCTGGTACGTGCGGCGCTAATATTGGGATATTCAGTTAAGGCATTTCACCTGAATATAAGTATATGGTGAAAAATGTTGACTGACATTCTGCAACGTTTTTCATTGATTTTCCGCTCCTATTAGTCGTAGCGTGATATGATATAGCGTATAGCCTTCCTCGATAAATGGGCTATCCAACAAAAGTTTTTTTTCAATTCGAACCAGTAGTTCCTGAGATTAGCGCGTTCAAACAAACAAACAAACTCTTCTGCTTTATATATTAGTATAGATTATCACACATATTCCAGCGACTATTTTTATTGTCTCACTTTAGCTTCTAATAGGGCTTCTTGAGCTCTTTACAACGACACCCGGATCAACGTCGTAGCTAAATGCGTTTCCCCGCTACCTTAATTCGTAACTATTACACGCACGCGCCTACACTCGTACGACGGCGTCACAGGGAAAACAAATCCTGCGCGATAAACACGTATAAATATGCGCTATCCATTGTGGACTCAACCATTGATCACGCATTATTAGTCTCGTAGTTATAAGCTCTGTTCCAACTTCTCTTCGAACGGTAATATTATCGTCACAGTCATGCGCAGTAGCTTACACGTGTTCCAACCGAGATTAGAACGGTTCTAGAACTGTACTTTAAATCACATAACAGTGCAAATTCGACAAATGCGCACTAAACCGATACCAAACAGTTTCGTTTTCGCTACTGCGCATGACTGTGACGTTTTCACGTCAAAAACTGTCATTTCTTGTCTCTTTTTGTTATATGAGCATATTTAGATTACATTTTTATATTATAACACGCTCCCAATCTCTAACTGCGGTCACTGGCAGAATAGCGCACAGAATTACGTAGAACAATATCGGAGAAAGTAGAGAAGAGTTTTTGTAGAAACAGGTAGCTAAAATCCCGACCTTCCTAGAATTGCGTGAAGAATATCGATGCAGGTCGAGAAGGGGTTCGAATATTCGAGAAAAAGTTAGAATAGGTACCCCACAAATATAAATAGACCGTGCCTGCAGTTCAAAGGTCAATTAGTACGCTATAGTGTTAACGGAGAGTTAGACAATGTGTTTTAAATCATTTAGCCCAAATATAAATTTTCTAGAGTGCATAAATAAATATTTCTTGTACATAGTGACTTTGAATTATTTTTATTACTTAGAATTTAGTTGTTTTGTTTGTTACATTACTTATATTTTATTTTCCGTTGTATAACATAAGTATTTTTAGTTTATATAGGGATAATAAAATGATCCACACAAGATAAAATTTTTTTAATTTAATAGCCACTAGTTTCGACCTTAAACGGTCATTCTCAGGCTTATCATACAAGAAACTAGAAAGATAAACATTTTTTATTAAATTTAAAAAATTTTATCTTGTGTGGATCATTTTATTATCCCTATATAAATATTACGCAAGTACTAAGAAGTTATCCTGTTCAATATTTTTGGTTTGTATATTTATTTGTTTTGTTAACATTTTATTGTTGTAAATGAATATTTACCGCCACGTCAAAGAACAGTTTTGTTCAATATTATATCAACAGCATATTTATGATTCAATTTCAACAGTGTATATTTTTTGAGCACTAAAATGATCTTTTTAATAATACGTTTAATTAAAAGTTAAATATAATGGCTACTATAATACATACATAAACAGATTGTATGCGTAACTTTCAAGGCAATTTAAAAAGTTTCAAGTCGTAAAAAGCTTGATCTTATTCTTTATAAAAGTATTGTTAATTGCATCATTATGAAACCATAATTTTGTTCGTTAAGAACCATATTCTCGTTTTAGTAAAAATATGCAAACCATTGTCCGTTTTCTCTCGAAATAATTCTGAATGAATATGTTGAATTAGGTACTCGCAGATTACAAAAATTTAAAACTTACAAAATGTGAGAAGCTAAATCTTTCGAGCCTTCATAAGTGTTTAATTTAAGAGTATTCGTCCCTGCAAACACCCCCTGCACCCTTCATCTCAAATCTTTTCCCTTCGCCTAAAAACGGTTCGCGCTCTCCCGACGCTATTTTTAAAGCTAGAGGGTTCTAGTAAACGCCAAATGAAAGACAAAGAATCAGACTACAGATCCTTCAGGCGAATTTTTTGAAAAAAAATTCCTGAAAAAACATACAACCTTTTGAAAAAAATAATAAGTTACGTAATATTTCACACGTAGACGAAACTGTTTTTCAAAAAATTCGCCTGAAGGATCTGTAGTCTGAATCTTTGTCTTTCATTTGGCGTTTACCAGAACCCTCTAGCTTAAAAATAGCGTCGGGAGAGCGCGAACCGTTTTCAGGCGAGGGGAAAAGATTTGAGATGAAGGGTGCAGGGGGTGTTTGCAGGGACGAATATTCTTATTAAGAAAGTGTCATCAAATATATTTGTGTTTGAAAAAAAACAATTATTGTTAATGCATTCAATTAATTCAAGAGAGAGTACAGTTATTTGTGTTTGCATTACGGATGTTGAGTTATGAAAACTCCTGAACTGAAAAATGTAACTGAAAAATCAGTGTCGCAGCAATAAAGTACTTGGTACTGGATGAGGGTTCACCAAGGGACTAAACGTATCTTATTTCAGCTTGAAATGGAACAAGGAACATAATTTCATGGCGTAAAAAGATTTTTAATGCTCTGAGAAGCACTAGCCTGATACGAAACTGCACAAAGTTTTGACTATAAAATTTCAGTTCATAAACAAGAATACGTCCATATGATACGATATATATAAAAATCTCCGAAACCCTGAACCGATTTTAATGAAATTGTGTAAATGTGTCTTGCTTGGTTTATACTTATAGAATAGTTTTTATAATATTTTGTACAAAATTACGGTGTTTTGTGAAAAAAAAAACTGTTTCAGTAACATGTCGTGACATCTGATATAATTTACTGAAAGCTATTAGTTTAGAAGCAAACAGAAAAAAACTGTTTTGTACGAAGCAGCGACATCTGATAGAATTCGCTCAAAGCTATTAAGGACGTAGTCTGGTGTTCGGGTTTTGAAAAAACGAATATATTTTTTTTACATTTTAAGTAAGTATATTATATTGAGAAAATACAGTAAAAATTTTAGGCCGAAATATTAAATATTTACAAAGCTATAGCATATAGTCGAGAGCAGCAACGGTCGTACGGTAAGACTCTTACCTGCTCTTACCTCTCAATTGTTATCACGTTACCCTTATACTCTCGCAGAGTAGAGCAAACAAATTAGCAGAAAACGATGCCTTTGAAAAAACGGAAGGTTTACTATACACCAGGCATAACTGATTAGTGTAAATATTCATTTTTATTTTTTTGTAAGAAATCTGAAATTAAAACTTTAAACGCGTTTTTCTCAAAACTACGTTTTTCTAAGCGGCGCGGGTGATTGAAACAATTGTATACAACCGATTGCTTTCAGTTTTTCACAGGGTATTCTACAAGCTCCGTCCGGTACTAGAATTACTTAAGTATAAAAATTATTGCTATTTTTTTAACCGATTTTCAACGAAAAAATCACGATTTCATCGTTGTTTTTTTTCTAAAACCCACCATTTTGTTATTTATCAATAAAAATGTTTATTTCTAGTACGGGATAGAGCCACAAGCCTACGAAACACTAACCAATTTAATTTTTATAATTCAGTTGACTCCAAGTGACGTTATCACCCGCGCTACCCACCTAACTCAATTTAAAGTTGTCTACTTTAGGTTAAAAAAACAATTATAAAATGGCGTAAAATTAAGCAAAAAAAATTTTTTTTCTTAGTTTACGATGTCTGTAAAAACATGTAACAAAATTGAAAACATCGTACATTATTTTGATATTAAAAAAAAATTCTGAAATAACGGTTGAAAACGAACTTGAACATAGGACTACGTCCTTAATTCAGAAGCAAATCTGGTAGAATTTGCTCAAAACCGGGCCGCAAACGAAATACATTTTGCAGATTTATATCTGTTGGACCCCGGTGAAACCGGGACGGGCTGCTAGTATCTAATCTATATACAATAATTATGAATTTATTAATGAGTGAACTATGTTGTCAGCATTTTCTTGTTTTATGTGCAAATAAAATGCTTAGACAAGGGAAGATAAAATGACTATACTTAACCTTTCTATGGATTTGTACTGGATTTGGAAGTCAGAACCCTTTACAACCAGCGCAACTTTTTTTTTGTTTTTGATTGTTTAGAGACCAAATAACCTAAAAAGATTAATAAAAAAAATTATAACCACTGCTTAACTGTGAAATAACCCGCACGAAATAACCGAGCGAAGTCGGTTGCGTTCACAAAAATTAATTTGTTTCGCGGCCAAAAAAAAAATGTTGATAATCACGCCCGCATAGAATCTGTCGTAAAGGGATAAGCAATGGAGAAACGTAATATAGATGGCAGCAGGTAAGCTACTTAAATATAGTAAAACGCGTTTTTTCCCTTCTGATACCATGCAACCACTTCTTTTCAGTTCCAAATCCATTGGAAATACAAAACCTTTATAATTTGAACATTAAGTATAACTTAAAATTTGTTCGTTAGACAAAAACTTTTTAACGGTAACTCCGATCATCATGAAATTTGGACACAACATTCATCTCGGTAAATTAATATGAACGTGCGTAGGTACTCATGTCCCTCCCTTCCCCATTCGTTCTTTTGAACCCGCGTGAAACCAGGCGGGACCGCTAGTTTTAAATAAACTTATTACTTATTTTGTACACAGTACTATGACTGGTCCACAGATCGAGGTGGTTATATAGCTGGCGCCTCTAGCGGTTAAGTTTGGCAGTGCCCATCCTCATTAAATTGTTTATTTCTTTATAATTTGGCTATAGAACAATTTGGGGGTTGATGGCACGGAACTAACTGCTTACACTTAACCGATTTTTAAACGAAAAAAAACAGTGTTTAAGTGACAAACAGTTACGCTAGTCGGTATTCATATCAGTAGCGTAAGCGTGTTCGGTGTTCAACGACAGTGAGGCTGACACAGACGGACAGACATAAGATGCGCGAACTTGTGCGTGTGTCGGACACTGACTGATGGCCGCCCACGACCCAGTTCGCTTCAACGGGTCATGTGTTCGACCCTTGACAGACTGCTGTAGTCAACCGTTCCACGCCACGCCACACATACCGGTTTTACCACACTCTCTTCTCTCTATGACATACACAGACAGATCACCTCTCCTTTAATTAGAACCGTTTGTTTGTGACAAATGAACAGATGTCAGCACAGGTACATTAAAATTTAACAAATGAGAAAACGTAATTAATTTTAATGTTATTTTGACGATAAAAAGTTCAAATGGATGTCAGAAAAACCACGCCATATTTTATTTTTATGGGAAAGTTGGAAAATCATTTTTGACGTGATAACGTCTTATAAATTGATGAAACACCGGCTGCATGCACGAAAAAGTGTCACGTTCCGAAATGTGTCCCGTTCCGAAATGTGTCACGTTCCGCCTAACTTAAATATGATATTCGAGCGGAATTTACAATTTTGGGTGACAAAAATAATCAATTTGGGTTACTGTATTACTAAGTGAGCGACTGACTGCGCGTGACGATAAATTAATAGTTGGGTGACTAAATTAATAACTGAGCGACTAAATTACTAAGTGAGCGACTAGAATGCCTTCGGTAATTTTGAAGCAGATATCATCAACCGATTGAGATGAAAATTTGTATACACGTTTAGTTTGAATGACAATGCATGGTTAGCTGTGTGACGTCACTCTAAATCCAATATGTCCGACTTCTAAAGATGGCGGACTAATTTTATTATGCTTTCCTACAATATGGGTATCAAATGAAAGAGCTTGCTGAGAATAACTCGAAAAATAAAGTGACGCCACTCTAAATCCAATATGGCGGACTTCTAAAGATTGCGGACTAAGTTTTTGACGTGATAACGTCTTATAAATTGATGAAACACCAGCTGCACGCACGAAAAAGTGTAACGTTCCGTAACGTTCCGCCTGACCCTGTGCGTGCAAACGAGAGCGCAGTAATGTATTATTAAATATGATATTCGAGCGGAATACGTTATCACGTAAAACTATCGTCCGTAAACCGACTTTACAGACAACCAATTTTTTTTTACCCACGACGGAACGGAGAAGATTGTTTGTTTTGTGGGCATATAGAGATATTACAATAGTGCACGCGAGAGAGCACTGACAGTGTCTGCAATTAAGAAAGATAACAATTCCGTATCTCTATGGTATAACTAATAATGCTAAACAATACTGATTTAAGTAAAAAATTTCTGATTTTCTGCAGCATTCTCTCTCTTAACTGAGGACACCTTCACTTATATCTCCATGTTTGCGGGTTCGTTTGTATGTGTGTGCACTCGAATCTTGCCAGTTATCTCGAAAACGATTCAATAATTTGTGTCATTAATTTGTTGTCAATTCTAAAGCAGAAATTGAACGCGTTTTCAGTCAAGTAAATGTAGTTAAAACTAAGCGTCGCAACCGTTTGTCGGTAAAAACTTTAAATGCCCTTTTATAAATCAGATTCGATCTAAAGAGGGCAGGGAAAATGCTGCTATTCTTACACAGTTTCGGATAACGTACTGCGCTCTATAAGTACAAAGGAGTGTTATAGTCTTGACAATGAGGCTTCCATGTCTACATGCTCATCAGCTGCCGATGAAGACCAAGATATTAATATTTTGTTCGATAACATAGTCGATTAAAAAATAAAATAGATTTAAATTTTGTTGATTAATAAATATTCAAAACTAGCGGTCCCGTCCGGTTTCACCCGGATGCAAAAGAACAAATGGGGAAGGAAGGGACATGAGTTCGCACATTCATCTTAGTTTACCGAGATGAATGTTGTGTTCAAATTTAATGATGATTGGAGTTATCGTTCAAAAGTTTTTGTCGATAAAAAGCAGTATTTCTACATTTTTTAAGTAATACATTTCTTTTATTTATCAATAATTACTGTAATTACAAATTAAATAAAATAAATATTTAATTGAAAATACAGTAGGATATATTGTTTTTATATATAGGTACCTATAGTTATAACTGATTTCAAATGAGCTATTAATTAGGTTTATTCAACACGCGTGAGTAATATGTAATTTCGGGGCCCTGCTAAACGTGGGAGAAATAATATATTACTTCACTATAGTGTAATAATGAATTTTCTGGCGTGGGAGAAATAATGTATTACTTCACTAGTGTAATAATGAATTTTCTGGACCAATAGAAACTCAGTAGCAAGCCCAAGCGCTAAATAATGAAAAAAACTGCAAGTAGCTTCTGGACCAATAGGAACGTGGTAGGCGGTATTGTATACTTATATGAAAACAGCATCGCAATTCAGCGAAATCATGGCAATCTTGTGTATACACTGACGGTGGTACGTCAATCAATGAAGTGATTTATTATTTTTCCCTCTTTTATCAGGGCCCCGATTACATATTACTCCTGCTAGTTGAATAAAGTATTATGTGCGACTATTGATCGAAGGAGAATATTCCACTCGCGTGTGTTTTACCGCACTCGCTGCGCTCGTGCGGCAAATTTCACGCTCATGGAATCTTCTCCTTCTCTCACTAGTCGCACAATATACTATTATTTAATTTTAATTAGTCGTAAATAAAATTAAAATAAATTTAAATGTAAGCTTTACAAGAAAGCAATGTGGAAAATAAAAAATAAAATAAAAATATATTCGTCAAACATGGGGCTCGAATCCACGACCCTGATATTAACACAATCGGATGCTCTACCGACTAGCCTAGCTGGGTTTGTGAATGTACGACTTAATATTGATATAAGGTAGTTACGGCATTTCACATGAATAGAAGCTATTTTTGAGATACATTTTGCAACATTTTTTTTTTTTTTTTTATTTATACTTATAGCCTATAGCCTTCATCGATAAATGGACTACCCAACAAATTTTTTTTTTCAATTTGAACCAATAGTTTCTGAGATTAGCGCGTTTAACCAAACAAACAAACTCTTCAGCTTTATATATTAGTATAGATTAAATGACGTTTTATTTGGCATTGAAAAATGTTAGCATTATTATAAAACAATTAGCATAATTTTAACAGTAGTTTAGGAAATTTTATATTAGTCTTGTTGGCAACACTGCAACTGACTTCAGTTTTAAATAAGCAATATTAAACAAAAATGTCACTCGACGTGAATAGTTGAACAGGATCGGAAGAGTTTACGAACATTGATCGACAAGAATGTATAGTATTTTTCCGCAGAAGGCTAGACGTGTCAGCCGTCGAACAATTTTACGATCCATCAACCCGGATGAATTATCTTACATTCAAATGATATTCTGGTTCAGGGAATATAAGTCCCATTTCCCCGATTCAGTTTCCGCTGGCACACATAGACCGATGTGCTGAGACACAGCGGGCTGTCTTTTGACCATGATACGACAATCTAACAGGTGAGCGCATATATTCTTCTCGCTTACTTCGATGCGTCCTCTCAATACGATTTTAATATTTTTTAACCGACTTAAAAAAAGGTGAATCGATTTTACCTATCGAATGGTTATATCTCTGAAAATTACGATTTAGATTCATATCAGCGACAGAGACAAGTAAGTGAAATATCGCACATCTCTATTTTACCACGTTTATATTAACTCGCTTTTCGTGTATGTTGGGCGGAACTTTAAATTTATTTTAAATTAACTTTCTGATGAGGTAGAGACTTGAAATTTTTAACTCAGAATTAGATGAAAATACGAGAAAATACTAAATTGAAGAAAAAATAATCAAAGAAATAATGAAATTTTAATAAATACGTATTCATTATAACTTATTTACCGTTGTACGACGCCTTCCAATCATCGGTCGTAGCTCAGTTGGTTAGAGCGTCGTGGTAACAAAGCGTAGGTAGCGGGTTCGACCCCTATGGGCCATGTATAACATTTTTATTTTTTTTACGATGTATTATTGTAGAGGCAGACCAAAAATATCCTGGAGAAGAACTGTTCGTGAAGAAGTTATGGAACAAGGAACTACCTGGCTTCAAGTCAAACATATGGCAAAAGATAGGACTAGATTTAAAAATTTCGTAGAGGCGCTATGCTCCACTTAGGAGTTAAAGGAATTTATTATTATTATTATTATTGTTTTTACCACGTTTTTATTAACTAAAAGAAGAAAATAAAATAAATAAAAAAAATTATAAAGTACCTCGTTTCTAAAACGAACTAAAAAGTACAAAATAATTTTTAACTTGTAGGATTTGAAACGAAAAACGTGTGGCGCATTATTCGTTTTAACTCATAAATATATTTTTGCATTGATAGCTACTCTCTACACTTCTTATATAACTGTCGCATGCGCACCACGTTTTTCGTTTCAAATCCTAAAAGTTAACAAATTATTTTATACTTTTTAGTTCGTTTTAGAAACGTGGTATATTAAAATTTTTTTAAATTTATTTTTTACACTCACGGACATCTTTTGATGTACGTGACGTCAAATGAAGACTGCGTATGTCCAAACCTTGTTCGTTTGTACGCTGGTGTTGACTGTCTTCGCGAACGCAAAGGGTACAGAGATTGAGTATTTTGTATAAATTATGTTATTGACCTACTTTGGTACCTAAAATGTAGAGTTAAAAAGGAGGGAACATTCCTACTCTGATTTTTATATGGCGCTTGTCTGTTTTAAAAGCGATTGTAAAAACTTTTATGGCACTATTCGTAAAATGCTGACAATTGAATATTGCATAGCAATTTATTAAATCTGAGTCAGACGACATATTATTATCTAATACTTAAAACCGCATTTTATATAAAAATATACTGAATGATTTTAAAACATTGTACTACTTTACTACCTACATAATCTATACTAATGTTATAAAGAGGTATGTAAAGTTTGAAAGGGTAATTTCCGAGACTACTTATTCGACTTCAAAAATGTTTTGTACCAATATTTAGAATGAGCCTTTAGGACAAAGGTTATATATTATCGCGTTAAAATAAAAGCGCTTTTCGTGGAGACCGAATTTACAAAGTAAGTTGACGAAAAAACGGTGGCAAGTTACAAATTAAATTAAATTAAGAAATTGCTTCAGTTTGCTTCAGCATATTTGAAATAATTAATCAAAAATATAATTTTTTAACATACTTTCAAGTAAAAATATAAAATATAAAAAAAATATTTCTCGAAAAAAGCTGACTTTACAAAAAAAAAATCATAAAGCATTTTTTTGTTGCAATTGAACTAAAGAACACAAAGTTTTTGTGTTGCTCAATTGTTTAAACAATGTTGATTTTCCTGAAAACAAAACGGAATACGAATAATATATACTAATAACTAATATAGCTGTTTAATTATTGTTAAAAATAATATGAACAATTTCAATAATAATCGTACTGTGTTGCATAATCATGATACTCGGATAAAGTTAAATCTTTGCCTACCATTACACAAATATGCTAAGACTATATACGGACCAAATTTCTATGGTGTAAAATTTTTTAATAAATTGCCATTGGAAATAAGAATTTTAGAAACAAGATATTTTAAAAGAAATGTGAAGAAATTGTTATTAGAAAATTGTTTCTATAGCATAAATGAATTCCCTGACTGTCAGCATGTGCATTAATTATGTAGGAATGACAATAAATTATTATTATATAAAGCTGAAGAGTTTGTTTGTTTGTTTGTTTGGTTGAACGCGCTAATCTCAGGAGCTACTGGTTCGAATTGAAATTTTTTTGTTGGATAGTTCATTTATCGAGGAATGCTATAGAGTATAGAGTATAGAGTATAGGCTATTAATTAATATCACGCTACTAACAATACGAGCGGAGCATCAATGAAAAATGTTGCAAAATAACTCAAAATTTGTCCGTCCGACAAAAACTTTTGAACGGGAACTCTGATCATCATGAAATTTGGACACAAAATTCATCTCGGTAAACTAAGGTGAACGTGCGTACTCATGTCTCTCCCCCCCAATTCGTTCATTTGCACCCGGGTAAAACCGGGCGGGACCGCTAGTCTTTCATATGAGTGCAGCGAATTCGTCGGGTACTTCTTCCCCATAAAGTAACATTAATATAAATTTCTCAAATTATACCCACGTTACGACGTCAAATACTGTACTTAATTTATTAAAAAAGAGTCTTGTGGAATCGACATAATATTTATTATTTATTGCCATCAGTAAGAAAATCAGAGTCTTCATTTAGACAGCCTGCTTTTTTTCTGCAAATGCATCCAAACGTGCCGTACAAAAAAGCGATTTGTTATTTATTAGGCAGATACAAATTTAAAGTCAACGCCAGGGAAATAGACTTGTTTTGATGCACACAGTAATATTATTATAACATCTGTGGCTGTATTGCTATTAGACCATTATACAAAGTGAATCTAAATACTATTTTTTTGTTTATGCTCAAAATAGAAAAAAAAGTCAAATAATAGTATATTGTGCGACTAGTGAGAGAAGAAGATTCCATGAGCGTGAAATTTGCCGCACGAGCGTAGCGAGTGCGGTAACACGTGAGTGGAATATTCTCCTTCGATCAATAGTCGCACATAATACTTTATTCAACTAGCACGAGTAATAATATGTAATCGGGGTCTTGATAAAAGATGGAGAAATAATAAATCACTTCATTGATTGACGTACCCACCGCACTCGATGCACACAATATGGCCCTGACTTTCGCTGAATTGCGATGCTGTTTTCATATATACAAATCGCTACCGCGTACCTATTGGTCCAGAAACTGTGCAGTAATATATTACCGTACAGTTTCGGCTCATTATTCGCACTCTACGCGTCAACATGAAGTAATTTATTATTTCTTCCGAATTTAGCAGGGCCCCGAACTGTCAGCATTTCCCTGTAAAATTTATTGTTAATCTCGCAGTATCGATCAATATTGAAGTTTACGTATACTTTAGTTTTTTCAGTGTAAGTTCATAAAAAGCCAGTAGATTAACAATCTTAGTTTGATAGGTATGGAAAAATATTTAATAAAAAAAGCATCGTACAGATTCTACCATATTAAATTTTTGTCGTCTGCCATCTTCATTGCTTGGTGGATAATTGAACTAACTGATTTCTTGATTAACTGCTAACTAGTTCATTCAGTTCACACATAAGAGCGCTCTTCCGAACTAGTTCGTTCCCGAACTATACTACAACTGAACGTCAAGTAGAAATACGAATGAATCATGGGGTACAAGTGCGAAAACCAACAGGGCTTTAAAAAAAGTGTGTGTATTAGCTCCGACGCACGACTAGAGTTTACTCCTTAGATACGCTGTGTAATGTATTCCATCTCATTCTTTCGCACGTTAAATCCTACAGATATGTATGTTTGTCTCTTTTGAAGCGGACGAGCGTAACGCCACACTTGAAGCGGTGGAACGCAACGCCTCACCAATTGATTTTATTACTCATAAAAGTTCCGTACCGGGCCTTATAAGTCAAAATCGTTTCTTAAGGAGTAAACTCGAATAAATTCCAAAAATCAAAGTATACAATCCAATCGACTTTTCTTAAACGATAGCGCTTTCGATATGTCAAAGAAGAGATATCTTTACAATGAACCACGAAGTCATAACCAGGAGAACTAGCTCGAGCGTAGCGGTGGACCAATACCTGTCGCATGAACCAATATGGCGTCAGCTACTGGGTAACACATACACGTTGATAGCTTACCTGTGTGTGGTGTATGTGAAGTTAAACAACTTTGGTAACTATAGCGAAAACAGGTGGAAAGAACCAAAGTTTTCCCAGGTAGTGATAACAACGCCATCTCGCGTGCGCCATAAAATGGTCCGTTTCGAAACACGGCAAGCACAGGAAGCTAGGTCTCCTGGTTACAGACTTCGTGCAATGAACATACAGATACGTCAGTGGTTTTGAACCAATCTGTATACGTTATGTACGTAAATGGCTGAAGGCTGTATGCACAGATGTCTGTTCTGAATGTAGACGCATTCAGCAGTAAGGAGAGACATTTGGTTGGGTCTCGTGCCACGGGGTATCCCGCTCCATCCCATTGTAATGGAATGAGAACCACGGTGCAACCTGTGCAAGATCACTATAAAACAAAATGAATACACAGAACTAGCTCCTGTTCCGACGGCGACGTGCGGTTGCTGTATTGTACCAGACTTTGGTCTATGGAAAGGTATTTCTATTGGTTTTACTATACCGTCGATCAATAGAGATGGCTTAGATAGGCTCCTGACTAAATTAAGGGAAATCATTTTTCAGACGACTAACAACTTGAGGACGTAGTCTGGTGTTCGGGTTTCGGAAAAACGAATTTATTTTTTTTACATTTTTAGTAAGTATAATATTATATTGGAAAATACTGTAAAAATTTTAGACGGAAATATTAAATATTTACAAAGCTATAGCATATAGTCGAGAACAGCAACAGTGTTACGGTAAGACTCTTACCTGCTCTTACCTCTCAATTTTCATCACCTTACCCTTATACTCTCGCGGAGTAAAGCAAAAAAATTAGCAGAAAATGATGCCTTTGAAGAAACGGAAGGTTTACTATACACCAGGCATAGCTGATTAGTGTAAATATTGATTTATATTTTTTTGTAAGAAATCTGAAATCAAAACTTTAAACGCGTTTTTCTCAAAACTACGTTTTTGTAAGCGGCGCGGGTGATTGAGACAATTGTATACAACCGATTGCTTACAATTTTGCACAGGGCATTCTATACACAAGAATAGCTCCGTCCGGTACTAGAATGACTTAATTATAAAAATTATTTCTATTTTTTACTCGTTGTGTTTTTTTTTTTAAACCCGCCATTTTGTTATTTATCAATAAAAATGTTTATTTCTACACAAGCCTACGAAACAATAACCAATTTAATTTTTATAATTCAGATGACTCCAAGTGACGTTATCACCCGCGCTACCCATCTACCACCATTTAAAGTTGTCCACTTTAGGTTAAAAAAACAATTATAAAATGGCGTAAAATAAAGCAAAAAAATTTTTTTTTTCTTAGTTTACGATGTCAGTAAAAACATGTAACAAAATTGAAATGATTGTACATTAGTTTGTTTTAAAAAAAAATCTGAAAAAAGGGTTGAAAATGAGCTTGAACATAGAACTACGTCCTTAAAGGCCGGTTAACAACTAAATAAACTTGACAGCGATTAAATATTTTGGCAATAATTATATTAGATGAGCTTCAAACGCAAGGTATTATAACAACCAAATAATGGCTGCTACTTTAAGGTAGCGAACATATTAAACAAGCGAATTGAAATCATAGGCGAGTTACTATAAATAATGACATGACTAGTATTAACAGTGGGGTGGCAAAGATTGTATTATAACAACTAGTGTAAAGGGGAGGGCGTTTGGTTGGGGGAGTTTTTTTAAAAACAATTACGGAGTCGTGTCGATGCGATGGTGTTTTTTTGCCCAGTGAAAAGAAGAAGGCGTTTGGGGGGAGTTCTTTAAAAACAAATTACGGGGTCGTGTCGATGCGATGGCGTTTTTTTTGCGCAGTGGAAAGGGGAGGGCGTTTGGGGGGAGTTCTTTAAAAAACAATTACACTCGTTTTTAGGTCCCCCGAATCCAAAAAACATATTTTTGTAAAAACTGTGCGATTGTTTGTCTGTGATCACGAGACAGATCAAAGGGATGAGCGTATTTAAATCAAATTTTGGGAGGATGTTTGGTAAGAGCCTTATTGTTTTTGGGGAAAATCGGCGAATGCGCAGAAGAGATAATATATGCTATGACTGAGTTTTTTATATAATAATAGTATATTTTTCATAACGACTTATTATTATACCTACTTATTTTTTCAAGAAAGTTTTGTTATATAAATTTTTTTCTAAACTTTATTGTTTCGGAAATATTTTGAAAATAAAAATCAGCTGTTCTTTTGTTTTGTAGATCTGTCAGAAATAAACTAGTTAAGCATGCTTTGATTAATTTTTACATGACGTGAAACATATTTCGTAGGTAACCATGGCAACGAATAGCAAATATCATATTGAATACTAGCCATTACCCGCGATATCAGGAATTTTATTTTCTTTATTATACTACCTATATCAACTGTCAATATTTTTGAAGTTGGAATGGTTCTATCGCCAAATTGGCTGGAATTTCTAAATAGGTATAACTTAAGGTAGTACGAGCACCAAGGCAATTTTAAATAAAAGCCTTGATTTTTTTTATATAAAGTTGGACTCAGTCTAAATCAATTCTGAAAATTTTAGGGGGTTTGCTCGACTATTTAAATAAATAAATGACTTCAAAAGTAGGCATATTTGTTATTTAACATTGGCTTTATGGTAAAACGGTAGATGGATGATATGTTTTCATTGATTTCTCCAAAACTAGTCAGTGGAAATTTAAAAAAAAACTTTTTAAATTAAAGTTAAAACCTTAATAAATTATTGAAAACAAAAAAAAACCGTTGTGTTAATTAGTCTGGCACAACGGTTTTTTTTTTGTTTTCAATAATTTATTAAGGTTTTAACTTTAATTTAAATAGTTTTTTTTTAATTTCCACCCACTAGTTATGGAGAAATCAATGAAAACATATCATCCCATCTACCGAAATATAGCCTTTTGTTTAAAGTTGCCTTGGCGCTCGTACTACCTTAAAAATTTATTTGACAATTTCACTGGCTTTCAGATTGGATTAGAGCATGGAAACTAAGCATCTCTACGAACTTCGCTATTCTCAAGCGAATTCAGCTCTTAAAAAGAATTAAAAAATATTGACAGTCAATCTAGAACAATAGTCTTTGGTATTGAAGCTGTCCATGTTTTGATATTATGTGCCGGTGTGTTGCGCTGAGCTTCTGTCCTGTCTGCAGTTCGATACATACAACACGTTTTCGGAACTGCCACCTCTTTACGTCAGTGCCCCCTGCTTTCACTCACTCATTCTCTCTGTCTCTCTCTCTCTCTGTACAACCCGTGTCTCAATATAAATGCAAATTCCAACAAAACACTCGTAACTTTCAGACGAAACTCGTGTATAGTTGCACACTTTTAAATTTTGTTGACCTCAATATAACTTTATCAAAGCTCAATTCAATTTGTTTGTTTTTTGAATGCTTTAGTTTGAATTATTCAATTGAATTTTTTTGATTTTTGTTACTGTGAAATTGAAATTTTTGTTCATTTGCCTTTTATTTAATAAATGTTTTGTTAGTCCTTTCAATGTGTGGATGCCGCATTTTTACAATCTGATGGAATATTTTGCGTAACAGAATATATCAAACTTTGTAAATTCCGCATCAATAAACTTGATCAAGCTATTCGACCATACCCAAAAAATTTAAAATTTTCGTCGAGGTTTCATGGATACTTTAAAAAATATTTCAATAATTTTGAAATGTTCCCGACTTTATTTTCTTTATATTCAATACTAGCGGCAGTGTTGCCAGAACTTTTTTGTTTTGCATACTAGATCAGGGTTGAAAAAAGTACTAGAATTTTTTTAAGATTTGCCAACCACAAATGACCTTTTTTTAAACAACCTCGCTTAAATAATTTTGTTGTGTGCACAATTGGAGAGCTAAAAAAAAAAAAAAAAACGAATGACCTCTTTTTTAACAACAATAGAACAATATAGGAGAACGAAAAAAAAAGATACTTTCATTTCCACAACAAAAAAGTCTTTTTTTGGTAATTTCCCTCTTTTCGTTTGTTGTGGTGGGTGTGTGGACATTGGGTATTAAAAAGTACTAGATTTTTACTTCAACGTACTAACGTATAGAAAATGACAAAAAAGTACTAAATCTAGTACAATTGTACTAGACTGGCAACACTGACTAGCGGTCCCGTCCGGTTTCACCCGGGTGCAAAAGAACGAATGGGGAAGGGAGGGACATAAGACGCACATTCATCTTAGTTTACCGTGATGAATGTTGTGTCCAAACATGATGATCGGAGTTGCCGTTCAAAAGTTTTTGTCGTTAAAAAGCAGTATTTATTTATATTTATTCTCCCCCCATTTTCGAGCACGGTGGTGATGTTGGATATCGTGTCCGTGCTCAGCATCTTCGAAAATGGGGGTTAAGTACTTCTTTCTGCAGGGAAACCTAGTAAATCGCGTTTAACCTCTCCGGGGATGGTTTTAGACCGGTTTGAGGGGTTGGGCCACCCCAACGAGAAATTCTGACGCCGACATCGTGTTCAGCATCCTGTTAAACGGGGGGGGGGGATGTAGTTTCATTCCGGCTCAAAATATTTACCATTTTCGCGTTTTCTCCGACTCACACACGCCACTATTATATATACGCGAGCAGTATAAAGCTATCAAAATATTAAAATTTCATTGCACGAAATAATTTATTTCAAGCAATGATTGCATTTCGCCGAACTTGATTTTCATTATTATTTTAAAATTCTGTGAGAGAACGCAAATTTTTTTTTATTTGCGTTGGAATGCAATTTTTTGCTTCAATTTCTATGACTGTGTTGTTTTGAGATTTATGTAAGTTATTGTTATATATAATATTATAAAGACACATCTCTGTGAAGTATAAGGAAGCAATCTTGTTTGGTAAATAGAAGAACAAGAAACTTCTGTTTCAATTTCCTGTATGTAGTCGGCGAAGCTTGTTACAAAACAGTGGAGATGCCCTTAACTGCTGCAACGGGTCTACAATAAAGTAATAGAAGTAGTACGCGCCCCACTTCTGGTACAGCTGTGTGCGTTCTATACCACAATCAAACACAGAGACTACAAATGCCGCTGTATGACTAGAAAATTACAATTCCTTATTTGTCAAAACTATCAACATAAGTATAAATATAGCATATAGTTTCTTTCCGCACAAAGAAATTTAAAGTAGCGAAACAGCATTGAAAAAAATTATATTTTTTGTTGACATACAAAATCTTTATAAGGCTGTCCCAAGACATGACTGCCATAGCCTGGGACTGTTGCTGGTGTGATTTCAAGTAAAAAATGTAATGAACATATACCCGGAACGCTATCCTAACTGAGCTAGAAGCATTTGAAATTTTAGATAAGTAGTAGGAATTCCCTACTAATTTAAAAACCATTTAAAAATAAATCGCTTTATTGAATTAGTTGCTCAAAATGTCCACCCAGTTGCGCTATACATTGTCTAGCTCTTCTTAGAATTGAAGTGGTAGCTCTGCGAAGAGTCTCAGAATCAACACGAACAAATACTAATGGTGATTAACAGCCACCTGGTCTTTTTAATAATAACAAAACCAACAGCCGAACCTAATACCTGCATTAGTGGGCTTACTTATTTAAAATTTTAAATGCTTCTAGCTCAGTTAGGATAGCGGTCCGGGTATATGTTCATTAGACATTTTTGACTTAAAATCACCCTAGCAACACAGTCCCAGGCTATGGCAGTCATGCCGTGGGACACTGTATATAAAAATCTCGTGTCACAATGTTCGTTCGCGCTAAATCTCCGAAACCATTGAACCGATTTTAATGAAATTTTGTAAATATGTCTTGCTTGATCCAACTTACGCTACATTATAGTTTTTATTAAATATTTTGTACAAAATTACGGTGTTTTGTAAATAAAAAAAATCAGTTTTAGTAACATGTAGCGACATCTCATACAATTTACTCAAAGCTATTAGAGCAGAAGCAAACAAAAACAAACTGTTTTAGTACCAAGTAGCGACATCTGAAAGAATTGTCTCAAAGCAAATCTGATAGAATTTACTCAAAGCTATTAGTTCAGACTCCGGGCCACAAACGAAATACATTTTGCAGAATTATATCTATCACGCCCGGATGAACCGGAATGGACCGCTAGACTACTTAATAAAACATTGACTGGCAGACCACGCATAGCCTAAACCGGTAGGTCTAGAAGCATGATAATTTTCACACGAGTTCCTTATACAACGTAGGTGAGCACTAAGAAAGGATTTTTTAAAATTCCCATTTTATACACGTGGGGAGCTGAGAGTAGCGATTAGTTAGCAATAAGTTTAATTTTTCGAATGTTAGAACCTTAAAGAATTTTTATTTGTAAACGCAAAACTATATTCTTAAAAAAGGCAAAACAGAATTGATGTTTTGATAAATGAGATCTTATAACATTTTGAGAAACTCATGTCATTTAAAATGCAAATATGTATTCCCATATACTTTTATTCTATACTGAGCATATAGGAATAAAATCGCAATCGAACCATTAGGGTGTCTTTTTTACGCCGTAAGCACTGGCGTATCCAGAAGGGCAAACAAGCATGGGGGACACGGCTTAAGAAATTTTTAATTTGCTCCCTCCTGGGCCAAAAGCTTGAATGCAAGAACATCAACCAATCCTATCATCGGAGAAATCAGGGAATTACCTACATTGAAGAAAGAGACGCTTTGCTGCCTTCGCTCACTGCACATTGAGTAGATTGACAATGATTCATATAGTATAAATTAATAAATATATGTGTTTTCCATAACTACCACATAAACAAAACGCAGGTAACTTAACCCTTAGTAAGCTGCGGTTACATAAGATAGTCCAGTGCAATTAGGTTTATACCTCCGAACCCAAGAAAAATATTTTTTTTGAATTCGGGGGACCACAAAACGGAAAATTATTGTAAAATTTTTGACCTAAACTAGTACCATTCCCTACTTGTGAGTTGGAATGGTAAAATAAAATATATCAATAATAAGAAAACTTTCTATGAAATTATTAAATTTCAAGTTTGTGTGATTATATTTTAAAGATAGGTAATATATAACTATCGTAAAATAGTTAAAGTCTTAAAGCGTTTAAGCAGCGTCAACATTTCCAGTACAACAAACACCTATTCATACCTTTTCCATATCCCGAGAGATCCAGGCGGAAATTATCCTGTCCTTTTTGTCCATCGACCAACTGGCCGAGTCCGTGGCTTAGATGGTCCCCTTCGATGACGCCGTCGTATGTGCAGTCCGTGAGGTCCACCTCCGTGCCGCGCGGAACTCCCTGGGGCATGGAGTAGCTCACCAGGCCCTCTGAAATGCCAGAACTATATTGTGTACTCGGTACAATGCTCACCTACTAGCGCTATCAAAAACACAATCAGTCTACAAAGAATAAATTTACTCGGTAATATATTATACAACAAAGACCACCGTTTTCGCATCTTCTTGATCAAAATATAATTTATTATATTTGTTTGTTTAACTGAATTATTATTTTAGAACTATTCATGTAGGTACTATGAAAATACTATCTAAATGTTTAATTAGTTATTGTTTGTTAGTAAGTATTTGTGTAAAACGAAAACAATCATATATGTTTTGTTGAAAAACCATGAAATGTCGACAATATTTTTAATTTATCGTTTATTAAATTTAAACGTTTACCAGTTTGTAAATTTGAACTCACAACGAAGAAGATATTATATAGGGGGTAGTGCAAGAACATAAGATTGTACTCACACAAAAACAAATGATTGATCACCATAGAAAAATATCACTTTTGCAACTAAATTTTGAATCAAAATGTTGTTTCGAAAAAAAGACAATTTAAATACATACGAGTATATATGCACATTTAAAAAAAAATCGTTCTACTATAGGTACTTTTCTTGTAAAGAACTATGTATGATAACAGTCTAAGGTCGTTTTCAAATTTTATTTTAAATCTATAATGCTTTTCTTATGGAGAAAATAAATGTATGATCACAATAGTTGAAGATTTCTTGTGCACCTCAAAAAGTCTAAAATAATTTTCTTAACTTGTATAGAATTTTTGGGGCGCATTATTCGTTTAATCTCATAAATGGATTTTTTCATTGATAGCTGCTCTCTAAACTTCTTATATAAGCGCCCCACGTTTTTCGTTTTAAAGCCTACAAGTTAAAAAAAAATTTTAAACCAACTTTTTAGTTCGTTTTAAAAACGTGGTAAAAATAAGTATGGGAATGGATAGTTCTATAAAGTTTTTACTTAAAGTCAATATTTTTCGACTTATTCTAGAGTTGAAACACGTATGAATCTTCTTCATCGTGTTGTAATATACGTGTTTTGATAACTGTAAAAATTTGTGATTGGGTATTTTTACCATAACTCGCGTAGTTTTTGAGCTATCAAGTTCAACAAAAAACCATTTTGTAAGTTTTTCAAGAACTATAAGCTGATATAAACTAATTTGAAGCTCTTATTTTTTAAAAGGTTGGAGCTGAAAGAGCTTGAAACGCTACTATTTGCGAAAATATGCAAACTTGAAACGGCCATATCTTACTCAATGTTTATCGTACAGAAAAAAAACAAAATTTTTAGAAAAAAATCTATAATTTTTAACTCTTCAAAAATTTTTCGTATTTTTCATAGTTTTTCAGTTATTTTTAAAAAAAGGCAATTTTTTCCAAACTCGCAAAAAAGGTCTCTTCACTTCAAGGTCAATTTTTTTCAAAACTAAGCATTTTAAACCGGTCAAACTTAGAGGGCATATTTACAAGTACATAAATAAACTGCAAAGTGGTAACGATCATTTTCAATTCAGGTGGTAATTAGGAGGTGATTTTCACATTTTTTTGCCGCCAAAAAAATAGTGACTAATTTTGTTTTTGTCATAACTCGCTTAATTTGGATACTAGGAACTTTCATAAAAAAATTAAGGTTTTATAAAGCACTTCAAAAAAAGTTCTACGAGTTTTTCCCGAAAAATGTATTGTTTTTTGGATATTTTACGTTGAAACTTTCGATTTTGGCGTTTAACGAAGAAGAACCAACCTTTAACAAGCTGTTACTCCGTTAGTATTGGGTCTAGTGATATTTTAAATCCAGTATTTTTTTTTTGTTTTTTTATAAGCTACATTTTTACAATGAATGATTTTTTTCATAAAATACTTATTTTCAAAGCTATTTATGCAAAACCGGCCGAAAACGTGTTTTTTTTTTGTTGAAAAATTGACGTTTCTACTCTCGAATAAGTCAAAAAGTATTGATTTTAAAAACTTTATAAAACAAAAGCTGCTTAGAATTAGTCAATCTATCCATTCCGATACTTATTTTTAATAAAAAAATGTTCATCCTCAAGAAGTGGCGTCCACCCCCAGGACAAAAGCAACCCTCGACACATTGACAACTTTGAAGTAGTGGGTAAGTAGAGCCTACAGCCAAATTTTGGTGCGAAAATCGATGCTGTTTGGTAGAATTGTCAGATTTAGCCGTTTTTTCTGTGCATTGACTGGACTATCAGTACAAGGCGTCTTACACCGTTAAATAAGTAAGAATGAATGATATGTGTTTATTAAAATTTCTTTTATTATTTCTTTTATTATGTTCTTTATTTTAGTATTTTCTCGTATTGTCGTGTAATTCTGAGTTATGTTAAAAATTTCGAGTCTCTATCTCATCAGGAAGTTAGTTTAAAATGAATTACAAAGTTCCGCCCGACATACACGAAAAGCGAAAAACGTGGTAAAATGAAATGCACGTAGGTGGGAATATTTTGAGGGCACTCGTATTGGCATAGGCAATCATACAGAGCGACAAACACACAAAGTCCCAATCGAACGTCAGATAACATTGTGTGTATGTCAACAGTTTGATTGCTCTGGTACACAGAGCATTGCCTAATACGAACTTAATAAAATAATGTTAGTGCCGGTTCGAATCTAGGTCACGTGAAATATGTGCCCGTTACGTTTCCAAATCAATTTACTCTTTCATCAACCAGATTGCCCTATATTGAAGTTGGAGCAGTCGGGCAAATATATACCTTAGAGGTCATGTCAATGATAACGGACCTCACTGTCGAAATATATTCTAGATTCTAGACAAACGCCGTTTGTAACTTATGCAGCATTTACCTTTGCTCTCTTACATAACCTTTGATAAAATTAATTAATTTCAGTTTGTTAAATTAATATTCATTTCTATATACAGTCTATTTGATCGGAATTTAATTGATGACTTTAATGTATTTGATATATTTTAATTACATTTTCCTTTACAACTGAAGATAAAATAATTTGTCAACTTAATTGTAGAGAAAACACATTTAAAAGGGAACGACACAAAAAGATTATAATAATTTTTAAAAAAATCGACTGATGGCACAGCGATCGATGTAAAAAATTCCAGCCAATTGGGCGACGGGACCATTCCAACTTCAAAAATGTTGATATGAGATTATAATAAAGAAAATAAAATTTCTGATGTAATGTAATGTAATGTAATAGTTTATTTGTATACTAAATATATTTACAAAAATAGTCAAATATTTACAAAAATAGTCAAATATATCGCGTGAGGTGACGCGGGCAATGGCTAGTAATCAATATGATATTAACTATTCGTTGCTAAGGTTACCTACATAATATGTTCCACGTCATGTAAAAATTAATCAAAGCATGCCTAACTAGTTTATTTCTGACAGACCCATTAAAACAAAAGAGCGGCTGATTTTTTTTTTATTTTCTAAATATTTCCGAAACTATAAAGTTTAGAAAAAAAATTTAACAAAACTTTCTTGAAAAAATAAATAGAATAATAAGCTCAAAATTTGGTTTCAATCCGCTCATCCGTTTGACGTGTATCGTGTTCACAGACAAACAGACTACCAGACAAACAAACAGACTAACAGACGCACGGAGTTTTTCCAAAAATATGTGATTTTTGACCTAAACTAGTACCATTCCCCACTTGTGGGTTGGAATGGTAAAATGAATATGAGAGATGCCAGGAGACTTCATTTTAATACGAATAAAAATTACATATGTGTAAATATTAGTGATAATAAGTGACCATTTTTATCGTAATACAATGCAGGTCAGAGGAACAGAAAACGTTTGTCTGAAAGAAGACTTCCTTGCGTGAATAACCTTTTTTTTTCGTAAACATAACCCTGCAACGAAAACGAATGGCCTTTTATTTAATAACCTAATAAAAAAAAAAATAAATTTCCCTGAAAGCAAATGACCCCTTTATAGTAAAATAACCTTTTTGCAAAATGCAAAAACGGATGACCTTTGTTAATGTTTGTCGTAATATATAATCGGAGATTGTAAAATTCACGTAATAATGCGGAACATTTTCTGGGACACATATCAATGCGATTCATAGGGCTCCAATGCAGCACTGTCCCGGAAAATCCGGGACGGTTGGTCACTCTAGTGATAACATCTCATTTTATTATTTTATTTCAATAAATTATATACATGCAAATTAAAACTCAGTTTTTAATCACGCCAAAAAAGTTTAACTTTCGAAGCACACGCATCGACTTTTTTCATGATCATAAGACTTCAGTTAATATACTCTGTAAATGAAAAAATAAAGAAGCCTTATTGCTGAGTGAGTCTACCGGATAATCATCATTCATCTGTTAAAGCAGAACGTATACAAAATTCGACACGGCACGATTGGAGAAAATGGAACAGTCGACACTTCTAGAAAACACAAAAATAAACGAACAACCGTGCACTTATATCGGATTGCAAAAGACCAATCGAAATCAATGCAGTGCAATAACACTCGCCCTGACTGCACAAAAGTCTACTGGATAAAACATCTCAACATTTTATTATTGAATTTTAATGTGCAAGGTGTATTAGTTTAGTCTACATTTAATAAGAAAGGATGAATTATTTCGGAGAAGGCTATAAATGATTTCTAATGGTATATGCTGCCGACGTTTCGGAAAATATATTTCCTTCCTCAGGGCTTACATATTATATATTAGAATTATTTGATTTGTAATTTAAGTTTTTAATTGTCATATTGTCAAATAATAATCAAGTTATATCAATCAAAAAAACTTTTTTTTTTATTTTTTATACTATTAAAATATATAATAAAAAATTAAAAATTATCGGTATCAGAATTTCGTACATTTATATATTATTGAATTTTGCAAATAACAATAAAATCTGAGGCAGATTCATTCAACTTCTTCTATCATTTTTTTGATGTTGTTTCATCAAATAGTGTTAACCCGTACAATAATGCTGGAAGTATCCGCCATACTATATTCTTTTTCAATTTAATATGACACATTCATGAAATTAATGTAAATTAAAAAATAAAATAAATAAAAAAAAATGTAATATACCACGTTTTTAAAACGAACTAAAACGTATAAAATACTTTTTTAACTTGTAGGGTTTGAAACGAAAAACGTGGGGGCGTGCGACAGTTGTATAAGAAGTGTAGAGAGTAGCTATCAATGTAAAATCTATTTATGAGATAAAACGAATGATGCACCCCTCGCTTTTCGTTTCAAATCCTACAAGTTAAAAAAATTATTTTATACTTTTTAGTTTGTTTCAAAAAACGTGGTACCTAGTATATTAAAAAATGCTTCTTCTTTTTAGTTAACTTTTTAAACGTGGTAAAAACAAAAATGCATCGTCAAAAATAAAAATATGATATGGCCCATGGGTGGTCGAACCCGTTGTTACCACGACACTCAAATCAACTGAGCTACGACCGTTGAGTGCAAGGCGCCGTACAACGATAAATAAGTAAGAATGAATTGCATGTATTTATTAAAACTTCTTTTATTATTTTCTTCTTTATTTTAGTATTTTCTCGTATTGTCATCTAATTTTGAGTTTTGTTAAAAATTTCAAGTCTATCTCATCAGTTAGTTAGTTCAAAATCAATTACAAAGTTCCGCCCGACATACACGAAAACCGAGTTAATATAAACGTGGTAATAAAAAACGGTACCTGTCCACTTGCAACCGAGTATCTCCACTCTCATGCAGGCCGTCCTTACGTGGACGCTGTACGGGATGAATCGAACCTTACTAGCTATGACGGGCGGGTCGAGAATTTGCTTCACTTCCGTGTAGGTGTTCGTATTTCCGGGCAGCAACTGTAACAAGAAAATTTATATTAACAACAATAAATAAATTATGAATTTCATCACAAGAAAGGTAAATATACCAAACTTGAATCGAAGTTTATTTCTATTTATTGAAGTAAAACTTCTTTAGACGCGTTTTGTGAATTTCGTGAATGGGCAACTCCATCAATTGCCGTCACAGTTATATACAGAATGATTTTTAACAGTGTGTAGAAATCAAATAGACGAACAAATATTTTAAGTAACTTTTTTGTCAAAACTCAAAAATAAGAGAGAAACAGCCTTTCAAAGTTTAATTAATTTTTTTAAATTTTATTTAATTAATTCAAAAGCTCGGTTAACACACGCGAAGAAATGATAGCACAAATCGGAAGTCCATCCCAAATAATTCGCGGAAGGCCCTTATCGTTACTATGGAAACATGGCTACGACGCACGCATCTTTGTGTCCAAGAAAACGGGGACAACTTCGAACAATTTCTGTGAATACTTGATAATGACATGACATATTTCCATAGTGACATAACATAAGGTCAGGACCGACCTCAAAATTTGATAAAACTTTAAAAGCCTATTACTCTTTCATTTTTGATTTTTGATAAAAAAGGGTTACCTGAAATATTTGTTCGTTCATTTGATTACTACACGCTGTTAAAAAAAAGAATCAACTGTATAAGCCAGGAGTCGACAATCTGCGGCTCGCGAGCCGCATGCGGCTCTTTTGATGTAAAGTTGCGGCTCTCCAGTTCCATACGCAAAAAATAATTATTTTATTATATAAACCCTTAAAAATCGTCCAATCGATCCATGATTGAGTACCATGTTTATCTCTCAGCCATTTTCACTCGCGTCTCACCCGCACCGCCCCCGTCGTGACGTGTCGTCCTCGGATATATATATTATACCTATAGGTATAAGCAAATACTATAATACTGAAACGAAAATGTATAGTGGCTCTTTAAAAACTGGGAAATTTTGTAAATTGTAACTTTTGGCTCTTCCGTCTCAAAAGGTTGCCGACCCCTGCTCTAGACCCTAGAGAATTTATTGTTCTATCGTTTACCTACACCGGATTTAAATCTATAATTTACGTGCATATTTGAATCTGAAAACGGATGTTCTAAAACAATAAAAAAAAAACAACTGTTGTAGATAAGCTATCATTTAGTATTCATTCGGAGCTATGCACTGTGCAGTTAAATGTCGAATATTCAAAAACGTGTATCGCTTTAATGGACAGTAGATATGTATATTTAAAATGATGAAGGATCTGCAATCTGGTCACAAGCGTCGACCTTCAGTTTTATTTTTATGTTCTGTAAGAGAACGTCCATCAATTACGAGAGGTGTTTTCTTTGAAGTGAAAACTATAGGCACGTTAGGCGATTTTTGAATGAGTAAAATCGTACGAGATCGCGTCACCGACACGCTAATGTTAACAGTATATCTGTAGCTATAAGTATGACGTGTTGCGCTTGGCCAACAGTGAACTGCGCGCTCGCAGCCAGTACACAATTATACATAGTGTAACCGAGCGGGGTAGCGTAGTAGTGAGAGCACTAGACTCGCATTCAGGAGTTACCGGATTCGAATCCCGGCGGTGGCAGATGTGGCTAGGGCTTTTTCCTGCTGCCTCTCGCTGACAAACAGTAATTCCTGTACCGGCCATCTTGTTGAGGTTTTCCCCAATAATTCTAGATAAATATCGAGATGGTTTATTCAAGGCCATGGCCGATTACCTGTCAAACTCATATTATGCTCAAAATTTGCCTACCTTATCCTAATGTCCTAAAATTCCTTCAATCGCAATTGTCTATATTTTTAAACTTCCACTTAATTAATAGCAATCTATTAATTAAGTGGAAGTTTAAAAATATAGACAATAATTGAAAATGTGATAGATTATTATTATATATTGCTATAAACGTTGAAAGACTGTCCTATATACTATACCTATTGTTGTATCGATCTATTGTTATAATGAAGAATTCATAAAATACATGTATAGGTGTAAAATAATATTAAAAGTAAAATTTTTTATATCTTAGTTGGTCCTGAGGATACCAACAAACGTTGGCCAAACGTCGACTATACTTTAAAAATAAAAATTCTCTAGAACTCTAAATTGGCTATTTCACCCGTTAATATTCTTCTTTACTATCAAGATCACAGGCGTCATCGTATCAACATTATTATTATTTAATATTATTATTACACACGATGTCTTCAGCATAAAGTATCAAATAGCAGTTCACAGAAAGTGCTTTTTGGCTATATATTGTTAGACAAATATTCCATTATAAAAAAATTTTTACTGCGTGACATTTTTATAGAAATTTAATAATTTTAATACTTTTTTAATACTAATATTTTTTTAATCCATAGTAATATGATCATGTATGTTGTTTTAACAATTTACCACCTTTCGACCAGCTTGAGGCCCTGAAGATGAAAATAAATTTTTCGAAACGTTGGCTACTAGCGAAACATTGGTAAAGCTTATTTATTTATGATCCTCAACAAAAACCTTCCTTCATCTTATCTATTACACACGATGTCTTTTTCTACGTAATATGCACTGTTAAAGTATTAAATTTAAAATTCTACGCCATTGTTGAATGTTCTAAATATATGATCATGTGCTATGAACAATGCATAGATGGACACATAGATCTAGTATAGATATTAGTGAAATTGCATTCATATTTCATACAAAAATAATGTCTGTCCACTGTACAGTTGAGATACGGGCGAATATGCTATGGTAGATTTGTTTTATTATAGCATCGCTCCAAACTGCAGGATAGTACCTACCTACGTTCTACGTTAATCATTTCTTTCTATCGGTAAATTGTCGACTATTCTCATATTCCGGTTATTTATTTCATCATTTTATTTAATGTTGTATTAAAAATTTGCATAAAAATGTGTGAATATTGAGAAGTCATGGTGGCTATTAAACAGCAACTTTTACAAGTTTATTTAGAACTAGCGGCCCGGTCCGGCTTCGTTCGAATTTGTAGATTGCCATCGTTTCTCAAGTAAACAAAACTGGGGTATCTTTATCAACTCTGGATGTGATGCCTTTTTGAGTTTTCCCTTCCAACAAAAAGCAATAATTATTTCTGAAAGAGAGCATAATCTTAATTTAGTGCTGTTTACATGAGGGTACTTCCCTTTATAACTGCATTATCCAGTACAGTGGTGCCATCTTCTGGCCTCTGCCACTACCTCATTACTTTGTTTATGAAATAACAATAGAAATGAGTGATTCATTTTCTAAGTGCTGTTTTATTATGGAATAGGATGAATTGATTTGTTATGAGTTCCAAATAAAATAATAGAACAAATCTTAAGTAAAACAGAATCAAACTTAAACTTTATTCATGTGGATTACAAAGTTAGAATTATAACCTGTAGTTTTTGTTTAAATGGTACAGAAATTAACTAATAAAATAAAATATGGAAAGTTCAAATATGTCCTGTTAAAAAATTACAAAAAAATGCCTTTTTGACAATGAAAATTTTCCCGAAAAATATAATGGAACATTTTCCATGGAAAATTTTTGATGGAAAATTTTTCTCCCCACATCACTAATCAAGACTGCCATCAACATTAATGGATCTGAGATCATTTACGTTCAAGCAAGCGCATCTACGTGGAATATTGATGCTCACACGCTAGTAAATTTGCGGTCAAAATTTCGTTATTTTATCTCAATTCAAATAAATCGGTTTTGGCTGAACACACTGTATTCATGAATCATATAACGTATAACTACATACATATTATAATACGTTCAACTGCCAAGCGGCTGCAATATAGGTAAAAATATTCTCAACTGTGAATAATTTAACACGAGTCAACACGGACAGTGCATTTGTTTATGCGAGCAGCTAATGGATCACGTATGCAGGTGATAACGTCAGTCGAATGTTTCATTTTTATATAATACTAGCGGTCCCGTCCGGTTTCACCCGGGTGCAAAAGAACGAATGGGAAAGGAAGGGACATGAGTACGCACATTCATCTTAGTTTACCGAAATGAATGTTGTGTTCAAACTTCAGAATGATCAGCGTTACCGTTCAAAAGTTTTTTTCGTTAAAAAGCAGTATTTATACTTTTTTTTAAGTAATAAATTTCTTTTAATATAATAAATATTTAAACGAAAACACTGTAGGAAAATTATTTTTATTCAACACGTGTGAGTAATATGTAATTTCGGGGCCCTGCTAAACGTGGGAGAAATAATATATTACTTCACTATAGTGTAATAATGAATTTTCTGGCGTGGGAGAAATAATGTATTACTTCACTAGTGTAATAATGAATTTTCTGGACCAATAGAAACTCAGTAGCAAGCCCAAGCGCTAAATAATGAAAAAAACTGCAAGTAGCTTCTGGACCAATAGGAACGTGGTAGGCGGTATTGTATACTTATATGAAAACAGCATCGCAATTCAGCGAAATCATGGCAATCTTGTGTATACACTGACGGTGGTACGTCAATCAATGAAGTGATTTATTATTTTTCCCTCTTTTATCAGGGCCCCGATTACATATTACTCCTGCTAGTTGAATAAAGTATTATGTGCGACTATTGATCGAAGGAGAATATTCCACTCGCGTGTGTTTTACCGCACTCGCTGCGCTCGTGCAGCAAATTTCACGCTCATGGAATCTTCTCCTTCTCTCACTAGTCGCACAATATACTATTATATACGTGCCTATATAGTTGTAACAGTTTTCAAATGAGCTATTAATTAGATTTATTTAATTTTAATTAGTCGTTATAAAATTTTAAAAAATTGAAATGTAAGCCTTAGAAGAAAGCAATGTAGAAAATAAAAAAAAAATAAATAAAAATATATTTGGACGTGGGGGTTGAACCCTAGACCGTGGCGTTAAGAGTCTTACGCTCTACCGATTGAGCTATCCGGACTTGTATACTTGGTGCGCTAATATTGCAATATCTAGTTAAGGCATTTTACCTGATAATATTTGTCGCCGGACTAATTTTGAGTTGCATCTTGCAACATTTTTCATTGATGCTCCGCGCCAATTGATCGTAGCGTAATATTATATAGCCTATAGCCTTCCTCGATAAATGGGCTATTCAACAAAAAAATTTTTTTTTTTCAAATCGAACCGTAGTTTCTGAGATTGTCGCGTTCAAACAAACTAACAAACTCTTCGGCTTTATATATTAGTATATAGATTCACGACAATATCTAATAAAGTGTGCAGATTTTTAGCGCCGGCAGCCCCGGATCTTGGGTGGGGGCAAACCGGGGCACCCGCTCCGGGTAACAGTTTCAGGGGGCGCCAAAATCATAATATAATATGGTTGAAAACTACACCCAATCTGTTCTTTTTCCGATTTACTCAATCTGCTTGGAGAGAGGGGGCGCCATTATCAAGTTTCTGCCCATTTTCGAAAAAATCGCAGATCCGGGGCTGACGGCCGGTGATCAATTCAACAGTAATGTCCATAAATCACCTGTCAGTATATCACGAACCATCAAACGAGTGTTAAGGTGCAACTGTCAAAAATGTTGAAAACTGAAAATTATGTGGAACCCAGCTATTTTATAGGAGGCATAATCTAAAATGTTTCTAAAACGTAATGAACAATGATAAAAGTATTTAGAAGCATGCATTATAATTCTATGTTTAAATAAAGTTGTCAAAAAGAGCGGCTAATAAAGAGATTATTAATTGTTTTTGTCTGATTTTGATCACTCTGAAACTAAAGAGTATTTTCATCAATTGCAATGTGTCAGGAAATAATAATCCCAAAAGCATCCGTTTTTATTTATTATAAACAAGATAAATAATAACACACAGGATCACGGGTATTTGGAATATAAATTGTTAATCAGTTTAAACTATCATTGATTAGCAACGTTTCGTCTTTATTCTCAAGACTTTATCAAGCTCTGAAAATACAATACATTTAACATTAATATATGAGCATGATGAATAAACTCCAAAAGAAAAGATTAAAATGTTACAATAACTAACCTCAAAATCGTCTAAACGATCGTCAATATAAAAAACATACATTACTTTCCATAAACATCTTTGTAGTACTATCAATTGTTGAAAAGATGACTACAGCAAAAAATTAATTAAAAATTAAAAAAATTAAAAAAACTATAACGACAGTATTATAAATAATAGAATACGTTTCCCAAACATGTGCTCTTTACACCAGTCTAACTGTCAACTTCTAAAAATTAACAACAGTCTGGCTTTTGTAAATATACACTAGATGGCACCATAAACTAAATTTCTACATGAAATTACCTAGTTATCCTACTACAAGTTATGAACAAATTAATCATATGTTAATCAATAAATTATATCAATAAATAAACATTTAAAAACTAATACAAACAATCCAACTCTAAAAACTCGAGAATCACTTTGTGCCCAGGATTTCATTGTATACTAAGCTCAAGTTATGCGTGTCCGATCTTAAGTTCACTGTTTTATTCAATTTGATGAAACACATTTCACTAAGTGAACGCTTGAAGTAATTGGATTCTTTGTCAAGGATTGAAACCTCATCAAACATAAAATTGTGCTCAGTATCAAAGTGATGACTGGCTAACGCTGTTTTATTTTCTTTAAGGATGTTAGTGTTCTTACAGTCATACTGATGTTGTTTGACTCTATCCCTCAACTTCTGCTTCGTCTGTCCAATATAAGAC
The DNA here is from genome assembly GCA_963575645.1 of Xanthostigma xanthostigma. Lineage (NCBI taxonomy): Eukaryota > Metazoa > Arthropoda > Insecta > Raphidioptera > Raphidiidae > Xanthostigma > Xanthostigma xanthostigma. The sequence continues at coordinate 13,080,464 of OY754467.1, forward strand.
TCCCCACAGGTGCAAGGTATTTTATAGATCACATTAGACCTGTCCAACACTGGAACCCTATCCTTCAGCCTTGTATAAACTGATTTAACAGTTTTTAAGTTATAAAAGGCCAATTTGCCATATCGTTCCTTTGCGAGGGCATCAATTTTATGAGAAATCTCCTTAATAAAAGGAAACCTGCAATACTTGACACACGGATTACGATCTCTTCTGTTTACACTCATCGGACAGTAATTATTAAGCACTCTGTCTATCAGTTTCCTCGGATAATTATTATCAACCAAAAGGTCAATAATGATGTTCTTATTCTTATCATGGAACTCTTGATGACTTAAGCTGAATGCTCTTTTTATTAAACCTTTAATCATCCCAACTTTCTGACTCATTGGGTGATTGGATGCATAATTTAATAATCTGCCCGAATGGATCGGTTTCCGATACCAATCAGTCTTCAAACTCCCATCTTGTAGTCTAAAAACAGTCAGATCTAAAAAATTAATAGCATCCTGTTCTTCTAACTCCATTGTGAATTTCAACTTGGAATTGAAACTATTAAAGACCGTTAAAAGATTCGATGTTTCACTTCTTGGGACACTTAGTATACTATCATCTACGTACAACTTGATCAGGGGAACTGGATATCTCAAACGTTGTAAAACATTTCTAAACACGTAATCCATGATGATATCAGCGAGGACAGGACTTGCTGGGTTCCCCATGCTTGTGCCATCACACTGCTGGTATAGCTTATCATCAAATAAAAAGAAACTCGAGTCAAAACAAAACTCAATCAGTTTCAATACTAAATCTTTGTCTTTCAAACCAATCAGTCTTGACCAACTCTCCCATTCCTCAGTTATAGCCTGTAATACTAATAGTTTTGGAATATTTGTGAAGAGAGACACTACATCCAAGGAAACTAAAACATAATCAGGTGGTAAAAACACAGTCTTAGTATGCTGAACCAGTTCAAAAGAATTCTTGACGCTAAATTTGAAACTCTTAGTGATCGGTGACAAAATATTATGAAGCATCTTAGCTAAATTATAACATGGTGAACCAATGCAACTCACCACAGGACGAAGATTACAGCCAACTTTATGTGTTTTTCTCAAACCATACAACCTCGGTGCTATCGAATTCCGGATCTTAACCTTCTTCAACTCAACCTCATCAATCACACCATTAACTTTCAGCGAAGTAGCTAACTCATTGGCCATCCGTTGAAATTTAACAGTTGGATCCTTGATCAACGGCCTATACGTCATTACATCATGTAACATATTATGCATTGTTTCCATGTATTCTCTTCTATCCATAACCACTGTGGAATTTCCTTTATCAGACTTTGAGACTATAATGTCTCTGTGTTCTTTGAAAAATCTGGACGTTGCCAAAACATCTCTGCTGAACTGATCTAACTTCTTGGTTTCGTGTTTTTTATAATAATTGCTGATCACATTCACAATCCGTGATCGAAAAGCATTTTTATCTTGTTCAACTAGTTCCTCATCCACCATTGTTGGAAGACTATTAACTAGGAACTCTGCATCTTTAATCAGCACTACCGGATGTACATCCTTCTTTTTAACTGGTAAACCAAAATTCTGGTCTACACATAAAACTCTTTTCACGTATTCTGGTAGGACTACATCTGTGTAATTGAAGATGTAATCCTGGTCTCTTGCTGTAGCTTCGATGGTTGACCCACCAGATATTAAAGCATTCAACTTCTTGATATTTGTGGTTTTTACCTGTTTAAATTGCTTTTCATACAACTTCTTCGCTGTGAGTTCCCACCTGGCAAAAACTATTCCATCCAAGTTTCTCTTCAAATCAGTCTCTAACCTCTTGCACTCCTCCAGCATTCTTTGAACTTTCCACACAGTGACTTTAATCTCAAGTTTTAAAATTGAATTCTTTAGTTTAACTGTTAAACTGTTGACCTCTTTCCTGAACGGATGGTCATCTACAAATAATGTGTAAAGGCAATTAATATTATTGACAATATGTTTAGGGAAAATACATTTTGATTTGCATTGCAGCAAGAAAACTTGTCTGTTCTTTAGCGACGCTAGTTTCTTTAATCCATTTATCCATCTTTTCATAGTTCTACTTGTATGTTGTCCGTATGTACTCTCTAAGTCAGCAAAAAATCCCCCAGGTTGAAAATCCATTTTTTAAATTCAATTCCAGACGTAAATAACAATAACACACAGGATCACGGGTATTTGGAATATAAATTGTTAATCAGTTTAAACTATCATTGATTAGCAACGTTTCGTCTTTATTCTCAAGACTTTATCAAGCTCTGAAAATACAATACATTTAACATTAATATATGAGCATGATGAATAAACTCCAAAAGAAAAGATTAAAATGTTACAATAACTAACCTCAAAATCGTCTAAACGATCGTCAATATAAAAAACATACATTACTTTCCATAAACATCTTTGTAGTACTATCAATTGTTGAAAAGATGACTACAGCAAAAAATTAATTAAAAATTAAAAAAATTAAAAAAACTATAACGACAGTATTATAAATAATAGAATACGTTTCCCAAACATGTGCTCTTTACACCAGTCTAACTGTCAACTTCTAAAAATTAACAACAGTCTGGCTTTTGTAAATATACACTAGATGGCACCATAAACTAAATTTCTACATGAAATTACCTAGTTATCCTACTACAAGTTATGAACAAATTAATCATATGTTAATCAATAAATTATATCAATAAATAAACATTTAAAAACTAATACAAACAATCCAACTCTAAAAACTCGAGAATCACTTTGTGCCCAGGATTTCATTGTATACTAAGCTCAAGTTATGCGTGTCCGATCTTAAGTTCACTGTTTTATTCAATTTGATGAAACACATTTCACTAAGTGAACGCTTGAAGTAATTGGATTCTTTGTCAAGGATTGAAACCTCATCAAACATAAAATTGTGCTCAGTATCAAAGTGATGACTGGCTAACGCTGTTTTATTTTCTTTAAGGATGTTAGTGTTCTTACAGTCATACTGATGTTGTTTGACTCTATCCCTCAACTTCTGCTTCGTCTGTCCAATATAAGACTCCCCACAGGTGCAAGGTATTTTATAGATCACATTAGACCTGTCCAACACTGGAACCCTATCCTTCAGCCTTGTATAAACTGATTTAACAGTTTTTAACAGTTTTTAATTTTTAATTAATTTTTTGCTGTAGTCATCTTTTCAACAATTGATAGTACTACAAAGATGTTTATGGAAAGTAATGTATGTTTTTTATATTGACGATCGTTTAGACGATTTTGAGGTTAGTTATTGTAACATTTTAATCTTTTCTTTTGGAGTTTATTCATCATGCTCATATATTAATGTTAAATGTATTGTATTTTCAGAGCTTGATAAAGTCTTGAGAATAAAGACGAAACGTTGCTAATCAATGATAGTTTAAACTGATTAACAATTTATATTCCAAATACCCGTGATCCTGTGTGTTATTGTTATTTACGTCTGGAATTGAATTTAAAAAAAAAGATAAATAATGAAAAATATTGCCGTATTTTTAAAAGCTGTTTTTTTTTGCAAAATTAATTTGTTAAATTCGACATTATAAGCCATGTCCCAGATATCTGTATAATACTTTTAGCTTCGAACTGTTATCAAAGCTTTTATGCGTGATTTATCTGTACAATGGAAATTAAATACGTTATTTGTCCCGATTTTTAAATTTATGAATTCTATGTATTCGGTACCTACAGAATATTAAAGTTTTAATCATCTAGCGATACTTGCTCTGAGAAAAAATTGTTAATCTATTGAGATTTATTTATTTATGGTTATCAACTGATAGGGTTATCTGAACCTAGGACGATTACATTTTATTATTATTTTGTTTTTAATTGGAATAGGAATTATCTTTGCAATGAATGGACACTTAAAACCAATAACACTTAAAATCAATATTATTTTTAAGTTTTAGTTATATCACACAATAATACTCTCGAACGAATGTGTCAAGCAAAATATTAATTCCCAAATTAATTTTATAATTTTTTTTCAAGAAGTATTTCTAAATTTTATATTTTAGTGAGGTATTCGTAATATTTTCAGTTTTATTTTTTTTTATTATGATCCTGGTGAGGCTTATTACCCCCACTGCCTCCCCCATATCTACGCCCTTGAACAGATCTTATAACCTAACTGTTTTTCTGTAACATAAAATTAAAAAATGTGTATATACATTCGTGGAAATGCGTTTTTCTTGCTAATAAATATTTTATAGGCAATGTAAACATTGGCCCTAAAATATTCTTGGAGAAATTTCATTTTTTTTTTAATTCACACAAAAGAGAAAGTAAAAAAAAACACACAGTGAAACAATTTTATAACCTCGAATGCGAATTAGTGTATGAAATATGCATAATAAGCTGCAAATTTAAAAACAGGATGCTACAATATAATGTACAGCATATCTGGATCCCTAAGGACACCTGGCCTCAAGACTAAGCCGAACCACAATGCTATTATATAAATACAGGATAACAAGAGGAGGGTAATACGTGTGTTGTTATTTTCTTTTTTTATTGTATTAATAAAACGCGGTTTTTCATTTCTTACAATGAAACTATTTAACTTAGAGTTCAAACAATTTTACAGAAATATATTTATCTGCTTAAGGCCTCTTGTTAACGACAACGGATAACGGCCCGATTTTTTTGACGGGCGACGGGTCGACGAGCAGTGTTCAATAGGTTAGTGTGGGTATTTGTTAACGCGACGGGCATGTAACCGTTACAACGAAACTCAACGGATACCCGCACGTCGCCCCTCGGCGCGACGGCGGTCGGTCCGATGCAGTGTACCACTGTAACGTTACCCTTGGACTTTTTCGGATAAGCTCACGTAATCGTCTCGTAATATAATTTAAACTATTTGTGCTAAGTATTGAGACAATTAAATAAATAAATTTTAATAAAATTAATAAACAATTTAAAATATTTATTTTGAATGATTTATTATAAAATTGTTGTGAACAAGATATCTTAGAATGTACACACAGAAAATTTCTGATATCTTAATGTGATTGGAATTGACAAAGTGAAAAATAATCAATTTAAACGACACATGCAAAAAGAAATTTGGATCGGTAGATCACCAAGTACTCCATATTCTCCCTGATGTGGATTAAAGGAAATATTTCAGCACTTTTTCACAGCTTGTTTTAATACATTCTATTTCAACCTTTTAAAACCTACTGCCTTTTTTTTTCGGACAAAAACATATTTTTTTCTTTTTTTCACGACGTCGTTCAACATGCCAAAACCAAAATTGACACGCGCCGTGACAAAACAAATAGACAAGTACAGTAAATACCCAATTCTAATTATTACCTCTAAACTACGTACAATGTAATCTAAAAGTTTTGAATCGTTACACCACGTCATTTTATAGTTGATGACGATAGATGTGCGCGCACGTTTTTACTTATACCTACCTACCTTGTTCTGCTCATTGTGAATATGGAGTTTAAAACATATTGATATGGATTTATTAAATAGCCTTGTTCATAATAGACCAGTGTTGGGACAAGATTAGAAAATTACAAAAATAAACAAGCAAGACAACGTACTTGCACTTCTTCGCCCTTCAAGTATAGAACTGATATCGAAAACAATGGACGTCCTCACGTATATGCGGATCGTGTAGGTACAAAGGTAACCGTTTCGCGTCGGCCCGTGACCCGTTGATTAAAACGGTCGTTAACAAGAGCCCTAAATTGGTTCTTTCTTGCATAAAACAAAAATTTATCAATAGATGTCTTCACCTATACCTAGTTAGTTTTAATCTATAAAATGTAATATATGTGTATATAAATACCCCATCAAAAACATAAATATGAAAAAAGGGCCAAGTAACAAGTTCGATACAAAAAACAACTGGGTTTACCGGGTTTTCCGAAAAAGTTAAGTAAGATCTACGAAGACGCCAAATTTTCACTTGGCAAGTTTTTATGTTTTATATAATAAATAAAATACATAATGTTAATTTGCCAACCGAAAGCCTGCCACCTTCTTAGATTACAATCTAAGCCAGTGATTCTCAACCACTGTGCCGCCAAATTTTAGAAATGTATATAGTAAAAAATATAATGCTTTTTATTTAATTACGAGTAAAGTTTAAATTAAAGAAAAGTACTTACTTATATTTTACAATTTAAATTTTTGGGAACTATTATATTTAATCTATGTTATAAATTTATATATAAATTGCAATTTTAAAGGGGATACAATTTAACTATTCCGTCGATGAATTTATTAAATGAGCTTTTTATCAAACTTTTCAACTTTAAGACGTCGCAACAGCGTTTTACTTTTGTCATAGAGAGTAAAGCTTCTATATAATGCAGTCTTTTCGTCTTGAAAACACTTTTCAGAAGCGATATTTTTTGTAAGAGTATTTACGACTTTTTTAAGGAATATTTTCGTATAGATATGAAGGACTCGGTATATATTATATGAACCGTCTTCTATTTCTTGGTAATATTAGAACCTTATACAAAAAGTTTAACATTCCTTCAGGGCTCTTAAAAGATATTAAAATGTAAATACGTGTTACTGGTATTGGTATGATGTTTAAAAATCACAGACGTATAAATGAAAAATATTTAATTTAACATTTTTTCAAGATATCCACCAAACAGAAAACATACATTTTGATTCAACTCTTCTTGGTTTCCGGGCTTGTATGCCGTGGTCCATTTGTATTTCTACCTGACGTTTCGTCTACAATTGCGGTAGATATTAACAGAGGCGATGTGGTAGCGGGGAAGTGTCCTAGGCTGCTCTCACACTTACCTGTGAGCAGCCCAAAAGGACACTTCGCCAGCTACCACATCGCCTTTGATAATGTCTACCGCAGTTGTAGACGAAGCGTCAGGTAGAAATACAAATGGACCACGGCATACAAGCCCGGAAACCAAGAAGATTTGGATCAACACCGGCCGTGAAAGCCTACACACTTGGATGCATTTTGATTATATTATATTAAAAGAGAGGTCAAATACATGTTTATTTTTTTTTTGAAACTTTAAGCAATGAAACTTAATAACTTGTTTTTTTTTTTTAATAAAAAATATTTGTAAATAGATCCTCCGGAATTACGAAAAGTAAAAAAATCAATATTAGTAAATCATATTTGACTACATAAGATTTGTGTGTAAATTTTCAGTAGGTATTGAATTTTTGGATTTCAAGGTGTCTCTGTCTATCTGTCTACCTGTTTGAAATCAAATTTTACAAGTTGAATTTGACCCACTTCCCGTTATCCGATTGAGCTGAAATTTTGTAAACGTATATAGTTCCGATGACAATACAATATTATAATAACTAATTGACCGTTCCGGCTTTCGCCTGGTTGAAAATCGCACTCTTAAATACTTCCCGTTATCCGATGGAGTTGAAATTTTGCATACGTATAACAATAGAATATTACTAACTGACCGGTTCGACTTTCGTCCGAATGGAAATCGCAAGGCATTTGAACAGAAAACAAGAAATTTATACTAAGTATGTTCTACGCAGCCAGAGAACGGACACGAAACAGTCAGCGTCATGCGCAGTAGCTCAAAAACCGATACAAACAGTTTTGTTTTAGCTACTGTGCAAGACGGTGACGGTTCTGTTACCGTTCTTAGGCAGCTTGGTACATATTTAAGACGAATCGAAGCGATTTAGAAAAAAATTGATATTTATAACAAATCAAAAGATTAGCACAGATATTTGGTGGATCGACAAAACTCCGCATGAAAATTTTGTGAGTCAGATTTGGATTATTGATTATCAAGGCAGGGAAATATCAAAACAGCGATCAAAAAAATCCCATTTTCACTTCAAAATATAACAATCTAAGGTGTAAGACATAAAGAGTTAGGTTAAAAAACAGCCAGTGGCTGAACCTCGCCTTTTAGTGCTCAAATTTGGTACTAATAAAGATTATTTATTACTAATATTATTATTATAATCAGTATGTAATTATTAGTGTATTTGCCATAAGGCACTTACACTATTGGCGTCGGTCGGATGGCGGGACCTAGGGGTCGGACCAAAATTTCTCGACGTTTCATAAGTTTCTAAGAAGTTTGGCACCATTTTTGGAAAAGTATGTTTATATATGTATATATATATATATATATATATATATATATATATATATTTATATATATATATTTATATATATATATTTATATATATATATATATATATATATATATATATGTGTGCGGGCTATAACTTTCGAAGGAGTTAATTGATTTTAACGAAATTTGGACCACATGTTGAAATTCATCACCGCACGAAGCCTATTTAAAATGGGTCCAATCGGGCCACTTTAAGGGTGGGTTTTAGGGGTTGAAAAACATTTTTGGGCCCAAAAATACCGAAAAATTTCTCCGAATCGTTTCAAAATTGAAATTTAACCCTTTAGTAATGATTAAAGTGTGCTACCAAAATTTTATTAAAATCGGCCCGACAGGACCGGACTTACAAATTTTATGAAAACGCTAGTTTGTGGGTATGGATTTACATATTGAATGGTGTATTTAAGTTGGTGCAGATATCGGATTGATCTGTAGTATTGAAGTTAGGTAAAAAAAATTTGTTTTAAGGGGTGTATTAAGGTGTAATTTTTTTATTTTGTCCAAAAACAAAGTTAAGTTCATACAATAGAGCCACACTGCTTATAAAAGCAAATACACTATCTTGTCGGCAGGGTTTTGCACTGCGACCCGAGTTTTTTTTTGTTTCAACAGTAGGTTGCAAAATACAATATTATATTCGAATTATTTAAAAACGACTGAAAAGAACACAAAAAGTTTTTCTGAAAGTTTTTGACTTTTTTCAAACAATGAGAAACAGTTTTTTTTGTTATTAATTTCGAACATATTAACCATTTAACCATTTTCTGGGTTCAGTATCGGCTACTGCAATATACAGATAAACAAACTTCAACATGTTAAATGAAATAAATAGGTACTCTGAATTTCAACCGCAATATTAAACAAAACCAGCAAATAATAAAAAGGTTATACAAAAAAAAAAAACGTTATCAATTTGTGTGGGATGTGGCAAACATTTAAATATTTAGAACAGTGTGTATTTATATAAACAACATAATGCATATTACGTATAAACGTACAGCATAAAGTCGTGCCCAGCGGCGTACGAAATAAAGACAGAATTTTCTTATTGTACTTAAAAAAGTCTGAATGTATAGACGAAACGTCGTACATTAAAAATCTTACTTTTTGTTCACAATCCTGCGATTTTGGTTATTTATTAAAGACAGAAGTTCGTAGTGCATTAAGCAAGGCCTTAACTAGAACCTCGGGGCTCCCCGGGCAAAAAGTAAAATTGGGGATCTCTACGTAGAATTTAAAAAGTGCTTAAAAGAGGCCATTACTTATTATTATGTTCAAAATTATGACTAGAAAATTATACTACAAAAAGTATTTGTATTTGTATTTTGAAATACTTTTATTCAAATACTTTACAAGTCTGGTGTGGTCACAATCTAAGGTCATTGTCAAATCAGATTTTTTCACAATCCTTTCTGCAATCTAGCATTTGTGATGTCTAGCATTACGTAATTTTAAAAATCTTCGGAATATTATACGTTTTTTAAAATATTTTATGAAAAAAATTTATTAAACTTTAATGAGTGTATAGTTTTTCGGTTCCTACACGGCACTGTTTACAAAAAAACACAGGCAATAAAGGATTTTTCATTTATTTAAAAATCCACGCGATCATTGTTACATTCAAATATATGAGGGTACGTGTTTATATATAACCACCTATTTGTAAATGTTCACAAACAACAGGGGTAGGTATTTTATTAACCACTCACCCTAATTAATTCCACCACTTGCCAGTGGCTCAAGGGTTGCTGTATGTTACAACCACCGCCACCTATATCTATACCGTTTTTTTTTTTTTTCAAATATTATACATGGAAACTACGAGAATATGTGTTCACATCTGTATACACAATTACTACTATAATATGGAAAAGGGATGGCCATCATTGTATAGCATAAAAAAATCTATTGTTTTTAAAGCGTAACCATTAGAGCGTTTTTCTATATTTTTTGGAACGAAGTTCCTTATGGGACGTTATAGATATGAATGGAGAGGGCTACACGTCGCCGATATTATATAGTAGATGATTTTAGCTATAAGGAAACAGCAAACATTTCACATACAACAGTCAAGAAGACAAAAAATAATGAGAGACTATGCATCACTATATAGAGGTGACCGGTAGTTGCTCGTATTCCTCTCGGGAGAAAAAACTATGACTAATTTGGGATGATTAACCTCTATTACTTGGGGGTCGGAAATGCGTCATTTTTTTATGATAATGTCACTTCTGTGAAGAATTTTTATTTTATTTTTTTTGTTTATTGTTAGTTTTAACACACAACATAAAATATAATAGAAAATTTTGTGTTTTTTAGCCTTAGGATCAGATCATGGAAAAATCCAGGCCAAAAAGTGAGAATATTTTTTTTAACTCCCAAAATTTCGATTTTCGTAAAAAGAAAACCGATGTAGATTTTCCAACCCCTAACTGATAGAGGTTAAATATTAGTCATAGTTACTTCTCCCGAGAGGAATACGAGCAATTACCGGTCACCTGTATATATGAAGAATTAGAGTTCATGGTTTTATGGGCAACTGATAGGTATTAGTAACGTGTCGCTCCTGAGCGAGTCGTTCACAATGAACGACTCCTTTCTCGGGCGAGTCGCTCTTTTTTTTGTGAATGAATCACTCTGAGCGCCATTGCTGTGCTGAGCTGTTCTGTACTGTTGCATTCGCACATTTACAGAGCGCACACAGCGCAGGCGACAGAGGCACTAGTGAATTTTGCACGTACGAAGTTATTTTTGCTGAGTCATTTAATGTTGAATGACGCACTGTGACTTAGTGTAATAGTACTAAGCTTACAGTGACTTAAATCATTCACAATGACGTCGTTGACAAAGATATAATATTGTAACAATAAACATTATTATTGTTAAGATTTTATTATACTTTATAGTTTATCCGAAATGCGAATAATATAAGATCAGTATCATAATAAAGTGAGCTCAGAGCTGAGTGTGTATTGTGCTGTGCAATGCTTCGTGACTCCTAAACATGCATGATGACAGTTCACACCTCTGCAGTCTGCACTCTTGTGTAGTGCGTACTGTCTAGTGTCGCTCCTTTGAACGACTCCCTCTGAGCGACTCTTTAAGTGAGCGGAGCGCACGGAGCCAGCTCCCCATAAATAATCATATGGACACATCACTAATAGGTATGAACAGTTAGAATTGATTCGATGGCCCTGTATTTTTGTCAATGATTGTGCGTATTTATGAAAGCAACTATACCTAACACACGTACAGTCAAACAAGCAAGGCTCAGCAGTCTGCATTGAATGACGCCAGAAGATATGGAGTAATGAGAGACTTGTATTATGAGTGCGACATAATGGAATCAGGGAGGTTGGCTTGACTGTCTGAGAAAATGGGCTAAAAACTAAAATACCCAAACTCATATACCTCCATTATATGTATACTAGATGGTTTTTCTCACTAAATTTGTTGTGAAATTTAGAAAGGAAAAAATTTTCAAGATATAATAAAATTAATGAAAATATTGTTAGCATATCGTTTCAGTTACCTACTTCTGAAAAAATTAATATGTAAGGACCTAATAATTTTTCACTTCAAATAAAATCTATAGTAATATAATGTCATAGGAAAAGCTTGTAACTTTGGAGGTAATCTCGGAAACTACTCATCCGATTTCATAAATTTTTTCACCAATATTTAGAATGGACCTTCAGAATGAACATAGGTTATAGGGTCCAGTACGATAACTCGATGTGCCCAAATTTTGACTTTTTTTTTAAGTCATAGAAAAAGCTAAATTTTTACTTTCAAAAAAAAAATTATTCACAAACCTCAAAAATATGTAAAAACTTTTCGTCTTTCACTGTAATAACAATTGGTGTAGAATTACTGTATTACTATCTCACTTTGTATACACGACCCCGTAATCTTTTTTTATAGAGCTCCCCCTAGACGCCTTCCACTTGTCACTGCGCAAAAAAAACGCAATCGCATCGACACGATCCCGTATTTGTTTTTTAAAAAACTCCTTCCGAACGCCTTCCCCTTTTTACTGCGCAAAAAACAATTATTTTTAAAAATCAATTTTCCGCACTTAAAAAGGCTAATAATACCGTTATATGTTATTTAAAATAATAATTGGGTATTTCAAATGGATATTTTGACATCGAGTTATCGTAGGTACTCTAACCTAAGTTATATATCATCGCATTAAAATAAAGACGCTTTTCGTGGAGACCAATTTTGCAATGTAAGTCGCCGAATAAACGGTAGCAAGCTACAAATTCGGGCAAAGCCGTACCGGGCTGCTAGTCTTTTATAAAAATTACATCAGTAAACACAGTAATCTTTGCATTATTTTTTTTAAAGAAAAATACTCTCTCACGGAAACAATCATCTTTATGATAAACTGCTCCAGGACGTGAACAATGTTGAAGCTTTGAGCAAAATTAAAAATAAAACAAATTTTAAAAAAGCATCACAAACTGACGGTTTCCAACTACCTTTGTTAAGAAAGTAAGTTAACTATCTATGTAGTTATAGTAGGTCTCTATATCAGACGGTTTGAATGCAGTCAATATGGATGAAAGCTCACTTTTCAACTGTGACTACCGGAAGTTTAAAAGCGCGCCAGCTTCACGACGTCATTATAAACCAGATCAGAGGCCGGTTGAAGCAGCAACGGTTTCCAGAGACCCTGCCCTATTAGACGTTAACTGTAAATGGCTTCATATTTTCTCCTTCCACTAAATAATTTACTAAACAGTCGGGTTACAAAATTATTAATGAACTCACAATAATAGTAAATGAGACGAGAATTAAACTTAGTTTCAATTTAAAGTTTTCTTAGTATTCAGATCTTTGTGGTAACTGACACTTAACCTTCAATTAACGTTTATAAACAACGTTGAGTGATCCATATAGTGATGTGTCCACATGACTCTTTATTGGGAGCTGGCTCCGTGCGCTCCGCTCACTAAAGAGTCGCTAAGAGCGAGTCGTTCAAAGGAGCGACACTAGACAGTACGCACTACACAAGTGTGCAGACTGCAAAGGTGTGAACTGTCATCATGCATGCTCAGAAGTCACGTAGCATTGCACAGCACAATACACACACTCAGCTCTGAGTTTATTTTAATATGAGTCTGATCTGAAGGTTCATTATAAATAGTGGTGAAAGAATTTTTCAAATAGGTGCAATGATTACCCTCCCTACACACAAACTCACAAAATTCTCTTTATAATAAGGCGTGCGGTGACGCGGGTAATGACTAGTATTAAATATTATGATATTTGCTATTCGTTTGCATGGCTATCACGTCATGTAAAAAATAATCTAAACATGCTTAGATAATTTGCTTCTGACAGTACTACAGAACAGAAGAACACCTGATTTTTTTTATTTTCAAAATATTTCCGAAACTACAACGTTTAGAAAAAAAAATTGCAAAACTTTCGTGGAAAAATAAATAGAATAATAAGCTGTTATGAAAGGTATTCTATTATTATGTAAAAAACAACGTTATAGCATATATGTCTTCTGCACATGTGCCGCTTTTCCCCAAAAACAATAAAGCTCTTCATATTTGTATACCAAACATCCTCCCAAAATTTTGTTTCAATCCGTTCATCCGTTTGACCTGTATCGTGCTCACTGACAAACAGACTAACAGACGCACAGAGTTTTTCCAAAAATATATTTTTTTGATTCAGGGGACCTCAAAACGAAAAGATATTGTACAATTCTGAAAAGTGATTTTTGACCTAAACTAGTACCATTCCCCTTTTGTGGGTTGGAATGGTAAAACTACACGATGCGGTCACTCAGAAACATTCGCTTTCAGTCGTTATTGCGCAATTAAACTCGAAGCCAGAAAGACGTACGCGTCTATCAAATTCTCGGAAGGGGATGGTTCGTATTTTCGGATGGTAATATATCAAACTAAAATAAATTCGGCCAGGGTAGCTCGCCTCGCATGTCCCACTGGGATATTTCAACCTTAGTAGCTGAATAGGAAAAATATTTTTATCGAGCGTTTCATCAAGGGGAACATCTATTGCTCAATACAAATTTATTTCAATGACACCCTTTCAGAATTTTCAGCTTAAATATAGCTACTGCTCACGATAAATCGTACCACATCCAAAATAATTGATGTCTGAATTCACTGCATCACGACAGTTGAAAAACACATATTTAAATTACACCATCATAATTTGCAAAAACGTTCCGTAGTTATGAAAATATTCTATACTAGTGTGACCTATACGAATTATTCGCACTAAATAAGTATAATAATTATCACTTTACAAATATATAATTTTTAAATATGATTGCAGGTATTCAATTCGTTTCTAATTTTGCACACTGCTTATAACGTTCTTCTTTTTGTTGTATTACAATATGAAGCTCAGATAACAGATCGAAGAAATATTTTACTAAAATTGTCATATAGAGGCGCAAGTAGCAAAAGCGTTGAGCTAAGCCGTCAGATGGCATCATGCAGCATTGCTGTGACGTTGTTCAGCGTTGTTCGCTGTTTCAAAATTAAAGCCGTCAGATGGCAGTATGCAGTATTGTGTCTGTTGTATTACAATATGAAGGTCAGATGACAGATCGAAGTGTTGACGTTGTTTCAAAATTAAAGCCGTCAGATGGTAGATGTTGTTCAGCGTTGCTGTATTTTAATTAATTTACAAAAACAAAAGCAATAATAATTTTTTTAGTTGTCGATGTTAGTAGAGCAAGCTATTATCTGTAAAATGATATATAATTTATGTGGAGAAATTGTGAGGTTTTTTCTAAAAAGGGAGGCAAACATCTTTAACCTTAGCGTATTAATATATATGATAATATGACACTAGATGTTTCGTCTTGACTGAAAAATGTTCTAATTTTAAAAGAAATATTATATTCTGACATGAATTTGTACAGACTCAAAAAACGATTATTGGTTATGGTCTTACCATTCCAACATCACAAGTGGGGACTGGTCAAAATTTACTTTTCAAAACGTTACAA
Source organism: Xanthostigma xanthostigma (assembly GCA_963575645.1). Taxonomy (NCBI): domain Eukaryota; kingdom Metazoa; phylum Arthropoda; class Insecta; order Raphidioptera; family Raphidiidae; genus Xanthostigma; species Xanthostigma xanthostigma. The sequence goes on from OY754467.1 coordinate 13,095,664, forward strand.
TATCTTTTCGTTTTGTGGTCCCCCGAATCCAAAGAAGATATTTTTGGAAAAAGTCTTTGCGTCTGTTTGTCTGTGAGCACGATACAGGTCAAACGGATGAACGGATTGAAACTTAATTTTAGGAGGTTGTTTGATGTACAAACATGAAGAGTCTTATTGTTTTTGGGGAAAATCGGCGCATGCGCAGAAGAGATATATGCTATAACGTTGTTTTTTTTATATAATAATGTATTCATTTTCATAACGGTTTATTATTCTATTTATTTTTACAAGAAAGTTTTGTAAAAATGTTTTTTCTAAGTTTTATAATTTCGGAAATAGTTTTAAAATTTTAAAAAATCAGGTTTTCTTCTGTTATGTAGATGTGTCAGAAAGAAATTAACTATGCATGCTTTGACTAATTTTTACATAAAATATTATATAGATAGCCATTCAAACGAATAGCAAATATCATATTTAATACTAGTCGTTACCCGCGTCTCCGCACGCCTTAATAGAAATTAATTTTCTATATTGTAATATGTCTAATGTTAATATTTTTGAAGTTGGAATGGCCCCGTCGCCCAATTGGTTGGAATGTTTTTAAACCAACAGTGCATAGTCAAGATCTAATTTTTTTTTATATTGAATAATATACTTTTTAATTTGATTGCGCCAGAAAGAGAGTAATGTGTTCTATGCCGAATTTTGTGAGTTCGTGTGTATGCGGAGGATAATCTCCGGAGCCACTGCACCTATTTGAAAGATTATTTCACCACTATTTGTATTGAACCTTTATGATGAACATAGGCTATATAAGTATTATGTCTGTAAACGGTCACCTAATAAAAAATATCGATGTTACTAAATTTCTAGGAATTACTATCCAGTAGTCTTTAAAATGGGATTGTCACAATACAGGTATATGCAAAAAACTGTCTCGATACGTGTATGTCATGAGAAAAGCTCAATATTCATTTTCTAATACAGATATTTTAAAGTCGATTTATTATGGTCATGTCTATCCTCGGTTAAGGTATGGTATTGTTGTATGGGGTTTTTATTCAACAGAAGGCCATTATACGTGCAATGTTTAAAATAAAAAAATATGACTCTTGTAAACAATTTTTTGTCAGAGAAAAAATTATGACAATACCTTGCATCTTTATTTTCCATGCGTTAATTTATGCAAACCATAACAAATCCAATTATTCTTTAGCAGAGGATGGTCATGGTCATGATACTCGTTTTAAAAATTACATAAAATTACCTATGGCAAGCATTGAAATCTTCAAGTTTTGCGCATTGAATTTCGCAGCAGCTCTTTATAATAAACTACTTGTGAGTTTTAAAATTAATGAAATAAAGGTTTTCAAGAAAAAGATAAAGAATTTTTTACTGGAAAATGCATTTTATAATGTAAATGAATTCATAGATTATTTTAAATAATATTTTTGTTTTCCGAAATTTTTTTGACGTGTCACATAGATCATTTGTATCTCTACTGACAATAAATGCTATCTATCTATAAAATCGCTTTTCGTGGAAACCAATTTTACAACGTAAGTCGACGAAAAAACTGCGGCAATCTACAAATTCGTGCGAAGCCGGACCGGACCATAAATCACGAAAAGTTTAGATGTTTTTTTTAATCGAACTTATATATTATTATTTAATAATTGATAAATTTTCTGAATCGGTATCGTATAATGTTTAGTTTATATTTATTCTAGTTACTATACTTATCTTCACTAGCAAATATAATTATTGTTACAGAAGAAGTTACTGGCAACGAAAAGCAAAGAGAATATCAGTTTATTGGAAAATAAACTGAACACATTTTATTTCCGAGTAAATATTTGATCCAATAATAGAATATTGTAACGTGGTCTTTGGATACATATTTGATTTATTTATTTTATTAAAGATTTGAGTGATATTGATCGTATAACGTATATATATTGTTTATCCGTTATTTAGCTACCTACTAGAATATATTTTATGGAGTAGAATTTTTTTTCAAAATTGACATTGTAACGTCGTTCAGTTACTTAAACTTATTAAGTTTTTTGTTAATTTTTTCTTTTTTTTATATTTAATACAGAATAAACAACGTTCAAGAAAGATATAAATTTTAATATTTTAAATAGTTCAATTTTTAGTTTCACAGTATACTAGTGTACCCGTGCAAAACCTTTTGCATGTATTTTCATATTGTTTTCAAGAAACGATATTTTGAAACAGACGTACGACAATAATTTTATTTCTCATTAGTTTCCATTTACAGTTATTTTTCTTTTGATTTAGCTTGATCCATCAAGTTGTCTCTATATTTAATTGGTTATAAATTCAAAAAAAATGTATGAGATCTGTTCATCGTTGTCATGGTTACCCCGCAAGAGCTGTCACAATTCATTTTTAGAAAATCTAACCTCATTTGATACATTTACGATTTTCACTATTTTTTTATGATCTGAGACCAAATTTTAGACTTGGTACAGTCCATGTAATATTTAAAAACTCTATTTTGGCATTAAATTAACATAAACTTACACGTTCTTAAATTATTTGGAAAATAAAATAAAATTTATTTGTGTATTAATATTTGGAATATTTGCGCTAAAAAACAAACTAAAAATATACACTTCAATTGTCAAAGTCGACTTGTCAAACTGCTTGTAAAATCTCCGACATACGTACATATTTGCATTTCTCTCACACTCATGTCTCGTGAGCATCGAAGGATTTTCTCTCTTTACGTTCCTTTTCACCCCGCTTCCCCTCATCATTTTTACTATTATCGCTTGAAATCACCCCTTCTAAAGAAATTTCACAAAAAAAAGCAGCGATAACATATCTGTGGACTAAAGGCTTCAGTTTAAAAAAAAAGTTGTGTCAATCGGTTTAGTAGGGATGGCTGGCGGATTGTCTAGAGATTTAGGGCTTGTGTTTTAAATATATAGATACAGGTGTATCATAGAAAACCGTACATAGGGAAAACTCTATTGTGCAATAGTTAAGATTAACGATTACTTTGGCCACATATTATGAGAATGGATACCATGGTAATGCTGACTAACCATTCGAAAGGAATGGTGAGACCTCTGGTGAGAAATGCGCCGAACTGTCCTAAGGGGGGTTTTTGACAGGTAAACATTGATTTAGAAAAGCATGATGGAGGCTAACCTAGCCTCCATCAAAAACCCCCCTTAGGACAGTTCGGCGCATTTCTCACCAGAGGTCTCACCATTCCTTTGGGTTCCGAATTATTTCATAACAGTAAAATAATAAATTCTTCAGTATTAAAGGAATTTAACAAACAGTTAAAATAAAAATTAAAGCAAATGTTCAAATAAACCTTCATTTTAATTAAGCAGTGGCTTAATCGGTTATAAAAACTTTGTCTCACTTTATCTAACATTACATGAGTCACATTGAAACATACTTCGGCGATTTCGTCTTAAAGTTCCTCCAGACTGTGCCACCATCCCGGATAGATTTCATTATGTAAAGTGTTAACCATGGTAACGACCTCTGAATAGAGGGCAAAGCAATCTCTGATCGTAACTAATTTGTACTGTGTACTTTTCCCTATGTACGGTTACTTGTGATACACCCTGTATACTAATTATTATTAGATGTCTTTTTTTTATTAATCAAAAACAGTTACAAACGGATTAATAGTAAATAAATCAGTTGCTAACAATCACCAATAAATCAAAATATGCAAATTCACAAGTAAAAATTAAAAGCTGAAAAAATTTTAATAGTCGCAAGCCTTTTTATCAGTTTTACGCATCTTATAAAAAACTTAACATCGCAGTTAAAGGTGAAACTTTTAAATTGTGATTACGCAACGCCACAACATTTTTTGTTACATTTCCCGGCATAACTTTGCAAAGGCACGTAGTGTAGGATCTAAAAAAGGTTTATTAAAAATTCTACTTTATGAGTTAAATTCCAGATTACAGAACGGACTGTCAGAAAATTTGATTTGAAAATAATTTTGTTTGAAACCTTTAACATTTTTTAGAGCATTATGAAATTTCCAATAAACTAGTAACGCACATATCGTATTATCCTACTGCTGTAAGCAAGATAGCTTGCGGGTGTAATCTATGGTAGAGTGTTTCTGCAAAAAAAAAAAAACATTACATCAGACCAAAATAAAAAGCGGTGTGGTAGTCCATTAATAGTATTAATTACCGAGTACACACTGGATATACATGCCATTAAATCGAGCGCAGAAATTGGGCGTTTGAATTTTTGAAATGACTACAGGCGAAATAATTTAAATTCAGGCATCTGTCCTTTTTTTAAAACAAAAAAATTAGTGTTTTGACCACAAAATAAAATTATTTTCTGGATATGGTATAATCTCATCCAAAGATAAATTCACTAAATTACGTGGTTCTAACCCTAGTATCGCCGAGTCAATAACGTCAAAGGTGTTGACTGAATGAGATAAATAGCATATGACAGTAATAGATGCTTATTTGCACTAATGTGCTGACGGTAAATGCAGCTCAAAGCCGATCTAAATAACACGCTATAACTTGTGGGTCAGGGGTTGCGCGGTGTTTATCGGAGTTATCTGATGATGACGTTTTAGCGCAGAACAGCGCCTAAACGCAAGAAAGTCTGCCACACAGAACACACACGAGTTTTTACAATGTTTTACTTATGAGACGCTTCGCATAGGATACTTCACTGAAATGCTGAGTAGATGACGGATGATCGAAGTAAAATTCCAATATAAAAAGAATCAAATAAATAAAATTATCGACTGATTTTTTTCAGACTATACAGTGTGTCCCCGGATTGAGTTCACAATAGGTGAGATTGACCAAAAATTTTCGAATTGGAATTTCATATTTGGGGATTCTGCCCTGCTTGGTCTGAAACTTATTTTTAGTTTACTTTCGATTTTTTTAAATCAAGTAGGCCTTTACAGTTGAGCAAAACCTCTTTTCGTTTCAGGTAAAGTACCTTTTCCGTTCATAGTACGCAAAAGTGTCACTAAGAAAAGTTGTTCACAATGAAAAATTATGGCGTTACCTATGCAAATTTTCAGAATGATAAAAAAAAAATGGAAGTAAACTAAAAATAAGTTTCAGACCGAGCAGGGCCGAATCCCCAAATATGAAATTCCAATTCAAAAATTGTTGGTCAATCTCACCTATTGTGAACTCAATCCGGGGACACACTGTATATTGACAAAAATAATAAAATTATCATATATATTTAATACGCTAAGGTTAAAGATGTTTGCCTCCCTTTTTAGAAAAAACCTCACAATTTCTCCATATAAATTTATATCATTTTACAGATAATTGTTTGCTCTACTGACATCGACAACTAAAAAATTTATTATTGCTTTTGTTTTTGTAAATTCATTAAAATACAGCAACGCTGAACAACGTCTGCCATCTGACGGCTTTAATTTTGAAACAGCGAGCAACGCTGAACAACGTCACAGCAATGCTGCATGATGCCATCTGACGGCGTAGCTCAACGCTTTTGCTACTTGCGCCTCTATATGACAATTTTAGTAAAATATTTCTTCGATCTGTCATCTGGGCTTCATATTGTAATACAACAAAAAGAAGAACGTTATAAGCAGTGTGCAAAATTAGAAACGAATTAAATACCTGCAAATCATATTTAAAAAAACAATTTTGTAAAGTGATAATTATTATATTTATTTAGTGCGAATAATTCGCACAGGTCACTCTAGTAAATCAATATTTCACTAGATGACGTTCCGATCCGGATTTGGACCTTCTTCAGAAATAATTCAAACTCCATTCTATTAGAAAATAAGTAGATATACTAATTAATTTTTATATTTTTTAGATTATTTCTGAAGAAGTTCCAAATCCGGATCGAAACGTCATCTAGTGAAATATTGATTTATAATTATATTATTTTTGTCAATATAGTCTGAAAAAAATTGGTCGTTAATTTTATTTATTTAAAGAGTTCTATTCAGACGTTAATCAAAGATTTGAATAAAAAGAATCATTTGGTATGATAATTAATAGGCAGGCATAGGTAGGTAGTACATACTACCCACTGTAATTGTAACAGATCAGTTTCGCCTATCCATCACCCGCTATCGCGCTCACACCAGTGAATCGCACACCGCGAGTTAGCTATCTGCCACTGCCACCAACTGACGATACAAACTGCCATCTACGGTGTTCACTATTACATCGGTGTCGGTTCAAAATTTTATGGATTGTGATTACTCAACAAATTCTTATCCAATACCTCAAGACTAGGATTGCCATCTGTAAATTCAATAAACTAGGAGAAGACGCACAAAAACCCGAATTTTTGAGCTCAAAACCCGGACATAATTGTCAAAAAAAAATTCTTATTGTAACGAAACGCCACTGGAGGCGACAACGGTACGCACATTGCCGTCGTAACCGCAACAATACGCACATTGTTGCCGGAATTGCGTAGACAGCAATCCGCACATTGTTGTCGAAACCACGTAGACAACAATACGCACATTGTTGTCGGAACCGCGTAGAATAATGTCGACGCTTCGAGAATGTTCCAGAATGCAACTGGAAGGCTATATAAGCGGAGTAGCAACGGGCAGGAAGTCAGTGTGTCAAGAAGTGAATAGTGCGCGAACGACATAAATAAATAGACACTAAATAAATAAGTTGAGAACTGTATAAACAAATTAAATAGATATATAAATATTTACAAAAATAAATGTTAACAAAACAAACTAAAAAGTACTTCTCTACAATAATGAAAAAAAACTCCGGGTCGCAGTGCGAAACCCTGCCGACATATAGTGTATTTGCTTTTATAAGCAGTGTGGCTCTATTATATGAGCTTAACTTTGTTTTTGGACAAAATAAAAAAAATTACCCCTTAATACAACCCTTAAAACATTTTTTTACTTAATTTCAATACTACATATCAATTCAACATCTGTACCAAATTATATACACTCTTCAGTATGTAAAATCCATATCAGAAACTTGTGTTTTCATAAAATTTGTAAGTCCGGTCCTGTCGGGCCGATTTTATTAAAATTTTAGCAGCACATTTTAATAATTACTAAAGGGTTAAATTTCAAATTTGAAACTGTTCCGAAAATTTTTTCGGTATTTTTGGGCTCGAAAACTTTTTTCAACCCCTAAATACCACCCTTAACATGGCCCGATTGGGCCCATTTTAAATAGGCTTCGTGCGGTGATGGATTTCAACATGTGGTCCAAATTTCGTTAAAATCAATTAACTCCTTCGAAAGGTATAGCCCGCACATATACGAGCCCCGTCCCACTTCAGTTGGCCCACTTACAAAAAACTCAATTATTAGTCCTCAATTAACAGAAATCGAAACACTAGCGTAATATAGGTATTTTTTATTTTGTACCAAATATTTTACAGACTTTTTACACAACCTAAGCCTACTAGATAATATATTCTTACTAAGATAAAAAATTAAATAGAAAACCGAATAAAATATGCATTCAGACAAACTAAAACTCGAAACGTATTTCAAAAGTTACCATTGGGTAACATCACCTTTATTGGTTATAACGGCCATTATTCTTCGAGGCATAGTATTAACTAAATTCTGGCAGTCTTGTGGAGTAAAGTTATCCCATATTTCTTTGAGTTTTTGTCTTAGATCTGAGACCGATCTAGCGGGAGTAACACGTAAGCGTTTTTTCATTTCATGCCAAAGTGTTTCAATTGGGGACAAGTCAGGGCTACTGGAAACCCACTCTAAGAGTGGAATAGTGTTCTCTGAGAACCATTTTTTAGCTTTTTTTGATGTATGGCAGGCAGCTCCGTCTTGCTGAAAAATAAAATTCTCTCCAGAGACCAAAACTTCTTCCATTGTTGGCAGCAGAGACTCTTCTAATATGTTTAAATATTTGTCTGTATTAACAATGCCATCAATAAAGTGCAGTTTTCCTACACCTCTTGCAGACATTGAGCCCCATACCATAACAGATGCTGGAAATTTCACTTTCCTTTTTAAACAGTCGGGATGGTATGCTTCATTTTTTTGACGAATAACTCTGCTCCGACTGTCACCTACACAAACTTCAAACCGAGACTCATCACTCCAATGTATGCTGTTCCACTGTTCAAAATTCCAATTTTTGTGTTCTTTTGCCCATTGCAATCTGTTTTTCTTTTGTTTCTGTGTCAACAATGGCTTTTCCTTAGCCTAAACAAATTACGTATGTTAGTTTTTTGCAAATTTAAATTTAAGACAGCGGATTAAAAATATGAGTAATACCTTGTACGTTCCAAATCCTAACTTCTTTGCTTCCCTATGACATGTAGATCTCGAAATACGTCTTCCCACAGTATTGCTCCAAAGTACGCTCAATTGTCCGTAGTTAGCACGTCTGTTTTCCTTAATTATTCTTTTCAATGCCCGTTTATCACCGTCTGTTAGTTTGGTTTTCTTCACGTACCGGGGCTTTGAGGCGATTGAACCATTTGTTTTGTACAGTCTCACAATATTTCTAACACTATATTTTGATAAATTTAACAATTTCCCGATTTCGGAATTTGATTTTCCGGTTTTCCACAAGTTAATAATGATTACTCTAAGTTTTTGGTCAATAACTGCGCCTCTACCCATTTTTAAGTTAAAAAAATATTATACTATTACTTTTTGACACTTTTGACAAATTACTATCAATAAATAACAATTGTTTTATCGTGTTTTTACATAGCCACCTCTAATATCACTTAACTTCTTACATAGTCTAATATTTGTTATGTTGACGCATAAAACGCATTATTTACACCCATTTCGTTTTTATGATAAAAATTAAATATATTTGAATACATTTTACTTAATGTTATGAAAACAGCTTTTAATATGAATATTTACAAGAAAAAAATGTAAAGTGGCAGTTAGTTTAACACTTTTTTGAATAAATCTTAAAGAAATTGAAATTTCAGTAAGTGGGCCAATTGAAACGGGACGGGGCTCGTATATATATATATATATATATATATATATATATATATATATATATATATATAAATATATATATATATATATATATACATATATATATAAACATTTCCAAAAATGGTGCCAAACTTCTTAGAAAGTTATGAAACGTCGAGAAATTTTGGTCCGACCCCTAGGTCCCGCCATCCGACCGACGCCAATAGTGTAAGTGCCTTATGGCAAATACACTAATGAAATAAAATAAATAACGGAAAAACAACAAATGAATTCCAAGACTAGGCCTTAAAATTCATTTGTTGTTTTTCCGTTATTTATTTATTTCACTTTTCATTATTGTAGAGAAGTACTTTTTAATTTGTTTTGTTAACATTTATTTTTGTAAATAAATATTTTTATCACCGACAAAGACATATTTTGTCAGTTTTGTTACATTATTTTGGTAATGAAATTTCTGTAATTTGTTATATTTATTTTTATAATTAACTATTGCATTGCAAACTGTATTACCGAATTAGTATTGGTAAATTTTTACAATCTTTGGTGCAACTTAACGTACAAAGTTAAAACAGTGTATGGCATTTTATAAGGTTTCATTTAAATGTGTTTTGATTCTCTTTATAAATACCATTTCAATGTCGATATTTCGGTGAACAGAGTATGATCCAGCGACATAAATTTTGGCTCGATCGGTACATGAAGTTCGCGTTATGCTGTACGCCTGCCTGTACGTCATTTGAGAGACCACTTACGTGCAGGATGTCGTCACATTGTACACACTTTACATGCCAACAACCACGGGCACTACGTACCTACATAAACCGACTCAGTGACGTAACAATGTACACTTTAATGTTCTGTTACTACTTCCACCTGCGTAGAGATTAGCAAAATTGTTACGGACGCGCACTGACTTAAAACCATAGAAATATAATTATCTAGAGTCCGCGAGTGAGCCTTGAAAGTGTCTGCGATTGAGAGAGAGAAGGCTGCTTACAATTCCCTATCACTATGGTAACTAAAGATATAAACAGCACATGGCTAGTTACATAAGGGTATCGTTTTCCCCGCCCTTCCTTCTTCAGTTAACGATCTCTCAACGAACGCTCATGAGAGAGAGAATGATACGGAACGATTGCAGCGTTCTCTCTCTGAACTGCAGACACTTTCACTTATGGCAAGCATACCCGTTAGCGTACGCTAGTACTTATAATATCTCTATGCTTAAAATCGAGTAATTTATTATAATGTCTATCATTACACCAAGATTACTTTTAAACTGAACTTAATTCTTAATACAAAATACGAATAAGCTATAAGCTTACATAAAATGTACATTAATTATTTACATAATCTATTCTAATATTATAAAGAGAAAAGATTTGTATTTTTGTTTATAATGAATTAACTCAAAAACTACTGGATCGATTTTAAAAACTCTTTCACTAATAAAATGCTTTATTATCACTGAGTAACATAGGCTTAATTGTTTATCGAGTTAAATTAGGAATCCCTACTAAAACTCCAATAATGTAACCCAAGGTGTAAAAGATATAATCGATCCATCTAGGTATGATGAAAAATTTATTGATTGATTTATCATTTTTATAAACCAGTAAAAATGGCTGTGCTATATATCACTACACGGAAAGAAAATTTCATTAAAAATTACCGTTAAATTCATCTTAAAAATTGCTGTAGTGTACTATAATTCTTGGACACTATTAAGATTAATAATTACTGGAGACTATAACAAAAAATTCGGTTTTTTAGTAATTTTTCAAATTAAATTAGCAAGAAATTTTTGCTTTAATTTTTCACGTTCCTTATTTTTTACCATTAACTTACCGTAAAAATTATTGACTGTTTTTAAATTTTTACTTTGTGCTTGTGAATAATTGTAACAAAAAAAATAATTTGAACAAGAATTTCATAACGTCCCACGATAACGAATTTAAGGGTAATTTTTACTGAAATTTTCTTTACGTGTAGCATAAACAAACTCTATCCGTTATTGCACGAGGTCGTGTGAACTGACGTACGCCACTGCATGTGTTTTTCTATACGCTCAGATACATATTATGATTTTTATGAGCATTAGTCCATTTGAGTATAAAACTGATGTGTTGTTATCATTTTGCATGCGTCGATAAACAGCAGCTGGTATACGATTTCACTGTATGCCTATTTGTGAGGTGTCAACTCACGAACGCCACTGTAGGTGCTTACGTACACTCACCAAACGTACACTCAAATATATTACTGTGAGTGTGTGTGAGGAGACATTGTACATGCATTATCTGTATCAGAACAAGGCAAAAGTGTTAGTATCATTATATATGCGGCGACATAGCTAAACCGCTTACGTCGAATTTTCGATTATTTTTTTCAGAAAGATTTTTTTTCTACTCGATTCTTATGGCTGGTTTACATGTTGCGAGCTAGCATGCGGGTCGGTCTGCCGAGTAGCTGCAGTGCAGTAGCTCGCACTGTATGGACGTATCTTATGAGTTACTCGCTCGTGCGAATTAAATAGTAGCTCGCATGCGAGTTATGACTGGTTTACACGTTGCGAGTTAGCGTGCGAGTCGGTCTGCCGAGTAGCTGCAGTGCAGTAACTCGCACCGTATGGACATATCTTACGAGTTACTCGCTCGTGCTAATTTAATAGTAGCTCGCATGCGAGTTATGACTGGTTTACACGTTGCGAGCTAGCGTACGAGTCGGTCTGTCGAGTAGCTGCAGTGCAGTAAGGACGTATCTTACGAGTTACTCGCACGTGCGAGTTTGATAGTAGCTCGCATGCGAGTTATAGCTTGTTCACGTTGCGAGCTAGCGTGTGAGTCGGTCTGCCGAGTAGCTGCAGTGCAGTAACTTGCACCGTATGGACGTATCTTACGAGTTATTTGCACGTGCGAGTTTGATAGTAGCTCGCATGCGAGTTATGGCTGGTTTACACGTTGCGAGCTAGCGTGCGAGTCGGTCTGTCGAGTAGCTGCAGTGCAGTAACTCGCACCGCAAGGACGTATCTTACGAGTTACTCGCACGTGCGAGTTTGATAGTAGCTCGCATGCGAGTTATAGCTTGTTCACGTTGCGAGCTAGCGTGCGAGTCGGTCTGCCGAGTAGCTGCAGTGCAGTAACTTGCACCGTATGGACGTATCTTACGAGTTATTTGCACGTGCGAGTTTGATAGTAGCTCGCATGCGAGTTATGACTGGTTTACACGTTGCGAGCTAGCGTACGAGTCGGTCTGTCGAGTAGCTGCAGTGCAGTAACTCGCACCGCAAGGACGTATCTTACGAGTTACTCGCACGTGCGAGTTTGATAGTAGCTCGCATGCGAGTTATAGCTTGTTCACGTTGCGAGCTAGCGTGCGAGTCGGTCTGCCGAGTAGCTGCAGTGCAGTAACTTGCACCGTATGGACGTATCTTACGAGTTATTTGCACGTGCGAGTTTGATAGTAGCTCGCATGCGAGTTATGGCTGGTTTACACGTTGCGAGCTAGCGTGCGAGTCGGTCTGCCGAGTAGCTGCAGTGCAGTAACTCGCACCGTATGGACATATCTTACGAGTTACTCGCTCGTGCTAATTTAATAGTAGCTCGCATGCGAGTTATGACTGGTTTACACGTTGCGAGCTAGCGTACGAGTCGGTCTGTCGAGTAGCTGCAGTGCAGTAACTCGCACCGCAAGGACGTATCTTACGAGTTACTCGCACGTGCGAGTTTGATAGTAGCTCACATGCGAGTTATAGCTATTCACGTTGCGAGCTAGCGTGCGAGTCGGTCTGCCGAGTAGCTGCAGTGCAGTAACTTGCACCGTATGGACGTATCTTACGAGTTATTTGCACGTGCGAGTTTGATAGTAGCTCGCATGCGAGTTATGGCTGGTTTACACGTTGGGAGCTAGCGTGCAAGTCGGTCTGCCGAGTAGCTGCAGTGTAGTAACTTGCACCGTATGGACGTATCTTACGAGTTATTCGCACGTGCGAGTTCGATAGTAGCTCGCATGCGAGTTATAGCTTGTTCACGTTGCGAGCTAGCGTGCGAGTCGGTCTGCCGAGTAGCTGCAGTGCAGTAACTTGCACCGTATGGACGTATCTTACGAGTTATTTGCACGTGCGAGTTTGGTATAGTAGCTCGCATGCGAACATTTTTTGTTTTCAGTCGCCTAGTGCCTGACAGCAGCTCGCACATCACTTGCATCGTTCAGACGCGTTCGGCAGTAGCTCGCCAGTGTCGCCAGGCAGTTATTACAGTTTTTTAATCAAAGCACGTTGACTCAATATCGCGACAACTCGCATGAGACTGGGCAGCCACTTGAATTATGTGGACAGCACAGGCGAGCCGAGCTACTGGCGTGCGAGCAGCTGCCTACTGTCAGGTCAACAGCTCGCAGCGTGTAAACCAGCCATTAGAAAATGGAACAAATCTAAGTAAATTAAAAATGGAGAGATCCCGTCGGAGAGAAGCCTCATTTCGAATATAATTTCCAAAATACACTTTGATAATTACTGGATTTTTCACTTACGAGGCAAATGTGATCGGTAGATTTGTATTTTTTCACAATTAACTGAATCATTAGGGATTGTCCATAAACTAAGTGGTCCTATTTCAGCCCTTTTGGAACCCCTCCCTCCCTCCATCTAGCCTTATAGAGGTTTTAGAGGGTTACAAAGACGGTACCTGTCAATTACTATCACTTAGAGAGTTTTCTCGCTTACCCAGTTCTCACTCACTCAGGTTTCACTGTATATGATCACAATCTAAGGTCGTTGTAAAATCGGATTTCCTGAAAATGCGTTCTGAAACCCAGCATAAATCTTAATTAACTTTATTCCTGAAAATTACACATAAGCTGTTTTGCTTTATCACCACGTGTTCGGTTGGATGTGGTTATTTGTATCATAGCATACGAGAACGGGAGTAGGGAATGATTTACAGGATAATGAACGTGTTTCACATATCATTCTATTCACTTTTTTTATAGCGCATTATATACAGAACCGAAAAGATATATCCAAACTATGGCGTATAATAAAGATACAAAGAGAAATAATGGAATAAACAATTTGTTTTCATTAAATTAGATCAAGGCTTTTCGTTTTATCACATATTTTAGCTACAATGTGTATAATTGTCAATTGCGTTAAATGTATCTAGTTTGTGATTATTTTCATAAATATGCAACTATAAAAACAATTAATTAATTATTTATAAACGTTGCATATTTATTGAAAAATTTGAATTGTATTGCCAATTTTCATCTTGTTACAAATTGCCGAAGCCTGTTACAACTTGCCCCAATTTAGGGTAAGTTAAGCCTGAATTATCATGCAAATTTTCATCTTGTTACAACTTGCCCAAGTCTGTGACACCTTGCCCCAATCGGGGGTCTGTCGTAGCAAAGCATTTTTTTTTTAGAAAAATGATATTTGATAAAATAGATTCTGACTTGCTTTTAAACAATGCTTATTTTTAATTTAATATTTTTTATCAATGGAGCGTGTCGTGTAAACATACTATGTTACTATTGCATTATGTAATTAGTATTTTAAATACAGCGCACTTTTTAAAGTCGATAAAATCTAAAGACAAAACTATTTTATACAAATATATTTTAGATTATTTTTCGATAATTAATTTTTCCAATGTAACCAGCCACCTGCTCTCATACATATTTTAGAACAACCATAAAACTACATTTTAATTGTCAATGAAGCAATCGGTGAGAAAATGGGTTTTGTTGATATGGTAACTATGGAAATCAGTAATGCTTTCCACATAAAATGCAACATAGACCTGGTCAAGAAAACTCATGTACCTACATATTGCGTCTTAAATGAAATTCACTGTATATTGTGTGAAATAACTATGTAATCAGCATAAAGTTGATCCAATAGAATCTTTGATTAACGCCTGATTAGAACTCTTCAATAAATAAAATTGGTCGATAATTTTATTTATTGATCATGTATATTATTTTAACAATTTATCACCTTTCGACCAGCTTGAGGCCCTGAAGACGAAAATAAATTTTTCAAAACGTTGGCCACTAGCGAAACATTGGTAAAGCTTACTTATTTATGATCCTCAACCAAAACCTTGCTTCATCGTGAAATAACTATATTTTTATTATTTTTCCTGGCAGAACCTTAGTTAATGTTTATTTCCAAACCTATACAATCGCGTATATATTAAAAGTCAAGTACATAAGTGAATAGATATAGAATGACAGGAACAGCCGTCGCAAAGAGCAAAGTCATTCAATATTTCTCAGTCTTCGGAGTCGCTGTTAGAAATTTGTATTCAAATGGTATCCGTTGATTTCTTTCGCAATGTTGTAGCGAACGTGTTGGACTCGTGCAAGTGACAACACCAGAGACGTTCATAACTCACTCCTACACTCATCGATTTGCAATTATTCAAAAGTGTAGTATTTGATCTACATTTACATTTTAATAGCCCGTTATCATGACTATTACGATTAAAAAAAAAACATTATCGATGCATTGTTTTATGGAACAAAAACATTACAAAAAATATAAAGCGACAAACCGAGCGGAGTGGTGTAGCGGTGAGAGCACTAGACTCGCATTCATGAGGTACCGGGTTCGAATCCCGGCGGGGGCAGATGTGGCTGGGAGTTTTTCCCACTACCTCTCGCCGAGAAACGGTAATTCCTGTACCGGCCATCTTGTTGAGGTTTTCCATGATTTCCCTCAACAATTACAGATAAATATCGAGATGGTTCCTTATTGAAGACCATGGCCGATTACCTGTCAAACTCCTATGCTCAAAATTTGCCTACCTTATCTTAATTTCCTAAAAATTCCTTAATTTGCCCATTGCTGTTAATTAAGTTGAAGTTTAAAAAGTGTAGAAAATAACGGGAAGTGTGGTAGAAAAAACAAATAGTAATGGTGCGAACGGCGTCTGTTATGACATAAAGTCGAGAAACGGACGTTAAACGCATTATTATTATTATTATTTTATTATTATTATTATATTTATTATTATTATTATTATTATTATTATTATTATAAAGCAACAAACTTATGAAGCGAAAATAAAAAGTATTTTGATATACGTATCAGAAATATGGATCATTTTTATCATCATTACTATTTACACGTTTTGAACATACCGCTACACTGTTCTAATTATCGCTTTGCGCGTCAGAGCAAAGTTTCGTACATACAAGAAGTTATATCTACGTTCATTTTGCGTGAAATCCATTTAGATTCTATTTTTTTTTTTTTTTTAATAAAAGGAGATCCTGTTCTATAAAACGGAACCGTTTTTAGACTGGTTCGAATTCATAATTGGTCCTAAAATTATAATTGAAAATCTCTAACGTATGTACGTCCGAGCTCTACAGATCGCAATTTTGATCGGATCGCCTTGGTTTATATTTTATTGACTTTGTTTATTACCAAACTAGAATTCTATTAAAATTCACTGATATGAGTTTAATTTTCATTAACAATTTTATTTTATTAGTTTTGACAGTTAATAGTTTAAAAAGCAATATAATAATTACAGTAATACACTTCTATACGATTAAAATAGCGGAAAAGAAGCAGGAATTCCGTGGCGTAGTGGATAAGGTTTTAGCTTAGTAGGGATTTTTTTATTTATCACACTAGCTGCGAAAACTTAGCAAACCTTGTTGGAGGTAAATTTTCGCGAAAAGAGAGATGATTCACAAACCACTGAGGTGGAACTTTTCGGATATCAAAGTTACGTACAAAGTTACCTCAAAGTTATCTACAAATTTTATCGGCGGTTACTTATTATAGCTTTTTAACAATTACATTTTTTGACGATATATATTTTTTTTACTTGACTCGACAAAATTTAAAAAAAAAACTAGAAGTTCACGTATCGACATGTTTGCGTGTGTTTGTATTAAGGAAGGGCGAAGAGGTGAGTGGAAGGAATGGATGGGAGGGCGTCGTACGCGAGCCGCTCCGAGCCCACCATTTCCTGACCTCGACGTGTCCGGGGTGCCAAGTTCAGCCGCCGCCCGCCATGTCACTCATTGACATTCACGGAGTACTCGCTTGATATACTGGATATCGACGCTCTTTAATTCCATGCAGCCGATGAATAAAGCACGGTTAACATTCGAATTTTGATATAATATCAAAATTCAAAATACGTTTTCGATTTATTCTGTGACTGCACAATTGTTATTTATGATAACTGTTCTTGTATGAATAAAAAAAATTCCAGCCAATTGGGCGACGGGACCATTCCAACTTCAAAAATGTTGACATTTGATTATAATAAAGAAAATAAAATTTCTGATATCGCGTGAGGTGATGCAGGTAATGGCTAGTATTCAATATTCGTTGCCGTGGTTACCTACATAATATTATGTTCCACGTCATGTAAAAATTAATCAAAGCATGCCGAACTAGTTTATTTTTGACAGAACCATAAAACAAAAGAGTGGCTGATTTTTTTTTATTTTCAAAATATTTCCGAAACTATGAAGTTTATAAAAAAAATTTTACAAAACTTTCTTGGAAAAATAAATAGAATAATAAGCCGTTATGAAAAGTATACCATTATTATATAAAAAACATCGTCTTAGCATATATCTCTTCTGCGCATGCGCCGATTTTCCCCAAAAACAATAAGGCTTTTCATATTTGCATACCAAACATCCTCCCAAAATTTGGTTTCAATCCGTTTGACCTGTATCGTGTTCATAGACAAACAGACTAACAGACGCACAGAGTTTTTCCAAAAATATGTTTTTTGGATTCGGGGGACCTCAAAACGGAAAGATATTGTAAAATTTTTGAAAAGTGATTTTTGACCTAAACTAGTACCATTCCCCACTTGTGGGTTGGAATGGTAAAAAATTAGGAGCCATCGATGGATGCCTGGCAGAGTGAAACATGCATTAAACACATTTCTAACCGCAAATAATCAAATAACATAACTGATGCGAATAACTCCGACAACATTGCAAAGAACACTGACGCACAGAACAGGTACAACACAACGGCCATTGATGAACGACTGTACGAAAATTATTTGAATCAAATCCAAATCTTCTTGGTTTCCGGGCTTGTATTCCGTGGTCCATTGGTATTACTACCTGTCGTTTCGTCTACAACTGCGGTAGACATTATCAAAGGCGATGTGGTAGCGGGCGAAGTTTCCTTCTAGGCTGCTCAGCCAGTAAATGTGCTACTTCCGTCTTTTATAGTCAGCGTGCTCGTGTTCTCTACTCGGTCGTAGTATGCTGTTCTGTGATTGGTCGTTCCGATCAGTGGGTTGGTATTGCACAGTGCTGGTGTCCAGGTTTTACTTTCATCTTTACGGTTGAAATTATTTGTGTGTTTGTGTATTTCTATGGCATCCCCTGTATATGCGTGGGTAGTAATCTGTCTATAACTTTGGTTTCTTCAAAAAAGATGTTATGGTTGTCTAGAGTTAACGTATGCTCGGCTAATGCAGATTTTTCGATGTCTACACACTTAGACAAATCAAATCCGTTCTGTAGTTTTTAAGTTTATCGCGTTCAGACAGACAGACAGACGCAGCGAAGGGACTTTTATATTTAAAGATACTTTTTAGCAGCATACCAGTCTACACTGTGGAAAGTTAATATTATGCCGTAATAAAAAACTAGTGCGAAGAATCCATTCATTGTCGTTTCTAGAACAGTCTTTAGTAAAAGCAAAGAGTGGAGCAACCCCGATTCTAGTGATTGTGAACATATGCCACAGCAAAGGCGAGAAGTTATATTTCAATTCACCCGGAAAGAATTTTTTAGCATGTGCCTTGTGGAGAAAATTTATTTCTGATCGCGGTTACAATGTGCGGAAACTTTATTTTATTCCTCAGCGATTGCTTCTATATGCGATTTGTTATATTTTTTTGAACACTGAACAAATTTCATTTAATTTATCCTTTTCATTCATTTCCGTCTACAAAAAAAATTCAAAATCAATACCTAAGCGCTTAGTAATTGTAGTTCAACAAGATTATGTTTGTTGCTTATAACAAACTGTTATGTGATAAATTCTGTTCGTTTTGACATTAGTTGATCACGATTGGACTTTAAAAATTTTATTATCATAGGTAAATAAATACAACATTTATTGCTGGTATTATTTGAGGGATAGTTTCCCTCAATGTTCGTATTTTATTGTAATAAAACTAATTATGGATAACATTGTAAATTATTGACAAATTAAAGGCTTTCAAATTGATTTTAGTTTAGTTTGAATAAAAACTTTTAAACAAAAAAATTAAACCGCCGAAAAACTGAAAAGCAAAAAATAATAAATCTTTTTATTTTACTAAGTTCTATCTAAGTAGTTGAACGTATGTGACAGTCTAGTATATCTAAGTAATTTTGAGTCGGCGTCGACAATCTTCGCCGGAAATCTCTGAGCGTTCACGAAGTTAATGTCAGCGACAGAGCAACCCGAACGGGCACACACTGAGGGCACACGTCTTTGCGAGTGGTCGTGTGGAGAGCGCATGTTTGGAATGTTAATGTTTATCGCTGGAGATTTCACGTATCATTGTTAATTTGATTTGGTTATTTCTTTTAGTGATCTTTGTTCATTGATTATTTGACGCCGACTCAAAATTACTTTCAGTTTTTCGGCAGGTTAATTTTTTTGTTAAAAAGTTTTTATTTTATAATTTTTTGTGGCTATATAATTTATAATTGTAATACACAACTCAGCATGAAAATCTGTGAGTGAACAATAAATCACCCCTATTTTCCCACCCTTAGGGTAGGAATTTTTTTTCCAAATTTATATAGGACCAACTTCGGGGTATACCCTTTCAAACAAAAAAATAATTATCAAAATCGGACTACTCTGTAAAAAGTTATGCGTGGTCATACATAAATAAAAAAAAAAACAAAAAAAAAAAATATACGCGTCGACTTGAGAACCTCTTCCGTTTTTGTTTTTCGTTGGTTAAAAAAAAATCACCTAAACATTTATTATCACAAAAAAATGTATAGGCAATTAAAATATGTATTAAGGTTTACTTCTAAATATTAAAATATCAAAAAAATGGTTGCATCACAAAATAATTTTAATTTTTAGATGCGGAATCGAAGAGACCCCGTATTTTGATTTTTTATATTTAAATAATCATTGTTACTATATTTTAAACTAAATGTACTAGCTAAATTTAAAAACATACAAAAAATCTAGTACCCAATATAACACACTACAACACTAAAGAAGTCAAATAATTGTAAAGAAAATGATAATAATAACGGCACCGACCCGAGATCGAAACCTACGACCTTGAGGTTACGAGCTTGCCTCGTAACCTCAAGGTCGCAGGTTTCGTTATACCTCGTCGCCACCTTGGTTAATGTTCTACAGCTGGTTTTTATAGTACAGGCATATTGCGACATTTTCGTTACATTTTCAATCTCATGAGTCAATTCGCACCTTTAGAATTACATTGACGTAAGTGCAAATACCATCAATTCGAAAAAAACGCTCTTGAAAGTTTTAGCTTTACTCTTTTATCCTTAATTTTTTCATGAAGACATTATTTATTTGATGTTTGCTTTTTATAATTTTAGGTATATTTACTTTTACACAGATTAAATATATTAAGAGTACCTATTCGTCCCTGCAAATACCCCCTGCACCCTTCATCTCAAATCTTTTCCCCTCGCCTAAAAACGGTTCGCGCTCTCCCGACGCTATTTTTAAAACTAGAGGGTTCTGGTAAATGCCAAATAAAAGACAAAGAATCAGACTACAGACCCTTCAGGCGAATTTTTTGAAAAAAATTCCTGAAAAAACTTACAACTTTTTGAAAAAAATAATAAGTTACGTAATATTTCACACGTAGGCGAAAAAAATTCGCCTGAAGGATCTGTAGTCTGATTCTTTGTCTTTCATTTGGCGTTTACCAGAACCCTCTAGCTTTAAAAATAGCGTCGGGAGAGCGCGAACCGTTTTTAGGCGAGGGGAAAAGATTTGAGATGCAGGGTGCAGGGGGAATTTGCAGGGACGAATACTCCTAATTTAATATTTCGTTATTATAAATTTTCAAAATGCTGGGTGCCTATAGTTAGATCAATATTCTATTAAAATGAATTTAAGTGTAATAAACGTTAATGTTTCTACAAATGTTTGAAGTAAACTTGTAATATATATTATGACACAACTAGCAATTAAGTCAATGTTCTTCCTAAATTTAATTTAAAAACATTGGCATAATTACCGTTGTGTCGTTGTAGCACTGTTGAGCAACTAACTCGTCCCACTCCACGCGAGTAACTGGCGAATCAGACGTTGCTGTCTTCAAGACCCGCTCAATTTCACATCGACACTACTGCCATCTAGCTGCAACATTAGATATGTTGTCAATGTTGCTTTCGATAGTTTGTCATTTTATAAGGTACTAGTAGCCCGGTACGGCTTCGCCCGAATTTGTAGATTGCTACCGTATATTCGATGACTTACATTGCAAAATTGTTCTCTACGAAAAGCGCTTTTATTTTAACGCGAGGGGGAAAAATTGACGCTGTGTTTCTCAATTATCAAGCTACAATTTTAGGCTAAAAATGTAATTCGAAACAAAATATTCCGCCGACTGGACTAATATTATTGAACTTAATATGTAAAAACACTATAAAAAATTAGAAATATAAAAAAACTGAAATATTACTTAAAACTATTCACTAAAAATATATTATTCTCTTTTTTCCTTTCAAATCAAATAACTTACAGTCCAAATTGGTGATTTACACCGTGAAACGTAATTATTTTGACGTTTATAATATACATTGTTTTTCCAGGGCCTGCTCGTAATACATCATTTATTTTGTTAGATTCCCCCTCCGCATACCTGAGCCTCTCCCACGCTGACATCCCCGGCACCGCCGACTGCTCCCAAAACTATTTTGTCAAATAATGTTCTAAATTAAATACTTAAAATAATAAACGAATTTCTTTAAATATAGATTAACACTATATCGGTTAAAACAGCTTCGTAAAATAGTTCATTATTTTTTATCAAATTTGAAAGATAAAAATGGTTTTCGTGAGTTATTCTTAGAAGATAAACGTATGCTGTCGCGGACTTTTTTTTAGAACTTTTCAGGAGAAACAATTCAGCCATACATTATTTTCGTGTAACCTTAACTATTCCCGCAGCGGACGCCGTGGAAGCTCTCAAGAGGCACGACTTAGTTGACGAATATCATCACAACTTTAGCTAATTTGCACATAATATAGGTACATAATATATATTATAGCCTATGTTGGTAAGGAGTAATGTACCTTTCAAACTATGAACGAATTTTTCAAATAGGTGCGGTGGTTCCGGAGATTATTCTCCACATACACACAAACTCACAAAATTTGCTCTCTCTATTTATAATATTATAGTATAGATTTGTCATACTCAACTCAATATTTCATTCTTTTGCACTTACGTCACTGTAATTCCAAAGGTACGAATTTTATTCAATCGCGCCAAAAAATGTTTTATTTCAAAAATATAAAATGTAACTTCCTGTGTATAAAACGTTATGTTGGGTCTAAATAATTATAAAATTAGCACTAAAAGACACCCTTTATAGTTGAATAATGTGACGTTAATGAAAGCAAAGACACAAATCTTGAAATCCTTTAAACACTTTCTAACATTATCCAAATCCACCTCCGACTATAAGGTGTCTATTAAGCACATTCAACGATCGTCTAGAAGCCTGTTGTGATGAAAAGAGAAGTTCATTTTGTACAAGGCGTGTTTCATTAAACTAAGTAACTAAAACACAAACAGCTTTCAATTTTCACAGAGAATGCCCAATGAAAGGATGCTACTTCTTGACATCACTTCGTACAGGAACAGTAAGTGATCGTCGCATCTCACTCACTCACATGAAGCGATATGGGCGTTTTAAAAATAGGACTCTTAAAAATAAGTAAGGAAATGTTAAAGCTGATAAATCATAAACAATGGATGTTCTGTTTGAAGTAGGGATTAGTTTTATGTAATGTTTGAATGTGTTTGTGTTTAAAGACGCGCTTGAACTTATACTGAACGCATGAATCTTCCTTACTGTGCTCTCATTGTAATGCCATAGGTACAAATTGAAATGAAGGGTTGCTACAAATACAAATTGACATTGTATAATATTGCTGTTGTTCTCATTGGCACACGACACTTGAAGGAATTCAGTGGCGAAGTTACCCAAGGCTAGATTTTAAGAGTCCTAAACCGTCAAAATAAAAATATATAGATTTTTTCCTGAAAAGCTGATCTTTTTTATTAAATATCTTTTAATCTAGTCGGGCAATTCCTTTATTAATTACTTAGCTTTTAATTAGATAGTTTTTTATGTTCTTCACCAAAGGGTGAAAATTATTAATACATGTTGCCAATCCATTGTTTTGCCATAAGACCGCAGTGTTAAATATGCTTACTTTTGAAGTCAATTATTTATTTTAATAATCGGTTAATAGCCCTCAATTTTTCAGAATTTGTTAAGACGTATTTAAACATCATATTCTTTATAGTCTTTTTTTCATAGTCTTTTTTTTTAATTGCTATCGTGCTTACGAAATTGGTTTGTGTTTTATCTCCTGAGAAAGTCAAATTAATAAATAAGTAGGTACTGTTATTATCCTACGTATGATACTTTATTTTTTTTTTAATGTAACGTTCATTCTAGAAAGTTTATTAATCGAAAGTCTGTAAACCGACAAGGAATTTAGATAATTAAAATTAATATTTTTTTCATCAAATCATATTAAATGTTTCAATTTCTTGATATGTAATAGTCGAGATAAAAAAATACCGCAAAGGAGGCAACGATGTCTCGTTACAAAAATAATAATTTCACAGTAGAAAGTTACGAATTACAAATTCAGTTAAAATATTGTGTAGAAAAAACTACAAAGAACTCAAGTTTATCACGTGATTTTTAAAAATATTTCTGTTTAAAAATGTTGTCATAACTCAATTTTTTTATAAAATTATAAATCTCAGAACAGAGAGAGAGATTGTAAATTATAGACGCTCAACAGCTAAGGTCATCAGTGTCAAATCTAAGAATAACGTATAATGTATAAAGCACAAATATTTTTTATGATTATTTAGTAGCATAGCAAAAGTGCTTGTAATTATTCTTAATTTTATTAAACCACTAGCGAACCTGGTCCGGCTTCGTCCGAATTTGTAGGTGGCCACCGTACGCTGCAAAATTGGTCTCCACGTAAAGCGTTTTTATTTTAATATGATAATACATAGCCTATGTCCATCCTGAAGGGCATTCTAAATATTGGTGAAAAAAATTTAGCAATAGGATGAGTAGTTTCGGATATTAAGTAGGTACCTCCTACATCCAAACTTACAAACTTACGTTTAATATTAGTATACTTAGATTTTATTTCATTATAGGTCCGGCAAACCTGTTTCTACGCTACTGACCTAAACTATACATTAATTGTACAGTGTAGTCAGTGATCCATTTTAATCACCGTGGAAACACTTTACTTTTCAGTAGTCGCATTCACTTTATTGTAGGTACCTTCCACATGTACTCACGAGTTACATAGGTAGCACATGGCGCAAAAACACAGATATACCTGCAGGGACAAACTTTTAATCTGCGAGATTGTGCGAAACTAAAACTGTCTTCTATTATTTATAACAAACAAACCACCTTATAGCCAAGAACGATGGCCATAGTCCTACAGTAACTCCATACTAGGGATGTTGCAGACGTCTGCTTCCGCATCTGCAACCGCGGAACATTTGCGTCATTTTTGATATCTGATTCCGCGACAATCGTTGCGGAGTTTTTACGGATGCGATGCGAGACATGGTAAGATTATAGAAGGCGTGAGCGCTATATACCAAGCATAATATTAAAGGTTTTGAAACATTGCAGCAACCTTATAATTACAGCACAAGGAGCATATCAGTATTGTCAATTCCTAAACATAAACACTCTTTTTATAAAATAGGTATTCATTATTTAGGCACAGTAGCTTACAACAAACTCCCTGCTGAGTACAAAACCATGACAACAAAGAAATTCAAGAAATGTTTTAAAAAAATTTTAGTTGATAAAGCATATTATTCTTTTAAAGAATTTTTAAATGGTTTTATTTAATTTTAATTCAAATGTTATATTTTCTGTAATCTGACTTTGGCTACACATTAAGTTTTATGTCTAAACAATAAATTATTACTATTATTATTATTATTATTACGTCACCCGTGCTCGAGTTCTCTAACTACTTGAACAATAGTAATTAATATATTAAGAATCCCTGCAAACCGCCTTAATGCTGAAAAGGCTGCAGTGTTATTATTCTTCAAATATACTTTACCAGTTCTGAAATTCGATTATTAAGTAATGAAAATAATAACTAACTCAATAAAAAAGATAATGAATTACAATCTTGGACTTACTTTCACAAAAATTTAATATCTACCAATCAGGAAGTCGCACTGATTGTTTAAAATAATATTATTCTCATTTATATTAGATATCTTGTCCACCGTGATAATAATAATTTAAAAAAATTGCTGGTATGTGGACAAAAATATTAGATTTATTAATTGTACGGCGCTTCGTCTTAGATTTAGACTTTTTCAAGTACAGAAAAATAAATAACAATATAATATTAAATATCACAACTAATTACTAATTATTTGCACATCCGCGTCCGCATATGCAGATGTAAAACTCACATCTGTAACATCTTTACTGTATACTTTTTATTACTGTTAAAAACACCATAAAAATTCAGTACTTTCATTCATTTTAAATTAAATTTGCACGAAACAAATTTCGTCGAAATGTTATTTCTCTAAAATATAAACTCAACACTGAATTTTGTTTCTATGATCTTTAATTTAATGTATAACAGTAATTAACAAATTTTTATGGTCTTACTCACATAACTTAAAATACACGGTTTAACATTTCTTACAATTATTTATGAGTTGGTACAATAGTCATGAAACAATTTTGAGTGGAGTTAGAAAATGTGTAACTCACTTAAAATTCTGTTACAGAGATTTGAAGGGTGACCCATTTTTCTTCTTGAAATTTGAAGGCAAGCAACATGCAAAAATGTGTATATTACTGCCATTAAAACGTTAGGAATGTTATGGTGGAGGTGCAGATATTTGTGGTGGCATTGCACAAATTTATGGTGGAGGCGCAGAGATTTGTGGTGGAGGTACGGAAATGTATGGTGGTCGGTGGATATGCCAGAATTTATGTTCGAAATGCGAAACGCTATGGTGGAAGTAAGGAAATTTATGATAAAAATATAGTTTTAAACAACTAGAATGCGTGTCTCTGAAAATAAATTTTCCAAATACCCGTATCATTAGATAGGAACTTATGCACTGACAAAAACAGCATTTATAATGTTTAGTTTTTTGAACAAAAATCTTTCATATGGCAGCTCAAAAAACGTCTTTTAACACAAAATTACTCTATTGTCGTTATAATTGTCTTATTATCGTATTTAACCGATAAAATATTCATTAAGATGTAAAAAGAAATTAGAAAATATTTATTTACTACTAAGTTACTCATGCAGAAAGAGATGTTTTCTAAAGTTACTAGATACAAGGCCGTAGGGCAGGAGGGGAGTTTTACTATATTAATCCAGATATCGTTGTCATGCGTTTTATTTTTGATAATCATCCACCTCGGTTGCCTTTTAATATTTATATAAAATTATAATATATGCTGTAACAATTATTATTATTTTAACTTATTTTTGAGCGTGATCGGGCCTCACGTTAGGCGCCAGTTTGTAACAATTATTCTTATTTTGTTCAACATATTTATTAACGTAAGTTTGTAACATGAATATTATTTAATTCAACACATTTATTAATTTAAGTTTCATGGTTCATACGCTTCGCTGCTATCTTATCTCTGTTTCTCTACATGACCACCAGGGTACACCAGTGGCGGCGTGGATTTTTAAGACGCGGTGTTACAATGCATGTTTTAAAATAAAGTTACTTATTGTCTCTGGTCCAGAAAAACTAACTTTGAAGTTCTCAATTTGAATGAAATATGTACCTAAACAACTACAGTCTAAACTCTATATAGCGACACTCAAGACACTGTGCACTTTTTGGCGTTATTGAGAGTTGTCGTTAAACGGAAAGAAGAAGTAATCCATTAATATTTCTTTACTAAAATATGTATTTACTCATAATATATAAAAACAACTGACCAACAAACATTCGTACTACCACAAATTACAACGCTTACTGTTGACGCTTATGATAACTTATTGATAAGCAGCTGAGCAAAACATATAAAAGATAACCCCAGCAAACAAAAGAACGAACTTCTTGGAATCTTCGGTACGCGTGATGCCGACAACAAAGCAACAAAATAACAAACAAGCACTGTTCATTGTTTAATGATGACGTATTGTTGTCGTTATTTAGAGTGAGTGTGCGGTTATTTAGAGTGTATCATTGTATGAGCGACACGGTAAACCAACTAGACTAGAATTAAGTAATTTCGACGTTTAAAGGAGTTTGTCGTTATATCGAGTGACGTTAAATGGAGTTTACACTATACTTCACCTTACTGTACTGAAAACAATAACAATTTCGCCGTAAAATATAAAGTTACACAAACCTAGTGCAGAATGCAGTTGTGTGACGACGAAGTAGATATAAGTAGTTCTGTGTTTACAGTTCAGTCAGGTTTATTGAGCAGCGTCTGGTTTGATTAAGAATTATAGATGCTTTGATCATGCTTTTGCAGGTATTTGCTAATTAATAAGACTGTAATATATTATGCATGCCAGCAATTAACTCACAGTCATAATTTGCATTCATTTATTACATATTACCGTTTGCTTTATAATGGTAATTCTTGGATTCGAAACACTATATAGCTACTAGCTACACCATTGAATCTTAAGTGCTGCATCGTTTACGTTTCGCTAGATCCAGTGAGATTAAAAGATTAAAAAGCTATAAGAATTAATTATTCAATAACAAAACTTATAAATTCCTAATGAAATTATTTTTATTGCTTCTACAAAATGATCACAAAGATTAAATCGTTGCCCACGTATTAATAATATAGAATAGCAACAATAACTGTGCAATTGGAAAGTATTAGAGCGTAGTAAAAATTATTTATCATACTCCAATATTATGAATCTCAAGTTATTAAAATTGCAGGTTGAAAAATATTTACTTTTTCTTTATTTTGACAAAAAATAGTTTTTATATTATAGTCTGTTCACCGAAAGTGAATGTTTCGTATATCCTACTAGATAGGATAAAAAAATGTATCAATTGGGTTCCTTCAAATGGATGGAGCTTTAAAAACATGGCGACGATGGGATATCATTTCCCATGGTGACTATATAGTATACAGTGCAATAAAATGATAAGTATCAAGACAATATGTAATTGGGCTGATACAAATCACCGAAGAAGAATTTTCCTTGAAGGGGAGCGCATATTTAATGCCGCCCATATCATAAAATTAGGCAAAAATTCAATTGAAACAGAAACTTCAAGTAAGGAGAATTTTGATGTTTTCTGTTTACAATCTTCCGATTTAAAGAGTAATCCACGTGAAATAAAAATGGTAAGTGGAGATATTATATCAACGCGGTGTTGATGAACGTTGCAAACATATTATTGAAACATTACTTTATTGCAACAGGTAAGTTCCCAACCTAAAAATAGTCAGCTGTCAAAATGTATTTTCAACTTTATTTTTTTTCTATCAAAATTCTTAATGTTATTTAATAATAATAACTTTTCACTTAATAAATTAAGTTTTTAATATTAAGACTAAGTATAATATCTACTTGGAAAAATAACTAATCATCTGCATTGAAATGACGTGGTACTAATACAACCTTTTACTAACTTTGTATTTGTGTTTGCACGAGGTGAAAACTTCGCAGGTTCCATAATAAGTCATTTATTAATTTATTCAACGCTTTTTATTATTATAATAAAAAAAAATCGCAATTACTATCATAACCGATTCACAGTAAGATTCATATTAATGTTTCTCTGATTATAGTTGTAAGTTTCGCCGCTAGATAGAGTAGTCCATATAAAGGATCCACATACACAGTAAAAATTATTATTAATAAATTTAGACACGTGTGGAGTGCTATTAAAAGTAATTATTATTAATTAATAAACCGATAACGTTTTTCTCGAATATTTTCTTATGTATCCTTATGAAAATTTTATATGAATTTATAAAGAAAAAAAGGAGATTTCGAAAATGTAAAAAATACGTTGTAATTTGAAAAAAATTCTTGGTTGTTTGAAGTACAAAAAATATATCTCAGCAGTTTCCGATAATAAAGGCCATAGCGGAATAAGCATGGGTAAGGTGCCCCCGCACGGATTGGGTTAGTTTTTTTTTCATTTATAGCGATTGATAAATGATTAAGATTTGGAAAATTTCAGCCCTAAAAAATCAACCCCTGGGGAGTGAGAATTAATTTTCGAAAAATCATAAAAAAAATCATAACTTTTGAATAGCTGAACTGATTTTGATGAAAATTTAATATGATTTAGATATTGCTACAGCGCATCTTAAGAAAAATTATCAGCTCGAAAAAAAATATATAACCTCAAAAAAAAAATAATTTTAGTTTTTAATTTTTTTTTTTAATTATTTGCAATTTTGGTACAATCACCAAAATTTTTGTAAAAATTTCTGAAACTACTCTACGTAACACATAATTTTTTCATAACGAGATTCCGGGTGCGTCATGGTTAAAAAAATAAAAGTTTGAAAATATTTTTTTTTTATATGTTATGATCATGGTACAATTATAACAATTTTTGACGTGATAACGTCTTATAAATTGATGAAACACTAGCTGCACGCACGAAAAAGTGTAACGTTCCGATTGATGAAACACCAGCTGCACGCACGAAAAAGTGTAACGTTCCGAAAAGTGTAACGTTCCGCCTGACCCTGTGCGTGCAAGCGAGAGCGCAGTAATGTATTATTAAATATGATATTCGAGCGGAATACGTTATCACGTAAAACTATCGTCCGTAAACCGACTTTACAGACAACCAATTTTTTTGTAGGTTCGGGAATCTTTTTAACATAACATATAATTTTTTCATAACGAGTTTCCGGGTGCGTCATGGTCAAAAAAATAAAAATGTTTGAAAATTTTTTTTGTTTATAGGTTATGATCACGGTACAATTACAACAGTTTTTTTGTAGGTTCGGGAATCTTTTTAACAAAACATATTATTTTTTTCGGAATTTAAAAACACTAAAATGACTACTAGCAGTTAATTCGCCTCTTTTACTTTTTTTTTCCTTCAACTCATTCTTTGTTTCAGTTCTGTTCTTTAGACCTGAAGCGAATAAGAATAGAATAATCACTAGCATCAGAAAGAAGTAATAAGAAAGTTTTTGTACATAACGTTATCAGTTCATGCATGTTAAAAAGAAGCTATAAAAAAAAATATTTTCAAATATTTTTTTTTTTTGACCATGACGCACCCGGAAACTCGTTATGAAAAAATTATATGTTATGTTAAACAGATTCCCGAACCTACAAAAAAATTGTTGTAATTGTACCATGATCATAACCTATAAAAAAAAAATATTTTCAAACTTTTTTATTTTTTTGACCATGACGCACCCTGAAACTCGTTATGAAAAAATTATATGTTACGTAGAGTAGTTTCAGAAATTTTTACAAAAATATTGGTGATTGTACCAAAATCGCAAATAATTAAAAAAAAAAATTAAAAACTTAAATTATTTTTTTTTTGAGGTTATATATTTTTTTTCGAGCTGATAATTTTTCCTATGATGCGCTGTAGTAATATCTAAATCATATTAAATTTTCATCAAAATCAGTTCAGCTATTCAAAAGTTATGTTTTTTTTATGATTTTTCGAAAATTAATTCTCACTCCCCAGGGGTTGATTTTTTAGGGCTGAAATTTTCCAAATCTTAATCATTTATCAATCGCTATAAATGAAAAAAAAACTAACCCAATCCGTGCGGGGGCATCTTACCCATGCTTATTCCGCTATGGCCTTTCCGTTTCCGTTTTAATATATATTTTAATAGTATAAAAAAAAAGTTTTTTTGATTGATATAACTTGATTATTAAGTATTTGACAATATGACAATTAAAAACTTTAATTACAAATCAAATAATTCTAATATATAATATGTAAGCCCTGAGAAAGGAAATATATTTTCCGAAACGTCGGCAGCATATACCATTAGAAATCATTTATAGCCTTCTCCGAAATAATTCATCTTTTCTTAATAAACGAGTTGAATAAAAAACTATTTAACCTTCTTTTGTATCTAGTAGAATACACGAATTATTTACTGTTACCACTCTCGCTGAAGGAACTATACTTACATATTATGTAAGTATAGTGCCTTCAGCGATATGTAAGTATAGTGCCTTCAGCGAGAGTGGTAATAGTAAATAATTTTTCAAACGCATTGAGAAAGAGAAAATTGATAAAGTCACGGTAATTCATACAAATACAGATCTGAAAATAATACCGTTTTGTTTGGTTGAGCGGAATTTGTTTTTAATTTTTTTCTTTTTTTTTCAATGACACACTGTTATCACATTTTCAGAGATTACATGGCAGTCTAGATCTAAGTTGGATTTAATTCAATGTACTCAATATTTGGGCTACACTTATACTCAAAAATACAAGGCATGTAAATATCTCGATTCCCTTACTGCACTATACAGCGTGTCCCATTTTAATGTCCCACCCCGGATAACTTTTGTCAGTGACCTTGAATGAAAAATTGTTTGGTACAAAAGTTGTACAACTTGGAGGGGGACATTCGATGGCACTAATACTTTTGACCTTGGGTATAAGGTTCAAGGTCATTCAAGGTCAACTTTGTTTTTTTTTAATGGAACGTCCTATTTTTGACATCGGCAATCGATTGCGCGTGAAAAAATATGAAACTTGTCTGAAACTTTTTTCGAGAACGGGCAAAACTCTGTGCGTCTGTTAGTCTGTTAGTCGGTTATTCGGTTAATCTGTGAACACTATACAGGTCAAACGGATGAACGGATTGAAACAAAATTTTGGGAGGATGTTTGGTATGCAAATATGAGAAGCCCTATTGTTTTTGAAGAAAATCTCACCATTCTCGAGTTGAAAATTCAAAAATTTTCAATTTTGAAGGCTAAATTAATTGAGAAAATTTGCCCGTTTTCGAAAAAAGTTTCAGACAAAAGTCTCATATTTTTTCACGCGCAATCGATTGCCGATGTCAAAAATAGGACGTTCCATTAAAAAAAACAAAGTTGACCTTGAATGACCTTGAACCTTATACCCAAGGTCAAAAGTATTAGTGCCATCGAATGTCCCCCTCCAAGTTGTACAACTTTTGTACCAAACAATTTTTCATTCAAGGTCACTGACAAAAGTTATCCGGGGTGGGACATTAAAATGGGACACGCTGTATATAGGATGCCTACATTCTATCAAACTTTACGCGTGGGACAGGCTGTCATACACGACAATGAAACATCTGACCCGCGAGCTTACGATGAGATTATAACCGTAACAACATAGAATAATGTCCAATTATTAAATTGTCCGTTGATCGTGCTCACATACGCCGTGGTCATAATATGACCAGGCCGCAATAACAACGTGAAGTTCATTATTTGTACAAGATAATACATTTTGAAATTGTATTCTGTATATTTTTGTTATTTGAAAAATACCTTCCCATGCCCATGTCCATCCTGAAGATCCATTCTAAATATTGGAGAAAAAAAATTTGAAATGTGTTAAAAATAAAAGCGCTTTATGTGGAGACCAATTTTGCAACGTAAGTCGACGAAAAAACCATGGCAATCAAAAAATTTTGACTAAACCGGACCAGGACGCTAGTATTTTATATTTTCTGTTATGTAAAAAGATTTAACAAGAAAGTTTGAACGAGTTTTAACTGTAATATTGATAATATTGTTGAACAGTAGTCAGTTACAAAGATGGGCATTATACTCACCGTGAAATCCATTGTCTTAAACTCTTCTAGCGGTATTAACTGTATGCAAATATCTTACTTTAGAGATTATAACTGTAATCCCTCACTTAAGAACTGAAAGCTGTTACAGAGACTGATCTGTATCTAGTTGAATCGACAAGATTTGAACTCGATTCTAGGTATATATGGAAGAGTATTTTAAAATTGAATCATTATACTTGTGTTTACTATAGTAGCACTAACCGCAGCATAATAGATCTATACTGTAGCGATTGTTGTCGAAACGACATAGAAGCATATCGACACTTCTAGAATGCCAAAGAATATTCCAGAACGCGACTGAAGAACTTATATAAACAGCGCTAGCGTGGAAGTCGGGCCGTCAGTCAGTTACGAGTCAGTGTGAGTAACAGGGAACAGTGCGCGACATAAATATAGTGACATAAATAACCGTTACAAGATAAATAGAGAACCGTAAATAAATATTCTGTGCACGTAGTTTAGTGTTACTGTTGTTTTAGAAATCGAGAGTTTTTCGTTATTTATTTTATTTCCTTTTTCGTTATAATTAGAGAAGTAGGTACTTTTTTGTTTGTTTTTTTATTAACGCTTATTTTTGTAAATAAATGTTTTTACCACCAAGTTCAGAACTGTTTTGGCGAGTTTTGTTACAATACTAATATTATAGAGGAAAAAAAATTCACCAATATTTTGAATGGACCTTCAGGATGGACATTGGCTATATATTATCGCGTAAAAAAAGCGCTTTTTGTGGAGACCAATTTTGCAACGTAAGTCGACGAAAACACGGCGGCAATCTATAAATTCGGGCAAAGCCAAATCGGACCACTATCATAAAATAAATGCAGGGTTGCCAACTCCTAAAAATCTCTCCCCCCAACAACAAGTCGAAATACCCCTAAAAATTCCCAAAAAATACTTGTCTTAGAAAAAAAATTTATTTCTATTAATTTGTATTCATATTCGCGGGCTCAGTCTCCATATATATCAGAATAGTGAATACCGTCGTCAAAGTGGAAAACTTTGTTGAAGATAAGTTAAGAATAAAAAATGATTGTTCTACAGTTACAAAAATCAGAATTCATTATTAACTCATTTTTGACAAAGTTTGTCGCTTTGACGGCGGTATTCTGCTTTTGAATGAGACCGAGCGCCACATGATGTTACTATATTATTAAGACTTAGGTTACTACTTAGTAAACAGATTTTTAAGAATGAGTCGGTTTTGTAATTCATCTAATGATGATAGAAACATTTTTAAGTTTTTTTGTGTCCTTAAAATTACCCCTAAAAATATTAGGACCCTAAAAAATTCCATTCTACATTTTATCCCCCAAAATTTAGGGAGAAAACCCCCAAGGTGGCATCCCTGAATTAATGTACTTCAATTTTAGATAACACTTTTGAGTTCTGACTTCAATGAAAGTGCAATTCATTAAAAATCATTATCAATCTATATTTTTCAAGTACCAAGCTTAGATGTTAAGGTTCTGTTTATTTTATTTAATTTACATTCAAAAATAATTTCTCGCTTCAATTTGATATTTATGACAATCTCAATGGCTTTCGTTTTTTTTCTTTTTTGAAATAAAAGAATTTATAGAATAGCATTAGAACAAACGGTACAATACAAAATAATCACATATTGCCTGCAGATATCTTTAATAAGATGTCTTTAAATAACAGGCGTATTTTATTTTGCATTGTGAAAATATGACACACCGGAGTATATAAATTCGTCTCTGATTTTATCAAGTATGCCAACTAAGGTGCATGAAATAAAAACATATCGTTTAGGGATGGCCAACAGCGAGAGAAGAAATTATAAAATTGTCATTTTAGTACATGTAAATGTAATATTTGTAATTAAAAAAATCACACTTTTAAAACAAAAAAAGTCATTACGTGCAATTGATCAATATTCTGGGTCAAAAATCGAAATATAGACGTTTTTTTTAGAATGAAAAGAATAATGAGAGCAATTTTCAATGCGTTTTTTTTTTAAATGAAACACAGAATTATTACACGTAAGCAAATTGACGTTATTGTCCAATGTGCAACATCTTAGCTCTTCGTATGGGCAGTAATTTTGTGAATGCGTTAAGAAAATGAGAAAAGCGCGCGTCATTCAATTTACTATAATATGATGCTTTGGTGCGGCCTACAGTTGACGCATTAGAGAGAGAAAAAGGGGGAGAAATAGAAAGAAGACAGCTGTCAACCGTGCTTTTATAAATACAGTGCGAAATGTTAGTACTAAATCCCATCAAAAACATAAATGTGAAAAAGGGAGTCAAGTTCAACATTCAATACAAAACGAATTAAGATCTAGAAGGATTTTCAATTGGCAAGTTTCCAGGTTTTATATTATGATTTATACCTAAACTTCATGTTTATATGTGTGAAAACTTGGCACCCTTTTAGATCTCAATTCTTTTTATATTGAATATTGAACTTGGCTCCCTTTTCCACATTTATGTTTGTGATGGGATATCAACACTTTTTGTAAAGAAATTATTATTATTTATCATTCAAAAGTGATTTGTAAAATTAATCTTTATTCCTGTATATTTTTTTCTTTTTCGAAAAGCGTAGGTGTTAATAAAAATCGATTGCTTAGGAAAAATTTGAAATCTTAAAAATTCACTGTTTCCTTTGTATACACGCAATTACCTAGCTGGACGCCAAATTTCAACTTTCTAGGTCATCTGGAAGTGGGTTAGGTTCTTGATCTATACGTCAGTGAGTCAGTGATAAAAATGCCGATTTTTAGACGTTAATATCTCAACAACCATTTGAGCTATATTTATGAAATTTGGGGTTCTAGTTAATCTAAGGAGCTTTAATAAACAAACCAAATTACGCTTGCTTATGTTAAATAGATTTTGAGTTATTAAGGGGTCTAGAGTGGCTTCAAATGGTTCGTGTAATATATAGCATAATATTATAACAAACGGCTCCTGCTTTCTTTTTCTTTGTTGAACTTGGCTTCAGACGCTGCCACGTGTCTAGATAAATAATGTTACACATCATTGGCGGTTACTCTAAGGCCTCTTGTTAACGACAACGGATAACAACCCGATTTTTATGACGGGCGACGGGCCGTCGCGCAGTGTTCAATAGGTTAGTGTGGGTGTTTGTTAACGCGACGGGCATGTAACCGTTGCAACAAAATTCAATGGATACCCGCACGTCGCCCCGCGGCGCGACGGCGGTCGGTCCGATGCAGTGGACTACGTAATTTCATAGAAGTCTGTTAACGACGACAGATGTGCGCGCACGTTTTCACCTATACCTACCTACCTTGTGCTGCTCATTGTGAATATGGAGTTTAAAATTGATATTGATATGGATTTATTAATTAGCCTTGTTCATAACAGGCCAGTGTTGGGACAAGATTTTAGAAAATTACAAAAATAAACAAACATGACATAACACACTTGCACTTCTTTGCCCTTCAAGTATAGAACTGATATAGATAACAATGGACGCGCTCACGTATATGCGGATCGTGTACAAATGTAACCGTTTCGCGTCGGCCCGTTACCCGTTAACTAAACCGGTCGTTAACAAAAGCCCTAAGGCTCGCTCATTCCTTTAAATAAAATTATGCTTTAACAATATTTATCATTGTACTCTGTGATTACTTTTCATAATTATCATAAGTAAATACATAAATAATAAGACAATTTTAGTATTTTAAATGAGCACTGAATCCTTGGCGAAGACAGATCTAACTACTTGTTCAATATAACGAATTTATGAGGTATTTAGAGGGAGCACTGGTAAACGCGTCTTCACAAAACCCGACTATAAATACCTTTATTTTATGTGCCACAACATGACCTGGATTTCAAATACATTTCAGGAACATTTTTAGTGCGAAGTTTAAGAGGCCGGCTGCCGTTAATTATTCAAAGCGTGTGTGGGACAGCCCTAGTTGAGTGTATAAACATACAAAGTCGTTTCTAGAGAATATCGTTAAGATAATCCGTTACGTCTGCAACTGATGTCTCTTCTCAACCATGGCTCTTCTTGGATGAGGAAGATCCTGTTTGATGGGATTATATACTTATGTACATGCACTAATACATATTACCTGTTATATAACGAATATGCTTTATATCAGAGGTCCCCACACTTTTTTGTCTCGTAGACCACTTGCCATGTTTTTTTTTGTTTTGGGTAGACACCCTGCTGACCTATACCTTACCTATATTATCGACTGTACTGCAATAAAGCGTTTTGTTTTAAAGTTTTTTTACGTCTTTTTATTTTTAAGTTTATAGTGTGGTGTTTTATTAAAAGTTCGAATTTCATATGGACGAAAGCTGGACCGGTCTGTTAGTTATTATAGAACATCTCTCCGGTGTCAGGCAATATCCGACGGAGGCCACGTAGCAAATCCTCATGGTCACAACCCATTCTGAGCATCCATACATCGCTAGATTCATTTTGCATGTCTTATACTCGCTTATCTTCTTTCTTTTCGATTTATCAACTTGTTATCTATCCACTGTTATTATTCATTTCTTTGTTATTCGTTACTAATATTTATTTTCTTTTATTGCTTTTAGCCACTTGTTTTCAGTATACATCTTTTACTTTATTATTCTTGCTATTGCATAATCGTTGTTTTTATTTTTGCATATTGTCTTATATTTGTTGGGTTCTACTTAATACTTATAATTATCTATATCTCTCGCATTCTGTATATCTCTTGTGTTCTATGTATATAATATATAAATAAATACATATAATATGTGCTACATATATTAATAATAAGGGTGACTATTATTTAAGTTGTTGGTGGGCCACTGCACCGCACACAGCCTCGGCTGTATGCAGTGCAGTGGTCACGCCAAAGGCACCGCCCGATGCCTACCCTGTGTAGACATAGGGCCGGTGCCCTAATTGTAATTGTAATTATATAAACTTACTAATGTTCTTTCAAATGCTATACTACACTAAAATATTTATTGTTAGAATGTTTGTACCTTTTTCTTTCATTTATAAAAATAAACGTATTTAATTTGTATTGTCATCGGAACTAAAAACAGTTTGATTTAAAAAGCCTTTTTAACTATTTTAGAGGCGTAGTTAAAGCTTGTTTCCAAGCTTGTGGTATAGAAACGAATAAATTATTCACTGTGAAAATAAACTTAAAGTCAATATTTGCTTAATCATTCCATCGTGTCAGTAACCTTGATTTAAAATATTTTATTATTTTTGATGAAGGTCCCGAAAGCTTAAAAAATGTTGGTGCAATGTATAGAACTAAAGAAAATGTTCGTAAAAATCGTAAAATTTCCTTCACTATTCCGAAAATAATGCAGCTTTGGATAAGTAATCAATCGCAAGAAACTTACAGTTTTATAGAGTAAATGATATTATCGCAATGATTACTTTCTCTCTCACACACACTTATTACTGTGACACGGCGCAAGTGTCTTTTCTCTTTATAAAGTATTATCATATAATAAACTTTGAAGTGAACATCGTTTGATCAATTTTGTTCAAATAAAACTTAATAAGCTCGTTTCTTTTGTGACTTGTTATTAAGAAATCATAATTCCAATCAATTGATAGCATACTGGAAGAAAAAAAGTATTTCAGTCTTTTTATATAATATCGCTTTTATTAACTTTTTATTAACAAAAGAAAATATTTAAACACGGTTTTTATGTTAAACTGTATGTTAGCTAGGGCTGCAAGGAGCGGAAAAGTAAGATTCCGATCCCGTTATGAATACTATTTTTTTCATACAGAGGGCCAACGCTAAATTTTGCGCGTGAGTCATAAAAATTATAGCTTACGGTTGTGCGAGCTATTACAACAAAGACAAAAAACGCATTATTAAGGAGGTTGAGCCGTTTTACGAAGATAATGAAAAAACATCTGAAATAAAGTTTTTTTAATAGATTTTTTTGTGACAAAATTTTCTGTAAAAAATCCAAAATCATTTGGAGATTTATAAAGTTAAAAATTAAAAAAAACTTTTACATGTAGTCTTATGGAAAATATGTCAACCTAGCATGCAAACGGTACATTTTAATTTTTTGCAAATAACCAAATAATGTCAGCAGTTCCGAAAACTAACTATGTAAAACATCGATGTCTTACGCATACTTTAATATTTTTTCCAATTTAATTAGGAGACCTTTAATCAATAAAAAAAATTATTAAACCTTAGCACTTTTCTATTATGGACTTTTATTCTTGACAATTTTAACAATTTTAACTGAATTTTCAACTTTTTAATGATTTAATTTTAATTTTTATTACTTCTAATTTATTTTTTTAATTATTTACTGCAAAAAATATGTAAAATACAGATATTTATATAAATTTATTTTTTCTAACCTAACTTTGTACAAAAAATGCAAAAGTTAGTCTATTAAGAAAAATACTGGAATAATTAATTAAGATTAAAAAAAAATTTATTTATGCCTTTATTACAATTATTTATTGGTATCATCGACTTATAACCTTTTATAAAAATGTATTATGGAAAAGTTCATATTTAGAATTCGACTTACTTTTGATTGGGACTGTAACGGATCAACCTCCTTAATTTAACCTTAGAATTATATCTATCAAAAAATAAAAATAATAACTATCCACTGTGAACCCAACTGTGTCCAACGTGGGCATAACAAGTCAACAGAAAAGATATAAACTAATACAGGCAGCCGACCGGCCTCGACGGGCCCCGGCCTAGACTCCCAAAATCCCTGTGGGTCCATCCGCCACTGTAGAGCTGAATCAATTTAAAATATTCATAATCGTTTATGCTAAGTGATTTTTGTATAACTGTAACAAAAATTCACTGATATAAGCCAGACCTTAGCCAGCAGTCAAAACTTTATATTGAATATTGAAAATAGGTCGTTTTTTTTTTCAAAAATTGTGGGTAATAATTTAACACTGCATCAAATTTCATTTGTAAATATGTAAATTATAACTGATTAGAATCATCTGTACACTTTTGTAACGATCTGATTTTGTTTATTGATCCAAGCAGTGTTATCCATTTTTTCTGGTTCCCAACGTTCATGTTCAGTAAAACTCATCATACTTAGCATGCGGAATTGATGAGTTCTATAATTACTGTCGAATAAATTATGTTGAACAGAAATGACAGTCTGTTCACCATATTGGGTCGGTATAATAAACTCCACACAATATTCAACAATGCCGAGTCAATGTACAGCAAATATGTCAAAACCTAATTGTCATACAGGCACGATATGTTTGGTCAATACATCATTACATGGTCTATGGCAGGCCTGGGCAAATGGCGGCCCACGGGCCGGATTCGGCCCGCAGTAGACTTTTGTTTAAAAATAAATTTGTTTAAAAATAAATGATTATCAAGAGCGAAAATATTTTGCCAACATAATTTGGCGCATAAAAAAAATTTAGAAAAATAGCAATTAGCAAGGGCCACAACAAACGAAAAAAGACCTTTTTGTTGCGGAAATGAAAGGACCTTTTTTTTTTGCTCTCCAAATGTTTGGCCCACGGTCAAATTTTCATCAGCAATGTGGCCTGACGATCAAAAGATTTGCCCGCCCCTGGT
Organism: Xanthostigma xanthostigma; assembly: GCA_963575645.1. NCBI lineage: Eukaryota > Metazoa > Arthropoda > Insecta > Raphidioptera > Raphidiidae > Xanthostigma > Xanthostigma xanthostigma. Next base: position 13,136,244 of record OY754467.1, read on the forward strand.
CTATGGTATAGTTACTTATTACAAGTGATGGTTTCACTATGAGTGCTGCAAAGCTGCAGAACAATTAAAATATTAGGTACTTCATACTTTTGCAATGAACTATATTTTCCATATTTAACCAATTTTTAATGTTACGAAATATAGTGTAATAGTTACACAAGCAATGCTAAAGTTTAACGGCCACTGGCAGATCTCAAAACTCGTGTGTGCTCTGTGTGGCAGACTTTTTTGCGTTCGGCGCTGTTCTGCGCTCCGAAGCAGCACATGAAACGGCAGAAAAGTTAAAGTTTATAAAAACTGTGATCAAATATTTCAATAATGTCACTATTTTTAATGTATTATTACAGTTAATAGTGCAGAATTTACGAATTGTCATTTTTTACCTTTGAATTTATATTAGTACATGTACCGTAAAAATGTCAGCTTTTGCCGTTAAGCGCGCACGGTCGTCCAGCGTCTCTCTTTCAAGCAGCTGCACATAGCGAATAGAACCAATTTTATATTACAACAGTAATAAATTTTGAATAAATTAACAATCTATAGATAATTTATTCCACAATAAAATTTCCAATAAACTTTGTCTAGTAATTTCAGTTCCGTTATTACAAAAAGAGAAAGATTATTACAGAAAGGGAGTCTACTGTATCGCGCTGTCTATCACTTCATGAATGCAACTTGGAATAGAGTATAATAATAATAATAATAATAATAATAATAATAATAATAATAATAATAATAATAATAATAATAATAATAATAATAATAATAATAATAATAATAATAATACATCTTTATTAATGCCACTAGCACCAATAGGCGAGGTTCAGCCATCGGCTGCTTTACAACCTAACCTTTACTATAATATATAGTGTGTAGATTCTTTGTTAGAAATGCCTACTAGTTTTCTGGCGCTGGTTTTCTTGATTGCTGTTAAGTGTTCGCTTCACACGAGACTATTTTCAAGCTTGTTTTGTGGATAGATCTGGTGCGCGCGCAGTGACAGTTCAAATATAAACACAGAGCAAAACGTGTATGTTGTGTGACTCTGAGCAGAATGACGCCATGTTAGTTTGTGGGTGTTTGTTCAAGTGCCCACGTGACACAATACTGCTTCCTGATTGGTTCTTGCTCATACCTAGCAGCAAATCTAGCTCCTGTTCTAATTTTAAACCGATCTTGTGATCTAGCAGGTCAGCCCGCAGTGACGTCATTTCCAGCTTCGTACCCAGCCTACCGACTAGCAGAACTCCTAGCAGCATTTCTAGCCTTGTGTGCAGCGGCCTTAAGTATAGAGCGTCTACAAAATTTCAAACGTGAGTAAAGGGTCTTTTAGGCTTTAAATATTTCACATTCGCTGTCCCCCGTGTTAACGTGCAGTACATTTTATATCAGTTAAAAATAAAATTCAAATAAGACATATATTTAAAGTAGATAAATTTTTGAAAACTCCATAAAGAAGTTTAGTTGCGACGTATTGTGCTGTACATTATTCAACAGTTTCCTTTTGTTCGATTTAACTGCCCGCACGAAAAGAAACGCGACACACGGCTAAACTATTTAGTCTTCGTGAATTATTTTTGCAGTCAGTGCGTCGAGAGACGATACGGCCAGTTATAAAAACGGTTACGATCGTCCGAGGGACCGTGGATTAACTATAAACGTGGAACCTTTTCTGGACAACCACGCAGTCCGTGTACTAAAAATCTATGAATTTTTGTAAGTGGTCGCATTTCTCTTTTACGATGAACGAAAACTGTTTCAACAGGTACCGTAAAAATAATATTATACAATAGCTACACATATTTGAGTTGTGTGATGAATTTTTATTATATACGAGTATTCTGTAATATAGTTTTTTCATATTGATGTATAACGCAAATTTCAAAAAGCCTAAAAACTTCAGTTGGACAGAAAATAGAACCTATACAGGTGATTTTTAAGTTGATTCTTCTTTTGATGTGATAGCGTCTTATAAATTGATGAAACACCGACTGCACGCACGAAAAAGTGTCACGTTCCGCCTGAGCCTGAGCGTGCAAGCGAGAGCGCGGTATAAGCGATAGAGAGGCACGATCGGTCCAAGCGTCGGCTTGTACGCATTTCTCTCTCTTCTCGCGTGACGTCAGAGAGTTCATCAATGTTTCTTTATGACGTTATCACGTAAAACTATCGTCCGTAAACGGACTTTACAGACAACCAATTTTTATTAACAGCGTATAGAAATCAAATAGACGAACAAATATTTCAAAAATAAGAAGGAAAGAGCCTTTTAAAGTTTAATTAAACTCTTTAAATTTTATTTAATTACCGTATTAGCCCGAATATAACGCGACTCCGAAATATACATAAAGATATTTAGAAAAAAAATAATACTCATAAAAGAATTCAAAAAAAAGTTCAATCGGATAAGCATTTATTTAGGTAATAACACAGGTTACATTTATGTCAATATAATTAAGTAATGTAAAACATAATTAATATTACGTAAGTAACAACAAAAAACTGAAATGTTTATTCAGAACCTGAACTGTTTTCAGAATGAGAACTCATTGATGTCATTTCGGTATCGTCAGTATTTTCCTTCACGCTTTCAGTCTCCCACAAAATTTCATCTTGGTCGGACGTTCAGTCGCGTTTCAACCTCTATAGGAGAATGTCCTTGTTTATATTACATTCCATTACTTAAACCCCGAATTTAGCGCGAGTCGATTTTTTAACGGAAAATAAATGGTCAAAAATATCGTGTTATATTCGGGCTAATACGGTAATTCAAAAGCCCGGCTAACACACGCGAAGAAATGATGGCACGAATCAGAAATACATCCCAAATAATTCGCGGAAGGCCCTTGTCGCTACTACAAGCATGTACAGAAGCATGGCTACGACGCACGCATCTTTGTGTTCAACAAAACGGGGACAACTTCGAACAATTTCTGTGAATACTTTATAATTACATAACATATTTCCATAGTGACATAAGATAACGCCAGCACCGACCTCAAAATTTGACAAATTTAATAAAGCTCTGAAAGCTCGTTTCTCTTTCATTTTTGAGTTTTGATAAAAAAGTTACTTGAAATATTTGCTCGTCTATTTGATTTCTATATGCTGTTAAAAAATATAGTCAACTTAAAAATCATCTGTACCTATATTACTACTTCGAAGCAGACCGCAATCTAGTGCGGAAAAGTTTGCAAAAAAGTTTCAAAAATTCATCGAACGATCGTTCGGACATGAAAATGTTCTAGATGAATTAACACGATATGTCTGAAATAAAATCATCTATGTAGTCTGTATGTGTTTATACAGGCTGTATCATAAATATCGGGGTGGTCAATCATTTCGAATACTGAACGTTGAATTAAAAAATAAAAAAAAAATGAGTCCGGTATTTTTAAAAGATCTATTCAGCGACGCTAACCTTGACCCTCCGCCCCCAAGAAGGAGGCGGGGTGGGGGTAAATTTGTAAATTTAAATTGCTATCCCCAATTTTTATTACTGATTTGTATTGTATGTTGAAAAATAAGACACTTTTATCTGAAACATTTTTTTGAATTCTGAGTAGATGGTGTTGTAAATGACGGAGAAAAAGCAATACCTTGTCAGGTAGGCGACATGAGCTAACGCCAACAAACCAAAATGACGTCATTTGATTCAGACAACAGACACGTTTACCGTTTACACTTGTGCGCGCGCACCGTCATTTACAGCGCCATCTACTCAGAAAACGAAAAAATGTTTCAGACAAAAGTGTTTTATTTTTCAATGTAGAATACAAATCTGAAATAAAAATTGTAGGTACCCATTTAAAATTCCAAACTTACCCCCCAGGAAGGAAGGCGGGGATAAAGTTTAGTGTCGCTGAATAGATCTTTTAAAAATACTGGACACGTGTTTTTTTTTTGTTTTTTATTTCAATGTGCAGTAATTCGAAATAATTAACCGCTCCTGTATTTAAGACACACCATGTATATGTATTTACCTGTTATTCACCGAATTGTCATATTCTGACATCATGTTTCAATTACTGACTGCAAAACACGAACTAATTCCAAAATTGATACACCAATCAAACCAATCAAACGGACGATATTAACATTCAATCACACATATTGTAAGCTATACAATTCGTTATTAATTGTCAGTTAAATTCTTTTGTTTTGAAGGTTTTTGTACAAAATTATGTACAGGAAAATTCGATGGTAAAATGACATTGTTTGATTTAACTGATCATTTTTATATTTGAAAATTTCCAGGAATAGTTTGGATTCAAATAGACCATTATTCAATTTTAAAACTTTATATTAAAAACATCAGAAAATATTAAAATTGAGTAAATTATACCATTATAACACATTATCATTTTTATATCAATAACAATAAAATAGTGAGTGATAGAATGATAAATAGTTTTGGTTTTATGTTTAAAATACTTGTAAAATGCTTTAATGTCTGCCATCTTTGCAGAGAAAATGGAATTAAAAATAGATTTTTAATTTTATAATATGAAATAATCCAAAATATGTATAATGTATATGTTACGGTAAATGTAAACTCTTGGGAAATGTACACTTTTACCGGAAAATGTGTATCTACATTAAATGTAGATATTGCGGCAAATGTACACATTTTTCGGCACATTTTACGGTAAAAATGTACATTTCCCAAGAGTTTACATTTACCGTAACATATATATTAGATATCGTGTCCATCGATAATAATGAATAAGAAAAATCGCAGGTTTTTGTCTTATGTATCTTAACTTTTGTTAATTGCTATGGTTAGTAATTATTGTTTATTTTCATAATTATTGTTTTAAATAATTTTCACATTGTACTTGAAAAAGTCTAAATTTATAGACGAAACGTCGTACATTTGTAAATATAACTTTTGTCCACAAACCTGCGATTTTTCTTATTCATAATCCATAATATTTTTGGGTGTATCACAAACAAAAAACAAAAAAATATATTGGAGACAATAATAATAGCTTGAGATATACCTTCTTTAAATTAATGGTTTTTGATAATACGCAATGGTAAAATATTCTCGATTCACAAACGAGGCTATAAAAGATCAAATATACAAACGACTGCGGTAGATGAAATATGGTGGGGTAGCTGACGCATTCTTCATTATTTTTTTTAAATGTGTTTTAAAGTTTAAAATTTTGAATTTTGCCTACATTACAAAACATCTGCATTTATTTCCTAACAAAGAAATTAAAACAGAAGCGGTTTAAATAGCGTACCTATCTAATATAATATTGTAAGTACTAAAATAAGTTCTTACTTTAAAATCTCTGAATGTAATCGTGGGTTTAATTTTTTTTAGAATTAACAACAACCTTCAATTTTCCTGTGTAGCTAAGGAAAAGTAATTTTGACAATATTACATTAGAGAGAGAGAGAGAGAGAGAGAGAAAGAGAGTGAGAGAGAGAGTTAATGTAACAATACATGCTATCTAATAATGAGTGTTGGAGAACAGAAAATGCTTAATAAGTCATCATCATATTCATAGAGTCTGTTTAATTAAATATGATTGTAAAATAAAAAAATAAGTATTTGTTTGAGATTGACTGTAATAATTTTAATAAGAGCCATTGTATGATTGTTTTTTATTCCAAGAAATTTCAAAATAAACTAGAGTGCACATAGCTTTATACCTACATTTTTCTTATTATGGAAACCAAAATCTTACACAGACAGTAGGTAATAATAAGCTTTCCGAACACAGAAATGAAATAAATAAATGTACAAATATATAACTAGGGTTATCCAAACTTAATAGTCAGAGTGCCCGTCGGCAAAAATTTTATTGATACATACTCTCTCCAAACTTTGTATATGGCTTCATTAGGCCTAGTCTGACACCTATTTCCTCTATGACTTTTCTTGATTTTGGGGCGTTTTCCCTATAAAGTTTCCTAAACATGTCGTTTTGACGACATGTAAAAATTTATACATACTGTTTGGTTTTTTAATTGGATAGCATAAAAACTTCAACCAAAACGCTAAAATAATGTTCTCTGACAAATAACATGAGCCATTTAAAATGTCTGACACCTCGAATATGTCGAAAAAACGACTATAAGAAAATTTATGAATAGCCAGCTGATTTTTTCAGTATCTTATATTTGAACACTGCAAAATCAAATAGTCATATTGTCTGACGGGGATAGTTTTCCTATTTTCCAGTCTGACGCGTCAAAGTTGTCGATTTCATGACTATATAAAAATTTATGAATACCAAGCTGATTTTTTCATTATCTTATATTTGAACACTGCAAAATCAAATTTTCATATTGTCTGACGGGGATAGTTTTCCTATTTTCCAGTCTGACGCGTCAAAGTTGTCGATTTCATGACTCTAAAAAAAAATTATCAATAACCAGCTGATTTTTTCAGTATCTTATATTTGAACACTGCAAAATCAAATTTTCATATTGTCTGACGGGGATAGTTTTCCTATTTTCCAGTCTGACGCGTCAAAGTTGTCGATTTCATGACTCTAAAAAAAAATATCAATAACCAGCTGATTTTTTCAGTATCTTATATTTGAACACTGCAAAACCAAATTTTCATATTGTCTGACGGGGATAGTTTTCCTATTTTCCAGTCTGACGCGTCAAAGTTGTCGATTTCATGACTATAAAAAAATTTATGAATACCAAGCTGATTTTTTCAGTATCTTATATTTGAACACTGCAAAATCAAATTTTCATATTGTCTGACGGGGATAGTTTTCCTATTTTCCAGTCTGATGCGTCAAAGTTGTCGATTTCATGACTATAAAAAAATTTATGAATACCAAGCTGATTTTTTCATTATCTTATATTTGAACACTGCAAAATCAAATTTTCATATTGTCTGACGGGGATAGTTTTCCTATTTTCCAGTCTGACGCGTCAAAGTTGTCGATTTCATGACTCTAAAAAAAAATTATCAATAACCAGCTGATTTTTTCAGTATCTTATATTTGAACACTGCAAAATCAAATTTTCATATTGTCTGACGGGGATAGTTTTCCTATTTTCCAGTCTGACGCGTCAAAGTTGTCGATTTCATGACTCTAAAAAAAAAATATCAATAACCAGCTGATTTTTTCAGTATCTTATATTTGAACACTGCAAAACCAAATTTTCATATTGTCTGACGGGGATAGTTTTCCTATTTTCCAGTCTGACGCGTCAAAGTTGTCGATTTCATGACTATAAAAAAATTTATGAATACCAAGCTGATTTTTTCAGTATCTTATATTTGAAGACTGCAAAATCAAATTTTCATATTGTCTGACGGGGATAGTTTTCCTATTTTCCAGTCTGACGCGTCAAAGTTGTCGATTTCATGACTATAAAAAAATTTATGAATACCAAGCTGATTTTTTCAGTATCTTATATTTGAACACTGCAAAATCAAATTTTCATATTGTCTGACGGGGATAGTTTTCCTATTTTCCAGTCTGACGCGTCAAAGTTGTCGATTTCATGACTATAAAAAAATTTATGAATACCAAGCTGATTTTTTCAGTATCTTATATTTGAACACTGCAAAATCAAATTTTCATATTGTCTGACGGGGATAGTTTTCCTATTTTCCAGTCTGACGCGTCAAAGTTGTCGATTTCATGACTATATAAAAATTTATGAATACCAAGCTGATTTTTTCAGTATCTTATATTTGAACACTGCAAAATCAAATTTTCATATTGTCTGACGGGGATAGTTTTCCAATTTTCCAGTCTGACGCGTCAAAGTTGTCGATTTCATGACTATAAAAAAATTTATGAATACCAAGCTGATTTTTTCAGTATCTTATATTTGAACACTGCAAAATCAAATTTTCATATTGTCTGACGGGGATAGTTTTCCTATTTTCCAGTCTGACGCGTCAAAGTTGTCGATTTCATGACTATAAAAAAATTTATGAATACCAAGCTGATTTTTTCAGTATCTTATATTTGAACACTGCAAAATCAAATTTTAATATTGTCTGACGGGGATAGTTTTCCTATTTTCCAGTCTGACGCGTCAAAGTTGTCGATTTCATGACTATATAAAAATTTATGAATACCAAGCTGATTTTTTCAGTATCTTATATTTGAACACTGCAAAATCAAATTTTCATATTGTCTGACGGGGATAGTTTTCCTATTTTCCAGTCTGACGCGTCAAAGTTGTCGATTTCATGACTATATAAAAATTTATGAATACCAAGCTGATTTTTTCAGTATCTTATATTTGAACACTGCATAATCAAATTTTCATATTGTCTGACGGGGATAGTTTTCCTATTTTCCAGTCTGACGCGTCAAAGTTGTCGATTTCATGACTATATAAAAATTTATGAATACCAAGCTGATTTTTTCAGTATCTTATATTTGAACACTGCATAATCAAATTTTCATATTGTCTGACGGGGATAGTTTTCCTATTTTCCAGTCTGACGCGTCAAAGTTGTCGATTTCATGACTATATAAAAATTTATGAATAACTACGTCTTTATGTTCATTACTATGATTCTCAGTAATCTACGTGGAAAGAACTAAACTTTTCTATTAAAGTAAATTATTAATTACGTCAATTATTGATTATCCGTTTCTGAATTTAGATAGTTCTTGATAATAAAAGGATTATGGTCAGGGCCTTAACTTGAATCTCGGGGGCTCCGGGGCAAGAAGTAAAATTGGGGTCCCCTACATAGAATTTAAAAAGTGCTTAAAAAGGCCATTAAGTACTTATTCTACAATTTTTTCAATAGGTTTTTGTTATACTTACCGTTCTAGAGGTAATTATTTTGTGGAAAGGCTCTAAAAAGTAAAAAACGTGTGTGGACACTTTCGAACCCCTGAAAAGTAAGCAGCGAAAAGAGGCCCCATCGGGACCCTTTATCATCGGGGGCTCCGGGGCACTACTCGGCTTGCCCCATTGTCAGTACGGCTCTGATTATGGTACAACTCCTCAAGCATTTCATTTGCTCGCGATTTGAACTTTTATTAGTAATATGAGAATATTTAAGGCTAATATCCTCAATTCTCGTATTAAGAGTATAACTCCTCTCCAAATAAATAATTTTATTTTAATTTCGTATATTGGACGGAAACAAAAACTAACTATTAAAAGGAAGCGCACATTATACCTGCACGGACCAACACGACAAGAACCAGAAAATTCAAATCATGAAGATCGTGAATTATTCATCGAAATTGCGCACAAAAGACCAGCACCTACACGTACCGTCACCAGCAACGACCGTCAGAGTAAATTGTGTTAAGTACAATTCTGGATTAAATATTGTGTTTTAGGCGTGCGCAGTTATCCAGCCATTAAGTGACAGTATATTACACCACAAGGGCCGAAAGTTTGATTTTTTTGCACTGCGCGCCATGATGCCCGAGACGCGCAGTGCAAAGTATCAAACTTTCGGCCAGTGTGGTGTGTATACTATTTCCTTCATACCTCGGTCGTAAATACGCTTATTAAATAAATAAATTAATTAATCAATTACATATAAAAACACAGATAAATTCCAAGCTTTGCGGTTATATACGTAAAAACACGAATGACAGATGTTTGCGACTATTAGCCAAAATGCAATAGGGTTGCTATGGAAACGACATCTAAACGACAGTTGATTGGTTGTTTTTTTTTTTACTTCCGCCCGAACGTACGTACTTCCCGCATCAGTGTGTGTAATCCCACCAATGCGTAAATGTTAGACTTTCTCTGCCTTACAATTGATGCCGAAAGTATGCACTTTCGATCGAGGTACGAATAAAAATTATTTAGTAGTGGCGAATCAGATTTCTTATTTCGAAAAAATTATTGAAACACGTTTCTTTTACCAGCCCTATTGATGCGGATGTAACTATGCACCAGGCACTTGAGCAATTTACCGCGATGTATGAAGATGAGAATAGACGACATTTGTAATCTGACTATTTCGTTCCCGACGTCTTATTTTCCATTTCCACAGTTTGAAGTCTAGCGAATAACACAGTAAGATGATGTCTCATGTTTTATATTAAACACTAAACAGACAGATATTTCCAGAAATATTTGTGAATAAAGTCATTTATTTTATGTACGTGATATATTCTCACATCTCGAAACTTCTCTCTCATCCATTATCCAACTAAAATTTTAAAATGTTTTACAGTTCGTTGATGCTTTTAAAAGAAACAATTTTAGAAATGGTAACAAAGAATAGTGGGTATAAAGCTTTTATTAAGATTTGTATCGAATTTTTTTTTTTTTTAAATGTAAAACACGTGAATATATTTGACTCGAATTTTATTAAAATCGGCCCATAGACGTTCAATTTTATTGTGCAATGTGGGTTGCACAATATTTTGACGGTGGTCCCTAGACGGTCAATATTATTGTACAATATTTTGGTTTATGCAAAAAATTGTACTGTATGGAGGCGATATTGAAGGTTGTGCCATATATTGCTCAATTGCGAGCACAGACGGTACAGCCACATTGTGCAAACAGTCCCCACCAGAACTTCAGTCATCATGTTGTCACGTTTACTATAGTCTTTGGACTTCACATCCCACAGAGCCGGAAGACCACGATACACCTCGATAAATTCATCAATAAATTGTCTTTCGGCTTTCTTGTCACCCATGATGAGACGTAGTTGAGACGACTTGTTGAAACGACCGCTACTTGAGATCAACTGACGGGATATTGCGCAATCTTGACAACAGACGGCACAATATTTCCCCGTTTGTGCAATATATTTTCAAGATTTAAAAAAATCACACAATATATTGCGCAACTTTTCAATCTCGTCTACACACGGTCAATTATATTGCACAAACCCAAATATTGCGCAATAATATTGAGCGTCTATGGGCCGCTTAACAAAATAATAATTTCAATAGATAAAAATCTATTAGATTGTTATCATAAAATATCGGTATGGAAAATTATAGACGACTTTTGCGTTCCAAAATCGTTTTTCAAAATAATTTTTAACACGAAAAATTTCAAAGAAATTTGCTAGTAAGGCATTGTAGTTAGATGTAGATGTCAATCTGGAGGTGTCACTTAATATATTTTATCACGTTTGAAATTTCCTGAGCGATAAGTTCAGGTGCCCTTAAGTACAAATACTCGAGTCTAACATTTCGTACCTGGGACAAACCCCGTCTGGCAAAGAGTTGAACATGTCAAAATTCGTAGTTCTCTCAAAATAATTATTTCATCAAGGCCTTTTTCAAATCTGACAGTAGCAACAATTCGGTGTTTTTATAGTTTCATGCCTGTACTATATTTGAAAATATCAGCCTTAATGAAATGACTTAAGTATTTGTGCATAAATAAGAGCACCTGAACTTATCGCTCAGGAAATTTCAAACATGATAAAATATATTAAGTGTGACACCTCCAGTTTGATATCTTTAACCGGGTCCACCCACGCATTGTCCTCTGTCTAATGGTGCCAGACTGCGCTTTTTACGTTCAGGGTAGTGCCCTTAATGAATGTACAAAAACTCAGGTTTAAGGAAATACTATAAGTAAAATCATCACTAGCTCTCTTCCTATTGTATATAGTGTCACAAAATACACACAATATCATCGATCTGATCTACAGCGGCTTTCTAATCATTCATTATTTGTAGAATTGATTGTGAACGAAGCCGCCATAGGAAATATCACTTTCCTTTACGTTTTGAGAATCGAAAACTAACTCAAGCGGTATTTTTTGATACTTCTATTTCGATACGGAATATCCTGTTTGAATAGACTGGTAAGAAAAGCGAGTTTAATTAAAATTAAAGTAAATACAATCAGTATACGTTCGAAATGCACTAGTATATGTCAAACGGTTTCCGCACCGGCACCAGGGTTATGTGTTCTGGATTTAACTAACGCCGGATATCGTTAAAAAGTCGACCATAAAAGACAATAATAGACTTCCTTTGATGGCTGATCACAACACTGTCGCTTTACTAAACTCTATACTCTATCGCATTCGATACGCAATTATTAATGAGTATTGAATTTAGGAAGACGACACGACTTTATTGCGTTACCTTTTTTTTAACCGACTTCAAAAAAGAGGAGGTTATATAATATGTTCGACGGGTTTGTTTTGTATGTCCAGCCATAACTTTTCGAGGTGTTAACCCAGGGGCGGGCAAATCATTTGATTTCCGGGTCACATCGCTGATGAAAGTTTGACCGTGGGCAACATAGCTGAGGAAAAAATTTGACCCCGGGCCAAAAATTTGCAGAGCAAAAAAAAAAAGGTCCTCACATTCTATTTCCGCATTTGGAGCAAAAAAAAAGGTCCTTGGGTCCTTTTTTCGTCTGTTCTGGCCCTTGCCATTCATTTACTATTTTTCTAAAATTCTAAAATGCTTCGCGGGCAGGACAAAATTGAGCTGCGGGCCGGATTCGACCCGCGGGCCGCTATTTGCCCAGGCCTGGGTTAACCGATTTGAAAATTTTTGATCCAATTTTGTTTTGAATATTTTCAGATTGAAACTATAAAATTTCTGTGAAAATCGGTTCACTTGTTAAAAAAAGGAGGTTTTTGCATGTTCAGCCAAAAGTTTTCGAAGGATTAACTGATTTGAAAAATTTCGACGGCATTTTGTTCAGAATGTTTCCGGATCGATATTATAAAATTTTTATAAAAAACCGGTTGTCATTTTTAACTGAGCTAAAAAAAAGGAAAATTTTTTAATATATGTCACCTCATAGCTCCAGCATTTGTGAGTTGAATTTCATTAATCTTCTTCTGTTTAATAGGGCATACCTTCAGGTTGGTGTTACATAAATTTTACTTAAATCGATTCAGCAGTTTTTTTTTAGTTTAGTATTAAAATATTAAGGAAGAAGGCATTTATAACGTGCAAGCTACTATTTAATAAAAAATAAAAAACTTTAAAAAAATTGAACCTCCTTTAAAATGGTCACTAAAAAGTGTAAATTAACAAAGTTTTGAGGACGGCGCCGATTTAATATACAAAAGTACATAAAACATGATAGTAATTAAATAGGCGCCTACCTCATAACTTTGTTAATTTACCCTTTTCGAAAGACCTTGCATTATTTTTATTTTGGTAGCGAATAAAGTTGATATTTTTAAAAAAATACAGTGTAACCTCTTTATAACGTCCTTCGTTATAACAAAAAACTCCCTATAACGTAGAAAATTTTACAGTTTGGTTGGTTTACCTTAAAACCCATACATTAATACCCTCTTTATAGCGTAACAACCATTCTCTATTACGATGAAATATGTTCATATTTAGGCGTATTTAACAGTGTAATTGTTTTTATACAACAAAATGAAGATGAAGAAGATGATAAAGAGGACGATTTTTAACCATCATCAACTATTCAACAAGCACTTGATGCCGCTAAACTTATCGAAACATTCCTATTGTTTAATGAAGGTGATTCCACCACATCCCAAGAGTCAAGACATGCATAATATTTAATAAAATACAAAACAAATATTGGCATAGCAAAAACGCCAAGCAAAGTTAACAGACTACATGGAATAAATTAATTAGGTGAAATTTGGTTATTTTTCTTTCTTCCCTCCATATAACGAAAACTCTTTATAACGAAAAAAAAATGCTCGGTCCCTTGAGATTCGTTATAAAGAGGTTACACTGTATTGTAAAGATGTCACTTTGTTCTGTTCTCAGACTGACAGTAATCTATATCTATACTAATATTATAAAGCTGAAGAGTTTGTTTGTTCGGTTGAACGCGCTAATTTCAGGAACTACTTTTTCGAATTGAAATTTTTTTTGTTGGATAGTTCATTTATCAAGGAAGGCTATAGGCTATATAATATCACGCTACGACCAATAGGAGCGGAGCATCAATGAAAAATGTTGCAAACTGCAACTCAAAATTTGTCCGTTCGACAAAAACTTTTGAACGGTAACTCCGATCATCATCAAATTTGGACACAACATTCATCTCGGTAAACTAAGACGAATGTGCTACTCATTGTCCCTCCCCCCATTCGTTCTTTTGCACCCGGGTGGAACCAGGCGGGATCGCTAGTCTTTTATATCGTAGAACTGTTTTTCAGCTATACCTCCAAACAATTTTTTTAAACTTTATTATTCCCTTAACGTTACAGTATTATGATTACTTATGCATCTCCTCCTTCAAATGAGGGTGCAGACTATACGTTACGCATCTCTTGGCTCGCAATCAATGGTTTCTAATATTATTCTGTCCACTGTATCTTTAAATACATCGAAAAGATATCTGAATATGAAAATTAAAATTGAATTTAATAAACGTGATGGTACACTCTTCACATAAAGTCTCTATCATTCAATATTCTTATGTACGCATTTACTGAGTGACAATTTTCATTTCCAACCTTTTTCGACAACATGTACACAGCGAGTTGTCTGCTAACGTCGGACTAAAGTTTATTTTATGTCGCTCACAATTCTGCCGTAACTGGATCTAATATTGCTTCACGTTTTATATTTCACTGAATGACGCGTCGCAGCTGTCTGGCACGTAAAGAAGCCGAACGAAATATTATTGAAAATATTGCTCCACTTCTTAGAGAAAACCCACGACCAGCATACGACCGAGGCTGTTTTTAAGAAGCGCTTAAAATAGGAATTTTGAAAATGCATATTTCACAAAAATAGTAATACGAAACTTGGTATATTTAATTTATTTGTATTTTTTTTCTTAAATATAAATTAACAAATTATTTAGTAGTGTAGTAGCAATTCACAAAAGATCTTTTAGGTCGCAGTGTTTGTGAGATCACCCCATGTAAATCTAGTTCTGTAGTTCTAGGCTAATAGTAAATTCTAGGTTTCTGTAATTGAGCGATTTTCAAGGCCATATATTTACTAATATTGAAAAGAAAACAGTAATCGAACATTTTTAGCTCTGGAATATACTTGTAAGATCCAAAAACATTAGACCGACCAATCTGTACTAATATATAAAGCTGAAGAGTTTGTTTGTTTATACGTTTGGTTGAACACGCTAATTTCAGTAACTACTGGTTCGAAATGAATTTTTTTTTGCTAAATAGTCCATTTATCGAGGAAGGCTATAGGCTATATAATATCACGCTACGACCAATAGAAGCGGAGTATCAATGAAACATGTTGCAAAATAAGTATAACTCAAAATTTGTCCGTCCGACAAAAACTTTTGTAACACCGATCATCATGAAATTTGGACACAACATTCATCTCGGTAAACTAAGATGAACGTGCATACTCATGTCACTCCCCCCATTCGTTCTTTTGCACCCGGGAGAAACCGGGCGGGACCGCTAGTGTACCTACTATATTGTTCGAGATAAAGTGCAAATATGAAATATCTTATCTATAATGCATTTATTTTATTATGACCACAAAAATTTCCTGCCACATTTAGATCTTTCATTTTTCTTATCTCTATTAATATTATAAAGAGGTAAAGTTTGTAAGTTTGGAAAAGAGGTTATCTCCGAAACTACTCATTCGATTTCAATTTTTTTTTTCAATAATATTTAGAATGGATCTTCAAGATGGACGTAGGCTATATATTATCGCGTTAAAATAAAAGCGCTTTTCGTCGAGACCAATTTTGCAACGTAAATCGACAAACAAAACGGATGCAATCTACAAAAAACAGCTGTTTTATAGGGGATAGAACAAAAAAATATTTGTTGTTATCTATAATTGCAATTTATTTATATTATATATGTATTTATTACGTAGATAATAAGTTGCTATAAAGTGAGATTAGCATTTTTTTCTGCAATTTTTAATAAAAAAAATCTTACGCAAAGTTCTGGGAGTAAATTTTAATAGTTAAACTTTGAAAGTGTATGAGCTGCTGCAAGGAGCATAAACTTGTATAAGATTAATGACCAGTGGAGAATATATTTTCTCTTAGAAAATCTAGTAAACATAGGGATGTCCCTATTCATTTAAATTTTGATTGATTAAGAAAAGCTTATAAAAACTAAAAGTCGATCACGAAACAATAGAAAGCGTCACATGCGATCAAAATATAAATTATGATTTTTCGTAATCGCTTGATAATGACTGAAATTAAATTCATGAATTGGCCCTCAAATATGAAAAAAAAACTACTGTGGGATTTGTAAGGTAGCCATTCATTTGTTTCAGATCACAGCACTAACACAAGTCGGATCAATAATTTTACTACTTCTAAACAAGCATAAAAAGCAGATATTTTATAGGGTAGTGCTCAATAAACTCTTTTTAGAATCGTCAACTGATAACACATAATTAATTTTACAGGTTATTAATGTTTTATGGAATATTGGAAAGTAATTAAAGATGGTAGAAGATTATTAAAATTAAACGCATGCCTCAACAAAACGAATCAATAGACACCTTATTTGCTCAAATCGGTCCAGTAGTTTAGAAGCTCAGAGGAAACACAGATACACACACTGTTTAATTTACTACCCTTTCTTTTGTTTCGCAGTCGGGTAAAAAAACACTGTTTGCATAACAAAAGCCTGCTGGCCAATTTACGTATTTGTATATACTGAAAAAATGTGTATTTTATTTTTCCATTGGAATTTTGTTATAGAAATGGAAACATCCCAATATTTTTCAAATTTGCAACAATCAATCTCCCTGTTTGCCTGTATAACGGTTGTAAAATGACTCATGTCGCACTAGTGCGTAAAGTAAAACAAAAGAAATGCGAAACGTCGTCGTACTATACCAATTAAATAGTAAATGTAAAAGTGTGGCAACCAAACACAGCCTACAATTGTACCTGCTCAAAATTCAACTGTCAATTTTTTGACGTGATAACGTTTTATAAATTGATGAAACACCGACTGCACGCACGAAAAAGAGTAACGTTCCATAAGCGAGAGCGCGATATAAGCGATAGTCTCTCTCTTCTCGCGTGACGTCAGAGAGTAGTGTGCGTTCAACATTTTTTTCGGCTGTTCCAGCGAAAGCTACATCTGACAGATGGCCAGATAAATTATACGGTTTGTTAACAAATATATAATATATATACATTCTTTTAAATGTCTTTTATAATTGCTTAAAAATATGTATTTTGCTTTAGTTGATCAAATTATTAGTCGGTAAAAATATAGTTTGACAGCTACTAAAATTTAGGTTATGTATTATTAAATATGATATTCGAGCGGAATACGTTATCACGTAAAACTATCGTCCGTAAACCGACTTTACAGACAACCAATTTTTTTAATGTGAAAATCGACTATTTTATATAAAAAAATACTGTCTCTCGTGCGTGATGATATTATGTTATCACGCACTAGAAACATAGCTTAGTACTATTATTTCCCCAAATTTGAGTAGTCTTATTTTGAATAAACCTATATTTCTAGTAACCGTAATTATTGCTGATTTCTTTTAAAAGTTTTTTTTTCGGCGATAGCAGAAACAAAAGAAAATTATAATGAATTAAAACCGAAAGTTACTACATTTTGTAACAATTAGAGAAACGAACAAATAACAATTATATTTCAGAGAAACAAAACATAATAATTATCAACAATGTAACACAAACAGAATTTTAACAGTAAAAATATAGAAAACATAGTTAGCACGTTGATTGGTCACCCCTATTTATTCTGCAGGCCACTTGTGTTGTGTCGGGATATTCTAGTTACGAGAAAGCTGGTGTTGCATAAACTAGCATTTGCGGATGAAGAATATAATCTGCTCTTGAATTTATGATGCTGGTGTAAAAAAGATTTGAATAATTAACAGTAAGTTAACGATGAGTGTCGTGATTTTCCAAGAAACTGACTTTGAAATTATTTACCTACGTAAAGTTTATAGAAAACGCTTCGCGCATTTTAATAACGTACAAAAATTATCGCATTTTCAAATTTAAGTACCGAAAACAAAGACGTAATAGTACATAAATGGACCTAGCACTCCTTATCATACATATTAATACGCTAAGGTTAAAGATGTTTGCCTCCCTCTTTAGAAAAAACCTCACAATTTCTCCACATCATATCATATCATATTATCATATCATATTCATATCATCATATTTTAATATTATAAATGCGAATGTAAGTTTGTTTGTTACGCTTTCACGCAAAAACTACTTAACCGATCATCGTGAAACTTTGCACATACACTCTTGAAGGTATTAGAAGTAACATAGGATACTTTTTATTAAAAAAAAATAAAAATTTTTTACGAAAAATAAGAAAGGGTTGAAAACATTTTTTGGGCCCAAAAATACCGAAAAATTTCTCCGAATCGTTTCAAAATTGAAATTTAACCCTTTAGTAATGATTAAAATGTGCTATTAAAATTTCATTAAAATCGGCCCGACAGGACCGGACTTACAAATTTTATGAAAACGAAATATTATAAATGCGAATGTAAGTTTGTTTGTTACGCTTTCACGCAAAAACTACTTAACCGATCATCATGAAACTTTGCACATACACTCTTGAAGGTATTAGAAGTAACATAGGATACTTTTTATTAAAAAAAAATAAAAATTTTTTACGAAAAATAAGAAAATTGTTTGTCAAAATATGTGCAATACCTCAACCCCTGATATGCATGTCAAAAGTCGATTTCCATCTCAATCGCGGGCGTAGCCGCGGGTAGCGGCTAGTAAATTATATATCATTTTACAGATAATTGCTTGCTCTACTGACATCGACAACTAAAAAAATTATTATTGCTTCTGTTTTTGTAAATTAATTAAAATACAGCAACGCTGAACAACGTCTGCCATCTGACGGCTTTAATTTTGAAACAACGTCAACACTTCGCGATCTATCATCTGACCTTCATATTGTAATACGACAGACACAATACTGCATACTGCCATCTGACGGCTTTAATTTTGAAACAGCGAGCAACGCTGAACAACGTCACAGCAATGCTGCATGATTCCATCTAACGACTTAGCTCAACGCTTTTGCTACTTGCGCCTCTATATGACAATTTTAGAAAAATATTTCTTCGATCTGTCATCTGAGCTTCATATTGTAATACAACAAAAAGAAGAACGTTATAAGCAGTGTGAAAAATTAGAAACGAATTGAATACCTGCAATCATATTTAAAAAATAATTTGGTAAAGTGATAATTATTATACTTATTTAGTGCGAATAATTCGCACAGGTCACTCTAGTAGAAGTGTGTAGTTTTAAAGGATATAAACACGACAATTAATGAAGTTTATAAATTTTATAATGTTGATAAAAATATATATTAAAAATTTATATACAGGGTGACATAGAACAAACTACATTGCATTCCTTGCAATTCCTTTTTGTAAATTTTTGGTATTTTAAAACATCTAATGGGGTCCAGTACGATAACACTATGCACCCAAATTTTGAAATTTTTTTTTTAAGTCATAGAAAACGCTAAATTTTGACGTTAAAAAAAAAAACTTTGCGGATTATTCACAAATTTCCTCAAAAATACGTGAAAAAAATGGAACTACTTTTCGTCTTTTACTGTCATTTTTTGAATTTAACCAATCAAAAATCACAAATACACGTCATAGCAGCTGGTGTAGAATTATTGTATAACTATCTCACTTTGTATGCAGCTTTCGATTGTGTTATGGAAGCAGGGTCGTATTTAGATTCGCATACCCGTTTATCGTTCACCCCGGAATTGTTTTTTTAAAAACTCAACATTTGCCCCTTCCCGTTTCACTGCGAGACAATTCGCATACCCCTTTATCGTTCACCCCAGAATTACAATTCGCATACCCGTTTATCGTTCACCCCGGAATTGTTTTTTTAAAAACTCCACATTTGCCTCTTCCCGTTTCACTGCGAGACAATTCGCATACCCCTTTATCAAAAAAGCGGTGGTTTTCAATCTTCATGAAAATGTGAGTTTTAAAAAAATTCGTTTTATAAATTAAAATTTCCAAATACGACTCTGCCCTGAACGTTCAATTGTATTTCATTCCAACCAATTGATATTTCTATCTTTGTTTATCATAGATACAGGTATATATAACTTTCTCTTTTCTTATCACTATATGAGACAAGATAGCGATCGCTATAGTAAATAATATACTCTCAACTTACTATACCATAATTATTTAATTTTTTTAAATTAATTTTTAAAAATTAATTTTCCGCATTTAAAACGACCAATAACGCTGTTATATGTTATATAAAACAATAATTGTGAATTTCCAGTGGATATTTTGCATAGCAAGTTATCGTACTCTTACCCATCTAATGATATTTTAAATAATTATTCGTACTAAATAAAAATGTCTATTTTTGGTTTTTTGAATTTACACCTTGTTTTTATTTGAGCGCCACGCCTGGATATACATATTATATAAAAATCGTAACACTATGCTTCCATTCATTCAATGCTCATTTGGACTCTAATTTTTCTATTACCCGTCATTATAAATATTTTGAAAGGAAAAACGATCAGAAATTACTCAATTAGTTAAATAAATATTTCATTATTGAAGTGAAGTCTATTACACAAGTGAAACGTCAAAATTAACAAACGGTTGCTGAAAATTCAAGATTTGTAGTGATTTTAACAAATGTAACTGTTACACTCACTGATGCTCGTGTAACAAATTCCAGACTAGTCAAATTCGTCATCATTACGCCCTAGATATAAAATCTACTACTACATGTTCAGTTTAAATTTGTGTAAAATCTATTTGCAGTTTCTCCTTCCTTACATTTTATTTCTACAACTGGTAGAATAAATTTACCATAGCTCCCAAGTGATTTTATTTGAAGTGGGAAACATTGACTAATAAGAAATGTATAAAAAAAAACTCTCCTATCGCGTCAGAGGATATTTACTTAAACCAGATTGGGAATAGAATCAACATAACGAGTAACAAATGAAATGTAAAAACATGTAAAACAAATCCCCTAGCATTATATACGGTTCGAATGTCGGATAACAAACATAATGGGTTTGAATGTTGGGTAACAAATACATAGCGCAAACCAATAATGAAATAGGTCAATAAGTTCCGACTGAACGATCACAAGAGTTGAATCATCAAATGTGTTACATAAAAGCGATAAACACAAAAACAACACAATTCCTCTTCAAATTTAAATCGAAACATCAATGAATCGTCTCTTTTCAACATTTTTTTATGTACCAACAATTCGAATATACAGTTTGACTTGAAATTAATAACTTTATTCATACTTATATTTTAACTCTCAGTAGTCAGTGTCTATATTTTGCAATCATACATTAATCGATAATCCTATGTTTTTTAAACTAAAACTTATTTATCGAATTCAAATTTTTTTAGAAGATTTGTTCCGTTGTATTTGTCAAAATTAACATTGGACAGGGTCATGGGCCTACCCAGCTATTGGCTCAAGGGGAGGCAATCAGAAATTTCTTAAGCCACCTCCCCCACTGCTTGTTTTGCCCTACACTCATCACGAAGACACCTACACGAAACATTGGGTGTATGTATAGTGTGTAGTGGAAACACCCGCGGGAGATATATAATATATATTAAATATGCATTTATTTTATTTAAATTAGACATTTATTTTAAAAGTAATTTTCGAGGATTTTCAGCAAAACTGTTTATGACGTCTCCCAAAATTCAGGGGGGCTGCTGCCCCCCTCTGCTCTCCCCTGGGTACGCCCGTAGACAAGGGTGTTAAAAAAGTATTCGGAGAGTTTTTTCACTTATAATTCTAAGCAAAACACGCAAGAAAAATTTATTGAATGATAAGTTGCCTCCATAATTAATGCATTTTTCAGTTATTATTCTAAAAACAAAATTACAACTGCCGATGGATAAGTTGTATGGGATCCAATTAGTTGGCTACCCAAATCTTCAAATAATTTGATCCCACTAGACTTCTTCACTTGGGAATATTTAATGTTATTAGCTAGTTTATCCAAGAATAATCTATAGATAATTGACAAATTTGTTCAAGAACAGATTATTTTTAACATTAAAACCAGTAATTTAAGTAATATTTTGTTATTTTCAATATTATTAACATAAAGCACTCCATACAAAATACATAACATACCGTTTAAATTCAAAATGGAAAATAAACTGTTTTTTATAGGTCCACTTTCTGTATCTATCAGTTAAAATTTATATCGACTATATAGTTTTAGAAAAAAATATAAACAAGTATAAGGAATAATTAGTGATGTGCCGGATCGTTGAAAATGTATATCCGCGGATACGAATCTGAATACGGATATTTGGTTTCAAGATCCGCGGATACGGATACGGATCTTATAACTTTCTTAGAGTACGCGGCGGTAAATATTGCACATCGACCTTTGGAAATAGACTATCTGTTATGGGAAAAAGTTATTGACCTCTTTAATAGTTAACTCTCATAACAGATTGTCTCTTTCCAAAGATCGATGTGCAATATCTCATTATAAAGATAGTTGATTTAGTACCTTTGAGTTATGTACTATTAGTATGGTACTCACTACGATAAATGTTTGCAATATAAAGGTGCCAAATACGATTTTAAAAAATAAAAAAGAATCTGAATGGAAATTAACAGTTTCTCATTATTACGTAATCACATATAAAAATTCATATAATTCATATAATTCATATAAAAATTCATCTATGAATTGAAAATTAATAAGGTAAAAGATCCGCCAAAAACTAACGGATACGGATACGGATCTTTCTTTTCCCTCGGATATCCGCGGATACGGATACGGATATCCGGCACATCACTAGGAATAATTATGGTAACAGTCTTTTTCTGATAATTTGAAGTAGACACTTTTAAATGGAAGTAGATAAAAATCAAATCAATAAGCAATAACAATTTTCTGTCTGAATAATAAAAAGCATAAATAATGTTCCTTATATTAGGTATACATTTTTGACTAACAACTAAAAGGCAATAAAAGTCAATTTAAAATGTTTTTGTAAATGTGGTGCAAACATTGCGACACCATTTTGACAACTTTTATAATTTTTAATCTGGAAAATTAAACCATTTTTATGTTACTGGGAATAAAATCTGGGTTTTAATAATTCATTTTTATTTTTAGTTGCACGGTTGTCCCTAAGTGAATTATTATTTTATTGTCTTGGGAGGAATAAATTCACGTACTTAGACCGTAACGTTGTAGCGTAATGAAAAATTATATTGTTTTAGTTTACGATCACCCCGAGGTTTACTGCTCTGTAATTGTTTACATATATACACTTAACTTTCACTTTCGCCAAATTATATTATTTTTGCGCTCGAAATTTTATCAATTTCTTTACGTCAAATTGTTACAAATATGAATATAACGCTCCCCATGAACTAAAACCAAGTATAAGCATTTATTGCTGATTTTTCAAATGAAAATGATATTGTCACAAAATATTTATTACACTTCAAAATGTTGCTAGAATAATATTATTTTCAGAGGATAATAGATCAATAACAAAAAAATGCTGTTAAGCTATATTTTTTTAATCGCAACGTTTCGTTTTAATTTTTAAACTTCCTCAGGCTCTTAAAGAATAACTTAACATTGGTAATATTATGCATTTCATTTATAATATGTAATTTTTATATAAATAAATATAAATAAAAATATAAAAAATATAGCTTAACAGCATTTTTTTATATTGATCTATTATCCTCTGAGAAATAATATTATAATAATTACTGGATCTGAAACATATATCATGCTGCTAGAATATTTTAAAATCAAAATTAATTATTTGGTATTAAGAGAGCCACCCCGTGTGATATGTTGAAAAAATCGATTTTTTGCATAAATTAATTCCTAAACATGTGTAAAATATGCTGGTAAAGTGATTTTCAATATTCGAAGTCGTTGGAAATTAACAGCAATCAAAAGAACAGCTGTTTGGAGCGCTTAGTTGAGCACTCGGTGGGGTGGGGCACCGGGCTTATTCTGACGCTTTCAATCCACATGAACACTTATACACGTATAAAGAGAGATTTAGAGGGACCTTCAAGAGGAAAAAGAAAGAATTTTATATGGACCAGGCATATCAAATAAATGGTGAGTAAAGATCGTTTTTCTTAAAACCGTGTTTTTCTAACTGGTCTCCACGATACCTATCTCAAAAACGTTTTGACTGATTGCTTTCAAATTTTAATGGTAGATTTGGCACATGGTATAGTCATCTATTAAACTAAAATAATGAAAAAATTCCTAGCCGTTTTTTTGTTCCGTAAAAACATAATCGAAAAAAATCATGATATATGAAGTTTAATTTTCAAAAACATGTCAATTATTCAATTTTTTAATGATTCTAGTTCATTTGATAGCCACAGCTTCACAAATAAAAACGCCGTTTGTTTTTGACGTGATAACGTCTTATAAATTGATGAATCACCAATCTTATAAATTGATAAAACACCGGCTGCATGCACGAAAAAGTGTAACGTTCCTAACGTTCCTAGCGTTCCTAACGTTCCTAACGTTCCTAACGTTCCGCCTGACCCTGTGCGTGCTTTTCTCGAAAACGGCCCTAACGATTTGGATGAAATTTACTGAAAAGGGATTTTGGGGGGCAAAAAATCGTTTTAGCTAGGTCTCATCTCTCGAAAAAATCGTTTTCATACAAATTTTATCATTATAAAAATCAATTTTTTGACGTATGAAAATACTTAAATATTGTAAGTAGGTTTTGGAATTTTATATAAACAATGAAACAATTGTTTTCAAAATATTATGACAGTTAATCTTTGAGACTTAAAATAAATACGAAAGAAAGAAAGTTAAAAAAAACAATTATATTATAGGTGGTGAGTAATTTTAATAAATAAAATTAACCTAAATTTAAAGCAAAAGATGCAATATAATAGATTCGAATTATTATAATTATTATATAAATTTAGGTTATGTATTACGGAATACGTTATCACGTAAAACTATCGTCCGTAAACCGACTTTACAGACAACCAATTTTTTTTTTTATTTCAGATAGGTACCCCAATCAGCCGGAATCACGGAGAGCATTGACAAACTTTTTTTCGATATAGGTGCCTTTTGAGTGACGCAACACGTGATGAAGATTTTAGTCTGAAAATATTTTTTACTTTATAGATACTGTTGGAATGTCAATAAATATGTAATAAAAAAATTAAACTTCTACATTTTTGTTGTTCGTAAAAAAATCCCAAAAAAAGCTAAAAAAAACGACCGTCACACGGTGTGACCCCCTTAAATATCAGAAGCAGTTTCTTCGTTTTCTATATCTGAAACAATATGGCTTCTATCCAAGATTTGAACCGTATATAAACTTATTGAATCACTTTTGTCTCTTAAGTTTAGAGGATCGCCGGAAATTGTTTGCGTGTTTTTACATATATAAAATAATACATAATCAAGTTGATGATATGTGTACTTACCAAAATCTTAACTTTTCAATTCCATCATACTTTTCAAGAAATGCACGTACTTTTTACTTACCGTTTCCCAAGTTCAATCATGAAATGAACGCGCCTATATACAAAATGTGCTCGACTGCGAACAACTTGCTGAGTGAGACAAATATTAATATATTTGATATAAAATTTGGCGAATATAGAAAGGTTTAACTGTCCACTTACTTAATTATGTAAATTAACTGAATGCACTGTAATACTGTATCATTTTTATATATTATGTACTATTATTGAATTCTGCATATTCTCAAATTTTCTTTATTTTTTATCTCTTTTTTGTATACGCTTATTTAAGGCTTTCTTTATATTTGTTATAGTGTAATCTGTTATTGGGTTTATACCTGTTGATTACTATAATAATAAATAAATAAATAAATAAATAAATGAAAATCTGTAATCTTTGTCTACTAATTCGTAATTATAATTCATGTAATTTTTTCATTAAAAAATAAAAGTATGTTTCAAAGCATTAATTGTTAATGTAACAGCTATCTTAAAGTATTCGAGGATCTAATCTAAAATAAAATGCTTCACATGCAATTTTCTCATATATTATCTATAGAGCACAAACGAGACGTAGGTACGTACTTAGTACCTATATTATGCAATTAGAAAGTAGTGTGCATTTACCTCTTTCTCTGTCCGATTCTTCCACCTCTTCCACTTGGAAAAATCAGGCCGCCAGTAATCGATCATGTACTCCTCCGCGTACTCTTGACCTTGACCATTACCGAAGCGTCCTTGGGTCAAGGCCCCACTGATCACGTGCAGTCCGTGCAGATTGATCTCGAGATATTCTTTCGCATTGTTGGATACCATGTTGCGAGGACACCATGCGCCGCCGTTTTTGTCGTTTCGTAACCTAGAAAAGAAAATTATTTCAATTACAATAATACCCAATAATTTACTAATTATTACTATTGAATAATAAGGGAAAATTTAGTAACTTAAGGTATTTACGCAGAAAAAATTGAACATCAGTGTCGTGACTTGAATTCAAAATTCGCAGTTTTTTTTAGGGTTCCGTATCTTAAAAGGAAAAAAAAGAAGCCTTATAGGATCACTTTGTTTTGTTTAGGAATCAAAACCTATAGGGTACTTCTCGTTGATATAGAATCGTGAAATTTGACAATATATTATAGCACAAATAAAGGGAAAAATCCGAAAACCGTAAATTTGTTATATCACAAAAAAACAATATTTTTAAACCGCAACAACATTCTACGCACCTACACAGTAACAGTTATTGTATTTGAGACCAGATCAAAAAGTGATAATATTATTAACATCAAAATTAACGACACTTTTATAAAGTCATCAACTGTAGCCAAATTTCTCGGAGTTCTTGTCGACTCCAAATTAAACTGGTCCTGCCACGTTGATTCTATTTGTAAGAAATTAAACAAATGCTTCTTATATGATAAAAAATTTAAAACCCTGCTGTAATAAAAATCTACTACTGACCATGTATTATGCCCATGTATATCCCATTCTTAATTATAACATTTTGGTTTGGGGGCAGGCTACAAATATATCCAGAATTTTCATAATACAAAAAAGAATTTTAAGACTCATCTTTAATTTAAAACCCAGAGAATCATTGAAAGAAACATTCATACAAAACAATGTTTTCACACTGTCCTGCATATATTATATCTATAAAATAATAATAATACATGCTAGAGAAAATGGTTATACTCTTTGCAGGGATGTACATGAGTATAATAAAAGGTTCAGTAGCAACATATTTATTAATAAATGCAATTTCTCCCGATATATGGCAACACCACACTACTCACCAGCAATAATGTTTAACAGACTTCCAGACGACATTAAAAATATTCATAGTTTTAATAATTTTAAAAATAAATTGAAGACATTCCTAATGAAAAACGCATACTATCTTGTGAATGACTTTTGCCCAATTTTAACTTAACTTTTAATGTAACTTTTATTATATGTATTCTTTTTTAGATGTGACTATGTATGGCTCTTGTGCCGATTATACAATAAATATATGTATGTATGTATAAAAAAAGCAAACGTCTGCGACCGGTGCGTTTATACAGCATAATATGAGAACTCTCGCATACAACACGGTACGACAACTGGACTATCAGATATAGTCACCAGGTACAATACAGTAAGTTCAGTAGTCCATCTGAACTCATTGCAATTACACGCTTAATTGGCAAACTGACCGCAACGTTTGTCGCGATGTATGGGGACAAGTTTTCCAACGACTACGCGGGAAAAATTTCGAAACTCGATTCCCGTGATGGACGAACTATTTACATACCTACCGGTTTGTACGGAACCCTCGGTGCGCGAGTCTAACTCGCCCTTGGCCGGTTTTTTTTTTATACACAACATGTATTCTGTAAAAACTAACCTATTCTGTAATCTCTAAATATATATTAAAGCAATCGGCCCTGTGTAAGAAAATGTAAGAAACCGATGCCTTTATCTTGTAGTGACTGAAATGTATTTTGTAATATTACGTTTGACGTCACATTATGTTATTTATAGAGTTGAGAGATATGTATTGCTTTTTTCATTGTTATTCTCCGATTACAAAATAAATTACAGAAGCCATAAAAAACTACAAAACTTCTTTCCACTACTTCGGAAAAACAGATAACATAACCTTACAATATAGCTATACCGCAATGATTTGTTCCATTCAGAATAGTTATTACTTCTTTAACGTTCACAAATATATTATTTTTGTTTTATTGCTTTAAACTCTCACTGAGATATTACCTATATAACCTTTTTACGACAGAATCTCTAAAAGAATTTCGCTCACATTAGTATTTCTGACATTCTCAATTTCAAATATGTGCCTAGATACTAAAAATTATATTTAGAAGATACCGATGCCTCGACTATGAAATTTTATTTGGAATATCCTGTTGTTTTTATTTGGGAGGTTTCGTGTAGAATCTACCATTTTTGCAGTATTTTTGTATTAAACAAAAGAACGGTTGAACCGATTTTGAAAAAAAATCTTTCAGATCACACAATAAATAGCGTCCGTTGAGGTCCCAATATAGTCGATAACGTTTTCCAATATCGATATTTCGTTCCAGAAAGAAATGACCACGTACGTACGTACACACACACGACACAGAAAATAGTGTATAGTGACTTTGAAATAAAAATTCGATTTTCGGACCCATTACAATAACTTTACAATACCTGCAATTATAATCGTTCAAAAATAGCAAATAAGGGATGTTGCTTCATTATGATTCTTGTAATATTTACTAGATCATCTATCAGTGTAACTGGTTTCAAATTATTTTTTTACAAAGTTCAGATGTAATGCGAGGGGGCAGCGGATTTCACGTGAACACTTGGACTATATTATGTGCGGACACGCACAAGCTTTATAACTATGCCAAATTTCAATTCGATAGCATAATTTGTAGTTACTGAGAAAATAGATTGTGACATAGCCAGACAGACAGCATAGTCTCACTATAAGGGTTTCTTTTTACCAGTTTACTAAATAAATACTAAAAATAAAAGAAAAAAAAATTAATATATCATGTTTTTAAAGCGAACAACAAACTATAAAATACTTTCTTTACAAACAGATTTTTAACTCGTAGGATTTGAACCGAAAACGTGGGGCGCATTATTCGTTTTAACTCATAAATACATTTTTTTCATTGAAAGCTTCTCTCTACACTTCTTATATAACTGTCGCATGCGCACCACGTTTTTCATTTCAAATCCTACAAGTTTAAAACCTGTCTGTAAAAAAGTGGTAAGTATATTAAAAAAAAATGTTTTTTTATTTTGTTATCATTATACTTTCTAGTTAAAAAAAAAACAAAAATACATCGTAAACATATAAAAATACTATATATTCCACGGGGGATCGAACCTGAGACCTTTACGTTATTGGCACGACGCTCTAACCAACTGAGTCATAGACCAATTGATTGCTAGGTGCCTTACAACGATAAACAAGTAAGAATCTATAGTAATATATAAAGCTGAAGAGTTTGCTAATCTCAGGAACTACTGGTTCGAATTGAAAAAAATGTTTTTTGTCGGATAGTCTATTTACCGAGGAAGGCTATAGGCTATATAATATCACGCTACGACCAATAGGAGCGGAGCATCAATGAAAAATGTTGCAAAATATAACTCAAAATTTGTCCGTCCGACAAAATCTTTTGAACGGTAACCCCGATCATCAGGAAATTTGGACACAACATTCATCTCGGTAAACTAAGATGAATGTGCGTACTCATGTCCCTCCCCCCATTCGTTCTTTTGCGCCCGGGTGAAACCGGGCGGGACCGCTAGTGAATTATATATATATATTTGTCTACCCGAACAGACACATAAAAAAGCGAGTTAAATTAAACATGGTAAAATCACCTACTGTGATCGTTTCGTCACCACTTAATGGCCAACCTGAAGTGAGGGTGAACGGCAACCGCAAAAACTGAGCTGAACCGCGACAAATGTCGGAGCGTTAGCAATGTTAGCATAGCGGGCAAACTCAATTACAGTCCGTCTTCATACCAGCCATACTCTAGTAGCGAATTCAGAGTCACATCAGATAACAACAGCATTAGAATACGGAATAAATACCGAATGAATACGTACAGTACTTTTTTTCTGAACGGACACGTATCGTGGAAGGATACGTCGTTATAACGAAATTGAGGTTAATGTCGTGAACTCATCGTTATGACAGCAACGTCGTTAACCAGAGCAGTATTTGACGTTTTTTTATGGAAACCGAACACAAACTTGTGAATTTGAACATAAATCGTCGATAATGATTTTCGCTGTTTCTCATCCTAATGGCCATATTCACCGAACTTAAGTAGTTATTTATTCGGTTCATTTGTTCTTCAGATAACTATTCCTCCGAATAAATAGCGATAATTCAATACACTAACCATAATTATGTTTACTACAGGTATAAAACTCTATTCTGTCTTACTTCCTGGGTATAAATATTTATTCGCCTGATAAAATAATAATGGCCGCCACATAGATCATAATACTCAACCTATAAACAGAGAGTATTATATTATGGGCGTTAAGTCAAGGTCGTCCTGCAGAAATGGGTTCAAAAACTTACGTCTCTTAACTGTTAATGGTATATTCGCGCTGGAATGTATAATGTTTTGCAAGAATAATCAAAGTATCTTTAATCAGAGAAATACAATACACAATCATAATACTAGGAATAAAAATAATTTTAATTCTAATCTTTCTGTTGTACAAAATGGTACTTATAATATAATCATAAAAATAAAAAAACACGTTAAAAACATTTTAATTGAAGAAACTTTGTACAATTTAAATGACTATTTTAAGATAGACTTTTATAAATACCCATTGTAACTTTAATATGACACATTCTACACTGTATATTTTACAGTATTTCAAAATAAAGCTACATTTATTATTATTATTATCATATCTACAATTGCTCTTGTGAATTTATTTATGTGTTATTTATTAACCTTTTGTGACGTGTATAGTTGTAAAATCTTAAAGTTAGTGGAAGTTTTGGGTTAGGATAAAACATTATTATTTTGTGAAACTTTTCTTTGTCATCGGCCATCGGTCGGATTTTTGAATGAATGTCAAAATATTCCACGAAAAAGCAAGAAGTAGGTATAGTGCAGGGTACAATTTATTCTTTAACTAACTTTTCTACCCGATATTTTGCTTGGTGAATTAAAAATAATTTTTTTTCTGACGAAAAAATTTGTTCTAGCGTTAGTAACTTCTATCTATAATGAATGCATAAGCGGTCTTAAGTTAAGGCTGGTACATTACAAAGGTTACCTAGTTCCATTGGTCAGTTGTGAAGGAGTGACGTCATCCGGACCTGACAATTGATTGTATGGCAGCGGCTGCTTATAAACATTAATGGCAGTTTAACAAATGTCAAAGATATCCAGACAGAATATTAGAATATTGATATTAATTATTTGCAATAAATTTAATTTTTAAGGTGAGAGATTTACATAGTCTTATAAGTATATAAACGACATTTTTGATTTTGTCTATGTAGTTTGATAAATATATTAACGGTCATTCCCGCGCGTACTCGAATCGGTGATGGAACGAGGCAACCACTGGAATCTACTAACCTTGTCTTGCTCGCCTAAGTATGTCCCTGTACGCGGTTATAGTTGTTATGTTACATGACGATGGAAATAGACGTGACTTGGTTTTTAAATTTCTCTAATGGGAAAAGTTGTTTTTTTATGCAATTTAAAAAGCGGATTTTAATTATTTGATAATATTAAAATATAAATTGAGTTTTTGTTTGTTATGACATTTTGAAATACACTTTGTTTTCATCTTTTATATATTAAGTTTCATATTAAAAAAAAACTTTATTTTATTGAGCACGTCATTTTGCAATAAAATAAAACGAGAAAATCAGAAATACATGATACACAAGTGCGGAGTGAGTATCCATCAAATAGAGTTATCCTGTAATAAATTCTCTTTATAAACTCAATAACTGTTATAAATAGAAATGAAATGAATTTTATTGTGATCTGCTCTATTATTTATATGTTATTTAAATATTATAGTGATCATTACCGTCTAAAAATAGACGAATCAAGCATAAACATATTCCAATGACATCAATGTACATTATTTATATCGATATGCTATATCGTTTTTATATTTCGATTTTTTAGTTTATTCACTGCAAACGGCACCTGGATAACTGCTTTACACAATTTTAAGTTTGTAAGTTCAACCGTTTAGGAGGCTTATAAAAGACAGACGAACAAACCGACTATTAAATCTCCGGTACTTTCAAAAGGTACAGTAGAACCCGTGCATTTTCTATCTAATCGACTAATGTATCATATATATTAATACGCTAAGGTTAAAGATGTTTGCCTCCCTTTTTAGAAAAAACCCTCACAATTTCTCCACATAAATTATATATCATTTTACAGATAATTGCTTGCTCTTCTGACATTGACAACTAAAAAATTTATTATTGCTTTTGTCTTTGTAAATTAATTAAAATAGAGCAACGCTGAACAACGTCTGCCATCTAACGGCTTTAATTTTGAAACAACGTCAACACTTCGATCTGTCATCTGATCTTCATATTGTAATACAATAGACACAATACTGCATACTGCCATCTGACGGCTTTAATTTTGAAACAGCGAGCAACGCTGAACAACGTCACAGCAATGCTGCATGATGCCATCTGACGGCTTAGCTTAACGCTTTTGCTACTTGCGCCTCTATATGACAATTTTAGTAAAATATTTCTTCGATCTGTCATCTGAGCTTCATATTGTAATACAACAAAAACAAGAACGTTATAAGCAGTGTGCAAAATTAGAAACGAATTGAATACCTGCAATCATATTTAAAAAATAATTTTGTAAAGTGTTAATTATTATACTTATTTAGTGCGAATAATTCGCACAGGTCACACTAGTAATATGTATTTTCAACATCTTCTTCATCTTCATTTCGTGGCAGACATAGATCAATCAGAAAAACAAACGTCCTTAATTTGAGGTTAAACCTTGTCAAACGTAGAGACTCATAATAACTTAATAATACTAATGATATAATAATAATATGAGTAACATAAGTTGAAAATAGTTGGTATTGAAAATACATAAGTCCGAATGTATGCTAAAATTTAGAATTGAAAACGATGACAGCTACACTGGAACACTGTTGACAATTGACCATGGAGGGTAAATATCGATAGGACCTAAAGAAACGTGCCCGCCACAGATTCGCTAATAAAGAAAACTTTTTTTGGAAAGGAAGCATCAGTGAAAATGTTTACAAATCGAGATAGCATTTTTTTTCGAACAATAAACAGTAAAAACTGTTGGCAGTTGGTTATTTATTACGTTTGTTAGATGATTAATAATAATCAAAAATTTTTCGCCTACAGAGCGCAGAGATGGATTTGAATTTCTTAAGTTCGAAATCTGTCTGTCAGTTGTATGGGTCTTTATTAAATACTAGCGGTCTGGTTCGGCTTCGCCCGAATTCGTAGATTGCCACAATTTTTTCGTCTACTTACTTTGCAAAATTGGTTTCCACGAAAAGAGCTTTTATTTTAACGCGATAATATATAGCCTATGTCCATACTAAAGACCCATTCTAAATATTGATGAAAACAATTTTCAAATCGGATGACTAGTTTCGAAGATTACCTCCTATACATCCAAACATACCAACTTTACCTCTTTATAATATTAGTATAGATATAGATAGTCCACTGAAACTAGGCAGAAGACATGCAAAATTTTAGAACAATTCGGAAATGTCCAAAAATTACCTAACGGTATCAAACATAAACTGACACAACCAGCACCTGTACGATGTCGCACACTAAACCAGCACAAACAAAATAATGCAGGTTTCATAATATGCGGTAGACATTTTACAGTTTTCAAGTAGTTTTATGAATGCAATTATTGGATCGGTTCAGCACGGCTAGACAAAAATGGCAAGCGACCGACTGACGGTCGTGCCTGACTGATGGTTGCAGGTTCGGGTCTAATGTGCGATACTCCGTTAAACAACACGGTTACCTTTACGAACAAACTTTTTTTCTCCGTACTGTGCAAGTTTATGCTTGAAATTGTGCGCGGTCTTTAAATCTCGGTATACGCTGCTATATTGAAACAATTTAATTTAAAATAATTAAAATCATTAATCTCGCATTAGGGTTATATTGCGACGTTGTGTTATAAACTAGTTCAATTAAAATGAAAAGCAGCGAGCGCTGGCTTTTCAATCCAATTTCAACATCCATCATGTCAAAACGTTTGGATATATATTTCATATCATTTGTGTTTGTATTTTTTGTTTGTTCCTGCCACATTAACTGCTCAAACCGAACTGTCAGCAGTAGGATTGTACGAAACACGGTACAACAATGCTGCTAATGTATGTAATTGTTCTGAGACACTGACATTCCATTCCGGAATTGATTAATTATCGTTCACAGTACGAATGCTTGCACATTATCTATGTACTTGTTTGTAATATTGAAAATTATCTGTTCGGTATCATTTATTATTTCATTAAGGGAACGTTTCTTCGTTGAATATACATGACATAAACTGACGTCTTTAAAAATTAAAAAAAATCCGGACAAATGGACGACGGGACTATTCCAACTTCAAAAATATTGACATTTGATATTAGCCCAAGAGCCCGTAACACTAAAACCCTATGGATCTCCGAATAGGTCAGTTCGAGCAATGCTTGAAATCGGACAAAGTTCAAATAATAGATTTTTTATGAACATGAAACGCTGACATTTGATTGTATCTTTATGGAATTTTTATCACTAATATCAATTACTGAAGAATATATTTTTCAGTTTTCTATTACAATTATTGATGATTGAAAACACTTATAATTTATTTATTATATATATGATATGAGCAATAAACAATATATAGAATAATAATTCCATAAAGGGTTAATGATAACTTATCATGATAAAGATACAATCAAATGTCAGCGTTTCATGTTTATAAAAAATCTATTTTTTGAACCTTGTCCGATTTCGCACATTGCCCGATGTGGCTCGGGCATTGTCGACATTGCCCGGATTCCGAACATTGACCGTAACATATAGATAACAGAAAGTTTGAATACGACATTAGACTGCTCGTGATGTATGGAAACTGAAATTATATGATCACAATCTAAGGTCATTGTCAAAACAAATTTTTTGAGAATCCTTTCTGCAACCCAGCTTAAACTGTTTTCGTTCGATTAGTCTTGATGAGGTGTCGTACAATTTTATTAAAGTTACGGCGAATTTACCAACAGTCGTATGTATTATTTGCGTGGACGTATGTGCGACGCCGACGTCCGTCGACACGACGGCGCGTCCGAAACTCGTGAGAATTGCATTGTGAGCCGCTAATGTTGCATTGATAGACACAAAAACCATTCGGCAATCTGTACATTGCTGTTACAAGCTGTTTCACAAATTGACGCTTTACATAAAATATAGAACAAACTACAAATGCATCAGTCATCACGTCACGTTTTCTATTTGTGTTTTTTATCTACTATATCAATTAAAAAAAGTCCTGAAACACGAATACACATTCTGATAGACAAATTCACACACAGACAGTGGACACATACAACCATATTACCCATATCATTTTTCCGCACGAATAAAGTAAAAACTTAAATTTAAAAACGCAGAAATATATAATATACTAGCGGTCCCGCCCGGTTTCACCCGGGTGCAAAAAAACGAATGGGAAAGGAAGGGACATGAGTACGCACATTCATCTTAGTTTACCGAGATGAATGTTGTGTCCAAACTTCATAATGATCGGCGTTACCGTTCAAAAGTTTTTGTCATTAAAAAGCAGTATTTATACTTTTTTTAAGTAATAAATTTCTTTTAATATAATAAATATTTAATTGAAAACACTGTAGGAAAATTAGTTTTATATATAGGTGCCTATAGTTGTAACAGTTTTCAAATGAGCTATTAATTAGATATAATTTTAATTATTCGTAAACAAGATTAAAATAAACTTAAACGTACGCCTTAGAAGAAAGCAATGTAGAAAATAAAAAAAAAATAAAAATATATTCGCCGACGTGGGGCTTGAACCCTAGACCCTGGCATTAAGAGTCTTACGCTCTACCGACTGAGCTATCCGGGCTTGTGAACGTGACGCGATAATATTGCAATATTTACTTATGGCATTTCACCTGATAATATTTGTCGGACGGA
This sequence comes from Xanthostigma xanthostigma, assembly GCA_963575645.1. Classification (NCBI taxonomy): domain Eukaryota; kingdom Metazoa; phylum Arthropoda; class Insecta; order Raphidioptera; family Raphidiidae; genus Xanthostigma; species Xanthostigma xanthostigma. The sequence continues at coordinate 13,172,416 of OY754467.1, forward strand.
CTAATTTTGAGACACATTGCAACATTTTTCATTTATGCTCCGCTCCAATTAGTCGTAGCGTAATATTATATAGCCTATAGCCTTCCACGATAAATGGGCTGTCCTACAAAAAAAATTTCAATTCGAACCAGTAGTTTCTGAGATTAGCGCGTTCAAACAAACAAACAAACTCTTCAGCTTTATATATTAGTATAGATAAGATATAGATATAAAGGTCACTGCACACGAGGCTAGAAACGCTGCTACTTCGGCTGGCCGGTCGGCTGGGTACGAATCTGGAAATGACGTCACTGCGGGCTCGCCTGCTAGCTCACAAGACAGGTTTTAAAATTAGAGAACCAATCACGTGGGCGACTTGAACAAACGCCCACAAACAATGTTCTGTTCAGAGACAATAAACATCCACTTATGTTACCGTTCTAATTATCACTGCGCGCGCACCGAATCTGCCTGCAGACCAAGCTTGTAAAGACGGCTCGTGTGGTGCGAGCACAGAATAGCAAATAAGAAAACCAGTTCTAGAAAACTGGTAGTGAAATCTAGCAACGAACCTAGCGACAAATTCAGCCTCGTGTGCAGCGGACTTAATAGAGATAAATAACACTTCTTTCTCGATTTTTTATTTGTTAGGTATAGGTATGTATTCTTCCACGTTGCATTTTCGAATACTATATCAAATCTAATGTTCATTTTTCAAGTGAAACTTTTTAGGCGCTATAGGGGGATAATTTGGCCTGAACTAGACGAACAGTAAAACGCTTCCCCTTCTTCAACTTCGTCCGGCAGTTAAGAGGAAAGAGTTGGAGAATCATTTCTGTCAAAGCGTCATGCGCACTCTACACGCATGCGCAGTGCATACTCTGAGTATACGCAGCATATTCTCTAGCCACGATAACAAATTCCAGATAACCATAATTCTGAAACAATAAAATCGTCAACAAATGCTAGAACTTAAGAAGTTTAATTTTTGACGCGCGAGAGTTTCACGCATTTTTTTTTTTATTAACTAAAAAAGTATTATAATGCTAATAAAAAAAATAATAATTTTCGTCGACATACGGACCTCAGCTGTTGAGCGTCTATAATTTACAATCAATCAATCGTCGACATACGTTGCAAAATTCATCTCCACGAAAAGTGCTTTTATTTTAACGCGATAATATATAGTCTCTGTCTATCCTGAAGGAGCATTCTAAATATTGGTGAAAAATTTTTTTAAATCGAATGAGTAGTTTCGGAGATTACCCCTCCTATATCCAAACTTACCAACTTTACCTCTTTATTTACCTCTTTATTAGTGTGGATTTAAAATAGAGTAAAGAAAAAATAAAAAACACTTATTAGCGCTAATTTTTCTATTGAAAAGTGTAATTTTATTTTTAAAAATAAAACATTTATCTAATAGGGAGCTATAAAAGACAAAAAAGTGATTTCTAATACAACTGGAACGTCCATACTTTATGTGTAAAAGGGAGCTATATAAAACTACAAATAATGCTGACGTTAATTAGATAATTATGGCCGCCATAAGAAACGAGTGACAAATTTTGAAACAAGTAACAAAAACACATTATGTAAAAGTGTAAAATTACCAACATTTCTTTATATTCCGGAACCCCAACTGCATAAGTACTATAGTATTTAGAAGTTAACTACACTCATTTGTCTTGACTCATGACAACTAAGCGTAAATCTCTAGCGTTTGTATTTTTTTATAACATCAAAAGAAACGCTTTCCAGTGCTACATATAAATTTATCTCGAAATCTGACTACATGACACTGGAAATGTTACTTTTGTTGTTAATTTCGAGATTTCGGTAAACAAATTGCCTAATAAATATGCCAGGTAGCGAGATTTACAGAATGTTTTACATCAATTGGAAGGGGCCCGTTCAGTATGCAAATGCATACGGGTAATTGGAACATTGTGTAAATTAAAATTTGTACTGAAATTCGGCGATGTTTCTTTTATATTTTATTTATTTAAACTTTAAATTACGAGAGATTTATGCTAGGTTGCAATTTCCGTACATTACGACCAGTCTAATGTCGTATTCAAACTTCCTGTCATCTAGAAAATTCGATTGTACTCACATAAAAACAAATGATTGTTCTACATAGAAAAAGTTCGAAGCTAAATTTTGATCAAAATGGGTAGAAAAAACGTACTTTCGAAGTGAAACGATGCTAAATACATATATATGTTACGGTGTATACCCGAATTCGGTCAATGACCGAAATAAATGCGCAAAACTAGTTTTAACCAACGAATATTGCCCAAACCCAAAATCTTACATTTAAACGGGTATTGAGTGTTATAAAATGAGCAAAACTAGTTTTGCGCATTTTCAATTGGACAAAACTAGTTCTGTCCATTTCTGAACGGACGATACTAGTATGGCATCGGAATCTTCTTTGCGTTTTTAAATTAACTTTTCCACATCAACGATACTTATTATATCAAAGTGATTTATTCTTCTGTATTGTTTAGCAGACAGAGGTTTCAATTCAGCTTTCAACAAATTTGTTTTCTTAACCTCACTTAGTAAGGTAATTATGTTTCGTCATAAAATTATGTTTCAGAAGCCTCCAATAGCCGAACTAGTTGAGACTCAAATTCACCTTGCACTTTTACTTAATTTTACACTGAACATCCCACCATTATGTTAATTATAACATTCAGGAGAACAATTCAATAAGAAAACAAGAACATAACCCTCCTTTTATAGGTAAGGTATTATGATCTATGTGGTGACCATTATTATTTTTTTCAGGCGAATAAATATCTATACGAGAGAATTTGGATAGAATAGATTTTGGTGAATTGAAATATCGCTATTTATTCGGAGGAATGAAATAAATGAACCGAATAAATAACTACTTACGTTTGGTGAATACGGCCATTAAAAAATAAATGTTACGGGAATTTTTCAAAATTATGCAGTTTAAAGATTTTGAATTGACGGGATCAAAAAAACAACAATAACATTTCATTTCGGGACAGCGTGTACAGTGTGTAATCCCATTAGAGTATTGTCAACAGTCCTCGGTTTTAGGTTGCCGCCAATTAGATGTCTGTTTTAAAGACGTCGTCAGCATTGTGACCGCAGCATCAGTGACAGCGGATGTCTACATACACTGACATCGTGGTTAACATCTGTTCAGAACTACGTGAATCTGCCACTGTGCAAAATATACTGTTTAGATGTAGATAAATAAGCTGGCAAAAAATGTAAAAACTGAAAATTCGTTCAAGGAATCTTTAAAACTATAGCACAATTACAAACTAAGTTACGATTTCGTTTATTTTTATTCGTTCAACTAACTTCTGTCTAGATCATGAAAAAAAACGACTTTCGCAGAATGTGGATTTTGTAATCCGTTGCTATGCGTAGTATATATAAAGAATTTTTTGTTATATTATAAACTAGCGGTCCCGCCCGTTTTCACCCGGGTGCAAAGGAATGAATGGGGGGAGGGACATGAGTACGCACGTTCATCTTAGTTTACCGAGATGAATGTTGTGTCCAAATTGCATGATGATCTGAATTACCGTTCAAAAGTTTTTGTCGATAAAAAGCAGTATTTATACTTTTTTTAATTTCTTTTAAATCAATAATTACTGTAATTAATAAAATATAATAAATATTTAATTAAAAACACTGTAGGAAAATTATTTTTATATAGATACCTATAGTTGTAACAGTTTTCAAATTTTGAGTTACATTTTGCAACATTTTTCATTGATGCTCCGCTCCTATTGGTTGTAGCGTGATATTGTATAGCCTAAGCGTTCCTCGATAAATGGACTATCCAACAAAAAAATTTTTCAAATCAAACCAGTAGTTTCTGAGAGTAGCGCGCTCAACCAAACAAACGAAACGCTTCAGCTTTATATATTAGTACTAGCAGTTCCGCCCGGTTTCACCCGGGTACAAAAGAACGAATGGGGGGGGGGTTACATGAGTACACACATTTATCTTAGTTTACCGAGATGAATGTCCAAACATAATGATTGGAGTTACCGTTTAAAAGTTTTTGTCGGACAGACAAATTTTGAGTTACATTTTGCAACATTTTTCATCGATTCTCAGCTCCTATTGGTCGTAGCGTGATATTATTATTTTTTCTCAAAAAAACTGTTGACATCTCACAAAATTTACTCAAAGCTATTAATTCAGAAGCAAACCAAAAAAATAATTTTAATACCAAGTAGCGGCATCTGATAGAGTCATAGAGATATAAGTAACTAGAGTACGCTACTTCGTATGCTTACCATAAGTGAAAGTGTCCTCAGTTGAGAGAGAGAACGCTGCGGAAAGTCCAGAAAACCAGATATTTGTTTACTCAAATCAGCATTGTTTTATATTAAGATGAAGGAAAGTTTTGGTTGAGGATCATACAATAAGCTTTACCAATGTTTCGCTAGTGTTTTATATCATTAGTTACCATAGAAATAAGGAACTGTTCTCTGTCTGAATTGCAGACACTTTCACGGCTCACTCGCGTACTCTAGTCTAATATCTCTATTGATAGAATTCGTTCAAAGCTATTAGTTCAGAAGCAAATCTGGTAGCATTTGCTCAAAGCTATTAGTTCAGATGCCGGGCCGCAAACGAAATACATTTTGCAGAATTATATCTATCGCATCCGGGCGAAACCGGGACGAACCGCCAGAAAGGTATAAAACTGTAACAATATAACCTTTTTTATTGGCGTTAAATACACCATTTATTTAATGCATTTCTTGGCAATAGAAACATACACAAAAATTAGAAACGAAACTGTGTATTTTCACCAAATTTACATGAAACTTCATGTATAGCGAACAGGAAAAGCCGACATTCGAATATATCCGTATGTACCATACGTTGGTACACGTGGAAAGTAGTGATGTGTCCACATGACTCTTTATTGGGAGCTGGCTCCGTGCGCTCCGCTCACTAAAAAGAGTCGCCCAGAGGGAGTCGTTCAAAGGAGCGACACTTAACAGTACGCACTACACAAGAGTGCAGACTGCAGAGGTGTGAACTGTCATCATGCATGCTCAGGAGTCAGGAATCACGAAGCATTGCACAGCACAATACACACTCAGCTTTGAGCTCATTTTAATATGATTCTGATTTTATATTATTGGCATTTCGGATAAACTATAAAGTATAATAAAAGCTTAACAATAATAATGTTTATTGTTACAATATTATATCTTTGTCAACGACGTCAATGTGAATGGTTTAAGTCACTGTAAGCTTAGTACTATTACAGTAAATTACAGTGTGTCATTCAACATTAAATGAATCAGCAAATATAGCTCCGTACGTGCAAAATTAACTAGTGCCTCTGTGGCCTGTGCTGTGTGCGCTCTGTAAATGTGCGAATGCAACAGTACAGAACAGCTCAGCACAGAGCAATGGCGCTTAGAGTGAGTCATTCACAAAAAAAAAATACGTGTGGCACTCGGGGACTGCCGCGGTAAAGCTATTGCATATTCTTTTTAGGTCTTGAAGTTTTTCTTCTCTATAAAACGAAAATAGCATAAATAATAAGGTATAATTATAATTACACACCAAAACAATTATTCATTCAAAAAATTTGAACAAAAAGAACGATATTAAGAGTTTGATCATAGAATTTCGCGCGATGTACATTTATATAGATATAATATCATATATACTTTCTCTGCACATAACCTAAATAATTTAGGTTATTTTTATAGCAGTATTATATATAAATTCATTTATACACAAATAAAGATAGAATCAGTTATGAGCAGTTATGCAGCTATGAGCACACAAACACCGTGCCAAAGTCTGCCGAACTGAAATGACGTTAGACGATGCACGGCTTTCAACGCCGCACCGCTGTGCCGGTCGGAGTGGGGGGTGTTAGGTTTTTTTTCGTTACGGAATTTCTTGATTCGGTCGCCGCGCACAAAGCCCGCGATAGAAGCTATGCAATAGCTTGAAAAAAGAGTGACTCGCTCCGCTCCGAGAAAGGAGTGTTCATTATGAACGACTTGCTCAGGAGCGACACATCACTAGTGGAAAGTCTTTGCAAAGTTGGTAGCTAAGATCGGTTTTATGTAGTAGGTAATAGTATCGTAGTAAGACAGCAAGGTACCTTCGTATGTAGAATGTAAGGAGCTATAAACCCGCATCATGATGATGATGTTCGAAGCGACCGTTGCATGCGACACACGAAGCCACGCACACACGTACAACCATGTCGGTACCGAAACATTTAAACAAAGGATGGGTCCTCGTCGCTGAGCTTTGAAGTTAAAAAATTTAATTTTCACGAAAAGTTATGTCATAAACAAAGTGGACCATATAGAAAACAAAATAAATTAAAAAATAATTGTTAGTACAGTAGATCCTCTTTACATTTATCACTTTAACGTAGGTATTTTATTGTCCAGCTCAGGTCCCTTTTCCCACTGGCATAGGCGTAGCAACGATTTTATCCTAGAAGGAGGGGCAAATTTTCAACTCTACCTACCATTACCAGCTGCCACTTTACACATAATTTGAAAACTGTTAATACAAGCGAAATCGATCAACACTACTTTCTGGAGTTTCTAGACATTTTCACTATATCAGTTTTAGAGAGTAAATTTATTAGTGAATATTCACAAATTTGTTGTGAAAATCACTGATTATTAAATGAATACACAGCTTCACTTACGCAATTAGTGAAAATTTCACTAATTCATGTTTAGAGTGTATAAGAAAGTCGGATGCGGCATAATAATATGTATATCTTTAATAGGCAATCTACAAAACAGGACAAAATGCCACTGTATGCTTATATTCGTATTTATTTTATATAACATGTATCAACATCAAAGGACATTAGGCTTCGGAATTATAAATTAATTATAGATCTTATATATATTCGTATTTAAAAATCAAGAGTTACTGAACCGATTTAAAAGTGTTCGTCTTGATGAATAGCGTTATAATATATGATTACGCTACGACAAAAATTCCAGCCAATTGGACGACGGGACCATTCCAACTTCAAAAATGTTGACATTTGATTATAATAAAGAAAATTAAATTTCTGATTTCGCGTGAGATGACGCGGGTAATGGCTAGTATTCAATATGATTATTCGTTGCCATGGTTACCTATATAATATGTTTCACGTCATGTAAAAATTAATCAAAGCATGCCCTAACTAGTTTATTTCTGACAGATCCATAAAACAAACGAGCGGCTGATTTTTTTTAATTTTCAAAATATTTCCGAAACTATAAAGTTTAGAAAAAAAAATTTTAACAAAAATTTCTTATAAAAATAAATAAAATAATAAGCCGTTATGAAAAGTATACCATTATTATATAAAAAACACCGTTTTAGCATATACCTCTTCTGCGCATGCGTCGATTTACCCCAAAAACAGTAGAGCTCTTCATATTTGCATACCAAACATCCTCCCAAAATTTGTTTTCAATTTGCTTATTCGTTTGACCTGTATCGTGTTCACAGACTAACAGACGCACAGAGTTTTTCCAAAAATATGTTTTTTGGATTCAGGGGACCTCAAAACGTAAAGATATTGTAAAATTTTTGAAAAGTGATTTTTGACCTAAACTCACCATTCCCCACTTGTGGCTTGGAATGGTAAAAGGGGAAGAGCAGTGAGCGAAGTAATCTGACTTCACCCGGTTGCAAATTTGTTTGTAGTTATTTTTGTTTGTCTCATTTAAAACAGTGCTAGTTCAATCCCTAACCCAACTCGACCAAGAACATTGTAATGCCTGTAATGGTCTTCTGATAACGGCTCACTAGGTAACCTGACGGACGAACGGGCTCATCGTTTTTCCTGTGTGCCATATGTGGTGAACTATGTGCTATTACGTACACATGTGTAGGTACAGTGTAGCGCTCATTATCCTCTACAATACAATATATGACATAAATAATGGTTGTTCTGAAAAATAAACAAACATGATCTTGTTTTATAATTTCTAGTTTTATTATAAAAATCCAGCAAATTGGACGACAGGAAAGCTTCAATATTTGACGTATTATAATATACTAGCGGTCCCGTCCGGTTTCACCCGGATGCAAAAGAACGAATGGGGAAGGGAGGGACATGAGTACGCACATTCATCTTAGTTTACTGAGATGAATGTTGTGTCCAAATTGCATGATGATCTGAATTACCGTTCAAAAGTTTTTGTCGATAAAAAGCAGTATTTATATTTTTTTTAAATCAATAATTACTGTAATTAATAAAATATAATAAATATTTAATTGAAAACACGTATAGTCGTAAATAAAATTAAAATAAAAAATGTAAGCCTTAGAAGAAAGCAATGTGAAAAATAAAAAAAAATAAAAATATATTCGCCCAACGTGGGGCACGAACTCACGATCCTGATGTTAGCAGTCGCATGCTCTACCGACTAACCTAGCCGGGCTTGTGAATGCACAATCTAATATTGACATAATAGGTATGTATAGTTACGGCATTTCACCTGAATAGAAGCTATTTTTGAGATACATTTTGCAACATTTTTCATTGATGCTCCGCTCCTATTGGTCGTATTATATAGGCTTCCTCGATAAATGGGCTATCCAACAAAAAAAAATGCAATTTGAACCAGTAGTTCCTGATATAAGCGCGTTTAACCAACCAACCAAACAAACAAACTCTTCAGCTTTATATATTAGTATAGATTTAAAATTTGGTAAGATTAAAGGATGAATCCTGGTGGCATAGAATCGATGAACTAAGCAAATACTGAAGGTTTATTTATTGCATTTTATTGTCTGACGTTTCGGCAAACTTTATGCCATCTTCGGAGAATCAATGCTGTCTCTTTTCTCAGTAGTGTTGTTATGTATAAAATAAATTAAAATAAAAAATGTCATCAACGGGTATTAAAAATACTATTTTTCTTGAAAAAAAACGACTGATTTTTACTAAAAATTGTGTGAATGTGTCTAATGTAACTTGTTTAAAATTATACTGAAGATGGCATAAAGTTTTCCGAAACGTCAGACAATAAAATGCAATAAATAAACCTTCAGTATTTGCATAGTTCATCGATCCTATGCCGCCAGGATTCATCCTTTAATCTTACAACATTTAAACAGGATCATCATCACTCTAAATTATTAGAGTTATTTTTCACAACTTAAAATTTGGGTAATTAAAAAAAATGTGTTCATTATTGCGAAAAGATCATTTGCATTTAAAATTTGGATTATTAAAAAAAGCTCATTTGTTTTAGTGCATGCTAACAGGTACTAAAAAAAAAGTCTTTTCTCAAACGATTTCTGTCCCTCTGTCCCGCATTGTGTTACGACAAAAATGGTCACCCTACGCTGCGGTCTATTCAGATGTCCCCACTCTAATGTTGCCGTCGCCGAACAAATTAATGTACAAACCTCACAATTCACACACTTATGTTTAAAATACTTAATCACTTTTTGTCGAACGAGTAAGTAATCAGCTTGTCATTTTTCACTCAAACAAATAATTTTAGAAAAGTTAAAGTTAATCTTTTCAAATTTTTTGGATTCGCTGGTTGGTTTCTATTTAATGTAATGCTATTAGAACTAGCTATATAAATGAAAATGTCAGTACATTATAGGCGTTTTCTACTGTAGGTATTCAATTCTCTTCTGAGGCTGTTACCTTTTTATTGCTAGTAATAAAATTTATAGCTTGTCTATTTATAAAATTTGAAATCCAGAGTTTAGTTATGTCTAAAGCGACTATTCGAAGTTGGTACCAAGATAACTTTTGAAAATACTGTTTAGCAGATCAGCAAATTATGTATAAAATATGTAAAAATCAGTGCAAATAATAGTAGTTTATGTATCTAGTTTGTAATGCATTATTACATGACGAGTTGTGACATTGTTTTTTTAATTTTATTTGTAAACCTGGCAGGCTAACAGACAATGAATGTCCAATAACAAGCCTGCTCTCAATAATACAATAATTATTTACATTTGTAGCACAGTACCTTAACAAAATATTGTATATAAAAAAAGAAAGAAAAAAAAAACAATAAAACAAGAAACATAATTGAATAATGTATAACTTAAAAAACCGAAGAGATATAATATTGACTAGGTACCTATCTATTAATACTTCAAAAAAACAGAAATTTGTCTCTGAAGACTATCCCCAAAAATATCAATATCCGTTCTATTATTATTGATATCTATTGTTGAGCGATTATCGAGTTTTATATTGCAAGAATCGTTAAGAGATACATAATAAGTTAATAACTTTTTTGCCGTAATTCCTATAAAATAACTGATTTTCACATCATAGTAAAACTGATGCCGGAAGTACGTACCTACTTTCGACCCAGGTTTGAAGAAAAAAATATTTATTTAAATATTTACCACTTTATTCTCTAACAAGTAGTATTATAAACTAGATTGTGAACTGATGAAACAAAACAGACATGGCAGCGTCCGGTAGAATTATATGTCTTGTTCGTATTCATCGACGCCACCGACTCAGCACTGCTTTAGTTCCGCGCGCTGCAGCTTCACAACGCTCTCTCAAGCGTCGTGATCGCTCGGGGCCGCTTACTGGCCCCTCGTTTTGTCTCGAATTTTGCTTTCTTTTTTTCAACACAACTCAAACTAGCTTTCCCAAAAAAATCTTACGTCACATTGTAGATAATATGATAAAAAATAAGTGTAATAAATTTTAACAAAATCGGTTGAGTAGATCTTGAGATATCGTGTACATCGCTTTGAAAAATGTAGTTTCGAGGAAAACTCAAAAAAAAAAACCAAACTGATTGACTGCTCTGTAATAAATATGAACTAGTTACTCAAACTAGCTTTTCCACACACAAATAAATTGTCGCATTGTCATCCTACACCCTCTCTCCGTACATTTTCTGGGAGGATCTTATATAAATATTATAAGGGATTGTCCATGTATAAAATGTAATCAAAATTTTGCAAAAAAAATATTTTTCGGCCTTTGCACCTACATATAAACCTATGACTGAAGGGCGATTTTTTTTTCTCGAATCGTGACCGTCCTGAACACGCATACAAAATTTGTGCAAAATTTTCCCAGTTGTTTGGGCTCAAGATGCGACCACACACAGCCAGACGACATTAAAAAAAAAAAACTTTATGGATTCAGGGAACTTAAAAACGTGTAAATTCGTCAAAAATTCAAAATCTACTTTTTGCATGATAGCAGTGGCCTCGCGCCTTTGAGGGCCTCGCGCGAGACTCTCTTGTGTGCTGACTTGAGGCCAAACGCCATGATCTATATTATTAGGACGATTAGTACTCGAAAAGACCCTACTAAATATAACCTAACATACGAATATGGCAGGATCACTGCATTGACCTTGGGAAGAGGTACCTACTGAAAGAAAAGGGCCTCGCTGATGCGACTTCGCCCACGTCTAGATTAATTCACTGCATGATAACAATACTTCCTCTAAAATCCCCGTAGGAACATGTAAAAGTAAAAACTTCGTTTATGTATTGACAGACTCAAAATATCAATTAAAGACTACTTTTTTTGTACACTTTTTACATCTACAGCAGAAGACCCCAAACTTGTTTGTCTCGTAGACCACTTGCCACGTTTTTCGGTTTTGGATAAACCCCCTGCTTATCTGATATTGATTTTTTGCAAATTCAATCATTTCAAATGTATTTTTGACAACCGATATAGTGCTACTCACTTTGAACGATTTAAATTTATAACGGTAGTGAAATGTAGTGTGAAATGTTTAGTTTTATACATTTATTATTTAGATTCAAATTAAACGAATCAAATTAAAATTTACATTCTGTTACATAAAATAACTAAGCAAATATAAATGCTTTTAGTGTGAGGGATGAACCTGATGCTTTAATAATAAATTTTCAACATTTGGCATCAATTTAGTTAGATTAATTAATCTTAAATCTCTTCGGTTAACGATGTCCAGTTTGTTTCTGTTTTTGTTAGGAGATCCACTATCGTTGACCCCCATTTTTTTTCCCGCTGACATGGACCCCTTGCAAGTTGTCGTCGACCCCTGGGGGTCGATATAGACCACTTTGGGAATCACTGATCTACAGTCTTGAAGATCCCTCAATTTTTCGTCAATCACAGTGTCCAGGATATGAAACCTTGGCAACACTGCGCACTCAGTCATAAAAGACTGTTGCAGTATGCAACACAGCTAGAGCAGTCGTGAAGGGAGCTACGTAGCTAGGTAGCTCCGTGTTTGCTGCTATCATGTTTATAGTCGCCACGTGATGGTGTATAGCCCCTTATCGGTACCATTATGCCGTGTATACATATTCGCAAATTGAAATCACGCAGGAAATGGGGGCTGTGTGAAACGTCGACCATGAAACTTACAGAGCTTTAGTATGGCGTGTAGAGTCACAACGATAAGTACATCCAGCAAGTTGGTTCACGGGTACGAGACGCCATTTTGTTTGTCCACAGAAAGTTAGGTTAAGATTATCATATTCTCGATGTATATAGCTATGGCGTTACATAATTAACTATACAATTGAAATTAGTAAAAGTAGGTACAGTAAGTTGAATCAACAAGCTATTGAAATCTTGTGATATACAAAAACTAAAACCAGCTACTACTGAAAAGTATGAAAGAAGAAAATATTCTCATCTGAGAATAGTCGCGGTCATATGCTACTTACACTAACAAAACATTACATTTTAACAGTAGTAAGCGATCATAAGCTCTAGGGCAAAGTGCATCGCGTTATATATGTCGCCGGGATATTGTCAAACCCGTGATATTATAATTTCACTTAGTGAAATTATAATATCACGAATCTTTGTCAATCGTGATATTGTAATTTCACTAGTGAAGTTACAAAATCACGGATTTGACAATATCCCGGCGACATATACATTTAGGGGGGCTCATAATAGGTATATATGAGATAGCATACGACCACGGCTATCCTGAGATGAGAATATTTTCTTGTTTCATATTTTTCAGTAGTCGAGTTTTAGTTGATAACTTATTTTTTATTTAAATTTTTTTTTTCAAATTATTTTTTATTTGTTTTCAATTAGCTCCCCTCTGGGACCAAATTCAAATGTAAACAGTGTTACCTGGGCCATAATAACGAATCGATTGACACCTTATTTATCAAAATCGGATGAATAGTTTAGGCGCTACGGTGGAACATCCGTAAATACAAGCATACATTACATAGACTGCTAAACTCATAACCCTTCCTTTTGGCTTCACCGTAGTCGGGTAAAAAACAAAAGTACCTACTATTATGAACAAAACAGCGAGCAATCAATTTGGAATGTCAACTTCTCATTGAAGGTAGATAGGGAACGTGATTGTGAAAACTAAGAGCTAAATTATCGCTTGCACTCTCGAGGTAAGTAGGATTACTAGAACCCAATGTTTCAAGAACACATTGTCGACGCTATCTACACGTCATACAGACACAAAAATGAACCTTGGCTGCAAACGGTCCAACCTCTATGTGTTATGTAATGTTATTATATAATACCTATGTATGTTCAGGCCATGTGATAATAAACACTATATAATATGTATACGGTAATGGTCGGTGTAAATACCGTAGATAACGTGTTTGAATCTCCGGTCTGTAAAGTGTTTAATATTGTACTGAATACTGTCTTGTTTAATTTATAACAGCCCCGCTCCCACTTTCTCCCCATTTCTACTCGCGCGGCCTACCACCAGGGAATTGTAAGGACTGGCCCGACGCGTTTAGCAATTGATCGTGATTAACGTAACGGCTCAAATATAAATTTTGTGATCTATTTAGTTCGCAGTTTAACAAATGTCGTTTGTTTTGCTGCTACATTCATATTTGACACTTTCCAAGTTCGTAAAACTAGCTATAAAAAAACTTTTTTTTGGCGCAGCCGTTACGTATATAAAGTGATACTTTTTTGCACACATATATACAGGCTGTCCCATTAAGAATGGGACATAGAACAACCGCAGATTCTCCAATTCAAAATAAAACGATTAAGCGAAATATGCTTAGATAAAATGTTACTCGTTTCCGAAAACTGAAAAATTATTAATGTCCATAATTTTTTTAATACACCGTATAATTTTACTCAAATCGGCGCACTTGTTAAATATCATAAAATGCACCTAACAATAAAAAAATTAGTTCAGTACGCTCTACCAGTGGCGTACGGCAGGAGTAAGTAATGCTTGTACCCCTTCTAAATGTTACGCCGCTGTCTAAATTTTAATTTTGACTATAATTTTAATTTTTTTGATATTTTCTAAGTCAATAATGTACACTTGTTAGTTTGTTGTAAAGTCATTGGTTTTAAGACAAAATTGTAAAAATGAATATTATTAATAATAATACAAATAAAAAGTACATGTCTATCTATCTTTAACCGCGAATATCTCGAAAACCAATGACTACAATAAACAAACAAGTGTACATTATTGACTTAGAAAATATCAAAAAAATTAAAATTATAGTCAAAATTAAAATTTAGACAGCGGCGTAACATTTAGAAGGGGTGCAAGCATTACTTACTCCTACCGTACGCCACTGGTAGAGCGAGTAACATTTTATCTAAGCATATTTCGCTTAATCGTTTTATTTTGAATTGGAGAATCTGCGGTTGTTCTGTGTCCCATTCTTAATGGGACACCCTGTATAGTAGTTTTATGAACAATTTGCAAAATTGACGATTAAAAAAAATTTAAAAATGACAAAGATATTAGCCGACAATTAGGACCCTCTTTTGAAAATCCTTGCTGATGGTGTATATGATTTCTGTGTTAGCCATTGTCAGAAACATAAAAATTTTTTTTGCTTATTTAAAAGGAAAATAGCTACAATGTGACGCAGGATAAATTTTTTTTTGTAGAAATTGACAGCTGTTTGGAAAAAAAAAACAGTATTTGCATCGAAATTTCCAGTTTGAACTTTTGAACATGGTACCCAATCGTAAAAATCCTACATCACATTGTAGATAATATGATAAAAAATAAGTGTTATAAATTTTAACCAAATCGGTTGAGTAGATCTTGAGATATCGTGTACCTACATCGTTTTGAAAAATGTTTCGAGAAAAACGCAAAAGAAAAACCAAACTGATTGAATGCTCTGTAACAAATATGAACTAGTTATTGCTATGAATTTTGGAATAGTTAAACGCTTAAAATATTCCCAAAAGTATAAACAATTCATCTATACCCAAAAAAAAAATCGATTTTTTGAAAATCTCAAGGTGGCGTAACCCCTTAAACAACAATTAAAAATTTTCTGTATTCTACCCGAGAAATTTCTCGAGAATTCTCGCTATCAAAAAAAGAAAGGTAACCTGTAGAAAGTAACATGACGAGGCTGGATTATTTTTTGTCTCAATAGTGACACAAGCCTCTAGCAAATTTATTTTGTAAAAAGTATCATTTGTATTGACATATCTGTTTGGTTTTCAAACTGGGCAATGTCGACGTTGTTTTGTTTTTCATATGATGACAAAATATCTCAAAAAAATGGAATAATAATTAAACAAAGGTACAACAATATAATTATTGTTCAGTTGTTAATTGCATAGGTAGATGTACAATAAAGAGCCTAGATAGATAATAACTTTATTGTTATAGGGTAAAAAGTGTGCATCTACAATCTACATATCTTTTTACTTATGTACGTTGTGTTCCTGTTATCTGTCTATCTATATTAATTATTTAATGCATTTTGTACATAATATAATATTTCATATTTTCTTTGTTTCCCATTTGATTGACATCCTGAGAAAAATTTATTAAAAACAATGTAAAAAATAAATAAATACTTATTAGTTCATTAAGGATTTACACATTATTAATAAAGTTTTTTTCTTTAATGTAATCGGCTTATAAACTTCCAAAATGTCAATGGAAAATTCGTTTCTTATATATTCTATCAAGTAACGCAAGTTTATTGTCGTGCAAAAAATATTGAAAGCACGTATATTTAAACAAGGGCGTGCTATTGTTTTATAAAAAGGGAAATCAATTTGTTATCCTCTGTCACTACAATATATTGTTATCGTGTGCGTACAGAAAATACAATGATGTCCTAAGAACAAAAGTAAATATATTATAATTGTACGCCCTACATTCTAACAAGAATATAGTGATTTAAAAATAATTTACCAAAGATTTAAAATCGTATTTGATTGGATTCAATGACATCAGTCTTTTAAAAAATTATTTGCGGTCACCCTACAGAAGTAATTTTTTTTTCAAGATAGTACTTTTCGACTACAAATGGAAACGATTGACATGAGGTTGTTAAGAGTATTATTATTATTATATATTGAATTCCCGTGTAGGGGTTTTAGACCTATCTGTGGGCTAACCAACAAGGTCGAAAAATTTGGAAAATTTGTTCACGGTCACTTCACAGAGGTAATTTTTGCAAGATGTAATACCTCTCGACTAAAAATGGAAATGCTTCACGCGGAGTACTCCAATAAGATAGAAACTCTAAAAAATTGCCATCATATGCGGTTTATAGATCTATCCATATACTATTTAACTGAGCTAAGACATTTTTAAACCTGGAAGCGGTCATCCTAAAACAGCAATTTTTCAAAGATATAACTCTTTTACCTTCCAGATTTTCGAAAATTTTTGACACTGTTCATTTCTGATTAAAAACTGAAGGGATTGATATAATTTCCAGCTTGCACCTAATTAATTCTTATTGATGTTCCTCGAATATTTGCATTTGTTCACGATTTCTTAAATTTACTTTTAAGGATTTTTTAAGGTTAAATTAAGGGTTTTCCTAAACTGTTGCGCCACTGAATTTATTTATATATTAAACTTTATGATGGCGGAAGCCAATGTGGCCTGTGAGGGAACGTGAATACCTTGGCCGCTTTTACCTGACATATCGACACATAAAATTTATACCCGCCGAAACACTTGCGTGAACTTTTAGATATTATGTATTTTACTAGAACAGTTTCTAAAGCTTGAAATAATCGAAGCGCTCACAACAAAGTGTTAAGTTTATTTTCTGTGTAGTGTTTTCATAAAAAGCTCGTAAAAAATAAGTTAAGATTTGATACTCATTGACTTTTATTACTTTCACCTTCTTCAGCTTTTGTATACGGTCTACAGAATGTTTTGCACGAAACAACGAACCCGTGATGTTTATAAAAAATTAAGTTCAATTTTAATATTCTTTTAGGTCGTATAGTTTGTATGTTTAGAATGCTTTTTTAACTTCTTCTTTTAACTGAAATACCGAGTGCAATGATAAGAAACTAAATTCTCTACATTTCCAAATCAGAAATCTAAAACAAAATTTAGATCAACAAACTCTATTGAGTGTTTATTATTCTTTAGTATTGTCCACGGTAAAATACGGCATTATTTTTTTGGGGAAAAAGCACAAACAGTGCTAGAGTTTTTATAGCCCAGAAAAGAATAATAAGGTTAATTTTCAACTTGAAGCCTAAAGAAAGCTGTAAAGCAATTTTTAAAAATAAAAATATCTAAACTTTCTGGGAAGTTTACATCTATGAACTTATAACGTTTCTTTACGATTCGAATTTATTAATAACTATAACAAAAATGAAGTTAAAAACTATATTACAAGACACAATAATTTATCTATAAAACATAGAACATTCTTGTACGAAAAATGTCCTATATATAAAGGCAATAAACTATACAAAAAACTGCATCAAAATTTGAAGAAATATACAAATATAAATTCCCTAAAAAACGGCCTAAAAAGATTCCTGCTCGGAACTGCACCGTATAAAAACAATTTGTAAACCAATCGACTGTAATTGACGTTGGTAACCAATTTTAAATATTGGATCAGCACTAAATTATTATCTTATCTTATCTTATCTTATCTTAAGTGTTGTAGGCCAAAATTGGATTTACGTCAAGTGTAACGTGAGTGAAGGAGACGTTCACGTAAGCTGTTCCGCGAGTAAAAGCTAGTATAGCACAGTCATCAAAGTTCGAGTAAAAATAGAAATAATGCCTTTGTCTCTTTTAAAATACAAAAAGCAGAATTTTGCAGGTGTGCAAGAAAAAGTTCTGATTAAAAGTTGCATACTATCGAGGGGGCATTGTAGGGCCGGAACGCAACATATCACAGATGGCGTCACAGTCGAGATAGCACCTGCAAATTTATTAATTCTTTAAATGGAAACACGCATTTTGACGTGATAACGTCTTATAAATTGATGAAACACCAGCTGCTCGCACGAAAAAATGTAACGTTCCTAACGTTCCGCCTGACCCTGTGCGTGCAAGCGAGAGCGCAGTATGCTTCGGCTCAAGTTTGACAGCTACTAAAATTTAGGTTATGTATTACGGAATACGTTATCACGTAAAACTATCGTCCGTAAACCGACTTTACAGACAACCAATTTTTTTTATTAGTTCATTTAGCCTAGTCAAGAAAATATGAGAAAAATAGGCCCAAGTGTCCAAAAAATATGAGCAATAGCTTATTCGATTCGGAAAAATATTCTGAAAAAGACATTTTCTTTATTTTTTTCGCCGACATAAATTGTATTTGCTATTTACAAAAAACGAAAAGACAAAACCAGCCCCTCAGATTTTTGGCAATTACTTAAAAACTATAAGCGACAGCGGAAGTTGAAAATAAAGATTCTTAAAGAGGAGAAAATTTTCAGTAATAAAGTCCCACTCCCGGAACTCTATCTCTATTGTTTATAGTATTAATTTAAAAGTTGAAATCAGGATTCCGCGCGACCGTTACAGCTCGCGCGCAACGCCCGGTCTCAGAGTACAACATATAAAAAACTTTTTATAGTATTAAATAACAATATAAAATTTGAAAAAATGATGGTGTCATATCTTAACACTTGAAAGAATAAAGTTCCGTTGAAATTTTTTGACGTGATAACGTCTTATAAATTGATGAAACACCAGCTGCACGCACGAAAAAGTGTAACGTTCCGCCTGACCCTAAATTTGATATTCGAGCGGAATACGTTATCACGTAAAACTATCTTCCGTAAACCGACCTTACAGACAACCATTTTTTAAATTAAAAAAGTGAGGCTATTGTTAACTAAATAATTTTTTTTTTTGAAAAACCATCTCCATTGAAAACAGCAAAAAATGTTAAATAATAAATTGGCCTATAAATTTTTTACTTCATGCCCTTTTTCCGTCACTATACATGACCCTCTCGATACTTAGCAAAATTCTGACGTGATAGTCCGTTTAAAAAGGGACATCCAGTATAATAAATAGTACGGCTTTTATAATTACTTAAGTTTAAAATTGGTATATTTTAAGAAAGTAATTATATTATTAACATAATTTTAATAATATTTACGTCTTTAAAGTTATTCAGATTCTTACAAATTCACACGCGCAGATCTGAAATAAGACTGAGGATGTTTAAGTTATTATTTCTTACCTGCCGTGCTGCGGACCGACACTTCCGGAGTCGTAAGCGGAACTCGCACTGATACTGCTATCGTTGATGGAGCCGCTCTCCATTCCGAGCGCCGCGCCGCACTGATCTGTAATTCACAAAACATCACGCAATAAATTATCACTTATTTTTACAATTTTCAGTACTAAATGCGAGAAGGTTAGAGTGGAGGCGACAGAACTTCAAGCTTTAAGTTGAGAGAAAACCAGGGAGCGAAATTAAGATATTTCGAGTGAAAATTGTTAAACTATTATTAATAAATATTGTTACACACCCCCCCCCAGCTGATGCGCCAATGCTTTCTGTCGAATGTTCTCGAAGGCAACAACAATGACTGCAGGTTGCATGTTTTTGTAAAGCAGGTAGCCAAATCCCGACCTTCAAAGAATTGCATGAAGAAGGCAATGCAAGTGTAGGAAGGTTCTCGGTTCAGCTAGATGTTTCTGGAACATTCTACCAGGCGGGGGTCGAAGCTATAAATACGGCGCGAGTCAGTCAGCCGGACAGTGAGATTTCGTGTGTGAGTGAGTTCCTAGTCAAACAGGTGTCCGAAATAAATAACTAGGAAATAAATAACCAGTGCAGAGTGCGGTATAATAGACCATTGATTTCGATTAGGTATATAAATCTGGTTTAGCATAAATAATATAATGTATATAGTTAATAAATAAGTGTGTCTAACATTTACTCCTTGGTGGGATAACACGTTACAATACGGGAAGTTCGTACGTTCGGGCGGTAGTGAAGCGAAAACAACCAATCAACTGTTGTTTAGATGTCGTTTCCATAGCAACCCTGTTACATTTTTGTTAATAGTCGCGAACAGCTGTCGTGTTTTTACGTATATAACCTCAAAGCTGCTTGCTTGGAATTTATCTGTGTTGTTATGTAATTAATAAGTTATTAATTAATTAATGTATTTAATAAGCGTGCTTACGACCGAGGTAAAAAATAGTATACACCACACTGGCCGAAAGTGTGATGTACCTACTATTTATGCAGGTTTAAAGTGATGTAGTAGGAGTAATTATAATTCAAAATGTTACACAATAGTACAATAACAAATCATTCAGTCAATATTCAGATTATGTCGATAAAATGAATCATAAATAATTAAAGTGTGTTCTATTTATGTTCATTTCATGCTCATTTTATGACAGTGGTAGCTAATTAGAAACCGATACCCGTCCGTATAAAACATTTTGTAAAAACAGATACGAGAGAAATTAAAAATTAAAAAGTTATTTTTTTATATAATATACATTATACAGTATACACATTTAATCAAAAAATAATTTTTATTTTGAGATCTACAGACGGATCGACAAACGGACATCTCGAAAGTATAAGGGTTCCGTTTTTTTTGCCATTTGGCTACGGAAACCTAATTATGAGTACTATTGGTCGCCAAGTAGTCAAGATTCGACCGTAATTCATAATTTTTTTTAGTTTGGACGTTATTAAAGTTCTTTTGTCATTATATGGATTTCTCCTGAATCGATTTTATCTACGTGTCAATTCGTACACTTCCCCTCATTAAAATGAAAAGAACGACTTATGTTTCATCACAATGTGTGCGAATTAACACACTCAAATCGCTACCACATTTTTTCCCTCTCGTATTTATACAGAATGGTTTTTAAGTTGATTCTTCTTTTTTAACAGCGTGTAGAAATCAAATAGACGAACACATATTTTAAGTAACTTTTTCATCAAAACTCAAAAATAAGAGAGGAAGACTTTTCAAAGTTATAGCAAATTATTTCAATTTTATTTAATTAATTCAAAAGCCCGGTTAATACACGCGAAGAAATGATGGCACGAATCGAAAAGGCATCCCAAATAATTCGCCCTTATCACCACTACAAGCATGTACAGAAGCACGGCTACGACGCATGCATCTTTGTGTCGAACAATAACGGGGACAACTTCGAACAATTTCCGTGAATACTTAATAATGACATAACATATTTCCACAGTGACATAACATAACGCCAAGACCGACTTTAAAATTTGATAAAATTTAATAATAAATTGAAAGCTCGCTCCTCTTTCATTTTTGAGTTTTGATAAAAAACTTACTTGAAATATTTGTTCGTCTATTTCAGAGGTTCGCAGACTTTTTTTTTTCATAGACCACTTTCAAAATTTAGCTGGTTCCGGTGGACTCCCTACAGCTACATTTCTACCATATTCCCAAAACTCGACCAAAAATGTGAAGATTAGATCTAACTATGGAAATTTGCGTTGCGGCTGAGTTACAACCACGAATGGGGAGTTTTCTAATTGAAATAAGTGAGAATTGATTGGTTAATTAATTAATTGATTTCGCTGTGAGTGGATGTCAAAAAAGTAAAGTTGGCTAACCAAAAAAGTGATTCCATCTAACTTTACTGTTTTGACATCTACTCACAGCACAAGGAACCAATCAATTCTCACTTATTTCATTTAGAAAACTCCCCATTCGGAGTGGTAACTGAATATGGAATATGCAAGTTTTTACAAGTAACACTCGCTGAGCTTCTTAAAATATTATCTGGCTACATTGATAGGTAAAGTCAAGCCAACATTTAAGTTCGGCACTACCGAAAGCAGATAAATTTTTGAGTACCCCCGCTTACGAATTGTGAACCCCCATTTTTCTGTCACCCAACGTAGACCCCCTGGACCACTTTGGGAACTAAGGTTCTATTTGATTTCTACACACTGTTAAAAATCACTCTGTATATGATATGGCAAAAATATAAAATATACAGCGCTAGGCAATCGCTTTGGTCTCGCTTTACCTGTGTCACCAACGGCAAAAGTGAATGTATTTATATTATGTTGTGTGTAGGTAAATACTCGGTTACCGGCCGATATTTTTGAATATTACCTCGTACATCTATACACGCAAAGACACTTAATACGCTTAATATAAAAATAATAACACCGCAGGGAACGTAATTAATGCCCATTAAGTCATGTGACATTAAAGGGTATTAAATACACTCACAGTCTACGATGTCGATGCACCTTTTGTCCGTAAACTCAGAGTCGGAGAGAACTCGCTTGTAAACAATATTATTAAATTAAGGTCTTTTACTTTAACGTTTAATTTATTAAGAAAATTATTAAATTGGGAAATTATTGTAATTGGTTCGGAAATCGAAATCAGAATTTTTATTTTTCAAGGTCACTACACTTTTTTTCAAAAACTGTCACCATCTGTGTGTGTAGTGTGTTACGTACGTACGTACGTACGTGGTCGGTCCTTTCTTTCTAAGACGAAATCTCGAGAACAAAAAATGATATCGACTAAGTTAGGGTGTCAGTCGAAACGTATTAACGTAAATACGATCTGAAAGAATTGTTTTCAAAATCGGCCCAGCCGTTCTATTTCTTTAAACAAAAAAAAAATCAGAATTTACACAACATCTCGCGAATAAAAACATATATCGACCTATTTATTAAAATTGTTTCAGCCCTCTTTTTATTTAAACAAAAAGACTGCAAGAAAGACATTTTTAGGATTTTTTTAAATATATTTCTCCGGTCTAATTTATATTTAATATTCACTGTGGATCATATTGGGAAGTTGGCCAGGTGGACCTCAACGGTCTCACTTGTAGAGTCTCAAAATATAATCCACCTCGCAACTTGTTATAATTTATATATATTTTCAAACTAAATATTTGCGAACTTGAAACAACGTAGAGAATAAGTATTTTTAATATTCTATTATACCAACCCTTAACTTCAATTAATAGTTTAGTCAATGAGTGCTCATAAGGGGCATCTAGATGGAAAAGTCGAAAGCAGAACATTTGACTTAGGAACTTTGTTTGGACTAGTTAGGAGATAAACATACTAAAAGTCCTTGCCCCTCTAAGGTACGCCCGAAGGGGGGGAGCACAAAGAAGGTCCCGTTTTTTGGTTTTTTGCTTTCATCTCGAAAACGGTACGTCGTACGAAATTTTGTTGTAATACATAATGAAAGCTGATAAAATTCTCTACAACTTTAGCTTTCACACTTTTTATCTATCTCCAATCTTTGCCTAGCTATGAGCTCCGAAAAATGGTCGATTTTCAAAAATGTGTTAAATTCTCTGTAGCACATTGTAACAATACGAATTTGTCAAAATCATTTCGTATCGCTCATCCAAACTATTAAAAACACCCACACACTATTAAAAAATAACATATGCTTTAACCTATTGAAGGCCCTGGGCACATTAGGATTATGGGGCCCCTATGACCTTAACAGAGCACTATTTTGTTAGAATAGACAAAAAAAATAGATAAACAAGGTTCTAGATTCTAAGTCGAGGAAAGTGATATAAAATGCATATATTTAAAAGGATCACGTTCCCAATTTTAACATGAAGGACACAAAAAAAATAAGTATATGAAAAATAGTTCACTGATGATTTTTGTTTAAAACAGTTTAGGTACTTAGTATACCATTAAACTAGGGGGTCCCTATCGATCGTGGGGCCCTGGGCACGTGCCAGAGTGCCCAGTGGGAAAGAGGGCCCTGTGTGGAGGTACTCCCAGCTTATGTTATTTTTTAATAGTGTGTGGGTGTTTTTAATAGTGTGGATGAGCGATACGAAATGATTTTGACAAATTCGTATTGTTACAATGTGCTACAGAGAATTTAACACATTTTTGAAAATCGACCATTTTTCGGAGCTCATAGCTAGGCAAAGATTGGAGATAGATAAAAAGTGTGAAAACTAAAGTTGTAGAGAATTTTATCAGCTTTCATTATGTATTCCAACAAAATTTCGTACGACGTACCGTTTTCGAGATGAAAGCAAAATACCAAAAAACGGGACCTTCTTTGTGCTCCCCCCCTTCGGGCGTACCTCGGAGGGGTAAGGACTTTTAGTATGTTTATCTCCTAACTAGTCCAAACAAAGTTCCTAAGTCAAATGTTCTGCTTTCGACTTTTCCATCTAGAATTATTCGTTGCTTAAGCTATAATTAATTCAATGTCAGTGATCAAAAAAATTAAAAAGTAAATCGCCTCAAGATTTCGAGTTTTTTTGATAGATTATTATATTTAGAAACTAAAATACACACGTTTTCAAAATAATAATTTATATGTCTGAAAAAATTTTGGTGCTCGTTTTTAACATGTATCGCCCTAGATATGCGTCGAATTTAACTTTTTGGTGCCCTAGGTTTTTATAGTGAACCGTGTCCTAGTTTTTCTTTTTTTGTTGCTTTTGAGCGCAGGATCTTGGTTTTTATTAAGATCGTATCATCTTAATATTTTCATTACACTTCTACTATTTTTCATATTTGATTCAGAAGAAACGTCATCTACAATTTCATGAAGTAGTTTTAGCTCTAGGAAAAAAGTATTCTCGTCTTGTGGTGGTTCCTTAGGCCGGTGTCTAAGTGTGCCTTATTAAAATCCATCACTACTCGCGTTATCCGAAAGAATGACAATTTATTATCAATTTTATAGGATTTTCGAAGCAATTTGTACTAGTAGAAATTTGATTGGCATATTTTAATTAGTGTAAAAGTACATAATTAAAAAAATATTAATCCTGAAACTGAAAATGCGAATCACAAAATGTCGACATCGGCAAAATATTGGAAGTAATACATCATCAGTTCATTGGCATTCATTTTCCAATTGAACAACCATCAAAATAATTCATTAATGAATAGGATCGATATCCATTAAATTCATTTAAAAATTAATAAAGCTTTTTTACAATTCCAATTATATTACTCAAATATCTTTTCCCTATTGATTTAGTGTTCCAATTTATTTGTTGAACATATATACTTTTAAAAAATATCAAAAAATGTTACTTTGAATTTTTAGACCGAATTTTTGGTAAAATAGCTTCGTTAAATAGAAATATATTAAAAAAAATAATATACCACGTTTTTAAAGCGATTTAAAAAGTATGAAATAATTTCTTTACAGACATTTTTAAATTGTAGAATTTGAAACGCAAAACCGTGAAGCGCATTATTCGTTTTACCTCATAAATATTTTTTCACTAATAGCCCCAAGTTTTTCGTTTCAAATCCTACAAGTTAAAATCTCTCCGTAAAGAAATTCTTTTACATTTTTTAGTTCGTTTCAAAAACTTGGTAGATTAAACACCATATTTCTTATTATTTTTATACTTTTTAGTAAAAGAAAACTAAAAAACATCGTAAAAAAAATAATAATATGATACGTCGCGTGGGAGATCGAACCCGCAACCTTCTCGTTATCAGCACGACGCTCTAACCAACTGAGCCATAGATCAGTGAATGTTATATGCCTTACAACGGTAAACAAGTAAGAATGAATGATATGTATCTGTCCACCGGACAGACACACAAGAAAGCGAGTTAAATAAAACGTGGTAATAAAATACCGTGCTAAAAGATGTTGGATTTCAAAAAATATTTTTAAGGAAGATATATAAAATAAATAGAAACGTTTTAATCGATGCCCATTAATATTTATTGGGCGTTTGATTGAGTGAAATAAACTGTCCGAAAATCAAGACACGCGAATGTGTATATAAAATGTGGGTGCGTACTGCTTCCCTACCAGACGGAAGTATATTCTGTTGTCGAGATACTCATTTTCTATATAACGGACCACAAAATCCCGGACGTGATCGGAATGCCCCAATCATCTATTTATATAAACTTGATATTGTGTACAGTGCGCCTGTACTGTTCACGTATAGGCTTTACTCTTCAGTCTTCAAACGATAAACGGATGCTACTGAGGCGCTACAATCCTGAAAAAATGTTTCAACCAACGAGTTTTCATTGAAAAAATTATAGCGTCTTGAAAACTTCACTGTAACTGAGATAAACAACAGAGCGGGGTGGCGTAGCGATGGAGCACTAGACTCGCATTCGGAAGGTACCGGGTTCGAATCCCGGCGGGGGCAGATGTGGCTGGGACTTTTTCCCACTGCCGCTCGCCGAGAAACGGTAATTCCTGTACCGGCCATCTTGTTGAGGTTTCCCTCAACAATTCCAGATAAATATCGAGATGGTTCCTTATTCGAGGCCATGGCCGATTACATGTCAAACTCCTATGCTCAAAATTTGCCTACCTTATTCTACTTTCATTCGCCCATTGCTATTAATTAAGTTGAAGTTTAAAAATTGTAGAAAATAACGGGAAGTGTTGCAGAAAAAATAGTAATGGTGCGAATGGCGTCTGTTATGACATAAACGAACGTTAAACGCATTATTATTATTATTATTATTAACTGGGATAAACAAATCTTTATTTAGTAGGACGGATAAGCAAAATGATAA
The DNA here is from genome assembly GCA_963575645.1 of Xanthostigma xanthostigma. Taxonomy (NCBI): domain Eukaryota; kingdom Metazoa; phylum Arthropoda; class Insecta; order Raphidioptera; family Raphidiidae; genus Xanthostigma; species Xanthostigma xanthostigma. The sequence continues at coordinate 13,199,128 of OY754467.1, forward strand.
AAATATGACAGATGTACATCTTAATATTGTTTAAAGATATATTGGGTCACATGAAATCTAGCTTCTGAAGTCAATGGGGATGGTAAAACTACCCTCATAGATGTGCTTCATCAAAGATTTTTAGAACCTGTAAATGTAAGTGTAATAAAGAAAATAAAATTTCTGTTAACGCGTGCGGTGACGCTGGTAACGACTAATATTAAGTATTATGATATTTGCTATTCGTTTACATGGCTACCTATATACCTAATATGTTAATCTAATTTCTTTTTGACAAGATTTACAGAACAAATGAACAGTTGATTTTTTTTCAAAATATTTCCGAAATTACTAAGTGAAAAAAAATGTATTTACAAAACTTTCTTGAAAAAAATAATAGAATAATAAACCGTTATAAAAAGTATACCATTATAATATTACAAACAAAGTTATAGCATATATCTTTTCTGTGCATGCGCCGATTTTTCCCAAAAACAATAGGGCTCTTCATGTTTGCGTATTAAACATCTTTCTAAAATTTGTTTTCAAGCCGCTCATATATTTGACCTGTATTGTGCTCACAGACAAACAGACTAACAGAGTTTTTCCAAAAATATGTTTTTTTGGATTCGGGAGACATCAAAATTAAAATGATTGTATACCTAATTTTGAAAACTGAATTTTGACCTAAATTATGACCATTCCCCACTTGTGGAGTTTGAATGGTAAAAAATCGAAAAAAGGCAGTACTGATTACTATTCAACTTCAAAATCATGTTGAAACACATTTTTCAAAAGACGTAGTTTACGGAAATCACTGCGATATAATCAAAGCCGAACCCACCCGGTATTTTTAATGGCAATCTGACTTCTTTTTTACCCACGACGGAACGAAGAAGGCATTTGTGTTTAGGGTGAAAGATTGTTTGTTGACATATATTAAACCAGTTTATTTAAATTAATAATGTCAAAAAGATTCAATATTCGGAGCTGGCGATGTAGCGTGCTATCAGAGAAGCGCATCAGACCAACCTATTGTACAGTCAGACAACATAGAAGAGATTGTGGCGACATAATGTACAATAACGTTCTGTCCTCATTTCACGTTATTGCATTTCATACGACCGCTAGGCGACTTGATTTTGAAATTTGATCATGTGATGCGTCGTCCGCGACATCGCCTAGTATCTTGTGACAGAACGTCAGAACAAAATCGCTGAGTTCAGTCCAACATTGGACTGAAAAATATTGTTCTTTGCGATTGTAGCATATTTGAATGTAGGCCCCGTAAAACTTGTCTGTTACTGTTACAAAAACGAAACGTTTTGTAAATATAATATTAAAAGAAAATATATATTTTGTTATATAAACAAACTAGCCGTTACCCGCGACTTCGCACGCGATTGAGACGAAACACGGATGCATATTTGGCATAGTTATTCCTTTCTCGACGTAGACTCTACTAACAAATTTCAAAATTGATGACATTCGCGTGATCAACGTCCTGACAAACCTTGAAAATGACACCCATGCGTTGATTTTTAAACTATTTTTCTCTTTTCACCCTCTGAAGGGGTTGTTTTTAAAAAAGCATGAAACATGCGTTTATTTATTTGTTGACAGGAGTAATCCTGCGCATTTTCGAATCTTATACGATATCTCCATGCAAATTTTGAACCCCGTTACACCCTTTTAGGAGTTTAGTTTTAAAAAATCTGTTCCTAGCTGATGTAATAACCATATGTGTTATTCTTGTTGAACCTAAAGACATTGGGTCACTGATTTACTAACGCGCATACGTCATACCAGTCAGACAATTTTTGTATGAAATGTTTCCAAATAGATGGAGTTGTTTTTTTTTTGTTTTATTTTTGTACAAAAAAATTAAAATAATGATTTATAAGAGCTTTTTATTATTAAAAAAGCCAAGTAAAATAAAAATAAATCAAAATAAAATAGAAATCCTCAAGATTACCACGATAATTCAATAGAAATAACAATAGGTCATATGCATGTATTTTTTTTATATTTTTAATAGATTATTTAGTCAACCATAATACGGAAAATAATTGATAATCATTTAAAAATGTAATATTATCACAAGAAAAAAAATATGAAATTTCACATTCAAAAATAGACAGTTTAAACAATCGGCCATGTTGGCGGGCTTATGTGACGTCACGATATATGATGCATGTCAACTTTGATGTCAAATTGTCAATGTTCTAAATGAAGTTTATTTGTTGTTTTCTCTAAATACTGACGTAATCTTACTGTGAGACGACCCAGTCGCCATGGAAACTGTTATTGATATATACTCTGACGTCACGCTGCGTTTTGAAAATTCGAAAATAGCGCGTATTTTCTACGTTTCTATTTTATTATTTGTATTTTTTTCAGTGATTAGATTAATAAAATAACCATTACGATATGATCAGGAACTAAAATATATTTCAAAATAAAAATTTAAACCAATTTGGAGTCTCATGCATATGACCTATTAATGCAGTCATGGCTAACTCTGATCAAGTACTTTTTCCCAATGCTAATTTCCCTATGTGCACCTTACGTGTTTACATACTGTATGTAGTAGTATAGATATTTTACATATACAAAACAAATGCAGGCTTTTTGAAAACTGACATGTGACTTTTATGAGCGCAATGAGAGAAAACATTTACATTTCAAATACGTATTGTAGATTATTAAAGATGATTGACAATCAGTGTCGAAGATTCACATTGCAATTTGAAATGAATCAATTAATAGCTAGTCAAAGCTCTGACGAATTTAGTCTTCAGAGAGATATGAATGTTTGTTTAACTTCCATGAACAGATACGATGGAAAGTAGATATGAAACTTTTTTGACTTAAATTTACTTTTGGTAATATGTCGATGCGAACTCATATATTGTCAGCAAGAAATCCGCTGCCGTCTCCAGTGTGTTATTGAAACGACGTTCTAAAAATCACTTTTTATTGCAATACATATCGAACTTCGACGTTTCATATGTGAATTTTTTTCGTATATAGATTTAAAAGATGCAGTCGTAAGAGATATGGATGTGATAAAATTTCAAAATTAGTATTTTCTGAAATTAAATTAAGGATGTTCCTGTTTTCATTTTAAATATGTGTCCTAATTTTAAACATTCATAAATATATATTACGCGCAACATTTTAACTTAGAATAAAAAAAAAGAATGAGACCTCTTCAAATTAGTTGTACTAATGGTCGCCAATTGGTCGAAATTAAAACGTACATAATTCATCAAATTTTTAGGTATAAATGTTATTGAGGTTCTTATATAGACTTCTCGTGAATTAATTTTACCTGTGCTAATTCGTACACATCGTGATGGAACATATAATGTGCACTTCCCGTCATTAAAACGAAGAGAACAATGTATTTTTCATCACAATGTGTGCGAATTAACACACTCAAATCGCCACAACAACTGTTTTACTTCCCACATTTATCTATGATTACTTAAAATATGTCGACTAAAGACAATATAAAATATAACATACAAGCGAAATTTTACATTCAGTTTTTATTCCAACTGTACTTTTCAAACACGTTTAATAGAAATTTTACAGATATTAAAATCTTTGATTAACGTCTGAATAGAACTCTTCAAGTAAATAAAATTGTATACCAATTTTTCTCAGACCAAACGATATATTGAAAAAAATGATAAAATTACAAATCAATATAACACAAGATGACGTTTCGATCCGGATTTGGATCTTCTTCAGAAATATCTAAAAAATATAAAAATTAATTAGTATTAATTAAGTAATAGATTTCACGCAGGATTGAAACTTTGAATGGTTCAAAAATAATGACAAATTTTTCATTATTTTTGAACCATTCAAAGTTTCAATCCTGCGTGAAAAAATTATTCAAAAATAATGACAAATTTTTCATTATTTTTGAACCATTCAAAGTTTCAATCCTGCGTGAAATCTATTACTTAATTAATACTAATTATTTTTATATTTTTTAGATATTTCTGAAGAAGATCCAAATCCGGATCGAAACGTCATCTTTTGTTATATTGATTTGTAATTTTATCAGTTTTTGTCAATATATCGTTTGATCTGAGAAAAATTGGTCGACAATTTTAATTATTTACAGATATTTCTTAACTACTAACCCTTCTTTGGAATATTTGACAAAACAGATACAATTATAATGAACTAAAGCTTAATACACTCAGTTGTCGAGCGTTTACAATCTATCGTTAGCTACTTAAACGAATTAGGTCATAATATTAACTATAGGTTGGCCATTAACACGAAACAATTTTCAGTAAAAACTTAAAAACGTAAAATAGCTGGTGACGTTAAAAACTAGATTTGGTTCACATGCTACATTTTCATCCCTAAAGCAACAATGATAACACATAAAGATTTGCAATATAACACAAGCAGTAGCATAATATGTGATAGTATATCTACGGTCACACGGCAAGCTGGATTATGTCACATTTTATCGTTTAAACATACAGTCCAAGATACAGTTCGAAGTCATTGTGGTGTAATGGTTAGCGTGCTGGCCTTTGGATCTCTACTCAATGATATTTTGTGATGACGTTCAGATCCAGCTTTGATATTTAATGATTCTGTCCAAATATCTCCCTACCCAGTGAGGGCTCCGTACTATTCGTAAAGATGTATCACTTTTGTCATAAACAGTTATATTGTTGCGTGCTCCCTATTGGGACGACTATGGGCTCCATAGAATGTTCCGGACCACGACAACAATAGAAAGCAGGTAAAAACCCGACCTTCTTAGAATTGCCTGGAGAATGCTATGTATGTAAAAAAGGTTGAGATGCTTCCAGAACATTCGATAGGCGGAGGACGAAGCTATAAAATGCGAGCAGAGTGGTTGGCAGTCAGTCAGTTGGTTAGTAGGTACAGTAGATTACAAACAACTGTGAAATAAATTGTTCAGTGTCGGTACAGTAAGACCAAAGTAGCTGCTAAGAGAGAAGATAAATGAGCTGTGTAAACCATTGAGTGCAATTATATAAATCTAGTTCTACATAAATAGCTTCTGTGTCGTAAATAATCGTGTGAATATAGGTAATAGACAAGTGCGCATAAGTGTACTAGATAAACTTCAGTGTGTTTGTGTGTTGTAAATATTTTGTGTACATAATTAGGACTTTATATTCTACTGTAACTTAGTTTTCTATTTTATTATTTGGAACTGTGATTATTTTATTTCTGTTAACGTTATTATTACTGTTTGCAAAAGTACGCTTTCGTTGTGTGTTTAACTGTTTATTATTGTAAATAAATATAATTTCCACCACGGACTAGAACACTTTTGTTACAATATTATTTTTTTGGTTATTCGCTAGGCCTAAAACTATAGGAATGGAAAGCTCAGGGATTTAAACCAGTATTTTAAAAATTGAAAGGGTTTTGCCAGCAATTCACAATATAAAATATTAATGTAAACAGCTTTGTTTCAGATCAAGATAATTTTAATCCATAGTATGTCTCGTCTAAAAATACGAGACGGAATATGCATCTCGTATTGATATTTCTCGTCTCGTAGAGTTCAGCTGAGAAAAATCTTCGTTTCGGTGGCAATATACCAAGAAATGGGTCTGTCTGACCCTAAAATATAGCTAATTTAAAAAACGCAAAAAATTTAAACATAATCGGTTTTGGTCTTGTTTCCGAAGATATACGTATGTAGGTGACTACATTGTAGATATATACAGTTGTATTTTATATTGTTGCTATTTTTTGTACTTAAAAGCAGCGGGTCCGCCGTAATAGCCCACGTAATGGCCGTTCTGAATGTTGTTTTGTGAGTAGTTTTCACACTAAACTACATCGTTATTTTCATCTACGTACTTCCAAAATAAATAATGCATGTTCGTTTCCCGTTTCATGACTCTTATGTCACAATACCTACAATTATTGCACTGGAACTGCACTACCTATGATTAAAGAAGTTTTATTATTGTAGTCAATGTCAAAACAAAAAATAGATAAAATAAAATATTTGTTAAAAAAGACACATTTTTATTGAAATGCACTAAAAAGGAAAACAATTTTTAATAGTTTAGTTTTATAATTATAAAAGCCTGGATTATAAAATCTGTGGTAGTTTATTAGTCACAAACCACGCTATTATAATAATTTATGAACCTAAACTATTAAAAATTACTTCTCCTTTCTAGTAAATTTCAATAAAATGCTTGTCTTTAAAAAGATTTTTTTACTAATAAGTACATTATTTTACTATTTTTAGTCTTTAAAATTTTTTAGTAATAAAACATTAATTCATTACGACTAATTGATTATTTAATTCTCAAAAAATCATTGAATCGTGTATTGTCATCAGGAATAAATATGTGTACAAAATTTCAAATCGATTGTATATGTGGCATCCGCCATATTGGATGTGCAATGACGTCATATAGCTAATAGTATTCCACTCGTCAAATTCTTTCATTAGATACCCATGTCAAGAGGATTGTGAAGAAAAATGTAATCCGCCATCTTGGGGCGTCCGCTATATTGTGCAAAATTTCAGAGCTCTAGCATAATTAGATCAAGTCTAAACTTTGATTGCAATTTTTGAACCACACTAGCACACGATATACTGACAGAACTGACAAGGTAAGGTAAATAAAAGCTTGTAATAAAATATGATGGTAGGTGCCGAGTACGATTATATTCGTAAATGTAAGCATTGCGCTAGAGGCTAAAAATGAGATTATTCGTGGCACATACGTAGAAATTCTAGTATCTGGCGTGTGAAACAGGAACGAAAAAATAAGTTCAAAAACTAAAACCCGAGTACTGAAAAGTATGAAACAAGAAAATATTCTCATCTGAGGATAGCCGTGGTCATACGCCACCTACCCTAACAAAACATAAGCGATCATATTATATGAGATGGCATATGACTACGACTATGCTTGCAGATGAGAATATTTTCTTGTTTCATACTTTTCAGTAGTCGGGTTTTAGTTTTTGAATTTCTTTTTTATTTAAATTATTATTTTTTTGTACTTATTTTTTATTTGTTTTCATTTTGCTCCCCTCTGGGACCAAAATTCAAAAATAAATGTAGCCTATGTTACCCGGGCCATAATAACGAATCGATTGACACCTTATTTATCAAAATCGGATGAATTATTTTGACACTACGGTGGAACATCCGTAAATACAACTCATAACCCTTAATTTTGGCTTCGCCGTAGTCGGGAAAAAAGTAGTTTGGCATATAAAGAAAATAAAAATTTATCGTGTAAAAAAAATTTATCAGTAAAAATTAAATGCAGAAACAATATTATTACACAGATGCATAATTTAGGACATTATTATTAAAATCCAAATACTCTTAGCTCAAAAGTTAATAAAAACCGTTCATAAAAAAAAACAAATGTAACCGCCAACAGCGTAGACTAAGTGAAAATATTTATATATCCTTTGCCTTTCTAAATCTACTTGGCACTACAGGGAACACAATGTGTTCCAAGCCTACAAGAAGCCTAAATCTTATGAAAAAATCGAATTCCTGAGTCACCGGATTTACTGGCATTATCTATATCCCATGAAATGACATCCCTGAAAATTGTATATTTGTAAAAATGTAGAAGTAGCTCACATAAATTTAATCATGCAAAATCTTTTTATTATTTGCGCACATAAACATTACTACGTCGTAACTTCGTAGCTAGGCAAATACCGCTGAAAATGAACAAAATATTAAATGCAACTAGCTGGTCATAAAATTATATTCTAAACAGTGCACTTTTACATCTAAAAGAAGATGCGTATTTATAGACACTAGTCTATGACAACAGAGCATGTCATTCTTGACATTAAATGCTAATAGTTTTTGATTTTTAATTAATGAATAAAAAAGTTGTCCCGTAATTTTATTAAACTTTCAACAGTTGCTATCAAAAACAAAAAAAAATATAGCAACTTGCAATTTGGCAAAGTTTATGAGAAAAAAACGTAAATTTTTAACAAAATTGGTTGTCTGTAAAGTCGGTTTACGGACGATAGTTTTACGTGATAACGTATTCCGCTCGAAGGTCAGGCGGAACGTGACACATTTCGGAACGTGACACTTTTTCGTGCATGCAGCCGGTGTTTCATCAATTTATAAGACGTTATCACGTCAAAAAGGCGGTTAACAAAAATATAATAATATAAAAATTCGTTTTTAAATTTTTAAAACGACAATTTCATAATAAAAAAAAAATGTTCAGAAAAAAATTGAATAATTGCATTTTATAAAGGACGTTCTTGTACTAGTTATGAGCATTTAAAGACAAAAGTAGAATTTTTGCTTGATATTTCGGTTTGAAACAATTAAAAAAGTTTTTATGCTTCACTTGAAATGTATCTGAATTTTTTTAAAGACATGATGCAATTTTCTAAAAAATCAAAGGATCACTTTTTCTTACTCTATGAAAAATTCTCACTGTTCGCTAAAAATTATAAACAAAATTGAATTTTTGAATAAAAAATTAGAAAGTACTGTTTTTAAAAAAGTTCTATTTTTTAAAATCCGATCCTTTTTCGAGATAATTAAGCGATTTAAAAATTACAATATTTTCGAATTTTTTTATCTGATCGCTAAATGTACCTATATAATCACTTATCGATAATAATCACAAACACGCTTTCGGTAACGATTAGTCACGTTCTCATTTTCTACGCATCTTTCAGAGGGTAACTTGCTCGCCTCTTATACAATTTACACCCTAAAGCCAACTTTTATGACAGCTTAATTCCCACCATGTATGAATAAGCGAAATAGATTGTATCAAACTATGAATTCTCGCCCGTAAATTTATAATATCTGTGTCGCTATAGCTTTAAAGCTTTCGTGGCTTATAATTAAACCCTTATCTTTACTTATTATATTTTAAATGCAACAGAAGTTAAATAGCATTTACTTTTCACTGCACTTATGCTTGCATACCTGTTAACTATGAAATTACTTACAATGTCTTTGAAACTGTGTATCTACAAAATATTAAATTTGAACTTTAACCACATTTTTATGTGAAACATCTATTGGCGCATTACTGCCATTCGCAGGACTGAATTTACTATAAGTCCCGCCCTGGGGCACCGTGAAAAATGCCGGCCCATTACCTTAATCCTACATAAAATGGGATAAAGGTTCGGTATACAATTTTCAAATAAATAGAATGATTTATTTATGTCAAAAATCTTTTTTTTTACTAATGGGATAATTAGAAAAAAACATTTTTAGTATTAAAAATCGTAAGTTGACCCCCCATTTTACTTTTTCCGTTTTAAAAACAAAAACAGAAATCTGTGACACATTGTTTACATACATTACTGAGGTTATTATTATAGAAAAAATCGCGTCCAATCGATTCGGACGTCTGTATCATTAGTCGTTTAGAAGTTATAGGGTTTTTAAGTTTTTCTCAAATAATAAGTATAAATAAATGCTGATATCTCTGAAACTAAAAGTGATGCAGGTTCGCCGATAGTCGGAATCGATTCAGCTTGTCTTTTCTTTTTCTATAAGTTAGGTTAAACGGGCCAAAATCGCTTAGTGCCTTAAAAAGTTTCAGATTTTCAAAACGCATGAAAACATGAAAATATTTACGATATTTGAAAAAATATATAAATATCTCAGATATGCTTATTATTGACGTGTCGTATAGAAAAAAGTATGTTGAATCGATTAGGCCTAAGCGTAAATTCGTATCTCAATTAGCTTAGAAGTTTTTTAAATGTTAAACAATTAAAACTGGCTATATCTCCTAAACTAAAAAAAACACACAGGGTTGTGGATGGTCGGAATCGATTCAGAATGATTTTTGACGTGATAACGTCTTATAAATTGATGAAACACCGGCTGCACGCACGAAAAAGTGTCACGTTCCGCCTGAGCCTGAGCGTGCAAGCGAGAGCGCGGTATAAGCGATAGAGAGGCACGATCAGCCCAAGCGTCGGCTTGTACGCATTTCAATGTTTCTTTATGAAGTTATCACGTAAAACTATCGTCCGTAAACCGACTTTACAGACAACCAATTTTTTCTATAAGTAGACCTTCATAGTCAAGCAATTTTTTTGTATATGCTCTAATAAAACATGAGAAAAACGAACATTTGCCGTTGGCACTGTATGTATTTAGTAATACATTCACTATAAAATTGACTAATTTGTGTCGGATATTTGCATAATTTTTTTTATAGATAATACAAACAGCAATTAATCAAACATTTTTTTTCATTTCTTAATAATAAAAGAGTGTTACTTTTTTAGAAGAGTACAGATTTATTTTAATTTCTGTTGATTTTAATTTAACGGTATGATTGAATGAATATAAAAAAGCAGCATTACCAAGCTAAACATACAAGCCGAAAAACAGAACACCAATCAGTCGTTCAATAAAAAAGCCGTAACTCTTTTAAAAAGCACTGTGAAATCATTGGCTATAAAATTTAAAATAAATATTATAAAGAGAGACACTAGACAGTCTTGCAATGTAAATTGTAAACCATAAAAACGTTAAATAAACAATACGCCGTCAACATTTTTTATGTGCTTCTGCCTTTTTGAGATACATTCACAGTTAGACACATGTCTTTTTGTATGAATATGTTTGTATTACTTTATACATCCCCCTTGTGATTGGTCTGTCAACATCAATGTATAACCGAAAGATGAAACCAAAAGGTTACATCTAAACAAAGTAAATGCGGCATCGATGACTGTATTAGAGAAACGTTTAGAATTCTTGATTTAGATTTTACTTGTATTTGAATTTGTATCACAAAATAATTTACTACCAACTTTAGTAACATCGAGAAGTAACGCACCTGTCTTTTCAGAAATGACAACATATATTTTTTTTTATTTTTGAAATCTTTATTTTTTCTCTATATAAATTCACATAAAATTTCTATTCGAGAAAAACATTATCAATTTATGAATTAGATATACAGCATTAATAACCATTAATAATTTATTTATGTGTAAAGTACTATCTTAAGAAAATTTTATATGAATTTATAGAAAAAAATGAAGATTTCGAAATACAAAAAAATTTACCTCAGCAGTTTCCGATAGCAAATCCCGAGTTGAACAAAAAACTATTTGAAATTTTTCTTGTATCTAGCAGGATACACGAATTATTCACTGTTACCACTTTCAGTGAACAAACTGGATATCTGCAATACAACATTTGATACTTATTATGTAGTTAATAATAATTAATCAATGGTATAATTCTAAATTATCATTGTCTCATGCCCATTTACAATTAAATATATAAGCTACTAATCTTGGAACAAATTTATTCGTAGCAATAAAATTTACTTTCAATTTACCAACCAAGTTATCAGGTAAAATACTTGAAGAATAAATACACACTGCACTATACTCCTTGCTCTTTTTGTTAAATATTTTGACGTTCACCCAAAAATCAGACTGATGGCGTTAGTGTAAACGACAAAAAAAAGTTTCACAAAATAATAACGTTTTCTCCTAACCAAATTGCACACAAAACTTCCACTAACTATAATCTTTTACAACTATACACTTCACAAAAGGTTAATAAACAACACATAAATAAATTCACAAGAGCAAGTGTAGATATAATACTCCACGTTTATAGGTTAGGTTTTATGATCTATGTGGCGGCCATTATAAATTTATTAGGTGAATAAATATTTATACCCTGAAAGTAAGACAGAATAGATTTAAACCTGTAGCATAATTATGGTTGGTGGATTGAATTATCGCTATTTATTCGGAGGAATAGCTACCTGAATAACAAATGAACAGCATAAATAACTACTTACGTTCAGTAAATAATAATTCAGAATCTAACATAGTTCGATGTACACATCGCATCGCATTTACGGAACACAAGAAAACACGAGCATAACTCAGCTGTTTGAAACTGTCAACTTTTGATTGACATGTTTGTGTACATTGCATACTCACATCACTTTTAAAGCCTTTGTAGTTTCTAGTTACTTCCACACATGTGATTCACATATTGACTAATCTGTTTCACTAGTTAACACTTCTGAACTTTCATTTCCTAGAAGATACATTATTTTGAAAAAAGTTACCTTCTACATGTTAAAAGTGATGATAGTTTTGGCTCAAGCCAAAACGTCATTTCATGTCATATAGCTATCATGTCCAAATGTGTTTTTTATATCCATAACCTAGTTCACACTCAGATAAATGTTTTTATACCACTCAAAACTGCACACCTATATGTTATCGGTATTTAGAAAAAGGCGAGCGGCTTCTCTGCCATATTGGATGCTGTCATCACAACATTGTAATAACTAAAGACCGCTGCACACGAGACTAGAAACGCTGCTAGAAATGCTGCTAGGATAGTAGAAGAGCCGAACCTAAATCGACCTTCACCGAGCTGATAATAGAATGAAACATATTTTATTATGAATTTAGTATATTAGAAAATATATTAAAAATGGGTTTGCTAAAACAATCCTGGGCAGACTATTTTTAATTATTAAAAAAAAATGATTATTTATTAAATGTCGCAACATCAAGATAATAAGAAAATTTTGTACTGACTGAGTATAAAACGTATAAAATGTGCAGCCGTTGGGTTGTCTATTATTTACCTGGGCGAACTCTGGGTTGTCAGGTATAAACAGGTATGTCGATGCAAGTTACTTTCACTTGATTGGATAATAGAAAAAATTTTATATCATCATAAGCGCTGTTTTATTGCGAACACGTTGATATAGGGTTGTCTGCGAAAAATTCGGTCCTATTAGGGGTAGACTGGGTACGGAGTTGGATATGACGTCACTGCAGGCTGCCTTGCTAGCTCAGAAGATAGGTTTTAAAATTCGAACAGGAGCTATTTTCCCTGCTAGATCTGCTGCTAGGTATGAGCAAGAACCAATCAGGAAGCAGTATCTTGTCACGTGGGCACTTGAACAAACGCCCACAAACCAACATGGCGTTAGTCTGCTCAGAGTCAGATACAACAGACACGTTTATATTCGAACTGTCTTGCTAGCTCAGAAGATAGGTTTTAAAATTCGAACAGGGGCTATTTTCCCTGCTAGATCTGCTGCCAGGTATGAGCAAGAACCAATCAGGAAGCAGTATCTTGTCACGTGGGCACTTGAACAAACGCCCACAAACCAATATGGCGTCATTCTGCTCAGAGTCAGATACAACAGACATGTTTATATTCGAACTGTCACTGCGCGCGCACCGAATCTACCTGCAGAGCAAGCTTGTAAAGACGTCTCGTGAAGCGAGCACGTAATAGCAATTAAGAAAACCCGCGCTAGAAAACTATAGTAGGCAAATCTAGCAAGGTAGCAGCGTTTCTAGCCTCGTGTGCAACGGCCTTAAGTCCGTTGCACACGTATGTACTGTTGGATTTTTAAAAGAAGACCGGTCTATGGAATGTAGTCCTATGACCTTATTGCAGAAAAGCGCACATGTATTTTATATTAGTAAAAGGTAATGATCCTGGAACCGCTTCTATGCAATAAGGGAGTCCAGTCGACCAAACGTGTCGCAATTGTCGTATCGCGATAATTGTACTATTGCCATAGCTGTACGACTACACAGCGACACTTGCTAACAGTACAAAAAAATCATACACCAGACAGTACATAGGTGTGCGTTCACGGACTAAGTTGAGGGGTGTTGTCTGAATATCATCAAAATGGAAAGTAAAAAGGGAAAAACAGTTAGAAGTGGCGCTAGGGAGCTCATAGCGAATGTAATTAAAATGTGCGAGTTAGAGCTCAAAATAATGCCTTAAAATTTAAAGCTATACATTGTTTGCATGCCTTGCTATGCGCCGCCTATGAATTCCGATAATTTGGGAACACATCAACGACTTCTTGCCCTTTCCCCACCGGTCTTCTTTCGCCGATCGCACAGTAGCTGCTTTTGTGCTCATTGGATTTTTTTAATCGTAAAATTTAATAAATCTCTTTTATTCGAAAAATATCAAAAATACAGATGAAAAAAAATTAAAGAAATTTTAATATATTTGCAAAGTGGACAATAAGAGCTTTTCTTCTGTTTTGCTTTTAGCTTTTATAACATTCCAGTGCGTTCATATTATTTCTACCTGCATGGAACGAGACTGGAGATATTAATGTTACTGTATAGTTTATGCACAGGGTTTCGAAAAATGTCAGTAAATTTTTCTAAATGAAAAAATAATTCCATATTTATTTTATCACCAAAAACATTCGTTCTGTACATATGAATCATGAAGTCTGTACCCAGGAGACCTAGCTTTCTATGCTTGCCGTGTTTCGAGACGGACCGTTTTCTGGCGCACGCGAGATGGCACTGTTATCACTATCTGGGAAAACTTCGGTTCTTTCCACCTGTTTTCGCTATAGTTAACAAAGTTAACTTCATAGACACTACACACATGTAAGCCATGAACGTGTGTGCATTACCCAGTAGCTGATGCCATATAGTGGTTCATGCGACAGATATCGGTCCATCACTACGCTCGAGCTGGGTCTACTGGTTACAGACTTCGTGATACGAACTATTCATTTTCCTATTTGTATATTTTTGATTTACCTCGTTGGTTTAAAAATAAATTTCGGCTCTCCAATCATAGCGCTCCACACATGTGTAAATTATTAATAACTAGCGGTCCCGCCCGGTTTCACCCGGGTGCAAAAGAACGAATGGGGAAGGAAGGGACATGAGTACGCACATTCATCTTAGTTTACCGAGATTAATGTTGTGTCCAAACTTCATAATGATCGGCGTTACCGTTCAAAAGTTTTGTCGTTAAAAAGCAGTATTTATACTTTTTTTAAGTAATAAATATTTTAATATAATAAATATTTAATTGCAAACACTATAGGAAAATTAATGTTAGGTATATATATGTGCCTATAGTTGTACCAGTTTTCAAATGAGCTATTAATTAGGTTTATTTAATTTTAATTAGTCGTAATAAAATTTTAAAAAACTTAAATGCAAACCTTAGAAGAAAGCAATGAAGAAAATAAAAAAAAAAATAAAAATATATTCGCCGACATGGGGCTTGAACCCTAGACCCTGCCATTAAGAGTCTTACATTCTACCGACTGAGCTATCCGGACCTGTACTCTTGACGCGCTAATATTGCAGTATTTAGTTAAGGCATTTCACCTGATAATATTTGTCGGACGGACTAATTTTGAGATACACCTTGCAACATTTTTCATTTTTGTTCCGCTCCAATTAGTCGTAGCGTAATATTATATAGCCTATAGCCTTTCTCGATAAATGGGCAATCCAACAAAAAAAAAATTTCAATTCGAACCAGTAGTTTCTGAGATTAGCGCGTTCAAATAAACAAACAAACTAACTCTTCAGCTTTATATATTAGTATAGATAATTGTTACTGTGTATTTAATTAATTAATTGATAACGTTTTTCTCGAATATCTTCTTATGTAACCTTATGAAAATTTTATGTGAATTTATAGGGAAAAAATGGACATTTCGAAAATTAAAATAAAAATATATATATATATATGTTGCCGTTTGAGAGAAAAAGCATGTAACTTCCGGTTGAGTTTGAAGTACAAAAAAATATACCTCAACAGTTTCCGAAAGTCTCGAGTTGAACAAAAAACTATTTAAACTTTTTTTGGTATCAAGTAGGATACACGAATTGTTTACTGTTACCACCTTCGGTGAACACACTTCTAAATTATGCTATTAAATGTCCTGTTTACCTGCATACTGTATAAAAATATTTATTGAAACTTGAACTATACATAAAAAAAATTTGTCAGCAAAAAGAATGTAACGGAATCGAAACATTTGAATTGGTTTTCGATTTTCTTCGTATATTTATATTGTATAAGTGCGACATACGCTAAGCTGGAAAGGGGTGTGCAGTTTCTATTGAAATACTTGAAAATAAAACGTTCAGACACTAACCGATAAATGGGTTTGTCGAGCCCTGAATTCCCATACATACCACATCCATATCATATGCACTCTATTTTCCGGTACAGAAAAGCAAAATCGCGTATCACTACTTGTTCCGCTGTTCGTGACAACCGCTTAACAAAACAAACATGGCGTCGTCTAAAAAAGTAGATTGCATTTTCCCAGAATAAAAGAAAGGTACATCAGAAATAGTGAATGACTTAAGAAAAATAAATTTTAACTGAACGTGACTTGTATTATAATAAAACGAGGGTCCAGTTCAATAACTCGAGATGCACCCGAATATTGACTTTTTTTTGTCATAGAAAATGCCAAATTTTGACGGTCAAAAAAAAATTCCTCAAAAACACGTAAAAACTTTTCGTCTTTCACTGTCATTAATTTTTGAATCTAACCAAACAGAAATCACATATACATGTCATAGCAGCTGGTGTAGAATTACTGTATTATTATCTCCCTTTGTATACACGACCCCGTAATTGTTTTGTAAAGAACTCCGCCCAAACGCCCTCCTCTTTGCACTGTGCAAAAAAAAAAAAACGCCATCGCATGGACACGACCTCATGATTAATTTTTAAAGAACTCCCTCCAGACTCCTTTCCCTTTTCATTGCGCAAAAAAAACGCATCGCATCGACACGACTCCGTAATTGTTTTTTAAAGAACTCCTTCCAAACGCCTTCCCCTTTTCGGTATATAAAATAATAATTGTGTATTTTCAATGGATACTTTGCACATCGAGTTATCGTACTCTAACCATAAAACGATAATGAATTGAAGTTTATCATTATTATGATATTATTGATGAGTTTTACCTATAAAAAAGACGTGAATTTGAAACTGTGTTTTTTGGTGAAATTCTAGTTGTATTCGTCAAAGTATAAAATCTATATAGAATATGCTTGCAGATCTAGATCAATACAAGTGATGTTAATAAAAGAGTATTAAAAATGAATCAATGCAATGGCTTGGCATCTCAATCATGATAGAAATTAGAAATCTACGGTAGATTATAGATGCGGAAAGTTTGTAGCATCTTAATAACCGACCAATAGTGTCAAGTCACTGGTTCAATTTTTACAATCACGGTTTTGGGACAAACGTATCAAATACCGAACTAAAGTTTCTTTGTGTTAATTTTATTTAACCTTAAAATGTTTTCTGTACAATCGAAAACATTTCAGCACTAGCCATGAATAAAACGACAAAAGATTATGCAAGCATTGCTCACCTAGCTAGCCTTCCATTACAGCAGCTATTTCCAAATCAAAAAGAGAGCGAGAGAGAGAGAGATATTGTAGATTATCCACGTTCGACAGTTGATGTTTAGCGTTGAAAATTTCAATACACATCAATCACAAGTCACATAATGAAATTTATTTAGTTATTTATAGACGCTCGACAACTAAGATCATTAGTATCTAAATTAAAGTTAATCATCCACAATTTAACACTATTAACAAATTTTAGAAGGCTTAACAAAACAAAATTGCATACTCAAGGACGCGAGGCCGAAAACTCAGCTGTTCACTTTTGCACGTACAAGATATGCGTATACGAATGAGTATGGTGTACAAAATAAGCCTAGAAGATGTACAAGATTTTTTTATTATTTATACCGCACTTGTACACGAAAGTCTACTACTTATCGGGTTTAAGAACAAAATGTGACAAACAATCATTGAATTATTTTGACCTAAATGAATGTCAAACTACATACTTTTCTTATGTAACAACGCCAACACGTAAAATCAGATATTCTTTCTCTCTTGTTATAATAATTTTGTGCAGGCAAATAAACTTGGATAGTGGATATACTATTTCTTTTTCTTCTATACTAATATTATAAAGAGGTAAAGTTTGGATGTAGGAGGTAATCTCCGAAACTACTCATCCGATATCAAAATTTCTTTCACCAATATGTTTAAAATCAACTTTCAGGATGAACATTGAACATAGGCTACTTAATATATTATTGCGTTAAAATAAAAGCTTTATCGCGGAGACCAACTTTGCAACGTAAGTTGGCGAAAAAACGGCGGCAATCTACAAATTCGGGCGAAGCCGGACCGGGCCGCTAGTCTATACAATATATATGTTAAAGTAAATGTAAACTCTTGGGAAGTGTACACATTTACCGTAAAATTTGCCGGAGAATGTGTACATTAAATGTAGATATTGCGGCAAATGTACACATTCTCCGGCACATTTTACGGTAAATGTGTACATTTCCCAAGAGTTTACATTTACCGTAACATATATAAAACAGGCCCCTCGCCGCGTCTGTCTGTCTGAACGCGATAAACTCAAAAACTACCGAACGTATTCTCATACGGTTTTCACTAATAGAAAGAGCGATAAACTAGGAAGGTTTGTGTATATAATTTGTAAATATTTTGCACAGATGCCACAACCGCTCTTGATTTTTCCTCCAATTTTTGTTCTCATTGGAGATTTGTTTAAGGTACCTAATATTATATAGCTTTAATAAAAACGCCAGAATGAAAAAAATATTATGCATGCTTTTTTTTGCTAAGAATGTAATAAAAATGTATTGATTTACCGATTTATGCTGAACTCCTGGCATTCGAAAGTCGAGAGGATTTAAAATAATACAAATGTAAAGAAGAATGAATTATCCATTTTCAAAACAATTAATAACAAAATCGAAAATACTTGTACCTATCTATCACACAGAAAAACTCTTCAACGATGAACACTTGCGTCACAAAGTTTATGGTTTATTAGGCTTGAGAAATCTGATTTTTTTAAAGGTAGGTATATCCAATTATATATGTCCACATAATATTATATAGAGCATATGTACATATACAAGAGAATATCACTTGGGGGGTAGCTCCACTATTTGGTATCTGGCCAATATCATTAAATATCAAAGTTGGGTCTAAACGACATCACAAAATATCCATGAGCAAAGATGGGATTCGAATCCACGGCAGTACGATCTAAAGGCCAGCACGCTGGCCGTACCACACTGTTCTCACAAATCTGAATAATTGTGACTAATTTCAACTCGCTCCGAGAAACTAAGGTTATATAATTAGGCTCTGGGCAACCGGGTCGGACATCTAGTAGTTCTATATAATTATTTCATAGCCTTGGAAAGTTAGCCTGTTTCATTGACCTACAATTTAGTTTATGTTAAGTTGAACGCACCTCATGTAAAATACGTTACAATGTAGGCATGCAATGCGTTATGAACATCCTTCCGTACACAAAAGCTGGGAAAAGCTGCACATCCGAAGCATGGATGATGAATGGGAAAGTTCGTGAAGCTAAAATATTAATACTGAAAACTTTTTACATCCATGCATATTACATACCTCTTTAGAGGTATATATGTCTATGATTTAAAAAAAAAAACATAAAATTCTTCACATTATGTCAATTGAAATGATGACATAAATTTTAATGTATGGCGGCAGTGATGAATATTTTTTTAAAAACTCACTTGGTTTTGCAGCAACTGCATTTTTTATCTATTTTCGTGTCACAATTTTGACCGCGGTAATCTCCGAAACCACTGAACCGATTTTAATGAAACTTTGTAAATATTTCTTGCTTGGTGCAACTTACGCTATAGAATAATTTGTATTAAATATTTTGTACAAAATTACGGTGTTTTCTCAAAAAAAAACTGTTTTAGTAACATGTAACGACATCTGGTAGAATTTACTCAAAGTTATTAGTTCAGAAGCAAACAAAAAACACCGTTTTAATACCAAGTAGCGCCCTCTGTTAGAATTCGCTCAAAGCTCTTAGTTCAGGAGCAAATCTGGTAGAATTTGCTCAAAGCTATTAGTTCAGACGCCGGGCCGCAAACGCAATACATTTTGCAGAAATAAGGCTCATTTACACGGGTAGAGTAAAGTAGCAAGTAGAGTGCCCTCTACCGTCCGCTCTACCGTTTCAGCTCTGGATCTGGTCACACGAAGTATAGTACTGTTGCTAGCATAGTGTGGTGTGGTGTTTGTTGGACTCCAAAGCCCCCCATTGCCATTCTTTCCACGATTTCATTTTCCGCGGCTTGCCTCATATTTATTTCTGTAGTTTACACTACCTAAATTCCACAAACACTCGTATTCACCATACAGCTCTGCAAATTATAAAGTTTCATCTTCGGTGAATTTCATTTTCACTCTTTTATTTAAACAAGACACAACGTGGCTTCAGCCGGAATGACAGCGTCCTCACTGTCCTACCTACTATACTCTACTACAGAATCAGTCTATCAGACCGCGTTCCATAGGTAGAGTGCGTAGGCAAGTGGATATTTTGACGGTGGTGGTGGTAGTAGGGTAGAGTTACTTTGCCACATGTTGCTAGTAACTCTATACTTTGCCACCTACTACACACTCTACTCGCTACTCTACTCTACTGACCGTTTATACGGGTAGAGTTACTCTACTCTATCAAGTACTTGCCTCATTACTCAACCCGTATAAACGAGCCTTTATGTCTATCGCACCTGAATGAAACTGGGACGGACCGCTAGTATTCATATTTGTATATGTACCTAAAATTTTGTTGTTCTCTTTCTTAAATATCTTGTCAGACCGCAACCAGAATTACTTGATACTAGCTGTGATCTGACAGTTCTTTTCTATGAGCACAGAGAAAAATCTGTGGTCCGTTGTTCATTGTGTTCTCTGGGTTAACAATCTTATAATTTTTTTTATTTTGATTCCAAACTACAAATTAATATTAATGTCTTTTCATATTTTAGTTTGACATAATCAACTGAAAATGTGTACCGTGTAAATACCTACAATAACTATGTGACTGCATACATTATTATTTGTGAACAACTAAATATTACATGTGATATACTTGCGCACGGGTAGGATATTATGATGAAGTATACAAATAGAATGTCGATACGAAGTGGAACAATGCATTTAGTAAAAAGCTGTTATTTTGACATCAATATAGATATATTCATACAGCTGAAAAATGTATCACGTCATACTATATCAAACTGACCACTTTGGTGGTTAAAATTCGAACTATGATAAAGTCTTTTTAGTGTATTTGCCATAAGGCACTTACACTATTGGCGTCGGTCGGATGGCGGGACCTAGGGGTCGGACTAAAATTTCTCGACGTTTCATAGCCTCCTGAACACTTTGGCACCATTTTTGGAAAAGTATGTTTATATATGTATATATATATATATATATATATATATATATATATATATATATATATGTGTTAGCACGATAACTCTCGACAGACTTAATCGATTTAAACGAAATTTGGGCCACATGTTGGAATCCATCACCGCACGAAGCCTATTTAAAATGGGCCCAATCGGGCCACGTTAAGGGTGGTATTTAGGGGTTGAAAAAATTTTTCGGGCCCAAAAATACCGAAAAAATTTTCGGAATCGTTTCAAATTTGAAATTTAACCCTTTAGTAATTATTAAAATATGCTGCCAAAATTTAAAAAAAATCGGCCCGACAGGACCGGACTTACAAATTTTATGAAAACACATAAGTTTACTGATATAGATTTACATACTGAAGGGTGTATATAATTTGGTACAGATGTTGAATTGATATGTAGTATTGAAATTAAGTAAAAAATGTTGTTTTAAGGGGTGTATTAAGGAGTAATTTTTTTTATTTTGTCCAAAAACAAAGTTAAGTTCATACAATAGAGCCACACTGCCTATAAAAGCAAATACACTATATTGTCGGCAGGGTTTGGCACTGCGACCCGGAGTTTTTTTATACTTACACTAGTTTTTGGCTTCTACACTGAACGAGTTTACTTATAATTAAAAAATACTCTAAAATATTTATTGTTTTTTTTTAACAGGCCTTTGGCGGCAAGGCCATTAGCTCCAGATATATGCTTGGTCATTAATTGTTATACTTGATAGTATTTATGATAGTGATAGTGGAATAAAATCATTATTATCATAATAGTAAGTGATGTTTTGTTTCAGCATATACATATTGAGTAAATTGGGTAGCAGCAGTTGATTTTATACTTTGATTGGCATTTAGGTTATGACGTGTATATTATAACACTGTTTATAGTTCGATACACGTTATTTTGATGTTAGGATATTATCCGCATTTTGTTATATGAAATCCCAGATTTCTTTCCTGATGATAATATTACTTTTTTTGTGTAAATGGACGAAAAAATTAGATTTATCCATTTACAAAGGGATTATAAGAATAAGAGAAATGACAATAGCAATGGAGACAATGTAAAATGGAGAGCTTTGTGCTATTTCACTTATGAATAACCTCTGGTCATGCCTTTGATAATATTTTATATCTGATTTTTTCGACATAAAATGAAGTAAAGTTTGTAAGTTTGGATATAGGAGGTATCTCCGAAACTACTCATCCGATTTCAAAATATTTTCACCAATATCTAGAGTGAACCTTCAGGATGGGCATAGGCTATATATCGCCTCGTTAAATGAAAAGCGCTTTTCGTGAAGACCAATTTTGCAACGTACGCAGACGAAAAAGCGGTTGATCGAATGCATTTCTTGCGAACGCTGCCTCAATAGTAAGAGATACTTTAGAAAAAGAAATGTAAAACAGTCCATCTGTTGAACGTAACAACAACACGCCCAAACCAGACTGAGCCACTCCGACGCGTGGTCGGGTACAGCTAGTATGTAATAATCATACACAACAGTTTTGTAATGCGATTATTTAGTAACAAAATTAATTCAGTTTATGTACATACTATAAAGGACCCCGCACAAACCTTATCGGATTTAATTCTCGGTTAAACTGATCGAAAATGGTTTTATTTTATAATTAGGTCACTAAGAAAAACTGTCTATGGGCGCATAGTCTAAAAACGAATAGATTTTTAGCTACAGATATGTTTAGCGAGATTTTAGATAGGGATATCCATTAAATTCACAAAAATGTTCCATGTTCGACTTTTGTGCTTTGTTTTAGAAATAGAAAAATAGTCGAAAACTAGTTAATGTTGGAAGATGTCACCCTGTATAAAATAATAATGTCATATTCAAATTCACCGCACTCGAAAACATATTTCTAGAGTTTAGAATTTTTTAAGTTTGTGAAATCAATGTATCCATCTAAAATCTCGTTAACATATTATCTGTAGCTAAAAATCTATTGGTTTTTAGGTTATGCGCCCATGGAGACTTTTTCTTAGTGACTTTTAAACTATAAAGTGAAACCATTTTCGATCAATTTAATCGAGAAACAAATCCCATACGGTCCTTTAACGAGACAGTTGAAGTAAATAATTTTTCCAATGTGTTCAATATTGACGTACAGTTAAATTATTTCGTTTTCAATTTCAACTAATTAGCAACTTATTTTGATTGAATATCTCTACTCTATAATGAAGAGATTGACGTCTAGATGTACCTTTAGTCATGCGTGAGCCATGTGATACGTCGGTTAAGATGACGAGAATAGAGATTTATGTGAAATATCGAGAATAATTTCCTGTTGTCAGACATTAACGTTATAATGTTCACAGTCAGTTCTATATAGGTAAATTAACTCATATACTCCATGCAATATGTAGTATAGCTATAGCCTATAATATGTAATGATAGAATTAAACGAACGCATAATAATATAATAATTATTAGCATAAATTGCGCGCTTAGCGCGTCTCGAGATATAAGATATACTGTCAGACAGAGGAATTGGCGTAGCAAGAAGGGGGGGGGGCAGATAGGCCTGGCCCACCTTAAAAAATTAATTGTTCACGTACAAATAACAAGACAAATCTACAATAATCTACATTTTTTCTTTGTCGTGAAATTTCTCTACAAAGTCGTGTTGATCGATTTCGCTTCTATGAACAGAAATTATGTGTAAGTGGCGTCTGGTAATGGTAGATAGAGTTGAAAATTTGCCCCCCCCCCTAGAATAAAATCGTTATTACGCTTATGGACAGGGACGCCGACTTTTAGCAAATTCCATGGGTGCTCATTTGATGAAAAGTTTACAAAAACTGGCGAACTTTATTAAAAGTTAAATATATTTTTTATTTTGAATAAAATTGATACGTATCACTTGGAAATACCAAGTCTTCAGTTAAGTGCTACAAGGCTTTGACGATAACTCTACATTTCACATGTCTGTGGTCAAGGGTGTTCCACACCCACTATTTATTTGCTGCTATCCGACACCAAAATCTTCCCTTTTTTGGAAAATTTTCAGTAGCGGAAAGTTAAAAATTCCAGTCTGAATTGTTTGCGTTTCAAAACACTTAATTCTTAAAAAAATATTCTAAATCAAAAAATAAAGTGCGTTTTTCAAATTTAAAAATGTCTGTCACAGTCAGATAGACACCGAAGTTGTTCCATTAATTTTCAATTTTACCAATTTTAGTAGGAAACACTAATAAAAACTTTTTAAAAAAATTGAACCTCTTTCAAAAAATGGTCACTAAAAAGCGTAAAATAACAAAGTTTTGAGGTCGGCACCAATTTAATAACTACCACGTTTTATGTACTTAGGTATATTAAAAACTTTTTTATTTTATGTTTTTAGTGACCGTTTTTTGAAGGAAAAAAAAGGTTTCATTTTAAATTTTTTAGTGTCTAATGAAACCAAAGAACAACGTTCACGCCGATAACAACAACTTTTGCAATATTTCTTTGATTTTTGTTAATTTTCTAAAAGGCTGCTGAACCGTTTTTGATAAAATTTATATGGGATCAGCTTTGAGACATTTTTAGTGTCTAATGAACAACAACGACCTTTGCAATATTTCTTTGATTTTTGTTAATTTTCTAACGAACAAAAAAAAAAAGAATCGTCGAAATCGGTTCATAGCCGGCGAAGATATCGACGGACGACATACAAAAAAAAAACAAAAAAAAATACAGTTGAAGAGAGAACCTCCTTTTTTTGAAGTCGATTAAAAATAATAAACATAATACGCATGATAATAAATATTTTTTTTCTACATTCATAACAAAATACTTTATTTCTCCCTTTATACTCCAAATATTAATTAAAGGATAAATTAAAATGATTTAACCGTTTTTTTCTTCTATTTTAATAATACATGCAAGTTTCCTGAAGTTATGAGTATAATCAAAATAAATAAAAACATCATTAACAAGAACGCAACATTATACCAGCAACATTTTTTAACAAAACAAAAAGGTTGAAAAAGAAAAAAATACTACTGCCGTTAGTAACAATAAAACAAGTATTTAAAGTGATAAATGCTCGATTAAATAAAACAATTAGCAATGAGAAGAGTACCGAGCTAATGTTATGTTCTTCTTCTTCTAATAAAACTTTCACTTCGTGTTTTTATGGCTGAAATGTTAAGTCCTGCCTCGTGTATGCAGTTTTAATGTAGAAACAACACACTCTTCCTGTTCGGTGAATTCATTGTAATAACTGTGTAACGTCACCAAAGTCAACAAGAACTAAAATTAACTTTCAAAGTTCTCAAGTGTAATTCAGATTCCCGTAAGTGTGTGGTATACTTTGATGTGGCATCCAAAATATAGCAGCAAAGTCTTCAGTATTAATTTCTTTCCCCTAAACGCTGAACAGATTTTCAAAATCAAGATTCCGCTCGAGTTTCAAAGGCTGATTAAAAACACATAACAAATCGCGCTCCAATCAGGGTCTATGGGCTATGTGCAGGGAGGCGGAGTTACAAATTTTTCGATGCGAGCGTTTGTGGTGAGCACTAGAGGAAACTTCAAGCTCAAGTTTTTCGTATGTCAGTGAGCAATGTTTATTAAAAGTGAAAATAGTTATAATTTTATGAAGTTTTTTAAATACAAAGAAAAGATAGAAAAACTAAGCGATCTGGGAATGCTTGTTGTGTTCCGTGCTGTTGCGATGGCGATTCAAGTAAAATAAAGACCATTGGCGCCCTAATTTGACGTTCCGCTGTCAGTGTAAACAAATTACAATCAGTTTTTCTTATTACATTTTTTTTGACACATCATGGCCAACTGAAGTTTTTGACTTATCACCTTAGAAACATGTCGCGATTTCCATAAAAAGTGAGTTCACGTGGCGACGGGGGCGGTGCGGGCGAGACGCGAGTGGAAATGGCTGAGAGATAGACATGGTACTCAATCATGGATCGATTGGA
Organism: Xanthostigma xanthostigma; assembly: GCA_963575645.1. Classification (NCBI taxonomy): domain Eukaryota; kingdom Metazoa; phylum Arthropoda; class Insecta; order Raphidioptera; family Raphidiidae; genus Xanthostigma; species Xanthostigma xanthostigma. Next base: position 13,225,194 of record OY754467.1, read on the forward strand.
CGATTTTTAAGAATTTATACAAAAAAAAACTACTTTTTGCATATGGAACTGGAGAGCCGCAACTTTACATCAAAAGAGCCGCAGGTTGCCGACTCCTGACCTAAAGTTATTATAAAATCAGTAAAGCGGCCCAGTCAAATTATAATGTCCCTGAAATGAGCCCGCGAAATTGTAAAAATTTGAGGCAATCGACAAAGTTTCGTACAATTATAAATTCATTAGTGAAATTATAATATCACGGATTTGACAATATCCCTGCGACATATATATCTCGTAGACAGAATAGATTATTACGTTACATGCATGGAGTAATAAAGAACATTGTCATGGCACTATTTTAAAACTCCAGTTTCATATTTCAATGATGATAATATACTCTATCGGTGCGAAGAGAATTTAGAAGATATTAATTTGCAAGAAAATTACAGAGCAAGCAACAGATGCGCCAGATAAATTTCGGTATAATACGAAACTAGTTTCAAAATAACACTACAATTTTCTTAATTACATATTATATTATATTATTAGGCATGCAAGGCAAACATAATTTGTAAACAGAACCGGTAAGTTCGAAATAACTCGTTCTTTCGCAAATCTATTGAGGAAAGTATACATAGATAAAAAGACAGGATTTATTCAAAAGAAGGCAAGCCATTGAATATGTCATAGAAAAAATTGTACATCATAAAATAACTAAGTAATTAAATTCAAATCTTCTTGGTTTCCGGGCTTGTATGCCATGGTCCATTCGTATTTCTACCTGACGTTTCGTCTACAACTGCGGTAGACATTATCAAAGGCGGTGTGGTAGCGGGCGAAGTGTCCTTCTAGGCTGAGCAGCCTAGAAGGACACTTCGCCCGCTACCACATCGCCTTTGATAATGTCTAATGTACCACGGCATACAAGCCCGCAAACCAAGAAGATTTGGATCAACACCGGTCGTGAAAGCCTACACACTTGGATAAGTAATTAAAATATATAAAAAATAATATAAATTAAAATATTGTTATTTATTTTGGGGCTGAGTAGTGCAGTCACTGACATTGTAAAAGCAGTTATTATGTACAAAAATTACTGCAGCAGAATTCATGGCGTTTTTAGGAAAACAAGTTAAACGCTCAGTTCGGGTCTGCGTCTTGGAAATTTCGGGAAAACGTCGGAATAAAATCGTAACAAGAGTTCGATATCGCCTTCCAATCCACTGATACGTAGACATTTGGGTTTTTTAGTTTCCATTTCGACGCTGCATTCGCTCGGCACTTGACTTTTTAGGTTTATTGCATTCCTTTCGATGCTTTCCTCTAATTTTCGTTTTTTTATAATTCCGAGGATATTTACATATGAGACGATATCTTTAATTATTTTGTAATTTTCAATTTAATACCGATTTTCAGCGACTATTTTTATTGTCTTACTTTATGTGCTAGTAATGTTCCGCGAGCTCTTCACAACGACACTTTAATCATCGTCCTAGCTAAATGCGTTTCCACGCTACACTAAATTAAAACTTTACACAAAGCTGAATCGCGACTAACACGCGCACGCGCCTACACTCGAGCGATGACGTCACTGGTAAAACAAAACCTGCGCGGCAAACACGATCTATCCTTTGTGAGCTCAACCATTATTATGATATAGCGATATAAATTTGACGGTATTTTGTGAACACGAGGCTAGAAACGCTGCTTGAAACAGTGCTTGGAGTTGTGCTGGCCGGTAGGCTGGGTACGAAGCTGGAAATGACGTCACTGCGAGGTCGCCTGCTAGCTCACAAGATAAAATTAAAACAGGGGCTATTTTCCTTGCTAGATACGCTTCTAGGTATGAGCAAGAACCAATCAGGAAGCAGTTTCTTGTTACGTGGGCGACTTGAACAAACGCCCACAAACCAACATAGCGTCAGACAACAGACACGTTTTGCTCTGTGTTTATATTTGAACTGTCACTGCGCGCGCACCAGATTTATTCACAAAACTAGCTTGAAAAGACGTCTTGTGTGAAGCGAGTACATAACCAGCGTCTGATAACTAGTTGGCAAATCTAGCAATGTTTCTAGCCTCGTGTTCAGCGGCCAAAATACAAGAAAGTGCAACCGGCTGTCATTGTACTCAACGAGCTAATAGACGTTTTCATGTCAAAAAAATAGTAACAAATATGTATTTTCAGCTTTTACTATATAATCATTGTGAGAACAATGCTAGATAGAACAAAATTACATTTAAATAATTTTGCCGAGTAGGTATAAAGTTTCCTAAAGAAAAGTTCGCAAAGTTAACTTTTGTTAAACAGATACTTTTAACTTAAACTTTAAATTTAAATCAGTAACGTAACGTCCAACAATTCTTGCAACAAATCTCCTGCAGAGCAGTGGCTCTACATTTATCCCCGAGAACGTTTGTACGGCCCTCTCTCATTTTAAAATACAGTAAAATGAAACTGTTATTGCTCTATAAAATGAGTATTTATTTTGGTTCAGGCGACACATCCGATGTCTTGTGTAATGATATCTACTTCGGAACGTTGAGAAATACACTAGTATAGAAAAGACAAATTTTATTTTAGACATTTTTTGTAAAATTTTGTCTCAATTACAAGTGTTCAGTTATAAGAGGAGACAGAAAACATAAATCGAACGAAATATTTAGTTAATAGATTTCTGGGACAATTTTCTTAAATCCTTTTTTGAAGAGTTCCATTGTTTATTATGTCATAAACAAAATATTAGAGTTGACATTATAATAATAAGCCTATTCTTCCCACTGCACGGAAAAGGCCTCCCCCATTTCAATCCATTGCCGACGATCTTGTGTAAAGGGAGTCCAAAGGGACCCGCAAATTTCGCAATCTCGTCCCTCCAACAGAATCACACTGTTCAGAGGTGTGTAGAGAGGATACGAACATTTACTGTCCCTCAACACCTAGTGATTGCTCGTACTCCTCTCTGGAGAAGAAACTATGACTAATTTAGAATGATGAAGCCTCTATCACTTGAGGGTCGGAAATGTGTCATTTTCGAGAAAACCTACTTCGATTTTTTTTACAAAAATCCGAATTTTAGGAATTAAAAATAAAAAAAAAATGTTTGGCTTGAATTTTTCCATGATGTGATAGCTTATTAATTGGCCAACCTTCCTAAAGCTAGAAACACGAAATTTACTATAAGATTTTATGTTGTTAAAACTTACAACAAATAAAAAAAAAATAAAATAAAAATTCTTCTCAGAAATATCATTATCATAAAAAAATTACGCATTTCCGGCCCCCAAGTGATAAGGTGAAATAATTCCAAATTAGTCATAGTTTCTTGTCCCGAGAGGAATACGAGCAATCACCTATATATAAGCTCTAGCAGCCCACATTGCCAGACAACAAAATTATTGGCATGAGAATAAAGGGCTATTTAAGTACAAATTTACTGCTACTAATTTAAATTTAAGACTCTAGTCCCTCTCGTCTAAATCTTTTATTGTACTAAATACGGTGGAGGTACGGGTCACATATGGTACAGGTGCGGGACACACAGGGCGTAAAATAATATAAAAACGAAACAAAATCTTTGCCCTGATTAAGAACTATTTTAAAAGTTTCTTAAATGACCTATCGGTCATATCCCTAACAAACTTATTATGTTGCAAGTTGTAACCTAAAATAATAAACGACAGCGCGCGGTTTTTTGTACTTTTAAGCCAACGAAACTAATCGACCGGCTAAATTAAAACAGTAAGAATTGAAAGGGGCTAACTTTTTATAAGAAAAACAAAACTGTCCAACCGTACACATATATAAATAGCCCGAGTGTATCACAAAAATACGAATTTTAACTCGAGAAATTTTAAAATTTTATTAAAACACGATATTATTTTCAAATTTTTGCTTTATTGCAAATTAGACTGATAGTTGAGATCAATTAAATCAAATGGTAAATTTTTAGATACCATAAATTGCACTTATTAATTAACAAATCAACAACAAACAATAAATAAATTAAACAAGCTATACTCGGCTGGTCTATACAGTATGTAAACACGTAAGGTGCACATAGGGAAATTAATATTGGGAAAAAATGACTGGATCAGAGTGAGCCTTGAAATCTTGTTTTTCAATTTGACAGATAGTATTCTTTTGCAAAATGAATGTGTATACTACCGAAGAAAATATTCAAATGATTACAACAAAATCGGACTTTTTTTATTAATGGGACATTAAATTCCCAAAAATACTTAAATATGGTGCGAGATCAAATATCTCCGCCTATTTGTGTTGAACCTAAAGACAGTGGGTCACTGACTTACCAACGCGCATACGTCATACCAGTCAGACAATTTTTCAATGAAATGTTTCCAAACAGATGGAGTTGTTTTTTTTGTTTTATTTTTGTACAAAAAAATTAAAATAATGATTTATAAGAGCTTTTTATTATTAAAAAAGCCAAGTAAAGTAAAAATAAATCAAAATAAAGTAGAAATCCTCAAGATTACCACTACAACTCAATAGAAATAACAATTAATGCAGTCATGGCTATCTCTGATCCAAGTATTTTTATCCAATGCTAATTTCCCTATGTGCACCTTACGCGTTTACATACTGTATAAAAAATAAAGAGTAGGGTAGTACTTAATTTTTTTATACTTATTGGGTCCCTACCAGTTCCCAAATGTACAACAGTCTTTAATTAAATAAAAAATAATTAGTAAAATTAAATCAACAAAATACTATAGACTCGTTACGTGTTATATGCGTGTTTTTAGTTATCTAATAATGGATTTGTCGAGTTCTTGAGGCGTTGAGTTTTTTTCCCCATCTCGCCTAAAGACAAATTTCTCGAGAATGCTCGCCTGGAGAATTCTCGAGCAGAAACTCTTCTTACAACGCATATTAGCAAGAAATTCCGGGAATAAAGCTGGACTGAACCAAAACTTTAGCCAGAATAAAATTCATCAATTCGTACTATTTACTTATTTGCAGTCATTTGGCACAGTTATATCTTAAAGCAAGCATTAACAGTGTTCGCCTGTATATAAACAAAACACAAACGTCACGTGTGTATTAATCAGCTCCGTCACCTGAACCTGAGACGAAGCCGGTTTAATGCAGTGTTTTTGTATCCGGCGACGGAACGTGCCGTCGGTTGAGAGCTTTATCGCACGTAAACGAACGTGTTACCTTTCCAACAGCATCGGATACCGCCTCGAATGCATGGACGTAGCTACGTACTACAATCACCATCACACTTCACCGACGAAGTAGTTCGCGAAACAACAGCTTCAAACGAACTAGTTCAGCTCGACTGAACTTTTAGGGACCATGACTTCTGTCCTAAAATAAAAAAAATGGATAATCCAATCTGAGAGCTTTTATGCAACTTAACACGTTTGTCTTGTAATAAAAATTTGCACACGTATATATATGTCCGGTGATCATGGAATATAGTATTATATCGCTTTAAATCCAATATGGCGGACGCCCCAAGATGGCGAAAGATCTGTTTCTTCATAACTCCCTTCCAAACACAATATGGCAGACGCCCTAGGATGGATTATGAGAAATGCAATGGTTTAGACACAACTACCTAAAAATTTTAATACAAAATATTAGAAAAAAACTTTTTAAAAGACAAGCTTTTATTGCAGTGTACTAGAAACGAAAAACTAATTTTTAATAATTTAGGTTCATAATTATAAGACCGTGGGTTGTAAGCTCTTTGATTAATTAGTAACGGCCTACGCTTTTATAATACTGAACTCAAAATATCACAAATATTTTTTTTCTTCTTAGTTGTAATCTGCAATAAAAGTTTGTCTTTAAAAAGTTTTTTTTTATAATATTTTTTATTTTTGTATTTATCATGAAAGTATTATTAGCAAATTAATATATTTGAACATCAATATTGTGTAAGAGAATAAAAGTTTTTCACTCTATTGTTATTACATATTATATTTAAACAATTTATAAACTATACATTTTAGATATCTTATTAAGTTCGTTCCAAGCAGCCAGCGAACGGTTTCGAAACCGTCACCCGCATGCGCACTAGGTAGACCGAAGCTGCGGGTGACGGTTTCGAAACCGTTCGCTGGCTGCTTGGAACGAACCTACTATTAACATTAAATTCAATATATTTATGCTAATTATAAATCCAACTAAAAATATAATCAATAAAACTTGTACCTACTGGTAAGTAAAGTATAATAATTAACGAAGTCGATATCATTTTTTATCCGGAAATTTTGTATAAAATCTACTTTTTTTAAATCTACTCATTTAAACAAAAAGAATAGTTGGTCCTATTTTGAAACAAAATTCTTTCAGATTATTTACGTTAATACGCATCGATTGGTACACTGACAGGCGGTATCATTTTTCATTTTCGAGAAAAAATAGTGTAGTGATCTTGAAACATAAAAATATGTAAACATTTCTATTTTCTGACCCATACAAAAACTTCTCAATCTACTGAGAAGTTAAATATATAACTAAAGAACGGTGTTGACAGTGTTGACACTTTGAGAATTAAAAAAAAAAACATAGTCTTCAAAATATTTTCTCCTAAATTTTTAAAATTGAATGTTTGTTATAAATAATAAATTATTTTTAAAATTTGCATTAATTAGCTAAAAATTAAATTCTTAAATTTCTACTGTCGGTAATACAGGGTCAGTATTTAGATCAGCTGACGTAGGAGCGCCCGTGCAGTATTTTAATATTAGTATTTTTTAATATTCTAATTAGAGCCATGTAAAAATATTTCACCCTAAAAATATATACTCTAAAAATTACCCTGAATAGAAAAAAATCCACTAAAAGAGAAAAGTACCCTAAGGTGTAAACACTGAATGTTGAATTTTCACGGTGAATAAAAAATTCTATGTGTTCAGACTGGATATCCTGTACTAATTTCCGCAAGCGTCCGTATTTTCAAACTTTAACAGTATTATCGCAAAATAAAATGATACTTTATCAACAATAGAAGATATCAGCCAATGAAATAGTGAATGAATGTTGTTAGTAAGCGAACTAAACTGAAATTAACGATATATTGGCGTTGAGGATAAGTGAAATGTTACATCCACAAAGTACACACACACACAAACGCAATTTGTATACAGTATCAGTGTGTCGGGTGCATGTGTTTGGTTTCGAACGAATAACGGTCTAGTTACGTAACTAATTGTTGTTTGTTCATTGTTGCTTACGTGCCTGTTATAGTTTTAAACTTTTATTGCATAAAGTCATTGTAATTAATATCGCCATTATTTGTGCTGTTTATTTTATAGCTATTTACTTACATTATGCTACATAAACTAGAGACGTAATTACTAAATCTGAGATGTGCATCGATCTAGCAGGACCGGTGCAACGGTTTTAAGGCAGATTTTTATAACACCTGCCTTCATTAATATACCTAAGCTATGGGCTATGTGCAGGAAGGCGGAGTTACAAATTTTTCGATGCGAGCGTTTGTGGTGAGCACTAGGGGAAACTTCAAGCTCAAATTTTCCGTATGTCAGTGAGCAATGTTTATTAAAAGTGAAAATAGTTATAATTTTGTGAAGTTCTTTAATTACAAAGAATACATAGGAAAACTAAGCGATCTGGAAATGCTTGTTCTGTTCTGGGCTGTTGCGCTGATAGCGATTTAAGTAAAATAAAGACCATTGGCGCCCCAATTTGACGTTCCGCTATCAGTGTAAACAAATTAACATCAGTTTTCCTTACTACATTTTTTTTTTGACACATCATGGCCAACTAAAGTTTTTGACTTATCACATGTCGTGATTTCCATAAAAAGTGCAGAGTTCAATAATTCTCTATTATCCACTAGCGGCGCTAGTGGGCTTCGTGCACACAGCCTATACACTATTAAAATATCACAGCAAGTGTTCCGACTCAATCTTTAAATAGGCCTTGACCTATTTATTGGACATCGGCCAAACCCGATTTCAGGACAAACTACTTTTGGATATAATAATAATAATCATTACGATTAGATTCCAACTACAGCATATTTTCACTGAATTAGTGAAAGCATAATAATATTAAACGATTATCGTCATAATATTTTTTTAGAAGGCTTATATATAAGAAAAATTTAAATGTCACTGTCGGGACATGAACCCGAAACAACCAATTTCGCGTTGGCTGAGTTTAATATTATTATGCTTTCACTAATTCAGTGAAAATATGCTGTAGTTGGAATCTAATCGTAATGATTATTATTATTATATCCATTGTAATAATACAGCAATTAAAAATCTTTCTCTTGGTTTATTAGTTCAAACTACTTTTGCCTGGGCCAAACTAGCTCTACCTAACAACCTAAGCTTGATAGGACAAACCAGTTTATCCTAGGATGATATGGTTTGTGCTAGTATGAATATTGGTGTAACCTAACTAATTTCAAGGTAAAATAAATATTATAATATTAATTTTCAGAGGATTATAGATCATAAAGATAATGCTATTAAGCTATATTTTTAATTGCAACGTTTCGTTTTACTTATTAAAACTTCCTCAGGCTCTACAAAAAATACATATTATAAATTAAAATACAATAAATAAAATAATTATGATTTTTTAAAATAATAATAATAATAAAGTTTATTATCATTCGTACAATAATTACTGTACATGTTGACAGTCAAAGAATTCTTTTATGCTGTAGAAACAATTAAAAATCGAAAATTATGAAAAATTAATAATTAATTTTTCATAATTTTTGATAATTAATTACTTCTGCATTCTATTATAAAATAAGTAGATTATACTAATTAATTAATTTTCATATTTTTAGATTATTTCTGAAGATTATCTAAATTCAGATCGAAACGTCATCTTTTCTAATATTGATTTATATTTTTATTTTTGTCAATATATACTTAGTGTGAAAAAAATTGGTCGACAATTTTACTATGCAAGTTTGAAAAATGAATGTCCACAGAATTAAAAAAAACGCAGGTCCAGACCTGTAAAATCGTTACGATTCTTAGCTGCAGACTAATTAGTTCGTTCATACGAGCTGTTTTATATTTATTTTATCCGAACTCTTGATAGAAAACCTGATTTATGAGAGTCTGCATAATTATACCCGGTGTGTAATTGATAACATAATTAAAGTTACTTAACTAATAATAACTAATTTGAATATAGTTACTTGCACGCTATGACCCCAACACTTAAACATATTATTGCAGCTCTTTTAGAAAAGATACCCCCAAAATGTTTTCTTTGAAGTAAAACTTCTTTAGGCACGCTTGACTTGGAGAGTAAGCTGGTAAATGCCTGACGAAAGCGTTTACGGAAGTGCATCGTCGGACGAGGCGAACGGTAGTTGAGAGGGAGATATAAGTTAGTGAAGATAGTAAGAGAGAGAGTTACCTACGTTTCGTATATTGGAAGATGAGATGGAGATATAAACTAGTGAGTGCGACAAAGACGGAGCATTAATCGAAATTCTTTTTTTTTTGGACAGCTATTTGACGTTTAAAATGAAAACAATTGTTTTTGTATCAAAAATACATTTCATCGAATTTTGTTGCATTTTGTAACGGGAAGTAATGTAGGTTAGTTAATAAATCCTTTTAAATGTATTATAAATTATGCTAATAAATATATATACATATTTTGCCTATTAATTAATCAAAAATTATATTTTAAACATTTCGTTTTTGTAGATATGTGTTACAGAGTGAGGTTATATTGTGTCGTTAAATCAGGATGTCTAACCAAAATATGGTGATAGATTATCGAATATTATTGTATCATTATTATATATTATATTATATATGGCAGGAAGAAGTTTTACTTCAGTCGTGTGGTCTGAAGCACACTCGCTTTTTTCAAGATCTCTACAGTGTTTTTGAAAATGTGTGTATATGTGGGTATATATTGTACGTACGCACGTACGTACCTACGTAGTCATTTCTTTCTAGTACAAAATCTCGAGAATAAAAATCGATATCAGCTGCGTTAGTACGTCAATCGACGCGTATTAACGTGAATATGTTCTCTTTTTGTTTGAACAAAAAGATTTCCAAAAAGTAGATTTTACACAAAATCACGCGGGTGTTGCGTTAGGGTGTCAACCAAAGCGTGTTAGCGTCATTTTGATCCGAAAGACATGTTTTAAAATCTGTCGGCCAGTTTTTTGGTTTGAACGGAGACTGCTAAATGGATTGCATACGAAATCAGACGGGAAAAAAACTGATTTTTAACTTATAGTATTGAGCGATAAAAATGTATTTGTGTTCTGCAAAGTATAGATATTATTTTCACAGTAACTGTATTATTGTATACCGTCTTTGTATCTTTTTCCATGTATTTCATCAAGACAGAATACAACAAACAATACAAACTGTATAGCTTCCCAAATGATTCACTTCTTGAGTTCCACAAATGAAGTATAATTATATCTAATATGTAAAAATGAATGCTCGTTCGCTATGATATAATGAAGTATGGTATGTAACTAATATTATATTGTGATAATATTTAAGTAGAGTAAGTATATATGTAGAATATAACTTTTCAAAAAGTATTGAAATCCGACAAAAACATAAATGTGAAAAAAGGAGCAAAGTTCTCGTCAAAACTGTGTTTTGTTATCCTAAAAAAATAACTGAAATGAAGAAAATATGGCAAGTTCCTTGCCTACACGTTTATTTTACAGGCCAAACTTAGCAAGTTTTCATAAAAGAAGTAATCATTATTGAGACCCTTGAAAACTTGCCAAGTTTGGCGTGTAAATTTATAAACATGTAGGCAAGGAACATGGCATTACAATTATTTTTTTAAGATAACAAAACGCAGTTTTGACGAGAACATGACCCCTTTTTTCACAATTATGTTTTGGTGGGGTATGAAATAGTTCACCTTTTAATAAGTGTCGTATGTTCTATTCTTAACCGGGATAATATTACTTCTTTAATACCTCATTTTGTTATTTTGACGAAACCATTATTTTTGTTTCATGTATTAATATATTGATATTCTAATTATAGGTAAAAGTTAATTGAAATTTTTGATTAACGTCTGATTAGAACTCTTCAATAAATAAAATTATCGACTAATTTTTCAGACAATATATTAACAAAAAAATATATAATTAATACATTAACGTTTCGATCCGGATTTGGACCTTCTTCAGAACTGATCTAAAAAATATATAAAATAATTAATATTTAATTTCTAATTAGCTTATTATAAAATTCCTTCAAAATTATTAATTAATATCAAAATATAAAATAGTTCTGAAGAATCCGGATCTAAACGTTAATGTATTAATTGTATATTTTTTTGTTAATATATTGTCTGAAAAATTGGTCGATAATTTTATTTATTTAAAAGTTAATTGAATATTGTAATCGAAAAATAACACTTCAATTCCAGGATGACAGCAATGTTTTATGTGATTTTCTGCAATGTCTTCACACGATCAACCTGTACAAAAAGATGTTTCCAGATCACATAAATGTGGAGAAACAAAGGAGGCGGCTCACGCGCTTTCACTGAAATATACGACGATAACATGACTGTAAATCAGTCCAAAGTGGCGCTGGGCCACATTGCCGCTGGAACACCAATGTGCTCAATCTACGTTCAGAACAACGAAATTTCATGCATACATACAAAATCACTATAATGGAAAATCTATACTAATATATAAAGCTGAAGTGTTTTGTATGCTTGTTTGTTTGGTTGAACGTGCTAATCTCAGGAACTACTGGTTCGAATTGAAAGGTTTTTTGTTGAATAGCCCATTTATCGAGGAAGGTTATCGGCTATATAATATTACGCTACGACCAATAGGAGCGGAGCATCAATGAAAAATGTTGCAAAATGTAACACAAAATTTCTCCGTCATAAGCTTTTATTTAAATTTCATTTACGACTAATTAAAATTTAATAAATCTAATTAATAGCTCATTTGAAAACTGTATACATATATAGAAATAATTTTCCTACAGTGTTTTCAATTAAATATTTATTATAATTACAGTAATTATTGATTTAAAAGAAATTTGCTACTTAATATCATTGCATTTTTTAGCAAAACGTGAAAGTATTTGGAGCCATCTATGGACGGTTAAGTTGTGTTGTTTATTCTGCTTGCAGTATACATCTCTTTACATTTATATCTATTCGACACTAGATGACACATACATGTAAATATTTTCATCAAAAATGGAGGTTTGAGTTTAAAATAAGTAACAAAGCAGGGAACTGCCGAAAACTGCAAAAAATTTGGACTCAACATTCATCTCGGTAAACTAAGATGAATGTGCGTACTCATGTTCCTCCCTTCCCCATTCGTTCTTTTGCACCCGGGTGAAACTGGACGGGACCGCTAGTTAGTATATAATCCGCGATTACACGTTTGTATAGTGTCAAAAGTGTCATCACATTTTTTACTGGAGCACGACACCAAACATACTTAGGTATTATCACTTTGTATTATCAATTTGTACACGCCAGTTACATCGCTACTATGACAACAATTTTGTACCATCACGACGTATTCTTTTGATCTGTGCGTATAATAAATACGATGTGTGACCTCTTACTGAACAGGGTAAGATAGGTAGAGAGACCCGCCGCCTACACCAACTCTTGCACCGCCACCTCCACCATTACCGAACATCAGTGATTTAGAATCTTGGCTGCGTTTCTGCGTTTCCATTACCTATTTGAACCACCTATCTAAACATTGTGTAGCTCTGCGTTTGTCACTTAATTTCATTGGCTGCGTCACATTGTTTTTGTTCGCTTGTTTGTTTGTTTGTCCTTCACTAGTTGCATTTCCTATTACACTTGGAAGTGGTTATTTGTTAAGTGTCGTCAAATGTACGGTTACTTTATCAATGGAAGGTACAGTAACTTATTAAGGTCATTAAAATTAACGATGTGTCACAGATGTATATAAATTAGTGCTAGATCTCTCTCTTTCTCGAGATTAAGCACCGCGAATGATGAGTTTGTTTTTGTTTGGAAAGATAACAATAATGCTGTTTATTTAAAATGTTCTATGACTGGATTCATCACAACTTTCGCATTGTTCTGAAAATGTATCATAAATATTCTCACTCCCTTTTGAATTATTTCTCTTAACACAAGAAACATTGAGATATTTACGAAGACGGCCTTTTCTGTTGTTACATAATTACTCCTGCTTCAGATTTATAACACAACTTAACGGAAGATTACTTTAAGAACTTATAATACATGGATTTTTTCAACAACAATATTTCTGTACCATTAACAAAAAATATTTTTATAGAAAATTTTATCCTCCGAAAGGTGTCTTAAAACAACATTAATGTATAAATAATTTGTTGATGATGGTGTACACGATTTATTCCATAGGTATTGTTAGAAACATAAAACAAATTCCTTATTTAAAAGAAAAATGGCTACAATGTGACGCAGGAAAAAATTTTCAAAATTTTTTGTAGAAATGACAGCTGTTTTTTAAAAAAAATCCTATTTTCGTCGAGATTTTGAGTTCGAAAAATTTATAACTTTTGAACACGGTTCCTAATCAAAAAAAATCCTACGTCATATTGTAGATAATATTTTTAAAAAAAGTGTTGTAAATTTAAGTCAAATCGGTTGAGTTGATCTTGAGATATCGTGTACACCGTTCTGAAAAATGTACTTAATAGAAAAACGCAAAAAAAAAACTGATTGAATGCTCTGTGACTAATATGAACTAGTTATTGCATAACTTTCTTAATAGTTTGAATTTTGGAAAAGTTAACCGCTTAAAATATTCTCAAAGGTAAAAACAATTCATCTATACCGTATAAAAAAACGATTTTTTGAAAATCTCAAGGTGACGTAACCCCTTAAACGTTGAAAAGAGTTTGTATTATTGAATGCTCTGAAGATGATACCAGAGTATCGAAGCGTCAGTAGAATAAATACAATTTTCAACATCAGTATTGCTTTATTTATTGATCCGGTGCCTTTAAATTGCAAATATATTTTGTATCAAAATAGAACATGACATACTATAAATCTACATTTAATATTTCGAGTATGAAGCAACAGAGACAGTTCATAATTGACAGTTTGATATTAACGCTTATAATATATGAGTAGACAACACAAACAGGCCCAACACATGGAGGCTTGTGATTAAAACATTAATATACCTGCACGGGGTATCATTATCTCAAGTACTTAAATGTCACTCATATTAACTCGCGCAAAACAAGAGCGATGAGGCGGCAACCGGTGCTCCTCGTGCAGCCGTAACTCGTCAAATAAGGGCACAAATTAATTACATATTAACACAATAGTGACCGTCGACCCGGTGTCATTCATTTTGTTCTGGGATATTTATATATACTTTAGGTCATATGCATGATTTTTTTTTATATTTTTAATAGATTATTTAGTCAACCATAATACCGAAAAAAATTGATAATTATTTAAAAATGTAATATTATCATAAGAAAAAAAATATTAAATTCCACATTCAAAAATAGTTTAAACAATCGGCCATGTTCGCGGGCTTATGTGACGTCATTATATACGATGCATGCCAACCTTGATGTCAAATTGTCAATGTTCTAAATGAAGTTTATTTGTTGTTTTCTCTAAATACTGACATAATCTTACTGTGAGACGACATCGTCGTCATGGAAACTGTTGTTGATATATACTCTGACGTCACGATGCGTTTTGGAAATTCGAAAATAGCGCTTATTTTCTACATTTCTTTTTTATTAGTTGTATTTTTTTCAGGGATTAGATTAATAAAATAACCATTACGTTATGATCAAGAACTAAAATATATTTCGAAATAAAAATTTTAACCAATTTGGAGTTTTATGCATATGACCTCTACATATATTTTATTTTTTAGATAAAACATTATTAGTCAGTAAAAAATCCGAAAATAATTAGTGTTTACTTAAAAACAAGAATCATTTTTTATACCTACAGTCTGATGTTACTTAGCAAAAAGATTTTGTTTTTCTACATTTGTATATTTTCTTTAGTTCACTACCTAATACCTGGGTCTACTACCAATTTCTAATTATTTTTAAAAATAAACTGAAAAACCAATAAAAGATGCTATTTCCAATTTATGGAATAGAATCCTGGAGTATGAACTAGTGGTTTATATGAAAAGTAATTTAATTAAAAATAATTAATTAGGTATTTCAAAAAAAGATTATAAATATTAATGTGAATTTTAATACGGTATAGTACGTACTACTATTTAATAACTTTAAAGAATAGCTTCTGTTGCTACATTGTTGAACGTGTGGAGTAATGTAACTTAGTCCGCCGCAATAGTGGAAATATTCGGGGTTCGTATCCCGATGGTGACATTGTTTGAGAAATAAATTTTTCTAATATAGACATGTAACAATGGGTATTTCAACAATGTAGCAACAGAAGCTATTCTTTAAAATTATAAATATTGTTTAAATTTTCATTATCTAGTTGGGCGTTTAATATAATAATCAAACTCAGCACGTCTCCTTGCAATTATCGATTAATGGGTGAAGATTATCAAGTGTCAATAATTCTAATAATAAATAAATTCAGTCCGCCGCGAGAGTGGAAAGATTCGGGGTTCGTATCCCAACGGTGACATTGTTTAAGAAATATTTTTTTCTAATATAGCATTGTAACAATGGGTGCTTCTTAACAATGTAGCATACAGTATCTATTCTTTAAATTTATTAATTAGAATTACGTACTATACCGTAACAAAATTCACATATATTATCAAGTGTATTAAAACTTCAAATTTATTTTAATATAGGTAGATATAGGTATACTTATATTACTATATGTAATATTTTAAAGTAATACTAACGTAATTTCTACAAAAAACTATGAATTAAATCTTAATAAAATTTATCAATCTCAAAAGAAATTCTCTGGTGTCAGGTACGAAGGATTTACATAAAAAATGTCAAATTTTATTTTTTACGGAACGTAAGCTGTCTTTAGTCTAGTATTAAAACGGCTAAAACTAGGTTTTTTTAAGTATCTGACATCAAAGGTTTGCATATTAAGTTTGATGTCGTCAAATACAACCGAAACATCAGCTATAATAATCATTAAGCACTAAATAGAGTAATAATTAGTCTGACGAGTCATTTATGGAAGCTCCAAGTTTACCTGCAACCTGACTGTCACGTTACTGTGATCACAATTATGCAACCTAAGCCACTATATTCACAGACTATATACGGGATGTATTATGGCTCCCAGCCCTGTCTGGAATAATGTTATAAACTCAGTCCTTTTACATCTGGAGTGGACATTAAATGCCGCTATCCTTTATTTAATTGATTCCGACAAAACAGAACAGCATCTCATAAACCAAAATTAAGCATGCTAACAAGTGTAATGCAAGAGTCCGAGGTTGAAAATGGTTTGGTGCACAAAATCATGAATTACATAATATCATAATGTATCTTTTAAGGCTTGTGATCTTCTTTTGCTGAACATTTTTACCATTCCAACCCACAAGTGGGGAATGGTTCTAGTGTAGGTAAAAAATCACTTTTCAAAAATTTTACAATATCTTTCCGTTTTGAGGTCTCCCGAATCCACAAAACATATTTTTGGAAAAAAATCTGTGCGTCTGTTAGTCTGTGAACACGATACAGGTCAAACGGATGAGCGGATTGAAACCAAATTTTGGGAGGATGTTTGGTATGCAAATATGAAGAGCCCTATTGTTTTGGGGGAAAATCGGCGCATGCGCAGAAGAGATGTATGCTATAACAGTGTTTTTTATATAATAATGGTATACTTTTCATAACGGCTTATTATTCTATTTATTTTTTCAAGAAAGTTTCGTTAAATTTTTTTTTTCTTAACTTTATAGTTTCGGAAATATTTGGAAAATAAAAAAAAAATCAGTTGGTTTTTGTTTTATGAATCTGTCAGAATTAATAAACTAGTTCGGCATGCTTTGATTAATTTTTACATGACGTGGAACATATTAGGTAGGTAACCATGGCAACGAATAGCAAATATCATATTGAATACTAGCCATTACCCGCGTCACCTCACATGATATCAGAAATTTCATTTTCTTTATTACAATCAAATGCCAACATTTTTGAAGTTGGAATGGTCCCGTCGCCCAATTGGCTAGAATTTTTAAATGAACATAGCAATACCATGTGAAGTTCATATAAATATTATAGTTTAAAAATACTATAATACTAATTTATCTTTTAATTTTTGATAATAACCCAATAATGAACAGTCTGAAATCTGAATGATTATATTGTAGCAACAGTCTGAAATATTTGCATGTGCTGTTTGTAGCTCGAATAGGCACAATTTCAGACCCGATTTTCAGAAATTCAATGAAATATAAAATAGAATTAGCGAATAAATAACTTCAGGATGAAAAAATCACTGTAACAAGCCATCTAAAATGATCACTGTGATCTGACAAGAGGTAACTACGTTCCAAAGTAATGTGTTGTTCCATGTCGCCTCGATTACGACGGTCGCTCCAACCGAGTAGCCAACGTAACGTCTGACCGAGTGTTTGCTCGGTCGGGATCGACGTGACAAAGTCACGATGATTTTTCACTGTGATTTTTGTGTAACTGGAATAACAGTTACTGTGATCACATAGTAACGATAACGACTTTTCCCACGTTTAATATAAAATAAAAATATCCCCTAACATCTCGTACATAAAATGCATTACAATCGTCATGCATAAACTGCTTTTAAAGTTTCAAATGTTTTACAATTTTATCACTTTCTTAAACGTATAACCATTAACTATTTTTCAAAGTGTCTACAAAAAAAAGAATAACACAGTAACATATAATTGTGTATTAAAGTATCACATACGTATGTATATGAAATAATCGTACAACTTGTAAAAATGACACAGATGATAGATTCTGAAGAGACACCTGTGTCCCGTTGCTACGAGTCACCGGTGACGTTTTTGTAATATATCTACGTAAGTGAATACTGACTCACTGGTATTTGCTAGTTAACAAGTCACGCGTCAGAAAAAGAGAAACCTATTTAAAAAATTCAATATCAGAAAATGAAGACATATTCTAAACGCACGGAGTAGCTACACCAATCAAGTTTTCGCAATAAAATCAACTACATTGTACAATGTTTACACGAAGCTCTTTTTGACTCCAGCCGAGGCTAGTTAAGTAATAGGACTATCATTTTTTAGGAGTGGGGGGGGGAGTTAAGTAGCAATTTTCCAAATATCGTACGTTGAGATGGAATAGTTTCCAAGATAAGAATGTCCAAAAATTCATATTTTGGTCATTCACTGACTTATAGATCATCATAAATCTCAGGTAATTCCAACCGAGGCAGATCTTTGAAATTTGGAACATGGAGTGTTTAAGGTGATAATTTCGAGAAAATTCAATAAAAAACCAACATGGCGAACTCCGAAACTAAATAGTGACTTTTGTTTTGTAAAATCATACGGCGTACGAACAGCCGGTGCATATACTAGTGGAATACTGTGACAATGGAATGAGATAGTGGGATGGAATTATTTACTAACTGTAATATTTTGTGTCTAGATAATATTTAAGTGGAATGTAGGTAACTTTTGCAAAAAGAATTGAATTTCCACCAAAAACACAAATGTGAAAAAAGGACCAAGTCTGATACAAGGCACAAGTAGGTTTATCCGCTTCGTCGAAAAAAAAGAATTCAGATTTAAAAAAATGGCAAGTTTTTATATATATAAATCTTTGATTAACGTCTGAATAGAACTCTTTAAATACATAAAATTGTCGACCAATTTTTTTCAAACTATATATTGACAAAAGTAATAAAATATAAATCAATATAATATAGTCTGAAAAAATTGGTCGATAATTTTATTTATTTTATCTATAGGTATATAAATTCTCGCGTCACAATTTTGTCCGCGCTAATCTCCGAAACCACTGAACCGATTTTAATGAAATTTTGTAAATGTGTCTTGCTTGGTGCAACTTACGCTATGGGATAGTTTTTATATATTTGGTACAAAATTACGGTGTTTTCTCAAAAAAACTGTTTTAGTAACATGTAACGACATCTGATATAATTTACTTAAAGCTATTAGTTCAGAGGCAAACAAAATGAACCTGTTTTAGTACCAAGTAGCGACATCTGATAGAATTCGCTCAAAGCAAATCTGGTAGAATTTGCTCAAAGTTACTAGTTCAGACGCAGGGCCGCAACCGAAATACATTTTGCAGAATTATAACTATCGCACCCGGGTGAAATCGAGACGGACCGCTAGTGTTTTCTATAATAAAAAAATGACTCGTGTATGAAAATTTACTCTAAGTGCCACCCTGAGGCAGCGTGAAAAATGCCGCCCCGTTATCTAAATCCTACATAAAATAGAGTAAAGGTTCGGTACACAATTTTCAAATAAATAAAATGATTTATTTATGTCAAAAATCGTTTTTTACTAATGGGATAATTAGACAAAAACATTCTTTTTCGTATTAAAAGTCGTAAATTGACAAACAAAACGATTGCTCATCAATTGCGAGATATTTTCAGAGGCAAACGCGTTTGACTGAAAAAAAAAAATATTTATAATTTCAACACGATCGCACTTCCCGAAGAATTTTCTGTAACGCGAAACATTTTTTTCTCATGTTCCAAATTTTGCCGCCCTGGGCACTAGCCCCTACTGCCCCTAGTGTAAATCCAGCGCTGGATATCGGTATCACACCAAATAAAACGTACTAAATAAACCATTTTGTTTGAAGGTAATGGGTAATTATTCCAATCGGCATTCCACTATTATATATATGTTCAATAGGTTCGGTTGTATTTAAGTGGTAAACACATTAATATTCTAACGGAGTTATTTTACATGAATAAGCTGTAATGATGTGTTATTGCAAGTGGGTCGCTTTTTATTACAGTATGTACACATAGAGAGGATGTATAGAATCCCGGAGACAAGTGAAATCACTCTGTCATACTGTATGTCACCGAGCATATCCATTCATCATTCACACACACTTGGCTCCGTTCATCGTTGACTCTATTGCCAACTGAACCAACCGACTCCACTGCTTAATCGGATGTGTTTTAATCCTTCCACAGTTAGAGAAGCCGACATCCTGACGATGGTTTAACCATAAATCACAATATCTGTATATTGTCTTTACATACGAGGGGCGGTTCAACTAAACTATTTTTTTAAATAAAACCTCTTTACGCACGCTTGACTTGGGGACTAAGCTGGTGAATGCCTGACGAGAGATTTACGGAAGTGTGATCGGGCGAGTCGACCGGAAGTTGAGAGGGAGATATAAGTTAGTGAAGATAGAAAGAGGATGACAAATACTTCATTGACTATTGGCACCATCAGGTGGCTGAAACAAATACTTCACTGACTAGTAGCGCCATCAGGTGGTCGAAACAAATACTTCACTGGCTAGTGGCGCCATCAGGTGGCCGAAAATAAAAGCAGTACTAACAATAGAATGACACATACTTTACTTGCCAGTGCCGCTATTGGGTGACAGAAAAAAGTTTTGTAAACCTACTTAACTTGCAGAGCTAAATAATATTTCATAAAGATTTACGCTTAAAATGCAACGAGAGCTAAGTAATTGCAATGTATTACTTTGTTTTTATTATCTTTATGCTTATATTTCTTTCTTCTTACATTAGACTATTCATTTCGTTTTTGAACAATTTTACAAATTAATATTTTGTTCAATACATTAAATATTCTACGTCTAAAGTGATAGAATTGTAAATTCATTTTAAAGTTCATATTTTGTGAATTTTCGAGTGAATAATATCAAATTATGGCAGGAAGAAGTTTTACTTTAGTCGTGTGGTCTAAAGCACAATTGTTTTTTTTTTATAAAACTTATTTCTTTCGTCTGGATTATATTGACTACGCTTCGGTTAGCACCATAACAAAGTCAATATTGTTTTTTACGAGATTTTCTTAAAGATTTTTTGTTTAAACAAAAAAAAAATACTGAGCCGATTTTGATAAATTTGATCCGAATGGCGTTAACACTCTAACGAAGTCAACATCATTTTTTATTCTCTTTTTTTTGTCTCATGCGCTAATGTTTTAGCATTGGACTTAAAAAAAATTCTCCCAAATTTCAGTTTCCTAGATCAAACCTGATTTTACTCAAACATGGATAGTTAGTAGATTCTTTTTTATTTTTGATAGCAGCATTTTGTAGAAAATTAAATTTCAAAAAAGGTCCTTAATACTAAATACGTGAATTCATTATTTTCAAAGATATGTTTCATTTAATTATTTAATGTTTAAACGAACATATCTTTGAAAATAATGAATTCGCGGATTGACTACCAAGAACCTTTTTTTGGAAATTTAATTCTGTACAAAAGGCTGCTATTAAAAATCAAAAATGATAGGTATTTGGAAAAAATTCCGTGGCATAAGGATCGAAAATGAAGCTATACTGAAGTTTTTTTTAAATTTGCATTTTATACTGACAAGTTTAAAAGCTTCAGTATTGCTTCATTTTCGATCCTTATGCCATGGAATTTTTTTCCAAATACCTATCATTAACTTCAATGGATCACAGTTACTCTATTTATTAAATAGTGAAAATTCACAAAAAATCAAAAATGTTTTATCTACCACCTATCCATGTTTGAGTAAAAACGTTGTCAGGTCACAGGTTTGATCTAGAAAGCTGCTATTTAAGTTTAATACTTAATTACACCTTTTCTTTCACAGCTGCTATCCCTAATGACGAATTATAGATTATAGTATAATATGGACGCTGATGACCTCAGCTGTTGAGCGTCTATAATTCACAATCTCTTTCTCGATTATAGTATCTATAGAAAAATCTTTGATTAACGTCTGATTAGAACTCTTCAATAAATAAAATTATCGACCAATTTTTCAGACAATATATTAACAAAATATAATTAATACATTAACGTTTCGATCCCGATTTGGATCTTCTTCAGAATGGATCTAAAAATATAAAAAAAATGGATCGATAATTTTATTTATTGAAAAATCTATAGAAAAACATCGTTGCAATTAAATTTACCAACCCCCCTGTTTACTTGTCTAGTTTAATTCAGACACAGTTTTGAAATTCCAATGTTGATCTAACTACTATAAATTGCAATTCCATGTACTGCACATAACAAATTTACATAAATTTTACAGTTGAAATCAATCTCTTCAGAGAGGTCAGTGACTGTATAATTAGCGTAAGCTTCACATATACAGCGTGTAAAGTTGTTTTTGGAACATAAGGACTTCCCATGTTAAAATGTACGCATGTCAATATTGGTTCCCGTAATTATTTTTAAAAACTTGCTACTTTTATTTCAGTACATTTTCATTTACTTTCACGACCAAAAACAGTCACTAGATATTATTACAGTTGTTATTTAAGGTAGCTGTACACGGGGCTGGTTTTGCCGCTAGATTTCTTGCTAGATTTGGGTGCTAGTTTTCAGGTTCGTTTCACCCGATGCGGGTGTGGAAGCTGGCTTTGTAGATGGGTTTGGTGCTCATAGTATTAGTATTTATTAATAAGTTACAAGCCACTATAACTCTAAAGAGGACATAATTAATAATTGATGTGGAAATATTGATCCGCAAATTTAATTACTTATAATTTTCTAGTTATTAAATCCAATGACTTGATATGAATACTGAAAAATAGATACTGAAAAGAAAAGTTAATACAATATTATCTAATTTTTATTTTACAACAAAACTGCCGTGAAAACAATCAGGTATAGTGATGTGTCGCTCCTGAGCGAGTCGTTCATAATGAACGACTTCTTTCTCGGAGCGGAGCGAGTCGCTCTTTTTTGTGAATGACTCACTCCGATGTCCATTGCTCTATGCTGAGCTATTCTGTACTGTTGTATTCGCACATTTACAGAGCGCACACAGCATATGCCACAGAGGCACTAGTAAATTTGGCACGTACGGAGTTATCTTTGCTGAGTCATTTAATTTTGAATGACACACTGAAAATGTAATAGTACTAAGCTTAACAGTGACTTAAACCATTCACATTGACGTCGTTGACAAATATATAATATTGTAACAATAAACATTATTATTGTTAAGCTTTTATTATACTTTATAGTTTATCCTAAATGCGAATAATATAAGATCAGAATCATATTAAAATGAGCTCAGAGCTGAGTGTGTGTATTGTGCTGTGCAATGCTTCGTGACCCCTGAGCATGGTATGATGACAGTTGTTTGATTCTTTCAAACATCATCATTCGTGCAATTAGATAATAATTAATAATTTAATACTAATTAATTTTTATATTTTTAGATTTTTCTGAAAAAGCTCCAAAGCCGGATCGAAACGTCATCTTGTGTTGTATTGATTTGTTATTTTTTATTTTTTGTCAATATATTGGTCAGACAAAAATTGGTCGACAATTTTATTTATTTAGAGATGTTATAAAACTGCAAACTTTTTAACAGCCCTCGTAAACCTAACACTCACCTATAAGAGGTTCCACGTGTCTACCTACGTATTTTGTAATAAAAATATTAATATTAATAACTCGACGATGTCAAATGAAAATAATACGAGGCAATATTTTTTTTATGAATTATTAATAAACTTTATGCCTAATAAACATACGAAATTAGATCGTTTTTCTTTATTTAGAACAAACTAATATGAACACTGATGCTTTGTTTTTCATCTATATTTAATACCTCAATCTGAAAAAAAGGGTATTAAAGTAAAATGTTGAATATGATTTATTATTTTCTACTGAATAACGCGTATTTCCAAAGGAGATACTATTAAAATAAATTATGTATGTAAATATGTATTTTTTTAAACGTTAGGTATATTGATGTTTTTACATATGTTTATGAACTGTACTTAACCATACAAGTACGATAAATGAAATGAAAAAAACGATGTACGGCGACGAGCGCACAGCGCTGATTTCCATTTGTTTTAATCAAGGATACGCAAAGGTTTCGCAAAACACCTAGCATCTGATGTCCATGTATTTGATAGTGTCTAAACGACCGCGCACACTATACCAGCATGAACCAGCTCAAAGCAGTCACTTTTAGTGCAGGTTCTGTGTGCGGCAGATATTTTGCAGTTTTCAAGTATTTAAAGGGTTTTGTGCGTCATTTTTAAAAGAAAATTAGATGAAAATAAACTTCAGCCATAGCTGCCGATTACGACCCTTTACTGCCACCATCTTAGTTTCCTAATTTGACCTTCGTTTTTTACCATTAAAACTCACAAGTGGGGAATGATGCTAGTTTAAGTCAAAAATCACTTTTCAAAATTTTACAATATCTTTTCGTTTTGAGGTCCCCCGAATCCAAAAAAACATATACAGGCCAAACGGATGAACGTATTGAAACCAAATTTTGGCAGGAAGTTTGGTATGCAAATATGAAGAGGCCTATTGTTTCTCGGGAAAATCGGCGCATGCGCAGAAGAGATATATGCTATAACGGTGTTTTTTATTTATAAGTAATAATAGGTTCGTTCCAAGCAGCCAGCGAACGGTTTCGAAACCGTCACCCGCATGCGCAGTAGTTAAAACGTGTTCTAAAATCGCCACTAACAGCTTCGTTTTACCTACTGCGCATGTGGGTGACGATTTCGAAACCGTTCGCTGGCTACTTGGAACGAACTTAGTGATATACTTTTCATAACCGCATATTATTCTATTAATTTCTTCAAAAAAGTTTTGTTACATTTTTTTTAAACTTTATAGTTTCGGAAATATTTTGAAAATAATAAAAATCAGGTGTATTTTGTTTTGTAGATCTGTTTTGTAGAATAAACTAGTTTAAACATGCTTTGAATAATTTTTACATGATGTGGAATATGTCAGTAACCATGGCAACGAATAGCAAATACCATATTGAATACCATTACCCGCGTCACCTCACGCGATATCAGAAATTTTATTTTCTTTTGTCAACATTTTAAAGTTGGAATGGCTCCGTCGCCCAATTGGCTCGATTTTTTCCCCGTAATATATTAAGCCTAGTTTTCCAAAGTAGCCTAAAAACTAGGCGACGCCACTGAAGAACCAGGTCTCGTGTTATAGACCCGACATTAAACAAATTTGCGGGAAAAGTAAACTTTTCTGCAAACGAAGCCGGGGGTAAAAGCTTCTTAATTATACAACAAACGCTGGCAACAAGGATTTTTGCATAATATTTATTTTTACAATGAAGAATATTTTCAACTTTGAAGAAATTATAAGCAATCGGAAATTTAACACAATGATATTAAATTTATCTCGTTGTATGACTCTTATGTAATTATAAAACATTCGTTAATCCTACGTGTCTTGTATCGCTAACTTTAATAGATTAAGGGTGAAACAGCTTGCAGAGCTATATATACAGTGATACACCATGTTCATCGGACATCTCTCTCTTTAACTGCTATCATTTCACGTACTGATCATTTGCCCAACACCAGACGTAAATACCTCACGTGTACTCAGTACGTACTCGTTGTATGATCTGACGAACTTTCTTGCTACTTTACTAACTCGAATGACTAAAGAAACTCGTAACATAAAGTTTTATACGAAATGTTACAAAAAGAGAAAGATACATGCGATATTTTTGAAGTGAAATTTCTTTAGGCGCGGTACAGTAAATTGACCTGGATCAGACGAGCGTCGTGACTTCCATACCACTGTATGGAGTGCCAGCGTGGGCAGAGGCACTGAAGACTCCCACATATGCCAAACTGATTCTCCCGGTGTACCGATAGGGGGCACTGAGGGTAGCAACAGCAGCTTTTAGAACAGTCTCAGAGGACGCGGCACTGGTCATAGCGGGATTATCACCACAAATCTTATTTTATCTTATCTAGATCTGCTTGCTACGGAGAGGGCGATGCAGTATAGGCGGGCCCACGAACCTGAAGTTCTAGCAATGCCAGAAACCATGGAAGACTGGAATGCTTCCACTAAAAGAAGATGGAATCATCGCCTGATCCCGGACCTGCCTACCTGGCTAAATAGAGACCATGGAGAGATCAACTACCACCTGACCCAGTTACTGTCCGGACATGGATGGTTCAGGCAGTATCTGCATAGATTACGTTTGGAGTCGAGTGTCGAATGCCCAGTGTGCATTGAAGAAGAGGAGACTGCGGAGCAAGTGCTTATCCAGTGCATTCGCTTCACGCAATATCGGGAGAAACTGGAGAGGAGACAACCACTAACTGTTGACAACTATGTCACAACCATGCTGCGATCCAGATATGATTGGATTTCGGGAAGTGAATATGCAGTGAAGATCATGGAAGCACTGAAGGATGAAGAAAAAACCAAAAAAGTATGAGGAAACGCGAAGTACGGCCTTCAGCGGAATCTCCCTTTCCCACGAAGGAATGGCTGGACGTCAGTGCCGCAGGAGGGAAACAAGGAGCGTGAAGAAGGAGGTTTTAGTTGGTATGGGGCTTCGTCCCGAGTCCCACACTACCAAGGGTGTCCGTAAGTGGATTTCCTGCCAAAAAAAATACGGAAAAGGAAACGCTTCCCCGTCTTCAACTTCAATCGGTAGTTGGCAGGGTGAAGCCCAGAAGGAAGATCGTCACGGAATGTATCTGCCTGTCTGTTTGTAATGACAGCGTGCCAACACAACTAAGCCAATTTTAAGGAATCTTGGTGCACTATAAATGTGCAAAAATTGCCAAAATTAAAAAAAAAAAAAAAAAAACAATAAATAAATCAGGCAGTTTATTGCAGTTTACTCATCAAGAAACGATTTAGAGTTATAAGGCCCGGTACGGAAATTTTATGAGTAAAATCAATTGGTGAGGCGTTACGCTCCACCGCTTCAAGTGTGGCGTTACGCTCGTCCGCTTCAAAAGAGACTGTAGGATTTAACGTGCGAAAGAATGAGATGGAATATATAACACAGCGTAGCTAAGGAGTAAACTCCAGTCGTGCGTCGGAGCTGACACACACACACACACACTTTTTTTTTGGATGAGGAATAAAAGAGAAAAGAAGCTTTACTCTAATGTTAATTTTTAACCAAAATAAACTTCCTGAAACATTTTATTTGGAACAAAACTACTACTAACAATTAAATAATGCTTAATTACGAAATGTTATTATAACAACCACAATTTCTTGCATGACCGAACTATAAAATTTTAATGTCTATGAGTATTTATTGGTTTTATTGTTGACTTTTTGAATACCATAATATTTGTAGTCACACACAGGCAATAAATATTCTATTCTATCAATAATGATAATTAGGTTGACTTTTTTAGTCGGCTACAAGTTATTTCGACCTTAAATCTGAGAGATCTCCTAGTGATGTATAAATTCCTTAATATTTAATAATCAATATTAAAAAAAATATATATTTTGCGGAAGTTAGTAACAACAATATCTGTCAAATATTTTGGAGCAACCTTGTTGCCACTCAGTATACGCTTTGTTGGTTAGCGTCGTTCCGCAGCAGACATCTTACTACAGCGTGGTAATGCAATCTAGCATTAGGCGGTATGAATTGTCTGAATACTTAAATAAATTTGCTCGTACGTGTAAAGACACCAGATATGACTCTGTCGACACGATGCCAAAAATAACTGACACCAAAAAAACTACGACATTCAATGGAAATAACATGCATTTTTCAACTCGTTTTCTTCCGTAGGTCTATCAGGGAATAGTATATTACACCAGAAGGGCAGAAAGTTTGAGATTCTTGCACTGTGAGCCTCAGGCTCTCAAACTTTCTGCCACTGTGGTGTATACTATTTTTCTTCATACCTCGGTCAAAAACGCTTTTTAATTATTTAATTGATATTTAATTACATAAAAGCATAGACAAATTCCAACCAAGCAGCTTTGAGGTTATACGTAAAAACACGAAGCACAGATGTTCACGACTATTGGCTAAAGTGTAATAGAGTTGCTATGGAAACGACATCTAAACAACAGTTAATAGATTATTTCTTGTACCTACTGCCCGCATCAGTGCATGCAAAATATACATGTTAGACTTTCTGCCTTAAAATTGATGCCGAAAGTATTTACTTTCGATCAAGGTATGAAGAAAGCAATATTTATTCAAATAATTAAAATTGTTTTCTTACACATAACTTATGTATTCAATCTTAGAATCAAAAAAACATTATTTAAAAAATCTGTATCATACTAAAAATAACAAATTATTATTTTATTTTCATAGCAAGTAAACCACATTAAAATTACATCAAGACGATGATAAAAATTACGTTTGAACGAAACTAGATTTTAGTTTATTTTTAAAAGAAACAAAAATTAGGTAAGTATATCGACATTAAAACTGTGGAGTATATTTCAAAAAGTGTATTTGCGATCGTGCTCCAGTGTAAAAAGTGTTAACACTTTTGATACTATTGAGTTTGTTATAGTAAAGTGTAAGATACGCTGACCTGAATGGTTTTTCAGTTTTGGACTAAAAATGTTAACACTTATTCTGGTGATAAGGGTAGAGAACAGCAATTTTTAGTGTTTTTTCCCGAAAAATACTTTACATTTTTTTTAAATACATGATAAATATTGTTGAATTCGTGCTTCAATAAGTTTTTATTCGACACCCTACGGCCTACATGTTGAAATGCTTTTCCCCATTTCCGAATTCACCCCCTGAAAATAACCCTCAAAATAAAAAAGCGAGTGTGTTTTAGACCACACGACTGAAGTAAAACTTCTTCCTGCCACAATTATTTTAAATATATTTATTAAGAATAATGCGTAAATACTTCAATTAATTTGCTCATGTTAAATTCATAAATGAACAATAAATATGCAGTCGGTTCATCTCAAAGTTTATCGATCACAATATAACCTCACTTTGTAGCACATACCTACTATATATAATTTTTGATTAATTAATAAGCAAAATATGTACATATATTTATTACCATAATTTATAATACATTTAAAAGGATTTATTAACTAACCTACATTTTTTCCCGTTATAAAATGCAGCAAAATTCGATGAAATGTATTTTTGATACAAAAAAAAAAAAAAAAAAACAGTTGTTTTCATTTTAAACGTCAAATAGTGGTAATTAGTGCTCCGTCTTTGTCGCACTCACTAACTTATATCTCCCTCTCAACTTAATGCTCCGTCTTTGTCGCACTCACTAACTTCCGTAAACGACTTCGTCAGGCATTTACCAGCTTACTCCCCGAGTCAAGTGTGCCTAAAGAAGTTTTACTTCAAAAATTAAACTTTTTATACTTCACGTCTGTATTTGGGTCACTAAAAATTTAAAAAAATTACTCCAAATGATATTTCACATTTTTACAGATTGAGATCCTTTAGCGCTCACTGTATAATAGTTCACTAATACTATTTGGCCTCACATTTAGACTTTACTATCTGTAAAAGTGAAGCTTTTAGCAATGTGACTGATAGTTTTATTAGATTCCTTCGCCGCTTTAAAGTTTAGATTATTCGTTTAACGGATGCAACAGACTATGAAATTGTGTTATGTCAAGTAAGTTATGTGATACTCAATCAAAACAACTTATCACTGTATTTATCTTTGCGGCGTGCATTAGAAAAAGCTCTCAAAGCACGTATAAAAGCTTTATAGTATCTTGCCCATAACCTGTACATAAATACAACAGAAACTCACTAAAGGTCAGATCACAATGACTTTACTGTCGTAGTTTGCATTAACAAACACCATAAACTCATAATTGAAAAGCTTGTGCATACCAAATTCAACAGCAAGTCATCAAAAAACTCTACTACACTATTTTGCATTAACGGAAACTAAATCTAAGTATATCTATACTAATATATGAAGCTGAAGAGTTTGTTTGTTTCAACGCGCTAATCTCAGGAACTACTGGTTCAAATTGAAAATTTTTTTTTTGTTGGAATCATTTATCGAGAAAGGCTATAGGCTATATAATATCACGCTACGACCAATACAAGCGGAGCATAAATGAAAAATGTTGCAAAATGTATCTCAATAATGAGCTTCTATTTAGGTGAAATGCCGTAACTAAATATACCAATATTAGCCTAGGCCCTAGCGCATCAGAAGCCCGAATAGCTCAGTCGGTAGAGTACGTGACTCTTGATATCAGGGTCGTGGGTTCGAGTCCCACGTTGGGCGAATGAATTTTTATTTTTTTTTTATTTTGTACATTATTTTCTTACATTTAAATGTATTTTAATTTTATTTACGACTAATTAAAATTAAATAAATGTAATTAATAACTCATTTGAAAACTGTTATAACTATAGGGACCTATATAAAAATAATTTTCCTACAGTGTTTTCAATTGAATATTTATTATATTTTATTAATTCCAGTAATTGTTGATTTAAAAGAAATTTATTATCTATACAAAAAAGTATAATCACTGCTTTTTAACGACAAAAACTTTTGAACGGTAACTCCGATCATTATGAAATTTGGACAAAACATTCATCTCGGTAAACAAAGATGAATGTGCGTACTCATGTCCCTCCCTTCCCCATTCGTTCTTTTGCACCCGGGTGAAACCGGGCGGGACCGCTAGTTAGTAATATATTAAAGTTTCAGTTTCGGGCTAACCAGAATAATAATATAACTTACGGTTACGCCAGACTGCAAAAAAACGTAACTGATATAAGATATTTTTTGTAAAATTTCAAAAATTTCGAAATTCTGCGACAAGGTGGGATACCTTGGTGAGATGCCGTGAGATTTTGTTCGATCCCCTTGCCCCTCCCCTAATCTCACGTAAGATTTTTCAAAATGCGTATTTTTAATATAAATACGTTATATACGTGTCTGATTGCGTTGGAATTATTTAAAAAAAAACATAATTTGCTTAATTCTCTTTTTAACTTAATTTTACTTATAACCCAGTTTTTTTGCAATTTTACAGTTTCTTGCAGAAAAAAAATTATGTGATATTTACCGAGCCCCCCACCCCCTCTCGGCCACGAGAGATTAGGTGAGGTTCGGCTCGACCCCCTTTACCCCTAAACGCCTCACGTAATTTGTGGACGCCTCCAAACAGTTACAAGACTTATTTAGGTGTAAATCAATAAAACTCCGATTTTAATTAAACTGTGTATCATTAAATTACATCAAATGTCAGTCGAATTTTGTATGAATTAGTACTGTTTATATACAATTAGCGGTCCCGCCCGGTTTCACCCGGGTGCAAAAGAACGAATGGGGAAGGAAGGGACATGAGTACACACATTCATCTTAGTTTATCGAGATGAATGTTGTGTCCAAATTTCATGATGATCGGAGTTACCGTTCAAAAGTTTTTGTCGATAAAAAGCAGTAGATATTTAAACTTTTGTAACTAATAATTTTTTTTAAATGAATTAAATAAAATTAAAATAAATTTAAATGTAAGCCTTAAACGAAAGCAATGTAAAAAATAAACAAAAAAAATAAAAACATATTTGCCCAACGTGGGGCTCGAACCCACGACCCTGATATTGACAGACGCGTGCTCTACCGATTGATCTACCTGATGTTGTGTCCTTGCATCACTAATATGAGTATAGCTAGTTAGTGCATTTCACATGAATAGAAGCTTATTTTTGAGACACATTTTGCAACATTTTTCATTAAAGCTCCGCTCCTAATGGTCGTAGCGTAATATTATATAGCCTATAGCCTTCCTCGGTAAATGGGCTATCCAACAAAAAAAATTTTTTTCAATTTGAACCAGTAGTTCCTGAGATTAGCGCGTTCAAACAAACAAACAAACAAACTCTTCAGCTTTATATATTAGTATAGATAGATGTACAAAATGTAATTTTTAATGTTATGAAAGATGTTCAACAAATGAAAGTCGTTGTGTAGTAGTTGTTATTGAAAGAAGCTGCTGTAGGGTCGGCGCTATTCTAACGGTGGCTGCCAGTCAGAAGATAATCGCATCAAGCTTATTATTCCGTTCGCGTAGCCCGGCTAGCCCCGCCGCCCCATCGACCCTAGCGCCGCCGCTTACAACGAGCGCCGACCGGCGGACAGATGCATGTACCGTACACACTTACAATATCCTCGACAAAAATACATTTCTTATTCCTCTCTGCAGAGAGATAATTTTAAATTTTAAACTGACCTAGTTGTTGAAGTAATAATTAAGAAGTATCTATGTCCCTAAAGAAGTTTCACTTCAAAAGCAGTGCCAAACCCAATTGCGTTCCGGTGTTTAAATGTATCCAAAATTTCTTCGTTACCAAAATAAAAATTTTAACCCCTTCATTCTCTTAAAATACATCAGTTTCAATATTCGATTTGTCTATTTCTATGAGGATATACGGAATCATGTTTGGGATAGCAGTACATCCGATCTTCACAGAGCCTTTTTAATGCAAAAGAAAGCGATAAGTCTACAATTTCGGTTTTTGTGATAGCTGCAATACTTATTTCAAGACAAATCTAATAGTAACTGTTCCATTTATTTATATTGTTACACATTCTCCGTTGGGACGACAAAGAAATTCGTGAGACAACATTAGGCTTGTTGTTCTAACAATAATACACATATTGTTTTGGGGCAAACACAAACGGCTTGCTGTTCTAACAATATATGCGTAGGTAAAAAGAACTTTGTTGCCAAATTCCAGACAACAAAGAATGTAAGAAAAGAAAAAACGATCCAGCGCATATATAAACCACGGCGATAGCTCATCGTGTTAACAATCGACAAACAGTGCGTGAAATAAATAGTGTAACATAAATAATCTCTTGTATATAGTTAATAAATAATTATGCTAAATAGGTACATTTTGGTGTGTTCCTGTGTTATAAACATTTCGTGTACATAAATAGTGACTTTGTATTCTTCATTACTTATTCTCTTATTTTATCAGTTAGAATTGTTTTGTTTGTGTTACGTTATAAAGAAGTACTTTTCGTTTTTTTATTTGTTTTGTTAACGTTTTACTATTGTAAATAAATATTTTCCATCACGAATTAGAACAGTTTTGTTACAATATCTATCCACTATTGCATTTGCAGAAGTATATTGGTAGGTATCCAACTCACAATACACTGTAACAATGACTCAATTTCCCTTCCCAAACTTAACCTAAGTCTTTTTCGAAATAGGCCTGAATAATCTGCTTTAAAATAATAAAACTGTCTTCTTATTGACATGAAGACATTACCATTTACCAAATTTAAATAGAGCTTCAGTCAGTGTTAATTAAAGCTTGTTTATATTCTGCAATTGAATTTACCTGATTTATTTTTTTAATGTAATTAATTAACATATCCTGCGTATAGCTGTTTCGGATAATAAATATATTCTATTCTATTTATTACCGCATTTTAAAATGTTTAAACATAATCGATTTTATATGAATTAGACAAAAATCACCAAGTCTC
This sequence comes from Xanthostigma xanthostigma, assembly GCA_963575645.1. Lineage (NCBI taxonomy): Eukaryota > Metazoa > Arthropoda > Insecta > Raphidioptera > Raphidiidae > Xanthostigma > Xanthostigma xanthostigma. Next base: position 13,258,560 of record OY754467.1, read on the forward strand.
GAGGGTTTGTCTCCATAACGTGACTTGATGGTTGGTTAGAATTAACTATATCATGTTCTTGGCAAGTAGGTATCTATACTTTGTGGATAGCTATTTTACGTCGCCGACTTGCAATTGTTTTAAAAAAGAAAACGAACGTTAATCATATTCACCGTACCTTACTTGCCTATCTAAGAAGTGTGAACAGTTGTTTGAAGAGTGATGAACAAAGACACAAAATATACAGTATATTATTATGTTAGTCCAAATATTAAATTTAAAATGTAGCTTATTAAAATATTTACTAAAAAACAGACTCTAATATGAAACGAATAATAAAATTACGACTAATTTCGTTCTAACAAGAGCGTTAGGTGATTATTAAATTAATGAAAAGTATTCAGGAATCATAAAAACGTATCCACAAGTACAACACAAAGCTAATATTTTTTTTAATTTCTAAATATTTTTCATTTGTTTAATACAATCACGTGACGATGCTCTTGATAGAGCGAACCAGCTCGACACGGGCCATAAAAGGTGAAGGTACCTATTTATAATACGCGCCACGAATCTAAAAGGCTCGGAAGTTAGATGCGAATTTGGGCTTACGCTTGTACAGTCTGTTGAAAAACTACAAACTCGCAACTCAATAAACCTAAAATAGCAATAACAACTTGACAATAGCGTACTCGACTGTAATTTAAAGCAGGAAAGCGACAAGTGACAAAGGCAACGAGCGATCACGGTCAATCACCGACGAGCGCACGTTCCGTGCAGGGATAGCTGGGAGGTGGTGGGAGTATCAACGGCTCTAAAATGTGCCTTTGCGACGCTGTTTGTGACTAACTTTCGAATCTTTTAGATCCGAGGCGCGTTTTATAGGTATCCACTTGTAGAGTAATAAGGATAATAAATACTATTCTATTCTATTTAACGGAGTAGCACACATTAGACCAGCACCAGCTAGTAAGAAATCTAGTATTCTATTGATTTGTCGTTCTCATTATAATTATTTATCGTTAATAGGTTGCACCTAAAACTTTCAATTATTCCTGGCTTTTTCTTCTTCCTCTTCACACAACATCGTCAAATACAAAACTCTACCAAAGGATTATTCTCGTCCATGTTGCACATTCGCTATTTGAAAACTGAAAGTGTCTGCCGCACACAGAACCGGCACTAAAAGTTGCTGGTCCGTGCTGGCACAGTGTGCGAAATCGTGCAGGTTGAAGGGTCGTGCTGACTGCAGGATAGGTGTGCGCGATCTTTTAATCTTACAAAAATCAAATCAAAATAAATTCAACAATAATTTATTATTAATAGTCGTTAGTACTCGCTATACGAAATTTAAACAAAAAGTATACATTTTTCACTGCGCTGTTTTAAAGATTATCCTCTATACTTAGTCAAAGGACAACATTTTTTTAACGGCCATTCTTTTTAATTTCATTTAATTAGTCTTTGAATTATGCCAGTTTCAACGTAATAAATTGTCGCTTTATAAAATCGTAGCAATGGTTTTGTGGAATTTATTTATAAAATGTTTGAAAAAGAGCTACAGATGATAAAAATATTTTTACACAAAATCGCCGAGAAAACAATACAATATTCTTTAATAAAGTGACGTAGATATTAAATAATTAAATTATACAATTGACCGTCAAGTTCAAGTTGGATATTCATAATGTAAAAATTACGTTCCGTATCCAAAGTAGATATCCGAGTATCCTGCTATTCATTTTGATTCAGGACAGGGGGGATTTCGCAGGATAGAAGCAATATAAATGTCAAATAACATTAATAATGTAAATTATGTCGGATTATGGGGGCAGCAAATAATTTCTTGTGTAATAAATGACATCGCGTTTATGTAGTCCTTTTATTATACTCTCGTCCTGCATTCTACCTTCTTCCAAACAGATTATTCAGGTCCTTACTGCGGCTGATTATTCGGGCAATTCTGAATAAAAATTGTTAGCTTATTGTCGCTAATCTTGCATTTGTGGCGACAACCCAAAGTAATTGTTGACAGTGATTTATATTAAACAATTAAACGTCATTACATTGCATAAGCGAATATTATGCAGACACGTTTCTCCTTCATACGATTCAGCGAGTGATGGGATATTTCGATTGAAAATAATCGAAATATTCGATTAATTATTAATAGGGGCACCTAGTGTAACAGCACATTCATCTTAGTTTACCGAGATGAATGTTGTGTCCAAATTTCATGATGATCAGAGTTACCGTTTTTTTTTTTGCGTTTTTCTCGAAACTGTGTTTTCGAAGTTTGTGACCACTGAAATTAAAGAACCACTTGATGGATTTAAATGAAATTTTTACAGCTTATTGAAGGCATAAAAAACAAGGACTTGATAAAAGGATTTTTGTTTTGGTTGAAAACTTCGGCTTTTATAACAATCTGTCCATGCAAATTCGGGTGTAAACTTTTAGATGCCGCCATTTTATTAATTTAAAAAAAAAAAATAAAATCTTCGATTAAGTCTTAGATTTACTATTAAACTAAAGACTTTTCTTTGTTTTATCGATTTTGGATGAACCAGCACAAAGTTATGATGGTCACCGCAAAGCATTACCTACTTGTGAGAGGTGTCCAACAGATGGCTATAACTTTGTCCAAATTTTTTTTTAAATTTAGTAAAGTCAAGTTGAAATATTATTAGCTTTATAAAATAAATTAAATTTTGTCGAAAAAAATTTTTTTTTAAATTTTTCATGCCTCTGACTGTCCCTAGCCCCTTACACAATATAAATAATTCGTTCACCGCCCCAAAATGTTTCTGATTTTCAATAATATAAAAAAAAATCATCAAAATCGGAGCTGTTTCTGCAAAGTTCGAAGTAAAAGGCTTCATTGACGCGACTATTGAATACACCAGTGAGAAATCAACGAAATATACACTCACACACATACACGTGAGCAGATGTTTCTTCTTCTCTGTCTTCCAATATTAATGGAAAAAGTGGAACATAATTATAACGTATAACGGCCGAATATACCGGTTATGTAGATTACTACGCTCCGAAGTGGGTAATTCGAATTTTTCGAAAAAAAAAATTGATCGGTTTTTTAAGCATAGCTCCTTCATTTTAGGTGATAGAAAATTTTTTTCAGAAACGATTTTGTAGGGCTTTGCAAGAGCTACAAGACTATGTGAATTAAATTACTTAAGATCCCTTAATTTTTAAATGGGGAGAGTTTAAAGCGCTTGAATAAGGTGATGTTCGATTGTAAATTTAGGTGTTAAACGTCTATATCTCGCCGAAATTCACTGGACAAAAAATCTGCACACAGAGAAATTTTTGTCATTAAAAAAGCTACAATTTAGTACTATATCGTTTTTTTCGTATCTTTAGTATTTTGGGAGATATTTTTAAGAGAAGGGTGAAAAACACGAAATTGAAAAAAATCGTTTTCTCTTTAAACTCCAATTTTTCTAAAATTAGGCATTTTAAATTGGTCAAACTTTTTGGGTGTATTAATAGTAGGTACATATATAAAGAGAACCAGAGAGAGGGTACTTTGGGGGTTGTTTTCACAGATTTTTTCGTATAAAAAAGCGGGTACCGATCTTATTTTGATCATAAGTCGGTCAATTTTCATGCTAGAGACATTTTTTTTTCGTTTGAAAGCTCTAATTAAATACTTTAAAAACGATTCTATGAGCGTTCTTCGAAAAATGCAAATTTTTCTCGTTATTTCGCTTTAAATTTTCCAATTTATGCATTTAACGAAAAAAGCTAAGCACTAATTTGCTGTATCTCAGTTCGTATTTGTCGTAGAAAAATTATAAAAAAAGCATTGTTTTTGTTTTTTTAAAAGCTACAATTTGGCTCTACACTTTTTTTGATAAAATGCATATTTTTAGAGTTATTCGCAAAAAAACATTTAAAAAAGTCGATTTTTTCGTCAAAAAACTGTTACTTTCAACTTCAAATAACTCAAAAATATTAGTTTTACGAAAAAAACGTATAGAACATTTTTTTCTTAGAATTACTTTTTCCGTCGATTCCTACAGTTAAAATGTAATAAAAAATTTCCACCCCCGAGATGGGGTGGCAACCACCCCCAAGGTTCTAGCGTACAGCGGCATGATATAGAAAATGAACCTTGAGCTATTCCCTACCTTCTGTGAAAATTTCAAGTAAATCCATGGTGGACGAAAAAATTGCGAGTCAAAATGCTTCATTTCCTGGACTATAAATGTGCTCTATGTAAGATATTTCAACCAGTTATTATTAAATTTTCTATTGCGAAACATTTTTATGGTGTAGAGGATTTGAAACATGTCGAACTGAAATTAGGCTGATTTAGTTAATTCACATTATGTTACGGTCTCTTATTTAAACAATTTCACTCTCTCATCTAAACTGTTTTCAGTGGTAATGGCGGATATATAGAATGCCTGCAGTGTAGTTAATACTGTTCTTTCAGAATAAAGACCTAAGGGACTCGTTAAATAAAACCGAGTCTAATCTCATTATCTAGCAGCCATTTCACGTGTTGAATATAACGATTAAGTCAGATATAGTTAACTTATCGGCTCCAGTTACCTCAAGAAATCAAAATCTCTTTGAAGAAATTAAATTAAATACTAAATTTGATCCCACAGTAACTAATGTTGTAATTTTGAAACAACTGATTAATAACGTCCGTTTCTCGACTTTTATGTCATAACATACGACATTGCACCATTACTATTTTCCATCTACCACACTTCCCGTTATTTTCTACATTTTTAAACTTCAACTAATTAACATCAATGGATGACTGGAGGAATTTTAGGGAATTAGGAAGAGATAAAACAACATTATAGCACATACAGGTATGTGCGATAACTATAATGTTATTAAAGAAAATGCGAATTTTTGACAACTGCTTCATACATACGAAATCATATACCTACCTTACATGTATATGTAAAAATCTCGTGTCAACATGTTCGTCCGCGCTAATCTCCGAAACCGCTGATGAGATTTTAATGAAATTTTGTAAATGTGTCTTGTTTGGCCCAACTTACGCTATAGGATAGTTTTTATTAAATATTTTGTACAAAATTACGGTGTTTTGTCAAAAAAAAAAAACCGTTTTAGTAACAGGTTGTGACATCTGATATAATTTGCTAAAAGCTATTAGTTCAGAAGCAAACAAAAAACTGTTTTAGCACGATGTAGCGACATCTGAATCAGATAATAGCTTTGGACGAAATCTATCAGATGATCTGATAGATTTCGTTCAAAGCTATTAGTTCAAAAGCAAATGTGATAGAATTTTCCCAAAACTATAAATTCAGAAGCATATCTGGTAGAATTTGCTCAAAGCTATTAGTTTAGACGCCGGGCCGCAAACGAAACACATTTTGCAGAATTATATCTATCGCAACCCGGGTGAAACCGCGATGGACCGCTAGTGTAAATATAGAAATTTAGATTAAATAACATTTTGCTTAATACATATTTTTTATATAATTAATTATTTTAATCTTCAACCAGTACGTAAAATGAATTCTTTATCTCGCCTTTCCCTTATCAAAAAGTATATTGTGACTCTATCGTCCATTAATTCAGTAAACAATATAATTCCATTTCGACTGCGAGAAACTCAAATAATTTATCAACGAAGGTACAGGTAAAACAATAGAGTGATAAATAACATTAAAGATTAATGGCCACATAATATAATTTCACAAAATACATATAAACTCTTTAAAATATTAATAATAGCGTCATTCCAGTACTCCATATCTCTGTCTCCGTCCTGCATATCGCTGTGTTTCAAGCGTAATTATACACTTTAACAGTGACATTTACACCTAAACTTATCTGTTACGTAAGATCTTGTATAACTTATATACTGTATGTTCGCACAGCATCCGGATTGTGTCTCAAGTATACGTACAACACTCGCTAATACGAAAATCCATCTCGGATTCCCTAAAGCTCGAGTTACATTTATTGTGTTACTTGAACACAATACTTATCACACCGCTAGACTTGGGAATAATCGAATTATTTTAATAATCGAAATATTTCCATTCGAAGGATTTTTATAATCGAATTAATCATTCGAAATGATTTCTTCGCATAATACTAATACTAATATATAAAGCTGAAGAGTTTGTTTGAACGCGCTAATCTCAGAAACTACTGGTTCAAATTGAAATTTTTTTTTTGTTGGATACCCATATTTTATCGAGGAATGCTATAGGCTATATACGGCCATTAGGAGCGGAGCATTAATGATAAATGTTGCAAAATGTATCACAAAAACAAGCTTCTATTCAGGTGGAATGCACTAACTAAATATACTCATATTATCGTTGTGAGTACACAATTCCGGATGGCTCAATCGGTAGAGCATGCGACTGCCAATATCAGGGTCGTGGGTTCGAGCCCCACGTTGGGCGAATATATTTTTATTTTTTTTTTTCATTTTCTACATTGCTTTCTTCTAAGGCTTACATTTAAATTTATTTTAAATTTATTTAATTAATTAAAAAAAAAATATTAGTTAAAAAAAGTATAAATACTGCTTTTTATCGACAAAAACTTTTGAACGGTAACTGCTATCATCATGAAATTTGGACACAACATTCATCTCGGTAAACTAAGATGAATGTGTGTACTCATGTTGCTCCCTTCCCCATTCGTTCTTTTACACCCGGGTGAAACCGGACGGGACCGCTATGTATCATAATTAATAGGTGTGTTGGTAATATGAATGATCCAATTGTCGAATGAATTTTGCTCTCGGTTTCGATTGTCAGCCTAGAGAGAGTCACCTTCATTGAACAGAGTCAAACTCGGATTCCTTAAAGCTGGTGTTACATTTATTATCTTACTTGAACGCAATACTAACCTCACCAACAGATTTGGGAATAATCGAATGATTTTAATATACGAAATTTTGCCATAAGTGTGTTGGTAATATGCGTGAATGAACGAATGTTTCAACTCTCGAATGAATCAATCGACTATAATACAATTTCGTGGTAGTTACAATTAAATACTTATTGATTATTAATACTTAATAATTAATTATAATTATTTGCTATAAACAATTTTTAGTTTAATTTTGTAGCATTTAATAATTAAAAAAATAAGTTCAAAAACTATAACCCGACTACTGTAAAATATGAAATATATATGTGATGGCATACGACCACGGCTATCCTCTGATGAGAATATTTTCTTGTTTCATACTTTTCAGTAGTCGAGTTTTTTTTTGAACTTATTTTTTATTTGTTACCCGGGTCATAATAACGAATCGATTGACACCCTATTTATCAAAATCGGATGAATAGTTTAGGCGCTACGATGGAACATCCGTAAATACAAACATACATACATAAACCGCTAAGCTCATAACCCTTCTTTTTGGGTTCGCCGCAGTCGGGTAAAAAGTTATATTAATCGTAGCAGCTAGCAATTAATAATTTTACTACAAAAATGACGTCAAACCGTAAGCTAACGATTAAATAGTGTAAAGTAAGCTTTACAATACCGTGTTCTACGTATATGTACACAAGCTACATTGCATTATACACCAAAACAGTGTGAAGGGCGTCAAGCATTCGCGCAAACAACAACGCCGACCCGAGATCTTATCACATCTGTGTTAGTGTCTACAAGTGCTTCTGCCGGCACTAGGTCGGATAATGTGAAAACCTTAAACCCTTTCTGCTTCACTGATACTGTATGGTCATGGAAATTGTCTGCGAAAATATATCGTGCAGCTCGACCGAATTGCTAGGCTGGTTTTACACACATCGAGTTTAGTTCAGATTTCTCGTTAAATAGCAATGATAGAAAAAATACCGAGAGATGTATCTGATTGGCCTATAATTTCCCCATCTATTTGTTTTTGTTTTATAATCTCCAATAGGCACGATAACAGTATAAAAGAATCAAAGAATAAATGGTTTTAGAAAAAAATATAATATGTTGAAAGGATTCTAAAAAATGACCCAGTGTTAATATAAGTACCTATAGAGATTAATAAGATTTTTGATGAAATAAAAGTATAAAATACTGCAATCGGCCATGTTGTCTGAAACATCGAATGACGTCACGCCTTCTTAAATCAAAGAATATAAACACTTAAAAGTAATTAATCACTGTGTCGCTTAAATTTTTGTTGCGATCATTCACTTCTGCATCATATTTTAATTAGTTGATTTGATGTTTATTCGTTTTTTGTGATATTTTTAACAGTTATATCATAGGTTATTTTTGAGATTAGTTAACTTGCAACTAAAGAAAACCGTACTATTTTCACTACTAAGCACCTACTTTTAAGAAAATACTTAATACAAATCATATCATTAAGTAAATTTACATGCCTTTCTAAGAAATATCTCTGAACCACAGTTCTAGACCCATAAATACAACATCTAATGTCAGCTGTCATTAAGGCGTGACGTCACAAGCGTTTACGCAATTACTTAAAAAAAATGAAATAATTTGCATTAAAATTTAATTCGTTGCTGAAATAATGTTCTCTTTCAGAAATAGTAGACGTATACCTATATTGTAGAACTGAATTTCAAAATTTGTCATAATGCCTATTCACGATGGTCAAACAGTCGTATTTAACTAAAAACAAAACAGAATAACGCTGAAATGACTTAATCAGCGGTTGAAAAATTATTTCTATATAGAAACTATAATATCTCGATAACCCACTCAAAAATTTTAAACTATTCAACTGATTTTTGAGTAATTTTCACGAAACAGTAGACAAAATAATCAATGAGTTTTTAGACGATATGTCAATAACAGGGAGCTGTTATTCCCGTATAACGTCGGGTACTAAGCTATAAATTATGGTACATCAAAAATAACGAAACCAACGGTTTTTGAAATCCGTGGGAACAGCTAGTATTCCACAACATTTACATTTAATTTGATGAACTAAAATTAATTAATACGCCCCTGTTTAGTAGCTAAGGGTTAAATTGTAATAGTCACGTACTACATATGTGTAGTTATAGTATCTTAACTTTGAACTTAACTATAAAAGCGAATTTTAGTTACATGAATTTAACCATCACATACGGTAAAGATTTTGCGAGTTTATTTAAGTTATGCGAGGTATATTAAAATTTATAAAACCATAAAATTATCGTGAAAATTAACGTACCGTTACAAAATAAATGTCACCTTATCCACCAAAACAAAAATCGAGTATTAGTACAGTTAGTTTTTACCATTCCAACCCACAAGTGGGGAATGGTACTAAATTAGGTCAAAAATCACTTTTCAAAAATTTTACAATATCTTTCCGTTATGAGGTTCCTCGAATCCAAAAAACAAATTTTTGGAAAAACTCTGTGCGTCTGTTTGTCTGTGAACACGATACAGGTCAAACGGATGAGCGAATTGAAACCAAATTTTGGGAGGATGTTTAGTATGCAAATATGAAGAGCCCTATTGTTTTTGGCGAAAATCGGCGCATGCGCAGAAGAGATAAATGCTTAAACGGTGTTTTTTTATATAATAATGGTTTACTTTTCATAAGGGCTTCTATTTATTTTTTCAAGAATTTTTTTTCTAAACTTTATAGTTTCGGAAATATTTTGAAAATAAAAAATAATCACCCGCGTCACTTCAAGCGAAAAACTTTCAAAAAACTTTTTTTAAATTAATTATAAGCAATTTAAAATTGATAGAATATTAAAAAAAATCACGTGACTGCAAACGCACTAAAATTGTTTTTGACAGTTGTGACGTCATAATGGTAAAATGTATATACGCAGTATACATCAATGGCTTCTACATGTGTATTGTCTAAAACATTATGACGTCACATTATGTTCGGGAAATGTCGGCGCGTTCTCGGAACTGGGTACAAAAATTTATTTTTAATTTGATATAACTTTTGAATTATAACGAAAATAAAAAAAAGAAAAATAGTTTTGTTATAAAACTTATATACGATCTTTCCATTTATGACAAAAAAAAATTTCATTCAAAAGCCCAATTGGCTGGAATTTTTATAATAAAAACATTCGAAATTTTAAAAAGAACGCAGGTGTTATTAAGAATAGAAAAATAAACTGAAACCTTCCCAAGTATAAGCCTCATAATAATAAAAAAAATAAAACAAAATATTACGATACATTCCACGTTTTAGTAATAATAATAATTAATTGGACATTTAAAATATTTTTCGAGAACCACATTCATGCAGAACGGCATTAATTGATGAGAGGTTGCAGTGTCGTTTCAAATTAAACACATGGCGCACAGCATCACTCTTATGTCAGTTGACAAATTTTCTAAATGCAGAGAACAAGTCAGAATCCTTAGAAGGCAAGATAATATCAGGACCAATGAATAAAAAATAATAAGACGGTAAACATCCGAAGCCATGTTACAGGAAAATAATTTTAAGCATATAATAGACTAGCTCTTCGAACCATTCCTTTGGGTTCCAAATCACATAGGTACTTTAAAATTGCAATACTTATTTCTGAGTAGCGAATGGCAGCCCCCGACGGATTTTCTTTGGTTACTTATCTCCTCTTATTCTGGGGGTTTTAAAATTTTATTTAATCCTTTTTTTTGATTACAAAGTTTCCATCGACCGTGAATTTTCTCAAAATTATTAATTTATTTTTGTTATTTTATTTTAGTACATAGATTCCATGCCACGGAGGACTTCTTTCTTTCACAGTAGGTACTTATCGCAGCTACCTATGACTTATCCCTCAGCATTCTTCACTCAGCGCTCGCGACATTGGCAGAGACCACAACAGCTACAGTGTAACTTGTTGTACTCCGCGACTCATTGCCTGACGCCTCGTGACTAATTGCTTGACTCGACGTGCCGCGAACGAACTGATCTCCCGACTGCGAGACGCACTGCGAAAACGGAACTCATTATCAAGCCAGACATCTATCTTGAGCTGACTGTTTTAAATTTTACTAATTATTCTTCTTTTCCGTTGACACAAAATATTTACACAATTACAAGTACGCACATTGTTGTTTCGCACCAGTTCAATCTTTGTACAGTCCGTAACAAAAATATCTTAGCTACTTTTATAGCTTTGAAATATAATTACCTACGTATTTCTAAACAGTGTCCTTGATCCTATTTCAAGTTCCGTGAATCCATCCGTCAGTGTGTCCCTGTTTTATATGTTGTTGAACTTTATTGAAAACTAGCGGTCCCGTCCGGTTTCACCCGGGTGTAAAAGAACGAATGGGGAAGGGAGGAACATGAGTACACACATTCATCTTAGTTTACCGAGATGAATGTTGTGTCTAAATTTCATGATGATCGGAGTTACCGTTCAAAAGCTTTTGTCGATAAACTAATATTTGTTTTTTTAATTAATTAAATAAAATTAAAATAAATTTAAATGTAAGCCTTAGAAGAAATCAATATAGAAAATAAAAAAAAATAAAAATATTTTCGCCCAATGTGGGGCTCGAACCCACGACCCTGATATTGACAGTCGCATGCTCTACCGATTGAGCCATCCGACGTTGTGTAGTCACAACGCTAATATGAATATATTTAGTTCGTGCATTTCACCCGAATAGAAGCTTATTTTTGAGATACATTTTGCAAAGTTTTTCATTAATGCTCTGCTCCTAATGGTCGTAGCGTGATATTATATAGCCTATAGCCTTCCTCGATAAATGAGCTATCCAACAAAAACATTTTTTTCAATTTGAACCAGTAGTTTCTGAGATTAGCGCGTTCAAACAAACAAACTCTTGAGCTTTATATATTAGTATAGATAGATTATAGTTGCTGGCACATGGGTTAAGCCCTGAAGCCATTGGTGATGGTTAAAAAAAAAACAGTGATGGCGTGTGAACATTCTAAATCTGTGTTCTGCGGAGTCAACGGGCTAGGAATGGGGGGAGGGTAATTAAATTATGAATCACATCTGCATTTATGATGTTTTAATTATTGACTTTTTTCAAACACTGTTCACAACAAACTACAATATATACTGTAACACTAGTCACTACTGCCATAAGCCTTATGTATCATGTATGTGTACGAACGTCGAATTAAATCCGTCAAAGGTGTTGATTGAATGAGATAGATTAAGTGAACATCTCTAGTATATGACAGTGATAGAAGCTTATTTATACTAATGAGCTAAAGATAAATGCAGTTCAAAACCCATCTAAATAACACGCTATAACTTAGGTAAATGTTGCACGATGTACACCGGGGGCGGGGGTATCTGATGATGTCGTTTCATGTGCTGCTTCGGAGTGCAGAACAGCGCCTGAACGCAAGAAAGTCTGCCACACACGAGTTTTGTAGTCTTCCAGTGGCAGTCAAACTTTAGAGTTGATTCTAAAGGTTCTGAACATTTATTAACTTTTGTAAAATATGTGAAGCAAATACATTTTAAACTTTGTTGAATATTCATTTCATTCAAAATAATATGAAATAGTTATTTTTTTATATATTAGTAGATATTCGGATTAATATATTTTAAACGTTAATGGAAAAAACGCATTTAAACAGTTAGTATTCATTATAATAAAAAAAATACTTTCGCAGTCCGCTGTAAAATTCATTCAAATATTTGTATAAATTGAATGCATTTGATGCAAAAAAAAGAAACTAGCTGTGAGCTAAATTGAATAAATTGCCATTGTAAAAAATAAAGGAATGGAAATTAACCAAAAAATAATCTATAGAAATTTCATGTAACTATAAATTCAATAAATGTAACCACATACGAACTTCATTCATGCATTTGACTATTATAATATACAGGGAATAGCAGAAAGTTATACACTATTTTAAATTTTTGTACATTAAAGTTTTTGAATTAAGTATTTTGAACGATTAGAATACATTGCAGAAGGCATCGGTATCAACTGGTATTTTTTAATGTGAAATCCGTTTAACTGGAAACTTTTTAGAACTAAGTTATTGTATTATAGTTTTTATTTTTTCTTAATTTCTTCAGATGGTACTAATTTAGGTCAAAATTCAATCTTCAAAATATTTTTTCGTTTTGAGGTCACCCGAAACCAAAAAAACATAATATATCTGTAAAACGTCTGTGAGTCTGTAGTCTGTAAACACGATACATGCTAAACGGATGAGTGTATTGAAACCAAATTTTGGGAGGATATTATTGATATGCGAATATGAAGAGCAGCCCCGGATCTAGGGAGGGCAAACCAGGGCACCCGCCCCGGGTGGTAGTTTCAGGTGGCGCCAAAACCATAATATAATATGGTTGAAAACCACATCCAATCTGTCCTTTTTCCGGTTTACTCAATCTGCTTGTTTTCTGACGGTTTGTTCACGAAAAATGCCAGCCATTATAGATCTGTGAGTTTTTTTAAGTAATTTATCTCAAACGCTGGAGAAAGGAGGCGCCATTATCAAGTTTTTGCCCCGGTTCGAAAAAATCGTAGATCCGGGGCTTTTTTTGGGGAAAATCGGCGCATGCACAAAAGAGATATATGCTATAGGGTTGTTTTTTATATAATAATTCATATAGTTTTAATTTGAACAGGTAAATATCTCCCACCCCTTCACAGGCAGAATATACTGGTCTGAATACAACAGTATATTGTATAATATCAACAACGTACGTGCGCCTTTGTTTCGTGGCGTTCCAGTTGAATCCCTGTTCCGAGGCCGGCTTTAAGAAGCCTAGCTTCAATAATAAACTTTTCCAATTATTTCAATCTACCAATAAGGGAGGACATCATTCGTTGAAACACTTACCTGTGAGCAGCCTAGAAGGACACTTCTCTCGCTGCTACATTGCCTTTGATACTGTCTACCGCAATTGTCGCAATTGTAGAAATACCAACGGGGCCTACAAGTCCGGAAACCAAGAAGATTTGGAACAACACCAACCGCGAAAGTCTACACCAGGGCCAACCTTTTGAGACGGAAGAGCCAAATGTTACAATTTACAAAAATTCCCAGTTTTTAAAGAGCCACTAAACATTTTCGTTTCAGTATTACAGTATTTGCTTATATATGTATAATATAATATATATCCGAGGACACGTCGCGACGGGGGCGGTGCGGGTGAGACGCGAGTGGAAATGGCTGAGAGATAGACATGGTACTCAACAATCATGAATCGATTAGACGATTTTTAAGGGTTTATATAATAAAATAATTATTTTTTGCGTATTGAATTGGAGAGCCGCAACTTTACATAAAAAAGCCGCAGATTGCCGACCCCTGGCCTATACACTTGGAATGAATTTTTAGTTAATCGATAATTTTCTGAAACATCCCGTGGTTCTGCGACCTGCGTACATGTATTAAATAGATGGAAGGAAGACGGAATCACAGTAGCTCGCTTTTCAATTATTTCCGCTATCGATAATTGAATCTTGTGTGCCTTGTTCCGTTTTGAACGCGTCACTTGTGTAACGCGATCACTTCGTCCTAAGTTGTCATAAATTATGCAAAGTTGTTTGCCGAAGATTATTCTGACGATATTATAATGCTTTTGTATTTTGTAAATGGATGAAACGTAATATTGTTTCACAATACGCGACATTCATATTTTTACTACTGATTATTTCGTTCCAAGAACTGGAGACGAAAGAATAAGAAAATAATGTCTCGAGACATGTACTGCGTCTAATGAAAAGCCATATAAAATATATTTTTAAATTTAAAATGTTATATAATATGTATATAACTATATACAGTGTGTTCACCAATAGTGATAACAACTTGAATAATTCTTGTACCTTACTAGATACGAAAAAAAAATTGAATAGTGTTTTATTCAATTTTAAAACTATCGGAAATTACTGTGGTAGGATTCGGGAATTATTCATATGAAAATATTGTACCTATACCTATTATCTATAAAAAAAAAAATTTTAAATACACGCTATAATTTACATTACCTATATATAAAAAAATCTCGTGTCACGATGTTCGTCTGCGATAATCTCCAAAAGCATTGAACCGATTTTAATGAGCTTTTGTAAGTGTGTCATGCTTGGTCCAACTTACACTATAGGATGGTTTTTATCAAATATTTTGTACAAAATTTCGGTGTTTTGTGAAAATAAACTGTATCCTCATTTGTTATTTGATAATGACAAAGATTATATGTTAGATAATATATAGATAAA
The DNA here is from genome assembly GCA_963575645.1 of Xanthostigma xanthostigma. Taxonomy (NCBI): domain Eukaryota; kingdom Metazoa; phylum Arthropoda; class Insecta; order Raphidioptera; family Raphidiidae; genus Xanthostigma; species Xanthostigma xanthostigma. The sequence continues at coordinate 13,273,677 of OY754467.1, forward strand.
TCGCACATGGGTTGCCTAGCTAAATCGCGACCTGATGCTGTTAAATTAAATAAATTCTAATTATTTTTTTTTGATTCCTCGATTAGTTAATAATAAATATGGAGCCTAAAATGAGTGAATATGACACAAGAAATTGGAATATAGCATTGATTCTATACATAAATATAGATCATCCACATAAACATACCTTGTAAATAGTCGTGTTCTGTGTACTTTGAGTTTATTTGTTTTGTTAACATTTTTTGACGTGATAACGTCTTATAAATTGATGAATCACCAATCTTATAAATTGATAAAACACCGACTGCATGCACGAAAAAGTGTAACGTAACGTTCCTAACGTTCGTAACGCGTAACGCGTAACGTTCCGCCTGACCCTGTGCGTGCTTTTTGCTAATTTCTCGCTCAATTTAAATCAGATCGGTTTGAAACCAGTCTTAAACGAAAGAGGAGAACATTTTACATAGATTTCGTATAACAGAATTTGCCTAAACAGTTTTTTTATACAAATTTATATAGAAAAATAGCTGTATAAATGCAATGTTGTCTAATACATGACGCGACGCAGTCGGTCGTCTTTGTTTGCCGTACATGGAAATTAGAATATAACGTATGTCTTGTCTTAACATGAAAACGGCTGCATTTCTAATGTTTAATTCAATTTTTTGACATTAGTATTTTGTGAAATGCAACGCCTTCTAAGTTAAGTATTGGAATAACTAATTATTATTACAACATAATACTTTGACAGTTGCAAACGTCACTTTTGACATTTCTTATCATTCCGACACCAAGGATAAGCGGATTGAAACCAAATTTTGGGAGGATGTTTGATATGCAAATATGAAGTGGCCTATTGTTTTTGGGGAACATCGGCGCATGCGTAAAAGAATATATCTCTTATAATGATGTTTTATATAATAATAATATAGTTTTTAAAACGGTTTTTACTCTCTATTTTTACTAGAAATTTTTGTAAATTTTTTGGGGAAAATCGGCGCATGCGCAAAAGAGATACATAGGTACCATAGTTGTTTTTTATATAATAATAGTGTACTTTTTATAGTGTTTTATTATTCTACTTAATAAAATTTACCTAAATTTGAAGCGAAAGATGCAATATCATAGATTCGAATTATTATAATTATTATATAAATTTAGGTTATGTATTACGGAATACGTTATCACGTAAAACTATCGTCCGTAAACCGACTTTACAGACAACCAATTTTTTTTGTGTCATATTCTCTCATCTCAAATCGATTTTTATGATTAACAAATCGGGGAAGTTGATCCAAAAATGGAAATTAAAATGTATTTAATTTAACAGCATCGGTACGCTATTTAGCTATGCAACCCGCGTGCGATTTATCAATGTATATAGTATCTAACATAATATAATCTTTGTCTTCATCAAATAACAGATGAGGGAATATATTTCTAATACCGGATCTTGCACTATTATTATTTCTTTATTTTATGGATACCATATTAAATCACAGTTTATTGTAAGATAGGACATTATATGTAATGAACACATTACATAATGAGTGGGAACACAGAAGAAAGGAAGGTGGCCATTATGTAGTTATTTAGAGAATGGTACATTAGCACAATTGAAAGCTATCCTTATAGTTGGGCTTGGCTGGTTAGTGCCAACTAGTAACTACTACTCCACAGTTTCCGAAGTTAAAAGCCCCCTGACTCTCTCAACTGACCATTTGCGGAATCCAGTTTGTCTGTATTAAGATACATGAGTCCTGAAGGACTAACGTAAATGTACGGAGAATATACTGAAATTGTCCTCTTCATATAGTACAAAACCTTGTTGCCAACTTTTAATCCCCTGCCTGCTTTTATAAGCTAACCGTGCACTTTACAATTTGTTGTTTGCGTATTTTTCAATGTTTCAAATAGCAGTTTGAATAAAAGTTTAAAAAACTAAAAGCCGACTACAAAAAAGTAGAAAACAAGCTTTCAATATAAAAAGTAGTCGAATGAAAAGATGCTCATTTTATATACCCGGCTACTTTTCATGTTCGAAGGTTCTTTTCTATTTTTATAATGTAACGAATATTGATTAGAGCTGTAAAAGTAACGAGAAATTGTGTACCCGTATGTATTCGTTACTTAAAGAACCAGTACCCGTTACTTTCGTATCGTTACGTTACTCGTTACTTTTCTACGACAAACGAATAATCCCGAATATCGCAATAACACCGCAATAAAATCAACTAATTTCAAAATTACCAGTTACGATGATGCTCGTTCACTCAATCGCTAGGTGAACCGTTCCTGGTTCCAATTCACGCATCCGCATGAGGTATGTGATATGATGCATATTGCATTGTATTCCTTCGTATAACCGCATCAAACGAGTAGAACTGATATGGATACGACAAAGGCGAGTAACGAAATGAATTTGTAAGTAACGATTCGTTACTTCGAGTCAAACAATGTACCCGTTACTCGGTAACGAATACATACGGTTTGTTACAGCTGTAATATTGATTGATTTAAGTATTTAATATTTTAAATGAAATAGTTTTAACTTACTTTGGAATTTGAGTACCTACTATATATTTAATAATTTATATGAATTTAATAATTTATATGAATCATTGTCTATCTACTCAATGTGCGGTGAGTGAAAACTAAAAAACGTATCGAAAATATATATCCATCTTTTTCTTCGATGTAATTCGCTGATTTCTCCGATGATAAAATTGGTTGATGTACTTGCATTCAATCTGAATAAAGTATCTCTGTTTCAAAAACTTTGTCTTTTTCTATGACGTTAACATGAGCGTACCCAGCTTTTGGCCCAGGAGGAGACAAATGAGAAATTTCTTAAGCCGGGTTCCCCGTGCTTGTTTTGCCCTCCTGGATATGCCAGTGCTTGAGGCTTAAAAAAAGGCAGAAGTATATTTTTGCATCCTAATGCTTCTACTGCGATTTTATTCCTATGCTCAGTATAAAATAAAAGTATATTATGGTACCTACCTTTATTAAAATATTTTCAAAAGACGTGACAATCATATCATATTTAATATTAATTATTAATTATTAATTATTAATTATTAATTTAATATTATAAATGCGAATGTAAGTTTGTTTGTTACGCTTTCACGCAAAAACTACTTAACCGATCATCATGAAACTTTGCACATACACTCTTCAAGGTATTAGAAGTAACATAGGATACTTTTTATTAAAAAAAAATAAAAATTTTTTACGAAAAATAAGAAAGGGTTGAAAACATTTTTTGGGCCCAAAAATACCGAAAAATTTCTCCGAATCGTTTCAAAATTGAAATTTAACCCTTTAGTAATGATTAAAATGTGCTATTAAAATTTCATTAAAATCGGCCCGACAGGACCGGACTTACAAATTTTATGAAAACGAAATATTATAAATGCGAATGTAAGTTTGTTTGTTACGCTTTCACGCAAAAACTACTTAACCGATCATCATGAAACTTTGCACATACACTCTTGAAGGTATTAGAAGTAACATAAGATACTTTTTATTAAAAAAAATAAAAATTTTTTACGAAAAATAAGAAAATTGTTTCTCAAAATATGTGCAATACCTCAACCCCTGATATGCATGTCAAAAGTCGATTTCCATCTCAATCGCGGGCGTAGCCGCGGGTAGCGGCTAGTATTCAATAAAGTTTTATGTCAATTATTAAAAGCGGTATGCAGCATGACAAACGTTTATATGGCGTCATGCATGTAGCTCGTGTCACAGTAAGTTTTAACAATCGAAACAATAAACAACCTCGATTTAGAATTCTCGAGACACAATCAGTATCGAAATTGCCAACATCGAAAAATACTTCAACAAACATCATTAGAGATGGCCGTTAAAATTTAATAATCAACTGATTATTTTGATTAATCAAACCGTAATAATCGAAATCCGAAGTAATCGATTATTATCGTTTGATTAATCGATTGTTATTGTTTTTGTCAATATAACAGATCAGCCAAAACGCATTGACAAAAATATACATTGAAAATCCTATTTTAGTCAAGTTTACTTGAGTTCATCTCTGTTTAGTCGAAATTTGTTTCGGCTTTAGTTATCCTGAAAGAAGTGAACCATGTTTAATATTTTTATTTTTTTACAGGTCGACCGTGCCACGTGCATTGCCTTGAGCAGCTTTTGACGACGCGGTATTTTTTTATTAGAACACGTCTACTCCATGTGCAGTGTTCTGTTTATTACTTTTCTTTTATTATTATATTTAATTGGTTGCTTTTCATTTCAAGTCATATGTGACTGTCTTAATAGTCTCTACTGCGCATGAATCGAAATACACGTGGTCCTTTCGATACGATTTTCTGTTAGTGCGACGTAAGTGCATACTGTAGCAAATTTAATTTGCCAACTTTAATGTATCTTTGTGTAGGAACCCTATTTCGCAAATGAATATCATATTTGTATTTTAAAGTGTTTTCGGACTGTATATTTTTATTGTATATCTAAATTAAATTTTATTGTAGATTTAGTATTTTAAAGTGTACTCGGTACAGTATTTTAAACTATTTTTGTACCAATTTTTAAAGTAGGTATTTATTTATGTATTCTGCATGACTTATAGACTTATTGTATCTTTTTCTGGGCTACACAATAAATTATCTATCTATCTAACTATTAAGGCCGCTGCACACGAGGCTAGAAATATTGCTGGGAATTCTGCTGGCCGGCAGGCTGGCTACGAGGCTGGAAATGACGTTACTGCGAGCTCGCCTTCTAGCTCACAAGATGGATTTTAAAATTAGAACAGGGGCTATTTTTCTTGCTTGGTCCTCTGCTTGAAACAAACACTGTGCCATAGTGTGTGTTCTGTTCAGAGACAATGAACGTCCACTTTTGTTCACATTCTTGAAAAGACGTCTCGTGTGAAGCGAGCACATAAAAGTAATCAAGAAAATCAGCGCTAGAAAACTAGTTGTCAAATATAGCAAGGAATCTAGCGGCAAATCCAGCCTCGTGTGCAGCGGCATTTAAGCTCCAGTCACAATAACATCTGTACTATTATACAAAAGTTCTTATATTATGTTTAATCGGCTTTAAGTTAAAACTATTTGACAATTTTTTTAAAAATGTTTCGTATTATTTAAAATTCGTGCAATGTTTACCGTAATGACATGTAACATAAGATTTTATAATATTTATTTTTTATTTTCTCTCGATTTTTGTTCAGTTATAAATTCTGTTACAGTCATTATTTTACCATTCCAACCCACAAGTGGGGAATGGTACTAGTTTAGACTGTGTTTTGAGGTCCCCCGAACCCAAAAAAACATATTTTTGAAAAAACTGTGCGTCTGTTAGTCTGTGAACACCATACAGGTCAAACGGATGAGCGGATTGAAACCAAATTTTGGGAGGATGTTTGATATGCAAATGTGAAGAGCCCTATTGTTTTTGAGAAAAATCGGCGCATGCACAAAGAATATACATGCTATAACGTTGTTTTTCTCATATTTTTACATGACTTGGAACATATTATGTAGGTAACCGAATAGCAATAGCCGTTATCCACGTCACCTCAGGTGATATCAGAAATTTTATTTTCTTTATTATAATCAAATGTTGACATTTTTGAAGTTAGAATGGTCCCGTCGCCCAATTGGCTGGAGTTTTTTTAAAGTTTTTAAGAGAAAGCGCGTATTTTCACTACGTTCTCTTCTTTTGTTATGGCTAAATATGTCGTTTGTCCCAACTCTTACCAGAGAAACTCTATAGCAACTAGCAAACACCATGAAAACCAAACAGATTTAATTCATAGAAATGAAGCAGTTATATGTTTGTTTCTGAATACAGTCATGGCAATTTTAGACGCAATCATTTTAACAGTGATCAGTTAAATAAAAAAATATGATCAAAACACGTTTTTAATACCAAGTTTACGCACTTTCTAGATTTATTTTTTTACTATTTCTTCTTTGCTGCGCGAAATATATAGTCTGACTAAATTAAAATTGTAGTCATCTAAAATAAGCTTAACACCGTGATTTAAAAAATCGCATTTTCTGTAGAGCTTTAAACTGTTATAATAATATATATTTAAACATTTTAAAAATAGTTTCACTTATTCATAGCGCTTTTTTCTGTAACCCGTAAGCCACATAATGCACATTTGCAGAGTGTATATTATATTTATAAATAACAGTCATAAGTAGAACATGTTTTGCACGAATATAATAATTTAAGCCTTTATCTCCATGAATACGGACGATCGCGTTATTCTGGCAAACGGCCACGTGTAACATATGCGCGTATATTTTGAAACACAAATGCTTCAAACAGTATAATTATACAGATTATAAAAAACATCTAAATATGAAATTATAAGTATTCATTATAAAAAAAAAAGAAATTTAGCTCCGTCATTTTCAAACACGACTGAGATTTATTTTTTCTTCTGTATTTTAATTTTATAATCCACCAAAAGCAAAGTACAAAGATTAATTTTTTTCCATGCTCGAACGAAAGTAAAAAATAATAATAATATGGTTTCTTTAAAATTCCGTGATATCAATGTAGTTCATTGTGGAAAGCGGATAAAAGCTAGTAGATTAACAAAATCAATTATCATTTCTACACTGACAACGCGATTCACGAATTTATTATTAACCGACGCAACGTCAAAACGAAGGGGCCATACATTATGTTTGTTTGTTTATTAAGAGTACCTGGGTGACCGAGCTTTGCTCGGAAAGTTAAATAAAATACTGATATGCTCATTGTTTGTATAAAATTCCAAAACCTACTTACAATAGTATTTTCATACGTCAAAAAATTGATTTTTATAATGATAAAATTTGTAAGAAAACGATTTTTTCGAGAGATGAGACCTAGCTAAAAAGATTTTTTTCCCCCAAAAATGCCTTTTCAGTAAATTTCATCCAAGTCGTTAGGGCCGTTTTTGAGAAAATATTTAGGAAAAAAAGGTAGATACAAGATTAGCTCGTTTAATAATATAGGGATAATTTTTTTCCTGAAATTCTTCTCAATGAAAAGAGTCCAGGAGTAATGAAGCTGCAGCAACTGTTCGGAATGATTTTTTTAAAATAAAACAAAGCATCATATCACAAATAAATAAATAAATACCCCACGTTAACAGAGAAGATAAAACAGCATATTTCACAGAAATGACAGATCACAGATATAAAAAAGTAAAATATTAAAGGAAATTGTTTTATCAAAATATGTCATCTTGACAGGAAATGCTAATATTTAAATGTGAAAATAAAAAAAAAACGTTTTCGTAAGATATTTTTAAAAATAACGTCATATTATTATGATAAATATTTTAGTATAAAGAGTAAGCTATGTATCATGTGCGTGAATTATTATTTTATGACGTAGTGTGACATGGTAAAACGAGCAACTGGTGAGTTTTAAAATAATCACGAACAAATTATAAGCTATATTATTTTTTAACTAGCAGTTTGTTAAAATATTCCTTATTTGTTACAATGGTTTAATACAGTAAGTAATTGTTATTTCACGCCGGTATTCATTTTTAGTGATCTGTGAAAAACGAAACACTTTTGGAATCACTTCGGTGTCCGTCCGTCCGTCTATTACAGACGATTTTCTCTAAAACTATTTAACGTACATATTTGAAATTTGGCAGAAAGATCGTGGTGGACCAAATACAAATGTGAAGTATAAAAATTTGATTTTTTAATCTGAGGATTTAATTTCAAGGGGTAAACTGGAAAATGATAAAATGATGAAGCATGAATTCAATATATATGATGTAACATTTTTCAAAATATGATGGGCGTGAATCTCCCATCCTTATTTTACTGTCTATTTAGTTAGATAAACTAACACAGAAGCACAACACTACGCGAGCACGTTTATCTGTTGAAAAATATAGAAACATACGTCTTAATATTATTTCCATTATAATATTTTAAAAGTCTTCAAATATTTTATTGGGTGTAGGAGGTAATCTCCGAAACTACTCATTCGATTTAATTTTTTTTAAATTATTATTATTAATGCATTACAAAAAATTGTTCCACATAAAATGCACACGAACCTCCCTTAGGTACCCAGTCTATGTTACATTTGAACGAATTTTCTGTAATGTATTAATGCTTTCCGTAACTACCTAACTCATGTATTTGGGTCTTAAATTAAATTCTCTCTATAGCTCTTACCAGAGAACTGTATAGAAGAAGTTCAACCCTGTGTTATATTTGGCGATCACCCCAAAGCGCAATTCCCACCCCAATTGTCAGATGGCCATGCGGCGCACTCAAGCTTCGGAACCACAACGCCAGGTGGCGAAAATTAATAATTTCAGCTTCACACCTTAATCATTGTATTTTTCATAATTTTTACTACTAATTAAAAAAAAAATTCGACAGAAATTGGTAAATTTCTTATGTATGTATTTTCAACGGTGTTTAGATAAACGTTCAAATTAACTTCTGAAGATGAGAAATGGAAGTATTCGTCCCCCACCTCTGTACTAAACCTCGATCGTTCTGTCATCTAACAGAAACAAGACAAACTAAAATTTCCGGCCACACTGTTCCATTAGAAATAAACTTCTATACAGTATCCTGCTTCAAACAGTTAGTAGAATATTTTTTTTATGGAGATACTATAAATCTCCATAGAAAATATTCGACAGTCTGCAATGGGGGATGGGCACTGCCAAACTTGACCTAGAGGCGCCAGATATATTATAACCACCATGATTTGTGGACCATTCATAGTACTGTGTACAAAATAAATTTATTTAAAACTTGCGGTCCCGCCCGGTTTCACCCGGGTGTAAAAAAACGAATGGGGAAGGGAGGAGCATGAGTAGGTGTACACACATTCATCTTAGTTTACCGAGATGAATGGTGTGTCCAAATTTCATGACGATCGGAGTTACCGTTCAAAAGTTTTTGTCGATAAAAAGCAGTATTTATACTTTTTTTAACTAATAATTTTTTTTAATTAATTAAATAAAATTAACATAAATTTAAATGTAAGCCTAAGAAGAAAGCAATGTAGAAAATAAAAAAATAAATAAAAATATGATCGCCCAACGTAGGGCTCGAACCCACGACCCTGATATTGACAGTCGTGTACTCTACCGATTGAGCTAGCCGGCGTTGTATTCTGCCAACGCTAATATGAGTATTTTTAGTTAGTGCATTTCACCTGAAGAAGCTTATTTTTGAGATACATTTTGCAACATTATTCATTAATGCTCCGCTCCTAATGGCCGTAGCCTGATTTTATATAGCCTATAGCCTGCCTCGATAAATGGGCTATCCAATAAAAAAAAATTTCAATTTGAACCAGTAGTTCCTGAGATTAGCGCGTTCAAACAAACAAACAAACAAACAAATAAACTCTTCAGCTTTATATATTAGTATAGATAATAAATCATTGACAAAGCCGATGTGTTGTGTTTATCAATGTTCAAATTATAAAGGTTTTGTATTTCCAAAGGATTTAGAACTGAACAAGAAGTAATTACTGATTGCATGCTATCAGAACGGAAAAAGCGCGTCATCCTATTAAAATCCAATCATAACTTAGGTAGCTATATACCTGCTGCCATCTATATGTGCCCATCTCCATTGCAAGTTATGTTTCTGTATTACTTAAATGGACGGTGCAATGTTCAAAGCTTGGCGTAGTGTCGTTGGATTAAGCACGGTTATTTCACATGAATGAGTGACCATAACGATCTCAAAGGTTTCAGGACCATTAACGTGAACACGCTTAATGATTTGTGGTGACAGTTAATGCCAATTTAATTGACCGACAATTAACATAAAGCCGTTTCAAAATACACTTACAAGCGCGCTTCTTTTGATATTAATATAAGTAATGGTGTCCCGTCGGCCGTCGCGTCTCGACTCTTCCACAAGTGTTCATAAAATTAGAATAGACGTGTCTGAGAACAAACTTAACAATAAGAAAGAGTTTCCAAGTCAAATGTCGTGACAGTTATTTACTACTGTAATGCAACAGATAAAAAAAAGAAAATAAAAAATAATGTTCTTTGGACACGAAAACGTATGGCAGTGTTCTTTTCTTGCTATTGTTCACAAGAAGAGACATTGATTATAAAATTGTGCACTACTGATTTGTGTAGTAAAGGTCTCGACATTGATTTTTGGTTTTTGATTACAGTATTCCGTCACTTAATAGTATGGTGACATGACACTATCCCCGAACCATTATCCCCGACGACAATATCCCCGATTTGAATCCCCGAACGACATTATCCCTGACGACAATATCCCCGATTTTAATCCTCGAACGACATTATCCCCGACGACAATATCCCCGATTTTAATCCTCGAACGACATTATCCACGATGTCGATATCCTCGCAACAATATCCTCGATTTTCCGGGTTATATTACGATTTTATCTGGTTTTTCGGAATTAAAAAGTAACCTGATGCGGTCGGTAATTATTCTGTCGGTAATCTATAGGTTTGGTTATTTTTTACTATAGGGTTATTTTTTTCAAGTCGAGCGAGCGAAGTTAGCGAGCCATTGCCTTAGGGAGTTTGAACGCCGCTGTTTTATATTATTATTTTTATCTGGTTTCAAGCGAATATAATTAGTTATTTTCGATAAAAAATGATGCCGTCGTGGATAATATCGTTCGTGGATATTGTCGTCGGGGATATTGTCGTTCGAGGATAATGACGCGGGGATAATGTCGCGGTAACACGTGAGCGGAATATTCTCCTTCGATCAATAGTCGCACATAATACTTTATTCAACTAGCACGAGTAATATGTAATCGGAGCCCTGATAAAAGAGGGAGAAATAATAAATTACTTCATGTTGACGCGTAGAGTGCAAATAATGAGCCGAAACTGCACGGTAATATATTACTGCATAGTTTCAGGACCAATAGGAACGCGGCAAACTTTTGCCGTCGAAATTACTTAAATCTAGTTGGTTTACCTTGTTGTTCATACAATGATACTCTGTAAATAACGACACACCCACTCTAAATAACGACAACAATACGTCATCATTAAGCAATAAACAGTACTGGTTTGTTATTTTGTTGCTTTGTTGTCGGCATCATGCGTACCGAAGATTCTAAGAAATTCGTTCTTTTGTTTGTTGGGATTATCTTTCATATGTTTAGCTCAGCTGTAATTTGGGATAGTATGGATGTTTGTTGGTCAGTTGTAAGTGTTATATATTATGAGTAAATACATATTATAGTAAAAAAATCTCTCCGTTTAACGACAACTCTCAATAGCGCCATAAAGTGCACAGTCCCTTAAGTGTCGCTATATAGGGTTTACATGGTACTTATTTTACCCAGCTGACCTCAGGATAAAAAGAGTTCCAACAAAATTGTCATAAGCGCAGGAAAATAACAAAAACAGTTTAGTTGAGCCGACCTGTAGTTTAAGAAATGTGAAAAGAGAACGTTCTATAGACGCTATCTTTAAAATAATCTGTTGAATTTATACTGATCTATTTTTACGAAACTGAAAAATATCATAAAACTTTTTTAAACTTAAAATGTTTCTACTTGAAGGCAATCTTTAATATTTAGCTGAGTAAACAAACAACAAAGAAAAACTTTTTCGTGTGTATAAAAATAAACTTCATATAAAAATTCTACATTGAGAAAGTTGGGGTGGCAGTAAATCACAACTTCATCGATATGTGAATATTATAGATGTACTTAGACAAACATAAAACTAATAAAAAGAAAAAAAAATCATCGTCGTACACGTACCAACCTAGCAGCTATGAATACGTGCATTGTACTAAGGACGGATATGTATTCATGAATTCATAATACTCATGTATTCGTCTGAAGGTTGGCCAAACTGTCACAACAGCATGAAGAACAAGGGGTGCTGACTCAATAAATAAAGTAGAAAAGCCCAATAGCCCGTAACACTAAAACCGTATGGATCTCCGACTAGGCCAGTTCCCGGATATTTGGGAAATTTAAACCCTGCTTAACAAAAATACAATGGTTGACAGGCTGGAGTGGGCCGGACCGTGAAAAAGGGGTAACTTCCGATCACCCAAAAAAACAGTTATCCTATGCATCTTCGAAAAGAATGTTGTTTATTTTGAAGTTTACGTTTTTAACATGCTCAAACTCGTATGGTTGGCGGGTTCCAATGGGCCGAAGCCCCCCGCCAACCACGTCTAAAGTTAATTCGCAAAATAAGTATTCTTACTTAATAACCGAATACGTTGAAATGACATTTAAATGAAATGTTTTAACTTTGGCGGGAGGTTGGCCGGCCCTTCATTGAAAAAAAGCAATTTTTTAATGAATTTTTTTACATAAATGGATGTACCTAGTTAACGTTTCGTACCCTGTTTCTTCTCTTTACGTACTAATGTAATACAATAATGTAACAAAAACACGAAAAAAAAATAATTAAATTATCTCACTCAACTTATTTTAGCGTATACAAAAGCTATAGATTCTGAAATTACAGAAATGCTGGTAATTAAATAAGGATACAAAATGGGATGAAGATTGATTTTTCTACAGACATAATATATTATGTGAATGTAACTATTTGATTGAGATTTAACAATAGGGCGAGGATGACAATGACGTCTATCCAGTAATCATGACGGGACATCCCTGACATGCACGCAGTGCGTTCCCTGTGTGTACCCTAGGAGATCCCCAATTCAGACGTTGTGACGCCCACGACACCGGAAGTATAACAGCGTCGGTTATCATGCATGCTCATTGGTTTCCGGTTGCTTTATTCGAGTAAATATGTTATAGAAAACGTCGACTAATGGCTATAAAATATAAACAACTTAAAAACTTACCTCAGAAACTACCATTCATCAATTTCTATTTATTATTTATTTGCGCGAAATTTAATAGAGAGAAAATGAGAGACAGAGAGATATTGCCAATTATAGACGCTTGATAACTGTGGTCATTAAAGTCATCTATTAAATTTAAATTTACTGCGATCAGTATTTCATATTTTATCAACCTATACATAAAAAAATCTGTAATAAGAGCATGGGAATTATATTCAAGCATTCAATATTTTACCATTCCAACCCACAAGTGGGGAATGGTACTAGTTCAGGTCAAAAATCACTTTTCAAAAATTTTACAATATCTTTCCGTTTTGAGGTCCCCCGAACCCAAAAAAACATATTTTTGAAAAAACTGTGCGTCTGTTAGTCTGTGAACACGATACAGGTCAAACGGAATAGCGGATTGAAACCAAATTTTGGGAGGATGTTTGGTATGCAAATATGAAGAGCCCTATTGTTTTTGGGGAAAATCGGCGCAGTTTTTGATATAATAATGGTATACTTTTCATAACGGTTTATTATTCTATTTATTTTTTCAAAAAAGTTACGTTAAAAATCTTTTTTTCTAAACTTTATAGTTTCGTAAAAATTTTGAAAATAAACAAAAATCAGCCGCTCTTCTGTTTTATGGATCTGTCAAATAAACTAGTTCAGCATGCTTTGATTAATTTTTACATGACGTAGAACATATTATGTAGGTAGCCATGGCAGCGAATAGCAAATATATTGAATACTAGCCATTACCCGCGTCACCTGACACGATAACAGAAAATTTATTTTCTTTATTATAAGAAGTTGGAATTCTCCCGTCGCCCAATTGGCTGGAATTTTTTTTATTCATTTATTAATAGGCCTGTTCTCTAAAATAATAATGTGCATTACACTTTAAAATGTAAGCAAATATATCACCGTCCTGTTGTTAGCGTGTTGCGTTGCAGAAAGCATTGTCAAAAAATCTGATTGGACAATGACTTTAGATTGTGATCATATCTATAATAGTTACAGTTTGTATACATACAGTCTAATGCCGTTGTCAACCTCTCTGCCACTAAGAACACAATGATTGATCTACAAAGAAAAAGATATGGCTTTTCAAGCTAAATTTTAATCAAAGTGCGTTGAAAAATGTTATTTCGATGTGGAATTCGTACAAAATACTGTGTTAAATAGATACATAATTCTAAAATAGTATTGTCTCAATCAATTATTTTTTAGCACGATCAATTTGAAATTAAATAAGGCCTAGCACACATGAAGAGCGTTCAACGCGCGTTGGCCCAACGCGCGTTTACAATTTCTATACAATTGTATATAACTGTTTATGATAACGCGCGTTCAACGCGCCGCTAACGCGCGTTATCATATAAACAGTTATATACAATTGTATAGAAATTGTAAACGCGCGTTGGGCCAACGCGCGTTGAACGCTCTTCATGTGTGCTAGGCCTAAGGCTCTTTTTACGAAGAAATATGTATGGACAAAACTCACAGTCTAAGGTCATTGTCAAATAAGATTTTATGACAATGCTTTCTGCAATGGAGTAATAATCGATCACGTGATACTGTGTATCTGACTTCGTTGGATTTATAATTGTTACATTAATATTAATATAATGCATTAAAAGTATATCACTGCATCAGATTTAAAACATTGTAACAAAACTGTTCTTCGTTGTAGTGGTAAATATTTATTTACAACAAAAACATGTTAACAAAACAAATAAACAAACAAACTAAAAGTACTTCTCTCATATACTCGAAATGAAGTAAAAAAAAAAAACACAGTCAATAGGTACGCAGAAATATACACAATATTTATCTAAGCGCTCTAGAAATTTATATGCGAACTCAATGATTTATGTCTAGTCATTATGTGTACTTGTCTGGCTGACTGTCCAACTGTGTTCTATCCTGTGAACTGGAGGCGCGATCTATATAAATCGTATGTCACAATTTCTAGAATGTTCGGGATTTTGCTACCTGTTTCCACAAAAACTCTTCTACCTTTTTCTACTCATACCTGAGGCGGCTAGCAATAAAATTGCTCATATTCTTTAAATCCAAAGATGCGACCACAACAGTTATAATATGTACTCTCCTATTCCACAGAATAAACTATAAGGCAGTGCTCTCCCACATTCTTCAATATCAGGAAGCGCCACTGCCTCGTCATACACAAAAGGTAAAGTTTGCATTCATCCTAACCCCAAACTACATGGAATATACAAATATATTTTTGCTCGTTTCCTTTTAGCTTTGAGCTCGCTTTATGTGAACGTTTCTATTTTTTATTTGCTCTAAAATTCCTTAACATTAATCACTTATTGACATAAATGTAAATTTAAAAGAAAAACCTTCTCTCTTTAAAGTACTATTCTAAACGTGTGCAAAAGTTTATCAATATTTCTACAGTAGGTACTCTGATTCATTACCGACAATGCATTGTCAGTAAAAACCCAACTACAAAAACATATTGTGAAGCCATCTGATGTGCTGTAGGCAAAAAAATCCAACGGCAGTAAGTTAGATGGAATTCATTCCAACAATTTAATTAAAAAAAACGTATGAGTCACACAACTCTTTCTTTAAATTATATAGGAAGGAGAGTTAAATAATTATGTTCCTTTCAAGAGATTGACGTCTTTGACGCCAAGTATTACGACCCACTACTACAGACCATAAAAAAAATATTTAAACATTACAAACTGCTATTTAAATTTGCATATTTCAAATACGATAATTTGCACACCTAAAAGTTTGTACAGACTCGCATTTGGCCGGTTTTTTTCAGTCTGTCGACTGGGCTTCATAGATACTCACCCCTGGACCGCACACTGGGGCCAGTACTGGCGCCAACGCTGGCGCATGGTGGCGGTATTATTTTTGAAAAGCGTCTACACATTGAGATTTATTGGAGCCAACCTCAGTTAGTTCCAAGCAGAGCCAACATCAACATATCGGACCTACAAGTGGCTGTGGGTGCGGTTGCTGTGCTAAGCGCTGCTTATCATATAATTTTATTTTTCTACAAAACCAAAAAAACGTCCGTTTCTATTTTTGTGGTTTTTAATTATTGGATTCCATAAAACTGGTTCTGCGTGATAAAGCTCCAAAAACAGTAATACATTTTCATTTGTCCATGTGTCCTTTGATGACATCATTTATAATTTTAAATAATATTACGACGTTGTCACTCGCTTCATCACATACTGAAGACTGGTTGGCGTTTTACACGCCAATGTGTGGCCGAATACACGAACGTTGGGACAAATTCCCTTTGATGATTCGTCAAAAAACCGACACAAGACGGCCAACGTCCAACGTTGGAGCAAACATTGGCACCAACGCTATAATCTCAATCCACACATTGGCCGAGCGTTGTTGGCACCAATGTGCGGTTCCGGCTTTACAAATTGCTTCTATACGTACTTTGATTCAATTACAGTTCTTTTGATTGAAACTTGGATTAATTTCTCATCCTGGATCTGTTTCAAACGAGATAATTCAATATATCGAACGTTAAGTTATGCAGATTGTATATTGTAGACATATTAGAACTAATTTGGATATAAACATAGGTGTCGTTAACTAAGTTTCCGAACACAACCCACTGCAGATTATATTTACAACCTTATTACCTGAGGCCTCTGCGGATATTGTTGTGTGTGTATGTATTGTTCTTTGTTATACAGCATTGATCTCTTTGAATCACCATAACTAGATTCCAAAGCCCTTATTCAGATCTTCCCGGTATACACAACACCCTCTTGTGAATAGTTTATTGTACAGAATCGGACAAACATACTCAACTTGAATACTCATAAATCATTGAAGATTAATAATATTGAAGTATCGACTGTCTGCTAATTAATGTAATCGTAAATTAATAAGATAATCCGCAATGAAGCTTAATTGTCAATTATATTGTGTTTGAGCTACTTATGACGGTGGTTAGCTTTTCTCATCTACTCGAAATGAAATATATCTAGAACTGAAATGGAACAACTAAAATGAAGAGCGTAAGTTTGAATACAAGGTGCAACAAGTTATGCACAAATATAACTAAAGAAATCATTATCCCTGTTCCAACCTCTCTGCGAACGGTAACAGAATCTATACAGTCATGCGCAGTAGCTAAGACGTATTCTAAAACCAATGCAGTTTCGGTTTAGCTACTGCACATGACTGTGACGATTCTATTACCGATCGCAGAGGGGTTTATAAGTCATGGCCCATTGGTATTTCTACCTAACGTTTGGTCTACAACTGCGGTAGACATTATCAAAGGCGATGTGTGTCCTTCTAGGTTAACTGGAAGGACACTTCGCCCGCTGCCTCATCACCTTTGATAATAGGTTTATTCCAAGCAGTCAGATAACGGTAACAAAACTGACATGCGCAGTACCTTAAACAGTTTCGTTTTAGTATATATTTAATACCTTCTATATTGCTAGCAAAGATCGGGATAAAGACTTAAACACTACGGTGCAGACATTTATACGTCTGTCTCACTTATTATACTCTGAGTCTCATGCGCATGTCCGTGAATGGGTGCGCGTCAGTTTGCACATGGAACTAAGCTGTGAAAGGGAGGTGGCTTGCTCTATTGCACTTAATAATTAACCCACTACAGACGTTACACTTGCGCACAGCGGGTAGAGTAAAAAGAAAGAGAGAGAAAACAATAATTTGCTGTCTCACTTCATGGGCCACGCTTCCATTTACCGCCACTAGCAATATAGAAGTTATTAAATATATGCGTTTTAACTACTGCGTAACGGTGACGATTTTGTTAGCGTTCTCTGGCTGTTTGGAACAAACCTAACTAACAGTAGTTGTAGATGAAACATTAGATAGAAATACCAATTGACCACGACCTTCAAACCCGAAAACCAAGAAAATTTGGAACATTTATTACTATCTTTTCCAAATTAATTAGGCAGTACAAATTTTTAGATGCGATTCCTGCCTTATTTTTAGTAAGGATCTAGACACGAAGAATAAACCAAACCCGTTGTGAGGTCCTGGCCGAAGCCAGTACTGTACAGTGTACACGTGTATATACAAAACAGGAACAAGCCAGGAATTATCCAAGGCAAAGGAAGGGATATCCATTCACCCACAAACATATATGCTACCTATGTATGTATCCAGACACATGCATACCATATTTGCATACCTGCCATTGAAAGCTTGTGCTTGCAATTGGCAGGATCATAAAAATAAGGAGCTATACGAAAGAAAATTAAATGTATTTCAGTGCTGCACAGAAAATGAAAATGAATACGTAGATACTTTATTTACCAATGTATTTGAGAGATATAGAAAACAATAATGTTTTTGAAGCTATAAAATCTATTTAGTTTGCTTAATTTTTTTTATTAAAAAGTTATTTTGATTCGTCACTTTTTTACATTCTCGCAAAAAATTAAATCTGATCTCATTTCATCAAGCATGAAGTTTTCTTTTTTTTTACAAAATATTTCAAAGTAAGATCAACAAGCATTGACTGCGTTATGGATAACAATAAAAATTAATGTAATCAAACGGATCGGCCCCATATTCACTTATATTAATTATAGAATTGTT
Organism: Xanthostigma xanthostigma; assembly: GCA_963575645.1. NCBI lineage: Eukaryota > Metazoa > Arthropoda > Insecta > Raphidioptera > Raphidiidae > Xanthostigma > Xanthostigma xanthostigma. The sequence continues at coordinate 13,292,105 of OY754467.1, forward strand.
AATAGTTTTTTTTTTCAAATATTGACATGAATTAGCAATGCACAACGATGCTACAAACCACAGTAACAAATTTTTATATTTTTATTCATTAATACATTCATTTAGATAAAGAAATTGTTATCATCCTAACAATTTTCGCAAACACTCTCAAATTTACATCAGTAAAATAATTTAAATAATTTGTGCATAAGGTTGATCAGTTAGTTGCATAACAATTTTTTATATTTGTTGTGCTAAATTAGTGAGTAGGTAACACGTGAATAAACAGATACAAATAGACCATCTCTTCAGAGTGTATAAATTGGATTAAGTTCCGCGTCCTTTGTATATTACAGGCAGATATTATGTCTGTCTGTCTATCCGTGGACTTGTTATGCAACCGAAGGATCGTGCTAGCTTGCTATTGTTTACATTTCACTAGCGCCATTTGGTAAAGACGCGTATTCCCAAGCCAAAGTCTTACAGGAGGGAAAATTTATCAACGACTGTGATTGATGCAACATGCTTGTATATGATAATGATAATGCGACTTTATTCACCGGACACTATTAAAGATCGAAGTTACCAATCTTGGAATAAATTTAATCGTTAGAATAAAATTTAGTTTCAATTCACCAAGCAAATTATTATATAGTTTGCAACGCTGTGTCCTTACGATGGTCGACAGCTATGTTGCAACTGATCACTGTCTTTCGTCGGCCGGGATCGGCTCGCCGGAAGCCAGGGTACACTGCAGTGATTTATAGCTTTTGCTATCGTCACAAGTTTCCTAGGTCAACGGGGGCCTCTTTTAGAAAAAACTGTTCTATTTCTGTTTCCGGGGAAAAAATCGGAAACCCCATTTCTTTAAGTTCTGACCCTCAACTTATAATATAAGTGTACAAAATTTCAATTTTCTGTGTTAACGCCGATCTTCATATGGAATTTAACATCGTTTTTTTCAACCCCCCTCTGTTCTTGTTCCCGAGAAGAAAATTGTAAATCCGACTGCATTAGTCTTTGTTCCGTGCCCTACAAATTTTCAGCTTTCTAGATCAACGGAGATTTTCTAGAGTCTTGAAAAGCGAACATTATTATCAAAAAATTAACATCACTAACACATCAGTTACTTTAGCCACCATTAAAGAATTTAACAAATAAATCTTATTATACTCTTTAACTTTGCGTCGCGTTCTTCTAAAGCAAATAGTTTCAACTAATTAAAACAAATTAAATACTTTAATCTCAAGTTAAAACCAAAATCCGGTTTTGTGAATTTGAAACTGTGAACGAATTATAACTGATTAGTCAAAGTGCATACAGCATTCAAGCAAAATGTGAGTATATGACGTTACTAACTAAAAAGTATGTAATAAAGCCAACTGCAGCGTGGTGGTGGATTGAGACCGAGAGATGGCTGTTCACCGCAACGCCGCGGATGCACAAACAACTGAAATGTTGTGCGACTGTCAACCATAGTTCATAATGGTATTTTGTTGTCACCATTCCTTATTTAACTTGCAGATAGGGTCGACCATATGCATTGAAAAAGCAATGATTGACTCTTCCAAGCGCCACAAAAAATTTTATTGGGTCATCCAAACAGCATTGTGAGAAATAACTATTACGAATTTAGAACACTACGAAATATCGAATGAATGTCGACAATGAGACTTCAACCTAAATTAATGTAGAAATGTTAAAATTCAACTCATTAGATTAGAACTCAGGGTATGTAAGTTCGTACCCACAAACCTTTAGTCTGTATTTTGTAATACACTAACCATAAGTGGCAAATTGAAATTCAGTTAAAAAAACATCGCAAATTGCTATCGTACATTAGAGCTATAGTGTAAACTCTATATAGCGACACTCAAGGAACTGTGCACTTTGTGGCGTTATTGAGAGTTGTCGTTAAACGAAGAGAAGAAATAATCCATTAATTAATTTACTCATTATATATATAAAAATTAAATACTATCACAAATTACAGCTGAGCTAAACACATGAAAGATAATCCCAACAAATAAAAGAACGAATTTCTTAGAATATTTGGTACGTATGATGCCGAAAACAAAGCAACAAAATAACAAACAAGTACTGTTTATTGGTTAATGATGACGTATTGTTGTCATTATTTAGAGTGTATCATTGGTAAACCAACTAGAGTTAGTAATTTCTACGTTATATCGAGTGACGCTAAATTACACTGTACAATTTCAGTTCTACCTATTAGGGTTCATGAGTAACAGCCCGTTGACAGACAGACAGACAGCGTAGGCTTAGCAATAGGGCTCCGTTGGGCACCCTAAGAATGATTAAATAACCTGAATGTCTATTTTATAACAAAATTAACAATTCAATAATAATAATCGTGTCCAATAAAACCAAATCACTCATCCTTGCCGCGGGCGTAAATTAGTGCTAACTTATCCTTTCAGTCTAATTTGGCGGTCGGCTCCGGCAACTGGGACACGGAGACCGCATGCTGGGAGCGAATCCTGGGGGTGCAACTAGACTGTTCAGTGTTCACTGCTGGTGTTAGCCTCCGTATCAACTAGTCAATATAATATGTGCACCTATGTATGTGTGTGGTGTGTGAGAGACGATGACACTCCCGCTGATGTACGCCTCCTTCTCGCTCTGCTAAATTATAGAGCTCACAGATTATAGAGAAAGAGCGCTAGACTAGAATTAACGACAAAATGAGAAACGTGTTCTACTTTGTTGTTGTTCTAAAATATAGAAGTACATTTTTTGAACTTTAAACATACCAGAAAATTATTAAGAAAAATCGCAGGATTGTGGACAAAAGGTTAGATTTATTAATGTACGACATTTTCAAGTACAATATGAATTTTCTAAAAAATTAATTCAAAGTCAAAGGTTAAAAGTATCGGTTTTTGCACTTTTCTCGTAAACGGTAAATAGGTCAGACAAAAGTTGTGTGCAATTGTTCTTTTGAAATGCTGATTAATACATCGAAAATACTAATATGCTTATTAATATTTAACGTTATTTTTGATAAATACGTTCAGCACGTACATAGACATTTTGGTCCTATATCTCAGGAATAGTGATTCTTGGGAAAAAAAATATAAAAACAGTTTTTGTAGACAATTGCATGATCTACAACTTTTGTCTGACCTATTCTTAGGTAACATTTATCGTTTAGGAAATAAATGAAAAAAACCGGTCAAGTGTGAGTCGGACTCGCACACGAAGGGTTCCGTACACTATGTACTTTTTAAATACTTTTGTAAAAGAAACAAGAGAGGCGCTATAACAATATGTAACCAGTGGGAGTATGCAAGTAGCTCAAGAATTTCAAGGCGTGAAATTTTACAATAATACACCCCGGCGTTTTTATATTATAAACACTTTTTTTACAAAAATTTCTTGTAGAATAAAATAATATAAAGTTTTGATAAATATACCATTATATCAAATAACAACGTTATGGCAAATATCTCTGTTGCGCATACGCCGATTTCCCAAAAAAAAAAAAAAATATACAAAACTTTAGAATATTAAACCATTATGAAAAATATACCATTATTATATAAAAACAATGTTATAGCACATATCTCTTCTGCGCATGCGCCGCCTTTCCCCCTAAAACTTTTTACAAAACTTTCTTTTAAACCATTATGAAATATATACTATTATTATATAAAACAACTTTATTGCATATATTTCTTTTGCGCATGCGCCAATTTTTCCCAAAAAATTTACAAAACTTTTGTAAACATAGATAGAATAATAAACCGTTATGAAAAGTATGCCGTTATTATATAAAAACCAGCCTTATAGTATATATTTCTTCTACGCATGCGCCGATTTTTTTCAAAAATTTATTTTACAAAACTCCTGTAAAACAAAATAATAAGCCGTTATGAAAAGTATACTATTATCTTATAAAAACAACATTATAATATATATTTCTTTTGCGCTTGCGCCGACGTCTCTCAAAAACAATAGGCCTCTTCATATTTGCATATCAAATATCCTCCCAAAATTTGGTTTCATTCCGCTCATCCATGGTGTTGGAATGGTAAAAAATGTCAAAAATGACGTTTGCATCTGTCAAAGCAATATGTTCTAATAATTAAAATTAGTTATTCAAATCGTTAACTCAGAAGGCGTTGCACTAATGTCAAAAGATTTGAAATGACATTCGTTTTTGAACAAATGCAATCTTTTTTTTAAGACAAAACATACGCAATTTTTAAATTCCCATAGTACAGTATGCAACAAACGAAGACAGACGATCCCCGTGTATGCTATGGATTAGACAAAATTGAATTTATACATTTTATTTCTATATAAAGCTGTATAAAAAAAGTGTTTCGACGAATTCTGTTATACAAAATCTATGTAAAATTTTCTGCTCTTTCGTTTAAGACAGGTCTCGAAACGATCTGATTTAAATTGAGCGACTTATAAGCAAAAAACTGAATTTGCTCCTCTTTGGGGAGTTTTGGGTTTTTTTTAATTATTTGTTGTTCTAGCGGCAATAGAAATACATACTCTGTGAAAATTTCAACTCTCTACCTATTACGGTTCTTGAGATACAGCCCGCTGACAGACAGACAGACAGACGGACAGACAGACAGACGGACAGACAGACGGACAGACAGACGGACAGCGGAGGCTTAGTAATAGGGTCCCGTTTGACCTTCGGGTACGGAACCCTAAAAAACGATACTTTTGACCATTGACCTTGAATGCATTTTGAAGCAGATGTAGGATCGGTTGGGACTTTTGATATTTTATTTGTATTAGTGTACTTAAAACCTGTACCAATTTTCAGCTTTATGTGAAAGTAAATTGAAATGTTTATTTTGACAGAACTAGCTTATCTTTTTATTGCATTGGGTTAAAAGTTCTAATTTTTAACAAGACTATGGAATTAAGTTTAATAAAAATTTCTGAGAAAAGTTGTCTTGATCGACAAACAGACGGACAGAAGTGCTAAAGTTTCCCGTTTAAATAATAATTAAATTGGAAATTATACGTTTTCCTGGAGATAATAGGAAACAGTTTTATATACCTAGTACATGTGGTTATAAGCGATAGAACACTAACTTAATATAAATCTATGTGTGTGTGAATTGCATATGAAGATTCCTTCGGGAACACTAACTAGATTGCCACCACAGTTGTGCCAGCAGCCATCCCTATAACACACTATGCACACTGCCTGCACTGTTATGTCACCAAATATTATTATACAGGCACATAATATTATATTCAATTAATTAGTTATAACCACATACAATTCAAATATCTATCGACTTTACCCGATTGTAAAAAATAAATAGAAAAACAACCACTAAGGCAATTTTAGTGAAAGACAATACATTTTAAAATCAATTGTTTCATTTTGTCAATTCTTTTATATAACGACAGTTAAATTTTACAGGACCGTAACAAACCCTATCTATACTAATATTATAAAGAGAGAGAGTACGAATTTTTTGAGTTTGTGCGGAGAGTAATCTCCGAAACTACTCATCCGATTACATTTTGTTAGAATGGACCTTCAGGATAAAATCGATTTTCGTGGAGTCGACGAAAAAACGGTGGCAATATACAAATTCGGGCGAAACCGGACCGAGCCACTAATTCGTAATAAATCAAAGTCTAATAGCAACTATAAGTTACTATTATGAATACAAATTACTCAAAGTTGTAGTCTCATTCTATTTCATTACAGATTAAAATTCTTCAGAGCCGAATTAAGACATCATGGTGCCTAAATAATGATACCGGGCCTACTACAACCTAGTCGACTCTAAATGTCTGCAGCACACATTCGCCGAGGGATACCGAGACTAAGCGAACGCGAATGTGTACTGCGAACGCTCGCCTGATCTCGTAGCGCACTGTCTCGCCTCGCCAGCTAAGTCGGTTTTTCTACCGCGAGTTAAAGGAACCGAGCGGCAAGTACGAGCACAGTCAGTACACACTCGTCGCCTCGTGCGAATTTAAATGTACTTAATTTGTCATTTTTGTTGGTTAAAGTGTAACTTTTAATGATAAAAAAAATATGGCGGACTAGACCAATGACACAGTAATTGATTTCTTAAAACATTACCAAAATAAGCCTGTGGTCTGGGATCCCATGCGTCTCCAGCATAAGGATAAAAAAACAATGACGTGTGGCTCAGATAGAGTGAAATTTTGCAATTGCCAATTTCAGTATTGAAAAAAAAAAAGATTCTCTGATGGTCCAGATCCATTTAACTGCGCCGTTTAAATGGACAGTGAAGCCGAGTGTGTACACAGACACATTCGTAGACACTCGCTTTATCTAATCTCTCGGCGAGCGCGCTCGGCGAATGTGTACTGCAGGCAACAGATCATCTTTATTTTTTATCTCAAAAAAAAACGAGATTCTATTATGTAATTTTTCATTTAATTTAATGTGGTGTGACATGAAACGTTTTTCCAACAAATAACAAAAAGTCGGGCCTGTTTATTTTTATTTATAAAATGGAACTGATTGTTGACACAGAATCGATCAAACATTTCGATGAATGAACATAAAACGAAATGGTTTGATTGTAAACAATAAAAGTTAGACACTTCCTTTTTCCGATTTTCTACAATTTACTATTGTCGTGTTTAAAACAAAGAAATGTTTGATTGTTGACAGAAAAAAAAACATTCAGAAGGCCAACGTAAATTCGGTGGAAAAATATGCAATTTTGTGCATATTATATGTATTTTGTACCCGAAACAATATCAACATATATCGTATAAAGACTTTATCATCGTTCATTTCACTGAAATTTAAAAACTTAATTTGAAACATGGAAGTTATAACAGCTACGATTCTATAATTTAAAAAGAATCCATCAAATAATTACAAAATAAACCTGTTTGTTTTTATTTTCAGCAAAACTAAACGAGGAAATAATATTAATTAAACAAAGTTACACGTCAAAACATAAAAATGAAAAAAAATTCGAAGCTTTTTTTAAAATTATTTATGAGTATAATAACATTAATATAATAATTATAATAATTTCGCGGGAAAGCATAAATTGTCGCCTTTCTTAGAAATCAAAATTAACCGCAAAAACTATAGCCTTTTGTCTATAAAGTATATTTTGTTGAAAGAAAGAATTTGTATATGGAAATACATAACCGAAATTGAATCCAATAACCAACTATTTATGAGTAGTTAATAACTACCCACAAAATAACTTTAATATTATAACACTGTAAAGCCTGTAAAGTTGTACATCTACCTAACTTTGCCATGGAACCATACAAAGTGCCTATGACTCGATGACCCTTATAAGATGGCCATGTTACATTTTTTGTGGAACGGTCGGTGGTCAACATAATTACTCATTTTACTGGTTAAAATGCAATTCTCTCAGCTAGATCAAAATATGATTATTTTTTTGCAAGAATTTAACATTTTAGAAATTGTTATTCTGCCATTAAAAATCTAAGGTATGGTCATATACTTAATACTCCTATATTATTAGTAGATCAGGAAAAAGATGACGACCCAACGGTACAGGCATACATACGTCTGTCTTCGTCATTTCGATCTCAAACGTTATGCGCATGTCCGAGAATAGACCATGTACGTGCCATGGACATAGGAATATATAGGGACGGAGCATGAACTGAGGTTTTAGACGAGGGGGGTGAAGCCGATTTGCGGGACGCGACGAGGTAACGGGTGCCAGCTTTTGATTGGCCGACGCACTGCGTACGCTCAGCGCGGGTAAACATCAAATAGTAAAAGAAGTTTTTTTTTTTTAATTTGTTGTAAACATTCATTAAAATACATTTTTTATTAAAGTAAAGCACCGATGAATGTAGTTATAGTACTGTAACATTAAAAATTTTTATTAATTAATATTAGAAAATATGATTTTTAGCATCGAATGCATGGAGCCAAATGGGGAATTTGATTTTTGATAAATAATAATTATTTATAATTATCCTTGTGAAAAAATGCAGTAATCTTTTTTGTGCGGAATGAAACACAATGAGTACGGTTTGCGCTAAACTTAGTTGTTAAAAAATGTTTTTGAAAAATTATGGTTTATGTTTCATCAAGTTTGAAAAAGGTTACTAATATTTGTCACAGTGTGATAATGGACCTAACCTTTTGAGAAGTTTGTTTATGGCAGAGGTCTCCAAACTTTTTAACATTTGGCAACAATTTAGTTAGGTTTAATCTCAAGTCTCCTTGGTTAACGATGTCCAGTTTGTTTCTTTTTTTGTTAGGAGATTCACTATCGTTGACCCCCATTTTCATTTCATGGACCCCCAATTTTTTTCCCGCTGACAAGGAGCCCTTGCAAGTTGTCGTCGACCCCTGGGAATCGATATAGACCACTTTGGGAATCACTGGTTTATGGCCATGGACATGTTTATGACATGGAATTTGGTGTACTGAGCATGCGCAAACTTATTACGCACGCGCAGAACCATCAGCCAATAGAAAACTGGTACCAATTTTACCTCGTCCCCGTCCCTGAGTGGCTTCCCCCCCGCAGCATCATGCTCTGTCCCTATATTCCTATGTCTATGGTACGTGCCCACTTCCCCCACTACAGTCGCAACGCTTGCGCATAACGGATCGAGTATAAATAACTAATAAGTGAGATAGAAGTCTGTAGTTGCTATTTCTTTTGATGGGCAACACTTCCACTTACGGGAACCATCAATATAGAAGCATCAAGTATATGGGTATGGTATTCTATTAGTTGACTATTTTCTATGCAATAAACTAAGAAACAAAAGCTAACCGTATGTATCGTATAAATGTTCGGAAGTTGTAACACAAATTTATTAGTTATTATTGTTTTAACATGAAACAATGTAAGAGTAGTCATTTTAGAACCTATATTGTTGTGAAGCAGACAATAGACCGAGCACGCGATAACAATAATATATGTTTAATGAAGTTTTATAATAAACTAGCAGACATTTCGTATGTCATTTTCATGTATGATTAGTTAAATTAGATATACTATTATTTATGTTCACAAAAATATTAAATTACGTTCCTAACAATCAATTTTCCATTACATTTTTATGAAGTTCATTCGAAGTTGGAAATTAGTATTTTAACATATTTAGTTGTTTTTTTAGGATATAACAAATTTTAAAGAAAAATAAACATAATATCAATCGTAAAAATTATAAATAGATACATACAGGTTAGAATCGATTTTATACTTTAATGATTACTTTCAAAGACTTTTACTTGCTGGACATGCCCTACTGGTGTAAAAAGTGTCCTCCCTTAAGAATAATAATTTGTGCGCCGTGCGGTCAATCTTTACCTCTCTCAGTCTAGTAGAAACAAATTGAGCCACACAGTACACACTTACTCTATCCTCCTCACTCATGTATGATCAATCTCGATCTCTCTCCACGTGGTACATAGGGCCACACGCATACTCTATCCTTCTCACTCAGTGAACCGAAACTCATCTGCAATAATAGATGGCGAAGGCATGTCCATCAGTGTCGATGATTACTCCATACGAAAATACTAAGTTATGTTTCTAGTGCTTGATGACATATTATTATGTTAGGGTGAGGGTACATTATGTCAAAAAGTATATGAGCCATAATATCATCCGGTACGAGACACATATAGTACTTTTTAAACGTACCCCGTATAAAATAGACGATTTTCACACAATTTTTGACAGTTCAATTTTAAGTAAGTTCACTTCTAATTTATACGATGCGTTTATTTTATTTTACACACTAGTGCTAAATCGGTCATTTTACTATCGCTATAGAGGCACGAAAAGCAGCAATATTATAGGAGGTGCGCGAAAAAAAGTTTTTTTGTTTTTTATAAACTAGAATTAAAAAATATTACCTAGTGAACAGCATAAGTACTTACATTACATATTTTATGTACTCAGTAGTCAGAACTTCATGGAAGAAAGATTATTATTACTTTTTACGATCAATAAACTATTTTCCATAAAAATTGTTTCTACGATAATAAAAACGTATTGACGATTAATCATTAATACACTAACTTGTAATTTTACCCACAAGAATATTTAAAGTTATTTTGTCATTTATCAAAAAGCACGTTACTCCCACCATAATTATTGAATTTACACGGTAATACATACGAGTACAGTGAATATCATTTAAAATGCGTTAAAGACATAAGTTTTATTGATATGATAGCTATGGACATCGTTAATGCATTACAGAAAATACGAACCACTCTTGGGCGCTCGGTCTATGTTGCATTTTTGTGGAACGATTTTCTGTAATGCATTGATTTCAATAGCTACCATATTAACAAAGGTAATGCAGGTATACACGCGCGAACGGGCATCCTAATCCTATGCGGACCTCTTCTATAAATGCAAAAATTTTCTTGATGAGAATTTCCAAAGTAATTTCGTTTTGTTTATGATTACCTACCTATTAATAAATTAATTACAAATTTATTTAAATACTAATAACTTAATAATACGACTGCTATTCTATAAGAAAGTCCGCTGCAGCATATAATAATAATAGGCGATCTACAAATCCGGGCGAAGCCAGACCAGGCTGCTAGTATTTAAATAAAACCGTCCGCGGTCAGGTCTCATTTACAAACGAAGCCTATAAATATTTAAAACAAATGCCCTATTTCTCTAGCCGTCAGCACTTTCTACTCAACCAATTGAGACAATTTTTTTTTAAACTGAAGCCTTTAGTCCACTGATGTGTTATCACTATTTTTTTTTTGTGAAATTTCGTTAAAAGGGGTGATTTTAAGCGATAATAGTAAAAAAGACGAGGGGGTTGTGGAGTGAAGAAGAACGTAAACAGAGAAAATCCATCGATGTTCACGATACACGAGTGTGAGAGAAATGCAAATATGTACGTATGTCGGAGATTATGCAAACAGTTTGACAAGTCGACTTTGACAATTGAAGTGTATATTTAAATTAGTTGTTTAGCTTGAATATTCAAAATATTAATAGATAATTAAAATTTTATTTTATTTTTCAAATAATTTACGAAAGTGTAATTTTATGGTAATTTAATGCCAAAATAGAGTTTATAAATATTGCATAAACTGTACCAAGTCTAAAATTTGGTCTCAGATCAGAAACAGAAAAAAATAGTAATAATCGTAAATGTATCAAATGAGATTAGATTTTTTAAAAATTAATTCTGACAGCTCTTGGGGGGTAACCATGATCTCAAACATTGTCTTTGAATTTGTAACCAAATAAATATATCTGGACAACTTGATGGATCAAGCTAAAGCAAAAGAAAAATAACGGTACATAAACAGAAACAAATGCAAGAGAAATAAAATTATTGTCGAAGTTCTGTGTCAAAATTTCAATTTTTTTAAACAATATGAAGATACATGCAAAAAGTTTTGCACGGGTACACTAGTATAACATGTTTTACAAGATTAAAAGGCAACAAACTTTGAAAAAAGCATTACAAACATAAACGCTTATTTAAACCCTCGGTTATTAGGGTATGGCAAACACATATTATATGTACTTTAGTCGACAGAGGTTAGAGTTTTTGATAATAACTGTACACATTCAACATTCGACAGCAGTTATAACTGCTCTCCGTACACGCAACAGCTATAAAATTAAATATTTTATAACTCAGCGGTGTAATAAAAACTGTCATTCTGTCCATACTATGTGTAATATGTATATCAAAATGCTTTATGTAAACTGAATTTACCTCCATAGGTACATTCCACATATGGACGACACTCACAACGCCCCCAGTGATGCCAGTGGTGAGATTTTTCACTTCCCAGTACATTGGGAAATCATTGTAATGAGTTCGAAAATAAAAATCAGAATTTTTGACATATTTTTTAAGTAAAACTTCTTTAGGCACGCTTGACTTGGGGAGCAAGCTGGTGAATGCCTGACGAAATCGTTTACGGAAGTGCATCATCGCGATGATGCGTGATCGTTCGAGGCGAACGGTAGTTGAGAGGGAGATATAAGTTAGTGAAGACAGTAAGAGAGAGCGTTACGTTTCGTATATTGGAAGTTGAGAGGGAGATATAAGTTAGTGAGTGCGACAAAGACGGAGCATTAATCGAAATTGTTTTTTTTTTGGACAACTATTTGACGTTTAAAATGGAAACAATTGTTTTTGTGTCAAAAATACATTTCATCTAATTTTGCTGCATTTTGTAACTGAAAATAATGTAGGTTAGTTAATAAATCCTTTTAAATGTATTATAAATTATGCTAATAAATATATATACATATTTTGCCTACTAATTAATCAAAAATTATATTTTTAACATTTCGTCTTTGTAGATATGTGCTACAGAGTGAGGTTATAAGGTTCGATAAACTTTGAAACGAACCGACTGCATATTATTGTTCGTTTATGAATTTAACATGAGCAAATTTGAGGTATTTACGCATTATTCTTAATAAATATATTTAAAATAATTAATTATAGCAGGAAGAAGTTTTACTTCAGTCGTGTGGTCTAAAGCACACTCGCTTTTTTTGTTTCAAGATTACTACACTATTTTTGAAAATGCGTGATTATGTGGGTATGTATGTACGTACGCACGTACCTACGTACGTGGTCATTTTTTTCTAGTACAAAATCTCGAGAATAAAAAAAACATTATCAGCTGCGTTAGTACGTCAATCGACGCGTATTAACGTGAATATGTTCTACTCGTTGTTTTTGTTTAAACAAAAAGATTGCAAAAATGTAGATTTTATACAAAATCACGCGGGTGTCTCGTTAGGGTGTTAATAAAAGCGTGTTAGCGTCATTTTGTTTTAAAATCTGTCGGGCCGTTTTTTGGTTTGAACAAAGACTTTTAAAAAGTGGATTGCATACGAAATCAGACGGGAAAAAGCTGATAACGACTTCAGTATTAATGTCTTTATAATCAAAAAGAAATGTTATTAAAATCGGTCCAGCCGTTTTTTTTTTTAGTACCTAAAACAAACACTGCACAAAAGTGTATTTTAGGATTTGTTTGCGGCGTACTGGCGTACTAATAAAATTAATTATTACATCTAGTACGAATGTAATGATATACTGGCAACGCCGAAGGCACACACAAATGCTATCACTATTAAACCAGAAGCTTTTTACACAATTTATAATAATAAAAAAGCTTTCTGTATCGATCTGGTCTAGAAACATGTGTTAATTCTATAATATCTACCAGCAATGCTTATTATTACCGGCAATGTTTTTTATTATTTTACTTTTATAATAATATAAATGATATTATTATGGTTATAATAATTGTAAAAATATTTAATTAGTGTTTATTTTAATTAATCCCATTAAAAACATATAATGTAAAAAAATGCCAAGTCTTGCAACGCAGTTCTTCCGCTACAAAAAGTTGTGAGAACTCATGTAAAACCGGCAGTTATTTTTAATAGTGTCTATGGAAGATCCTGTCCAACAACTTTGTTATAAATTGGTTACCTATAATAATTAATTAGTCAATTGCCTATCAACATTTATAGTGACCCGTACCCCCTTGTAAAATAAATAAAACAATAAAATTTGATTTCATCAAGACGAGATCTATATACAGGATGTCCCATTACATGACTGCCATAGCCTGAGACAGTGTTGATGTGTTATTTCAAGTCAAAAATGTCTAATGAACATATACCCGGAACGCTATCCTAACTGCGCTAGAAACATTTGAAATTTTAAACAAGTAAGCCCATTAATGCAGCTATTAGGTTCAGCTGTTGGTTTTGTTATTATTAAAAAGACAAGGTAGCTGTGAATCACCATTAGTATTTATTCGTCCTGATCCTGAGATTCCTCGCAGAGCTACTACTATTCTAAGAAGACTATGTACGAGTATACAGCAACTGGGTGAACATTTTGAGCAACTAATTCAATAAAGCGATTTCTTTTTAAATTAGTAGGGAATTCCTGCTACTACTTATCTAAAATTTCAAATGCTTCTATAGCTCAGTTAGGATAGCGTTCCGGGTAATATGTTCATTAGACATTTTTTACTTGAAATCACCCCAGCAATGCAGTCCCGGGCTATGGCAGTCATGTCGTGGGACACCATGTATACGTCTGATCACAACCAATCTGAAATTCTCACTCCCTTTGTCAGCAAAACGAAGAACAAATTAAACCTAGCCCGGCTTCCTAAGCCTGCTTACGTAATACTTAAAAGCCTCCAAATACTAAATGAAATAATATTGTAATCGACAGTAGGTTGTCTCAAAAATACCCAACAGTAATGTATACGGTTAAACATTTAACGTCACTAATTCCATATTAGTGATGTGTCGCTCCTGAGCGAGTCGTTCATAATGAACGACTCCTTTCTCGAAGCGAAGCGAGACCCTCTTTTTTTGTGAATGACTGACTCCCAGCGCCATTGCTCTGTGCTGAGCTATTCGCACATTTACAGAGCGCACACAGCACAGGCCACAGAGCCACTAGTGAATTTTGCACGTACGGGGTTATCTTTGCTGTCATTCAATAATGAATGACACACTGTAAGTGTAATAAGTACTAAGCTTACATTCCCATTGACGTCGTTGACAAAGACCTAATATTGTAACAACAAACAGTATTATTTATTGTTAAGCTTTTATTATACTTTATAGTTTATCCGAAATGCGAATAATTTATTAAGATCAGAATAATATTAAAATGAGCTCAGAGCTGAGTTTGTGTATTGTGCTGTGCATTGTTGCATTGCTACATGATGACAGTTCACACCTCTGCAGTCTGCACTCTTGTGTACTGCGTGCTGTCTAGTGTCGCTCCTTTGAACGACTCCCTCTGAGCGACTCTTTTTAGTGAGCGGAGCGCACAGAGCCAGCTCCCAATAAAGAGTCACTATTCCATATTTTATCGATTTCAATTTTCTTCGAGGCGTGATATTTTCATGTTACCTGTCTGTTATAATCTTAAGTATTGGTCAATTACTTACCGATATCGAGTGCACAGGTTGGCTGATACAGTACCGACGCAATCTGTAGCACGAGCGACGCCAGGGCTAGGAACGTCGCGCCGCGCCGTCTAGTGGCCGGCGACGCCACTGTTGATACGGACGCGATAGTATCCATGCCTACCGACACCCTCATTATCACCGTATCACCACCGGTGGTCAACCTTGTGCTGCTGCTGCTTCTGCTTCTGTTGCTTCACCGCACACTGTCATGCCGTCTCACTTACTCACACACTTCATTCACTACTCAGAGCTCTCTTCGCGAACAACTTGACACGCAAACCACATAATGCTTACTTTTTAATTACTGTCTTAATATTAAACAAAACAAAAAACTCGTTATTATAACGTAACGACGCTTCCACTTTTGTTATACGAAATTCATTCGTTTTTATTTTCAATTTCGTAAAATTTTAACGTCACCTTTAATGCTTTTTTAAAAACTTAATCGTATTCGTAAATTTAGTGATATATGTACGTTAATATAAAAATTGATAGTGGAGTAATTATTTACAAGTATCAAAATAAAATATAGTTTCAAGCACTTTTCAAACTGTTTAATTAAAAACAAAAAAATGAATTATTGGTTTACATGATTTTTATTAGCACTAAAAACCAAGATTTTATTATTATACATAAACGAATGGCGGTATTTTAATTAACTCAGTTTGAGATACTTCTTTACGCCTTTTTGTTTATTTCAATGGCCAACGTCATGTCCAATACGATTAATAGTCAAGTCATACTGTATGACGTCAACAATGAGTGTCACGTCATGTATAACACATCACATATACTGTTATCCTGTTGTCGTTGCTGTTATCCTGACGACAGGATTGTGTTCTAGTTGAACTCATTTGAAACAGGATACGTTATACATACTGGATGTTACACACACAGTTACACATACGTGTCTTATAAATAAATGCACAGCTTGTTTGCACAGGAAGGACGAAGCTCCTAAAATAATATCTCGTCGCCACGAAAAATATTTATATTCTATTTATAAGCTTTCAATGTTATGTTATACACTTTTTCGTATATTGCTTTCTTTTGGAATTAAAAACTTGATTTTTTCACTAAAAAATCCTAGCTTTATTGAAATATTTACATTTTTTTGTTTATACACCACACTTATTCACGTTGCAAAATGTTCAAAAAAAATATGTTCCCTGTTTTACTTTAAAATTATTTTTAGTATGTTGGTTTTCAACAAAAATATCGGTTATTTTTAGACAAAAATCAAAACTGAACTAAATACTCGCGTTGCAAATAAAAAAAGGGATATTGTAGTTTATAGACGCTCGCTAACTGAGATCCTTAGCGTCTATGTATTAAACAACACAGTAACATAAAATATATGTATTACGTGCGCAAAACTCTATTTCGTAATTGTTTTTACTGTGTTCCAGTTTTGAGGAAAATTAATTGTTTTTAATGTAACAAAATTGAAATGATTGTACACGATGTATCACTCACGAAATCACATGTGTTTTATTTATATTAATTATACGGTTTGTTGCTAATGATTTGGTAGCCCCGTGCGTGTCACCAGGTTGTTAACACGGCGACAAAATAACAAAATGTTAAATTTGTAGTTGCTGTCGTCGATCCGTGCAGATTTCATCTGAAACAAAAAAAAAATATTGATATTGACACGTAACCAAAAACTAGAACTAAATATTCATAAAATTTTGTATAATCAAGTTACATAATAAGTTTCACAGGTGATACCTATGTCAGAATTCTTAGCAACGGGATAATTTTTAAAATATAGAAGTAATTTTTGATTGTTTTGAAAACTTTTGATACTAAGAAAAAAGTTTTTTTTTGACGTGATAACGTCTTATAAATTGATGAAACACCGGCTGCATGCACGAAAAAGTGTAACGTTCCGAAAAGTGTCACGTTCCGCCTGACCCTATGCGTGCAAGCGAGAGCGCAGTATAAGCGATAGAGAGTCGGTAAAAATATAGTTTGACAGCTACTAAAATTTAGGTTATGTATTATTAAATATGATATTCGAGCGGAATACGTTATCACGTAAAACTATTGTCCGTAAACCGACTTTACAGACAACCAATTTTTTATTTAAATATTTAATGGTGTTTCGACATTAGTTATTCTTGTTTTTTACTGCGCAGTACCTACAACTTATAAGTTAAGTACTAAGTTTGTTACAAAATTTAAATGTCAAAAATGTTGAAATTACTAAAAATGAAGACAAAAACCACTATTTGGTAGCGTGTAGAATAAAAAATAGAGTGCACGTCTGGACTGCAGTCATATTTTGACTCGTGTGATCGTTAAACTCTTCGCTCGAAAATATACCTCATTACGCCTTAGATGCAAACTCCATTTCAGTGGTACATTGATTCATACAATTATTCTTCACAACGGAATATAAACGGCACAGTTTTTGTGCAAAAAAAGTATGTATGTTAAACATTATTTCATTAATTCGCAGTTCCATTAAGTTAACCTTAGTATAATCATGACTCATTCCTTAAATGTGGGTACCATACCATATTATATCTTTAAAAAATGAAAATTATTTAATCAATAATTTACTTCCGTTTTTTTAAATTGAATTTTTAGATTTGGAAAGGCAACAAAATCCTACGAAAAATGATTTACCAATGTTTTGAATCCACTCTCAATAAAAAAGTGCAGAAATTACTACTTAAATGTAATAAATAAATAAAATAAAATTATCGACCAATTTTTCAGACAATATATTAACATATAATAAAATATATAATTAATGCATTAACGTTTCGATCCGGATTTGGAACTTCTTCAGAACTGATCTAAAAATATAAAAAAGAATTGATATTTAGTTTCTATTTATTTTTAATGAAATTCTGACGAAGATTCAAATCCGGATCGAAACGTTAATGTATTAATTATATATTTTTTTGTTAATATATTGTCTGAAAAATTGGTCGATAATTTTATTTATTGAAGAGTTCTAATCAGACGTTAATCAAAGATTTTAATCAATAAAATGCTCAAATAAAAAAGAAATAACTATTAGTTACTGAAAATTTTAAGTCACAGAAAACAAAATATTAGGAACTGTAAATTAGACAAACATAAGTTCTCAAAGTATAGTATTAAAGTATTTTATAAAGAAAATTATTTTTTTAATTTGGTTTAAAAGACCAGCAGATATTTAAATACAGCCACACCTGAAATAATAATAATAATTATAAAGCAGAATTTGCTTGAAATATTCTATTCATGAATTAGTTTACTACAATTGGAATATTATAGTTATTTAATCGATGAAATATTAATGTAATTTCTACATTTGTACAGAAAGTGTGATTAAAATGTAACATTCATGTAAAGAGGCGACCTATTGACGTTCAGTCATTATAAATTCTGTTATTATCAACAATAGTAATGGGCACAATAAATAGAACAATAATAGTGAATATTATACAACACATAAATATATATAAACATATGTGCCGCATTCATGAATTATGCAAATTGCAGTGTACAATAGGAATGAAAATGGCAAGAATTGTAGCAAATTAAATATCTACAATAATTGTACCATTTATGAGTTCAACCGCGGTTGTGTTTCCGAAATACTTTAAATAACATTTATAAGACCGCAAGCAAGGAGCCAGCTCATTAGACATTTTGAAAGAAAAATGTTTTTTTTATTACTCATACGGGGAAAGTGGTATGTTTACGCACGCTGTTACGGTTGAAAAGTAGCTATTTTCATTTGCGTGCGGAAACTTTATTTGTCGCACTGAAATTATTGTTTGCCGCACGCAAATTCAGAGTTACCATAGTTACCAATACAATAACAATTTTAACTGAATTTTCAACTTTTTAATGATTTAATTTTAATTTTTATTACTTCTAATTTCTTTTTTTAATTCGTAATAAAATTTTAATTTTAATTTAATTTAATTCGTAATAAAAAATAGTATGTGCAACTCGTGTGGCATTGTCGATTGCCGCACTATAGTTGCACAATATACTATTTTCTTATCAATATAGGTACCAGAATGTGTATAGTCAATTTTTATTATTCTAATAATAATTAATTGAACGTTCATATCAAAAATAAAGTAAATATAATTTTGAAATTACAATATTCCACTACTTTCACTTAAACATAAGAGAGCTCTATTTAATCTTTATAATTATAAGTAATAATTCTTGTGAAACACCGAGCGGGGCGGCGTAGTGGTGAGAGCACTAGACTCGCATTCGGGAGGTAGCGGGTTCGAACCCCGGCGGGGGCAGACGTGGTTGGGACTTTTTCCTGCTGCCTCTCGCCGAGAAACGGTAATTCCTGTACCAGCCATCTTGTTGAGGTTTTCCATGGTTTCCCTCAATAATTCCACATAAATAAATCATTATTCAAGGCCGTGGCCGATTACCTGTCAAAATCATGTGCTTAAAATTTGCCTATCTTATCCTAATGCCCAAAAATTCCTTCATTCGCCCATTGCTATTGATTAAGTGGAAGTTTAAAAATGTAGAAAATAACGGGAAGTATGATAGATGGAAAATAGTAATGGTACGAATGGCGTCTGTTATGACATAAAATCGAGAAACGGACGTTAAACGCATTATTATTATTATCACACCAAAATAAAAAATAACTCGGCTGGTTGTGGTGAAAATTAGAGTGTTCGCTATTAAAAAACCATTAGTTTTAAGTTTTGTTCGAAGCTTTTATATGAAATAAGACAATAAAATATTTTTATCTTTATCTTATTATTATTATTATTACTATTAATTCTTGTGAAACATCGACATAATGTATTATTAAAATTAACAATATATTACTAAAAGTATCTACTTATAAAGATGTAAGTCTATTCTGAAGCTTATACTATTAATGCTATCAGGATACCCAACTAGCAAAGAAGCTCAAAGGCAACCAAGCCTACAAAAGACTTCAATGGAAACATTTCGGTAAGTGGATTTTGCAGCCACGCTAGCTTGCACCTAACGTCATAACTAATCAAATCGTATCAGGCATCAAATAAAATTATTACCTTCCAAGAAAGTAAAAATAATAAGTTATTAAAAGCAATTATAACCGGTTATAAAAAACGTCATTACATAAATTTCAGGCCTGTAAAATAAGCGGTTATTTAAGACCTATTACTGAATAATCCATTATTATAGACCAATTAACTAGGAACATATTTTTTTGTTATAAAATAACAGTGACTTCGATTGAAAATAATTACTGGAATGATTTAAAAAAAACTTCGGTACATAGTAAAATAGATTGAAAATTAGTCCAGCTGTTTTTGTATGACAAATTTATCTTAGATTATGACATATTGGAAATTGAGTTATAATAAATAGTAAAATTTGAAGTATTTCAGGTAATTTTTAAATAATGTAAAAATGATTTTAAAAAGCTGACTTTCAAATTATTTGTTTAAAAAAATAAATAAATAGATATAGTGATCACACATATTTTGAACGGCTGATAGGTCGCTTTAAACTTAACACAGTAAAAGGCAGTGTAACCAACCATCAGATACTTGGGCGTCCAAACACCTGATAGAGAGCATGTGTTGTCGCCTGATAAAATAATTACTATATCTGTGAATGGAAAATTAAGAATTCAGAGCTTTGATTCTGGCGTAGCGGTTTTGCCACAGAGCTGAATTCGACGACACCAAATTGGGCTTGGTCAGGTGCTTATTTGCCCATGTTGATAATGTTTGATGAAGATGATATTCTATTAGGATATATAGCCTTAAAAATCAATTAAAAAAAAAGTTTGGGTACGATCTAGTTTAAATAAAAGCATTTACAGTGAAACTGATGATTATGATTTATGGTGAAAATTACTAAAACAGAGGTCCCAGAACTTTTCTGTCTCGTAGACCACTTGCCATGTTTTTTGGTTTTGGGTAGATCCCCTGCTTATCTGATATTGATTTTTTGCATATTCATTAATTTCAAATGTATTTTTGACAACCAGTTTAGTGCTACTTACTTTGAACGATTTAAATTTATAACAGTAGTGAAGTGTAGTGTGAAATGTTTAGTTTTATACATTTATTAATTAGATTCAAATTAAAACGAACCAAATTAAAGTTTTCAAATAAATACAATTGTCGACCAATTTTTCTCAGACCAATATATTGACAAAAAATAAAAATAACAAATCAATACAACATAAGATGACGTTTCGATCCGGCTTTGGATCTTCTTCAGAAAAATATAAAAATATAAAAATTAATTAGTATTAAATTATTAATTTTTATATTTTTAGATTTTTCTGAAGAGTTCTATTCAAACGTTAATCAAAGATTTCAAATTAAAGTTTACTTTCTGTTACATAAAATAACTAAGCAAAAAATAAATGCTTTTAGTGTGAAGGATGAATCTGATGCTTTAATAATAAATTTTCAACATTTACCATCAATTTAGTTAGATTTAATCTTAAATCTCCTCGGTTAACGATGTCCAGTTTGTTTCTTTTTTTGTTAGGAGATTCATTATCGTTGACCCCCATTTTAATGTCATGGATCCCCAATTTTTTTTTCTGCTGACATGGACCCCTTGCAAGTTGTCGTCAACCCCTGGGGGTCGATATAGACCACTTTGGGAATCACTGTCTAGAAGAAGTCTCTTTCAAAATTTTATTTAGATGAGTGTTACAGATTTTGAACAACTAATTTGGTTAATTAGACCAAATCTTGTAAACTTAAATACAAATTACTGAAATACAATGCTCAAAAAGCGATTTCCCGCGTAAGCCGTTGAAACTCCTTTGATCTTTACCAACGTTTGGTTTGAGTCACCGGCTTATATACGAATATTTTTATTTCAATGACTATCGTCATCTGCCGCCAGGCTAGCCCAGTACGATAAAAATAAAATTTCGCTACTTACACGGGTGCAAAACAGTTTTTTTTATAATAAATCTTTGATATAATTTAATTTAAATCGATTTCTTGTTAGGTTAAACTTGTCCGACTGTACTTATCGAGTACCGAGTATGCCAATAAATGTAAAGTACATATTATATCTTTGTTCAACCATAACTTACATCCATACCAATGTACTTACGCCCCATACATTGCTATATTTGGTGTGAGATGATCTTGCATATTCATGAACCGGTAATGTGATAGCAGTTTATATTATATACCTTTATATACCGTGTGTCATAAAACTAGATTTAAAGGACCCCGCACGGAACATATGGGAATCGGCCCTCGGTTAAAATCTTCAATACTCGGGGATATTATCCAAAAATCGACGCTGATCAAAAGTCTCCATGGGCACGAAGTCCGGAAATGCGATCCCGGGGAGTTACTTTTATATATGTATATTACATATGTATATACTGTATATGATATATCTATGTGATGTAGATATGTCTATAATAGAATATCACAAGGAGACGGGTGCATTTGCTCATTTTCCCTATTTTTTTTTATTATAAACAAACAGAAAAAAAAGGTGTTTCGACTCGAAGTCATTAGCACAAAGATACATATTATGACATTATAACAGGTAAGATATACAGGTAAGTATGTTTCCCTATTTTGATTGCAATAAAAGTAACTCCCCGGGATCGCATTTCCGGACTTCGTGCCCATGGAGACTTTTAATCAGCGTCGATTTTTGGATAATATCCCCGAGTATGGAAGATTTTAACCGAGGGGCGATTTCCATATGTTCCGTGCGGGGTCCTTTGGTTACTTGTAATAATATATTATGATAAACTGAGTTTTCTGGTAGAATTTCCAACCAGCTATAAATCTAGATTTAGGATTGCTATTTGTTTTCAATTAAATGGAGACCTTCATGTATGTTTGAGAATTCTTAAATCTAGATTTAAACTAGCCGTACCAGGCACCCACCATTTACACAAGGACGAACCAACTCAACAAAATGGCCGGTAGAGGAATTACAGTGGGATCAGTCTCGTGCTAGTAAACAGCAGACGAACAAATTTTTTGCAAAAATACATTTAATAAATTATTTTAGGAAACCTAATATTCAGAAAATATTGTAAAATTGTTAGTTATGACCTAAATTACTGCTATTTCCAGCTTACAGAGTTTCAATGGTAAAACTGATAGAACAGGTCTTTTTTATTTTAGTGCAATTTCACAGTGAGTTGCTTCTGTTTTCCATTACATCAGGAAAATTTTTATATAGGTATATATTAGCGTTCAAATATAAAATATTTTGTATTTTTAAAATGTGTAAGTACTTGTTTTTTGTCGCTATTATACCTTTGGTCCTTTAATAAAAATTAGGTCTATCTAGTTATCTATCCATATTATGTTAACCCATTCTATACGGGCGTGACTATCGACAATTTTTTTTTGCCGCGAAACAGTTTATTGTTGGTAAACGCAACCGACTTCGCACGGTTATTTCGTGCGGGTTATTTTCACTGTTAAACAGGGGTACACAATTTTTTCTATTAACTTCTCTAGGTTCATTGTTTCCCTAAATAATCAAAAACAAAAAAAAAAAAAACAACATTTTATTAGACTGTAAATATTAAAATATTTTTTTGTGAATTTTATTTATAAACTGCATAAAAAATAATGTTTCATAATTATTCGAACGCTCAGTAGATGAATATAATATAAACCGTCGTCTCTTTGATTTTATAGCTCTCGGTTATAAATTCTGCATATTCAAGATAATATTATAATACATATTATATTGATACAGGAGTGTACTGATCCTCACTTGGGTTCATACTCCTTGGCGTCATGCATTATAAAAGAGGATATTGAACATTTTTGCATACATACTGAAGCAAATTTTTTAAAATTAGAATCAAGACAATTAAAATTAAAGATCTCATGAACCATACTATTATATTATATTATGCAAATTTGTAGAAATTATATTTCTGTACCAAAATTACCCAAAACTACTACGTCCTTAAAGCGAAAACATCTAAAAGAGGAGAACAGAAGAGTTAAGCTGCCGATTCTCTCCATATAGGTAGCCATTTCTGTCCGGCTTTCCGAGCTCTTGATTGGTTCCCTTTTATTTGTTTCTAATATATATAGAAACAAAACATACGGTCAGTGTGCAATTTGCCGAATAAACAAGGCTCAGGAAAGACTTCGAAAGGTTAACTATTTTTAATATACCATGTTCATATTAACTTTAAACACCTAACACAGAATGGACTGTAGAAACATAAATTTATTAAGTGATCGCGTTGTCATCTCATTATTTCGACACTGGACATACATTTCTATTCAATGAAGTCACGGTATTAGATAAACAGTCAAATTGAAAGAAACGCAATATTAGTGAAATGTGTTTTATTAGAAAAAAACAATTCTATCAATTATAAGAACAGACACTCAAAATTTAAGTAGTCACAACTATGTTATGAAATTTACTTTCAAATTTTTATTTATTATTGTTAAAAATTTATAGTCAACATAAACTTGTTGCTATGTATTTGTCTTATGTACCTTAACTTGTGTTAATAATTGCTGTGGTTAGTAATTAATGTTCATTTTCATAATTATTGTTTTGAATTTTCTTATTGTACCTACTTGAAAAAATCTAAATCTATAGACGAAACGCCGTGCACTAAATAAATCTAACTTTTTGTTTACAATCCTGCGATTTTTCTTAATTATTATTATCTCGATGGACACGATATCTAATATAAATTTTTCAATAATGTTGAGAAAAATCGATGGTAAGAAAATTTTCTATTCGTTTGAACTTAATAAGTACGGTACTGTACAAATGACTGAACACCTAAAAACAAATTAGCTTATGGACACATCTTTCAATTTTAGGTTGGAGTGCTAAATGTCGTCAAATGATTCGAAATAAAATAACTTGGATGTAGGTAATGTTGACTTTAAGTACCGATTATATTATTATTATGTTAAACCTAAATAAAACGTGTAAAAAACGTTTTTTCAATAAAACTCCCACAATATTACATTACTAAGATTTAACTTTTAAATTTCATTATATTCTTTACAAACGTATAGAAATTTATAGTCACATAAATTAAATGAAAAAAAGAATTGCAATAAAGATAAATCTGCTTTAAAGTTCTACAATACTTTATGTGTGTAAAAAAACACTGCTAAAGCTTGCACACAGCAAATCTTTAAAGTTTGAAAATAAAAAAAAAACAATTATTATGCCACTTATAGTCGGTTTATTCCATAGAGATATTTCACTAGAGTACGCGAGTGAGCCGTGCACGTGTCTGCAATTCAGAGAGAGAACAGTTCCTTATCTCTATGGTAACTAATGATGCAAAACAATGCTGATTTGAGAAAACAAATTTTTGGTTTTCCGCAGCGTTCTCTCTCTTAACTGAGGACACTTTCACTTATGGCAAGCATACGAACTAGCGTACTATAGTTACTTATATCTCTATGGTTTATGCTGCTATTTGCTGCATTCCGCTTAATAAAAAAAACTCGGGTGACAGTTCCAAAACCCTGCCGAAAATATAGTGTATTTGCTAATACAGGCATTTTGGCTTTATTACGTGAACTTAAGTTTGTTTTTAGACAAAATAAAAGAAAATTACCTCTTAATTCAACCTTTAAAATAATATTTGTTTTTTTTTTATTTCAATATTATTATCAATCCAACGTCTGCACTGAATTAAATACACCCTTCAGGATGTAAGTCCATATCAGCAAACTAGCGTTATCACAAAATTTGAAACTCCCGTCCTGTTCGGACGATTTTAATAATTTTGCCAACCCATTTTAATAATTACTAAATAATAATAACCTATGTCCATTCTGAAGGTTTATTCTAAATATTGATGAAAAAAGTTTTGAAATCGGATGAGTAGTTTCGGAGATTACCTCCTACATCCAAAATTACAAACTTTACCTCTTTATAAAATTAGTATAAACTAGGGTAATTAAAAAAATTTTTATTCAATCTTACCTTTCCAAATGTTTCTATTTAATGTAAAAAAATCCTTACCAAAGATGGGCGCTGTAACTCAACTCTAGGAGGGACTATTTTAATTTTAGTTTCCCATTTATATTAACAAAGAAAAAGTGTTTTTTTTCTTTATTAAAGTTACTTGTAATTAACTCATTTTTGTACATATAACCATTACATTATATTCATGAAGCTAACTCTTTAAGCTTTCAAAAACTCTATAATAACGTATGATTATCATCTGAAAATTACTGGTATTTTTGACTACGGAGGAATTATAATATATAATAATGTTTTATGTACTTACTTGATTTTTTGAAAGCTAGTTTCAAGAATATATAATGGTTATTTTTAAAAAATTGAGTTAATTTCAAGTAACTTCAAATTAAAAAAAAAAAACTTTTTTCATGTTATAATTAAATGGGAAACTAAAGTTAAAACAGCGACCTCTTAGAGTTGAGCAATCTTTGGTGAGGATTTTTTTACATTAAATAGAAAGATTTAAAAGGGTCAGAGCAAAAAAAAATTATTTTGAATCACCTATAGTATAGACTAACGTGTGTTGAAAAAACGAAAAGAAGATGTAGTGCCAAATTGAACCAAAAAAAAATTGTTTTATATTTGCCGAAGTTTTGTTTGGTGATTAAATATTCCACGAACAAGAGAATGAATGAGACCACACTTTTGAATAATAAAATAATAGTTTTCAGCTTATAGAATTGTTGATCTGTTAATTATAATCGTCGCACTTGAAGATACTACTTATAGTTGCACCATAATATTCAGTATCACCTTAATGGCTTAAACGCTTATATCTACTATTATTTTGATGTGAAAATATTTTAATAAGTATATTGTTCAGGAAAGAACAATAAGATAAATTGTAACAACTTTTTATTAAAACAAAAACACACAAACACACAATCTCTCACCCTAAACGCATATACCTTCTCCGTTCCATCGTGGGTGAAAATAATTCTTAAAAAAACTATGTAAATTACATTAAATAAACGAATGATTAAATTAAATATCTTTATGCAGCGCGATGTGATTTGTTTCAATACTTAACGTGAAATTACCAGTTTTGTTAGGAACCGAATGTCACGGCGTTACATAATTATAAAAATCAGATAAGATGTAATAGTAAAAGTACAGTTGAATCAACGGGTTGTTGCATTATTTTTGATCTATATAAATAAAAATGAAATGCTCTTCGTTCATCGTTGGTAAGCGCGTCACTTGAGAACGACTGGACCGATTTGGCTAAAAGTTGTCCAGGAAACTGTTGTCGCTACCGTGTTTCGTCTCAATCGCGAGCGAAGCCACGGGTAACGACTATTATTAATGAATACATGACCACGCCCTACAAATATGACTATTATTACATAAGAAAGTCCGATGTAGTATGTCAATATTTAACTGATGCATGACATAACCATATTTAATGAGTTTTGTGTTTCTTATTTGCCGAGAATGCTTTGCAATTTTAAACTTCTAAAATTGTGAAAATTCATCAAGTTTTGCTTAAATTAACATGCATTTGAAACGTTTATGAACTGAGATAAATTTCAAAAATCGATTTCGTCAATGTAATGTTTTAACTTCTTTAAATATCAATTTATTACTGAACACAAAATATCGCATTTCAATTATTGCTAGTACATTATTACTTACATAATCAGTACATTACTCTAGAGTCTAGACGAATTAGACACAAATGTGTCATTTAGGAAAAAAAAGTAGCAAAAATAAAAAAAATCTTCCATCGAACTACATACATCCATGTTGCACACTCACTACTTAAAAACTGAACAATGTCTGCCGCACACGGAACCTGCACTACAAGTTGCTAGTCTGTGCAGGTTCGTGCTGGTCTAGTGTGTGAGGTGCTGGTCCGTGCTGGATAAGTGTGCGCGGTCTTTAAAACCGTTCATAAAAAAATATACCAAAAATGTGTAAAAACTTAATTTTTTTACCTTGATAACCAAGTTATGAAGAAATACTGTAATGGGATTAATTTCAATTTCTGTTTTGCTATGCGAAACGAAACGGCTCCGACATTTTGATTGCTTTTTTCGAACAATCTATTGCACTTTTCGAAATGCACTTCAGAAACAATAAAAACGGACCACCTGTACACCTCTATTGCTTGTAAGTGTAAATCTGAGGGCATTAAATGCGTTCTTAATTTTGATATTTAAGTACTGTAAAATTAAAATACCGTGTCACCACGGAATTGTCGACACGATTTATTATAAAATTTTAACCACATGTTTACGGTCATAAAATTTAAAAGCTATTTAAAACGCTATATAATTTTTTGTTGTTTGTATGGCGCAGACTGCTTTTTAAATTATTAATCAGGTTCCTTCGGTGGAACGTTGGACTTACACCTATCTATCCATTATATCTTTAATGATGACATGAAATTTTAATGAGAACGAAAATAAATAACATTACAATTACTACACCTATTGACATTAAATTGCTGAGAAATAATTATCTATTTAAAGTATTTTTTTACCTTTTTCAGAGTTAAACAATATGCACTCAAAATATATTCTATTTTATATTTTATTGATTAATTTCTACAAATAGATAGTTGTAGTTTGCTATTGTTTGAAACACACATTGTTACAGTTGCAATGCAATAAAAGAAAAATGTATTATTTAAACAATGCGTCACCGTCGGAATCTTCCACTATCGCGGCGGCTGAATTATCATTTATTCTACAGTAACGTATCTAAACAATCAATTTTCCCATAATGTTTCATAATATAATAGCAAACTATAGCTATATGTTTGTATATTTATAAAGGCCCCCATACACCTCGTTCTTTTTTGGCAGTTTTCATCGTCACGATAAAACACGTCGGTCAAAACCGAAGTGTATGGGCAAAAACTGTCGATGAAACACGGCAGTTTTTATATCTGCCGAATCTTGATTTTAAACACGACGTGTTTGCTGGTTGTCGTTTTAAATCGTAATGTGTGGCGCTTTCCGATAAGAATCGACGTGTTTATTCAGTGGTGCGACGTACAGCAAATAAGTCATATTAATTAAATGATTGTAATTAGTTTGAGTATTGATTTATATTTTAACCGTTTTAGTGCTAAGCAATTTTGACAAAAATAAATGAAAATTGCTATAAACATATTGATTAATTTAGAGGAAAAAATAATGGTGTCAAATAAAACACTCTAATTTAGACAAATATCAATCAATTTTATTAATTATTTTTGCATTATATTGTTTATTAATGTTTATTAAACATAAAATAATATCAATATTATTGTATTTTCCATCAAAGCAGATCGTATTAATGATGCCACGACTTCAGAAAAACTGAACGAAACTACGCCTCTGTGTGGATATGGCCGTTGTTCGTGTTTAAATTAACCGTACAGTTTTACCCGTGCGGTTAAAACTGCCAAAAAAGAACGAGGTGTATGGGGGCCTTTACCTTATACGTTCTGATTTCGTTTTATAAGTATTATGTAAGTTATAAATATAGTAACAAAAATTGACAGTAGGTACATAGTTTGATTACAAAGCCATTTTTATAGGTTTGAAATAAAATAAACACAATAAGCAATAATAATAAAGTTAAACAAAATTTTTTTCGAATATTTTTATCAAATATTTACTTTTTCATTGAATCCAGAAACATGTAGGCATCCTCTTATATAATAGAAAAAAATAGTGCGTTCAGAATTTTAAAATGCATTTAGTGATGGCTCTTGCAGGCTTGCAATTTACACACTTTAAAATAATTTACACATATTTACTTACATTAGTAGAAAAATTTAAGGGATCAAAAAAAACTCCAAATTTTTAGATGATTTTCAACAGGTTGTAACTTGGAAAAAATGGTCGTATAGCAAATTAAAAAAAAGAAAATTGTAACGCCAAGTGTATACTTTTGGGATCAGCGTCAGCGGTTTTTGAGTAATCTTAAGAAAACCATTCTTCAATTTTTTTCGAAATTTTGTTTTTTTTTGGTCTACGGACTTGAAAAATATTTTTTTTGACTTAACTACCATATGGACCGGATAACTTGTTCATTCAGCTCCAATTTGATTTTTTTAAAGACCTTGGGACGACCACTTCTCGCCTAAATGGAAAAGGATCATTTTGTCTTTGATTATTATCGATATCTCAGTAATCAATGTAACCACGGAACGTCTAAGAAATGATTTCCTCAAATATTTTGGCGTTGGCTCAATATTGCAAAGAGTGCAATATCAAAACTGCGCGCCCAAGACTGAAAAAAATATTTTTTCGAAAATATATCTTTCTCGTTATTTTACCTACATGGAACGTGCGAATACAAAACTCATTTGCAAATTAATCCTTTCTCGTTTTTCTTTGTACCAACAGACAGTACGTTCCTAATTTGATGCTTCTTTGAAACAAACAGAAGCTTTCAGATTAGAAATGGTCATTTATACGTTGCAATTATATTCTCGTAAATTAATTAGTGAATAGCTATAAAGTGAGAACAAATTGTTTAACAATTATTTTCAATAATCAAAGGACAGAAGTTGCATTTAACCTTAAGTACATCAATCATCTTCACAAAATGAATACGTTGATTCTGTTCTCAACTGGAATGCTGAATACACACGATCCAACTTAACTCTAACTAGTAACTACACACAATAGTAGTGTCCGACCGAACTTTCGGTTTCGGCCTAGTTTTGACTTAGTTTCGGTTTCGGCTGCCATCCGGCCGAAACAGAAACTACATTCGGGAGGTTTCGCTCTGAAACAAGACATGTTCTGGTTGTATTTGGTAGGTATTTATTAATTTTTATTTTATTGTAGCTCGTTAACAAGAGTACCATACAAAATGACCAAAGTTTAGAAGAAAAATTTTGATCTTAAGATAAGACTGTTTTTTTTTTTTTTTTTTGTTTTGTGTACCTACCTAAACATATTTATTAGGTAAATATTTTTTACTAATAAGCACTTTTGTTTTGTAGCTTTTATTTTATTCATAATATTAAAGAAAGTATTTTTATTTTTGCTTCCTGAAATAAGGGGGGTAATAATATGATATGTTAAAATATCAGAGCCTAAATAATCAATATGTGATTGATTTGAAAATAAAAAAAAAACTGATTATGATAATGTATACTTTATTTTTCCCACGAAAACATGGAACTTCGGTTTCGGCCGTAAAAACTAGTTCCGTTCGGACACTACATATTAGTGATGTAAAAAATATTCGCATTCACATTCGCGAGTATTCGCATTTTTTTACATTCATGCAAATATTTTGTGAATTTTAATGTTTACATAATATTAAATAAGGCAATAAATGTGAATTTCGTAACATTTTTGCTAGAAATGTTATTTTCTTAGTTACTCCTTTTTTAAAAAAATAACTTAAGTTTTTTCGTTAAATTAACCTGGCAATTATATCTTTGCTTTAACATTTGATAATAGAGCTTCAGACATAGTAATAATCAATCTAGTACCCAGAACCACTACAACTTTCGCGGCCAATCAGTTGTGAAATATTAACCTTGGACAAATGACGCCAGATTTGAAAATTGAATATTTGCATTCGTAAATGTCTAAAAATTGAATTTCGTTACATCATTAGTACATATCAAGACCAGAGCTGTAACAAACCGTATGTATTCGTTACTGAGTAACGGGTACATCGTCTGACTCAAAGTAACGAATCGTTACTTACAAATTCATTTCGTTACTCGCATCTTTCGCAGTTCGACTCGGTTGATGCGGTTATACGTTATACGAACGAAGTCATACCGTATCACGTATGCGACGCGCCTCGTTGCGATGCTTATACATGCTTGATGCTAGTACACGATTGTATGTCGTATGAAAAGTAACGAGTAACGTAACGATACGAAAGTAACGGGTACTGGTTCTTTAAGTAACGAATACATACGGGTACACAATTTCTCGTTACTTACTACAGTTTACTACAGCTCTAGTGATCGTAGAAGGTATTACAGAGTAATCATCAATTAAAATTGTCTTTTTGTGTTTCTCTACGTACACTGGCTAGTAAAATGGATAGTGAATAGTGTGAAGTGGTAACAATGTTCATTTGAAGGTCGGTCCGAACACCCTTGATATCCAAGTCACGAGAAAGCCATTAATTTGTGTTTAAGAGTCGCACATATTAAATCATTTGATATAATTTTCTTTGTGGTGTTGTTGTTGAGTTCACATGACCGTAATGGGCCATGAATTATATTGCATTTAGGTTCTTAGAAATGATTATGGCACTAGCGTTGTACCTACTATTGCAGTCATGAAAATTCGCACGAAAACTAATGGCGCGACCAGGAAAAACGAATTATTCATCCCTGTTTACTGAATGTCTTATATCACTAAGAACAATTGTCACATGGTAGGTACACAACGCTCGAAGCTTTAAATGCATATATTTAATAATTTACTATATGAATCATTATCTATCTACTCAATGTGCGGTGAGTGAAGGTAACAAAGCGTATCGAAAATATATCTGCGTCTCTTTATTCGATGTCATTCCTTGATTTCTCCGATGATAGGATTGGTTGTTGTACTTGCATTCAATCTGAGTATGTTTCGAAAACTTTGTCTTTTTCTATGACGTTAACAGCTTTTGGCCGAGGAGGGGGAAAATTAGAAACCTCTTAAGCCGGGTCCCCCGTGCTTGTTTTTCCCTCCTGGATACGCCAGTACTTACGGCGACAGAAGTACATGGTTCGATTGCGATCTTATTCCTATTGGTATTTAGGCTATGCGCCCATGGAGACTTTTTCTTAGTGACCTTTAAACTATAAATTAAAATCTTTTTCGATCAATTTAACCGAGAACCTAATCACATAAGATTTGTGTGGGGTCCTTTCATTCATTTCTCGGTGATTACCCCTCCTTAAACTCAAAATATAATATAAAGACTTATACGTCAATACGCATTTAAAATATTGTTTATAATAATATATAATGCTGTTCTTAAGAAGTTTATGTTTATTAATATTTGAATCCAATATATTCTCAGATGGCATATAAATAATGTCTCCAGCAGATTCGTTTTGTCAACTGCCAACACAAATATTTATTTGTTGTTCTCAGAGAAACATACACATTTCGTTCCAGAAATTACATGGATGGGTCAGCCTCAATAACCAAAATTGTAATAACATTTTTAAATGAAAAAATAAGGAAAGTTATTTTACACAGATTAAAAAGGTCAACTTTATTCTTACTACACTTCGTGAAGTATTTAAAATATGCTCAGAATCTAAGGTATAACATTTAAAATATGAAAATAGGTACACACGTCATGCCCATCTGTCTATAAAACAGTTTTCTGACGAATGCTGTTTTGTTTACTTAAGTCGTAGATGAAACGGTAAACTTGATTGAAATCTCTCTTCGTCCCTAATTTAATTACTAAGATTATAGAAATTTTTTGGATTCATGGTTATCCTGCAAATAATCGTTTTCATCATTACATTAAACTGACGTAATTACTATTTAGAAACGACAATACGTTGCATTTGCTTGACATGGAGTACACGATGTCTGGAAGACCATTAAAGAGGTGGAATTATCCTACTCGATTTAGTGTGGACTATAGTGTCCAACTGAAGCTTCGGCTTTGGATTTGGCCACTTTCGACTTCGGCCAAAATGGGCCGAAGTTTTGGCCGAAGCCGAAGGTTTCTAACAAGAGCCGAAATTGAACAAACTGTTACGAATGAGCGACAGCGCGATAAACGTGACGACTTCTAGAGATGATTAAAATTGCCTTTTTATATTATATTAATGTAAACCTTTAAATAGAAGTTTTGAAATCATTTATATTATTAATTGTAGCTTGCAGCAGTTGTAGCCAATTTAAACTGAATTTCTTAGGGTTTTTGTCTTCGGCCGAAGGTTGTGGCGATCGACCTTCGGTCGGGCTCTAGTGAACTATCAACCTTGCAGGATGATCCCTATTTATATTTCTGACACGATTTTAAATACATACATAGATATTAGATACAGAACTTGACTCGAACAAAGCCGAATTCGCAGCTAGTTTAACTATAAAATCCACCATCAAAAATTATTAATTCCGTTTACAAAATATTGTACACCGCAAGGTGACCCAAAGGATTCGTAAATACCTTACCAGTTGTCAGTATTTTTTAAATAGTTATCACCTGTTTAGCTCAGCCCTGTCGAAAGTTAAGGGACATGGATTCCCGGTGATCTGTGGCTTCGTCGACGATAGGTTACCTCCCATGGTGTTAGCCATACATCATTTGTTAGCGCCAACACACGTGCGTCTCGTACCTATTATGTCAAACGCAGAGACAGACACGTTGGATGTCTTACATGCCTTTTATTTATAGACAACAATTGGATCGTAGGTATCTGAACTGCGCCCCTGGTCTTTGCACATAGTCAGAAGAATAGATGTTCCACTGAATATCGAAGAGGAAATGCCTTATTGCCAGTTCACGTACACCTATTGTTAAGGAAGCTTCATTTCTTCAAGTAAAATCACTGCTGTCTAGAATTGTAATGTTTGCATTATTATCATGTCGTCGTCTGTTAACAATTTTAGACATTTTAAAGTGAAACTTTTATTCTATCGCCCCGAATTTTTCTGGCCGTCTGTTGCATGTCGCATTACAGGCGGCCGCGGAGTAGGGGTAAAGTGAAAGGCGCTCGGAGTAGGCGCTCGGTAGAGCAGCCAAGGCCAATATGGCGGCGCCCATGGTTAGCATCAGCTGATCGTGTAGTATGTATAACACATAGTCAGTCTGTCATGCGGGCAAGTTCTGTACAGTGTTTACATGTTTTTATTCGTGTATTCATGTGAATATTGTTGTTTATAATTAATCGCGATGGATAAGTGTCTACAATCCAACGCCTACAATTCAATAAAAGTTTCACTTGCGTCGTGGTTTCTTAAAACCACACATCCTTTTTTATATCTACACTAATATATAAAGCTGAAGAGTTTGTTTGTTTGTTTGGTTGAACACGCTTATCTCAGAAACTACTTATTCGAATTGAAAAAAAAAATTTGTTGAATAGCCCATTTATCGAGGAAGGCTATAGGCTATATAATATCACGCTACGACCAATTGGAGCGGAACATCAATGAAAAATGTTGCAAGATGTATCTCAAATAATATCAAATCCTACAAATATTATCAGGTGAAATGTCTTAACTAAATATTGCAATATTAGCACGTGACGATCGCAAGCCCGGATAGCTCACTCGGTAGAGCGTAAGACTCTTAATGCCAGGGTCTTGGGTTCAAGCCCCACGTCGTCGAATATGTTTTTATTTTTTTTATTTTATACGTTGCTTTCTTCTAAGGTTTACATTTCGATTTTTTTCAAGTTTATTACTATTAAAATTAAATAAAACTAACTAATAGCTCATTTGAAAACTGTTACAACTATAGGTAGGTACTTATACAAAAATAATTTTCCTACAGCGTTTTCAATTAAATATTTATTAGATATATTAAAAGAAATTTATTACTTAAAAAAGTATAAAAACTGCTTTTTAACGACAAAAACTTTTGAACGGTAACTCCAATCATTATGAAGTGGGACCGCTAGTCATCCAATTACACAAAGTTTGAATAGTTGTTCAAAATTACACCACAGATGTAAACTATAAAAGGACCTAGCATTTCCTATGTAGTGATGACAACATCCAATATGAGAGAGAGAGAGAGATTCTCGTCTTGTTCTAAATACTGATAACATAATAAGTAGGTGTGCAGTTTTTAAGGATACAAAAACCACAATTAATGAGATTTGTAAATCACTAGCTGTAACCTGCGACTTCGTCATCGTGGAATTTGTTCAGTTCGCAGAGTTTACGAAAAGACTTCCCTAAATTTTTTATAACCTAAGTTACTCCTTATAACATCAGCTATCTGCCACTAAAAGTCCCGTCAAAATCGGTCCAGTCGTTTCCGAGATTAGCCGGAACAAACAGACAGATAAATAGACAAGAACTTGAAAAATTATTTCAATTAAAATTTTACTTTCATATGCATTTAGTAAAAAGCTGTTATTTTAACATTATAAACACTCTTCAATTTTATTTATACGTATAGATATATTCTTGATAAAAATATATTTTAGATATTAGATTTGTTTAATCAAATTTAACTTTGTAAAAACATATTCTACACCTAAGGTAAAATATGATATTTACGTACCAGTGAAATAACAGGTTGGGATAATTATTTAGTGATTTCATTGTGGAGTTAGGTATATCTAAATTCTAAGCAATTTCTTCTTGCCAACGTCATAATATGTCTATTACCTCGATATAATGTGAACTGAAAATAATAAACAATACGTATTCCATTTTTATGAAGAAACACAAAAAATAATAAAGCAATCCTTCTCTATTTTTATTAAAACACAACCTCCTATTTAACCTGATTGTATGCCATGTCATCATTTGTTTCCATTGTAAATTATAAATTAGTTAAACTACTTCCATCCAAGAAATCAGAACAAACGTATAACGATATATTTTTTTTAGAGAATTGAATAATATGCATATTTACTGGTTCAAGTATAGTGAATATCTTATATACATAAAGTATCTTATTATAAAAATATAAAGTACCTGCAAAAACAGAGTCTTAAACCAGTGATAATCAAACAATAACGACTGGGTTTTTAAGCTGTGTGTCTGTGAATATTTATTATTTTCGAACAAATTAATTGTACAATTTTAATAAGATAAAATATTCATTTCTGTCTTGTTCAATTCTAATTGTCTTATTTCTTGCTCGTGCTGCACATTTCTTATTCTTGGTACGACATTTGCACCGGTAGTTGACATTCGAATAAACAAAAATTTTTACGCTCTCTTCGTCTGAGCCTTTCCAGAACTGAGGTAATAATAATTACTATAATATAATGTATGAGAACGCGTCACAGAAAGAAATTAAAAATGATAAAAACACGTTTAATTATATTTTACTAAACAAGTCTCCTGACTATTTGGCGTAAGATTACGATTTAATTTTAGCAACCAAAGATACAGTGTAACCTCTATATAGCGAAATTGAAGACACCGGGTATTTTATTGTTATATAAAGAGTTTTCGTTAAACGGAGAGTAAAAGAAAACAATATAATTTTACAAATAAGCGGTTTCAATTTTGACTAAATTAAGTGAAAAAAAAAATTACATTACAAAATTATAATCTGCTAACAGGTCGTTTTTTACTATAGTATTTTAATTGTATCATATTGTATTTTATTTATATCTTGGAATATATTGGGGTTCAAATAATGACGTATTGCTTTGCAATTTCTACGTTTGAAGGAGTTCGCTATACCTATAGAGTTTACATTGTTTATTTATAGATGTACGAAACGTTTTTTTTATTTTTTTCATTACTTCATCGTAAATTGGTACGAAGAACTAAAAACAAGACATGTTTTTGCATAATAATTTGCCGTCTTGCTCTTACAACAACATCCGACTCATGTCTTGTTTTTTAGGCCAAGAACAGGATGTTTACCAGTTACTTTGAAAAGCAACTAATAGGGAAGGCCTTTTAATTTGATTCTAATAAAGATTGTTATGATTATCATGAAAAAAAAAGATTTTTGTGGAAAACCGAAGACAACCGAATGCTAAGACTTTGAGTTAAAAAAAGGACGTCGTTCTCTCGGCCAATTAAATAGCTTTGCAACGATTGCGGTTAAGAAAGGTTGCTCGTCATTTGGGTTGAGCCTCACTGCTCTAAGCGGATTAAAGGCTGACACTCAAGTAGGTGTAGGTATCACAAGAAGCTCGATATCAGACACTGGTTGCGTGTTTTATATTATAAATCCGGGGGAATATTTGCAGCTGTTTAGTCGTCTCCTCTACATATACTTTTCTACACAGATTATAAAGTTTATGTCGTCTGCTATACTTAACGCATTAGTAACCAAGATATGAATAAATAAACAGCTAGGGGAAACTTATTTTCAAAAATCGCATTAATCAATAGCTTTCTAATTTCAATCGAGAGCGTGCCGTGCAAGTAGATAGGTAGTAGATAGGGTCCGGGTTTCTCCTGATTTTTCCTGTTTTGAAGACATTTTTTTTTTCACTGCGAAAAATCTCGTAAATACAAAACTATATAGACATAATATTCGATTGTCATCTGAGCTTTGCCGAGCACGTGGCATTGAAATTTAGACAAGGCTTTTATCGTTTAAAATCTTTATATAAATTGAATCGTTTTATGTCCACTGAAACTAAATCTAAGCTGGTAAACACATTAATACTGCCAATAGTTGATTATGGAAATGTTGTATATTGGAGCTCGATATATTTTAATACCCGAAGTAAGTTACAAAGGTTGCAAAATGCTTGCATTAGATTCATATACAATATTCATTTTTAAAATCATAACATTCTACCTGTCATTGTGCAGCATAATTTATTTGATATGTATTATAGAGGTTTGCTCCACGTTTGTTACTTTCTTCTGAAAATATTAAAACCTAAGGAGCCCCAATATCTCTTAAATAAGCTACAAACTGTTCAAAATTCCTATAACACCCGTTATTTATTATTTGACATCCCTCAACACAACTCGTCGCAATTCCAAAATAAAGTCATTTTTTTATTTTGGACCAAAACTTCTCAATGATATTCAATCAAAATGTTTTTCAGAAATTCTGTATAATATCTCAAACCCACAAGATAATAATGCATCTAAATTAGTTAAAAAATTTGTTTTCAATACAGCTGTAATCGTTTTCGCGTTTATTAATGTATTTGCTAGCTAGACATGGGCAGAATTGAAAACCAGTCTTTTAGACTGAATTTATATACACTTTTGTAGATTTTTATAAAATAATTTCTGCAATAAAAATGTTTATTATTATTATTATATCGATTTTGTAAAGGTGCCAATCGAATGATATCAATGTCGATATGATCCATAGAGATTATAAGTAACGAGAGTTCGCTAGTTCGTATGCTTGCCACAAGTGAAAGTTTCCTCAGTTGAGAGAGAGAGAACGCTGCAGAAACCCAGAACACCAGATATATGTTTACTAAAATCAGCATTGTTTTGTATCATTAGTTACCATAGAGATAAGGAACTTTTCTTTCTCTGAATTGCAGACACTTCCACGGCTCACTCGCGTACTCTATTCTAATATGATATGATCCGAAAGAAATTTGATCAAAATCGGTTCAGCTAATTCTTTGTTTAAACAAAAATACTGCAAAAAGTATATTTTAAGATTCTTTTAAAATTATTTCTCGGGTCTAATTTATTAAGATCATACAGGGAAGCTGGTGATGTGGACCTCAAGTGTTATACTTGTGATCCACCCCACGGCTTGTTTTATCTTGAAATTATGAATATTCGTGACAGAACTCAAAATATTCAAGTAATTAATGGGTTACCTACGCAGTATATTAAAGTAGCGTTCAAGTATAAGATTAAGTCTGTAACACAGCTTGTAAAAGTAAAGTTTTATTTTGCCTCCTGGCAATTTGTCACATTAAAGTTACATCAGTATTCTAATGCTTCTCATTACCGTGAAAAAATGTATACTCTTAGATTAAGCACTCGCCAAAATGTGAAATATTGCGATTGAGCTGTTAAATTAATGAGATTTGATAAATAGACCTTTTAAAAAGAACGCTAGACACGTATCGTTCAGTCGACCCGTATTTTAATTTCTATTAGTAAACTGAATAAAGACTCACCAATTGAACACTATAGTAAAATAATTTGAAAAGATAATAATATTGTGATCAAAATGCTTAGAAAAATGTTGTCTCGAAGTCGAAACTGTAAAAAAACGATGCTAAATACATGTATATGTTACGGTCAATGTCCGGAATCCGGGCAATGTCGACATTGACCGGTCAATGTCGACAAATCCCGAGCCACATCGGGCAATGTCCGAAATCGGACATAGGTTTACAAAATAGATTTTTATAAACATGAGACACTGACATTTGATTGTATCTTTATCGTGATAAGTTATCATTAACGCTTTATGGAATTTTTATCACTGATATCAACTATTGAAGAATATATTTTTCAGCTTTCTATTACAATTATTGATGACTGAAAACACGTATAATTTATTTATTATTTATATGATATGAGAAATAAACAATATACCTCAATGCATTGAATTTCAGAACTTTGATTTTTATTTTTATTGCTGGAATAAATGTGACTTCTGAAATTTAATGCATCGAGATATATTGTTTATTGCTCATATCATATTAAAACTATAATTATTTATATTAATTATTATATGTCTTTTTGTATTTTTTTATTCATTAAAATAATTAAAATGTGTGAAAATAAATAATTATACGTGGTTTCAATTATCAATAATAATTTGTAATAGAAAGCTGAAAAATATATTCTTCAATAGTTGATATCAGTGATAGAAATTTCATAAAGCGTTAATGATAACTTATCATGATAAAGGTATATACATTGCCCGGATTCCGGACATTCACCGTAACATATACACAGTTTAAGAGTATTCGTCCCTGCAAACACCCCCTGCACCCTTCATCTCAAATCTTTTCCCCTCGCCTTAAAACGGTTCGCGCTCTCTTGACGCTATTTTTAAAGCTAGAGGGTTCTGGTAAACGCCAAATGAAAGACAAAGAATCAGACTACAAGATCCTTCAGGCGAATGTTTTGAAAAACAGTTTCGCCTACGTGTGAAATATTACGTAACTTATTACTTTTTTCAAAAAGTTGTAAATTTTTTCAGGAATTTTTTTTCAAAAAATTCGCCTGAAGGATCTGTAGTCTGATTCTTTGTCTTTCATTTGGCGTTTACCAGAACCCTCTAGCTTT
The DNA here is from genome assembly GCA_963575645.1 of Xanthostigma xanthostigma. Classification (NCBI taxonomy): domain Eukaryota; kingdom Metazoa; phylum Arthropoda; class Insecta; order Raphidioptera; family Raphidiidae; genus Xanthostigma; species Xanthostigma xanthostigma. The sequence goes on from OY754467.1 coordinate 13,332,845, forward strand.
AAAAATAGCGTCGGGAGAGCTCGAACCGTTTTTAGGCGAGGGGAAAAGATTTGAGATGAAGGGTGCAGGGGGTATTTGCAGGGACGAATACTCTTAAGAAAAATATCGTTTCAATCGATAAGTTATTTTTCAAGCTAGGTTAAATACGCTTTTCACATGTATAAATACGTATGTGCACAATCTAACCTTGTCATTGTCTAATCTGATTTTTTGACAACCCTTTCTGCAACTCCATAAAACTACGTAACATATAGATTTGTTTCGATAGAGAACGGGGTAAAAATAATCAAATGAACGGTTTTTAAGTTACTTATGCATCGATCTTTCGATCAGTTCTCTTAATCAAACTAAAAAGCACACATGTAACAAATAACCCAGAATTGTTCATTAAGCATTGTATTTTTATTTGAACGTTTTTAAAGAAGCGAACATGCATCACTTTAATTATGGCAATTCATCTCACCTATCAATGAGATCATTAAAAATAAGCGTAGGTTTACGGTTTTACACAATGGTACCACCTTTGTAGAGAATAAAGACACAAAACACTAGGAAGATAATAGACAACTTATTGTCTTCTCAGCGTTATCAGAATGATGTTGTAAATAAAAAGAAATGGTTCGCGTTCCGCTTCGAATATTATAAACTTCTACAATTTGTACAGTATTCATACAGTGTGTCCGCAAAAAAATGTTACATAGTTTATTAAGGAAGTTGTAGAAATATTAAAATACTTGAAATGAATTTTCTTCGCACGGGATTGATCCATCATTTATAGTTTAAATCCTTACATATAAAACACAATGTATATCTGAACGCAAAACTCTTTTATCAGTTGCAGAAAATCTGTTTAGATAATGACCTTACATTGTGATAGAAGAATAATTCTATCTCCACTTCTGATAATTGATACAGAAAGAATTAATCCCACTTCAGATAATTGTTAAAGAATAATTATAGCCCACTTCTGAATAATTGATATATGTATATTTATCCCTAATTTATTCCTCTTGTCAGGATGGAAATAAATTGAAATAAACAATCTTGACTTTTTACAACTTTATTTACAATATTTACAATTTCACTTAACTCTCAGCTTACATTTCCAACTCTAATCTTCAACTTCAACCTCAACCATCAACTTACTTCCACCAACTCTATCCAACTATATCAAACATCACTTACTTACTTACTTAATATCAATATCTTAAAAAAATCATCTTCACTCATTCAATACTTTCTCACACACAACCACGATGGCCAATCACATTCAAAAACCCTTCAACTGTCATTCTCTCTCAACCAATCATTTTTTAATTGCTTTAGCGTGACAAATTTAAAGCAGTTAATCACTTTTAAGGGTTAAACTGTCAATCTCAAGTTCTTGAATTTTGTCAACATGTGGCCGATTCTGTTTTGTTTATTTTTCTAAATTTTACGAAATAACTACAGTCATAAAGCAATAAAGTACTACATTTTTTTAAAAATTATAACAATTGTAATCACCCATATTTCTCCACTAGCGGTCCCGCCCGGTTTCACCCGGCTACCAAAGAACGAATGGGGGGAAGGACATGAGTACGCGCGTTCATCTTAGTCTACCGAGATGAATGTTGTGTTCAAATTTCATGATGATCGGAGTTACCGTTCAAAAGTTTTTGGTGTACGGACAAATTTTGAGTTATATTTTGCAACATTTTTCATTGATGCTCCGCTCCTATTGGTCGTAGCGTGATATTATATAGCCTTCCTCGATAAATGAACTATGCAACAAAAAAACATTTTTTTCAATTCGAAGCAATAGTTCCTGAGATTAGAGCTATCAACCAACCAACCAAAGAAACAAACTCTTCAGCTTTATGTATTAGTATAGATAAAAAAAGAATTATATAATTTTAAAGAGATTCTGAAAAATTTTCCACTTCAAAACAACATTGTTTTAAGCACATTGATCCAAATTTAGCTTGATAAATAATCTTTTTCTATGTAGAGCAATCAATTGTTTTAAATCAAGGGTTGTGGGCGAGAATTTTCCTCAACTTTGTATTTACCGGTCGCGATGTATTTAATATAATTCAAACTTCGCCGTTTGTTTAAAATTACTAACAATGAATTGCAACTTTTATACCACCCAGCTTTATTGTAAAATAAAAAAAGTACTACCATTCCATTATAATAATAATGGTAGTAATAACACAGATTACCTTTTGTGGTAATAATTTATTAATGTTGATTTATTATACCCATAAAATATTTAATAAATCACTTATAAAAAAAAAACTGGGAGGTAAATGATGTTTCCTGAAAGCTTTCTTTTGAATACTTGCATATCCGATAGCAACATTGTTCTTCACAAGCAACATTTAAGTTTGAAATCTTTCATTTAATTCAAAATAAAGAATTAAGCTGACAATAGAAACTAAAATCTTTTAAAATAATTTCTAGATTATGGAAATAAGTATTACGATCATCAATTACACTGATTATATTGTTCGTGACATTTATTTCTTACTTCTCAAAAATACAAAAAAAATGGTTTATTTTAAAATAAAAACCATATAACATCACTAAATTTAATAACGAAAAAACGAATTATCGATTTTAACAGTTTTAACAATAATACTCAAATCTTTGATTAACGTCTGAATAGAACTCTTCAAATAAATAAAATTGTCGACGTTCTATTATAAAATAAGTAGATTTTACTAATAATTTTTTTATATTTTTAGATATTTCTAAAGAAGACAAACCCAGATCGAAACATCACATTTTGTATTATTGATTTATAATTTTATTTGTGTCAATATATAGTCTGAAAAAAATTGGTCGACAATTTTATTTATTTAACAATTATAACTTTATACGTTTTTTTGTAAAATAGCAAAAACAAGTTAAGGTCGCTACACACGAGGTTGGTTTTGTCGCTAAATTCCTTTTAAGATTTAACTGCTAGTGTTCAAGCGTTGTTTTTCGTGATGGCTTTTATGTGTTCGCTTCACACGATGCATGCATTGAAGCTTGCTTTGTAGATGGGTTTGACGCGCGCGCAATGATAGTTTGAATGTTAACAAAAGTAAACGTTTGTTGTCTCAGAACACAACACACACTATGACGGGCATGTTAGTTTGCGGGTGTTTTGCATGTCGCCCACGTGATAAGATAGTGTTTTCTGATTGGTTCTTGCTGAAACCAGGCAGACGAACATGCAAGAAAAATAGCCCCGGTTCGAATTTTAAAATCCGTCTTGTGTCCTCGCATGCGATCCCGCAGTGACGTCATTTCCATTCTATCAGGCAGCGCGCCAGCTAGCGGAAAAACTAGCCTTTACCTTCCAGAAACGTTCACAGTTATCTTACAATAATAAATAAAATATAAAATGTTCTCAAAATATTTATTATCAAAAAATTGAAATACATAAGTCACTAAATATTTGAAAAAATCGAGCAGTCCTCGATTTTCTACTGCAGTCCGTATAATTCTATTTTCTCTTTGCGATCTAATACTTTATTCATTGGATTTCAATAAACTCTTTCCTTTTGTATCCGAGTTAAAGAAATGACGTGAAATATTCAGTTTGTTTCAACTGCTATAATAAATTGTTAATTATTATACCGTCTTTTTCGCATTAATTAACAGGCGTAACTCCACTCACATAAATCTTGTCGAATTTTACCTCTCCTAGAATTGAGAATAATATAACATGTCCTTGAGAAGACATAAATAAAAATACTTTTATATTCAAATATTGTTACACGGCTCTTTTAAAGAATATGAACAGATTTTTGACATTGTAAAATTTAACTCGATTGCTTTGACCAATAGAAAAATAACAAAGTCAAAATCTAGTTATTGTTTTTAGCTATTAAAGCCAATCAAGGCATTAAAATTATTGTAATCATGTTGTAATATTTCCTTTCAAACAGATACATCGCTTAAAAAAGTTTCACTAAAAAAAAATCTATAGATAGAGGGATATTTCAGCGCAATAAAAGGACGATAAAATGAAATGAAACAGCAAAATAGTACTGAGATTTAGGTCCAAAGGAAAGCACCTAATATTCGTATTACATTGAGAACCAGGTACAGCTGGCATTTTTATGTGTTTCACGTACAATGCGTAATGTGTACAGTTCTTATAATAAATTGAACCAATATTTTATTCACCTATACGGAAAAGTAAAATACTATGGTAAAAATATTACATCAATAAACCAACATTTTTACATCATTACATGTTTTATAAACCACGTAAACTGAATACAATCACAATAAATACTATTGGGATTTAATATATGGGCGGAGCTTAGGTCAAATTTAATGCTGAATCCGCCATTTTTCACATATATATAGTAATACTAAAAACATGTTAAATGTAATGTGTTTATGATTAAAATTTCTGTCACCAGATTTCGTATCGTTTTATCACAAATACCAATTGAATATTTTCCATTTTTTGAGCTGTAAGATTATTCTTTTTTTAAACAGGGTGTCCCTAAAAGGTCTTTACAAAAGCCTACCACATATTCTTCAGGCCAAAACAACTCGATACAAGCAAACTTACCTCAGTAGGTACAAAGTTACTTAGTTTGGGCGCTAGACGGCTCTTACATTACAATTTGTAATGGTTTTTGCTTTATAACTTTGAATCGGCTCATGAGATTTTACTCAAATTTGGTACGTTGGCATAGCTTTATTGGGCAATAAAACCCATATCATAATAATGATGAATATGATTCAATGGGCGTAGAACTTGATTTTTTCGAAAATTAAACATCTAAAACTTCTACGCCAATGGAAAAAAATCAGTTTGAGTATGAAATCTGGATCACGCGACTCATTTACTACAAAAAGGTACACTTGATAAAATTCGATTACTCTCATAGTTTCGACAAAATTTTAATTTTAGTAGTTTAGAGCATAATAAAATATTAAAACGAATAACAGATATTTCATAAAAATTGTTCAAAATGTTCACCATTTTTACGTATACAAAAATGTATACGACGCAAAAAATTGAAATGTACTTTTTGCATAATTTCTTCATCGCCTGTAAGATTATTTGTTGCTTGTTGGATACGTTGCCATAATTGTTCTACATTATTCACAGGGGTCTTGTGTGTATTTAATGAAGCTCTAAATTACTAAAATTAAAATTTTGTCGAAACTATGAGAGTAATCGAATTTTATCAAGAGTACTTTTTTTGTAGTAAATGAGTCGCGTGAAGAAAAAGTTATATGCATTTCTGGTTGAGTTTGAAGTACAGAAAAAATATACCTCAGCAGTTTCCGATAGTTAATCTAGGGTTGAACAAAAATATATTTAAACTTTTTTTGTATCTAGTAGGATTCACTGTTACCACTTTCGGTAAGCCCGCTGTATATAATATTGTTTGAAAATGACAACAAAATTGCAAACTGTAATATTGACCATAAATAATAGCACCATTTATCTTGCCTGAATGTAAAACTAAAAATGATATAAACAATGTATTGGTTTTAAAGATATAGACGCCGCGGGCAAAACGCGCGCTCTGTCGCTGGTTTAACCTGAACACACGCAAACAACATCACGCGTTTGATATTGCCGCGAGCGCGCCGCACACGCCAGGCCCCGGATACGCGAGCCGAAGACACGCCGCGGTGTGTCGGCCCGACCGCGACTAAAATTTTGGTTGGACACAAAAGCGGTTTTGTCGAAACGGCAGATCGGTGACAAATCCGCGAGTAAAACGCCCAGCCCCTTTACACGAGCCGACAAACCGCCGCGCAACACCAATCTGCTGTTCAGTCTCACCATGGATGATTAGTAAACAAATGAGTACAGACCGCGACCGTCAACCGCCGGCGAGTCGAGCCGCATGTATTCCGACTGGCGGCAGATCCTCGCGTCGATTTTCCGCCTCCTTCGATTGCTTTCGCCAGATCGCTTTCTTGCGCGTCCTCCCGCGGCGATCAATCTGCCCGTGTATCCACTTCATTTACATCCCTTGGTTTTGATTCAGACTAGTGATGTGTCGCTCCTGAGCGAGTCGTTCATAATGAACGACTCCCTTCTCGGAGCGGAGCGAGTCGCTCTTTTTTTGTGAATGACTCACTCCAAGCGCCATTGGTTTGTGCTGAGCTGTTCTGTACTGTTGCATTCGCACATTTACAGAGCGCACATAGCACAGGCCACAAAGGCACTAGTGAATTTTGCACGTACGAAGTTATCTTTGCTGAGTCATTTTATGTTAAATGACACACTGTAAATGTAATAGTATACTAAGCTTACAGTGACTAAAACTATTCACATTGACGTCGTTGAGAAAGATATAATATTGTAACAATAGTCATTATTATTGTTAAGCTTTTATTATACTTTATAGTTTATACGAAATGCGAATAATATAAGATCAGAATCATATTAAAATGAGCTCAGAGCTGAGTGTTTGTATTATGCTGTGCAATGCTACGTGACTCCTGATCATGCATGATGACAGTTCACACCTCTGCAGTCTGTACTCTTGTGTAGTGCGTACTGTCTAGTGTCGCTCCTTTAAACGACTCTTTTTAGTGAGCAGAGCGCACGGAGCCAGCTCCCAATAAAGAGTCATGTGGACACATCACTAATTCAGACGCAGTTTCGTTGCCGAAAAAACGCCGCGGATTATCTGCTTGTGTATCTCCGGCCTTAGTCGCGAACTTGCCCGCTACTTCCACAGCACCTGCGTTTTGTACTTACCTACATATTATACCATATGTTTGTTATTTCGTGCCCGCGAGTTAACATAAACAAGGACTAAACCTCTAGTTGCAGTAAGTTGTAGAAAATTGATCTTGACTCGGTTATTTGTGGATCGACCTGTACATGCAATAACACGGGGCAGTAGTATAGGTGTGGGTGCGGCCCCCACAACAGTGCCCCGTGTCCTCCCGGTCTACGTACATGTCGTGATAAGAAGTCGTGTCCCAGTCGTGACACGCAGATCAGTTCATGCCACGGACCATGAGCTGCACTTGACTTGCAGACCAGGACTTAGCCTCAACGTATATATTCACGACAGATCGTATTCGAGTTGAAAACTTTAAAAATACAATTGAAAGAAAATGTGCTGAACGGTTGGAAACTTTACTCTTAAGTGATTCCCATATATAATTGTCACGTGCTAATCATGCCATTGTAGTACCTACTTTCTTCAGCTGGCACTAAAAATAGTAGAGCTATCAATAGTATATTACAACACAAGGGTAGAAAGTTTGAGATTCTTGCACTGCGTGTCATGATGCACGAGGCGAGTCGAGGGCAACATGACGCGCAGTTCAAGGCTCTCAAACCTGCCCGTACGATGTATTACATTACTTATTATTAATAACCTACATAAAAACACACATAAATTCCAAGCTAGCAGCTTTGAGGTTATACGTAAAAACACAAATGCCTTAAAATTGATGCCGGAAGTACGTACTTTCGACCGACGTATGAAGAAAACATATTTGAGTAGGTATTTGAGGCAGCGTATGAAAATTTGTGTAACACTTCTTTTTTAATGTCTGAATACAAAACCGAAGACCTGATGACGGGGAGTAGGGTCCAAGACGTGAATTTTATTTGCAAAAAAGGCGTTGAGGCATTTTGAAATTTTGTTACCTTCAAATTTAGTATTTAATAAAATATAAAATAAATAAGCCAGATCATTTAGCCGAGTCTAAATGTTTGCCAGGCGGTTATTGTTCATGCATTTCGTACTTACAACACTTTTAGTTAATAGTGACACTTTGATATCAAATTAAAAGTAAGTAAACTTGAAAGTATAACCGATTTTTTATTAAAATAATTGTTTTTTATTCAGAATCCTTGCGAATACTTTCATGAGCGGAAAATAATTTTTTAAAATTCATAAAAAATGCAACACCCTAAAGTGTAAATTCAAGTCTAACGAGGCTTGAAAATTTAATGAGTACGTATCTGGGCATATAAAATAAACGATTTATTATGACATACTACATATTATTATAACGTAGTCCATAGATTTTGCTTTTTAATTTTATTTAATTTTACGACAGGTACAGAATATTACAATGAAAACTGACTAATGTCTTCCTCAAATAAATTTCGTAATATCAAAATAATTTCTGTTGATATCAACATAATAAATCTGTTATTTCTAAGTTTATACTCTTCCTGAATAAACATATTTAAACTAATTAAGGAATGCAAATTTAATTGATTCAATTAATTTATTTTATGACTGAACTGAAAATAGAGTTGTCCAAACTCCAAATAAATAAACAGCAAACATAATTAGAGTTGAAATCTTTGATTAACGTCTGATTGCCCTCCAATGTTATTTTTTTCACTAAAAATTCAGAAATCATTTTTATATATTTTTATTTTTTAGCTTAATTGTTATTCTGAAGAAGGTGTTTATCTGGATCGAAACGTTAATTTATTGAATTATAATTATATATTTTGTTAATATATTGTCTGAAAAATTGGTCGATAATTTTATTTATTATAATTATAGTTGCATATTCGATATTAACACCGAGTGGATTTTTAGTTTAAAGTGATTTAATACAACATATTGTATAATATGTTATATTGTTATATATACAATGTGTTTTATTAAATATATGTTGTAGATACAATGTGTTATTAAATCACACATGTTATTCATACAGTAACAGTTCTAATACGAAACAAGCGTCCGCTAACGATGCGTAGTATACAGCAGTAGGTATATTCAAACATTTATTAAAATACAATTCGTATCTCTCGCATACAGCACGGTACGACCGCTAGGCTATCAGGTATAGCCACTATATACCGTACAGTTCGGGTAGTCCATCTGAACTCTTTACAATTATACACTTAGTTGAGAAACTGACCGCGACCCAAGTCGATGTATGGGAACAACAGTTTTCCAACGGCAATGTGGGAAAAATCTTCGAGACTCGATTCCCGCAATGGAAGAACTATTTACGTACCTACAAGTCTGTACGGAACCCTTGGTGCGCGAGTCCGACTTGCACTTGATCGGTTTTTTTAATTTACAGTCGACAAATTTCAATGTAAGACTGGTTTTGTAGAACACAAAGTATAATTTACAGAAATTATTTAGATCTTAATACTACATAACTGTTTCGAGTAGCGCGACATGAGAAATGTAAATAGTTTTTTAAATGCATTATTTTATTCTTGGGTCTGCACGTAAAAATAAAACTCAAGTAAACGGTTCGCATACTAACTAGTTTTTTATCTGATTTTTTCCAACAGTCGCCATTTATGTATTCCAGCGAACGTTTCTCCCAGACGATGCAGGAACATTGATTGAAGTGCCACCTTCTATTTATTACCACACTGATAAAATATTATATTTTCTTCATTGCGTAAGCTCTTAATTATGGAGGGTAGATGTTAAGGAGAACCATCTCTGTGTACGAAAAAGTGTCCATCAAAAAGCGTTAAATTAGGGAATCGCCACTGTCGCAAAAGGGTAAATTTTAAAGCAAGCGTATGAAGAGCAAAACTTATTAGAGTAGGATAGAAAAATAAACGAGGAAAGTAGAATTTCCGCTTTTTCATGGCGCACTTTTCGGAAGTAAAACAACAAATAAAAAACAATATGATATAAAATTAATTTTTGATTTAAATGTCATTTTTAAACGTGCATTATGCATTTAGTAGTAAATGAACGATTATACTGATATGAATAAACTATAAAATGACTAAAAAATATTAATAAAAGCTAACAAAAATGAAATCACTCTAGATACTATCTCACAGCAAGTTTTTAGGTTATATTTATTAAATGATTTTGGACTACGTAAACAGTTTAGATTTTATATACTGCAGTATTATTAACGACTCTTATCATTAAAAATACAAAATTTTCCAACTGCTAAATTCATTTTATACTCAGATGCAGCGCTAGCGCCATTCCAGACGATTTTTGAACTGTTATTTACAGCATTTAGATGGACACTTTTTCAACTTATCTCCCATATAAGATAGTCCTCCTTACCTCTACCCTCCATACTCTTAATTTAAATTTAGGTCTCATTAAAAAGTCAGTCTAAGGTAAAAAACACGATTTTACCATTCCAACTTCGCAAGTGGAATAATTTTATCGTTTCGAGGTCTCCTGAATCCAAAAAACATATTTTTGTCTGTGAACACGATACAGATCAAACGAATGAGCTGATTGAAACCAAATTTTGGGAGGATGTTTGAAATGCAAATATGAACAGCCCTGTTGTTTTTGGGGGAAGAGATATTTGCTATAATGTTAATTTCTGTTTGTGAACACGATACAGGTCAAACGAATGTTTGATATGCAAATAAGAAGAACCCAATCGGTTTTTGCTGCAATCAGCGTATGCGCAGAAAATCAGGTGTTTTTTTTTGTTCTGAAAAGCTGAAAATTAGGGTAGCATGCTTTGGTTAATTTATACATGTAAAATTTTATTATGTAACAATGCAAGCGAATAGCAATATCATAATATTTATTACTAGTCGTTATCCGCGTCAGTGCATGCGTTAAATTTTATTTTATATTTTTACTAATAGATATCCGCGGCTTCACACGCGATTGAGATGAAACACGGCAGAGACAACTTTAGTGTAGTCTTTTGCACGTTTTTTATTTTTTTTTTAACTTACAAGTGTAACTGTGTAGCCACTGTTCGCTACATTGTTAAGAAACACCCATTGTTACATCGCTATTCTCAAACAATGTCGCCATCGGGATACGAACCCCGAATCTTTCCACTATTGCGGTAATGTAACTCAGTCCGCCGCGATAGTGGAAAGATTCGGGGTTCGTATCCCGATGGCGACATTGTTTGAGAAATAAATTTTTCTAATATAGCGATGTAACAATGGGTGTTTCTTAGCAATGTAGCGAACAGTGGCTACACTTGTAAGTTATTAAATTTAGTAATACGCACTATAACGTAGGAAAATTCACATATTTTTTTTGCAACATTAAAGGCATGTTTGGGTTATTTATGTATTTTATACGTATTTTCAAACTGCCTTCTAAATAATAATAATAATAATGCGTTTAATGTCTGTTTCTCGACTTTAAGTCATAGCAGACGCCATCCACACCATTACTATTTTCCATCTATCACACTTCCCGTTATTTTCTACACTTTTAAACTTCCACTTAAACAATAGCAATGGGTGAATGAAGGAATTTTAGGACATTAGGATAAGGAGTTTGACAGGTAATCGGCCATGGGCTTGAATAAGGAACCATCTCGATATTTATCTGGAACTATTGAGGGAAAAAACCTCAACAAGATGGCCGGTACAGGAATTACCGTTTCTCGGCGAGAGGCAGCAGGAAAAATCCCAGCCACATCTGCCCTCGTTTGGATTCGAACCCGGTACCTCCCAATGCAAGTCTAGTGCTCTCACCACTACGCCACCCCGCTCGATAACTGCTAATATCTAAAAATTGTAAATACACAGTGTAAGCAATAGGCATGCCATTTTAAAAGCAACGTGTATTTTCGGTATAGGTATGCAGATAAAATAAAATGGCATCTCTTTGGCGAGCTAATTTGTCGCTCGTAATTCATACTCACGAAATAGACATAAAAAGACGCCTCGAAGCGAACAAGCACTGAACTGAGCCACTTATTATTTAACGACGCAGAACAACGACGAACAGACAACGTCGCGTCGCGGCGCAGGGCGTCACAAGAACTTTCAATGTGGAAAAATAATAATATTTATTAGAGGCGGTCAACAAACTTTATTACACTGGTGCCCGAACTTATCTGCAAATCAACGACTAGACAACATAACACCGAGCGATGCGGTGAGAGCACTAGACTCGCATTCGGGAGGTACTCGGTTCGAATCCCGGCAGGGGGCAGATATAATGTGACTGGGACTGTTTCCTGCTGCTTCTCGCCGAGAAACGGGAATTCCTGTACCGACCATCCTGTTGATGGTTTTCCATGGTTTCCCTCAATAATTCCAGATAAATACCTATCGAGAAGGTTCCTTATTCAAGGCCAAACCGATTACCTGTCAAACTCCTTGCTCATAAGTTGCCTGTCTAATCCTAATTTCCAAAAAAATTCCTTCATTCGTCCATTGTTATTAACTAAGTTGAAGTTTAAAAATGTAGAAAATAACGGGAAGTGTGGTAGATGGAAAATAGTAACGGTACGAATGACGTCTGTTATAACAAGTGATGTGCCGGATCGTTAAAAATGTATATCCGCGGATACGGATCTGAATACGGATTTTTGGTTTCAAGATCCGCGGATACGAATAGGGATCTTAACTTTCTTAGAGTAAGCGGCGGTAAATATTGCACATAGACCTTTGGAAAGAGACTATCTGTTATGAGAAAAATGTATTGACCTCTTTAAGATAGTTGATTTAGTACCTTTGAGTTATGTACTGTTAGTATGGTACTCACTACGATAAACGTTTGCAATATAAAGGTGCCAAATACGATTTAAAAAAATAAAAAATAATCTAAATGGAATTTAACACGTTTTCATTATTACCTAATCACCTATACTTACATATAAAATTTCATCTATGAATTGAAAATTAATAAGGTAAAACATTCGTAAAAGATCCGCCAAAAACTAACGGATACGGATCTTTCTTCTCTCTCGGATATCCGCGGATACGGATACGGATATTCGGCACATCATTAGTTATAACGAACATTAAATGCATTATTATTATATCAAAAAATAACATGTCATGAGGTGATTATTAGGACTCTACAACTGCGACCCTTGCGGTCCACAAGAGAGAGGTAGATTGTACTGTACGAATTTTAAAAGAAGACTGGTCTATAGAATTTACTATGACCTTATTGCAGAAGAGCGCACATCCATTTTCTATTAGTAAAAGGTAATGATCCTGGAACCACTTCTATGCAATAAGGGACACAATAGTACACATAAGCTACTTCTCACCCTTTCCCCACCGGTCTTCTTTAGCCGAGCGCAATATAGATTATAGACATTCGCAGTATGATCAATTTGAATATTAAATATGTACCTATTCAAGAAATTAGAACCGAGAAATTTAAAAAAAATATTTTGAAATACATTTGAGCAGTATTTTCCTTTAAATAAAAAAAAACAGCAGCATCGATTTTAAAAACATTTTTTACGAATCAAAATGACGCTAACACGTTTCGGTTAACGCCCTAAAGAAGTTGATATCATTTTATTCTCGAGATTTTGTATACTATAGAAAGAAATGACCACATACGTTATATTATAATTTTTGTAGACTTCTATAATAAAAATTTAATTGAAAGTGGGACCCCGAAGTAATCACGGCATCCCACCATTCGAGAGATAAACCTCTGTCTGAAAATTGTGGCTACGTCACTGTTTATTTCTATGATTTTTATGCTCTGCAGTTAAACTAAAAACTCCTAATACGACATTAAAAGTTAATAGACAACGAATGAATTATGGAACGACTCTAGTATAAAATAGCAAGAGTAAGGCAATTTGCATTTAAACAATCAACAGCTAGTCAACATCACCGTTCTTTCTCTTTTACATCAGAGTCTTTAATGTAAATGTTAATTTAGCAAACATCTAAAACATTCCCTATCGCCCTTCGTCGGTCGGATCCCCCCAGCATCCTATCTACTATACACTTACCCCGTGAATGTTAAATACACATATACATACGTATGTACTATACTTCATACGGGCCCGGTCGGCTGTGACAGAAGCAGTTAGCGAAACTAAAGAACTTGTCTCGTCGTTTACAAGTGCCTACCCACACTTGAAGAGCCCAGAAGTTACATATAGTGAAGCTTTTAGGTGCCTCTTCAACAGTAGCGCTACATCAATTTTTCAATTTCTTCTATTTCAAATTTGTTCGAAAATGTTTTGTAACAAAACTGTTCTAATCCTGGGTTGCACGAAACATTGTTAAATATATGGATTTGACAACGAGCTTAGATAGTAATCACATAATTGCAGTTTTTATACATGCAGAAACAGTCTAATATCGTCATCTAGATTCTAGAACATTAGATTGCACTCACAAAAAAAAAACAAAAATTGTTCTATATAGAAAAAGACCGCTTTTCAAGCTAAATTTTGATCAAAATGCAAAGAAAAACGTTGTTTCAAAGCAAAAACTCTACAGAAAACGATGCTAAATCTATGCTAATATATAAAGCTGAAGAGTTGTTTGTTTGTTTGTTTGAACGCGCTAATCTCAGGAACTACTGGTTATAATTGAAAAAAAATTGTTTTTGTTGGATAGCACATTTATCGAGGAAGGCTATAGGCTATATAAAATCAGGCTACGACCATTAGGAGCGGAGCATTAATGAAAAATGTTGCAAAATGTATCTAAAAAATAAGCTTCTATTCAGGTGAAATGCACTAACTAAATATACTCATATTAGCGTTGCCATAGGCGAACAACGCCGGCTAGCTCAATCGGTAGAGAACACGACTGTCAATACCAGGGTCATGGGTCGAGCCCTACGTTGGGCGAATATATTTTGATTTTTTATTTTCTACATTGCTATCTTCTAAGGCTTACATTTAAATTTATTTTAATTTTATTTAATTAATTAAAACACAAAATTATTAGTTAAAAAAAGTATAAATACTGCTTTTTATCGACAAAAACTTTTGAACGGTAACTTCGATCATCATGAAATCTGGACACAACATTCATCTCGGTAAACTAAGATGAATGTGTGTACTCATGTTCCTCCCTTCCCCATTCGTTCTTTTACACCCGAGTGAAACCGGGCGGGATCGCTCATCATATATAAATTTAAGAAAAATATCCTTTCAATCAAAATTATTATTTTTCGACCAGTATCAATTTAAAACTCCACAATGCTTTTCATATGGAGAAATATGAATGTGTACAATCTAAGGTCATTGTCAAATCGTATTTTCTGACAACCCTTTCTGCAACCCAGCATCAGTTATTATATGCCGTAGGTATGAGATACCGCACTGGAAACAAACACGTTTAACTGATCGACTCGTCCTCGTGTATATTACATCAGGATTTCGTTACCAATGTAGGCACCTAATCTTGGAGTTTGCTTTTCTTTCGATGTCGCTATGGTTAAATGGCTGGAAAGATTATGTTTCGATTGCCATAAGCTCAAAATTTTCAGAAAATTGAGTACTTTTGTTATTATTGACATCACAATTACTGTAAACAAATCTTGTGATTCTATTATTTCCGCGCCATTTTCTGATATCAAAATGATGATTTTTTCAACCCCAATTGTACCCTGCACTGTTTTGAAGGCAACACGAAGAGTTTTGTAGATGTAGGTACATACAAACTATTGTGCTCTGATTGGGAGTGAGCAAATACAGGAATAAACTGCCTGTTTGTCTCAAGTTGGAGTTCACACAGTAATACGAGACGTAACGACTACTCCCTTTACAAAAACATGACACACCAGTGCAGTTATCAAAAACTTACAAAAAAAATATATCAACAATGAAAAAACCGGCCAAGTGCGAGTCGGACTTACGGATACAAACAGGTATTCGTCCATCCCGGGAATCGAATCTCCAAGATTTTTTTTTTCGTTTAGCCAATGGAAAACTGTTGTCTCCATACATCGACAAACATCGTGATCAGTTTGTCAACTAGGCGTGTAATTTCAATGAGTTCAGACGGACTACTGAACTGTATTGTAACTCGTGACTATATCTGATAGTCTAGTTGTCGTACCGCGTTGTATGCGAGAGTTCTCATATTGTGCTGTATATAAGCACCTGGTATAGCGTAGGTTTGTTTTGTATAAGAACTGTTACTGCGTACGTTAGCATGTTGTTGCGGTGTAAAAACATTTTTTTTTTTGAGATGTAACTACAAATTTACGGTTTCCGATTTTTCCCCGTACTTGTGCTATAAGACATTGCTTCTTGCCAAATTTCATGATTCCAGGTTTTGATTCCCAAGAGTCTTGACAGACAGACGGACAAAAAAGTGATCATATAAGGATTTCTTTTTTCCTTTTGAGGTATGGAACCCTATAAAATTGTGAAAAATTAGATTTCAAACCAATTCTTAAAAATATTCAAAAGCGGACTTAAAATATTGCGAACACTTTTTCAAAATAATTTATTTTATTAAACATAATATATGACAGGTGAGCCGGCAGTTAGCGCGCCAGCCAGCATAAATCCCAGCAGTGATTCTATAGCGGCAAAACCAGCCTCGTGTGCAGCCTTAAGGCTCCTTTAACAAGCATATCTATTGTATTGTTGTGGTTCACGCGAGGGTGGTATTTAACACAAAGTAAATTCAATGTTTCCACATGTTGTAGACTTAGTAATACTTTAATAATAATTAATAATTTAATAATAATAATTAGTAATAATAATTTTATGGTTTCGATAATAATAAAGTTTTTGTTCTTATCAGGATATTTTTAGAAAGTTAAGAGCATTCTGAACGGTTGACGATTTATACTAATTATTATTTACGTATTTTAATGGCAACGGATCCCACTACGAATATTGCTACTTCTTTTTGTAATTTAAAACTCTTAAGAAAAGCGAGCTTGACAAGAATGCTAAATGATTCCTTTTTTTGATGACTCGTTTTTTCTAATAAAAATCATTAATTCAATGTTTACGCAATATAAAATTTACAATTGTTCAGACATTTTCATAATAACAGTATACAAACACAGTGATTTTTATTTTTCTTTACTCAGTCCTATATTTGTACTCTAATGGCAATCGTATTATACGGAAATTATAGTAATGGTGTTCATTGTTCATAAACTTTTTACTCGATGTGAATCTTAAAAAATCCCTCAATGGTTTGCGATAGTCAACAACACAACTAAAGATTTTTTTACACGCTTTATATTAACTTCCGTATGTATGTATGTATGTATGTTTGTAACCTTCGTTTGGACTACAGCAAGTGGTTTATTACTGTAGTATAATATGCCAGCACTGTAACTACAGTGGTTAGCCGTGCGGTCTAAGACACCACGGGTCTTCGCTGACATCAACTCTCGGAATCACGGGTCGTGGGTTCTAATCCCGTCCACGCCGAAAAAAAATTGTTTTTTTTTCGGCAAATTTTTGACAATAAATCGAACTAAAAAGTGGAAAATAAATATAGTTTAAAAAAAAACTAAAAAACACGCTTTATGTCGAACTAAAAAGTGAAAAATATTTTTTTAAAATAAGCTTAAAACAATAATGAATAAAAAATACAAGTATTATTGTGAAAAAAGAGTGGGGCGCTTTGTTCCACATTTTCGTACATCGAGCGCCCCACGCTTTTTTCACAATAATACTTGTATTTTTTATTCATTATTGTTTTAAGCTTATTTTAAAAAAAATATTTTTTACTTTTTAGTTCGATATAAGGCGTGTTTGTTAGTTTTTTTTAAACTATATTTATTGCTAGACAATACAATTATTTCAGTAAATACTGCATGTACACCAGAATTGAGTAAATTTCATACCTGAGCATGCCTTAAACATCATGGCTTGTTCCTTCATTTTTGTCATTGGCACTTTGTGAATCATCTGCAAAATAAAGAAAAACAGTGTTTAAAGGTTGTATGATTCATTATTATTAAAAACACATCTATATAAAACATTTTTTTTTATTTAGGTATGGAAAAAAAGTGTGCTTCGATTTAATTGGTTAAAATATTGATAAGTGAGAAATGCTGTATTGTTAACATGTTGACAATGAATTTGATATAAAGAGTTTTAAAATGAATTTGTCAATATTTCATCATTGTTGCGAGAATTTTCTGATTCTTTTAATGTACCAACCTAACCCTTGACTTTTGAAATATGTAGGTGAAATGAAAATTTTTTCTTGCATTGTAAAATATCTATTCATACGTATCAATTCCTTCATTTTGTTTTCATCCAATAACATTTTTATTTAAGTGCGCTGACCTAGTTTTAGGATAGAATTCATTAATATTTTTTATTAATTAAAAAAAACTATTTAAAGCATCCGGTTGAATCAAGAGGCTCTATAGTGCACCTAAAAATATCCGCAGTACAACAGTACCTATAACTATCATAATATGTTCATTTAATTGATTTATAAAATTTGTACAAAACGGGGTCAAAGCATGAAAAAATATTGTTTACAAAAAGTCGAGAGCTGTCACGAAGACATAGCTATCTATAATAATGAGTAAAAAATAGGTTTTTTTTTAAATTGAAAATGCAAAAAGTGCCCGGGTACCTCGTCACTCACATAAGGGTTAAACAATTCCATCAAGTCTTTGAATTCACTATGCGTTGTTAAGTTTTGGCATAAAGCCAATACTGTGTTTCAGTCTAGTTTTGGCGATATTTCTAGTGACATTTAAATGCTGTTCGTCAAATGCACTTTACATAGGGGGTGTCCCTGGGGACAAACATATCAGTTATTGTCATTCCAACAAGTTCATTAATATTATGGATAGAACGTGGATCTATTTGATACAAATATTATACACTGTGTCCACGAACACAGGGCAGGTAGTTCTATCTATTAAAGAATAAATAAAGTACGTATTCAACTAATTTTAACTTTATTTATTAATTAAATTCAGTCACTTATATTTTTAATTGTTGCATGATTTTTTAATATTAATTATTTATTTATAATACTCCTTTTTTATTTCTAGAAATTAATTAATTCTGAAGACGATTCAAATCCGGACTGAAACTTTAGTTGGTTGTTTTAATAAAGTTATCTGAAAATTTAGTCGGATATTTTATTTATTATAATATAATTATAATTAAACGTTAACAAAGATTTGAATATTGTAACATAAGTCTATCTTTTAAAATTGGTCAAAAACAGTAGACATGTTATAGAATAGAATAGTATTTATTATCCTTATTACTCTTTACAAATGGATACGTCAAAACACCAAAATTACAATCAACAATCACCTTATTCCGAGTCACTTTTCCAGTTTTTTCCCCTAAAAGTCTTATTGACAATATATACAAAAGTTTCGAATTCTTAAATTTTTCGACTGTTCCTTTGGATTTTTACTATTTTTTTTTACTAAACCAGCCCTGTATTGAGACGAACAAAACAAAAAAAAAATTAACAAATCGATCGAGCCATTTACGAGTAATTGATTTCTTTATTATATTATAGATGTACTGATAGTAATTTTTGAAAAATCACTGTCATATATTTCAGCCATATTTAGTACGAAATATTTATGAATTATGTATACAAACCTTCCTCGTTTATCGCTCTTTTTATTAGTGAAAACCGTTTCAAAATCCGTTGCGTGGTTTAGAAGAAGTAAGCGGAGAAACAGACAGCGACTTTTTTATACTATATATATAGTGATGACAAAACACCGCCATAGTTCAGCTATATTTTGTACAAAATATTTACAAATTATATATACAAACCTTCCTCGTTTATCGCTCTTTCTATTAGTGAAAACCGTTTCAAAATCCGTTGCGTGGTTTAGAAGAAGTAAGCGGAGAAACAGACAGCGACTTTTTTATACTATATATAGTGATGACAAAACACCGCCATAGTTCAGCCATATTTTGTACAAAATATTTACAAATTATATACAAAAACCTTCCTCGTTTATCGCTCTTTCTATTAGTGAAAACCGTTTCAAAATCTGGTGTGTGGTTTAGAAGAAGTAAACGGTGAAACAGACAGAGGGAATCAGCGAATTTATTTTATACTTTGTAATGACATGTATTTCTCAAAATTCTTCCTTTACAAATAAAACTTGCAATTTTATGGCCATACAGTAATAAAATGAAATACACGAGAACACGAATTCTTTTCTTAAACCATTTTACTCTATTTTTAATAATCATTTGCCCTAAACTCCACTCTATTTATATGAAGTGAACGCATTCATTAGAATCTAGTTTATGTCCAATTCACAACGAGAAACAGGAATAAGAAACGTTTAGCTGAGTTTCTTAAATAAATAGCCAAAGATCGAGACAACGCGACCGTTTGCTGCTTGTCGTGGCGCCCCACAAGATTCTCTTTCACCTCGCTTGACACATCGTTAACTTTAATGGCGCTGGTTTTGTTGTCATTCTTCTGATTGTTTTTTTTTTGTCTCGTGCCGACCGCACAATGCTTGGAAATAGATTTACACAACACGCAGCTATCTTTGAGTCGTTAGTGACAAATTTTGTATAATCAGAAACTTATTTCCTGCATAAAACTGAATCAAAAATAGTCAGGCGTCCTTAAGTTAAATTTTAATAAATAGAGACGTGGCTAAATTCGCAGTTAAACTCAGAAGTCATTAATCGATTATATTAACAAAAAAATATTTTTAGTGATCCGTGCAAAACGGAACAATTATGGAATTCAAAAACCTTTCAAATAATCGAAAAAAAGTAAAAAAATAAAGAAAAATGAATTTGAGGTTGAAACTTGACTGAATGGTTGATTGGGTGGCCCGGAATACGAGAAAAAATTTTCGTAGCTTCAAGTGACTTCACTTCCATTCGATGATTCTTCCACAGGCAAAAATAAGTCCTCGCGCGGGGGCAGAAATTCTTACCTGGCTTTCTATTAGTAAAAAAAAATTGTAAAAATATTGTCTGCCAATTTTGTCACTGCTAGGTCACATTCTGCCGATTTAATGTACTTGTCATTAATGCTTTACCTGACTACCATGTTAACATTTTTAGCAGAAAACTGTACCTCGGGATTCTCTACAAGAAGACGAACCGTTTGAGCTTGGTTTCACTCATTGAGCTTTTTTTTTTAATTAATTTATTTTGTATTTATTTATTATACTGACAGTCTCTGCAGGGGGTAAATTGACAGAAAATATTTTTTCTATAAGCAGGATGTCCCACAGATGCTGTTCAATCATTTTCTTCATTCCTCGATCGAAAGTACGTACTTTCGTTCCTTATAGCAGGGACGAAAGTTTGACATTTACTCCCTGTTATTTATTATATTAAATGACAGCGGTAACGCTAGTTACGAGTATAAATACGCACGAGAAATTTTTTCCTCCTGCCGTTCTCACTAGGAGTAAATATCAATCTTTCGTCCCTGCTGACGAAAGTACGTACTTTCGAGCGGAATGAAGAAAAATCGTATACACCACACGGGCCTTAAAAGTACCGAGGGCATCATGACGCGCAGGGCCGAAAATTCTACTTCCGGTCCTTGTGATGTAATATACTATTTTCGTAGAGGACTTTTGAAATTTGTCGTTTTTTTTAAGCGCCCCAGCAGCGTACCGCAACGCGCTAGACCAAGCGGATTTGTAGAGAGGGGCTCAAATTACACGAAAAAGAGCGTTCCTGCCACTGCAGTGCTCCTTGACCATTTCTGTCGCCATTCTCTACTATTACATTATTTCATAATTAATTCTCCATAGCGTAAAATACCTTGGTGACGTAAATATTTTGCTACTCAAAATCAGTAAAACTTAATTTTGTTGCCGGAATATAATTATTTTGCTGTACGTTATATTATATTCTGTAATTTCAATCTCGCATTTTAGTCATAAACGCGGAAAATGAAAGGAGATCTGAAGTTAATATAACATACGTGTATAATATTATAACGAACTAGTCCAGGTTCTCAGTTCTCACAGCCGCACATTATTTTATAAAAGCATTCTCTTGTACACTTCAATCTGCGAATTGCAGTTTTTGTATATTCTATCTCTTTCTCTCATTACCTATTAGTCTAAGTATAGTTACACATTTTTAAGTACATTTTTAACTAACATTAGAAAGTCCCGGCATTTTAAAACTATTTCCACATTATATTATTATTAGTTTAATTATTATTAAAAAGTTACATTTAATATTATATATTATGATCCTGTACTATATTATACTGCATTTATAAAAGCACGGTTGACAGCTGTGTCTTATTTCTTTTGTCCCTTTTTATTCTCTCTCTACTACGCTGCAGTACATGCGCCAACTGAGGGCTGCACCAAAGAATCATATATTATAGTAAATTGAATAGCACGCTCTTTTCTCACTTCCTTAACGCATTTCCGCTGCATTCACAAAATTACTACCCTTACCATATATTTAATACCCTCTATATTGCTAGCAAAGATCGGGAGAAAGACTTAAAAACTACGGTGCAGACATATTCATACGTCTGCCTCACTTATTATACGTTGAGTCTCGTAAATGGATGCGCGTCAGTTGCAGCGTCAGTTTGCACATGGAACTAAGCTGTGAAAGAGAGGTGGCTTGCTCTATTCCACTTACTAATGGCCCCACTGCAGACGCCACACTTGCACACAACGGGTCAAGTAAAAAGAAAGAGATAGAAAACAGTAATTTGCTGTCTCACTTCACGGGCCACGCTGCCACTTACGGCCGCTAGCAAATATAATGAGAGAAAGCATTATAATATATAATTAATCTGGATTGCATAATCAAAATCATTGATTAATGATCCGGATCTCCATCTTTCGCTGCAATGAAAAATAGTCTATTTCTGACAGATCTACAAAACAAAAGAACAGCTGATTTTTTTTTTATTTTCTAAATATTTCCGAAAATATAAAGTTTAGAAAAAACATTGTTTAACAAAACTTTCTTGGGGAAATAAAGAGAATAATAAGCCGTTATGAAAAGTATACCATTATTATATAAAAAAATCCGTTATAAATATATGACTCATACCGAGAGCACATCAAAACGAATGATCAAATACGATTTTAGATATAGGAATATTATTTGAGCGAATATTGCAAGTATTTCACAGTTCCCAATTGACAACGACATGAATTAAATATCAGTATACATATTTCTGCTTCAACACCGAATGGAAAATTAGAATATCAATCATGCTATACACCTACACGTTGAGACCGTAGAGAGACGGCAGACAATGGAGTCAGACTTCGCATCTAAATATTTTATGAGGTTACCTCTGTACCAAAGTGTTTGAACTGTTCTGATTTATTGTCACTGTATTGTTAGATATCGAACGAAGGCTTTTGTGTTTGGTTTATTTGTCAGACTCAAACAAGTACATCAAATATGCCCTCAGTCTTTAATTAAATATAACCATGACAGCTAGACGCAGATGACCTCAGCTATCGAGCGTCTATCTAACCATTTTAATCATATTACGTTGAATTTTAAATAACAAAAAGTTATGTTTCACATCTGCTAAGCATCCTGCGACGGCTCCTAATTTTTTTAAATAATGGGAAGATCAAAATCCGTTTATATTTTCACTAAATATGAAATTGAGAATGTGTTTTAAAACTTATTAGCGAAATAATCTTATAATATGTATGTAAATAACCCACTTTATGTTTAGGTATATTATATTTCAGATTCATGTAACTTTATCTCACGTGACTGTTTTCATGTTCCTTGTAAATTTGAAATAATAGCATACGTGGAGTATGTTTAGTAATAATTATAGAGTTTCAGGGTTCTCATCACAACAAATGCATTCCTTACAATATTTGCACATGTTAATTTATCATTATCGAAAATGTAGTCCAGCAGGAACTTACGCAAAATTTTCCATAAAACATCCAACAAATAGTGTTTCTAATAATGAATTATCTGAAAAGACAGTTTGTAAGTGGGCAAAGTTATATAGTGTGACGCTAGGCGCTGCACACAAGGCTGTTTTTTTCGCTGGAATCACTGCTGCGACTTGTGCTGGCTGATGCGCTGGTTACGGGGCGAGGCTTGCGAGGTCGCAATGGACTTCAAAATTAAAACCGGAGCTAAATTTTGAGCTTGTTTGTCTGTTTTTTTTTAAGCAAGAACCAATCAGGAAATAGTATTTTGCCACGTGGGCGACATGACGCCCAAAAACAAACGTGACGCCACAGTGAGTGTTTAAAGGTTCACTTTTGGTAACATTCGAACCGTCACTGCGCGCGCACCAAACCCATCTACAAAGCCAGTTTCAATGCACGTCTCGTGCGAAGCGAACACATAAAAGTTATTACGAAACCTAGCCAAATCTAGCGGCCTTTAAATACGTTATTTGATTTCGCTGCCAATGGAGAAACTATAATCAATACACGAAAAGTTGCGGTAATAATAATAAAATGTTTATTGTGAAACTAAGAATGTTTACAATAACCATCACAAACACAGATATAGAAAATTTATTGGAAAAGTTCCTTAAAATTGTAGAGACATTTATCAAATTAATTGTTTTTTGAAGTTATGGTAACTCATTTCTTTTATATTATTTGGTAGAACATTGTAGAATTTTAACGCCCAATAATTAGGTTCATTTGTTAATTTGCCGGTTTTGTAAAGAGGCAGCCTAATGTCTTTATCACCCCAGGTACTATATGAGTGTATTTCATCAACTGTCTGGAGGGTGTTTAGGTTGTTTTTGACATATAGTAGATTACTGAAAACTTATAAGGACGCTAGTGACATGATTTTTTATTATTGATTTGCAGTGTGCAATTCTGTATGAGTGATATATGATTCGAACGGCTCGCTTTTGAAGCTTGAACACTCTATTTGCCTCCGGGGTATTCCCTCAAAGAATAATTCCATATTGCATCACTAAATGGAAAGACCATAATCGATGTTTAAAACACACTCGTTAGAAACAATTTTAGTAATCTTCCTTAGCAGATAGATTGTCTTTGTTAATTTATGACATATTGCGTCAATGTGCGTATCCCATTTTAGATCACTTTCTATGTGAAGTCCAAGAAATTTTACACAGCTTCTTGAGTCATCCCCAGAGTTACGATATTGCATGATACAATGTTGAATTTTTGCAACATTTAATAGAAAACCATGATGTAGCTTCTTGTATAGTTTGACTTTGTAACTGTTTTAACTGAGACATGTCGTTTTGATTTGTGATAAATGTTGTGTCGTCAACATATAAAAATGTATTTGACTCTATTCAATAAATAGAGACAGAGTAACTGTGATCCGTTGAACTTAATGATAAAGGTATTTGGAAAATATTCCGTGACATAAGGATCGAAAATTTCAGTATTGCTTCATTTACGGTTTTTTTTCCAAATACCTTTATCATATAAAAATGTACTGGAACAGGTAATATTCTTCGGAAGATCGCATTTATGAAAATAATAAAGAGGAGAGAACTCAACATGGACGTTATTTTGTTAATGTTAATCGGTATATATATTTTTAATTTTACCACTGAGTCAACAAAAGAAATTATTGTAAATTCATTTAAATACGGAAATTAAATTATTCGTTTCAAAATTCTGGTGTACAAGTACTACTTTTGAACGCCCTGTTAAATATTCAACTTTACGCAGCCTGCTTTAGTCAAATATTTACTCAGAGAATATTGTAAAATAGATTAGGATTGACACTGTTAAAATAACTTGCGTAGTACTTTGCCGACTGGCATAACTCTGGTTCAGAATAGCAGTTTGCAGGCGTTCTTGACTTGTTAGCTGATGTAGAATCGAATCATGCGGGTCGAGTTATAACTTACCATAGGTTTTGCTCAAACCCGCGGAAAATGATGTACGTACAGCACAGCAACAACATGTAATCCTGAACTAAAACAGCAAAATGTTAGTAAAAGCTTACTGATTATTGTGCGAAACTACAGAATGTTACAAAATTAAGGTTTTATTAAAATCTAACCCAACGCGCCGTTTCGATTGTTGCTATTGCAATGTTTACACAGAGACAACAATTTAGATATTTACATGTTTTTCTCGTTTAGGTATCGTCAAAATATCCAAAACCTTTCAGAAAACGAATTTAGACAGAAGTTATACATCACTATTTTATATATTAATCTTTTTAATTTAAGAGGCCAGGTGTTTTTGTTTTATTCTTACCAAACCAACATCACAACGACGGTCTCGAACTGCGCACTGTACAAAAAACCATAAAAATTCACAGTACACGAACTGCGCACCAGGCAATTATAATAATAATAATATTATATAATAATTATTTTCATCTTCAGGGCCTCAAGCTGGTAAATTGTTCCAACAATATACATGATCATTATTACAATAGTTAATTTTTAAATTTCCAACTACAGCATATTTTTTCACTGAATTAGTGAAAGCATTAATATTAAACGATTTTATCGTCATAATATTTTAGAAGGCTTTATATATAAGAAAAATTTAAATGTCACTGTCAGGACTTGAACCCGAAACAACCAATTTCGCGTTGGCTGAGTTACATTACTCCACAGTGCCCACGACAGTTGAAACATCTTATTATACTCATAATAATAATGATCATGTATATTGTCAGAACAATTTACCACCTTTTGACCAGCTTGAGGCCCTGAAGATGAAAATAAAATTTTTTAAACGTTGGCCACTAGCGTAACATTGGTAAAGCTTATTTATGATCCTCAACCAAAACCTTCCTTCATCGTAACATTCTATTGGATCAACACTACTTTATGCTGAAGATATGCTATAAGGTTGTCTGAAATGTTCTGTATTGCCAACAAACAGTTAAGCAGTTCAGTTCAATCTAAAAGCGCCATCAGTTCATGAAGTAATGTTAAAGTTTTTAACACAATATTTGTCTGCATGAATTTGCGTTAAGTCAAACTTGTGTGCCAACATTGCATATAACAATATAACATACAGGTACCATATACAATATTATATAGGTACTATAGGAAACTCATTGAATTCCGTCCATTCTTAATATGAAATCACTATTGTTCCTCGAATGTCGTACTTGCTGTCCGCAACAATTATTCACAGTTCCTATAGGTTCTCTGGTTTATAGAACAGAACAATGTGTTGTCTACAAGTTGTACAATAATTTAAAATATTCGCGAATATAGTGAAACTTGATTACAACAGAGGACCTCGCACCAAATACATGGGAATATGGATATCAGTGAAATTCTTTCTAACTGCGGGGAATGAATCAGTCATTTGATGCCGAAAAAAGTCTGAAAATCCCATTATGTATAAGTAAACAATATACATACATATTACATTATATATATCATACATATATATCTCCACGGGTACATACATATTGCACGTTGTTCGCTAATTAGCACAAAACAACCGTTTTTAATATGCTTGCAACTTTGGACATCGGGATTTTCAAACCCAAGTTGTATTGGAAACTTTTCTCAGCATCAAATGACTGATTCATTCCCCCCAGTTATAAAGAATTGCACCGAAATCCATTATCCCATGCATTTTGTGCGGGGTTCTTTCTAGTGAACGTGTAAAATCCTAAAAAAAATTAGTCTCGTAATAAATCAGATTTATAAAAGCCCATCAACCATTGGCAATCCATACTAATATAAATACGAAAGTATAACTCTGTTTGTCTGTCTGTCTGGCTGTTACATTGTCACGCCTAAACCGCCGAATAGATTTCGATAAAATTTGGTAAGGAGGCAAATTGCATCCTGAGGAAGGCTACCTTTTGCCTCAAGTGAAATAGGGGATGAAAGTTTGTATGGGGAACTCATCATTTCTTAAGATATTTAGGTTTTGGTAAGAAATAAAGCATTACGTGTTTCAACGTTTCTGCTAAAATAGGAGATAATTTCAAAATTCATATGTGATAAGCGCAAAGGCCACTGACAAAAAAGATCAAAGTGTTTTAAAGTGGTGTAGTACGCGCCACGGATCTAAAAGGTTCGGAAGTTAGTCACAAACAGCGTCGCAAAGGCACATTTTAGAACCGTTGATACTCCCAACACCTCCTAGCTACCTGCACGGAACGTGGGCTCATCGGTGATTGGTCGTGATCGCTCGTTGCCCTTGTCCTTGTCGATTTCCTGCTTTAAAGTACAGTCGAGTACGCTATTATCAATTATTGCTATTTTAGTTTTGCGGAGTTGCGAGTTTTTCAACAGACTGTACAAGCGCAAGCCCGCATTCGCATTTAACTTCCGAGCCTTTTAGATTCGTGGCGTGTACTAATACCGTATGTCGCTGCCGTGTTTCATCTTAATCGCCTGAGGAGCAGCTAGTAAACAATAAAAATGAAGGTAAGAAGGTAGGATAATTACCGAGAAATTTTGATGGTCATGCGGAATGCTTTAACCAAGTACGTTGCGTTGTAAATTTTTAGTGGTTAATAATAATAATAATAACAATTTGAACCAAATACTATTATTGCTAAAATGTTTTTAAACACTTCGTAAAAATTGAATTAGTTGACGAGTCATTCAAAACTTCACGAAATTGTTGTTCATACAACGAAAAATGATTTCGTTGTAACAAATGTAGGAAGTTTGCATGCAGATTGGTAAATTACTGTCATTAAATTAAATTAAAAGTTCTAACTAAGTACTTTTCTGAATCATACACATGCTATATAGCTACACGATCATTTAATTTCCAAACTAATTTACTCATTATTTTTAATTAGTATTCACTTAATGTGACATCCCTTTTTATAATATAAAAGATAATATAATATCAGCTATTTAAGCAATAGTTTACAATTCTAACACCGCAAGTGGAAAATGACACTAATTTAGGTCAAATTCACTTTTTAAAATTTTACAATATTTTTTTGTTTTGAGGTCGCCCGAATCCAAAACACATATTGCGCGTCTGTTTGTATACACGATACAGATAGGGTTGCCATCCGTCCGCATTTTCCCGAATTTGTCCTCTTTTTAAAGGCGTCCGGGCGGGATTTTGTTTACAGCCCGGGTTTTAATTTTACTAGATAAATCTTTTCTTTACAAGTGACGGTAGTAGAATTTTGTTTCATTAATTCGAAAAGATTATTTTTCCTTATTGGAATGAAGAAAGTAGAGTAAGTTATTGTTTGGTTTTTCTAATTTTTATACGGCTCTTTAATTTAAATACCAAAGAGAATAAAGATATAAAATGAAAGCTTGTAAAATTCCATATATTACTTTAATTTTGTACGTTAAGTTGCACCATATATGGTAAAAAAAATTGTCTATACCTAGTACCTACAATTTTTGTATTATTTAATTTCATCAGTAACACAAAAATTTTCCTTGGTAATTATGTCCGGGTTTTGAGCTCAAAAATCCTTTTTTTGATTTTCTTCTCCTAGTTTATTGACATTATAGATGGCAACCCTAGATACAGGTTAAACGGATGAGCGGATTGAAACCAAATTTTGGGAGAATGTTTGATATGCAAATGTATGAAAAGCCCTATTGTTTTGGGGGAAACTCGGCGCATGCGCAAAAGAGATATGTGCTATAACGTTGTTTTCTTATATAATAATTGTATAATTTTCATAACGTTTAATTATTCGATTTATTTTTTGTTTTGTTTTTGTTTTGTAAAACATTTTTTTTTGTTAAATTCGATAGTTTCGGAAATATTTTGAAAATAAAAAAAAATCAATTCTTCTTTTGTTCTGTCGATATGTTTAGTAGTTGACAACTACTACTAGCCTACCTGTTATAAGTAATTTAATAAAAATTTTATCCCTATATCTCTTAACGGTTGACAATAAGACCCGTGTTTATAGGAATTTTTATGCTTATTTTGAGTCCCAGAATACGTATCTAAAATATTGACATTTCTTCTTGAATCATTCTGTATTTTATACATATTTTTAAATAGAATTTAAAATTGCAAAAATAATGTTTAAATTACTTAATTTTTAAATGCAAATTGGCAGCCATCTTCTATAGTCATTTTATTTATCAAGTGTTTTTCGAGGCAATGAATCAGCGAAATTTTATTTTAATGTAGAGTAAATGGAATACATTTTCTTTCTAACTTCTAACAAAATCACTATACAATGTACCTATATTAAATACTATAGAAAAATAATTAAATAGTTATTGCGTTTTTATTTTAGATCGTACTAAAAACTAACTTTTAAAAAAATCTAAAATATTTGTATTTAATTAATTTATATAAAAGAAGATTGAATTTAGTACGAATTTAAATATTTTCGAATTTTTCATCGCAGTTTTAAATAAACAATCAAAATCCATTAGCGAAACAATCCTCTTATATTTCATTAAAAATTCTGAAATACTTTTATAAGAAAAAGTTCCGATACCTCTTTGAAAACATTAATAAATAATTAAATACACAGTATGGGACTTATCAAGAAATATGTCTGTAATTAAAGACTGTTAATTACTTTTGAATAATTTATCAAAGAGATAGAATACTATATGTTTATTATTTAATGATATTGTTCTTTGACAAGATCTTTAATGACTGAACGTAAAAACATTTTACATGACTGGAAATTCTTTTTTTGATTGCAAACATCAATTAACAAAATTTTATAAATGGGTAAATCAATAAGTAACACGCACATTAAGTTGTAACTAAAAGCAAATTGCCAACACCTAACAATTAAAGTCATGTGTTCCCTTAGTTCAAATTTATACAGGCTGTTATTTGTTAAGGAGGTTGATGCGTTACAGTCCCAATCAAAAGTAAGTCGAATTCTAAATGGGAACTTTTCCATAATAAATTTTTACAAAAGTTTATAAGTCGATGATACCAATGATTTATTGTCATAAAGGCATAAATAAATAATTTTTTTTAATAATAATTAATTATTTCAGTATTTTACTTAATGGACTAGCTTTTGAATTTTTTGTACAAAGTTAGGTTAGAAAAAATAAATTTATGTAAATATCTGTATTTTTTGCAGTAAATAATTAAAAAAAGAAATTAGAAGTAATAAAAATTAAAATTAAATCATTAAAAAGTTGAAAATTTAGTTAAAATTGTCAAGAATAAAAGTCTATAATCGAAAAGTGCTAAGGGTTAATATTTTTTTTTATTGATTAAAAGTCACCTAATTAAATTGGAAAAAATATTAAAATATGCGTAAGACATCAATGCTTTGCATAGTTAGTTTTCGGAACTGCTGACATTATTTGGTTATTTGCAAAAAAATAAAATGTACCATTTGCTAGGTTGACATATTTTCCATAAGACTACATGTAAGTTTTTCTTAATTTTTAACTTTATAAATCTCCTAATGATTTTGGATTTTTCACAGAAAATTTTGTCATAAAAAAATCCATCAAAAAAACTTTATTTCAGATTTTTTTCATTATCTTCGTAAAACGGCTCCACCTCCTTAATCGTCAGCATTGTTACATTTTATGGTGCTATTCTGTAATGAAATAATGAACAGTTCTATTAATTTTTGTCACTTTCTAACAAATAGAATTTAAGATTATAGTTAGAGTGAGATAGAAATTTAACAGCGCACTTAGTTTCAACGTTGACCTTACAGAATAACGCCAATAGCATCAACAGCACATGCTCTGTTACTATTTGACTAGGATTGAGTTTCAAACGGCCCAATCAAATTTGGATCACGCAGTTTTATTGTTATATCGGTTCATGAGATAGGTTATCCCAAAGAATATTATAAATGCGAATGTGAGTTTGTTTGTTTGTTACGCTTTCACGTGTAAACCGTTGAACAGATTTCGATAAAATTTGGCAAGGAGATAGATTGCACCTTGAGGAAAGAGATACGGTACTTTTTGTCTAAAAAAGAAAGCCTGAAGGGAGTAAAATAGGGGATGAAAGTGTGTATAGAGAACCCATCATTTCTCAAGTTAGGGATATGAAAATTCATAATTAGGCTTTTGGTAATAAATAAATTATTACGTATTTCAGCATTTCTGCAAAATTATCCCTCAAGAAAGTAAAAGGGAACGATTTTAAAATTCACACGTAATATATATACTTATAGCACGAAAACATCAAAGTGTATCAACATTGTTTGTTAAAGTGGTACGGCTCCACTACTGTTGTCGCTGTCTCATTTCAGCTCAATCGCGTGCGGA
This sequence comes from Xanthostigma xanthostigma, assembly GCA_963575645.1. Classification (NCBI taxonomy): domain Eukaryota; kingdom Metazoa; phylum Arthropoda; class Insecta; order Raphidioptera; family Raphidiidae; genus Xanthostigma; species Xanthostigma xanthostigma. Next base: position 13,364,565 of record OY754467.1, read on the forward strand.
GCCGCCGGTAGCAGCTAGTAGATACATTTTATACTAATATGTCAATGACCTGATATCGATTTTTAACACGCTCATATTAGCTTGAGTTGAATGTTGTCGTTGTATGTTATTTGTAAAAAAATCTTAAAAACCGAATTCCACCCTCTTGAAAACGAACAATTGACGTGAAACTTTGAAGTCGTATGTAGTTTTGAGCACAATACAATACACTGATATATTAAATATACTAATATTTATATAACAATTTAAAAATGGTAATAAAAAGCAAATGGTGGTGGAAGTAACGGTATTTATGGTGGGAAAGCGTGTCTCTATGTATAAAATAAAAGAATGCGACTAAAAATTTACATATAGAATTTAGTTTAAAAAAAAAATAATAAAAACTAAAAAACATGATTATATTAATGCAAATTTTACGATACAATACGGCGCATGCTGAGTTCAAGCTCAAGGCAGTCGAGAGCGGCGGCGCAGGGGGGGCATGACGGCATAAGAGAGCGTCATGCCGTTTGCCATGGTTTTACTGCCAATGGATGTTTCACATCAAAGAAAGAAATAAACTATGGAGTCTATCCTGTATTCTGATGTTTCGAAATTTTGGACTGGTTTTGAAACTTTAAATTTACCCTACCTTAAATTTGTATTTCTTTAAACCTTTTTTATCAAAGAGCAATATCATTCTAGGAGAGACGTGAAACAGAACTCGTTAAGAAATGCATTCGCACACTGTACCCATTACCGAAGCTACAAAATATACAATCCTTACCACCACACGTTAATACAAACACATCTATGGCCACAAGGTAAAGTCGGTTATGCCAAATGTTTTATCAATTTTGTATGTTGTCCATCAGAGCTGACTTTCGTTCATACAACAAGTTATATCTAAGTCAATTTCACACGAAATCCATTCAAATTGCAGCTTTTTGAAAAGAGGAAATTCTGTTCTATAAAACAGAACCATTTTTAGATCGATTCGAGTTCACAATTACTACTAAAATTGTAATTGCAAATCACGAACAGATCTACAGATCGCGATTTTGATCGGATCGTCTTGGTTTATATTGTATTCACTTTGTTTACTATCAGACCAGAACCCTATTTAAATTTACTGAAATGTGTTCAGTAATTTAATTTTTATAAACAGTTTTATTTTTTATTATTCTTGACAGCTAATAGTTAAAAAAACAATATAACTAAGGTTATTAAGGTAGTAAAATATCGTAGAATAAGTGCTATACTTCTATATCACTATAACAGCGATATTAAGCAAATGTGCCATGGCGCAGTGGATAAGCGCTTAGTTTATTAGTGACAAGACCCCGGGTTCGATCCCTATCGACAGCACTGAATTTTTATTCTTTTTTCTGTTTCATTTTATTCCACTTGATATTTATATATTATATTTCTCATATTTTTTTTATTTTTTTTCAATTACAATTTTTTTTAATCAATTTTTTCAATTTTCATTACACAGTGGAAAACTTGCGGGATGTACACTTTTGGTTCTGAACACAAACCCATGTAAAGTTATGCTCCGTAACGTTTGACTCACTAATCATAAAATAGAAAGGATTTCCAAATTAGATCACTATTTATAATCCATGCATCCACTGGGGGATTAACTCGTCGTTAAGTTTTCTTTGATCAAAAACTTGACATAAATCTCTTTGCATTGTGACCGTAAAAACACACGTGTTATGTAATGCGTTGGTGCCTGCTGACTGAGCAATCGATGAAGATAACGTCAGGGTTTAATTTAATATAGGTAATGTTTGTAACATCTTGACTGCCTGCCGTAATGGTATCTTATAAATTGTTGCAATTTAGTAAAGAATGCCAAGATAAGAATTACTGACAGGTACACACCGTGCAATTGATTGGATATAGGTACAACGGTATGCAAGACGTGTTGTATTTGCATTCAACAAGCAAATTCTATTAATTCGTTTTGATTGAATAATATGCAGTGAATTAATAATGATAAAACGGTCGCCAATTAATTGTGCAAGCCGTACTTTAACATGCCAATTTATTCCAGATGAGCACTAAAGATATTATGTAAAGTAAGAGGTTTTCACTCTTGAATCATGCCCCGAGAAATTTGAGTCGAAAAAAGCACAGTATTGTACTGATCATTTTTTGATATTATCATTCCAACCCACAAGTGGGAAATGGTACTATTTTAGGTCAAAAATCACTTTTCAAAATTTTACAATATCTTTTCGTTTAGAAGTCCCCCAAATCTAAAAAACATATTTTTGGAAACACTCTGTACGTCTGTTAGTCGGTTAGTGTGTTAGTCAGTTAGTCTGTGAACACGGTACAGGTCAAACGGATGAACGGATTGAAAACAAATTTTGGAAGGATATTTGATACGTAGATATGAAGAGCCCTATTGTTTTTGGGAAAAATCGGCGCATGCGCAAAAGAGATATATGCTATAACGTTGTTTTTTATGTAATAATAGGATACTTTTCATAACGGTTTATTATTCTATTTATTTTTTCAAGAAAGATTTGTTAAAAAATTTTTGTCTAAGCCTTATAGTTTCGGAAAAATTTTGAAAATAAAAAAAAATTAGCTGTTCTTTGGTTTGTAGATCTGTCAGAAATAAACTAGTTAAGCATGCTTTGATTAATTTTTACATGACGTGGAAAATATTATTAGGTAACCATGGCAGCGAATAGAAAATTATATCATATTATAATACTAGCTATTACCCGCGGCACCTCACGCGATATCAGAAACTTTATTCTTTTTATTATACTAAATCAAATATCAATATTTTTTAAGTTGGAATGGTCCCGTGGCCGAATTGGCTGGAATTTTTACTCAATTTAACCTGCTACAAATTAATATCATTTAATCTATATATTTTAAATTGACGGTAGTCCAAATCTATTTTTATTCTTATTAGTGTATTTGCCATATGGCACATACACTATTGGTGTCGGTTAGCACTTGGTCAATTTTTATATAATATATTTTTTTTTTATGTTAAAATTTCAAATATTCAAGTTTAGTGATGCCTTAAATGTTCAAGCCACATAACGAAAGTCGATAAATACATCACCGCCCAATCGGGCCACTTTAAGGGTAGGTTTTAGGAGTTGAAAAAAATTTTTGGGCCCAAAAACACCGAAAAAAATTTCAGAATCGTTTAAAAATTGAAATTTAATCCACTAGTAAAGATAAAAATGTGCTGCCAAAATTTTATTCAAATCGGCCAGACAGGACCGGACTTAAAAATTTTATGAAAACAGTTTGTAGATATGGATTTACTTAGTGAAGGCTGAATTTAATTTGATAATAATTGATAATAATATTGAAAAGGTTAAATTTTTATTTTGCCAAAAACAAAAAAGTTTAGTTCACATAAAAGCCACACTGTCTGTGTTAGCAAATACACTATATTGTCGGTAGGGTTTGGCACTGCGACCAGAGTTTTTATTTTGTTTTGTCAAAGCTGCACTAGCTTGCAAATGTTATTTTTGTTGTACACTCAGGAGTTACAAATCAGTATTAATCCTACGTGTAAAATATAAATTGTAAATATATTAAATGCTGTTATTTTCATTATTAAGAAATCGACCATAAAATGATTCAAAGTAATTTACCAACTGACGCTAATCCAACGCACTTGTCTATCTATCGAAAGCGGAAATATAAATATATAAGCTTATCGCGCATAATCCTTTTCTGATGCAAGAAATTGTTTAAAAATATATATTCATTAAATTAAATGACTCAGCAATATAAAAGAAGAATTATGATGCATATTGTGCTGTTCTGTCATAAATAAAGAAATAAATTTTATAGGAATCCTTTATATGGACTACTCTATCTGGCGGCGAAACTTACAACTATAATCAGAGAAACATGATTATGAATCTTACTGTGAATCGGTACTGATAATTGCGATTTTTTTTTATTATAATAATAAAAAGCGTTGAATAAATTAATAAATGACTTATTATGGAACCTGCGAAGTTTTCACCTCGTGCAAACAAAAATAAAAAGTTAGTTAAAGGTTGTAATAGTACCACGTCATTTCAATGCAGATGATTAGTTATTTTACCAAGTAAGTAGATATTATACTTAGTCTTAATATTGAAAACTTAATTTATTAATTGAAAAGTTATTATTATTAAGTAACATTAAGAATTTTGATAGAAAAAAATAAAATTGAAAATACATTTCGACAGATGACTATTTTTAGGTTGGGAACTTAACTATTGCAATGAAGTAATGTTTCAATAATATGTTTGCAACGTTCATCAACACTGCATTGATATAATATCTCTATTTTCCACTTTTATTTCATGTGGATTGCTCTTTAAATCGAAAGTTTGTAAACAGGAAGCATTAAATTTCACCTTACTAATTTTTGCCTAATTTTATGATATGGCCGGCATTAAATATACGTTCCGCTTCAAGGAAATTTCTTTTTCGGTGATTTGTATCAGCCCAATTACATATTGTGCTGATACTTATCATTTTATTGCATTTAAAAAAATCCACAATTGCACTATATACTGTAGAGTAACCATAGTAACTATGGGAAATGGTACCCCATCGTCTCCATGTTTTTAAAGCTCCACCCATTTGAAGGAACCCAATATTCTTTCTAATTTTAAGTAATTCATTATTTTTATCGGTTGTCTCTGATTACTGATAAATTTTCAACAAATTATAAATAAGCAAAATTTCAAGTTCTTTTAAATGTAGAATATGTTATTTCCAACATGAAAAGCACTTTCGCAATTTATTTAAAATAGCAAAAACATTTAATTTCAAACTGACATTGACGTACCTACTTAGTACAATGTGACTTTTTAAAAATAAAAAAACCTTTTATTTTTTAATGCAAAACGTTTGTAATATCTTTGAAATCTAATACAACTTAACAGAACCTAAATTAAATAAGTGTTCAAATGTAACTTTGAAAATCGATACACTGCAATTTATGAAAAATATTTATTTTGAATATCAATTTTCTTTTCATCTTTTCTGACTGACACTTGACGTGACGTGACACGGTATGAGCTAAAAATTTATGCAAATGGATTTTATTTTTCAGAGTTTCAAAATTTTAAAAATAGGCATACGTAGCGATTTTGTTTTCAACAGAAAAGTATCGAGTTAATGGTAAATTTCTATAACTTCACTTCATTGTAATTTAATATCATGAAAGGGATGACATTTTCCGTGAAGCCATTCTATTTCGACGTTCTTTTGTACATGATGCTATGGAGAGATAGGTACAATATGTATATTTTATTATGTATTATTATTATCCAAATTGAAAAATATTAGTAAAAAAAACTTTTCAAAGACGTACTTTTATTGAAATTTACTTACTAAAAAGGATTTTTTACAATTAAGTTCAAAATTATAAAAGCGTGGGCTGTATTAGTCACAACCTACGCTTTTATAAATATCAAACTAAATTACAAAAAAAATATGATTTCGCATTTAGTACCTACATTCAAATAAAAACTTTATGTTTAAAAAGATTTTTTTTTGCTAATAGATATTTTATTTTGTTTCTTAGTCTTTCCAGCTGCTTGCTATTAAATAATTAATTTATTACAATTAATGGATTAATTTAATCATGTGTTGACATAGGGAATATATATGTTTACAAAATAATGCCACCGAAATGTGAAAAAAAGTAGTACGATACAAAGTTACGATAAATCGAAGCAAAATAACCGATTACTTCCAATTCACAAAATCAATTGTTTGCTATCACTAATTTCAAGTTGCTATCCGAATATTTTGTATAATGATTATAATTTATACTTACAACTTTTTGAAGTGAAACTTTTTTAGGCGCGGTAGAGCAAATTGGCCTGGATCAGACGAAAAGTGAAACACTTCCCCCTCTGCGACTTCAACCGGCAGTTGAAAGACAAGAGTGGGAGAATAGTTTCTACTCTCTCTCTGTAAAATGCGTCATACGCACTCTAATCTTGTAGCATTCTTTACAAGTAGCTAGTGAGCCTCATGTGTATGTAATGGAATCTTTCTATTTAATTTTCATCCACTTCCAGACGTCTAAATACACCTATCCCCCGATTTACACGGTAGATACGTTCCTGAGAAAAACGTGTAAATCGAAAATTAAAAATTTTCAAGTCAAAACTGTGTAAATCGAAAAGCTTGCAGAAAATGCATAATTTTGCTATTTAACAGTTGTGATTTTTTTCAATATTTTTAGATGTACACAGAAATCACTCAAATACAATTTTCCGTAGATAAAACTTTAATTTTATGCGAAGAAATACAGACATAGTGTGCGTGTGCAGCAAGTCAGCACATAAGCTCGGGATTCCCCGTGAGATGTGTACACAGCGCACGTGTTCAATCACAGTAGCATTTAGTAGAGTGCGATAAAAACAAAAAAAACTTATTTGGAAAACCGTGTAAAAGCGAAAACTTGTAAAACAAGTACCGTGTAAATCGGGGGATGGGTGTAATTTGATATTTTGCACACGTATTAAGAACCCATGACAATACAATTACAACCCTATTACATTTTAGATAATAGTCGCAAACAGCTGTCATTCTTGTTTTTACGTATAAACTCAAAGCTTCTTGCTTGGAATTTATCTGTGTTTTTATGTAATTAATAAGTAATTAATTAATAAATGTATTTAATAAGTGTGCTTACGGCCGAGGTATGAAGAAAAATGGTATACACCACACTGGCCGAAAGTGTGATACTTGTCCCTCGCGCCATGATGCCCTTGGCTTCGCATCAGGCATCATGGCGCACAGGGAAAGATATCACACTTTCAGCCCTTGTGGTGTAATATATTAATTATTTATAGCAATTAAAAAGTGTGTTTTTTAAGATTTTTTTTATCGTAAAGTATAAGGTCTTTTGTTTAAGCCTGTAGTTCTAGCAACACACTCGTAAGTTCTATATAGCACCATTGACACGCTAATATTTTTTGTGTGTCAATAGTTGAAAACGCAAGCTTTGTGTGTCTCCATAATTTAGTTTAAGTTTACAAATGTAGTGTCACATTTCTCCAATACCGCGCCATTGGCACTCAATTCGCCCGTATCAACTTTTCACATTTCTTCGTCAATTGAGCTTTGAACTCGAGTTTTACGTACGTTGTTACATTATCCGTCGTCACGGTTTTTTTAAGTGAGAATGCGTGGCGACGCCTGCCCTATAAAGTTACGCCAATAAAATGACAGTTCAAAATACTGAATTCTTCATTTTAGTAACATTATGATACTTTGTTTTTGAATGTCTCTTGTCGGTGCTGAAACGAATTTTAGGCGAAGTAGAACCGTTTATTGAACTGCTGTTATTATTATCCATATGTATTTGTTATTGATCCATAAATATTTACTGGCGCCTCCTACCAAAATTTTTGGCTCTAGTGAATCGGTGAATTGTCACGGAAGCTATAAAGACCGCAGAAACTTTACCAGCTGGACCAACACAGACCAGGAAAGCCTGTACGTAAAGATACCAATGTTATTTAATGGAGTAACATATATTTTACCAATACCTGCAACTAGCAACCACCAACGATCGATCGTCAGTTGGTCGTCTGCAATTTCTGTCTGGATCGACCTAGTGCGCTGGTGATGTGTCATTTTCTGTAATTAATTTTCACTGATAGGGTGAACCCAAAAACTTCATCGTTTCCTGGCTTTCATCTTCATTACGCAACATTGTCAAAATTAAAAAGATAAGAAACGTGCCCTAGAGAGACGGTTCCAGGACCTATCTGTTCAAGACTAGTACTTTCTCAACAATGCAGCGGCTTCCTCGAACTGTCCAAGACTAGTACATTCTCAACAATATAGCGGCTTATACGAACTGTGCAAGAAGAGTACATTCTCGACAATGTAGCGGCTTCAACGAACTGTCCAAGACTAGTACATTCTCAACAATGTAGCGGCTGTCACGAACTGTCCAAGCGTAGTAAATTCTCAACAATGTAGCGTATGTCACGAACTGTCCAAGACTAGTACGTTTTCAACAATGTAACGGCTTCCACGAACTGTCCAAGTCAAGTACATTCTCAACAATGTAGCGGCTATCACTAACAGTCCAAAATTCTCAACAATGTAGCGACTTCCACGAACTGTCCTAGACTAGTACCTTCTCAGCAATGTAGCTGTTTTCACGAACTGTCCAAAACTACTACATTCTCAACAATGTAGCCACTGCCACGAACTGTCCAAGACTAATACATTCTCAAAAATGTAGAGGCTTTCACGAACTGTCCAAGACTAGTAGTACATTCTCAACAATGTAGCGGCTGCCACAAATTGTCCAAGACTAGTACATTCTCAACAATGTAGCGGCTGCCACGAACTGTCCATAGCAAGTATATTCTCAATAATGTAAAGGCTTCTACGAGCTGTCCAAGACTAGTAGTACATTCTCAACAATGTAGCGGCTTTTACGAACTGTCCAAGACTAGTACATCTCAACAATATAGCGGCTTCCACAAGCTATCCAAGACTAGTACCTTCTAAGCAATGTAGCTGTTTTCACGAACTGTCCAAAACTACTACATTCTCAACAATTATCGGCTGTCACGAACTGTCCAAGAGTAGTACATTTTCAAAAATGTAGCGGCTGCCACAAACTCTTCATGCCTACTACATTCTCAACAATGTAGCGGCTGCCAAGAACTGTCCAAGACCAGCACATTCTTAACAATGTAGCGGTTGCCACGAACAGTCCAAGACTAGTACATTCTCAACAATGTAGCGGCTGCCACTGGTTCTGTGCTCGAAGGTTCCCAGTATATACATATTTCTTCGCCTGCCTATAGAGTCAAAGCTCCGACCGCGAGTTCTGCGTGTCTTGTTACATTATTTCCAAGGCTGACACATGTGTGACGTGTATACGACTTTTTGTACGCGTACAATATCGTGCACTAAAATCCTTCATCCCTTTCGGTTTCCCCCTTTTTCAATCCGCATATACGTCGATGTCAAGGCTACTTCCATACACACGTATTTAATACAATAGTCTTTTAAATTGTGAGGCTGCCAAAACTTATAAAATATGCAGCTGTTTTGTATATACTCTCGTTTTTAATATTTTAATAATAAATATCAATTAATTAAGGTAAGTGCACTCATTTAATATATATGTAAATTAACTGTACTTTCACCCGCTCTGTTAAAAGAATTAAAAGTTAATTTTACGTGGTCTCAGGCGGTATTTCAGTTTTGGTAGATTATAGGAAAGGTTATTTTAACAACCAAAAATATTGAACAAACAACAAATGAGTAAAATTTTTTATCTCAGATCATATGAAATATTATAGCAACGTTTGCATTACACAATAAAAATATCCGAAACCCTTGTGCGACCGGTCTATGTCGAATCTTATGCGGAACGATTTTCTGAAACTCATTAATGATTTCAGTAACTACCATATCAACAAGACCCATGTGCATATTGCTTTTTAAATGAAATTCACTCTATAGGGAACCTCTCGTAATCATCCGAAAATTCAATTCCAAGTTTTTGGTAAATGTATACGTTTTGAAGTTCTCTGAATGCAAAAAACTGATTTCACAATAATGTACGCTTGTTTGACGTGGCCACCTAAAAAATTAGCACAAACGATTTTAACTTTTGTTTAAGCAATGAACGTGCTTGAGTATTCAATGAGTTTAGAATAGATTGTAATGATGCAACTTATTTTGAATAAACATTTTTTGGGTTTTCCACTCTCATATCCTGGTTTTCAGCACTTGGAAGTGGCAGTTCTACAAACACTTACTAATATAACCGAAGGTTATTTGCATGGCAACAGGGTCACTTGTCTACGGCTCAGAAAGAGGGAGGCTGCAGGAAGGTTTCCGGAAGATAGAAAAAAATTGCATTATATTAAAAAAAAACTGTACGCCTTTCGACAATTTCTTAGGAACCTGTTCAAACGTAAAAGTCTACTTTCCTCTTCCTAACTACTGTCCTAATAACATAGTAACTTAAAAAAGAACAAGAAAAATACATGTTAATTTATCAGTGGAAACAGCTAAATTTTTTTAGCTTCTTCCAAAATTTGTTTTTCTGGTTGTACTACTGGTTGAAACTATTATTTTGGGAAAATAAGTAGCTTTATTTAATTTATAATATTTAGTGTGAGGGGGGCCCAGTGATGAGATCTTGCCCTGGGTCCCAAAAAAGCTAGTTCTGGTCCTGCTTATTGGTATTTATTTCATTTATATCTATACTAATAGGTATATCAAGCTGAAGAGTTTGTTTGTTTGTTTGAACGCGCTAAACTCAGGAACTACTCGTTCGAATTGAAAAACAATTTTTTTGCTGGATAGTCCATTTATCGAGGAAGGCTATAGGCTATATAATATCATGGTAAGACCAATAGGAGCAGAGGATCAATGAAAAATGTTGCAAAATGTAACTGAAAATTTGTCCGTCCGACAACAACTTTTGAACGGTAACTCCGATCAACATGAAATTTGGACACAACATTCGTCTTGGTCAACTATGATGAACGTGCGTACTCATATCCCTCCCCCCATTCGTTTTTTTGCACCCGGGTGAAACAGGGCGGGACCGCTAGTCGTAAATAATATCAAACAACTAAACAAAGTTTAAATATTTGTTTCGAGGTCTTTTAACTAATTTATAAATAAAATTTTCCAAAAAACGACGCAAGTAAGCTTAGAATTACTTGTATGAATCACATTTAGAAATTTGGTTATAGTCCAGTGCCTTTAGAAATATTTTATAGGTGTGACCCAAAAATTTCAGATACATTTTTTCTTTTGTTGCTCATTCGAAAGGGTCTTCGATGGAGACCTTAACCCTGAATTTGCGCATTCTCCAAATGGCCCCGTCCACCGCCATCTTGGATTTTGTTTTTTTTCTTCAATTGCTCATATCTCGCGTTTTAATAATCGCACAGCAATCATTCTGGGGTCGTTGGACTCGTCAGGATTTACTCTTTAATTGAATGTCTGTCAAGTAAAACTCTCCAATGTACTGGAAAAAAGTTATTAGCGTCCAAAGATTAAGTTCTTTGCCAAAAGTTCTTGCGCCTGGTTTTTCCGCGCGCATCTCTTTCCAGTGCATCTGACATCCCCACCGATAATTTACTATTTAAAGTAGACTCAATTTCCAGTATTTTAAAAAAAAAATTTATCCCGATCGGTTGATCTCTCGCCCACGAATCCACGCTCGAAGTTGCGCTATTCATTTCGTGCTATTTTGAAGCCTCTAATACTCGCGCTTCGCGCTGCATTTCTCACTTTTGTAACTAATATAATGCAAATTAATTAAGAGCAATGACATATTCGTTAAATCTGTGCTAAGAAAACACCTTTTACATAAATTTTTACTTAAATTTATAACTCAGATCAATAGAGTGGTGTGTGTGTGAGTCAGACGAACATGTAAATATTTTCAGCCGGAACGAGATTACCCCCCCCCATTTTCGAGGATTTGGAACACGGTGGTGATATTAAAATTTCTCTTTGGGGCTGCGCAACCCCCCAAAACGGCCAAAAACCACCCCCGAACGGGGTTAAACACGCATTACGTTATTCCCTTTCCGAAAAAAATGTTTTTTCCCTGTTTTTGAGAATGATGAGCACGGTGGAGTTGTTGAAAATTCCATTCGACTTTCAACAACCCCTCCGCCGGCCAAATCTCAGAATCCTCTGAAACGGGGAGATAAACCAATTTTGCTGGTGATATGAAAAAAAAATTCACCATTTTTGGGGTTGGTGAGAATCGACGGCAATTTTCAACACCAGCGCCATGCTCAGCACCCTCAAAAACAGGGGAAAAACATTTTTTTCGGAAAGGGAATAACGTAAGGCGCGTTTAACCCCGTTTGAGGGTGGTTTTTGGCCGTTTTGGAGGGCTGCTCAACCCTAAACTTAAATTTTAATATCACCACCGTGTTTCGCATCCTTGAAAATGGGGGGGGGGTAATCCTTTTCGGCTCAAAATATTTACATGTTCGTCCGACTCACACACTCCACTATTGATCTTAGTTATAAATTTAAGTAAATAATTAATGTAAACCGCGTGTTCTTAGCACAGATTTAACGAAAATGCCGTTGGTCTTAATTAATTTGCATTATATTAGTTACAAAAGTGAGAAATGCAGCGCGAAGTACGAGTATTAGAGGCTTCAAAATAGCACCAAATGAATAGCGCAACTTCGAGTGTGGATTGGTGGGCAAGAGATCAACCGATCGGGATGAATTTTTTTTTAAAATACTGGAAATTGAGTCTACTTTAAATAGTAAACTGTCGGTGGGGGTGTTAGATGCACTGGAAAGAGATGCGCGCGGAAAAACCGGGCGCAGGAACTTTTGGCAAAGAACTTAAACTTTGGACGCTAATAACTTTTTTCCAGTACATTGGAGAGTTTTACTTGACAGACATTCAATTAAAGAGTAAATCCTGACGAGTCCAACGACCCCAGAATGATTGCTGTGCGATTATTAGAACGCGAGATAGGAGCAATTGAAGAAAAAAAACAAAATCCAAGATGGCGGTGGACGGGACAATTTTGAGAATGCGCAAATTCAGGGTTAAGGTCTCCATCGAAGACCCTTGCGAATGAGCAACAAAAGAAAAAATGTATCAGAAATTTTTGGGTCAATTTCTAAATGCACTGGGCTATTAGTAGTTATAAATTTAATACTAGATAAAGTTTTTTCATTCCCAAAAAACAAATTTGTTTAAAATAATTTTCCGCGCCCTGTAATTACTAAATTGCTTTAAAGCATTATTCGCCGCTGAAAGATTGTATCAACGAATTAATAAATAAAATATACACCTAATGTATTCATTTTTATTCTCATATTATATTCGTGCCGCAACAAACTTCGTTGTGGCAGTCAAACACTACAATATTAATAACACAAGTTAAAAATAATCCGTTCAAAAATATGACATTACTTATTCCCGTGCGTCAGTATAAAAATAAATCAATAATGCATACCCATTACTTTTATACTCCGCGTTTCAAGTTCATTTGCCTCTGTTTATTTGTAAGGTATTCCGGTAACGCATTACCTCTAGGCTAGTATTCACAGATCGTTAATTCTGATTTTAAACAAGTAAATTTACAAATGTGTATAACTGAGTCTTCAAACCTATTTGTTGGGTAATCATTGTTTAGAGCTCGTAATTCGAACATAATTGCATTTAGTTTTATTTGTAGACTGACGATTTGGTTTCGCTCGAATTTGTAAATAGCCTCCGTTTTTCCGGCGACATACGTTGCAAAACTGGTCTCCACGAAAAGGGCTTTTATTTTAATTAACACGATAATATTATAATATACTGTAACCAAAGTAAGAAAATTTGGAATAAATCTAATTTTTGTATTTATGAAAAAACTTTTCGTAAAAACGATTCCCCTTCTCCGACTATAACCGACAGTTAAGTGGGAGAATAGTTTCTACTGTCTCTCTCAAATGCGTCATGCGCACTCTACACTTATAACATTCTCTCACAAGCGTCTAGTGAGCCTCGTCTATTGTCGTTGAAATTCGTGTGTTTATGAGTAGTAAAATCAATTGATGAGGCGTTACGCTCGTCCGCTTCAAAAGAGACAAACATATATATCTGTAGGATTGAGCGTGCGAAAGAATGAGATGGAATATATTACACTTGTGCGATGCTAGACTAATCTATACTAATATATAAAACTGAAGAGTGTTTGTTTGTTTGGTTGAATGTGCTAATCTCAGGAACTATTGGTTCGAATTGCATTTTTTTTGTTGGAATCCAATTTAACGAGGAAGGCTTTGGCTATATAATATCACGCTACGACTAATAGGAGCGGAGCATCAATTAAATCAATGATATGTTGCAAAATATAACTCAAAATTTGTCCGTTCGACAAACACTTTTGAACGGTAACTCCAATCATCATGAAATTTGGACACAACATTCATCTCGGTAAACGAAGATGAACGTGCGTATAGTACGATTTTTAAAAGAAAACTGGTTTATGGAATGTGCTTGACCTTATTGCAGAAGAGCGCATTTTATATTAGTAAAAGGTATAATGATCCTGGAACCGCTTCTATGCAATAAGGGACACAAAACCTCCTTTCCCCACCGGTCTTCTTTAGCCGACCGCACTGTACTCATGTCTCTCCCCCTTATTCGTTCTTTTGCACCCGGGTGAAACCGGGCGGGACCGCTAGTCTTGGATATATGTATTAGTGATGTGCCGGATCATTAAAAATGTATATCCGCGGATACGGATCTAAATACGGATATTTGGTTTCAAGATCCGCGGATACAGATTAGATTGTACATAGTTGTAAATAATTATTATTGTAAATAAAGATTTCTTCTTCTTCTTCTAACTCTCATAACAGATTGTCTCTTTTCAACGATCGATGTGCAATATCTCATTATAAAGATAGTTTTTTTATTAGTACCTTTGAGTTATGTACTATTGGTATGGTAATCACTACGATAAATTTTTGCAATATAAAGGTGCCAAATACGATTTTAAGAAATAAAAAATAATCTGAATGGAATTTAACAGTTTTTCATTATTACCTATTCACCTATATATATAAAATTTCATCTACGATTTGAAAACTAATAAGGTAAAAGATCCGTAAAAGATCCGCCATAAAACTAACGGATACGGATACGGATCTTTCTTCTCCCTCGGATATCCGCGGATACGGATACGGATATACGGCACATCACTAATATGTATATACCTATGTATATACCTATGTATATACCTATGTATAGAAACAAACATATTATATTATATCTGTAGGATTTAACTTGCGAAAGAATAAGATGGAATACGTTACACAGCGTATCTAATGAGTAAACTCCAGTCGTACGTCGGAGCTGACACACACACACTTTTTTTGCCAATGAATTAACTTGCTGCCAACAGATTCCAGTATTATGAATACGCACCATGCAACTTCCTGTCTATCCGGTACGTGCAACACTCGCGAGTCTTCCTATCAATCAATGAGCAGCAGCGCCACTGTAACGCTTTATGTGCCAGCTCATCGTCACCATGATAGAATACTAAATAATGTTACGTGCGGCTTTACCACAATGTTGGCACCTGTCCCGTCATAATATGTATTTAGATCTTAGTCAAGACATCTTTATTATTTATTTATTGCTTAATAAATTATTTGGTTATTGCGTGACATTTATAATCTAAGTAAAATTTTATTGTCTAAAACTTATAAAAAATTTTTGAGACATTTTGCTGAAAAAAAAAACTGGTCAAACAATAATAGCATTGTAGCAACTTTTGTTACATTAACTCTCTCTCTGTTTTTTGTAATATTGTCAAAATTAGTTTTCCTTAGCTACGCAGGAAAAATGAATGTTGTTATTAATTTGGAAAAATCAATTTAATTATTCACATCTGAGAAAACAATTCATCACGAATTTTTAATAATAATTCAAGTCTAAGCGTTTTATTTATTTTAAAGTAAGAACTTTATTTAGTGCTTACAGCATGTTCGGTGAATATAAAGATTTGGTTTAACAGCAATAGGAAAGTCTCCCAACTCGATATCGCTGTTAAACCAAATCTTTATATTCACCGAACATATATACTATTATTGTTTGACCAGTTTTTTTTTTAACTCGATATCGCTGTTTAACAAAATATTTAAATTTAAAAATTATTTTTGACTTTAGGTCCACATCATATATAAGTGTGTTGTGATGAAACAATTATATCGTTCTCGGGGAAGTGCACACTGCGTGTTTCATCACGATGTGTACGAATTAACACATGTAAAATCGATTCATGAGAAATCCATATAATGACAAATGAGCCTCAACAACGTTCAAACTTAAAAATGTAATGAATAACGGTCGAATATTAACCACTTGGCGATCACTAGTCGCTAATTTTGTTATATTAATAATTTAAATCATGAAAACAATTTCTCTACAAAAAATTCTAGTAATTGTGGCCAAGGCCGTAGACAGGGGAGGTGTTTTGGGGGTTCAAACTCCTCCCGAAATGCCTTAGTCAACCCACCATTTTATACACGCTCACTAAAATATGTTTGACTCTTTTTCCGGATCTGTAATACGATAATATTGGATTCCACGTTTTTCGGAACGAGTAAAATCGAAATGTAATGCATTGTTAATAAATTAAATGATTCATTTAACTATTTTATCGAAATCTACGTCGACTGCCTTTTAATTAAGTTTGTATTTATTTTCAAATAAATGTATTACTAATTATTGTCTCTGGTCCAGATCTCGACTCCACCCAAAGTGAATTTCTGGCGACAGTCTTGATTGTGGCTCGTCCAATTTGTCTGCTTCAATGCTATGACATAGATTGTGTATTGGATAGTTTGAGGAGGCGTACCTGCTGCTAAAATAATTTGTAGGAATGGAAAGAAATGAACACTGTCGGCCTATTTTTGTAAACAATAAAATAATGACACTTTCAGCCATTGCTTGGTGTATGTTAACAAACAAATAAAGGATTTGGAAAAAAAATCTGATTTTCGTCACAATGAAACGCGAAATAAACATTCGTTAACAATCCCGCTGCATAAATTAGCAACCCTACAAAAACATTTTATATATATTTCCCTTAAACTTTACAATAAATTACCCCTTCATTTCAAAATTTTAAAAATGGAAATTTTTTTAAAAATGCTGAAATAATTTTTAACTGCAAACTGTTTTTATAATATCGATGAATTTTTTAACTATAAATTTAAAAATAACTCTATAATCTACTTGGACTGTTTATATTTTTTATATGTTTTGACGTCACATGTACAAAACTTTACTATTATGTGCTATCTATCTATCTATTCGAAATCCGGCGGTGGGCTCTCCGTCTATAAGACAAGATATAAAAATACTGTCATCATCATTAGTCATCAGTCATCACCGTCAGTAGCAGTTTTTATCGGTTGATTGAAAATAGCGCTCCAACACTTTTCAAAACATTACGTGTCAATACTCACGACACTAACAGCGTCAATCACGGTTAATTATTCCACTAGACAACATGCGCTTATCAATTGACTAGTAATTACCTATTTACTGGGCAGACAGATAAATTACGTACTTACATATTTTATGTAGGTATATGCAACGAACGAGTCTTGTTAAATAACTGTACAGAGTGTTAGAAAGTTAATTGGCGTAATTTTCTAAATATTCAATTAGAGCATATTTTGCGAAATAAATATACATCAAAATTTAATTTATGAAGAATGTTCAAACATTTCAATTTGCTACTTATTCTACCCATTATAACCCAAACAGGACACAATACCTTTAAAGGGGCCTTTCAAGTATTATGTAAGCTGATTTTTAATAATTTTTGACCCCCCTTCCCTTGTCAGCAAAAGTAAGCAAATGTCTTACCCTCCCCCTCCTATGCTTACGTAAACATTGGAGTACCTATATTTTTTTAAATCTGTTCAAGTTTTCAAGTAATTTTTGATGGCGTGAACGGTGTTCTTCGGTTTCATTAGACACTAAAAGCTTAAAAATGTTTTTAAAAAAATGTAACCTCCTTCAAAATGGGTCACTAATAACAAAGTTTTGAGTCAGCTCCAATTTGAATAAAACCACTTGCCATGTTTTTCGGTTTTGGGTAGACCACCTGCTTATACAAAATTGATTTTTTGCAAATTCATTAATTTCAAATGTATTTTTGACAACCGGTATAGTGCTACTCACTTTGAACGATTTAAATTTATAACGGTAGTGGAATGTAGTGTGAAATGTTTAGTTTTATACATTTATTAATTAGATTCAGATTAAACGAATCAAATTAAAATTCACTTTCTGTTACATAAACTAACTAGGTAAACAAAAAATAAATGCTTTTAGTGTGAGGGATGAACCTGATGCTTTAATAATAAATTTTCAACATTTGGCATCAATTTAGTTATAGATTTAATCTTAAATCTCTTCGGTTAATGATGTTCAGTTTATTCCTTTTTTTGTTAGGAGATTCACTATCGTTGACCCCCATTTTCATTTCATAGACCCCCAATTTTTTTTCCCGCTGACATGGACCCCTTGCAAGTTGTCGATCCCTGGGGGTCGATGTAGACCACTTTGGGAATCATTGATCTATAGACTCCCCCGTCCTCCATGTCATTATAAATAAGCTAAGCAAAGCCCCCCCCCCCCTTTGGAGCTTACGTAATACCTGAATGACTCCAAACTGTGTGGTGTACACTCTCAATCTATCATTGTTTGCTCGATTGAAACTTTACCAGTCACATCTTCGTATATTTTTAAATTATGTACTTGTTTTTAAATTTTAATCAGTTTGATATAAATTTTAACAGACAATTTAGCTACAACACACGGTCTGACCGTACAAAAGTCTACTGAATAACACTATTAACATTTCATTATTGAATTGAACAGATAATATCATAAAAACTTCAAATTGTTGGCAGACTAATTAAATTTTCCTTTAGTTTTTTGTTGTCAGAAATTTCGAATAAAATTTATACAGATTATAGAATAGATTTGATTTGGTATTTACAATTGCCATCGCCTGCACTGCAATTAGGTATATATATTTTTTTGATTGCAGATTTCACATTAAAAGTTTGTTCATTTAGAGAGAGGTCTGCCAGATATACAAAAAAAATCTACAGACATATATATACTGTATAAATTAATAAACATGCATAAATTATAATTATTTATCGTTGAATCAGATAGCAAAAAGAGTAATTATCAACTAATTTATGGCCAAATGAAACAAACTATATGTCTACACTAGCACGTAAATTTTAAAATCTACCTCTAGTCGTAAAACTAACAAACGTAAATAGATTTATGTAATGACATGAATATGCAGCATACCTCCGTTAAATAATATTATAATTTTCAATTAAAACAATAGGAAGTTAATTAGTTTAATAGGTAGTGCTGCGCTCTGTGTCTTGTGTTGTACAAATACTGTGGAATATGTTTAGTTTCGCCGTAGATGTGTATTCTGTAAGTTACAGGTTTATTTACAGTTTCATGTAACATTATAGCAATATTGAGCTATTAGTCCAAGAGCCTGTAACACTCAAACCCTATATGGATCTCCGAATAGGTCAGTTACTGTTTGTTGCCATAAATTCTTAAAATATTCTTTCAACATGATTGCTGTATATTAAAAATACACAGGAGCGACGGGTTGCCATTTTCTCGACTTTTGAAATGAGAAGATCTTACCAAAAACCGGGAAGCAGGACGAAATAACACATTTTTCAAGTTTATAGAGAATATGAACTATTTATTTTTTGTTTTTAAAACAATTCTTTTCACATTAAATTGTACTCGTAGATACACTGTGACCTGGTGGGCAGTACTAATTTTAGAAGCAATTTTTATGTATGCATTTAGAATTTTTCTGGGCGTTGTTTGACGCTGGGAATTCTCGTGTAACACCCCGTACCATAAATACGTTTTGGATACAAAAACTATCATTTTCGAACAGCTCGTAAAAGTAAATACCTGTCGATAAAAACTAAAAAACAATAATAAATAAATGTGAACGCATAAAACGTGGAAATCATTTAGGTGTAATATAGTAAAAGCATGTCAGCATGATTCTCCAACAAGATAAGTGCTTTTTGCATATTATGTAGTTGCAGCAATAAAGTCACTTATTTTCATCGTAAACCGTAGACGGTTTGATGTTTTACATTTATTTTTTTTTTTGTGAAACGTTCATCAGAAAGCTATCAGCGCGAGTGGTATAAAGATCTAGTATGTCAACAATTCTGTGGTTACACGACAAAGAGGCTCATGCCAGATTTCTAGTAAATAATTAATTAGCATGTGAGTTATTTATGTTCAATAAAAACCCGGACATATAAATGGTTTTCCAATAGGGACTTCCGAACTTTGACAGTTGATAGCAGCGATCTTGTTGAAGTTACATCTGTCAAATTGGCTGTCATTTATTCAGGCTGTTTTGCCAAATCACCAGGGACGGATATAGTGTTCAACAACATGTGCAAATGATAAAATTGTTTTATCAAAATGGGTGTTCTGTTCGGGCAACGTTCATCGAAAAATTATCTTCAGCGAGGAGGCTCATTTCTGGATGAACGGGTACGTTCACAAACAAAATTGTCGAATTTGGGACGATATCAATCCACATGAGATCCAAGAGCGTCCAATGTATTACGAAAAAGACACTGTTTGGTGTGGATTTTTGCCTGGCGGCGTCACGCAATCATCTTCAACGTTAAAAAATTCGTTAAAAAGGTGTTTTTCTGACACCCACTCATGCGAAGATAGTAGTGTTTCACTCTATATTCTATATCACCCTGAAGACGCCATTTTGGGCGGTTCTTCCATTTAAAAATCAAAAAAATATAGTAATGTTCAGAATAATGTAATTTATTCAACTCATGCGCATTATTCATGTTTTATCATGCCTAAAAACCGAACCCTAAATAGCCATTTACCGACTGGTGACAATTACTTGTCATAACTCAATGAAGATTCCTACTAGCTCGGCCATTGTGGAGTAATGAAAATAAACGTAACTATTTTCTGAGTCGTAACGAAATAGTCGGTAACAACAACTCCGTTGTTACCCATTGAGGCTAAAATTGAGAGGCCGAATGTTTTCGACATGGAGTTTATTCATAACCGGCTAACCTCAAACCAAAACATTGAATCGTGCTGTTAGTATTGACAGTTTTTTTATAAAGAAATAAATAGATATTTACAACATCTCATTAATAACAATAAATAAAACATGAATAACGCGCAATTGTTGAATAAAATTATGGGCGTAACTTGTAGGCTAAGTCATGACCTGTCAGCGCGATGAATGACTTAGACTACTAGTTACGCCAATAACTATTATCGACAAAAATTAAAATCAACCGGGTGTTTTCTAGACATCTTTTGAAGAATAACCTGCTTAATAAATTATATAAAAAAAATTCTGATCACAACTAGAAAGTAAGCATCCTATTTTGTTTAAATTTTATGAGAAAACTTACTTTCTCTTATAAATTTTTTTTGTCGCATTAAAAACTTTTTCCTTTTTTTTCTTTTTGAAGTCTTTAATTTCGTTTTTAATAGAAAGGACATTGAATATTTATAGCTTAGACTTAAATACTTATCTACATTTAAAATATGAAAAAAGTAAAATACATTAGCCTACATAAAGTTTTTAATTTATTTTTGTCACATTATTTAAAATTTCTTTTACCACAATTGCGTAAACTTTTGTATAAAAACGTTTATGACACAACTATTTCTTATAAAATATTTCTGGTCCACTGACTTTAATAAACGTAATATTTAAAATAACGAGACCATTATAGCTGTACCGATATAAATCTGGAAACATATGATCTCAAGAAATAATGATAACTAACAAAAAAAAAACAGTTGCAGATGTCAGTAACTTTTTTGTGTAAAAATGAGATTGCTTGTTATAAAATATTTGTACAGTTCAAAGTGAGCAGTTTTCTGTGAACTGTTATTTTATGTCACCTGTTACTGGCTGGTTTCTGTAATCACTCAGAAAGCTTATTCCTAATGGGTTATCACACATTAATTTTAAGAACATTTAAAGAAACAATAGTTTAAGACTGAATGATAAACCAATCTGAATAATGTTTACGAATTTTCAAAGTCACTAATGGACATTGTCGATCCAAATCTATTTTTTTCATCTGTGCATTAAACGATCTATAATTTTTAAAAGTTCATGTAATTTATTTTACCGGATATTACTTCTCAAACTGACATAAGGTTAATGGAATTTTTTTAATTAAAAATGCTTAATATATTATGTTATATTTACTCTTACTCAAAGCACCTATTAATGGTCAATAAAGATTAGATATTTGACATATTAAAAAATAATTTCTATATAATATACTAGCGGTCCCGCCCGAATGGGGGGGAGGGACATGAGTACGCACGTTCATCTTAGTTTACCGAGATAAATGTTGTGTCCTTTCAAAATGATCGGAGTTACCGTTCAAAAGTTTTTGTCGGACGGACAAGTTTTGAGTTATATTTTGCAACATTTTTCATTGATGCTCCGCTCCTATTGGTCGCAGCGTGATATTATATAGCCTATAGCCTTCCTCGATAAATGGACTATCCAACAAAAAAAAATTCAATTTCAACCAGTAGTTCCTGAGATTAGCGCGTTCAACCAAATAAACAAACTCTTCAGCTTTATATATTAGTATAGATAAAACAAAGCTCCCCCGCCGCGTCTGACTGTAGTCTGTTTGAACGCGATAAATTTAAAAACTACCGAACGGATTTCATACGGTTTTCACTAATAGAAAGAGCGATAAACGAGGAAAGTTTCTGTATGTGATATGCAAAATATTTTGTACAAAATGGCTGAACGATGACGGTGTTTTGTCAAAAAAAACTGTTTTCGTAAGCTTACATGGTACACTAACGCTGGCCAGTGTAGATACATAAAAACAATGTACTATGATAGTTCTGCTGTGTAGATGGGAAGGCTAATATAATATTTCCAGAACAGTTTTGCACCCGGGTGAAGTCGGGATGGGCCGCTAGTATTAAATAAAACAAAAAATTGACGTCGCACACTAGACCAGCACAAACCAGCAAACTTTAGTGCAGATTTCGTAATGTGCGGTAGACATTTTGCAGATTTTTATCAATGCGAATTAATTAATGAAAATGACACATCATTAGCACACTAAATCGGCCAGCAGCATGGCTAGAGAGTAATTGCACACGGTCGTTGTTGGCAGCTGGTTGCCGGTGCTGGTCCAATATGCACTACTCCGTGCTGTGCTGGTAGTACAGGTTCATGGTCGACAAGTGTGCGCGGTCTTTTAAAATTAAATTCATATCTTTCATTTCAAATTCGTTAAATTGTTTTTCGATATTTGACTAGAATAGTATATTACACCACAAGGGCCGAAAGTTTGATATTCTTGCACTGTGCGACATGATGCCCGAAGTGAAGCCGAAGGCATCATTACGTGCAGTGCAAGGATATAAAACTTTCGGCCAGTGTGGTATATACTATTTTTCTTCATACCTTAGTTACAAGTACCTACGCTTTTAAAATACAATCATTTATTAATTACATAAAAACACAGATAAATTCCAAGCAAGCAGTTTTAAGGTTATACGTAAAAATACGAATGACAGCTGTTCGCGACTATTAGCTAAAATGTAATAGGGTTGCTATGAAACGACATCTAAACAACAATTGATAGGCTATTTTTTCTTTAATGTCGCCCGAACGCACGTACTACTCGCATCAGCGTTGTTAATCCCACCAATGCGTAAATGTGAGACTTTTGGACATACAATTGATGCCGAAAGTATGTACTTTCGAATCGAGGTATAAAAAAAGTGATTACGTAAGTACAGGTGTTTCTAGACACTCTGTAGACACTAGACAGTCAACCCCTTGTATATTTTAGTGTCATGATCTTTGTCGGCCTTCCTGTTCTTCCTTATTACCCCTACGTCTTACAATGCCAGTTACTAGAACACGCTGTGTACTTGTGCTCGCCAACTCTAATGACGTGCCGTAAAGACTATGTTGACGCCCTGTTCCACGCATTTATACAAAGAAAATACAGTAGCGCCCAATCGTTTGGGAATAACCGAAATTCGAATGATTGATCCGAAATTATTTTGTCATACGATGTATAATAATCGGAGGTGTGTTGGTTTTATGTAAAACTAGTGACGCGGTCCGGCTTCGCTCGAATTTGTAGATAGCCACCGTTTTTTTCGTCGAGTTATGTTGCAACATTGGTCTCCGCGAATACCGCTTTTATTTTAACGCGATTATATATAGCTATCCTGACGGTCTTTTCTAAATATTGGTGAAAAATTTTTGAAATCGAATATAAAGTTTCGGAGATTAATCTCCTGCTTGACGTACAAGGAAATAAATATATTTGAATACTGTATAGGTAACTCTTTTTCAAATCTTAAATAAATGGACCATAGCTTGGTATTTCAATAAGTACCAAAAATGTTTCAAAAACGAATCTAACATTTACGGTGTGAAACGTTTTAGATTAGAGTACGATAACTCGATATACAAAATATCCATTGTAAATACACAATTATTATTTCATATGAAATAATAAAACCCAAAAGAACCAGTTTTTTTTTCCCAATTTTTTTCTGGAAAAATACAAAATAGCCACACTACTTTCCTCTATGTACATTGTACACAGAAATAAAAATAACTCAGCTGGTTGTGGTGATTATTACCGGGTACGCTATTAAAAAACCAGTATTTTTAAGTTTTGTACAAAGCTTTTATCATATTAATATTATAAATGCGAATGTAAGTTTGTTTGTTACGCTTTCACGCAAAAACTACTTAACCGATCATCATGAAACTTTGCACATACACTCTTGAAGGTATTAGAAGTAACATAGGATACTTTTTAATAAAAAAAAATAAAAATTTTTTACGAAAAATAAGAAAATTGTTTGTCAAAATATGTGCAATACCTCAACCCCTGATATGCATGTCAAAAGTCGATTTCCATCTCAATCGCGGGCGTAGCCGCGGGTAGCGGCTAGTATGTAATAAGACAATAAAGTATTTTTATCTTTTTATCTTATTTCATATAACAAATAACAGTGTTATTAGCCGTTTTAACTGTGGAAATTTTTTTTATAAATTATTTTTTTTTGTGCAGCGAAAAGGGGAAGGCACCTGGGGGGAGTTCTTTACAAGTTAATTACGGGGTCGTATCGAGCGATGTCATTTTTTTACGAAGTGAAAATGGGAGGGCGTTTGGGGGGAGTTCTTTAAATTGTTTTTTATATACACGACGCCGTAGTGTATATAAAAAACAATTACGGGGTCGTGTGTATGCGATGACGTTTTTTTGCGCAGTAAAAAGGGAAGGGCGTTTGGGAAAAATTACTTAAAAAACAATTACGGGGTCGTGTATGCAAAGTGAGATAGTAATACAGTAATTCTACGCCAGTTGCTATGACGTGTATATATGTGATTTCTGACTGGTTAGATTAAAAAAATGACAGTGAAAGTTTTTATGTATTTTTGAGGAAATTTAATATAATAATAATTTTTTTGGAACGTTAGCGTTTTCTATGACTTACAAAAAAATTCAAAATTTGGGCGCATCGAGTTCTTGTACTGGATCCCAATTATATGTTTATTATTAAATCAGCTATTTTATAGGAAGTACTTGCAAAAAATATAGTATGTATCTCGATTGTAATGCTTTTATGACAGATGTAACTGTTAAAAGTCGCTGATCACTAGGTTTAAGTGTTCACATATCGTACATAAAACAATGCATTTACAATCTAGCACCATAAATTATTTTCCTCTTTTATGTGCCTTTTTTTGAAGGAGTTTCAGTTTTTTTCATTAAAACGTTTTCACAGTATATTGGTATTTTTTCCCTACACAAATTTATGAAAAGGCTTGAGGCGTCAGACAAAAAAAATTAAAACTGCACATTAAAAGTATTTTAATCAGTATTTAACAACGTAGAATCCTCTCGTTATTAAAACGTAAAAAAACGTTATACAAACTGCTTTATTATGTTGTAAATCATTCACACATTTGTAAAATAGAAACGTGAGAAGCAAACACGAAGGCTTGATTTGTGAAAAGAGTTACATTAATTTAATATGCAAATGGCGTAACACCACGCCACTGTATTGAGAGCAGCCTGAAGGAGCAGGAGGAGAAGAAGAAGAACAAGAGAATAAAGAAGCAAACGACACATTGATGCTAACTCAGAGATCTTGTGGACTAGATTAGGGCTGTATAACAACGCAGAGACTGGTTGATGTCAAACGCGAGATAAAATCACTGAAAACAAGGCATTTTACTGATAGTTCGAAAATTGTACAGTGTAGATACAGTAGACGCACGATTACTAATTTTAACGAACTGTCATCTGGGTTTGTTTTGAGTTTTTATTGTAATTATAAGTTCCAAGTGTATTTAAACCAATTTTCTTCATTTTTTATAAATATAGACCAGAGTTTTTGATATTCGTTTCAACTTGGAACCTCTAGTCAATCCTAATAAAAAGGATAAACCATTTTTATTCCATATTTATCGTTGATTAAATTACAGAGAAAGGTAGACTAAAGGCCGCTGCACACGAGGTTAGAAATACTGCTTGGACTTCTGCTGGCCGGTAGGCTGGGTACGAAGCTAGAAATGACGTCAGTGCGGGCTCGCCTGCTTGCTCACCTGATAGATTTTAAAATTAGAACAGGGGCTATTTTTCTTGCTAGGTCCGCTGCTAGGTATGAGCAAGAATCAATCAGGAAGCAATATCTTGTTACGTGGGTTCTAACTTAAAAAAAATACATTCTAATGTTTTATTATATTTAAACTACAAATATATATTTAATGTGAATTTGAATATAATATAAGTATATATTTTTTGAGCTTTAAGAGTATTCGTCTCTGCAAATACCCCCTGCACGCTTCATCTCAAATCTTTTCCCCTCGCCTAAAAACGGTTCGCGCTCTCCCGACGCTATTTTTAAAGCTAGAGGGTTCTGGTAAACGCCAAATGAAAGACACAGAATCAGACTACAGATCCTTCAGGCGAATTTTTTGAAAAACAGTTTCGCCTACGTGTGAAATATTACGTAACTTATTATTTTTTTCAAAAGGTTGTAAGTTTTTTCAGGAATTTTTTTTCAAAAAATTCGTCCGAAGGATCTGTAGTCTGATTCTTTGTCTTTCATTTGGCGCTTACCAGAACCCTCTAGCTTTAAAAATAGCGTCGGGAGAGCGCGAACCGTTTTTAGGCGAGGGGAAAAGATTTGAGATGAAGGGTGCAGGGGGTATTTGCATGGACGAATACTCTTAATAATGTTATTTTTATTAAACATGGTGTTTAAAGCCATACCTAATGGTATAGTTCAAGTACTGGTCCCAAAGCGTTCAACTACCGCAACTTGTGACTGTATAATATTCAACTGCTACGGCTTTTGAAGGATATTTTTAAAATCTAATAAATTTTTTTTTTTTAATTTAGTGTAAGTTTCTCATTTTGAATAGATTCAGAACATTTACGTGCTTTATAGGGATACTTTCATTTGGTGGATTATGATAAAATTTAACCGTTAAAATTGTGATCAAACATTATACACTGCGGAATTTGTTCAAGTACAGGGTATTTTACCTTATATATATTTTTTTGTTTACTGGGATCGTTACTGGGATCGATAACTACACATATCTGAATCGATTACATAAATTACAAGAGACCCTGAATCGTTTAGTCCAAGCTCCCATGACAGAAAAAGTTACCCCTACGAACACCTCAAAATTATAAAGAGAAAATGGCTGGAAAACATGTAAGAAACATGTTACGCCCACCAGACTAGTAAAAATTTGTTAATTGTTATTTTTTATGAATTTTTGAATTTAAAAAAAAACATGATTTTTTTCCAAAACACCTGCTTGAAATTTATACAATTTGTAGTAAACAATGTACCATTTTTGAAAAAATTTGTCTGGCTGACAATTTTTGTTAATAAATTTGTCAGACTTCATTTGTTATAAATAATTTTTTTTATGAAAATACATTTCATAACACCTCCATGAATTTTTTTTTAAATAAAGTTTAAGATCTCTTCTATCTAATACAATTTGTCTGGCTGACAATTTTTGTTAATAGTCAGACTTCATTTGTTATAATTTTTTTTTTTATGAAGTCTGTCATAGTAAAACATTTTTTCGCAAACAGACCAATTTTTATGCAGAAAATAGATTTCAAACCTTCTTTCAGAAAAAAATTAAGGTGGTGTTTTGACACGGCCCTTGTAAAAGCTGATTTGTTTATGAAAAAATGCTGTCACGGCGCTTAAAAATTGAATCTGACATGGTAAAAAACAATATTTTGATGAAAAATGTATTAAAGTATATAAAAAGGATCTACCGTATTAATTTAACATAAAAAAAATTCTAGTTAGCAACGATTATACCACATTTTTTAATGAAAAAATATGGTATAATCGTTGCTAACTAAAAAAAAAAATTTCTGTCATGGGAGCTTGGACTAGTTGGTTTTGCACTGTGTACTGACTTTAGTTAACCCTCCAGTTTAGTCTCTAAAGGTTGGTATAAATTAGGTGACACAGTGCTAGTCAGATCATGGTACTGATGTAACACATAACGTTATACAAGTTGACAGAAACGAGTTCGATGAAATATACATTGCGGCTTTTGGTCTGATTTGCATTGCAAAAACGCAATATGCTAATATTGTATGTACAACACAAGGCTGTTTTGATTCGTGTACCTATAACCTCTTACTGTACAGAGATGGAGACAGTGCGTACATTTGCTCAATGATTGGTATTGATTACTGATAACATGTAAATGAACTTCTAATTGAGTCTTAACTCTAACGCATAGATAAAAGATAAAGAGAATCACGAGATTTTCTTCCTTGTCATTCATCTCTAAAGGTGGAACTTCACATGGCTATTTGTGTTCGCTATTGGGTGTTTGTTGTATTTGGCAAAATATATGACGTTCAAGACAAACATGCAAATAGAGGCAAATACGACCATCCACACATGGCAGTCATATAATAACCACACAAACATTTGGCAGCATAACGCAAGATTCAAAATTCCAGGAATTTTAGCACTATTTCATTATCCCAATTCATTTTCAATAGTAATTTATTGTTCCAGTTCTCGCTCACAGCATAGACACAAAAATAATGCACGATCGTACAGGTTCACGGCGCGTGCGCTTCTGAATATGGCCATTGTGTGGACGGTTTATTTGCGTATTTGCCTATTTGACTCCTTTGATGTGCCTCGAAAAACCGACAAGCGCACAGTAACGCGTATTTGGTATTGGCCTTATTTGTCAAATAGGCAAATAAGGCCAACACTTTGTCAAATAGACTGTCCACACTTGGTAATTGTTTGCCAAATACACAAATACAAATAGCCATGTGAAGTGCCGGCATAACACCCACTGAGCTGCAGATATGAAGCGCAAAAGAACTACTGCGCATACAAACCGACAGGAAAGAGAAGACGCATGTGTCTTTCTGGCGTGTTCTCATTGGCTTTTATGGTAATTCAAAAAGTCAACTTCTTACAATGTTGCAACTTGCAACCGCGAAGCAACTAGGTATATTGCGAGTTGGTGACGATTTTACTTATAGTATTTCCTTAACCCTGAGTTTTTGTACATTCATTAAGGGCACTACCCTGACCGTAAAAACCGCAATCTAACAACTGATAATGCGTGGGTGAACCCGGTCAAAGATAGCAAACTGGAGATGTCACTTAATATATATTTTATTGTTTGAAATTTCCTGAGCGATAAGTTTAAACACCCTTAAGCATAAAAACTCAAGTCTGGATTTCGTACCCGAAACAACCTCCGTATGGCAAAGGGCTGAACATGTCAAAATTCGTAGCTCCCTCAAAATATTTCATCAAGGCAAGAGGCATGAAACTATAGAAACACCGAATTATTGCTGCTGTCAGATTTGAAAAAAATCAGCTTTGGTAAAATATTTTCGAGAGAGCTACGAATTTTGACATGTTCAGCCCTTTGCCAAGGGGGGTTGTCCCGGGTACGAAATGTTAGATTTGAGTTTTTGTGCTCAAGGGCACCTGAACTTATCGCTCAGGAAATGTCATACATGATTAAATATATATATTAAGTGACAACTTTGACCGGGTCCCATCCACGCATTGTCCCCGGTCTCAGCTGCCAGACTGCGGTTTTTACGTTCAAGGTAGGGCCCTTGATGAATGTACAAACACTCAGGTTTGAGGAAATACTGTAAGTAAAATCGTCACTAGCTGCCTAACTAGTATCTTAATTATAAAAAAATGTCATTGGTAAAAAGAAAACAATCGTGATGTGACGTGACAATTTGCTCAAAGATCGCTCTCACGTTTTTTTTGGTTTCCGTCTGCGTCCATGGCCTGCGTTAAGAAGCATGGCTTCAAAAATTGAATAATTGTAGGACAATCCATGCTAGTTTTTGATAATAGTTGTTCTCTAATATCTTGAATTCAATACTGATTTCAGAGCATAGGACATTGCTAAGTCCTATGTTCTGAAATCAGTATTGAATTCAAGATGTTCTTTCCCTATAATGGCTGATTGTATCTGAATTCTGAAATCAAAACAGACCTGAGAACAAGGCGTGCGAACAATCAGAACGCTGATGTGTACAGCGTTCGGTGTAGTTCGAAATTTACACAAAACATGCATTCACCGGCTCGGTTCAAACTATTACGGCCGCTGCACACGAGGCTAGATTTGCCGCTAGATTCCTTGCTAGATTTGACTACCGGCTAATGTAAAATCTATTAATAACCTATCTTGTTTCAAACGGACCGTCAAGCGCACCTTCTATTTCATCCAGTAATTTTTTTATACGATAATGTAATTTCAATGTATTTTTATGACTTGTTCCACACATTTATATCAACGGAATAAAGAAACTTTATTATTATTATGAGAAGGAAAAAATTCCGTAAAGGATTCTGCATCCACAATCACCCAAAACTTCAGGTTCGTCACCGTCATACAGGGGATATTGCGGAGCAAGGTGCAACTATAACCGCGTCTCAAACCATGAAATCAGCTATTACAGTGAGTTTGGGTCGTGCGCACGGAGTACACGGAGCGATTCGATAAGCAGGGCTTTTTGCATGCGATAGACTAGTGGCAGCATTACGCTGACATACCGGAATAGATTTTATATTTGCCAACAGTGACGATTTGGCTCCTCCAAGAACACCAATTATAAGAACAATTAATTTAACAGAATACTCTGGATACTGCTTCCTGAGTTCAAAAAGGAGGTCTTGATATTTTGTCCGCTTCTCAGACTCCTTCGCGGCTATGTTCGTTTCAGCAGGAGCTGAGAACTCAATGACATGCATTTTATCAAGAAGAACTATATCAGGCTTTGTAGCTGAAAGTTGTCTAGTTTATTATTATTATTATTAATGGTTCGGCCATATTGGAAACTTTTTGGATTGCTTACTTCGCTGTCTCTGTTGGTCGTATGGTTTAAAACGGCAACTGAAGAAGAAATTACTATTGAATTGGCAAGATTACATTTCTTTTGGTTTACTTTTTTCGAGACACCATATCACTACCGTTTATCACTTTTTTTAAACAAAAAAATAGTGAAATTTCCTAAAAATCTATACTTTCGAACACGAGGAAGCCCAATTCAATTACAGTGTAACCTCTTTATAACGAATCTCAAGGGACCGAGCATTTTTTTTCGTTATAAAGAGTTTTCGTTATATGGAGAGAAGAAAGAAAAATAACCAAATTTCACCTAATTAATTTATTCCATGTAGTCTGTTAACTTTGCTTGGCGTTTTTGCTATGCCAATATTTGTTTTGTATTTTATTAAGTATTATGCATGTCTTGACTCTTGGGATGTGGCGGAATCACCTTCATTAAACAATAGGAATGTTTCGATAATTTTAGCGGCATCAAGTGCTTGTTGAATAGTTGATGATGGTTAAAAATCGTCCTCTTTATCATCTTCTTCATCTTCATTTTGTTGTATAAAAACAATTACACTGTTAAATACGCCTAAATATGAACATATTTCATCGTAATAGAGAATGGTTGTTACGCTATAAAGAGGGTATTAATGTATGGGTTTTAAGGTAAACCAACCAAACTGTAAAATTTTCTACGTTATAGGGAGTTTTTCGTTATAACGAAGGACGTTATAAAGAGGTTACACTGTATTTCAACAATTTCTCTGATAAAAATCTTACAGAATCGATATTTTCATTCTGCTAGGTGTATATGTCTCGATAACTGGCATTTTAGCGATGTGAGATGTGGTCTTTTGAGGAAGTGGTTGTTAATTGTGTCGTAGACGGTACACATGTGTAGTTGGTACAGTCAATAGTGAATATGTACAGAGGAAGTTATACGCCAGTGCCGTTTATTGCTTAGATAGAAGCAACAAATCCGACAAAACGAGCTTTGTATTTCCGAGAGTGTTTGTAATGCTCCATTGTGCATTATACTCTCTTTATGTTCTGTATGTATATGTGCACCCATCTAGTGTACTTGCATAATATACAGCACGGTTCAAAAGTTTCCAAAACATCTTGAGTTCAAATCGATAATCGAATATAATCCGCGTGAGTTCAAGAATAGACGAGGTCAACAGTTCTCAAAGTTGGAACGAACGAGGATCGTCTCCTTTGCTGAGTGAACAGGTCAGGGAAATGTGTCCTCGAACATATTTTCTTGAAACATGTCCGCGGATCGATCTCGTTCCACTGTTTCACTGGCAAACACGTGTAAATGGGTGTTCTGCAAGGCCAACTGAAGGTACCTCCTAACACGAAATAGGAATAAGGGAGGTTATTAAATTATGAATAGCATCTATATTTAATTATTATACACTGTAACACTAGTCACTACTGCCATAAGCCGTGTGTCGTGTATCATGTATGTGTATGTGCGACATACTGCCGAGTCAAAATCGTCAAAAGTGTTGACTGAATGACATACGTAGTATTAAGTCCGCTGCACACGAGGCTGGATTTGCCGCTAGGTTCCTTGCTAGTTTTCACTACTAGTTTTCTTGACTGCTATTATGTGCTCGCTTCACACGAGACGTCTTTAGAAAAGTGAATGTTTATTGTCTCTGAATGGAACACACACTATGGCATAGTGTTTGTTTGTGGGCGTTTGGTCAAGTCGCCAACGTGACAAGATACTGCTTCCTGATTGGTTCTTGCTCATACCTATCAAGAAAAATAACGCGTGTTCTAATTTTAAAATCTATCTTATGAGCTAGCAGGCGAACCCGCAGTGGCGTCATTTCCAGCTTCGTACCCAGCTTACCGGCCAGCAGAAGTCCAAACAGTGTTTCTAGTAGCGTTTATAGCCTACCTGAACTTGTCATGTAGTACCCGATATAATACATATGTACTGTCATTCGGGTACGAACTGAGAGTGTGATGAAATCGAGCTATAATAATAATATGGAGTATGAATTAACTAAGTCGTGTTCTCTTGAAAGATGTTGAAATGTTTCTAAGGGAGGATAAGGTTTCTGGAGAAATATATGTCCGGAACTAGCCAACTCTACTATTTGTTTGAGCGTTCCATAATTCGTGAATTACGAACCCCTAGGTCCCGAATTCATATTCGAGAATCTAAATTAAGAATTTCTCGTTCCCATTAAAAATAACAAATGGTTTTAGAAATATTGATGTTGATTTGAGTTTCTAAGTAGACTGCATGTTTATAAATATCTGTACTAATATAAAAAGCTGAAGAGTTTGTTTGGTTGAACTACTGGTTCGAATTGAATTTTTTTTGTTGGATAGTCCAATATTATTATAGAGGAAGGCTATAAGTTATATAATATCACGCTACGACCAATAGGAGCGGAGAAGCAATGACATGTTGAAAAATATAACTCAAAATTTGTCCGTCCGACAAAAACTTTTGAACGGTAACTCCGATCATTATGAAATTTGGACACAACATTCATCTCGGTAAACTAAGATGAACGTGCGTACTTATGTCACTCCCCCCATTCGTTCTTTTGCACCCGGGTGAAAGCGGACTGTACCGCTAATATTTTTTAAACGCTACGGACTAATGATACATTACATAGTATTATGTACTACGTACGACTTACATAATATTATATGCTATGTTGGTATTTTGTGTTTTCTTAGAAATGAAAAGTATTTCGAAAAATATAAATTGTTTAGTTTATGCTTAAAGATCGCGCACACTTGTCAAACATAAACCTGCAACCTGCACGATGTCGTACAAAAACCAGCATAACATGGGTACCTTCACGAACAAGCTTTTTTGCACCGTGCGGTGCAGTCGTGCAGTTTTATGCTTGACAAATGTGCGCGATTTTTTAAAAATAACAAAAAATATTGAAAGTAATTGAAATACGTATTTTAAGAAACTAAAGTAAAGC
Source organism: Xanthostigma xanthostigma (assembly GCA_963575645.1). Taxonomy (NCBI): domain Eukaryota; kingdom Metazoa; phylum Arthropoda; class Insecta; order Raphidioptera; family Raphidiidae; genus Xanthostigma; species Xanthostigma xanthostigma. The sequence continues at coordinate 13,398,553 of OY754467.1, forward strand.
TATTAAGATATCCCTTCGTCAATGATCACACGATGTCATGCCATAGTTACCAACTTTCTATTTTACTCTATTTTACCAGGAAATAACCTGATATATTGCTTGTGATATCACTATTTTTATCAGTTTGTCACACATGGATTATTTGCTTCTTAATAATACAACGTAATTCATATCTTATTATATTATTTAGTAAGTGGCTAATAATGCATATCACCCTCAAATTCAATGCTATCTGCCTATGATAGTGAACGGGGTTGATGAAATTTACATAAAGCCTATTGATAACTACTATATTAATAATACAGGTTGATAACGCACCTGTTTTTAATACTCTTATATTAACTTCAGCTGTATGCATGCATCTATCTAATGGAATCATTCACTTTAATTTTCACCCACTTCCAGACGTATGAATAATTGGAAATTTTGCACAAGTATTAGGATTTTTAAAAATCAATAATTGATAATTTTTCGTATTTTAAAATGTTAAGTGTTTTTAGACATTTTCTAAGCCGTGGAAATTTTCAACTTCTCTACTTTAATATTTTTTATTAACTTTTGACACGAGGTAGAGGATTATTTTTAAAGACTTTTTCGCGAATCATTCTCTCTTTTACAATATTTTCAATAAAAAATATGGCTAGTACTAACTGCTCTGGAGATACAAACAAAAAACTGATTAAACACAGTTTTTTAACTCTTTTTAACAAGTTCCAGTCATCGCACTCATTTTTGACAGATTGTGTATCACACGTATATAAATGTTCCCTCAAATTTGCACTATTTTGCGATTTTGTGGAAATGTTTAGGGTCAAATCATCTTTATTTTACTGACCTAATTAACAGTACTGTAATCTTCCTGTTTGCGCTGTAACGAAAATAACTATTTACCTATTTTCACTAAACTTGTTTCAAAGTGGTCTTATATCCATTAAATATATTGATGGGGATTTATTTGATTGAGGCTAGTTTTAAATATATTTGTAATTTAGAAATCAAAATAATAATAAATTTAATGAATACTATACATGCTCAGAGGCCCTGATGATGAAAATATATTTTTCGAAACGTTGGTCACAAGCGATGCTCTGGTAAAGCTTATTTTTCAGTTGTTCCTCAACCAAATAAATCTCCTTCAAAAACTTCTACTATCCATTAATATGTTTTGTGTTTTTTTTTATTTATAGGAACAAAAATACATAAAAAAATACAAATAAAACTAAGGACGTATGCATCAACTGCTATCGTCTACAAATGTTTTGTCTGCTGTAGAAGTCAGTCATTAAGAGTATTCGTCCTTGCAAACACTCCCTGCACCCTTCATCCCAAATCTTTTCACCTCGCCTAAAAACGGTTCGCGCTCTCCCGACGCTATTTTTACAGCTAGAGGGTTCTGGTAAACGCCAAATGAAAGACAAAGAATCAAACTACAGATCCTTCAGGCGAATTTTTTGAAAAACAGTTCCGCCTACGTGTGAAATATTACGTAACTTATTATTTTTTTCAAAAGGTTGTAAGTTTTTTCAGGAATTTTTTTTCAAAAAATTCGCCTGAAGGATCTGTAGTCTGATTCTTTGTCTTTCATTTGGCGTTTACCAGAACCCTCTAGCTTTAAAAATAGCGTCGGGAGAGCGCGAACCGTTTTTAGGCGAGGGGAAAAGATTTGAGATGAAGGGTGCAGGGGGTATTTGCAGGGACGAATACTCTTAAGACAGTTCGCTATGGGCCATCCTATGTAATTCATTACTACAACTCATACAAATGAAACTTGGGCGTGTCAGAACAATCAAACGTAAGCTGAATACAGCAGCTGGGTCTGTGTTCATGAGAACTTTTTTCAAAGAACTTGAAAAGATGGTGATTAAATAATGGCTCCTGTACAAGATAAGTATAATAACATTATTTTTTAAATAATGTGCTCATTCAGCCAAGTTGGGCAGGATTATTCCAACTTTAAAATTGTAAAATAAATGTATCACATATATTTTGGAATTAAATAAATAAATAAAAATAAAAAATTGAGTAAGCCCATAGGAAAGAGTAAGAAAGTGATATAGATTTAATAGACTCGTAGCTAGTTTACCTCAAACAGGAATAGTATCGACAATGTTACGCGTTTTCTAGAGAAACAAAATTTTAACATAATAGACAATAATATGCAAACCGCATAATATGCACAAACGAATGAATGCATTTAGAGAAGCCACAGTAGAGAATGTAATGACATGATATTCACCATCTAACGCCCAAATGATAATATGTTTACATGAAATTTGAGTTTTGAATGTGATAATTGGACGCGATAGCGCAGTGGTTTCATACCAATAAAGACTTTACACTGCAATTAGATCAATGCGTTTGACGGGAATTTAGTACAGTGTTCAATATAGCAAAATGATTTTATGATGTGCAATGATAAGCCGTTTTAATTGAATTATGTAGCAAATGGAGTGCAGATTTTTGCAACTGATTTGGAATTACCACCAGAATTTAAAATATACAATTAACATCAGAATACAGCTATTTAAATTAAAAAAGCAATGAAATGAGGCAAACTATCGAGCCATAGTTTTTAAGCTATTGCATAGCTTCTATCGCGGGCTTTGAGCGCGGCGACCGAATCAAGAAATTCCGTAACGAAAAAACCTAACGCATCGTCTAACGTCGTTTCAGTTCGGCAGACTTCGACACGGTGTTTGTGTGCGTGCGACTAGACGTATGCTCATAACTGATTCTATCTTTATTTGTGTATATTAGAATTTATATATAATACTGCTATAAAAATAAACTAAATTATTTAGGTTATGTGCAGAGAAAGTATATATGATATTATATCTATATAAATGTACATCGCGCGAAATTCTATGATCAAACTCTTAATATCGTTCTTTTTGTTCAAATTTTTTGAATGAATAATTGTTTTGGTGTGTAATTACACTATTTATACCTTATTATTTATACCTAGCTATTTTCGTTTTATAGAGAAGAAAAACTTAAAGACCTAAAAAGAATATGCAATAGCTTTACCGCGGCAGTCCCCGAGTGCCACAAGTATTTTTTTTTTTTAATAAATTTTCGGATCGAGTAAAAAAGCTTCCAATTATTGTTTATAAAAGATGTATTAATTGAGAAATGCTCATACAATTTTCAAGAATTTTTTTAAATAAAAAATAGATTTCCTATGAGGATTTATTAATTAATTTTAAAATTATCAAATGCCGTAAGATGTTTTGCGAAAAAAATTGGTTGTGTGTAAAGTCGGTTTACGGACGATAGTTTTACGTGATAACGTATTCCGTAATACATAACCTAAATTTATATAAAAATTATAATAATTCGAATCTATGATATTGCATCTTTCGCTTCAAATTTAGGTAAATTTTATTAAGTAGAATAATAAAACACTATAAAAAGTATACTATTATTATATAAAAAACAACTATGGCATGTATCTCTTTTGCGCATGCGCCGATTTTCCCCAAAAATTTACAAAAATTTCTAGTAAAAATAGATAGAGTAAAAACCGTTTTAAAAACTATATTATTATTATATAAAACATCATTATAAGAGATATATTCTTTTACGCATGCGCCGATGTTCCCCAAAAACAATAGGCCACTTCATATTTGCATATCAAACATCCTCCCAAAATTTGGTTTCAATCCGCTTATCCTTGGTGTCGGAATGATAAGAAATGTCAAAAGTGACGTTTGCAACTGTCAAAGTATTATGTTCTAATAATAATTAGTTATTCCAATACTTAACTTAGAAGGCGTTGCATTTCACAAAATACTAATGTCAAAAAATTGAATTAAACATTAGAAATGCAGCCGTTTTCATGTTAAGACAAGACATACGTTCTCTTCTAATTTCCATGTACGGCAAACAAAGACGACCGACCGCGTCGCGCCATGCATTAGACAACATTGCATTTATACAGCTATTTTTCTATATAAATTTGTATAAAAAAACTGTTTAGGCAAATTCTGTTATACGAAATCTATGTAAAATGTTCTCCTCTTTCGTTTAAGACTGGTTTCAAACCGATCTGATTTAAATTGAGCGAGAAATTAGCAAAAAGCACGCACAGGGTCAGACGGAACGTTACGCGTTAGGAACGTTAGGAACGTTACGCGTTACGAGCGTTAGGAACGTTACACTTTTTCGTGCATGCAGCCGGTGTTTTATCAATTTATAAGATTGGTGATTCATCAATTTATAAGACGTTATCACGTTAAAAAATTTCGCAAAATTAAAATTTCACAGCTTGGCTAAGCCCCACTACCCTTCAGCCAGTTCGATTTTGTATTCAGACATTACAAAAGAAGTGTTACACAAATTTTCACGTAGCCTCAAATATCTACCCAAATATGTTTGATAGCTCTTTGACTATTACTTCCCATCGTAATAATCATGATAAGAAATACTGAAACCGGTCCAACTTTTCTCTTTAGATTTTAATAGATATTCATGACGAAGCCGCATAAGAAGTATTCACTTCAAAAAGAAAACCGGGGCGTCATTTACTGTCACACTATTATATACTACTTCAAGTCTCTACTGACACAAATTTGCTCCAATAAAAGTATATAATTACGCAACTGAGATTTATCTGACTGATACACCATTATAAAAGTTATTCACACCTGCGACTGCCACTTTGTCATTTTACAACTGTATGGATAGTAACAGAATATTGCATGCATACGCAGTGATGATGCAATTTACAAACGACTCGTTATCTTATCATTTTCAGAAATTTCTTTCAAAAACTGTACAATTTATCTATATTTTGACATTGTAATCCGATAATGTGATTTGGAAGATTTGGGTTTCTATATTTGTCAAGAGCATCTTATATAAAACAATAATTAATATATTTAGATTCTAGATGAAAAGCCTTCCATCATCATATCCCATGTAGAAATTATTATGGACATAATATAATCATAATATCATTAATAGGTTCGCGAGCTTTTTTTTAGCAAACGCTACTTTTACGAAAAAATTTTTTTTTTAAATTTAATTCCATTTATTTTTAGCAATACCTAAAATTGAAAGATAAAGCTATTTTTCAATAAATAGATACCTACCTATAATCTTTTACTCCTGATAGCCGCTATTTTTTTTTAGTAGACGCGCAGCAGCTGGGCTATATGCGTCGTAGTGTGATTTAGTTGTATTAATATGGCGGAATCATTGGGTAAGTAATAACAGGTAAGAAACATAAGGAAAGTAATTATACCGTAGAAATATTGTTGAAATTGTACATGTGTTAATGAATTAATAGCCGCTATTTGATCTGAACATTAGATTGACACACGATTATGTCGCTTGGAGATCGTTAGATGTAGCTATCAATAATGTAAGGAATTTGATGTGCCGGATATCCGTATCCGTATCCGCGGATATCCGAGGAAGAAGAAAGATCCGTATCCTTTAGTTTTTGGCGGATCTTTTACGGATCTTTTACCTTATTAATTTTCAATTCATAGATGAAATTTTATATATTATATAGGTGTTTAGGTAGTAATGAAAAACTGTTAAATTCCATTCAGATTATTTTTTATTTTTTAATATCGTATTTGGCACCTTTATATTGCAAACATTTATCGTAGTGAGTACCATACCAATAGTACATAACTTAAAGGTACCAAAAAACTATCTTTATAATGAGATACCTATTGTACATCGATCTTTGGAAAGAGACAATCTGTTATGAGAATTAACTCTTAAAGAGGTCAATAACTTTTTCCCATAAAAGATAGTCTCTTTCCAAAGGTTGATGCGCCGCGTACTCTAGAAAGTTAAGATCCGTATCCGTATCCGCGGAACTTGAAACCAAACATCCCTATTCAGATCCGTATCTGCGGATATACATTTTTAACGATCCGGCACATCACTAGTAAGAAAGAAGATTCGTCACAACTTTTACCGTCAGAAATCTCCAATACCTAAGTAGTCGTCAAATTATTAATTAGTATCCCAAATCGCTCGTCTTTATACAAATGCTATATTATTTCTATTGCTATACGATATTCAAAGATAGTTTCGTTTTTTTTTTTCAAAGTGAAATCCTGTAGTTACTGGGTTAGTTTCTTTTCTAAGAATCTGTTTTCACAAAGATTAAGATTCAACATCGGGGAGTTGTGACTGTGGAGCATTGTTAAACGTGATTACTGTCCCGACGCACAGGTGAAGGATCGGGATGTTGACGTCAGCTAACGAGACGCCTTTGAAGTGGAACTAGACTCTCGGACTCCAGCAGCGTTTCCCATCTCATTATGTATTCGGTTTAGATCTTTGGACATTGGCAGGATGTGCCAGTGACACATACATACGTACCTATTCTGCCTGTTTATACATTTATATTCAAGCGATTTTATTTTGAAATATATGTTTTTTACATGAGATTCTCTCTAAATATTATTCTATTATTCATTATTACCCGTTCTGCTCTTGAGTTTCTAGATGCCATTTTATTTCACAACATTACTCAGCAAAATCATTTTTCTAAAAAAACAGCAAAATGATAATACTGTCACAATTATCATGGTAATTATTCCACTTAGGAGTTAGAGGAGTTTATTATTATATTACTAGCGGTCCGTCCCGGTTTCACCCGGGTGCGATACACATATTTTGAGTTATTGGAAAATTCTGCAAAATGTATTTCATTAAGAAACGACTACAGCGTCAAAAATATGTGCGAACTAATAGCTTTGAGCTGCTGTCGCTTGGTGACAGTGCCCGTTAGCTCATGCCGGTAGTTTGCACCTGGTGCGCTGCAGTGACGCGCCAATTGCAGGAGCTTGCGCCCGCTTACGTGATGTCGCGACATGATGCGAATAGTTGTACAAAATATTTAAAAATTGTATACAAAAACGTTCCTCGTTTATCGCTCTTTCTATTAGTGGAAACCATATGGAAATCCGTTCGGTAGTTTTTGGGTTTATCGCGTTCAGACAGACAGACAGACGCGGCTGGGGTTTTATAATATATTAACCGTTTACGCGGCGCACGCAACGGAAGCCCTCAAAAAGAATAATTTTTCCCGTTTTAGCAACATTTTTTTTGATGCTCCGCTCCTATTAGTCGTAGCCTGATAACCTATAGCCTAATTCCTTGATAAATGGAATTCGAACCAGTAGTTTCTGAAATTAGCGCGTTCAACCAAACAAACTCTTCAGCTTTATATATTAGTATAAGATAATAATAAATATTTCTCATTACATTTTGAAAGATGGACGCTCACAGCAAGTATTAAATATTATACACCGGCACCGCTGGCGTTTCAATCACACTTCTAATAGCTTTTGGCAGTTGAACTAAAGTTACAGACTATGTTTGCAATAATCATCAGTCATGGCGGCAACATCAAGTGGATGCATTGTCCACGTTATATCCGTTGACATCTGTGCAGCATACTGATTATGCTGAACAGAGCTACACATAGTATATAATAATATATATTTCTGTGGTCAAAAGCTTAAAACGCCTATGGCGAATATTTCGTATGTTTTTCTCGATCTTTTTTACTATATTTCATGTATTTTGTTCTATTCGGTGTTCTAGAGGCTATGTATATTGCAAATTATACATAACCCAATAGAGGATTAATAAGCCTGTTTAAAATTTAGATTAACTGATAAATCATATAGATATGAGACATTTTTTTAAACAGGCTTATTGACCTTCTTATTTTTTATAGAGTTGATAACGCAAATTTAAAACTTCAAACCGTAATAATCTTCATGGGACATCATTATTTTTGCGAGTTTATTCAGATTTCAAATGTTTGATACTGAATTAATTTTGTTTGATATTTGTGTGGCAGGCAGATATAACTAAACCGTGATATTCCCGGGGAAGAATGGGTGCAATTTACCCCCCCCCTCCCGATTCACGACATGGATAACAAACTAAGATTTTATAAACTTCTTTGTTTAGAAAGAATTTTCTGAAAGATTTAATCGAAATCGTGAATCCGCGCTTGAATATCTCTTTTCCTTGAAGTGAAAAAATGGAGAACTGGATGTTTAATTGAAACGGATGATTCAATCGTCATTAATTTCATTGTAATACAAAATCCGACACAAGCGGTTTTGTCTTACTGTCACGAATGCATGTGGGTGTGTGTGATATTTACATCAAGAGTTTCATCTGGCCAAACGCACTAAGATTGGATTTGAATATTATGAACAATTGAAGACACTTGTCTGTTCTCTTAGCGTCCGGAATGCGACAAAATTGTAACTTAGCATGGATGACACATATAATAGCAGGACAGAGTATACATTGAGTTATTTCGCAAGAAATTCATTCGAATTAGAGCTATTCGAAAATGGGAATATTGTATTCAACAAAATGGAACCTGCAATTTTGGATTAGTAAATAATTTAAAATAGTGTCAAAGGTATGTGCAGGACTGAATATGAAAAACAATTAGAAAAATTATTATATAGATAAGTGACGTTTTGTTTCTAACTGAAAAGTACAAATATATTATTAATATAGGACATACTTTCCCTTGACCTCGAATCATGAAATTCGGCAAGAAACAATGTCTTACAGCACAAGTAAAGGAAAAACCGTAAATTTGTAGTTACATTACAAAAAAAATATTTTTTTTATACTGACTCACTTATAAAAACTTTTAATGTTTCCCGTTACCCCAGAATATTGTTTGGCGCGAAAGAAGGTTGCATATAGCACTAAGTAAAGAAAAAAAATTCGAAAATCATAAATTTCTGATTCTACATAGATGACAAATTTAATTTCTATGAAATAACGGTACGGAACACTCAGGGCGCGAGTTCTACTCGCGCTTGTCTATCTTCTTTTTATAGATCATCGCCCAGCCTTTGATCGGTTGTAGTAGCCTCTATCTTACATATGGAGCCACTGCATAATATGTAGTTCCAGCCAGTTCATTACAATTGAGTTACAGTATTGTTCAATATCACACAGCGGTCGTGTCACAGGTGCCTGGAATGTTCTACGAGTAAATTGCCACTAAAACTATCGATTTCGTATTAGTCCTAGATTGATTCAACTTGGGGCGTTTTATCTATATGTACATTGAACGCATATAATCTATGGATTTCCTTTGAGTCCCGTCGTGAATGATGCTCAATCTCAAATTTATGATTTAATATTTGTTCAAACAAATCAATATTGAACTTCAAGGTACAAATGAACATATTTGGTATTTATGGTTTTGAAAGCAGTTTTCATCTTTACTAACCGAAAAGATGAAACTTACAAATTAATAAACTAGTGCTGGGTTGCACAAAGCATTGTCAAAAAGTTTGATTTGACGATGACCTTAGAGTTTGGTCATATAATTACAGTTTCCATACATTAGGAGCAGTTTAATGTCGTATTCAAACTCCCTGTCATCTAGAACATTAGATTGTTCTCTAAAATGCTTTATCCACATAGAAAACGATAGTTTTTCAAGCTAAGTTTTAAACAAAATGCGAAGCAATATGTATTTTCAAAGTGAAAAATCTAAAGAAAATAAAAAATATCATTTCAATTAATCAATTATTTTCGAGCAGAGTCGATTTAAAATTCTACAATGCTTTTCTTTATGGAGTGGTCACAATATAAGGTCGGTGTCAAATAAGATACTTTGACAATCCTTTCTGCAATTCAGCATAGGTAGTTAAAAAATCAAAGAAATTTCAAGAGTACTAGAGAAAAGAAAAAACCGGTCAGGTGCGAGCCAAACCCCCGTGGAGAGGATTCTCGTATCATTCCGTTTTCCGTAAGAACTTTAAGATAAAAATAGAGCCTCCTTCATATTGTACAAGAAAATCTAAACAAACATTTTGATTTTCCTGTAAAATATGAAAGAGGTCCTATTTTTTCAAAATTTTAGCTCCAAGTTTCGGAGATGGTGGGGGATGCTCGATTTTCGTACATTTTTGTCAATACCTTTTAAACTATGCCATTTAAATTATATATTTCTATTTCTCTTAACAAGCCCTTTCTTTCGATACGTTGCATGATGAATTAGAAGGATATATTTCTTTAATTTACTAATTGCCTCTCAAAATTAACCTCCAAAATTGGAATTCGGTTATTTACGTTATACATTCGTGATTGGGTTATCTAACTCTACGTTCTGTAGATTTGGAAAAAATAAGATATTCCATTTTTTCAACGGATGTAAGGAACTATAAAAAGTTTGATTAAAAGTGTTTCAATTAATACAATTTCCGAATATTAGTCGCAAATTTTATTTATTTGAATAATAAAATGAGACGTTAACAATGATTTTAAAAGTGTGACTTTCGACAGAGGTTAACGATGTTCATAAAAGTTATCGAAAACAGTGTAGTAAAAATGTTTGCCGCATTATTTAAAACGTATGTATACGATTAGGTCTGCACTAAAATGCTTATGAATGAATGAAGTATTTATTTCATGAATAACTTAAAAGCTGCGTGTGAACGATAATTTTCTTCCTAGCAGCTAGCTTCTATCATAATTTGAGGTTTGAACTAAAACTTTATAACCATTTTAAAACACTGTTTTTTTAAGAGTCTTAGAGTATAATTACCAGTAATGTCTGTGGCGTTCAGTGATGTTTGGTATGCAAATATGAAGAGCCCTATTGTTTTTGGGGAAAATCCCAGAAGAGATATATGCTATAACGGTGTTTTTTATATAAAATAATGGTATACTTTTCATAACGGCTTCTATTTATTTTTTCAAGAAAGTTTCGTAAAAAAATTTTTTTCTTAACTTTATAATTTCGGAAATATTTTGAAAATAAAAAAAAATCAGCCGGTCTTTTGTTTTATGGATCTGTCAGAAATAAACTAGTTCGGCATGCTTTGATTAATTTTTACATAACGTGGAACATATTATGTAGGTAACCATGGCAACGAATAGCAAATATCATATTGAATACTAGCCATTACCCGCGTCACCTCACACGATATCAGAAATTTTATTTTCTTTATTATAATCAAATCCAACATTTTTGAAGTTGGAATGGTCTAGTCGCCCAATTGGCTGAAATTTTTATATTATTTCATAATCATATAACAGATTTATCGAAAACTATTAGGATGGATTCCACATTTTGTTTACAATGATTAGACTGCTTTGCCTTATAATTCGCGGCATGCTGCTCGAAATACACCAAATTGTAGAATTCTTGCCTTACAAGTTGTTAAACTATTTTCTCGACCTTGTTACCTATTACGAGAAAAATATGTTTGTTGCACTTAGTTTTCAAGTTTCCCACGCAACAAAAAGTGAAGACATAAGGCATAAAAGGGATGCTTTTAAACGCCGTATCGAATTTTGCTGTAGCACCAATGGAGCCGAGATTTTAGTGGACATTTGTGGTTTGATGGAGTGGATCATTCTTGAGTGACGCGAAGGGTCATCGGGAAAATCCGCTCCCAGCACTCTTCGCCATTTTGAAAAAGGGGTCTACTTTTCCGGACCTCAAAGAGAACCACGACATTACCATGAAATGCTATTTAAACTAAAAAAAAGCAATTCCCATGCATAAAAACTACACCACTTATTAGTCCTATTATACCTACATTGTGAAGTGTGTGTACGATAGAAGATATGGGGTAAATGATAATTTTAAAATAAAGGTATTTTGTTGTCATTTTTCATTAAAATCTGTTTTGGTTGACACGATGAGTAATTATACGAAACCAATGTAATCTATTTTTACATTGTATAGTACCTAATATGCAGTTAAAACTTTGCGCTCATAATTGAATTGGTATGCACTTTAGGTACACTTTAAAGCTAATGACACACGCGACACAACTCCAACATTTATGAAAGTTAGTCCACAGATGCGCTCGGGTGAACTTTCAATTTTGCTCGCAGATTACTGTCGAGAGTTTTGATTAACGTCTGATCTTCAAATAAATAAAATAATCGAACAGTTTTTCAGACAATGTATTGACAAAATTATTGAATTATAATATTATTATTATAATTTTTGTCAAGACATTGAAAAATTGGTTGATTATTTTATTTATTTACTGTCAGAGTATATTGTAACTTACGATATACCTCATGGGAAGGACACAGGCAAAATGGTTGCTGATAGAACTATTCATAGAAAAAAAGGTCAAGTGCGAGTCGGACTCATGAACTGAGCGTTCCATACCATGAAACAAGAACTGAGGTTGTCCGCGATCTAACCAGTAATCAGCATAAAGTAGTGTTGATCCAATAGAACGTTACGATGAAGGAAGGTTTTGGTTGAGGATCATAAATAAATAAGCTTATTAAGTAAGTATTTAAAAAAAGTCGCATATACCAACATAAAAATGATGTAAAAAAAATTAAACGAACAGACAATGACATAAATAATAATACTTCAGCCCTAGTACACCACTCTATCATCAATGACCATAATTTCAACTTTAACGAACCATCTATTCTACACAAAGAATCTAATCTATCAAAAAGATTATTTTTAGAAATTATTTACATAAACAAAATACTAACAGCATAAACAAAAGTTCGGACATGGGTTAAATCACATTAACAAAATTTGACAATACATAACAGGCAATCAGCATCGGGCATCTAGAGACAATGTTTTAATCACAAATTGATCAGTATTTAATATCAGGCCGCAGAAAGTGCTTTTTGGTTATATATTTTCAGACAAATATTTCAATAAATTTTTTTACTTCATGACATTTTTATAAAAATTTAATAATTTTTTTAATGGTTTTTATAATATATATTTATAATAATATGTTTTAACTCATAATAACATGATCATGTATATTGTTTTAACAATTTACCACCTTTCGACCAGCTTGAGGTATGTAATAGGATTTTCACTATTATAATATATAGTAGCTCTAATAAAAAAAAATTGTTTGAGCATAGTTCTTTGTACACTACAACTGTTAGATATAATATTATGATCTAAATTATAAACATATATATACATGTTCACAGGCCCTGAAGATGAAAATAAATTTTTCGAAACGTTGGCCACTAGCGAAACATTGGTAAAGCTTCTTTATTTATGATCCTCAACCAAAATCTTCCTTCATCCAAATCAGTACTGTTCTGCTTTCAACATAGGCGGTCTTAACCGTTTTTTGTGCCCTTTCCAGCAAGACTCTCACACAAGCATAATTAAATTTTTCCCTTCGTTCACATGTGTGGCGCCTCTTTAAAAAAAAGTTTTTTTATAAATTAAATACGATTTTCGCCTTACCACGGTTACAATTAAGGGTTTTGTATGACGCCACTTTTAAAAGCACACAAGTGCACAGCGCGGCGCGAGCGTGCTCATTATTTAGCGCAAGTAAGCAGTGCTGCCAACACCGAATACAGTGTGCAGCACTATCTAACAATGACGTCGACGCGAACAACACAATGTCTCGGAACTTTGATGATATGATAATATTATGTGCACATAATGTATGCAGTTGCCTTTCATCACACGTCATCATGAATTCAATGAGTAGGTTGTACAGGGAAGGTAAATCTATGTATACCTACATTATTATGTATGTACTTTGTGTCTCTGATCGGATGTAGCATAGTGTTCACAGTGTATTGTAATCGATTGACCGATTTTAGCTACATTGACCGTTTTACATGACATGGACGCGAAAAGGGTCGTCTTTAACCTATTGGAGGGGTCAGAGGCACTTCCGTGGCCCTGAATCCATTATCCTTATGGTCCATCCATCTTGTGTCCCCGTTCATAATTTTGTTGTGTTTGTAGTACCTATTACATTTAGTTAGAATTAAATTTTAGTGTAGGTAGTGGCTGAATATACAAAAGTGTAAAAGCCAAAGGTTTATATTAAAGAAAAACCTATTGGAGGCCCTGGGCACATTACAATAATGGGGCCCCTATGACCTTGACAGAGCACTATTTTGTTAGAATAGACAAAAAAAATAGATAAGCAAGGTTTTAGATTTATTTTTATTTCTTTACAGTCACATTAAGTAAATAGATAATATAATCCACACAAGTAATTCTTTTAGCATTCACAGACTTATGCTTAAAAATCAATGTTGACTGAAGAGGTACCCTTCTAAATTTGAGATGGGCAAAATCGTTAATCACTTCTTCAAATTCTATGTTTTTGAGCATATTCTATGAACATCAGCAACAAACTGATTAATCTCTCTTGAAGCATTGTCATTGATTTTTTTTTATATATTTAAATTTACCTAAACATGCTGAAATCGGAAAGCCTGATTTTCAGGCAAAAGTAGAGTAGCTTCGCGCATGCAAAAGCTAATAAGCAAATAGGTATTGTAGTCAGTCATTGTCGTTTGATTATTTTCGAAATAAATATGTTTTTGGTAATAAATATCGGTTACCGTTTGGTGATCTGGCAGGAATAGGGGGCCCCTATCAATCTCGGAGCCCTGGACACGTGCCCGGAGTGCCCAGTGGGAAAGAGAGGCTTGGACGCGAATGGTTAGCACTAGGGCTTCTAATATCCATGGGAAAGTTATCATTTTAACAATGTCAAACGGTTTGCGTCACGCGTGTTAACATATCTACGTTCATGTATGACTATCCAAGCATCCTTTGAGATCTTTTAGAAATAATTGATTATTATTATTATTATGTGAAACGAAACTAACACGTACAATAATTTACACGAGCCAAACACTTTGAAAAGATGACTGAACATTTATAGGCAAAAGACACTTAAAGAACAGTGGAGCAAGAAGTGAAATACTGAGGAAAAGTTGGAGAAGAAACAAACTAATCTATCAGATACCTATTTATAAAGCAGGAATTTAGAAAAACCAATGAAAATTAAGCACGACAATGAAGAAAACGTTGGAAACTGAAAATGCTATTTATTGATGTAGAACAGGTAGAACAATGAAATTTGGAGTGCTAAAATACTGCCCTTTGAGAGATTCATTAAATTAGAAAAAGAAAAATTAGGAACGGGACCATTCCCCAACTATTGGCATTTGATACGTACCTATAGCAAATAAAATTAAATTTCTGTTAATGCGTGTTGTGACGCAAGTAACAACTAGTAACAAACTTTTCCCAAAGAAATGTTTTTTTTTTGTTTTTTTTTTTGGGGACCTTAAGATGCAATTGAATTTTGACCTAAATTAGTGCCATTCCCCACTTGTGTTGGAATGGTGAAATATTCAATGACAAAAGTAATTGCTTGTGAAGCGGTGCTGTAATTTAAAAGGACGACTTATCACATTGCGCTTTTTTGGAGACACGCGGTATGTAGGTTTATGTGCATTTATGTGTACATATTCTGTACCACCAACGCCACCAACAGTCTTTTATATTAAGGATGAGACAATGCAGCATTCAGTTTATCAGTAATTGAAAAAAAAAACAAAAGTAAACCAGACGTGTTAATCTGTTTTACTTTTTTGCTTTATAATAACGTAATTTCTTCAGTTAATTTTATAGTTTTTCAATAAAATGCCAAACATAAAACACATACTAAATTAAAATCGTTAACAAAATAAAATAAGACACCTTGATATTATGGTATGATAAAATTATACCGGATACAAGGCTAAATATAAAAACAATTTTTATTCAGTAGAACATCATTTAATCGTCAACGTTTCAGCAGAAATTCATGGCTTCTTCAGGACCTTAAAATTATTTTATGTTCTTAATTCTATAACTTTTTACTAGACATTTTTAAGGTCCTGAAGAAGGCATGAATTTCTGCCAAAACGTTGACGGTTAAAAGATGTTCTAGTGAATAAAAATTGTTTTTAAATTTAGCCTTGTATCCCGTATAATTTTATTGAAATATTTATTTATTTTAAATTTTTTTTCATAGAAAGGTAATAAAAAGAGTAACTTATCTTGAGCTTGAGGATCAAGACACCTGAGGTCTCTTGTTTTTGGTAAGCTCATTGATATCAGATGTCTAAAATCCTCACTGGATAGATTCTGGTCGCGAGCCGTATTGAAATGGCTTGAGGAACGGATGTGGTTCGCGGGAATTTGACATCACTGCTCTACGTTACTTAAATAACTTACGTACCAAGCGGCAGAAGGTTGGGACGACGTGGTTTTTTTACGCGTCAGCTCTCTAACTACATAGCTTCCGTTGTGTGTCTATACGAACTTTTACCATTCCAACCCACAAGTGGGGAATGGTACTAGTTTAGGTCAAAAATACCTTTCAAAAATTTTACAATATCTTTCCGTTTTGAGGTCCCCCGAATCCAAAAAACATATTTTTGGAAATCTCTGTGCGTCTGTTAGTCTGTGAACACGATACAGGTCAAACGGATGAGCGGATTGAAACCAAACTTTGGGAGGATGTTTGATAAGCAAATATGAAGAGCCTTATTGTTTTTGGGGAAAATCGGCGCATGCGCAGAAGAGATATATGCTAAAACGGTGTTTGTTATATTATAATAATGGTATATTTTTCATAACGGCTTATTATTCTATTTATTTTTTCAAGAAAGTTTTTTTTAAAAAAAATTTTCTAAACTTTATAGATTCGGAAATATTTTGAAAATAAAAAAAAATCAGCCGATCTTTTGTTTTATGGATCTGTCAGAAATAAACTAGTTAGGCATGCTTTGATTAATTTTTACATGACGTGGAACATACTATGTAGGTAACCATGGCAACGAATAGTTAATATCATATTGAATACTAGCCATTACCCGCGTCACCTCACGCGATATCAGAAATTTTATTTTTTTTATTATAATCAAATGTCAACATTTTGGAAGTTGGAATGGTCCCGTCGCCCAATTGGCTGGAATTTTTTTAGTAACAGTTACCTAGTAACTGTTACTGTTTTCGTCCTATTACAATTTTCTAACCTAGAAAATCTGGAAAATAGTGTCCACCTCATCCTTGACATGCGTGCTGACTGTCGCCTACTGACTGAAGTGACGGTTATCATGCGACGTAGCATCAGCCAGGTGACAGAACACGCCGGTTACAACTCCGTAGGCAACAATATGAAATACAACGCGGTAATAGCTTTACTTGTTCTCGCTTTGTTGATTGCGCTAACTTACCGACTACCGTTGCAACCCGTCATCTGCACATTGTGACATTGTCTTGAATTCAGATTTTTGCATCTTAATTAAGAACACAAATGAACCTACGTTCAACAGAAACTACTGGTTTTACCCACATGCTGTTCCAACCATCTGGTTCTGTAACTTTTAATTTATTTACCAAAGTATATATAATATACGCCAAAGTTGCCATTTATAAACGTGAAATATTTATGAACGTGCTTGAGTCGTATTCTAAAGGAATGTGAATGTGCCGGGATAAAATAATAATTTTTATCAATGAAATGATGTTTCAAACAGAAAAACACGATTTTTTAATGAGCATAGGATGGAGTTTATAAACATCTGAGCATTGAAAGTTAACTATTTTATATCGCTCGAGCTATTTTATTAATTGACTTGCGGCCCGGTCCGGCTTCGCTCTGAATTTGTAGATTGCCATCGGTTTTTTCGTCGACTTATGCTGCCAAATTGGTTTCCGCGAAGAGTGCTTTTATTTTAACGCGATAAATATAGCCATATACAGTATGTAAACGCGTAGGGTGCACGTATAGGGAAATTAGCATTGGGAAAAAATACTTGGATCAGAATTAGTCATGACTGCATTAATTGTTATTTCTACTGAATTATCGTGGTAATCTTGAGGATTTCTATTTTATTTTGATTCATTTTTATTTTACTTGGTTTTTTTAATAATAAAAAGCTCTTATAAATCATTATTTTAATTTTTTTGTATAAAAATAAAACAAAAAAACAACTCCATCTGTTTGGAAACATTTCATTCAAAAATTGTCTGACTGGTATGACGTATGCGCGTTGGTAAATCAGTGACCCAATGTCTTTAGGTTCAACACGAATAGGCGGAGATATTTGATCCATTTTTAAGTATTTTTGGGAATTTAATGTCCAATTAATAAAAAAAGTCCGATTATGTTGTAATCATTTGAATATTTTCTTCGGTAGTATACACATTCATTTTGCAAAAGAATATTTTCTGTCAAATTGAAAAACAAGATTTCAAGGCTCACTCTGATCTAGTCATTTTTTCCCAATGTTAATTTTCCTATATGCACTTTACGTGTTTACATACTGTATATATGTCCATCCTGAACGTCCATTCCAAATACCAGTGAAAAAAAATTTGAAATCGGATGAGTAGTTTCGGAGATTACCCTCGACATACACACAAATTCACAAAATTCGCACTCTCTCTTTATAATATTAGTATAAATATACATGAAATAAACATGATTTAATAATATATTATTATTTCTTTCCAGATTAGGAGTCACGACATGTACCGGTGTGAGTCTAGAGATGGAGGAACAAATTATTCGTGTTTTATCAAATCATGTGTGCTATTGGAGATATCAAATACAATTATTAATTCTAAGAAAAATGTACAAAATTCTGGACTTACAAATGCATTATTGAAAGTTGTTGACACTTACCTGAAACAAAAAAAAAAAGAAAAATTAAAAAAGAGAATAAAATAACACACTTTAATTTCAGGAGGAACCTTATGTAATAATCAAATCTTTGATTAACGTCTGATTAGAACTCTTCAATAAATAAAATTATCGTCCAATTTTTCAGACAATATATTAACAAAAAAATATATAATTAATACATTAACGTTTCGATCCAAATCGGGATCGAAACGTTAATGTATTAATTATATTTTGTTAATATATTGTCTGAAAAATTGGTCGATAATTTTATTTATTGAAGAACTTATGTATTTTTAATCATTTACACGTCTGATGTTCACAATATTCATAATTATGTAAAGTTTTTTTTAGAATCTGTCTCGAACTTATCATTAATAATTACATAATACTGCACACGCGCACTACTGGCGTCCAAGTTTTTAATTTCTAACTCATAAAACATGCGTGGGATGAGACGCTTAAACAGCCTGTGCATAAGTTCGCTATTTTTGGGCCCGAAATCGGTGTTTTTTTTAAGTTAAAGCTTTTTAAGCCCTTTTAAGCACGTTTGCATAAATTTAAACTAACGGAACCCACGACCTTTGCACCGCTGAGCTTGCTAGCCGGAAGTTTCGTTATCATATATATTAATACGCTAAGGTTAAAGATGTTTGCCTCCCTTTTTAGAAAAAACCTCACAATTTCTCCACATATTTTATATATCATTTTACAGATAATTGCTTGCTCTACTGACATCGAAACTAAAAAATTTATTGTTGCTTTTGTTTTTGTAAATTAATTAAAATACAGCAACGCTGAACAACGTCTGCCATCTGACGGCTTTAATTTTGAAACAACGTCAACACTTCGATCTGTCATCTGACCTTCATATTGTAATACAACAGACACAATACTGCATACTGCCATCTGACGGCTTTAATCTTGAAACAGCGAGCAACGCTGAACAACGTCACAGCAATGCTGCATGATGCCATCTGCCGGCTTAGCTCAACGCTTTTGCTACTTGCGCCTCTATATGACAATTTTAGAAAAATATTTCTTCGATCTGTCATCTGAGCTTCATATTGTAATACAACAAAAAGAAGAACGTTATAAGCAGTGTGCAAAATTAGAAACGAATTGAATACCTGCAATCATATTTAAAAAATAATTTTGTAAAGTGATAATTATTATACTTATTTAGTGCGAATAATACGCGCAGGTCACACTAGTAGTACATATTAAACTATAAAAAAAACGTTCTTCCCTTTCTGTCTGAAATACGTGGTAAGAGAACTAATAACGCGAGTATTAAAAAAACGTAGGTATGTTTGATAAATATTCGATGAATAATTTGTGATTGGGAGTTTTTTTTATCCAAACGTGTGACTTTAAGATTATATTTCCATCAAAAAGTTTTATCCTTAAGAGATTAGTAAAGTTTTCTGATAGCTCTGTCGATAAAAACAAATCGCGGGACAAGCGAAGTGAGTTCTGTTCGCTAACTTCACTCGACACAAAGAGACAGAAGCAGAACTGATGTTATTATTAATGAAGTCGACAGCAGACAGTTTTTATATTATCTACAGAAACGACTCCCTTTTTTTTTTTTGGAATTTTCAAACTGTATTTTCAATACCAAGAAATTTAAATTTAAAAACTTTTCCTTTCATACACTTGATTACACAAAATTATATTAACTTTTATAATAGCCTTACACAAAACTGTATTTAAATTTGCGTACAGAATAAAAAAAATTTTAAAAAAACCTGACAAGCTTGCAAGTTCTCGGGACATCAATGCATGTACAAAAATATTAACGAATCGGTGAAAAATATAGTGTGCTAGGGGTTTGTTTTATCCATTTTTGTAAAATACGAACGATTTATTTAGATTATAATTTACTTTCATTTCTAATTGACTTTTTTATTATTTATTTATTTTTCAGTGACTTTCTATAATTATTTATTCAGTTATTTAATTATTATTATTTTTAAGGACGTAGTCCTATGTTCAGGCTCGTTTTCAACCGTTATTTCAGAATTTTTTTTTAATACCAAAATAATGTACGATGTTTTCAATTTTGTTACATGTTTTTATTGATATCGTAAACTAAAAAAAAAATTTTTTTTTGCTTAATTTTACGCCATTTTATAATTGTTTTTTTAACCTAAAGTAGACAACTTTAAATGGAGGTAGGTGGGTAGCGCGGGTGATAACGTCACTTGGAGTCAACTGAATTATAAAAATTAAATTGGTTATTGTTTCGTAGGCTTGTGGCTCTATCCCGTACTAGAAATAAACATTTTTATTGAAAAATAACAAAATGGCGGGTTTTAGAAAAAAAAACAACGAGAAAATCGTGATTTGTTCGTTGAAAATCGGTTAAAAAAATAGAAATAATTTTTATAATTAAGTACCTAATTCTAGTACCGGACGGAGCTATTGTTGTGTAGAACACCCTGTGCAAAACTGAAAGCATTCGGTTGTATACAATTGTTTCAATTACCCGCGCCGCTGAGAAAAACGTAGTTTTGAGAAAAACGCGTTTAAAGTTTTAATTTCAGATTTCTTACAAAAAAATAAAAATGAATATTTACACCAATCAGCTATGCTTGGTGTCTATTAAACCTTCCGTTTCTTCAAAGGCATCGTTTTCTGTTAATTTGTTTGCTCTACTCTGCGAGAGTATAAGGGTAACGTGATAACAATTGAGAGGTAAGAGCAGGTAAGAGTCTTACCGTAAGACCGTTGCTGCTCTCGACTATATGCTATAGCTTTGTATAAATATTTAATATTTCGGTCTAAAATTTTTACAGTATTTTCTCAATATATTATATATACTTACTAAAAATGTAAAAAAAATAAATTCGTTTTTTCAAAACCCGAACACCAGACTACTCTTAAATGCTATTATTATGATATATATTATATATACTCTAAGTCTAGTCTGTACCCTATATAATATTATTAAAGTCTATGAACTCGGGGATCAAAATTTGTCGTAAAATTTTGAAAAGTAAATTCTTCACTTGTGGAGTTGATACAGTATTAAATATATTTACATAAAAAAGTATGGTTTTTTATATACAAATACAACTCTTATTTTTATATAGCCAAATACAATATACAGAATGACTTTTAAGTTGATTCTTTTTCAGCGTGTAGAAATCAAATAGACGAACAAATATTGCAAGTAACTTTTTTATCAAAACACAAAAATGAAAGAGAAACGAGCTTTTAGAGTTTTATTAAATTTTATCAAATTTTGAGGTCGGCCCTGGCGTTATGTTATGTCACTATGGAAATATGTCATTATCACAGAAATTGTTCGAAGTTGTCCCCGTTTTGTTGGACACAAAGACGCGTGCGTCGTATAGCCATGCTTCTGTACATGCTTGTAGTAGCGATAACGGCCTTTCGTGAATTATTTGGGAAGCATTTCCGATTCGTTCTATCTACGCGTGTGTTAACCGGGCTTTTAAGTTATTTAAATAAAATCTAAAAAAATTAATTAAACCTTGAACGACTGTTTCTCTCTTATTTTTCAGTTTTGATAAAAAAATTACTTAAAATATTTGTTCGTCTATTTGATTTCTACACGCTGTTAAAAAAGAAGAATCAACTTAAAAATCATTCTGTATAAACCCACTATTTTTTTTTTTTATTAATTTATTATTTGATTACGTTGAAACCGCTGGGCCCACCCAGTTTCGCTAGTGGGTTAGATTAAACAACATAAAATCGGTTTTTTATATTTTAAACAAATATATTTTCAATTAGTATATTACAAAAATAGGGACACAATATAAGATAGTACAAAATAATATTAGTTCCTGGAACTTTCAAGGAATCGGGCGAGGTGAAGCCTCGCTAGACAAGTAGCTAAAACAAGTAGCTAATTCAACAAACACCACACCCTGTTGTCAAGAATTCTGACAGTAATTTTCGTCCGTTCTTGGCAATGCAAGTTTTAAATTTAATTAATAAGCCACAATTTATCAATCAAAAATCAAAAATAGATACTTAGTAAAGATATATTAAATTGGAAATACTGATGATTAATAGAAAATAATGTATTCTGTTACAAGCAATTCGTGAAGCGACCGGTCTATTGTAATTCAGTTCAAGAAGTGATTTTATAAATTTATAAATTTTAGACAAAAATCTGTAAAAATGGAGATTATACTCGTATAACAAATTGAGTTAATTAAGTAATAATACCAAAAGTACATTTTTAAAGATGAAATGAGCTGCTTGCAAACAAAATACACTATCGTTAAAAAAAACAATTATTTATGTTGAAATAAAGGGAAATTAATATTGGAGGCTATACTATGAAAAACGCCTCATGTATAACATATTAAATTAAATTTTTCATATGTGTTACGTTTCATATTGTGTTCCATTAGAATTACAATGAAAAAAGAAAAAAGCATGTCAGAGAAAAATTTAATAAATAACATATTATGACCTCTATATTAGAAAATCGAGGGAGGGCAAGTTATCAGTAACTTGTATCAATACGGCGCGGCGGTGTGGTCAAACAACTCTATAAATTGCACACCATTTCCCATTTATCAACAAACTAAGATAATACACTGGAATAGAACACGGCGTTCTAATTATTAAGTTTTTGTTTGAGAGTTCCGGAAAATAATTTTCTCTGAGCGCTTCTTTCTTACTGATTTTGTACTGATAATATGCACCGCCTACTTTAAACTATCGGGTGACAAACAAAAAATCATACATACTGGGTGTTAGAAAAGTCCCGGAACCCCGAAAAATCTCGCAGACGATGCATGGAATAAAAAAACGTGAAAACACGTAAAAAATATTTTTTTGAGAGCTATTTAATGACACCACACATGACCCCCCACCCCCCTCCCAGCGAGTAGGGCAACTTTGCAATTTTAAATGAAAACCCCTATTTTTTATTGCAGATTCGGATTTTACTACAAAAAAACGTTAGTTTTACTTGAACTTTTTTTGTTTATCCGTGACACATGTCGCGGTAATCGCGAAAAATAAAAAAAAAACTTGAGTTCCTGCCTCTACACAAATTGAAAGAAACTGAACATAACTATAGGTAATTGACTTTTCTATTTTTTTTTATTTTTCGCGGATAAACGAAAAAGAGTTCAAGTAAAATTTACGTTTGGATCTTCTTCAGATTTTTAGATCAGTTCTGAAGAAAATCCGGACCGAAACATTAATGTATTGAATTTATATAGTTTTTGTTGATATATTTGTCTGAAAAAATAGTCGATAATTTTATTTATTCAACACGCGTGTGTAATATGTAATTTTGGGGCACTGCTAAATTCGGGAGAAATAATAAATTACTTCATGTGGACGCGTAGAGTGCTAATAATGAGCCGTACTGTGCGATAATGAATTTTCTGAACCAATAGGAGGAACGCAGTATAGCAAGCCCAAGCCGTACAATAATGAAAAAAAACTGCACAGCTTCTGGACCAATAGGAACGTGGTAGGCGGTATTGTATATATGAAAACAGCATCGCAATTCAGTAAAAGTCAGGGCCATCTTGTGTGCATCGAGGGCGGTGGGTACGTCAATCAATGAAGTGATTTATTTTTTTCCCTCTTTTATCAGGGCCCCGATTACATATTACTCGTGCTAGTTGAATAAAATATTATGTGCGACCATTGATCGAAGGAGAATATTCCACTCGCGTGCGTGTTACCGCACTCGCTACGCTCGTGCGGCAAATTTCACGCTCATGGAATCTTCTCCTTCTCTCACTAGTCGCACAATATACTATTATTGAAGAGTTCTAATCAGACGTTAATCAAACATTTGAATAATGTCTATATAATTAACAAGTAATATTTTCAATTTTGGTGACCATCACGGTTTCTCATTTGACTTCCTACCAAATCTCTCTGTCAGCCTCATCTGATCACAAATACGAGACGTTTTTTTTCTACGTACAATTGACACGAACAGGACAAAGTGTAACCTATATTATAGTATAGTGGCTATCTATTTCCCTTGTAGCCAATGTCCACTGGGAGATATTAACATGTTCACCTTTATTGAAAGGGGACGCTTATGGCACCTGATGCCACATAGAACACCGCCATATACAAGGCACGTACTGCAGACATGCAACCTAACCGAAACAGAAACAAGGCTGTGGCCAAACTAGTTGCAGTTGTGTGTCAGTTCCATATACTTTTATTCTATACTGAGCATAGGAATAAAATCGCGATCGAACTATTAGGGTGCAAGCATATACTTTTGTCTTTTTTACGCCGTAAGCACTGGCGTATCCAGGAGGGCAAAACAAGCACGCAGGAGACCCGGTTTAAGAAATTTATAATTTGCCCCCTCCAAGGCCAAAATCTAGGTACGCCCATGTTAACGTCATAGAAAAAGACAAGGTTTTTGGAAACAGAAATACTTTATTCTGCTTGAATGCAAGTACATCAACCAATCTTATCATCGGAAAAATCAGGGAATTACATCGAAGAAAGAGACGCAGATATATTTTCGATACGCTTTGTTGCGTTCACTCAACGCACATTGAGTAGATAGGCAAACATTTATATATAGGTAATGAATAGATATATGGTCAGTTCTATTCACCAAAACTTTACGTGGTGTGGATAAAATTAGAAAAGCATCAATAATAGCATGGTTGCAGAACTTGCAGAACGCATTGTCAGAAAATCTAGTTTGACAGTGACCTTAGTTGTGATTTTATTTTAACTGATTTTGATTGTAACAATTACAATAATTCTATATATAATAGCGGTCCGTCCCGGTTTCACTCGGGTATAATTCTACAAAATGTATTTTGTTTGCGGTCCGACGTCTAAACTAATAGCATTGTCCAAATTCTACCAGATTTGCTTCTGAACTAATAACTTTGAGCGAATTCTATCAGATGTCGCTACTTGGTACTAAAACAATTTTTTTTGTTTGCTTCTGAACTAATAGCTTTGAGTAAATTCTATCAGATGTTTGCTGAAGATGAGAGCATAGCTCCCGAAATGTACATCCGCTAATAAAACTGTTGTGGTAAGAAGTAACTATTCTATATTTTTTATTTTTGTTTCAACCACAGTGCTCTTAATATTTGTACACAGAAAGAATTTGTTTTAAGAACTAAAATACCCTTCACTTTACGCAGCGCCGTACCATGAATAAACTAACTCGCTAACTACGACAGTAAACTAACTCTTTAATGATCTGCTTTATTCAAATAGTTAATTTATTCATTTTAAAATAATCTGTTATTTATAATAAAATTTATTTATTAGATGTGCGTCTTAGGAAATAAAATGTTTAAGATATAAATCGTTCAAGGCTTATTTTGATTATTATATTTGTTAAGGCACTCACGTGCTTACAACTCACTCTCTCTCTCTCGTAATGCTCCACACTATTCCAGTGTAAGGTTTCAAGGTAAATCGGGAATTGATTATTAAACAGTTTGACTTGTATTTAGAGAATAAAGTTCAGTATAAAATACATGTTAAAAATGTTTGCATAATTCAGTTAAAGTTTTATATTGTGCCCTATCAGTGATTTATAATCCGTGTCTAAAACACCCTCAGTCTATAATCCGTATCGTGTAAGTGTGACCCCTCATTATTACAGGTACAGTCTCTGCTACAACTCCGAATACAAAGACAGCACACATATACATATTATACCGCTAGTGCTGTCTGGTGACCTGACCGGTGATTAATTCATACGATCGGCGAATGGTCTCTTTAACTCGTCCATATATATTACACCCTCCAGCTTGTAAATGACTCCCTCAATATCGTCATTCCCTATCCATTGAATCCTTATATACAGGATGCCGGTTTTATGTTGCGCAAATACCGCAGTAGACACGACGGTGCAACCTAAAGCTGCGATCGGCAAAACTGCACTGTCGGCTTCGTTATCAGGCCGAATACGTTGTCGATCGTTACCCGCGCGCTGTCGGTCTACATCCGAACCGACTTGCCCAGTGGAGACGCGTTTCGGCTCAAATACCAGTCGGGATTTGGTATTATTTTGTAGTAACCAAAATGACATCTTCCTCACTACGCACCTTGTCGAAACCGAATACCGAACGCGACTGAAAAAAATTCTAGCCAATTGGGCGACGGGACTTTCCAACTTCAAAAATGTTAGCATTTGATTATAATAAAGAAAATAAAATTTCTGATATCGCGTGAGGTGACGCGGGTAATGGCTAGTATTCAATATGATTAACTATTGCCATGGTTATCTACATAATATGTTCCACGTAATGTAAAAATTAATCAAAACATGCCTAATTAGTTTATATCTGACATCCATGAAACAAAAGAGCGGTTGATTTATTTTTATTTTCAAAATATTTCCGAAACTATAAAGTTTAGAAAAAAATGTTTTAATAAAACTTTCTTTAAAAAATAAATAAAATAATAAGCCGTTATGAAAAGTATACCATTATTATATAACAAAGACCGTTTTAGCATGTATCTCTTCTGCGTATGCGCCGATTTTCCCCAAAAACAATAGGGCTCTTCATATTTGCATACCAAACATCCTCCCAAAATTTGGTTTCAATCCGCGCATCCGTTTGACCTGTATCGTGTTCACAGACAAACAGACTAACAGACGCACAGAGTTTTTTCCAAAAATATGTTTTTTGGATTCGGGGGACCTCAAAACGGAAAGATATTGTAAAATTTTTGAAAAGTGATTTTTACCTAAGCTAGTACCATTCCCCACTTGTGAGTGGAATTGTAAAAATGTATGTGGACGTATACCGATTTCGAAGTGGCCATTCGGCTTTTTCACTCGGTATTCAAACGTCAAAATATTCAACAAAAAGAGCAAGGAGTATAGTGCAGTGTATATTTATTCTTTAACTAACTCTTCTATCTGATAATTTGCTTTGTGAATTGAAAGTAAATTTTATTCTATAACGAATGTTCTAAGATTAGTAACTTCTATCTTTAATAGTGTTCAGTGAATATGAGCATAAGAGGAAATGAGACTAATTCGGCCGACACACATACCCAGTAATATTCGGCACTCGGTTATTCGAAATAACTTGTACTCAGCGCACCTCGGGTTATTATTTAACCGCCACAGTATAAGAGCCAACGTCAGTATTCAATGAACGAACTGTTATCGTCTTATAAACGTGTATGACATAACATCATGAATGCGTGGTTCGTGGATCGATATTTTCACTCCTTACATACTAGAGGAAGCTTTAGATCCGTGTTCACCTGCGTGATATTGAAACGTGTATAGTGAACCAAGTCTGTAAAAACAACGACTCTGATTAAAGGGGGCGTTCACAAATTACGTGAGGCAAATTTAGCGATTTTTTTATCCCCCCTTCCCCCTTGGTGAGATGCCATGATATTTTGCTTGACGAACCCCCCCTCCTCCCTCTAATATCACGTCAGATTTTTCAAAATGCGTATTTTTAATGTTTATACGTAAATCTGTGCTTGATTGCGTTCGATTTATTCAAAGAAACATAATTTGCTTAATTCTTTTTATTAATTAAAATTAGTATTTTAAAGACTTCTTAAAAACGTAGTTTAGAATCATAGAAACATATTATTAACCGCGATAAATATTATTGCATATGATTTAGCCAGATTTTAGTGGAGAAATATTTTTTATTTAATAACCCAGTTTTCTCGCAATTTTACGCTGTTTCTTGCGCAAAAAAATACGTGATATTTGCCGAGACCCTCTCTCCCCACGTGAGATTGAGTGAGGTTCGGCCCCAAAGATGATTGCGAAATGAGTATTCACATCATCTTTGTACAAACAGTTTTCGTATCTTCAGCAAGAGCAAAATTTAACTACACCATATCATGTAGACAACACTTTAAAGTACTTACTCAAGATAAAAAAATATTAGTTTGAATGTTTTATCTTTTTCCAGTTTAATATTTACAAAAAACAATTCAGCGAAAGAAAATCTTTTACTGACAAAAATACAGAGATTTGTATATTTTTTCAATATGAAGAAATATAATTACATATTTGTATGAGTACCTACTTCAAATGCTAAGGTAATATTTTTTGTAAAGTTTGAATATATTGTTTTTTATATTGTATCAAAGACGTTAAATATAGAAATGGACCTTACATTTTTATTTATTAATAATAGCCGTAACCCGCAGCTTCGCATGCGATTGAAGCGAAACACAGATGCATTCCCATTATTTGGCATAGTTACTCCTTTCTCGACGTAAACCCCCCTAATTTATTTCAAAATTGATGACATTTACATGATCAACGACCTGACAAACCTTGAAAACAACACCAGTGTTATTTTTAGATTATTTACCTCTTTTCACCCTCTAAACGGGTTGTTTTTGAAAAAGCATGAAACGTGTTTATTTACTTGTTGACAGGAGTAATAGTTGATACATTTATCATATGATTTCTCCATGCAAATTTGGAACCTCCGTTAGACCCTTTTAGAGGTTGAATTTTCCAAAATCCATTCTTAGCGGATGCCTACGTCATAATAACTGTCTGTATGCCAAATATTAGCCCAGTCCGTCCACTGGTTTGAACTGTGCGTTGATAGATCAGTCAGTCAGTCAGTCACGGTTTCCTTTTATATATTTAGAGATGTAGTGATGACAACATTCAATATTAGAGAGAAGCACCAAAATATTGAAAAAATAATTATTATTTTTTCAATATTTCGATATTAATAACTTTGAACGAATTTTATAAAAAAACTAATTAGAAACTAAATATTAATTATTTTTTAGATCAGTTCTAAAGAAGGTCTAAATCCGGATCGAAACGTTAATGTATTAATTATATATTTTTTTGTTAATATATTGTCTGAAAAATTGGACGATAATTTTATTTATTGGAGAGTTCTAATCAGACGTTAATCAAAGATTTGAACAGGTGTGCAGTTTTGAAGGATATAAAAACAACAATTAATGAGGTTTATAAATCTTATATTGTTGATAAAAATATATTTTAGATTTGTTTAATCAAATTTTACAGATAAAAACTTTGTCAAAAACATATTCTACACCAAATCTAAAATGTCGTATTTACTTACCGGTAAAATGACAGGTTGGGAAAATTATTTCGTGATTTCTTATATAAAACCTTTCTATTATTTATTTGATGTTAATATAAAAAATCCTTCAAATTTCGATTATACAAAAAACATTTTATGTGTTCAAATCTATATATTGCTCAGCTAGAGTATCGTATTATTTTTAACGAGGACAATATTTATGTTTTAATACAATATTTTGTTTATCTCACTTGAAAGATTCTTGTACTGGAAGGAAACTTTCAGTAGTCATTTCTGAATACATTTTTATATTCACGTCAGTTATGTAACATGTTTTTGTTGTAACTCTGTTATATAAAAAGTTTATCTCGGAGCTCTTTCATATTTACAAAAACAAAACAATTTTTGAAGAGTACATTATTATTGTACATACATAATACAACACAACCACTTAGTTGAATTTTTGTTTGCATCATTTTCTGACCATTTTATAAAATCGTTGAATAAATACATAAATACGCGAATTTTTAACAGTATGTGAATAAAAACTAGTAAAAATAACACTAACACTTTAACATATTAAAAATATCCGTTCAATTACTTTACCTATAAATTCGCTGATCGGATTAGCAATAAAATAAGTAGAACAGGAGTTCTTATTGAGACAAACATATCATTAAAATCGGTGCATTTTCGCAGAGGAGTGATTTCTGAACGAAAGATATTCCACAGACAAACAACTGTTCTTTTCTTACGTTTTGGGGATAGTAAAATTAAGGCCGCTGCACACGAGGCTAGAAACGCTGCTAAATTCCTTGCTAGATTTGCTTACTAGTTTTCTTGATTGCTGTTATGTGCTCGCTTCATACGAGACGTCTTTTCAAGCTAGTTTTGTGAATAAATCGGGTGCGCGCGCAGTGACTGTTCAAATATAAACACAGAGCAAAACGTGTCTGTTGTCTGACTCTGCAGAGCTGAATGACGCCATGTTGGTTTGTGGGCATTTATTCAAGTCGTCTACGTGACAAGATACTGCTTCCTGACTGGTTCTTGCTCATATCTAGCAGCGGACCTAGCAAGGAAAAGAGCCCCTGTTCTAATTTTAAAACCTATCTTGTGAGATAGCAGGCGAGCCCGCAGTGACGTCATTTGCAGCTTCGTACCCAGCCTACCGGCCAGCAGAACTCCAAGCAGTGTTTTTAGTCTCGTGTGCAGCTGCCTTTAGAATCTGTGTTTATCTCGGAAAGCTTTTTCGATTCTAACTTTGCAATTTCTTACCAGAGATAGAAGTACTAAAAAAATAGTTATGAAATAGTACCTACATATTTTATATAAAGAATTTCACAGAACAATACATTTCAACAAGCTATTGTCTCGATGTCTAGTCTTATTTAGATGATAAAATTACACTATTGAAAATGACAGCGATGTACGTAGCAATTAAAAATACTTTTAAGTTGTCTATGAAGCATATTTAAACAACTCTATTAGGACTATGAATCTCTAAAAGCCACCGATCTTTAAATATTAAAATAAAATTACTGGGAGAAATTGATTTATAACATCAGAAAAATTTCCAGCCAATTGGGCGACGCACGGGGACATTCCAACTTCAAAAATGTTGACATTTGATTATAATAAAAAAAATAAATTTTCTGATATCGTGTGAGGTGACGCGGGTAATGGCTAGTATTCAATATGATATTTGCTATTAGTTGCCATGGTTACCTACATTTAATAAAAGCATGCCGAACTAGTTTATTTCTGACAGATCCATAAAACAAAAGAACGGCTGATTTTTTTTTATTTTCAAAATATTTCCGAAACTATAAAGTTTAAAAAAAAAATAAACAAAACTTTCTTGAAAAAATAAATAGAACAATAAGCCGTTATGAAAAGTATACCATTATTATATAAAAAACATCGTTATAGCATATATCTCTTCTGCGCATACGCCGATTTTCTCCAAAAACACTAGGGCTCTTCATATTTGCATACCAAACATCCTCCCAAAATTTGGTTTCAATCCGCTCATCCGTTTGACCTGTATCGTGTTCACAGACTAACAGAAGCACAAAGTTTTTCCAAAAATATTTTTTTTGGATTCGGGGGACCTCAAAACGAAAAGATATTGTAAAATTTTTGAAAAGTGATTTTTGACCTAAACTAGTACCATTCTCCAATTGTGGGTTGGTAAACATTAAATACCTATACTTTCATTTTTTGTCTTAAAATACAAAATTCAAGCTATTTATAAAAACTAGCGAATAATTAATCTTAGTTAAAAAATAAGTTTTGGCACGAACTCCTATAAAACATCTGCTTTTCATGCCTGCAAACCCGTTTCATACTAGTGCGTAAAAAAACCGATCATACCAATCCAACAGTAATTTCCAAAAGCGATCTCTCATTTACCGTTTAATTCAATAAGTTGAACAGAGATAGCATGCGACATGAAGCAGACGTAGTTTTCGTAAACTACTCAGAATAAATTCAATATGGCCACATACACAGAATATGACAGCTGTCAGGCAGATTATTATGAAGTGAAAGTCAGCTATTTTGTACGAGATACGTGCAAAAAATGTAGTATGTATCCCCGGACATATGGCTGTTAAACTCGCTAGTCACTCGTTTTAACAGTAATAACTGCACTCACGGTCTAAACTCATAAACTATACTTATTACCTGATGTACATTCCGTACTTTTTATGATGACAATCATAAATTGCGGTTTTTATTGTAACATCTACGATAATAATTCATTCTTAGTAATTGTCTCTTATATGTTCTAATTGCAAAATATTTTGTTTTACGAGAAAGCAGCAATTAATATTATTTCAAAGACAAGTGGATAATCAAAGCCGTCTGACATTCCTCAGTAAATTGCGCAAATACTACAGGTAAAATTGTGTCTCAGACGAAGTTGATTACAGAGCCGTAATTTAAAATAAAGCTCTGCCCCATTTTGTGAATTTTAGAACTCTTATCTGATATGTAAAAAGTCTTGCAACTTGGTTTTCACCTTCTTTCAAATGTTTTATAGGCGTGAAAAGTAGACAAATTTCTATCGCTTATATTTCATTTACATCGAGTGCCCCACGCTTTTAAGCGTTACAGAAATAGTATATTACACATCTAGGGAAGTAAAGTAAGAAATGTCTAAGATCACATATAAAGATGTGATCTTAGGCTTTCTTACTTTACTTCCCGTGGTGTGTATACTATTTTTTTGCTCGACGTAGGCAAGAAGAGGCAACTTCGTTTAGCGCAGCGGGACGAAAGTTGACGCTTTCTGCCCGTCGAGCAAAAAAATATATTTTTTACTTTTTAGTGCTTAGTATAAGCGTGTCTTTTTAATATATTTTTTTGGCATAAAGTAGAGTTGATCCAATAAAATGTTACGATGAAGGAAGGTTTTGGTTGAGGATCATAAATAAATAAGCTTTACCAATGGCCACTAGCGAAACATTGGTAAAGCTTATTTATTTATGATCCTCAACCAAAACCTTCCTTCATCGTAATATTTTTTTGGCTTATTATTTTCTAAGCAACTAACAACTTAAAGGTCAACTGACTATTTGCAACTAAATAAATAACTTGGTAGCGATTAAATATTTTGGCAATAATTATATTAGATGAGCAACTAAATAATGGCTGCTACTTTAAGGTAGTGCACATATTAAACAAGTCAATTGAAATCATAGGTGAGGTGCTATAAATAATGACATGGCGACTAATATTAACAGTGGGGTGACAAAGACTGTATAATAGACATGGGAAAAGTCGTTACTATGAGATCACAGTGACTGTTATTCCGGTTACACAAAAATCACAGTGAAAAATCATCGTGACTTTGTCACGTCGATCACTCACATCACAATAAATGTTTCCTAGTTTTTAGGATTTTTTAGTTGATTATCGTTACAGTTGTCACTCCGATCACGAATACACCATTTAGTAATAGGTTGTCATCTGATACGGCGTTACTTGTCTGTTATGATGTTTAGATGCAAAGATATAGTTAATTAAAAATAACCTTCACACTTGTACAGGCTTAGGACTGTCGCATTTGATAACATAACGTAAATATTCTTTTTTTCATGGGGAAACGGCAATCAATGCAAGGTTTTTTGCGATGACATGGAACGACATACGTTACTTTGAAACATAGATCTATTGGAACTTGGAGCGAGCGTCGTGACTGCGGTGACATGAAACGACATACGTTACTTTGGAACGTAGATCTATTGGAACTTGGAGCGACCGTCGTGACTATGCGGTGACATGAAACGACATACGTTACTTTGGAACGTAGATATCTCGTCAGATCATAGTGTCATGTTTGAGCGACAGTGACTGCGGTGACATGGAACGACATACGTTACTTTGGAACGTAGATATCTCTTGACAGATCACAGTGATTATTTTAGACGGCTTGTCACAGTGATTTTTTCATCGTGAAGTTATTTTTTCCCCAACTCTACTGTATAATAACAACTAGTAAAACGGGGAGGGTGTTGGGGGGGGGGGAGTTCTTTAAAATACAATTACGAGGTCGTGTCGATGCGATGACGTTTTTATATTACAATTCTGAATATTATTTCTTTGTTTATTATTTGATTATAACTTTAAAGATATATAACAGAATCTCAATTGTATAATTTAGGAATGCCAATTTTATATTTTTTATCCGCCGTCAAATTTCCACTTAACAATAAATTCAATTACCAAAACAAAAACTCGATGCCAATTTAAATTAAAACAAAGCGTATAAATGATTAATAAGCTGCTACTTTTTATTTAATACTATCTTCCCCAGTAGCTGCCAACCTACTATTTTTTTTTAATCCCCAATTCAGATTAATTTGTCGCCGCGTTAAATACAACCTAATTTTTACACGCTTTATATTAACTTCACTTGTAAGTTTGTATGTATGTATGTATGTTTGTAACTTTCATTTGGACTACAGTAAGTGGTTTATATTGCGGTATAATATGCCAGCGCAGTAAGTACACTGGCAGCCGTGCGGTCTAAGGCACGGGTCTTCGCTGACGTCAACTCTCGGCATCACGGGTCGTGGGTTCTAATCCCGTCCACGCCGAAAAAAAAATTGTTTTTTTTTCGGCAAATTTTTGACCATAAATCGAACTAAAAAGTGGAAAATAAATATAGTTTAAAAAAAACTAAAAAACACGCTTTATATCAAACTAAAAAGTGAAAAATAAATATAGTTTAAAAAAACTAAAAAACACGCTTCATATCGAACTAAAAAGTAAAAAAATATTTTTTTTAAAATAAGCTTAAAAAGCGTGGGGCGCTCGATGTACGAAAATGTGGAATAAAGCGCCCCACGCTTTTTAAGCTTATTTTAAAAACAATATTTTTTTACTTTTTAGTTCGATATGAAGCGTGTTTTTTAGTTTTTTTTAAAGTATATTTATTTTTCACTTTTTATTTATTGAGCGTTTTAAATTTTGTCCGGATTACAAGAACATCCGAATTAGTGAAGGTTCGGATTTGCGGAGTTTTACCGTACTCACATAGCAAATCGAAACACTCAGAACTTGGAGTATTAAAGCTCAGCGAAGCTAGACAGCCGTTCAGCCTGCAGCCAGTAGCACTATAGGTAGTGACAATGAGCAATGAGCATACCTAGAGTCCGTTACCGTAAACTCTCTCGGTTGCTTGACTCGCTTTCATTCACATCTGTACAACGCATTCCATTAAACAAACGCTTCTATTGTTATGTAGCGAGCCGCGAAATTGCCACAAAATGATACAATTAAAGGATAACAGTTGTCGTCGTCGTCGTTCTCTTACTTCGGACCTCCTTTCATTTCATTCACTATATAATATATATTCTTACTACAACACTGACCGGGTTCTTGGATTCGCTAAATATGAATCCAATAATTTTATCTAGACGCGCGGCAGCGTGTCAAGCCAAGTTCAACAAAGAAAACGGAAGCAGCAGCCGTGTGTTGTAGCCACTTTTGACCCCTTAATAAGTCAAAATCTATATTTAATATAAACACATGAAATTTGGTTTATTTATTAAAACCCATTAGATTAACTAAAAACCCCATAAATACAGTTCAAACGGTTATTGAGATATTAACGTCTAAAAATCGTCATTTTTATCACTGACTGACTCACTGACATATAGATCAAAAACCTAACCCACTTCCAGATGACCTGGAAAATTGAAATTTAGTGTCCAGCTAGGTAATTGTGTGTACTTATATACAAAGGAAAAAATCAGAAAACATTGATTTCTTAAGATTTGAAATAGTTTCCAGTCAATTGATTTTCGTACCGCATTTCGAAAAAGAAAACTATACAGGAAAAAAGATTATTAATTTTACAAATTACTTTTGAATTATAAATAATAATAATTTTTTACAAAAAGTAATGATATCCCGTCAAAAACATAAATATGAAAAAAGAGAGCCAAGTTCAATAGGTATTAAGAATATTATTTTTATACTATGAAAAATAGGGCCATACATCAATACAAAAATAATTGAGACCTAAAAGGGGGCCAAGTTTTTACTTGGCAAGTCTTCACATATTATATAAACAAGAAATTTAGGTACATATATATATAAGACGTATTATAGTTCTATTAAGGATTTTCAGAAATAAACTAGAAATTGTTTCTCTGTAAACAAAGATAAGGTTTTTTATTTATAACATTTCAAATAATATAACTATTTACACTATATACAATATCTCACCTGTAAACAAAGAAACGACATTTAAAGCTATTTCTATATCACTTCTTGCTTACACTCTTTTTTAACATTAATTATTCTTTATAATTTGTTATAACACTTTTTTTAATATTCTGTCATTTTTATATTATTATTTATTAGTTACCGTGTATTAGTTACCGTGTATCTAGCGACTTAAACAATTACTATATACGACCGCATAAAGCGCGGTAAGATTCAAATTAAAGAAGTATCATTTCTTTACATATATAAATCATAATATAAAACACAAAAACCTGCCAAATGAAAACTTGGCACCCTTTTAGATCTCAGTTATTTTTGTATTGAGATATGGCCCCATTTTTCACAGTATGAAAATAATGTTCTAAACATTGAACTTGGCTTCTTTTTTTCACATTTATGTTTTTGATGGGATAGTCATAGTGCTACTGAAGTTTTTGAAAAATCTGAGCAATCCAATCTGAGTATTCCAATAGATCCAAAACTGGTTTAATCAGTATAGAGGTGGGATCTTTATATTTTACACTTGAGCTATGGGCTGTTTATTTACACCCTTTTTTTGCCATAAAGTGTGGCTGCAGAAAACCAGAAATTTGTCTACTCAAATCAGCATTGTTGTGTACCACTAGTTACCATAGGGCATAGAGATAAGTTAACTGTTCTCTCTCTTAATTGCAGACAACTTTACTGCTCTTTCGCGTACTCTATTGTAATATCTCAATGAAATAAACATTTTCAAAAATGATGCTAAAATTGTTCAGGAGGCTATGAAATTATGGTCCGGGTCCTTAGGTCCTGCCATCCGACCGACGCAAATACACTAATAATAACTCGAAATATCTATGATCCCAAGAAACTATTTCAACATTCGTCTTATAACTAACGTGACCGATAGAAAACACAAGTTTCCCGATAGTCTCAAAATGCACCATTGTTTCGAGAGCACAATAATACAAAACTGTTTTGGCAAGCAACCAACGCATTCAAGTTGCATAATATTATGTCGCCCGTGTAGACTTTAAAGGGTGTGGGACCATAGATAAAATGAAGCGACACGCACTGTGTGTAGTATGCATGTATGTAGTTCCCGCTTACAACACTTACTATTACACAGTCTGTTTACTTTTAGACCCTTTGAACGAACGAAGCTCCGGCATTCGGAACTCGTAGCCGGCGTTGTTGAGAGTTGAAGTTGACGATACGGCAGGAACGCGCCCCATTCTCATGATAGCGTTGTGTTGTTGCCTTAATAATTCAAGCAGGATCGACCACATGTGCTACGCAAGGCATTCGACATTCCAATTTGACTTTTTAAAATCGAACCGAGTAGATTTAACCTTCGTAAGTTTACGAACAATTGCATTGGGGTTTGTCTTGGCAACTTGCGAAATTCAGCAGGATTGTACTATATTTTGTTAATTGTAATCTTTATTACGTTATTAGGGGGAATCAAGGAGGAAGAACATTGGTATAGGGTTTTTTTTTTCGTGGAAGCGCCTTCGAGATACCAAGGTCACTTCCATGCTTTTTTAAATAGAAGCCCGTTTCTTTATATTTTGGAATCTTCTTCTGAAGTAATTCGGTCTTCGCTGAGAGCATATTAAAAATACAGACCTCAACTTTTTTTGGATCAGATAAAAAAAATCTTGAAAACAAGATTTTATTAAAATCTAATAAAACGAAGAAAATAACAAACAAATAAACTACGTAACTACAGGTACTGCATATTATATACTATGTCCACATTCGAATTATTTATATTTTGGAATCTTCTTCTGGGGTAATTCGGTCTTCGCCGAGAGCATATTAAAAATATGGACCTCAGATTTATTTGGATTAGATAATTTTTTTTTTAAAACAAGATTTTATTAAAATCTAATAAAACGAAGAAAATAGTTTAACAAATAAACAAAATCTTTTTATCATTGTTGACCTGATCTAAAAGCTTTTCTAGTGAAGTTTAAATTATGAATATTTTATGAATATATCACGCGACAAGCTTTTAGGTCAAGTCGACAATGATAAAAAGATTTTGTTTATTTATTTACTATTTTCTTCGTTTTATTAGATTTTAATAAAATCTTGTTTAAAAAAAAAAAATTATCTAATCCAAATAAAGCTGAGGTCCGTATTTTTAATATGCTCTCGGCGAAGACCGAATTTCCCCAGAAGAAGATTCTAAAATATAAATAATTCGAATGTGGACATAGTACCTATATAATATGCAGTACTGTAGTTACGTAGTAGACAGGGGTCAAAATCTGTCCTGCAAAATTGATTTCATCAATTATTGACCACGACCGCAGCACCACTAAAAACTAGAGTCATAATAATATACTTCTACCAGCCCACACCGTACTCAATATCATTTGCTTAAATACTAATTTTCGTGTGCTGATCAAAAGATACGACGTGTTTTAGTATCTACCATTACTACGCGAGTATTGTTATTATTTTTATGATATCTGCTTACATTTTTCAACAAACAAGGGTGAATAATACACATGGAATAATATGTATTTTATATACATTCATAATAATTTATGTGTGTTCACGTATAAAAAAATACGTAGTGTCAGCGACGTAATACACCAAAGTTCCAAACTGACAAAGAGACACAGACGCTTTTTTATCAGTCTTTTATTAACTTCACCTTTATTTATGTACCTATTAGTGATGTGCCGGATATCCGTATCCGTATCCGCGGATATCCGAGGAAGAAGGAAGATACGTATCCGTATCCGTTAGTTTTTGGCGGATCTTTTACCTTATTAATTTTCAATTCATAGATGAAATTTTATATACTTATATAGGTGATTAGGTAATAATGAAAAAC
The DNA here is from genome assembly GCA_963575645.1 of Xanthostigma xanthostigma. Classification (NCBI taxonomy): domain Eukaryota; kingdom Metazoa; phylum Arthropoda; class Insecta; order Raphidioptera; family Raphidiidae; genus Xanthostigma; species Xanthostigma xanthostigma. The sequence goes on from OY754467.1 coordinate 13,437,621, forward strand.
TGTTAAATTCCATTCTGATTATTTTTTATTTTTTTAAATCGTATTTGGCACCTTTATATTGCAAACATTTATCGTAGTGAGTACCATACCAATAGTACATAACTCAAAGATACTAAAAAACTATCTTTATAATGAGATATTGCACATCGATCTTTGGAAAGAGACAATCTGTTATGAGAGTTAACTCTTAAAGAGGTCAATAACTTTTTCCCATAACAGATAGTCTTTTTCCAAAGGTCGATGTGAAATACTTACCGCCGCGTACTCTAAGAAAGTTAAGATCCGTATCGGTATCCGCGGAATTTGAAACCAAATATCCGTATTCAGATCTGTATCCGCGGATATACATTTTTAACGATCCGGCACATCACTAGTAGGTACCTTACATGACATGTATGTACTGTGTATTTTGTATAGAACCACGAACTCTATAACCGGGACAGTTCGACTGATATCTGTCGTATGAAGCAATATGGCGTCAGCTACTGGGTAACGCACACAAGTTCATGGCTTACCTATGTGTAGTGTCTGTGAAGTTAAACAACTTTGGTAACTAAGGCAAAAATAGGTGGAAAGAACCCAAGTTTCCTCAGGTAGTGTTAACAGCGCCAGCTCGCGTGCGACAGAAAACGGTCCGTCTCGAAACACAGTAAGTATAGGAAGCTAGGTCTCCTAGTTACAGACTTCGTGTACATATAGAACATTTTTAAGTTTGTAGACATTAATATTTGTGATTAATAATAATAAATAAAAAAAAACAAATGTGCCTGTGAAAATGTAGTTTTGTTGAAAGTGCTTTTAAAATCATTATGGAGGCAACCTTCAATTCCGTTTTTATAGCTTTATGATTAATGTTTTATATCATATTAATTGATCAATAAACAAGCTTATCTAGGCTAGATAAATATCAAACTATTCATCGGCTACACAAAAGTCACAGTCTTACGTCTCATGACTCGGAACAGACATAAAATCAATAAAAATAAAACTATGCTATTGATGCAAGAGATTCCATGACAAACAGAACAAAAAGGGAGTTACAGTAGGGACTATTTAAAAGAGAAGAGTGAAGTTGCCGCTTCTCTACATGTAGGCAGCCATTTTCGTCCGGCTTTCCGTGCTCCTGATTGGTTCCCTTTTCTATCGTCAAGCGATATCTCGAGCAATTCGATCAATATTCTGGCAGTATATCTTACAAGGATATCTCAAGACGCGCAAGTAGTATTTGAAAGTTTACCATTAGGATATTACGGGGAATAATCTCCATATTCCGTAACGATTTCAACTAAGACCTTATTCCGTATATGCGTCAAAAGTTTGGGGTTAGTACTATAGTTTTATTTCCAGTTGCTTCAATTATTGCCACACATTTAATTTAATTGTTATCCTTTGAAAGTTTATATAATTCAAGCGACTTTTCATAAAATTTGTCTGGATTAAATATTTAAAACACACAAAAGACAATCGTTTCCAAATGTGTTTAAAAATTGTGATTCAATACTCGTCAAATAATAGTACCTACATTTGTCAGTTTTCAAACTAAGTTTTCAGGTGTTGTGGCCATAGAGATATTATACTAGATTACGCAAGTGAGCCGTGAAAGTGTCTGCAATTCAGAGAGAGAAAAGTTCCTTATCTCTGTGGTAACTATTAACTAATGATACAAAACAATGTTGATTTGAGTAAACATATATCTGCATGGTTTTCTGGACCCGCTGCAGCGTTCTCTCTCTCAACTGAGGACACTTTCACTTATGGCAAGCATACGAACTAGCGAACTCTAGTTAATTATATCTCTATGGTTGTGGCGTTCATATAGTAAGTTATGTTTCTAGTATATAATGGTATATATTATGACGAGGTACATAATATAGAATTTTTTGCACGTACCTCGTATAGAATAGCTGATTTTCACGTATAATTTCCGAAATTTTTCATAGCTCAATATTGAGCAAGTTCATTTCTAATTTGTAGCTGCGTTGTGTTTTCATACTTTTACTATGGAAACGGTTGTAAAAACGTTTATTTTACTTTACGCACTGGTGCGAAATGAGTCATTTTACTATCGCTATACAGGCATGAAAAGCAATTATTTTATACGAAGTGTGCAAAAAAATAATTTATTAACTAAAACGCAATTCTAGCTAAAACTAACACAGAATATATTGTAAGCACTTACTTAATTAATACAAATTGTAATTATCAATATTAACATTGCTCTGTATACAATGTTTTTACAACGTATTTTTTATATTACGCACAACACTGTAAACAAAGTTTTAATGTTCATGTCAATAGCTTAATTTTCTATTTATTTATGACCGTTACAGTTTGTCAATATTTGTCTATATTTATTTCAATATTTTTTGGCTCGTATTTAAGATTCGTACCATACTGGATTATATACTCCACACAATACAAAACACGCGCACATTCGAGTCAGTGGTAGAAACATTGTCTGATAAGTGTAATCAAGAAAAGTGCATTATATAAAGATGATCTGATCCGCTACAAAATGGTTTCTTTCTGAGTTCTCTTACAAAATTGTATTCAAATTTTAAATTGTAATTCTTCTAGTTGACTTAATGTCATCGTCCAAATATTTTACTGTGATCAACGGAGAATGTTTAATAATAATTTAATTAACACGAAAATTGAATGAACAGATCGTAGATATTAAAGGTAAGAAATATAAGCTAATACTAACTGAAAATTGCAGCGTAATACAGTATTTATTTGGCAATTACATAAGTTGTTAGAAGAATTATGACACACTTTGTAAAGTAGGTTTCACAGCGCCACAAAATAAGCACACAAATAATTCTTTGATCACTGTAATTTAAAAAAAAATAGGAACAGTCGTAAGACGCTTAGCAGATGTGAAACAAATTTGAGCGAAATTCTAGTAACTAAATATCGCCCGGTAACTAAATTTTGACCTATAATCTACTAAATTTCGCCTTGTAACTAAAGAAATTCTAATAACCAAATATTGCCCTTTAACTAAATTTTGCCCTGTCATCTATTTGTCGCCTTTAGCAAACATAAAATTATAATCCACACACAAAGCAAACTAAATACTAGTAACTTAATTTTGCCTTGTTATCTAGATGTCGCCTTCAACTAAAGCCATGTTTAATCCAACGTACATAAACGTCCTCCTCCCATAAAAGTGGCGCGCCTATTGCACGGTTTTAAGCGCCATTAGATTGTTCCATACCAAAAAATAAAAATCAGTCAACCGAATCAAGTCATTTTAATTAACATTTTTATTTATTTTATTGAAGTAACTGTATCTACATTTAAGCTAGACGAGACCATAAACAGATTTTATTAAACAAATTTAGTCTCCTACAAAAAGATTTAATTTTTAATTAAATTTTTACATTCTGAAAACAGCATGATTGTAAGATATAAATTTAAATCCAATTTAAAACGTCAATTTGGTGTTCAATTTACGCGTTTTATATTGCTGAAGTGCAGCAGTTGAACAAGCAAGCTATTTGTGCTCATTAAGTGGTGAAATAAGATATCGCTGGTGTAACAATTCAAACATCCCGTAAATCAATATCCCGGTCGTCATCAAATTTGCAATGTCTTACGTCGAGTAATTTATTGAACGTGAAGACAAGTTCTTTGCGAGTCTACCGCGTAATAGCCTCAGTGACGGAACAACCAAAAAGAAAATCGTAAGAAGCAAGAAAGACTTCTACTCACGAACTTATCATATTTTTATACCCTTTGTACACGAGGTAACGCGAAAACGATTAAAATCTTCGCGATATATTATGATTTGAGAATATGAGGCAACATTTTAGACAGTCAACTCGTGCATTTTAAAAAGAAGGTGGGTGCAAGTAGGTGTTTTTTTCGATTCATCACTTGTGGGTCAACTTATGTAGTGAATTTAAGTAAATAAGTGTTTACATTTTTGGCAGATAGAGCAGCTTTTCAAGAACAATTTGCGCTCTTTATGGTTCTAAGGAAATCAATCTAAAAATGCTTTCATAATGCACTACTGAGACCCCACCATTCTATCTAGGAAGTGACAAGGAAGAGATATCGTATGCTGTTGAATCGCTTTCGTGTTGTCTCGTGTGCCGCCGGCCTAATAAGAAACCATGAATGTCTCGAAGAAGGATGAACATTTAGTAGGTATGTTCCAAGCATATATTTCATACCCTCTATATTGCTAGCAAAGATCGGGAGAAAGACTTAAACACTACGGTGCAGACATATGCACTTTTGTCTTATTATAACTACTCTGAGTCTCATGCGCATGTCCGTGAATGGATGTGGAGTCCGTTGCAACGTTAGTTTGCATATGGAACCTGATGGAACTAAGCTGTGAAAGGAAGGTGGCTTGCTCTATTCCACTTACTAATTGCCCCACTACAGACGCGACACTTGCGCACAACGGGTGGAGTAAAAAGAAAAAGATAGAAAACAGTCATTTGCTGTCCCACTTCATGGGCCACACATCCACTTAAGGCCACTAGCAATATAGAAGTTAATAATTATATGGTTCCAAGCAGACGGACACGAAACCGTCATCCGTAGGCGCAGTAGCTAAAACGAAACTGTTCGTATCGGTTTTGGAACACGTTTAGCTATCTGCGGATGATGGTTTCGTGTCCGTTTGCTGGCTGCTTGGAACATACCTAGTGTCTCGACGCAAGTTTTGTAAGCCATGTGAGCGAAATGTTCATCGAGAAATAAAGTGTTAATGTTTTGTACTTATTTTTTAGTAATAATAATAATTTTATTACTCCAAGTATAGAAGAAGTCAAATCGTTTACAAAAAACATTTAAACAATATAAAATTTACATATTAAAAAAATCACTTAAAGAATAAAAGCAGCTATTACTCAAAAAAGTTCTAAGTCTTTTTTTAAAGTGATGAACGTTAGGTGCGTTTTTAATATCATCTGGAATGGTGTTGAACATTTTACTACAGCAGTACATAGGACTTTTTTGATATAAAGTTAATTTTGGCGTATTAGACACTAAATTATGTTTGTGTCTCGTGAGGTACTGGTGATTATGTTCCGAAAATAAATTATAGCTGTTCCAAACGAAGATGCCAGACTTATGGATGTAAATACAAGGAACTGTCAACAGTTTATTATTTACAAATACATTGCGACAGGTGTCACGTGGCTTAATATTGAAGATGATCCTCAGTGCTTTCTTTTGTAAAATAAAAATTCTATCCGCATACGAAGAGTTACCCCACATTAGAATACTATAATTCATATGAGAATAGATGGACGCAAAATAATAAGTAAGGAGAGATATTCAGGAGTATTGATAAAGTTACAGCGTATATTTGAACGAAATATTTTTCCCTAAACTGCAGTCAACACTGAGTAGATATACCTGCACTAACAGGGCGTAGGCGAAACTTGATTTCAATCTATTATACACAGGCGACTGAGGCTTTATATCAAACAATAATTCATTCTCCTATGTAAAGATTTGCACACGTTTGCCGTTAATTATATTTTGGCAAAATAAATTTAACCCAATCATCCCTTAAGGGACACAATTAATAAAATTGATTAAATTGGATTACATTTTCTCTCGTGTCAGCAGGTACATTGCTTACAAATCACCTACTCATTTTATTTTAATAACCGCATGTAGGTATAATATGTAAATAACATAAGGTAACTAATTTATAAACTCACTTCGATACCAACCTGACGACTTAAGAAACTGTAATAGTCTGTAATTTAACGATCAAATAAAACAAGTGTAGTGTTTAATTGGCGGTTATTAGTTATAGTTAGAGGACGGTGACAGAAATGGTCAAAGAGCAGTTGGTGGAAGAAATGCTCTCTTTCGTGTAGTCTGAGTCCCCCTCTACAAATAGAGGTCTAGCGCGTTGCGGTACGACGCTGGGACACAAAAAAACGGCAAAATTCAAAATGCCTCTACTAAAAGGCAGAAAATGACTGAAAGGCATCTGGGGAACCTCCTAGTTGCAGGAAAAATATTTTCTTCCAATTTACCTCCTGCAGACATTTTCAAAATCTTTTAAAAAAATCGAAAAAAAAAATTAAAAAAAATGTATTTAAAGTTGAAACTTGACGAAATGGTTCATTCAGTGGTCCGGAATACGGGGAAAAAAATTTCGTGGCTTCAAGTGACCTCAATTCCTTTCGATGATTCTTCAAAATTTGCACAGCAAAAATTCGAAGTCTTCGCTCGGTGGCAGAAATTCTTACCAGGCTCTCTATTAGTACCCAAAAAGTTTGAAAAAAATATTTTCTGCCAATTTTGTCACTGGTAGATCACAATCTGCCAATTTAATGTATTTGTCATTAATGCTTTACCTGAATACCATGTTAAACTTTCCGCGAACATGACGCGTTTTTGCAAGGTCGATTTTGGCAGAAAACTGTACCTCGGAATTCTCTACAAGAAGACCAGTCGTTTGAGTCTGGTTTCACTCACCGAGCTTTTTCTTTTTAAATTTTTTTTTGCATTTATTTATTAAACTGACAATCTCTGCAGCAGGGAGTAAATTGGCAGAAAGTATTTTTATTGCAATTAGGAAGACCCCCCAGATGCCTTTCAGTTATTTTCTGCCATTTAGTAGAGGAATTTTGAATTTTGCCGTTTTTTTTAAGTGTCCCAACATCGTATCGCAAAGTGCTAGAGCCCTACTCCACTAAACGGATTTGTAGAGGGGACTACACGAAAGAGAGCATTTCTGCCACCAAGTGCTCCTTGACCATTTCAGTCACCGTCTCTAACTATTATAATTCTTCCATTTATTTTTATATCTCGAATTTGAAAAATTAGAAATATCTATGATGCCTTAAGAGCATAATTATTTTAAAGGACGATTATTTTAATGTCTTCGATATATAGTAATGTTGATCAAGAAATAAGCTTTACCAATGTTACGCTAACGTTGGTAAAGCTTATTTCTTGATCCTCAACCAAACCTTCCTTCATCTTGATTATTTTAATATTCACGATTATTTATGTCTTTTTTGTCTACAGTCCCAGAACATTAATAACGTTTCCTGAAAAAAAAACGAAGTTTAAGATCATTAATCAAATTATTTCATCCTCCATTTTGGCGATACTGACATCTGGCATATAAGTTTTTTTTTCCGCTCAACATTATTTTAACTATCAAAAAAGTTTACGCTCACAATTCAATCTTAAATAATTTTAATTTTATGCCTCGTATGTGAAGTTTTTTTAATATTCTAACTGTATATCCCTAAATCGCCGTTTATTAAAACTAAACACATCCAAAAATGTGCAGAGAGACCAATTTGGAAGTAATTACTGAGAACTTTACAAATAAAGCAAACATATGTTAATATATATACCGAGTTTATATTACAAAATATTCCTTATAAATATTACATCCCAAATTAACGTGAAAATACGAAGTACAAATTCAACAGAGCTTGCAAATTTAACGACCTCAAGTTTATACACTTTTGTTAAAAAAAAATTACAAGAATAAAATACTTTTAAAAAATTGAACCTCCTTCATAAAACGGTCACTAAAAAGCGTTAAATTAAACAGTTTGAAGTCGGCACCAATTTAACATACCTACAAAAAACGTGATATTAATAGGCGCCGACCTCAAAACTTCTTAGTGGTCCTTTTTTGAAGGAGGATAAATTTTTTTAAAAGTTTTTTTATTTTCAACTTTTTAATGTCTAATGAAACCGAAGAGCCACGTTCACGTCGACAACTACAACTTTTGCAATATTTCTTTGATTTTTGTAAATTTTCTAAAATGTTGGTGAACCGATAATGTATCATCGAAATCAGTTCACAGCCGGCGAAGATATCGACGGACACACATACAAAAAAAAAATACAGTCGAACATATGACCTCTTCTTTTTCTAAAGTCAGTTAAAAACTTAAATTACTGAATGCAACTGAACGGATTTAATCAGAACAACTTTATTTTGGACATGATTGTTTGAGCCCAATCGATTCATACTTCAGTTTCCTTATGGAAATAAAAGTTTAAAAATATATAATTATAATTCTCAATTAACAAAGTTTTGAAGAAAGCGCTTACTCGCTTTTTTACTACAAATTTGCGGCGGACCGCCAAATCCCCCTTAAAAATTTTAAACTAGCATGTTCAATACTCTAGAGTCTAGTCTACTGTAATAAATGATCAAGAGTCTATGCTGCGCATTCCAAAAAAAATCGTCCCGCCGCGCCGCAAATAAATACCTCAGATAACAATCAAGTTTAATAAGGAAAAAAGAAGCTGCATTATTGTTGCTATAAAAATATGACATTGTTGACCTGTCCTTTAATATAAGACGATTTGATTTATGTTCACTAAAAAGGCAAGAAATGTTTGCACGTAATTGTACCGAATATAATAAATATGCATTCAGCAGTCATGCTCCTGATTTATGATGCTATTTTAATAATATGTTAAAACCGGCTTAATAAGAAGGCTATGTTTATCGATTCTGTGCAGTGCAATCGTACGTACGTACGGACACATAAAGGATTCTAATGCAGCTAGGAAAACTGTTCTCTCTCTCTCTCGCGCGCACACACACACATGATAATGTTCACATGCACGCACCAATTAGAGGACTTTGTTCATTGAATCACACAACAAGAATATGTACGTATATAAACATACACATTAATATATCTACGGTGTATACAGGAAAACCGCTTATGTCAATATTTGAATTGTAAATCAAGTTATACCCTTTTGGGTCAATTGACGTACGTTAGACTCGCAGAAAATTTGAAAATGACTCGACCGATTTGAATATTTTTTGGTTTCGTTCGCCTCAACACATGGTTTAGTAAAAAAAAAATAATAAAAATCCAAAGGAACAGCACTCAATCTAGTACAGGTAATAGAGAATTTTTTTCTGCATTATCCTACAACTTTTTTTCGTTTCTTAAATAGGTTCAGTATTACGTACTGACCCTCAATGCACAAAATCCTTACAAATTAGGCGGGCGGAAGTGCCGCCATTTTGACAAAAACCGTTTCAGCCTATATCTCCCTAACCGTGCACTTGAGGCCAAAAAAGGTAATAACCTTTATTGTAGATAAATAAAATTAATATTAAATATTAATTTTAGAAAAAAAAGTTTGAAATAAAAACTGTAGAAAATTTGTAGATTTAAAACTTAAGTCATTAACATTTTATTGTTTAAACAATTATTGGAAGAGATATGGGTCCAAATTCAATAAACAAATCGTAATAGTCGAATAAGTCGTAAACGGTAAGTGATACAAAAAAAATTATTGAACAAAACAGATAGTAAATTTATTTATCTACAATAAAGGTTATTGCCTTTTTTGGCCTCAAGTGCACGGTTACGGAGATATGGGCTGAAACGGTTTTTGTCAAAATGGCGGCACTTCCACCCGCCCAATTTGTAAGGATTTTGTGCATTTAGGGTCAATACGTGATACTGAACCTATTTAAGAAAACGAGAAAAAGTTGTAGGATAGTGCAATGTGGACGAAAATACCGACTCTAATTACCTGTACTAATCTTGGACTGGTTGTGTTGCCTCGTATGATCTTTTGTCCTGGCGCCCTTTCTTATATCAGTCGGTACGACACATACGATATTTAATATTCTTGAGACAACCTTTGTTTTTTTAATAAAAATTTCTTTTGAAAATCATAAAAACGGCTTTGGGTTGTGTTATTTGTCGAGTGGTCGGTGGTAGGATTTTTATTCAGGCAGTGGCCTGTGCCCATTTTCGGGTTTTTTTTTTGTGAGTTATGAATTTTTTTAAGCCCTTCTAAACACGTTTGCCCAAATCTAACAAAACCCGCGACCTTTGCACCGCTGAGCTTGCTAGCCGGAAGCTTCGTTATAATGTCTGCAGTACACATTCGCCGAGCGCGCTCGCCGAGAGATTAGGTAAAGCGAGCGTCTACGAATGTGTCTGTGTACACACTCGGCGTGGCTCGGCTTCACTGTCCATTTAAACGGCGCAGTTAAATGGATCTGGACGTTGCTTGTGTTGCCGCTGATGCAGCTTACTGTTCATATAGCTATTATAAATATATTTATATAATAAAAAAAATCAAAAAGTCCTGGAAGCCAAGAAGATGGTGGATGGCTCATTTTGGTAATGTTCTAAGAAATCAATTACTGTGTCATGGGTCCAGTCCGCCATAATTTTTTTATCATTAAAAGTTACACTTTAATCAATTAAAATTACAACTTAAGTACATTTAAATCTTTGATTAACGTCTGATTAGAACTCTTCAATAAATAAAATTATCGACCAATTTTTCAGACAATTATTGTCTGAAAAATTGGTCGATAATTTTATTTATTTAAGTACATTTAAATTCGCACGAGGCGACGAGTGTGTACTGACTATCCTCGTACTCGCCGCTCGGTTCCTTTGACTCACGGTAGAAAAAACGACTTTATGCGGAGCGCTGGCGAGGCGAGACAGTGCGCTACGAGATCAGGTGAGCGTTCCCAGTAGTACACATTCGCGTTCGCTTAATCTCGGTATCCCTCGGCGAATGTTTACTGCAGGCATAATAGATATGAAAAGCTATACGTATTGAATCGTGCAGTAAACGCGCGGTGAATAACGTTCATACTTAAAAATTTCATGAATTCCGGTCGAATTTCAACGACTTGGGAACCATTAGTTAGTACAAGATGTGTTATCAGAAATTCAACATAAAGGGTTTCGCCTTTTCACCTCTGATATAATCACAAATATACTATATACACGCGTCTGGTGCAAACAGCATACAAATGCTGCCGTTATTGTAGACTAGACAGTAGACTGTAAGAGAATCGCTGAAAAAGGAAACCGAGCTGGTGACCCATCCTAGATTTTCATCTAAAAATGTCCATTGGCATTCTCCATCATTCGAATTATCAATTTACTTTTCAAGTTAAGAAATTCTCTAGACGTAATTACCAAAGTGCGTCCCATTTTGGATTTATTAAAATAGGTGGCCAATGATAAAATCTCATTAAATCAAATCTTAGCATAAAAATCCTGTCATATTATTCTCGTCATAAATACCCGATACGAAAACGCTAATATAATTTAAAACCTTTACTTTTATAGTTATGTTAATTAGTCGATACGCGTAAAATAAAAATATGTTAATCGAGTGAATCTGTTATATAAACTACAATACGAAGTTAAAATATGTCACCCGAGATTTCCAACGCGGACGACTGAGTGGCTGCAAAGATTTATGTGTTGTGTGTGTTATAATTGGGCGCGGTGGTGGCACCGTAACATCGGGGGTGTTGTAGCGAGTTACGGCGAAGGCGCGAACTGTCGTCTCGAGTTCTGTTCTTCACTGAACTATTCACATCGCATTACGATTTGTACCAAAGAACACATTACTGTATTACCTACGGTAGGGCTTCCATACCCGAAGAAGATTTCGAAATTCGGACAAAATTTTTAAACATATCAATTCCTAAACTGGTGAAATTAATATCGGAATGAAAAGATTAAAAATTGATATATTTTTACGTAAATTGCCGACCAGTAAGTGGCCCTTATTATAGATTATATAGAATCTAGAATAACATAGGCATATCGTTTTATTTTTTTGCAGTAAAACTTTTTTAGGCGCGCTATGGGAGTAAAGTTGAAAGCTTCCCCTTGTTCGACTTAACCGACAGTTGAGAGGAAAGAGTGGGAGAATCGTTGCGTTAGGGAAGTAAATTGGCCTGGATCAGACGAAAAGTTAAAAGCTTCCCCTTCTTCGACTCAACCGACAGTTGAGAGGAAAGAGTGGGAGAATCGCTGCGTTAGGGGAGTAAATTGGCCTCGATCAGACGAAAAGTTAAATGTTTCCCATTCTTCGACTTCAACCGACAGTCGAGAGGAAAGAGTGGGAGAATCGTTGCGTTAGGGGAGTAAATTGGCCTGGATCAGACGAAAAGTTAAAAGCTTCCCCTTCTTCGACTCAACCGACAGTTGAGAGGAAAGAGTGGGAGAATCGTTGCGTTAGGGGAGTAAATTGGCCTGGATCAGACGAAAAGTTGGAAGCTTCCCCTTCTTTGACTCAATCAGCAGTCAAGAGGAAAGAATGGGAGAATCGTTGCGTTAGGGGAGTAAATTGGCCTGGATCAGACGAAAACTTAAAAGCTTCCCCTTCTTCGACTTCAACCGACAGTCGAGATGAAAGAGTGGGAGAATCGTTGCGTTAGGGGAGTAAATTGGCCTGGATCAGACGAAAAGTTGAAAGCTGCTCCTTCTTCGACTTCGACCGATAGTTGAGAGGAAAGAGTGGGAGAATCGTTGCGCTAGGGGAGTAAATTGGCCTTGATCAGACGAAAAGTTGAAAGCTTCGCCTTCATCGACTTCAACCGACAGTTGAGAGGAAAGAATGATAGAATCGTTGCGTTAGGGGAGTAAATTGGCCTGGATCAGACGAAAAGTTGAAAGCTTCTCCTTCTTCGACTTCGACCGATAGTTGAGAGGAAAGAGTGGGAGAATCGTTGCGTTAGGGGAGTAAATTGGCCTGGATCAGACGAAAAGTTGAAAGCTTCCCCTTCTTCGATTCAACCGACAGTTGAGAGGAAAGAGTGGGAGATTCGTTGCGTTAGGGAAGTAAATTGGCCTGGATCAGACGAAAAGTTAAAAGCTTCCCCTTCTTCGACTCAACCGACAGTTGAGAGGAAAGAGTGGGAGAATCGCTGCGTTAGGGGAGTAAATTGGCCTGGATCAGACGAAAAGTTGGAAGCGTCCCCTTCTTCGACTTCAATCGGCAGTTGAGAGGAAAGAGTGGGACAATTGATGCGCCAAGAGAGTAAATTGACCTTAGATTGTAGCCATACATTGATCTCGATCCACCTCTGACTTATAAACCTTTAAAAAATATAAACACGTAATTAAGTTTGTTTACAACTCAATTAGTCAAGATCAATTAAAAAAAATAAAACACGTGACGAATTGTTTCCATAATATAAGGTAGTATTTTGTCATTTGTTCTCATGTGAAAACACATGAATTATTCACTGTTACTACTTTCGGTCAACACACTGTATATATTAAAACAAATTGTGAAAAATTTTGAAATAAAGTAATATAGAAGAAATAAGAACGCCACAAATGCGTTGCTTTGAAACGTTCAAAGTTGACTGTCAGTTTTACAGCTGCAAAAAAATAACAGCTATTTTATGTCACTTTATTGACGTAGACTGTTTGACAGATTTAACCCTCTGACATTATGTCACTTTTTAAAAACAATATCGATACAAGTATACCCTTTTCTCTTTTTTTGATATGAGTCGTGACAGATAATAAAATTTTTCTACTTTTTGATGAAGATTTTATATTAATTATAAATAAAAATAACTTACACTTTAATTAAAATTCTAAAAAATTAATAAAAAATCGCAGGATTGTGGACAAATATAGATTTATTAATTGTACGACGTTTCGTCTATAGATTTAGACTTTTTCAAGTACAAATGTGAAAATTCGAAACAATAATTATTTGTCCACAATCCTGCGATTTTTTATTAATTATTATCTCGATGGACACGATATCTAATATATATTCTAAAAAATGTTTATTTCTTAACAATTTGTTTGATATACCTACGCATTTGAAATACTGCTAAAGAAAATAATTATAAAAAATTTAACAGTCACAAGAAAACAATTAGGTGTTTACTAAAATTTTAATTACACAGCTATAGAGCATTAACGTTTGTGTCCCATATAGTGGAGTGGATTGGGAATTTCAAGCCGGTATGTCTCGAATCAAAAAATGTCTCCTACAAAAACTGTAGAGTCGAGCTCCCCCAACATTTCGGTATAATTTGTGACCGACTGGCGGAGGGGGCGGCGGGGGATATGTCGCTTTAAAGTTGCCGAAAACACGTTTTAGCCCCATAACCCGGCCATTATTATCGGAGAAAAAAAAGACAACCCATTCTGGAGATAATATATTGCCATTTTAGTGCGCAAAATTTTGAAACATGTAATGCCATTTTTTTAAAAAAAACATTACAGCTAGGAGATTAGTTTTCTTTTTATTTCAAAAGTACTAAGGACCCCTTCTTTGCACCGGATGCGGTCGTTCAATTAGAACCGGCAGGAGAGGGGAACACGATTTTTTTTAATCTCCTATAACTTTAATTCTAAATGACTTATCGAGGTAAACCCGACACCATTTTTTTCGTTTTTAATCTATTTTTTTTTGTGACAAATGAAAAAAAAATTCTCCCTAACTCAACTGCTAGTGGGCGAAATAAAGTATTGTTACATTAACTCTCTCTCTCTTATGTAATATTCTTAAAATTATTTTTCCTTAGCTACGCAGGAAAATATTGGGGAAAGTCGACTCTACAGTTTTTGTAGGAAACATTTTTCGATTCGATATACAGGATTCAAGGCATTTTTTTCCCAATCCTCTCCACTAATATTATGCATTTGTTTATAAGTCTACATAATATATAAGTCTACATAATATATAAAAGTTTAATGATTATAATAATAAACAACGAATTTGCCATACATATAATACCATGTTCTGAGGGCATTTAAAACAAACTTACTGCATCTTGCTGTCTTAAATATGTCAATAAGCGGTATAAAACTACCGCCTTGTGAAGTCAAAGCAACTTTTTACTTAATTTAAAGGTGACAAAAAACCGTTTTTATGTACACACGCTACGCTGTTCGTTTTTAAAAGGGGCTAATTAGTTCCAGATATTTATAAAACTATTTATTTAATGTTAATCGTTTAAATTTTAGTTGCTGGATAGTTTGTAATTTATTATTTTCGATGTTAACATCTGGTGCCGAAGCATTTGCGCTATAAGCTTGTTTAAGTTATTATGTGTGTAAACAGATTCTGATATTTTTAAACTAACAAATAAATTTATGACTCCATAACATTTCATTTCTATAACCATTACAATATTTTTATGTGTGTTAACACCTTCGATATTTGCATTCCCTATTTTTAATAAATATGAATAACATTTTTTTCTGCAAGAGTTGAGTATTTTACATTCGTTGACATGTTATCACTTAACGAATAAATATGGCTGACTTAGGTAGTTGAACAGTTTTTTTAGTAAGTGAAAAATTCGTTTTGGATAGGATTTGCATACAATCCGTTCATAGTGGGTATCTACGTCGAGGAAGGGGTTCTTCGGCATTCTAAAAGTTTCGGCGTTCTTCTATGCGGTTCCGTAACAATGTGCGCATTGTTGTCATGCGGCTCTGACAACAATGCGAGTATTGTTGTCTACGCGGCTCTGACAGCAATGCACTGTCGCCGCCTCCAGTGGCGTCTCGTTACACTATATCGGGTGTCCCATTTTAAAGGAACACCTTGAATAACTTTTACAGTTTTTATTAAATGGAAAAATGTCCCGAATAAAAGTTGTTTGGTTTGAAGGGGGGCATCGTATAAAGACAAATACCACCCCCTACTCTCATCCTCTACGCAGGGATGAGGGTGACTTTTTTAATAGAAATACCTATTTTTTATCATAAATTAAGATTTTTCTAGAAAAAATATGCAACATTTGTCTGAAACTTTTTTTTACTATTAAAATGCATGTCAAAAATCGGTTTCCCGAAACTCCATTAAATGTTTATATCTAAACAACGACGTTGCGCAAAAAATTATGCGAGGTAAGTGTTGTTTGTTTTGGGAACAGTCATTGATTAAACATAAAAAAAACCACCACTTCCTTTAATCATTAAAAAATTCAGTCGCCCCCACCCCCGCGCACGGGGTGGTGTTTTTTTGTATGTTTAATCGATGACCCCAAAACAAACAACACTTACCTCTCATATTTTTTTGCGCAACGTCGTTGTTTAGATATAAACATTTAATGGAGTTTCGGGAAACCGATTTTTGACATGCATTTTGAGGGAGGCATCGGGTAAAAAAATGTTTCAGACAAATGTTGCATATTTTTTCTAGAAAATTCTTAATTTATGATAAAAAATAGGTATTCCTATTAAAAAAGTCAAAGTCACCGTCATCCCTGCGTAGAGAATGAGAGTAGAGGGTGGTATTTGTCTTTATACGATGTCCCCGTCCAAACCAAACAACTTTTGTTCGGGACGTTTTTCCATATAATGAAAACTGTAAAAGTTATTCAAGGTGTTCCTTTAAAATGGGACACCCGGTATAGATTAACTGAAAACAAATCATTATCGAGTTACGCGTGTGACATTGCGAATTCATACTGTGGAAATAAAACATAAAACGAAACAGTTTCAAAGCAATCCATATACCTACATAATGGAATTGAAAGTAATAGAACTTACAATCCAGTAATAAAAAGTAGAATAGATAAAGCTTTTGTAGTTGAAATGAACGCATGGAGCCGCAGATTGTGGAAAACGGAATGAATATTAGCCGCGCACTGGAACCATGAACGGTCGAATAACCTGCCGCGAAACTACTTTACAATTCAATTACCTTCATTTGGAATCTTTTAATTAAAACACCAGTAACACAGTTGTATCTTTCTACCTACAGAGAATTAAGCAAACACGAATTAAAGTGACGCATTTTATTCGTGTTTTATATTCTAAACTAGCTGTACCCGGCCACGTGTTGCAGTTGCAGTGGCTCAGTCTGTTTTGCGTGCGTTGCTGTTACGTGTAACAGATGGCGTTCTCGTCGCCGTAAAATACTTAGTATTCTGAGATGGCGTTCCCGTTGAGGTAAAATATTTAGTATAGCGACAAATAAACAAAATCGACGTATCCGAGCAATTTTCTCAGAACGTTTTAGCATAAAATTAATCTCTTGATATACGCTAGGAAAGTAACTTTTGAGAAGCGAGATTTGCGCCTTCTCGTGTTTTTTTTTTTTAATTCTGGTTCAGCCAAAACCTTTGTGTCATATGTTATATTATGTGCATTTTAATAAGGATTAATTGTTGAATAAAATGGGTAAAAAGCTATCAAATCGAAAGTGCTGTGTTCTTGATTTTAAAGATACACCATCAAAAGTAACTTTTGAGAAGCGAGATTTGCGCATTCTCGTGTTTTTTTTTTAATTCTGGTTCAGCCAAAACCTTTGTGTCATATGTTATATTATGTGCATTTTAATAAGGATTAATTGTTGAATAAAATGGGTAAAAAGCTATCAAATCGAAAGTGCTGTGTTCTTGATTTTAAAGATACACCATCACCAACTAAACATCCAGAATTACAATTCTACCGTTTTCCTGGATTTTCTTATGAATTAGAGAGGAAAAAAATGGACTGCAACAGTACTTCGTCAAGGATAATTAAATTTTATTTTACGTCTGTAATCATTATTAAATACATGGAAAATATCGTAATTGTTATTTTGTTAACAAAAATAAGATTTAAAAAATTTAGAAATTAAAAATGTATATCATTTATGTAGTTTTTTTACTGACATTTTGCGTAAATATTTTTTTTTTATAAATAAGAATTAACGCTGGTTTCCATAGGTTTGTAAGTTTTGAGTGAACCAGATTTTAAAAAATCAAACACGAGATGGCGTAAAAATCGCATGTCAAAGATACTTTCCTAGCGTATAGCGGTTTATATATAAACTTTTCTATGGTAATGCTTCATTTATGTTAAAAAATAAAGAAATGTCAGAAAAATATAAGGAATAATTAGCTATAATTAAACATTCTTTGAAGCGAAATTAGGCAGACCGAAAATTTCATTTTACATCAAATATCAGTTTTTGATAATTGTGTCCGACTGGCTACAGTATTCGTCGGGAAATTCCACGTTCTGCCAAAATTTATTTTCGTGTGAAGATAAGAAACTACAAAAAACGATAGAAAATACGCAGACGGTAGAAATAATATTTACAATATATTTTTTTTCTTTTCTCAATCCAAACATTAAAAGTTCATTCTTTCATCTCGCTTCAGCTAAATGTCATCCATTTTGCATTTTCCCATTATGCTTGCACTTAATAGAAACTCGAAGTTTTTAAATTATATTACTTTTAAAGTTTCAAACTTTTCACAATCGATAATCCATTTCGCAATTCTATACAATTTTAAAGTATTGCGAAATTAACAAACCCAATCTACAACAAAACTATGCATGCATAAATATTTCAATCTTACAAATATCATGCATTAAAACTCACCGACTCTCGTTTTGAACATAATATCACAACTCGTCGTTATATAAGCTATTACAACATTAAATAGTGTATACAATCTACTATTATCTGATTGGCAATTATGTTTGGGAGACAAAAAAAATTGGGGAAAAAATAGTAATAGTAACTTTTTTATGAGAAAATATATTATTGTTCTTTAAAATCAGTGCCGGATTTGCCAAATGCCGACAGATTTTAGAGAATGGCAATTTAAACCACAAAATGCGGAAGATCTAAATTAAATTGCCTCCTATAGCTGTTCTATTAGTTTTTTATCCTCATAAAACCTAAATAAATAATCGAAACAAAACAATATTGCATGATTATACGATAATTTTCATCAGCATAATATTTTATGTTGGGGATGACTCTATACTTAGAAAATCTGTAAATCCGGGCACTAGAGACGGGGAAAGTCGTTACTATATGTGATCACAGTTAGTGTTATTCCAGTTACACAAAAATCAGAGTGAAAAATCATCGTGACTTTGTCACGTCGATCACGACCGAGCAAATACTCGGTTCATCGGCTACTCGGGTGGAGCGTCCGTCGTGATTGCGGTGACATAGAACAATATGCGTTACTTTGGAACGTAGTTCCCTCTTGTCAGATCGCAGTTATCATTTTAGACGGCTGATCACGCCGAATGCCGCCCGACCGAGCAAAAACTCGGTTGGATCTTACGTCGGCGTTGGTCGGCTACTCGATTGGAGCGACCGTCGTGATTGTGGTGACATGGAACAACATACGTTACTTTGGAACGTAGTTACCTCTTGTCAGATCACAGTGATCATTTTAGACGTCTGGTCACAGTGATTTTTTCATCATGAAGTTATTTTTTCCCCAACTCTACCGGGCACCCGTTTTCAGTGATGAACCGTTTTCAGCGCGTCTCTATATATTTCGAGTGCACAGAACTCATGTGCGTAGGAGCAATAAAACGCAACTACAATTGGACACTGTATGAAAGCAAAGCTCTTTTGTACGCAGATACAAGCCATTAAATTACATCTGTAATACTCTGGAAGTTACAATGCCTACATCTCAGTGAAGTTTACCTAATTTAGTTATTTAAAATCAACTCCGGTCGACCTCTTCAACCAACATGTAAACGTTAAAGACAAACGTTCTCCACTCTTTTATAAATTTTAACCTGCAAATTGTTTATGCTTCTAGAACGTAAACGCAGTCATTATGTACGAGACTTTGTGAAAAAACGAACGTCAGCGAATTTTAACAATCACACGAGTTATATATTATTTTGTCAATAGAAATGAATACATTTATTTGACATGTCAAAAAAAGAAGCTTAAAGCTATAAGTTTAAATATTCTGTTTACTGTTATAGTGTAAAATTCGTTCTTAATTAAAAATTCTTTTATTTTATTTTTGAAGGTCGCAAGAGAAGCTAGGTTTTTATATTCCGACGGCAATTTATTATAAGTTCGGATAGCAAAGTTATGAGGACTATTTAAAAAAACGTTTATGTGCCCTTTTGGTGTTACTAAGAGGTGACGACAGTTGCGGGTATCGTAATTGTGTATATTGTTAGCACTTGTATATAGCATTAACTTCGAGAAACATATTTTTTGCACGTTCTATATTTTTATATCATAGTAAGTATATCTTTACTATTTTTGACAGCTGTGTGTCCACAATAACAAGAGGAAGAGTCCAAAAAAAATATATTAAATTTTTGGCCAATAGTTCGCGAGGTTCAGTTCCAAATCCTCTAGGTACAGCTTCCACTAATTGCGTCTTGTTTGCGAAAACTCACTGACTGTGAATTGATATTTAGCCACATTCTACTATTTGTGTTTTGATTTACTGTTCTTTACCTTTTTATAATATTAGTATATAAAAGCTGTTGGATTTTTTGATACGCCCTATGCACATCATAATAATTTAATTTTCAACAAATTAAGAGCTACGAGAAACGCAGCCTACATGGATATTAATTCGGAGAAGCAAATAATCCACATTTTAATTTAAAGTTCAAGTAGCTTACAAAATAAAACATAATTAATTTTAAGAATCTTGAAAAAACATGAGTGCATAGTGGAAAAAATCACGATAATTTGTAAAGTCGCAAGCACAACATATTCTAATCTGTGCTCTCATCTTTGAAGGATCAACCCCTATAGCTACTGAACATGCATTCATTACAATGAATAAGGGTCAGCTGTGGTTCAGAACAACACCCTTCAGCTTGTTAACTCTTGCAGGGTTTACGAAAACATATTATTGCAACTCAAATTTAGAAATTGCAACATTCAACTATGCAGCTACAGTTTTTTGTTCAAAATATATACTTAGAAAAATATATAATTACACAGTTATTTTAACGTAAAGAAATTATTTAATCTATAATTAATAATAATTAATCTATAACGATCACTTATCCTTTGGTATGTTGACAATATTTTAAACAATACATCAGCTTGATTGAAAGGTAAATACGTTCATAAATTTATTTTATAAAATTGTTGTTTTCTGGTCAAAACTTTAAACTAGTTTTATACGCTTTGTTAGTTCTAAAGACGAAAATATGTTTTCGAAACTTAAGCCATATTCAATTCAATTATAGTTCGAAACTTTTATTTTTCATCTTTATTTTTACGGAAAATTAATATCTATGTGTAACATACCCACATACACCACAAGGGCCGAAAGACTGATATTCTTGCACTGCGCGCAGTACAAGGTATCAAACTTTCGGCCAGTGTAATGTATACTATTTTTCTTCGTACCTCGGTCGTAAGTACTCTTATTAAATACATTATTTACTTATTAATTACATAACACAGATAAATTCCAAGCAAGCAGCTTTGAGGTTCTACGTAAAAACACGAATAACAGCTGTAAAATGTAATAGAGTTGCTATGGAAACGACATCTAAACAACAATTTTTTCTTTACTGCCACCCGAACGTACATACTTCCCGCATCAATGCGTGTAATCCCACCAATGCGTAAATGTTAGACTTTCTGCCATACCTACAATTGATGCCGAAAATATGTACTTTCGATCGAGGTATGAAGAAACAATTATTTTGACACGGTTGGGTGAAATTGATTCATGAGATTGAAAATGTAACGAGCAATGTACGTATGTCATATTATACTTAAAGACTGATTGTAGCATAATAACCATATTATACTTTTATTCTGTACTGAGCATAGGAATAAAATCGCAATCGAACCATTAGGGTGCAAATATATACTTCAGTCTTTTTATACGCCGTAAGCACTGGCGTATCTAGGAGAGCAAAACAAGCACGGGGAGCCCGGCTTAAAAATTTCTAATTTGCCCCCTCCTGGGCCAAAAGCTAGGTACGCCCATGTTAACGTCATAGAAAAAGACAAAGTTTTTGAAACAGAGATACTTTATTCAGATTGAATGCAAGTATACATCAACCAATCCTATCATCGGAGAAATCAGGGAATTACATCGAAGAAAGAGCCGCAGATATATTTTTGATACGCTTTGTTGCGTTCACTCACCGCAGATTGGGTAGATAGGCAATGATTCACATAGTTAATTAATAGATATATGATAATAACTAAGCTGATGGCGAGGTGAAACGTTTACCTCGTAACCTAAAAGTCGTAGGTTCAATCCCGTTGGTAGGTGCCATTATTTTTTTGTAAAGAGTTAAAAGTTTTACTTCCGGATGTACGTATGTAGTATAAAATACAGTCGCTTCTTTATTTATACCAGCTTTTGCTCACGAATTCCCTCGCGTCAATTTAAATTTTGTTCGCCGATTGGCTTGCGTTTAACTAAACGAATCCGGACAAAACGTAGCCTCTACTTTAAATTTAAACACCAATTGAGTGTTTCATCAAAATCTAAACATTATAATACCGATAAAAGCCAACAGACAAACAAGCAAAACACGAGCAAAAAGACCGAAAAACCAACATATGACACATATTATTATTTCGTTACTTTAAAGTTTTTGTTATAAGAATACGTCGTTATATAAATCATCACCAGCATTTTATCTGAACTTGCAACCTTTAAAATTTCGAGGTTTAATGCAAGTTTTGTTCAAACCTGGATAAATTAACAATAATATTACGGCAACAGTGCGATATTTTGAATTGAGATTAAGGGTAAAACTGAGATATGGTCTGCGTGTATGTGTGTACCCCATTGTTTTATTATTTTAAATTGGTAGATGTATTAGTAATGAAGGCGTCCCTTCTTATGACATGCGCGACAGCAGCAATCCCAATCATAAACAGTTTATTTTAAAACATAAACACAAACTAACAGAATTTAGTTATTTAGTTTTAAACATTCACGCCGTAGTCCATTATAAATAATAAGTTCTTTAAAGAATATTTACTATTTCCGGCTAATTTGATTTAACTACATTAGGTAATAAATTATACAATTCATTAAGAGATTTCAAAGATGTTTTAAAATTAGTAATTATATAATGTGATGTGGGATGTTTGTAGAAATCTGTTTTTAAATTGATAGGTTTAGGTTTATTATAGATACAGTTAAAGCAAAATTTTAAACGCCCTTTTAAAAGAATGACACATTTAAATAAACTATGAGGTACGGGTCATTTTACCAATTCAACTCCACAAGCGGAGAATGCTACTAAATAGTCAAAATTCATTTTTGAAAATTATAAAATATTTTTTCGTTTTGAGGATACCCGAGTATAAAAAACATATTTTTAGGAAAATTCTGTGCGTCTGTGTGAATACGATGTAAGTCAAACGGATGAACGGATTGAAACCAAATTTTGGGAAAATGTTTGATATTGAAATATGGAGAATCCTACACTACATACCTGCATCCGGAAGTAAAACTTTTACTGTTTACAAAAAAATAATGGCACCTACCACCGGGATTGAACCTACGACTTTAAGGTTAACGTAATCCTATTGTCCTTGGGAACTCGCAGAAAATATATATACTGTAACGTTTTCAAAGTTCCGGAAGTATTTTAAAAATAAACAAAAAATCAGCTGTTCTTTTGTTCTCAATCTGTCAAAAAGAAATTAATAACGTAGCTGACAAACATGCGTTTGTTAATTTTAAAACCATATTATGTAACCACGCAAGCCAATATCAAATATATTATTTCTAGTCCGCTATCCGAGTCACCGCAAGCGTCAAGAGAAATTTGCTACGCCGCCACTGGTGTACCCTGGTGATCATGAACTAGGAAGTAGTGTTCATGTTAAAAACTTAAATTAATAAATGTGTTGATTTAAATAATGTTCATGTTACAAACTTACGTTAACAAATATGATGAATAAAATAATAATAATTGTTACAAACTGGCGCCCCACGTTGGGCGCCAGTTTGTTACAATTATTATTATTTTATTCAACATATTTGTTAACGTAAGTTTGTAACATGAATATTATTTATTTCAACATATTTATTAATTTAAGTTTTTTAACATGAACACTACTTCTTAGTTCATACGCTCCGCTACCATCATGCCTCTGTTTTCCTACATGACCACCAGAGTACACCAGTGGCGGCGTGGCTTTTTAAGACGTAGTGTTACATATTTTATTAATTTTAATACGTCAAATTTCAATACTTCTGAAGTTGGAATGGCTGGAAGTTTAAATAAAAAAAGGTGATTTAACAAAAATATATTTTCGTCAAACTTCATGGCAGACTTTTACTATCTCACACTTAAAATTTTTCACGATCACAAATATTTGTTGTAACCGATATTTTCATACAAAAATTTAAATAACAGATTGTTTTATAAGTTTCAAAATCAGCTAAAGCTTCATAGGTAATTTATTTACGCTCATCTTCATTTTACCTATAATATAATAGTATAGAGTATCAAGTTACCAATTAGCACCATAAATTAAAACGTAATTATTTTGTCAGGGGCATTAAATTTACGGGTAGTTAACTTCTGTTATTTTAAAGTAAATCAAAGTTAACAAAAGCTGGATGATGTAGTGATTAAATCAGTTTATTTTATCAATCTATTAGCGCATTACTCTGATAAGTCTGTTTCAAAGTGAACATTCACACAGAGTAAAAACGATATTATACCACCAATTTGTTTTTTATACAGAATGGTCTCTAAAAATCATCAGATTCACATTCGCTGAGTATCTACAAAAGTAAATGTAATAATCCAGGAAAGTGATTTTTTTTATAGTTAACGGGAGTCGGCTTGTCACCGGGAACACCGCAGGCCAGCAAAGTGATACTATTATGTCGAATTTTTTGGTGCGTAAACATCTTATACGACGGGATGGGTCTAATTCGATAAATTTGCAACGGAAGTGTATATATCATTTCTGCGCAGTCGCCAGGCGCACAACGGATGTGTGGAAAGGAAAATCGATTCTGCACAGTCACCAGGCGCATTCATTTGGCTGTCATCTACGAACCTTGTACCATGGACTAGAATACTATAGAGTATAGAATAGTACTATAGAAACATTGCAAATATGTGTTAATTAGTAAATAATAAATTAAAAATCAATTCGTATAAAATTATTGAATAAACAAATAATAATAAAAAAAATAAAATTTAATAATTAGCTAAATAAATAATAATAATTAAATAACAAGCCGTGAGGTGGATCTTTTATTAGAATTCTACAAGTGCGACTCTTGAGTCCTCACGACCCTTTTCCCCGTATGATCAATATTGAATGAGCCGTGACATTTTTAAACGCGCATATTTTTTTAAGTAAGTTAGCTGCAGTTACCCTGCCAAAAAAATATAGGAAAACTAGTCACACTTGCCAAAATTGTAAGAAGTTTATCTGAAGCGGATGTGCATAGGTAGATGCTGACAGTAATTAGTTTTAAAATTTTCGTTTTTAGCGTTAAGTTAAGATCTCACATTAGATATTTCAAAAAGTTATAATTTTGTTTATTTATTAGTAAGATTGCAGAAGTTAGATATTTTGTTCTAGATTTTATAGACCTTTCAAGTTCTTAATGTTGTTTGATTTTTTATTGTTTTTTACCAAAATATAGTAATTTGAACATCACTTAAACTGATTTAAATTGAACTGGTAAGAATTAAACCCTGTTTAAAATCCGGGCCACCATACAGTCCTTGTACAGATTTTCTACCATATAGACGCTGGATTAAATAATATACCTACATTTAACCTACGTAAATACACATGCAGAATCTTCTTTTCAAAAATAGTGTAAAAATATTGTAGTGACTTAGACACATAAAAGTATGTTAAAATTTTTGATTTCGATTTCGGGTCCATTACAATGCAGCTTCCCAACGTACTGGGAAGTTAAAAATTATTACTGCGTTAATTAGGAACGTTGAGTATTTACTCGGTTGGGTAATGTGTTGTCGGTTCAATTTGTTAGACAGCCTGTATTGACAAATCTAGGCAGTTTATAATGTGCGTAGAGCCATAGAAGAGATCGGACCCCTATGTGTACTTTTGCCCTCTGATGTTAATCCGATAAAAACTCTCTGTGTTGGGTGTTTGGTTTCACACTTTGTGGGAGAGCCAACATATGGACCAAGTCAACCGCTTTCCGTAAGCAAGGATGGGAAGAACATTTCCCTCTCAAAATAAAGGCACTCTTCAGATAGTTATCGATCTGAATGAATTTTTATACAACTAACTCTCTTTAAATTTAAACAAAACAAAGTGTGTGTGAGATATCATCGAAATTTTTATTCGTTTGAAAGACCTATCGATGCCATTCTGTGTGGAATATAACATCTTACAAATGTCCGCTGCGGCTTCTCTGCTTCCATGACTCGGGCGCATAAATCAGGCTGAATTTGACCGATGACATGGGTTATGTTGGCTTTGAGGGCAGCTGTAGTTTGTGGCTTATTCGAATAGACATGCGACTTAAGAAAACCCCACAAGAAAAAGTCTAAGGGGGTCAAATCGCACGATCTCGTTCACATCATCTCCACGTGAGATGACCATGCCCTCAAATCGCTCGTACAGAATAACCAATGTCGCATGAGCTGTGTGGCACGTAGCGCCGTCCTGTTGAAACCACATGTCGTTGGTGTCTATTTCATTCAATTCAAGCCAAAAGAGTTGGTAATCATCGACCTATAGCGCTCGCCGTTGACGGTGATGCGTTGACCAACGTCGTTCTCAAATAAATATGGACCGCTGACGCCGCCGGCCCAAAATACACACCAAACAGTGACTTTTTCGGGATGCATTGGACGCTCTTGGATCTCATGTGGATTAGTATCGTTCCAAATTCGACAATTGTATTTATTCACGTACTTATTCATCCAGAAATGGGCCTCAGATTTTTCGATGGACGCTGCCCGAACAGAACACCCATTTTAATAAAACAATTTTATAATTTGCACCTGTTTTAAACGCTATATCCATCCCTGGTGATTTGGCAAAACAGACTGAATAAATGACAGCCAATTTGACAGATGTAGCTTCACCAAGATGGCCGCTATCAACTGTCAAAGTTCGGAAAGCTCTATTGGAAGACTCTTTAATAGCTTTTGTCTGAGCAGCTGGTGGAAACAGCGTCGGTCTGGCCTTAAGGAATACCGTGGGCCCGACCAGTCTGGTTCGGATCTTTTTTCTTCTTAATTACGCGGTAACGTAGAGGCGTTTGACAATTTTCTCGGCAACTTTTAAGTCCCAGACAGACCCTGGGTGGTAATAAAGTATTCTATAGTTTATACGTAGTTGGTAAGATATAAACGTGATTTCAAAAGGTTTCTCCTACGACTTGGGCTGTCGAGCTTCACTGATAGTTTGTTCAACCCTAAATTAAGCACATTATACACACATACAATCTCCCTAACATTTCAATTTTCGTATATAAAAGGCACAAATAACATAAATAGCTTTATACGACGACCTCGAAGTTTTCTAACTCACTCCTACATTCTTTTGCTTTTTTACCGCAAATTTTACGCATTCTCCTTTCATATTTCTGTACATATTATACGTAATCTGAGAGTGGTAACACTGTTACATTTTTTTTTGGTTAGATGTTTTTTTCTTTGTAGTTTATATTTTATGCTAAACAGCTCAGTATTTTTTTACAAAGCAAACATTTTTTGTGCATTTTACAGTGCAAATATTATTATAGTTGTGCATACGTAGTTTAAAATATTTTAATTAAATTTTTATTTTTGCTGAGATTATAACATTTTATTTAAAAATGCACACAAACTCGAATATATGGGCTCTCTTCATTCAAAAGCCTGAATTAAAAACATTTTATTCCTATACACGAGCTATTTCAATATTCAATTTTAATGATATTGAAAAAAACTAATCACAACGAAACATTTTATCATCATTGTTTTTTTATTATTTCCGACAAGCCGTGATGAAAAAGGATATTTTTACTTATTTAAAATTTTATTTATTTTGCTGTAAAAAATATTGTCCTCTACAACAAATATACAAAATCGGATATTGTTCAACACTGATACAAAAAGAAAATACTATTTCAGCTATCATGCAAAGTCCTCCCAGGTTAATTGTTTATTCATTTGATTTTTTCCAAATTATATTTCTCGTTGGATAGCTGTTTCATGGTCCCTACATACTGGAAAAGCGTTTTGCCATTCCGTTTGTCAGGGTGGGCTAAGGCCTACCTACCAGAATTCACCAGGTCAGAATCTAAAATTCGTTTTTAAGGGGATATTTTTATATTTTACCATTACTACCCCAAATAAGGATAGTATATTGATAGATAGATCGATATAAACTTTATTCTGTTAATACTGTAGGTATATACAATTTAGAATGCACTTTATTCTGTTAATACTGTATATGTATACAATTTAGAATGCGTCATTAAAATATATCATTAAAACTTATGGTTTAAAAATTCCTCGACCGAGTAGAAGTTTTTCTGTGATAGTAGAGATTTTAATTTAGGTTTGAATTTTATTTCTGGTAGATTTCTAATCTCTTGGAGGAGGTTGTTAAACATCTTCAACATTGCATTGATGGGACCTTTGTTGATCGTAGTCAACGACGTGTAATTAAGTCTGTAGTTCGTACCTGTTCTGGTGTTGTATGTATGATTTGGAGTATTTCCTGAGAAAAGATTAGAATTAAATTTAACAAAACTTGCACACTCGAGCACATAGAGATCATGAATTGTTAAGATATTAAGTTTCTTAAAAAGTGGGCGACAATGTGTTCTAGGAGGAACATTACAGATTGCTCTGATGCAGCGTTTTTGTACAATAAAAAGTTGAGGAATGTTTACAGAGTTGCCCCAAAAGACAATTCCATATAAAAATATGGATTGCAAAAAGGCATAATACACAGTGACTAGCACTGATTCTGGAATAAATTTACCCAGACATTTCAAAAGATACACATATTTACTGGCTCTTTTAGTTATTTTGTCGATTTAATCCTTCCAGTTTAAGTGCTGGTCTATGTTTAGACCAAGAAAATTAACTGAGTTGCAGAAAGAGATTTCACCTGTATTTGGTACATTAAAACTGATAAACAGAAAACTAAAATCCGAGGTCGGTACAGTCTTTCCATTGACTGTACCGAGCTCGGATTTTAGTGTGGTCGAGTCGTGCGACTTATTTAAACGCATTTATGATTTTTTTATAATAAAAACCTATATTTTTCAAATTTTATTAGAGTTCATATTAACTAAATTGCTTGAACTAAATCTTATTTCAAAAGTATGCTGGGTAACAAAATTTTAATTTTGAACTCTTAAATAAATTACACAAAACTATTTTGTCTATGTAACAATTTAAAATTATTTATTGTATAAAAATACGAAAAGCATTAAGATTACAACGAACTAAATTTCCAAAGCATGCGAGTGAACTATGAACTTAAATAGGTATGTTCAACGACATTGTGGACATAAAACCAAAAGACAAAATCGCTTATGTCGAATTTCTGGCAAAATAAAATTTAAATCGAACTTAAATTAATATTTTTCGCTACAATAATAAGTAGGCAAATATTTTGATTCACATAATATATAAAACTTAGTATCCAATTTTATTGGCATTGCAAATAAAACTACTTACTTACTTAGTATGTGGGTGGGTAGAGCAGTTCGATTTACGATGACTGGCTTGTCCTACATAGATCTGCATCCGGAAGCAAGTTTTGATATGGATAATACATATTCTTAATACTCCTATATCGCTAGTTCCCGTAAGTGGAAACGTTGCCCACAAAGAGAGACATCAACTGCATACTTCTATGTCACTCATTTATATTCGATCTGTTATATGCGCAAGCGTTGCGACTGTAGTGGGGCAATTAGTAAGTGGAATAGAACAAGCCACCTCCCTTTCACTGCTTAGTTCCATGTGCAAACTGACGCTACAACTGACGTGCATCCAATCACAGACATGAGCATGAAACTCCGAGTATAATAAGTGAGACAGACGTATATATGTCTGCACCGTAGTGTTTAAGTCTTTCTCCCGATCTTTGCTAGCAATATAGATGGTATTAAATATATGGGAAGTGGGTAGCTGCATGATCCATTCTCGGACATGACATTTGAGATTTAAGTGACGGAGACAGGCGTATGTATGTCTGCACCGTTGGGTCGTCATCCTTCTCCAGACGCCTACTAGCAACATAGGAGTATCAAGTATATGGGGATAATATGCCTAGGTTAGTCGACAACCGACGGCCGTATTGTGTAAACACCGTCCAGGAAATAACGATTCTGTAAAAGGTATGTAACTCTGCTTCTAAAATGTTTTTGCACGCTTAAAAGCAGTTACTCAAAATGGCTACGTATCTTAAAATATTGACAAAAATTACGGAAAATTCAACATAATTGTTTTTGCCTTTTGCTCACAGATTTAATAAATACGAGTAAAGCCCGCACTTACGTTTTTATTTACAATGATTAATATTAGCTCGTACATTATTTGAACTGATAAAGCATAATATTAGAAAGACTGTTTTTGATCACAGCATGCAGATATAGAATGTGGTGTTACAACACAATAACTAAACATTACGTATTACAGTAATAAGATCAGATAGAGCTCTGTGTTCCATACTAGTTAATACACAACCTATACTTGTATAATAATACATAGAGACATTTACATGGAGCTCTATTTAAATCAATTTCATGTTGATTTAATCTTAAGAGTCAGTGGCGCAGCCCGTTCGCTCAGACGGAACAGTCACCGATATTTCAATAGACAAGAAGCCTACAGACCTGCAGTTTTATCCCTACCTTTAAGATAACACAAGAGTAGAAGAGCAAGCGTGGTTGTCATATAGGTACTTATTGACAATTTATTTATGTAAAACTCACTAGGAATCTTTGGGTTATACAGTGTAAACTCTATATAGCGACACTCAAGGGACACTTTGTGGCGTTATTGAGAGTTGTCGTTAAACGTAGAGAAAAAATAATTCATTTTTTTTTGTCAATAAACAAAGATTTTCTTTTACTCGCCATGTTCACAGATCGCAAGTTTGTGGGCAACTTATCGATAAGCAGCTGGAGTTAAACATATTAAAGATAAACCCGACAAACAAGAGAACGAATTTCTTAGAATTTACGGTACGCATGATCCGACAACAAAGCAACAAAATAACAAACAAGTACTGTTTATTGCTTAATGATGACGTATTATTGTCGTTATTTCGAGTGGGTGTGTAGTTATTTAGAGTGTATCATTGTATGAGCAACAAGGTAAACCAATTAGAGTTAGCAATTTCGACGTTTTAAAGAGTTTGTCGTTATATCGAATGACGTTAAATGAAGTTTACACTGTATTTAAATTAGTTTCTCATTACTAGTACAAGGAAAAGTTATAGTTTTTTTAATTAATGTATATTTCAAAGCACAGTTATTTTTAAAATTAATCCTATCATGACTTATATTTAATTTTATGAGTTTTCTGTTGTTTTATCAGTATTTCATTGACTGCCATTTGATTGCATGTAAATATTAAAAATATATTTTGAATACTATTTTTTCAATATAGAAACTGTCCATAATGTTCAAAATTTGCGATACGATGTAGATCACTGAGAACACCTCTTTGAAATTTTAACAAATTTAATCATTTTGAATTTTTGAGCCAACTTTTTTTCCTGGGGGGCGGGAGGGGGATGTAAAGCAAAAAATTCAATATTTTTTTTAAGTTTTTTTAATACCACACAAGAATACTCACGAAGGAAGGGGTCAAGCCAATTATTATTCATTCCCAAACCAATTTTACAAATTTTTTTCAAGAAGGATTTCTAAATTTTATTTTTTAACCAGGTATTCGTATTATTTTCAGTTTTATTTTTGTATTATTATGATCCTGGTAGGAGTAATTACCCCCTTTACCACCCCCCCCCCCCATCTACGCCCTTGGCCGTAGATTATAGACGCTCAACATCTGAGCTTACCAGCATGTACTAGTGTCGATTTTGTCTCCACTTGCTCACTGTCACTTCTGTTTTGGTCCATCGAAGTCAGAAGTTATGTGGACGCTACTGTTTGAATAATATCTGATATTCAAGTAAATCTATATATACTTATGTAGTTAAATTATGTAACTCGGTACATAATATTTCGTTAATATATAATATTTCGTATTCATACAAATGATAAAACGAACAAATAGATTGTGATGTACATACATAAAAAAAACAGCTTTTATAATATCTACTGTACTTTTTATTCTTTTCTTTGCTGTTCACTATTTCAAAGCAATAAACCTATTCTCTAGATAAGAGTATACACAGGTACAATAAAAACAGAGAACTGAAAAATTGTAGCATTACAATCACGTAACTGCTTAGTGGCCGATTTCAGACGCTAAATATTTATAAAAACCCGCTCGCGCGTTCTGAGCCCGCGCGACAGGCAGCCTTTGTGATATTAAGTCGTTGGAGGGGGAAGCGGTGAGTGGAAGTTTCGGGTTAAAGTCCCGAATGTGACATTGTTGGAAAGTAAATTTTTCTATATAGTATTGTAACTGTAACAATGTGAAATCTAATTATTGGCATCATTTTTTTTCAATGCGAATGTATTTTGACGAACTACAGTTTTTAATAGCCTTAATTACTCCTTATAGGTAACATTAGCTATCTGCAGTGAAAGTCCCGTCAAAATCGGTCCAATAGTTTAGGAGATTAGCCGGAACAAATAGACAGACAGACAAAAACTTTAGAAATTGTTTTTTGTTGTAAGCACAATATAATATGCTTTCCTATGCATTTAGTAAAAAGCTGTTATTTTGACATTACAAACAGACCCTTCAATTTTATTTATCTGTATAGATTTTCTCTCTGTTCAGTTGAACACTTGGGGTTATGATTTAGTTAATTGCGATGACGCACACTTGCAGCATTGAGCGTTTTCATGCAATATAATATATTAGTGACGTCACGAATGTCAGCTTCTAATGTGAATGCGAATATCTGTCGCAATATTCAGTTTTTAAATCTGGCGTCATTTGTCCAAGGCTAAAGTTTGGCAGCTAATTGGCCACACAAGTCGCACGCATACATTTGTAGTGGTTCTGGGTACAAGGTTATCAAAATCACTAACACAAAATATATACAAATCTTTGATTAATGTCTGAATAGAACTCTTCAAATAAATAAAATTGTCGACCAATTTTTTTCAGACCATATATTGACAAAAAATTAATGTAAAAATATAAATTTTTCATTATTTTTTTATTCATTCAAACTATCAATCATTCGTGCATTCTATTAGATAATAAATAACTAATACTAATTAATTTTATATTTTTTAGATATTTCTGAAGAAGATCCAAATCCGGATCGAAACGTCATTTTTTGTTATATTGATTTATATTTTTATATTAATTTTTTGTCAATATATGGTCTGAATTTTTTTTTATTTATTTCATAAAATATATACCTACGATTACTACTATTTATTTATCCACCGTGGACATAACTGTATCCACCGTGAACACCACTGTGTCCATTTGGACATAACTGTGGACATTAGTGCCATCGTGAACATAACATTCGTTTAGTTCACGTACTGGGGAACTGTGTACCCACAGAAACCGGCTATAACACACACAATGCTTTCTAGCACTTACATGAACATAATATAATAATATGTAATGCAATGCTGCACGCTATCATATCAGTGGTACTGAACTATGTATTAAAATCTGTCTTGACTTAAACATACTTTTTACCCGACTGCGCCAGAAGGAGGGTAATGTTTTTCGAGTGTTTGTATTTATGTGGGTATGTATGCCTATTTCTTTGGGACGCTCGATGGATTTTACCATATCTTTCTTTTGTTTTTTAATAGGACTCATTCAAAAACAAAAGAAAGAAACAAATGGGTGTCCACCTGCTGCATGTTGAAATTTTCCGACTTGGTTTTCTCTTTTTAGTTATTAATTCATTTTTGTGCAGTCGGGTTTATTGTTTTTTTTTTTTAATAATGAATTTTTATTAACGGGTTCTAAAAGTGGTATTTATTTATTCATCGAGTAAGAGTAGTTCATGTATCTAGAACGTAATGAACTGTATTGGCGACGAGTAAAGAACATTATGTTAAAATAAGTGTCAGCGAGTTTTAACAATCACACGAGTTGCAATACAATAATTACTCAATGTGCGGTGAGCGAAGGCAACAAAGCGTATCGACAATGTATCTCCGTTTCTTTTTTCGAAGTAATTCCCTGGTTATTATACAGTATGTTAGCAGGAGTACATCTCTCTTCTATGTCTTTATCTGTGACGTTAGCCAATAGAACCAACGAGCTTTAGTGACAAAAAAAACACACCTTGCACCCTAATAGTTCGATCGTGATTTATTCCTATGCTTGGACTATAAATAAAAGTATATGGGTTCGGCATATAAACACCCAGAAGGTATAAATATTACCATAAAACGTATAACCATGCTTTTTGACTACTGCTGGCAACTCTATACAATCTATAATAATATGTTTCTACTTTCTGGATAATGTAGCAGAGGTGCAAAGCTTTGAGTAGTTGTTTTACACTGTACAAATTTTCAATTCAATTACAGATTTTCACATAAATTTAATAAATATTATGTTTTAGTTTCTTTTTCTATAAGCAATATGTTTTATGTCTATTATATAAATCAAACATGTCATGACGTCAGTCATCTTTCATACCTTCCAGCATTTGATAGAATATCAAGACATCTTATTTTATTCCAATCTGATCTTAATACTATACTATTATAAAGAGAAAGTGCGAATTTTGTGAGTTTGTGTATATGCGGAGGGTGATCTCCGAAACTACTCATCCGATTTCAAATTTTTTTCACCAGTATTTAGAATGGACTTTCAGGATGGACATAGGCTGTAATTCATCGATGGCGAACCTATGACCCGCGGGTCACACGAGTCATAAAAACATTACTTTCGAGATATATGCAACATTTTTGGCACATACATCATATAAAATAGCTGATTTGCACTTTATAATAACTGTCATATTCTGTGTTTGTGGCAATTTCATTACGTCTGCTTTGTGTCGCATGCTATCTCTGTTCATCTTATAGAATTAAACACTAACTTAAGAGATTATTGTTGAGTTGTTAAGATCGCTTTTTTTTTGTTTTACTTTACGCACTAGTGGGTCATTTTACGACCGCTACACAGTATTTTATAAGAAGTAGTCCAAAAAATAAACTTTTGAGATCATATAAAACTGAAATTCGATGTGTAAATAAATTATCTGCAACTTGTTAATTAAAAAAGATCGCTCAATTTCAGCATGAATTTTATCGCAAAAACAAATTAAAAACATAAAACTTTTCACAAAATTTAATTCAGTTCAGTGTTACTTTATTCTGAAATGCAATTACACAAAGAAAAATAAGAGTTTCATGTTATAAAAATCAGATTTATTATATCACATTATACACTATTTATGCATGCTCTTCTTTTTATTTATACTAATATATAAAGCTGAAGAGCTTGTTTGTTTGTTTGGTTGAAGGCGCTAATCTCAGGAACTACTGGTTCGAATTGAAAAAAAAATTTTTTTGTTGGATAGCCCATTTATCGAGGAAGGTTATATACTATATAATATCACGCTACGACCAATTGGAGCGGAACATCAATGAAAAATGTTGCAAGATGTGTCCCAAAATTAGTCCGTCCGACAAATATTATCAGGTGTAATGCCTTAACTAAATATTGTAATATTAGCGCGTGAAGTTTACAAGCCCGGATAGCTCAGTTGGTAGAGCGTAAGACTCTTAATGCCAGGGTCCAGGGTTCAAGCCCAACGTCGGCAATTATATTTTTATTTTTTTTTGACGTGATAACGTCTTATAAATTGATGAATCACCAATCTTATAAATTGATAAAACACCGGCTGCATGCACGAAAAAGTGTAACGTTCCTAACGCGTAACGTTCCTAACGTTCCTAACGCGTAACGTTCCGCCTGACCCTGTGCGTGCTTTTTGCTAATTTCTCGCTCAATTTAAATCAGATCGGTTTGAAACCAGTCTTAAACGAAAGAGGAGAACATTTTACATAGATTTCGTATAACAGAATTTGCCTAAACAGTTTTTTTATACAAATTTATATAGAAAAATAGCTGTATAAATGCAATGTTGTCTAATGCATGGCGCGACGCGGTCGGTCGTCTTTGTTTGCCGTACATGGAAATTAGAAGAGAACGTATGTCTTGTCTTAACATGAAAACGGCTGCATTTCTAATGTTTAATTCAATTTTTTGACATTAGTATTTTGTGAAATGCAACGCCTTCTAAGTTAACTATTGGAATAACTAATTATTATTAGAACATAATACTTTGACAGTTGCAAACGTCACTTTTGACATTTCTTATCATTCCGACACCAAGGATAAGCGGATTGAAACCAAATTTTGGGAGGATGTTTGATATGCAAATATGAAGTGGCCTATTGTTTTTGGGGAACATCGGCGCATGCGTAAAAGAATATATCTCTTATAATGATGTTTTATATAATAATAATATAGTTTTTAAAACGGTTTTTACTCTATCTATTTTTACTAGAAATTTTTGTAAATTTTTTGGGGAAAATCGGCGCATGCGCAAAAGAGATACATGCCATAGTTGTTTTTTATATAATAATAGTATACTTTTTATAGTGTTTTATTATTCTACTTAATAAAATTTACCTAAATTTGAAGCGAAAGATGCAATATCATAGATTCGAATTATTATAATTATTATATAAATTTAGGTTATGTATTACGGAATACGTTATCACGTAAAACTATCGTCCGTAAACCGACTTTACAGACAACCAATTTTTTTATTTTCGACATTGCTTTTTCTAAGGCTTACATTTCAATTTTTTAAAATTTTATTACGACTATTTAAAATTAAATAAATTTAATTAATAGCTCATTTGAAAACTGTTACAACTATAGGCACCTATATAAAAATAATTTTCCTACAGTGTTTTTAATTAAATATTTGTTTTTATTACTTAAAAAAAGTATAAATACTGATTTTTAACGACAAAAACTTTTGAACGGTAACGTCGATCATTATGAAGTTTGGACACAACATTCATCTCGGTAAACTAAGATAAATGTGCGTACTCATGTCCTTTCCTTCCCCATTCGTTCTTTTGCACCCGGGTGAAACCGGGCGGGACCGCTATATTTAATAAAATGGATCGCAAATTCTACTACCAGTAGACAAGAAATAATATAAAGATTGTTATGAATATGGAATAAATAAAACTGAAGACAACTTTTTTTTAAAATCAATAAATTCCAAAACGTAAATTCACTGTCATGTTTCTAAGTGACAAAAATTAGATATAAATATGGGTGTAAATATTATACGAGAAAATACACAAATCAGAAAGATAAACGTAAAAATTCATTAAAATTAAGTCTTAAAAATGTAATTCACTAAGATTGTTGGCAATGTGGGGAATTTTCACTGATAATAAATGTGACTACCTCCAGATACAAAATTCTCGAGATACAAACATGGTTGCCAGTTCAGTAAAAAAAAAAACTCTAAAGTTGTCACTGTTTAATTCTTCTATCTAACTTTTTCTGGTAACCGTCCATTTTCAAATACAGAAACATTTGTTCCTATCATAAAAACATATTTTCGCCCGTCACTACTTTGAAGTTTTGAACAAACATTAACAGAACGTGTCCTGGATATAATGATTGCAGATTATAGACGCTCAACAGCTGAGGTCATCAGTCTCTATGTGTGTATTAGAGAATCTGCCAGCCGCCGACATACACAAATCGACCGGAACAAGCTAGGGTTTCTGGGAGTGCTGATTCACATAAAACAATGGAGTGCTAACAACATTCCAATGTTTTCCCTGAAGGGAACATGGATTGGAAAAGCCTGAAAGAGTGTACGTTAATATCCTTCAGACCCTCTCATAAATTTTAAAAGCGTAAATTAAATCAAATAATTTAGCGAGGAATATTGTGAAGACTTTTAGAACGCAGTAAAAAAAAGTCGTTTGGTGTATAATCGCAATGTAGACCTCTAAATTCGGAAATTCTTGAGCTGCCTTAAAGCGGCCAGTAAATTTAAATAAACTAAAGTAATATTAAAAATCATGCAGTTGAATAAATGAATGCACCCCCTTAGATTAGATTAGATTAAATGAGGGTGTGAGGCGCGCCTCGTCGACACCGCGACCTTATTAGATCTATTGTGTAGCCCTGACTTGTTTATTCCTGAGTGAGGTTAAGGCTTTTGATGAAGCCTAGGATGGCTCTGGAGTCTGCGTCCCAAACCTGATCAGGCGTTGGGAATGGGTTGTTGAGGTGACGGAATCTTTGAATCATGACTGCTTCACATTTGCAAAGCAAATGCTCCGATGTTTCAGGAGCCTCATTACAGAAGCGGCATGACATGGTGTCCATTACACCAATTTTATTAAGGTGATACCTCAATGGGAATGCACCCCCTTATCTTGGATTTAGTCCTCCAAAAGTTTGGATCTTCTCATAAACTCCAGAGGATTGGTGACTGAGGAACTACTCCGCTCTCCTCAATGTATTTAAAGATTGTTCTCCTGTAGACTAGGGCCTCGCATTCGAACAGTAAATGGTTGGCTGTTTCGTCTTCCATTTCCCAAAATCTGATCGAATTCTGACGTATCCCTATTGTGTGTATAAGATGCTTTTTCAAAGGTGTTTGACCGGTTAAGAGCCCAACCACTTTCCTGAGTTTATGTCTACTGAGCTTGATTGAAGGGCCCAAATGCATTCTTTTCCCATGTAAGTTTTCTGGATTCATGCTCCAGACAGTGGTTTGCTGATTGCGGGTCCAGCTTTTGACAGTTTGTTGAATATTTTTGTAAGTAATTCCACAAACCGGTTCTGGTCCAATGAAATTTGCAGAGGCTCCTTGTCGAGAAAGACTATCCGCCATCTCATTGCCCCAGATGCCTTTATGACACGGTACCCACATTAAACATACTTTGCTCTTAGTTCCCAGGTCATTGAGTGAACGATGGCAACCCCATACCAGTGTAAGCACTAATTAAAGCTCTTACTTTAAAATAAATAAAACTTGAATTATAAAAAAATCATGATGAATTGTTTTCTCAAAATATGATTTATTAATTAAATTGTTTTTTTCCAAATTGATAACAACCTTGTAATATTGTCAAAATTAGTTTTCCTTAGCTACGTGGGAAAAATGAAGATTGTTATCAATTTTACACCAGCTTTGAGCTGAATTTGTTGGATGGCAGTGATTTGATTGCCGCCTGGCTATCAGAGAGAATGTGGATGAGTTGGTTTTGATATTTGATTGCAGTTAAAATTAACTTATTATTTTTGCAGATATGAATATTGCGATGTATGTAATACCAAATTATGTATAAAATTTGGAAAAATAAATCTTATTTCCATTCTATATAAAAATATGATCAACACCACATCCAAATTAAATTCACTCATGGCAGACAAAATAATTAAATAATACCTTGTATTATCATATCAACAATTTTTGTCTAGATTATTCCCCATGCCACTATAAATTAATAATCGGTTTTATATTAAATTAAGTGAATTCTAGCGGAATTTGAAAGCTGTTTTAGTGGCCTGGCAGTTAACACTCCGCATATTGGCAACACTGGGTAGAGACGTTAAATTCTAACGTAACACGGAGTAGAGGGTAAATTGAATGAAGGGTTGCAGAGAAGGGAAGAAAGGGCAACCACCGATGCATGCCGCGTTATAATGTTATTAGATCAAGGTTAGGTCAAGCTCTTCACGAAAGCAATTTTAATAAATATGTCGAGAATTTTACATTTATGCGGATACGATATTATACGAGAAGGTAGGTACTATAATATAGAATCCGCACATAAATAGAATAGAAATTTATTTCTGGCACATTGACCTTATGAAATATTTATCATAAAGTGTCATTCCTAAAACCTTCTACACACGACACAATTTGCTGGTTCTAATCTGCAGGGATTTTGCAAATTGGATGGTATGTAGGCTAATTGGGACGATTTATTACTATTATTGTTAATTTTATGTCATTTACAACGTGATAGAAAACAAATCATGAATTTAATTTACTTTTCTTCATACCTCGGTTGAAAGTGCATACTTTCGGCATCAATTTTAAGGCAGAAAGAATTTACTTATTGGTGCGGGATTGCACATACCAATGCGTGAAGTTCGTACGGTAGTAAAGCAAAAACAACCAATCAACTGTTGTTTAGATGTCGTTTCCATAGCAGCCCTATTACATTTTAGCTAATAGTCGCGAACAGCTGTCATTCGTGTTTTTACGTATAACCTCAAAGCTTCTTGCTTGGAATTTATCTGTGTTTTTATGTAATTAATAAGTAATTAATTAATTATTGTATTTAATAACTAATAAGTGTGCTTACGACCGAGGTATGAAGAAAAAATAATATACACCACACTGGCCACACTTTCCCTCAGGCATCATGGCGCGCAGGGCAAGATATCACACTTTCGGCCCTTGTGGCGTAATATACTATTAATTTGTTGACTCGAACCTAAATGCTAGACTCCATAGTCGAGTTAAATAACTACTAAAACAATTTCAGCATATTTATTAATTTCTACGGTGTTTTTTTTACTCGCATTACTTTATTTTTATAAATGATGACCCCATTTTAGAATCTGTACATGCTTCATGTTAACTTTCCAATTTCTTTCCCGCTGAATGCAGAACAAGTGTAATATTTCGTTGTACAAAACTTTAGAGTTGTGTTCTTTCAAGTATGCAGAAGCCAATGTGAGCATATCTGATGCAAATCAATATTTTATATCTGTGCTGGCATATGAACAGATTGAAAAATAAAAAATAAAATAAAACAAACGACTGCTCTATAAACTAAAGGTATTCGGCACATGCGTTGTTAACTTTGAAAAAGGCGAGTTGTAATAAAAAAAAAATTAGCAAATAATATTACATTTAGTACAGACATTTTCATACTTCAACAATTCAACGAGATGAGTTTTGAAATATTTCCATAGAAAATGATTCAGAACATTATTTTACTGATAATTTTGACAACTCTACTTACATTAAAATATTTGTTTACTAAAGATTTAAGCACTGTTGGATTATATCAAGAGTTATTTTTAGTAACCACTACAACTCGATTAACTCCTCCATTAAAAAACACACATAATTAAAATTTATTTTAACACTGTTACGATTTCATATAACCAACGAAATAAGATATAATTTGATTCACAACTGTTATATTATACTAGCGGTCCCGTCCGGTTTCACCCGGGTGTAAAAGAACGAATGGGGAAGGGAGGAACATGAGTACACACATTCATTTTAGTTTATGAGAAAATAAAAAAAATAAATAAAAATATATTCGCCCAACATGGGGCTCGAACCCACGACCCTGATATTGACAGTCGCATGCTCTACTGATTGAGCTACCCGGGGTTGTTTACTCACTACGCTAATATGAGTATATTTAGTTAGTGCATTTCACCTCAATAGAAGCTTATTTTTGAGATACATTTTGCAACATTTTTCATTAACGCTCCGCTCCTAATGGTCGTAGCGTGATATTATAAGTAGCCTATAGCCTTCCTCGATAAATGGGCTATCCAACAAAAAAATTTTTTTCAATTTCAACCAGAGTTCCTGAGATTAGCGCGTTCAAACAAACAAACAAACTCTTCAGCTTTATATATTAGTATAGATTTAAAAAATTGTATATAGATATTTAGTGCAATAAGCCATAGAATGAACCAATTATTTAATCAAATTAATTATTATGTAATTATTTGTATATGAATTTGCAATTTTAATTTTTACATTATTAGTGAATAAAACTTGAAACCAAGAACATTAAAAAATATTCATTAAAGTAAAAGAATTCCTAACAACAACTATTAATGTCCAAGCACAGACGTCAAAAAATGGTTCCGATTTTATAGAGGATAAAACTTTTAGAGAAGATAGTACGACTTCAATCACTTTGCCCACCCTGCGAGAATCTCATCCGACCATAGAGATATAAGTACTAGAGTACGCTAAATCGTATGCTTGCCATAAGTGAAAGTGCAGTCCTCAGTTGAGAGAGAGAACGATGCAGCGAGTCCAGAAAACCAGATATATGTTTAATCAAATCAGCATTGTTTTGTATCATTAGTTACCATAGAGATAAGGAACTGTTCTCTGTCTGAATTGCAGACACTTTCACGGCTCACTCGCGTACTCTAGTCTAATATCACTATGGATCCGACAGTGGGGAAATACCACTTCTGGTATTCATTTTGATCTAGTTATTAGTCCCATAGAGTTAGAGCTTTTAATTTTCATGAATTTTTTGGTCGGTAAGAGGCTAAGAGCTACTTAGGAATATATATGGCTGCCGTCTTAAACAGTGATTAAATATAATGGCAACCCATTTTTTTTTCATGTAATAAAATGAAATAAAACTGAGTTGCCATTTTTTAAATTCTTTTTTTATCGTTTATTACTGCATTTTTTAGATATCATAAATTAGAAAACTTAGCTTCGCCAGAATTTGTCACAGTTTTTTCGTCGACTTGCGTTACAAAAGTGGTCTCCAGGAAAAGTGCTTTTACTTCAATGCAATAATATATAGCCTGAAGTTCTATTTTAAATAATGGTGAAAAAATTTTAGAAATCGGATGAACAGTTTCGAAGATTACCTTCTGCATCCAAACTTTACCTCTTTATCATTCATCAAGCAAGTATATGTAGAGCAGTATCGTTTAGAGAAGATAGTGACGTCATTTCTGTGCACAAGTGAGTTTCTCGATCGGACGGGTCTATGTTTTCTAACAAGGGTTGGTTCAATGAATATAGTCATTGGGTCAAGACGTGACAGTACAAATACTACCTCTGAATTACAAATCACGCCGTTATTGATCGCTTTTCCCAGTCTTCTAACTACGCATATTTCCAACCGTACTACTATCTTCTCTAAACGATACTATACTCTAAAACGATTTGCGTGTGACCAATTATCTCTGCATGCATAAACATACTAACTTACTTATTCAAATCCACTTACACCCTGCCTACTACATCGCTTCCCGTTTCAACTGCATTTTTTGCATATCGTATTATGATTTTTACATGCATGCCAACTTATTGCTAATGTATTCCTTGCAACTGAATAACTATTGCGTTTGTATTATTTCAGTTCTCTTATCCACAACATTATGTCCCTACTTAATAATTACGAGCGCACGATTACACAATATCGTGCAAAGTACTAAAATGTTTTTAAATACAGTAAAGAAATACAGTAATTGCAAAGCACGAGCGTACGCAATCCGACGTAAAACAGCATAGATCAGTTTTTGTTGCGCCGGTCGGCGTGCGCCAAGTCGATCCAAGCTACATTATTTTTCACATCAATCGCATTTTGTCTGTTGATAGTAAAGATCGATGAAACAACACAAAGAAAATGAGTTAAAGCAACATTTCCGGGAGTCTGTTATAATATATTCCCATAAAGTTTAATAAAGAACTAAAATAATATTTTTAAGTGTGTGAGATCCTGGATGATGATATAGTAAGTTGTTGTTTTTAGAGGAAGAAGGATCATAGAAAACTATCAAGACGAAATTTTTATTTTTCGCAACGTTTCGTGTTGTAATTAACACTTCATCAGGCGATCTACAAACATTAAT
This sequence comes from Xanthostigma xanthostigma, assembly GCA_963575645.1. NCBI lineage: Eukaryota > Metazoa > Arthropoda > Insecta > Raphidioptera > Raphidiidae > Xanthostigma > Xanthostigma xanthostigma. Next base: position 13,480,871 of record OY754467.1, read on the forward strand.
ACTAATGAATCTCACAAATAAATACAAAATTATTGCAACCTTATCTTAACCTTACCATAAAATACTAGATCTTGACATAGTCAAAATAAAATTTTTATTATTAAATAATATTTTATATATAAGGAACCTTACTTCTTACAGGAATTTTGTAACTATTTTTTTTTTCTTTTTTTGTAACATATTGTATCCCAAAATGGGCTCAGCAATAAATGTTTATTCTATTCTATTATTCGACTTATTTTTTTGTCTTAAAATGTTCATATCTCAGTATTTGTCCATCAGATTTTTTTCACTTAAATGTTTGTAGAATAAAATAGCATAGGGTGACTATTTTTATCGTAATACAAAGCAGGACAGACGGACAGAAAACGTTTGTCTGTAAAAAGACTACCTTACGCCAGCGCGAATGACCTTTTTTTTAGTAAATATCAGCCTGCACGAAAACGAATTGACCTTTTTTTAACCCAAATTTAAAAAATATAAATGTTTATTAGCATTGCTAGTGTTTGTTGTAATATATAATCGGATATTGTTAAATTCACGTAATAATGCGGAACATTTTCCGGGACATTAGGACACAGGGCTCCAATGCGGGATTGTCTCGGAAAATCCGGGATGGTTGGTCACCCTAAAATAGCACTCAAAATTTCAAATATATAAATTGCCGCGAAAACACGAACCACCAAGTTTACCCACTGTGACGTAATTCTTGTAGTATGTAAACAAGTACACACGAGGCTCTTTTTGTGTTTACTCACACGTGTGTTTGTCGTAAGTTAAAAATTCAAAGGTTGACTAGGCCCCACCACCAGATCTTCGATTTTGTGTTCAGACATTAGAAAATAAGTGTTAAGTACACTTTTCACATTGCCTCAAATATACCTATCCAAAAATGTTTGATAGCTCTTGGATTATTGGTCCAGTCAGAGAAATTTTATTGAGATGCATGAATGAAACATTAAAAAAAACAAGAAGCTATTTATAATTTTGTAAGAGTTTAAATGAGTCAACATCGACCTATGATAGTTAAGTATTTAATGCTTAAGCCTGTAAAATGCCATAAATGATTTTTAATTGAAACCATCTGGCTTATGTATGAGAATATCTCATGAAAGGCGTGACACTGTGGCACATTATTCATATAAGGCTTGATCCCCGAGCTAAGAATATCAGAAATTACAGATATTTCACGGACAGTTTTCAAGAAGACTGAAGAGTATTCTTTAATCTTTACAGAATCTTTAAAGATTCTTTCAGTGTTTAAAAATAACGTAGATAGAATTGATAGCCTCCTTCTTTTTGAAATCGGTTAAAAGGGGGACAAATAAATCGAAAAATATGAGTAAACGAGAGAAAAATAATATTAACTGTATATGGGCTATGTGCAGGGAGGCGAAGTTACAAATTTTTCGATGCGAGCGTTTGTGGTGAGCACTAGGGGAAACTTCAACCTCAAATTTTCCGTATGTCAGTGAGCAATGTTTATTAAAAGTGAAAATAATTATAATTTTATGAAGTTATTTAATGACAAAGAAAACATGGGCACAACGTAGGGATCTGGAAATGCTTGTTGTGTTCCGGGCTGTTGCACTGATGGCCATTTAAGTAAAATAAAGACCATTGGCGCCCTAATTTGACGTCCCGCTGTCAATGTAAACAAATTAACATCAGTCTTTATTATTACATTTTTTTGACACATCATGGCCAACTAAAGTTTTTGACTTATCATCTTAGAAACATGTCACGATTTCCATAAAAAGTGAGTTCAATTTTTATCTATTACCCACTAGCGGCGCTAGTAGGCTTCGTGCACACAGCCTATACACAGTGATGTTATTATCTCCCGATATTCTTGCCGTAGCAGTTTTAGCGGAAGGGGCCGTGCTTAAAGTAGCACGTGTTTGCCAACTTACGAGAACAAAACAAAAACACTAATAAATATTTAAATTAAAAAAAATAAATAAAAATTAGAACTGATGATACAGTTCTTCGTCAGTGAAAAAGGGTCTATATTTAAATTATAGCTATTTATTAAATATTAACTTTGAGCCTACACAAATTTTCAATAATCTTCATTCCGTAATGATATTACTATTATGTCAATATTTGAAAAACACTTCAAAACTCTATTTATCGATCACGATAATCCGAAAGTAAACACTTTTTAAAACTTTTTTAATTTGTTTGTTGCGAGTGTCGTTCAATATTTTTTTTTTTTTTGCTAGAAGAATCCTAGTCGATCTCTGGCAGGGCTGACTTACACAATCTGAAAGTAATATTTTAATCTATACTAATATATAAAGCTGAAGAGTTTGTTTGTTTGTTTGTTTGAACGCGCTAATCTCAGGAACTACTGGTTCAAATTGAAAAAAAAAATTTTTGTGGATAGCTCATTTATCGAGGAAGGCTATAGACTATATAAAATCAGGCTACGACTATTAGGAGCGGAGAATTAATGAAACATGTTCCAAATGTATCTAAAAAATAAGCTTCTATTCAGGTGAAATGCGTTCACTAAGTATACTCATATTAGCGATGTAAGAATACAACGCCGGCTAGCGCAATCGGTAGAGCAAAAGACTGTCAATACCAGGGTCGTGGGTTCAAGCCCTACGTTGGGCGAATGCATTTTTATTTTTTTTTTTATTTTCTATATTGCTTTCTTCTAAGGCTTGCATTAAAATTTATTTTAATTTTATTTAATTAATTAAAAAAAATATATTAGTTAAAAAAAGTATAAATACTGCTCTTTATCGCCAAAAAATTTTGAACGGTAACTCCGATCATCATGAAATTTGGACACAACATTCATCTCGGTAAACTAATATCAATGTGTGTACTCATGTTCCTCCCTTCCCCATTCGTTCTTTTACACCCGGGTGAAACCGAACGGGACCGCTAGTACTTCAATAAACACATACATAGTAAGTATTATATACTTACTTGTGATCAAACCTGGAGGACGTTTAAAGATATTAATTAAAATTACACGAAATTTCTACCTCATACAATCGACTTATTTCATTCGGCTATTATTCTATAAGAAAGTCTGCTGTCGGTTCTAGTAATATTTCTATCTTTCTCCGAAACCACTGAACCGATTTTAATGAAATTTTGTAAATGTGTCTTGCTTGATCCAACTTAGACTATAGGATAGTTTTTATTAATATTTTGAACAAAATTACGGCGTTTTGTAAAAAGAAAACTGTTTTAGTAACATGTAGTGACATCTGATAGAATTTGCCAAAAGGCATTAGTTCATAAGCAAACAAAAAAAAACTGTTTTAGTACCATGTAGCGACATCTGGTAAAATTTGTTCAAAGCTATTAGTTCAGAAGTAAATCTGGTAAAATTTGCTCAAAGCTATCAATTCAGACATTTCTGCGCTGTAGTCGTTTTGCAGAATTTTCCGATAACACACAATATATTTATTCCACCCGGGTGAAACTGGGCCGGGCCGCTAGTATAATATAAAACTTAGTTTATCTAACATAGAATCTGTGGAAATTGAGCGCTGATTAGAAGTTAAGAATATGTTAATTTTCTTTTTATAAATTCACATAATCCTATAGTAACACAAAAGAAACGTGTTATTTTTTATTGCACTTTAATAGTTCCAAGATAAAAAAAAAACAACTGCTATAATAAAGGTCGCGTAAATTACTCTTCGTTTTCTGACCTAATTTTAGAAGTTTGATGACAATTTTATGACCCATTAAATTTATTTGATTTCCTTCGGTTTATTATCTATTAATTTAGGATAAATTTCGCGAACAAGGTTTTTAACTGTTAATCGGCGTTTTACTTTAAGCGGCCCATATACGCTCAATATTATTGCGCAATATTTGGGTTTGTGCAATATAATTGACCGTGTGTAGACGAGATTGGAAGGTTGTGCGCAATAAAGGTCCTGTTAATGCTATGTTGAAAATTTTCAATAAATTGCCCCCTGAAATCAAAAATCTACCGGCTACAAAATTTAAACAAAAATTAAAATCTATTTTGTTAGAGACAAATTTTTATTCTGTTGAGGAATTTTTTAATCATAAATTTTAATTTTATATATGTAACTGACGCATTTTACACTGTTCTGACAGTATTAACAGAATAAAGTTTCTTATCTATCTATCTATATTGTGTGATTTTGAATCTTGAAAATATATTGCACAAACGGGGAAATATTGTGCCGTCTGTTGTCAAGATTGCGCAATATCCCGTCAGTTGATCTCAAGAAGCGGTCGTTTCAACAAGTCGTCTCAACTAGTGATGTGCCGGGTCGTTAAAAATATATATCCGCGGATACGGATCTGAATACGGATTTTTGGTTTCAAGATCCGCGGATACGGATACGGATCTTTACTTTCTTAGAGTATGCGGTGGTAAATATTGCACATCGACCTTTGGGAAAAAGTTATTGAGCTCTTTAAGAGTCAACTCTCATAACAGATTGTCTCTTTCCAAAGATCGATGTGCAATATCTCATTATAAAGATGGTTTTTAGTACCTTTGAGTTATGTACTATTGGTATGGTACTTACTACGATAAATGTTTGCAATACAAAGGTGCCATTTACGATTTTAAAAAAATAAAAAATAATCTGAATGGAATTTAACAGTTTTTCAATATTACCTATTCAGCTATATATGTATATAAAATTTAATCTATGAATTGAAAATTAATAAGGTTAAAGATCCGTAAAAGATCCGCACAAAAACTAACGGATACGGATCTTTTCTCCCTCGGATATCCGCGGATACGGATACGGATATCCGGCACATCACTAGGATCAACTACGCCTCATCATGGGTGACAAGAAAGCCGAAAGACAATTTATTGTTGAATTTATCGAGGTGTATCGTGGTCTACCGGCTCTGTGTGACCAAAGACTATAGTAATCATGACAATATGATGACTGAAGTTCTGGTGGGGACTGTTTGCAGAATGTGGCTGTACCGTCTGTGCTCGCAATTGAGCAATATACACAACCTTCAATATCGCCTCCATACAGTACAATTTTTTTCACAAACCAAAATATTGTACAATAATATTGACCGTCTACGGGCCGCGGTCAAAATATTGTGCAACCCACATTGCACAATAATATTGAGTGTCTATGGGCCGCTTTAATCTATACTAATATATAAAGCTGAAGAGTTTGTTTGTTTGTTTGTTTGCACGCGCTAATCTCAGGAACTACTGGTTCAAATTGAAAAATTTTTTTTTTGTTGGATAGCTCATTTATCGAGGAAGGCTATAGGCTATATAAAATCAGGCTACGACCATTAGGAGCGGAGTATTAATGAAAAATGTTCCAAATGTATCTAAAAAATAAGCTTCTATTCAGGTGAAATGCACTAAGTATACTCATATTAGCGATGTAAGAATACAACGCCGGCTAGCGCAATCGGTAGAGCACAAGACTGTCAATACCAGGGTCGTGAGTTCGAGCCCTACGTTGGGCGAATGCATTTTTTTTTCTACATTGCTTTCTTCTAAGGCTTACATTAAAATTTATTTTAATTTTATTTAATTAATTAAAAAAAATTATTAGTTAAAAAAAGTATAAATACTGCTTTTTATCGACAAAAAATTTTGAACGGTAACTCCGATCATCATGAAATTTGGACACAACATTCATCTCGGTAAACTAATATGAATGTGTGTACTCATGTTCCTCCCTTCGTTCTTTTACACCCGGTTGAAACCGGACGGGACCGCTAGTCTTTAATAATTTAAAAATATTTGACTAAAAAGTAAAAAAACGTGGAGATTATATTATAATATTATTATTAGTGCTTAAAAAAGAATCTAAAATTATAACACTAAAAAGAATAATGTCCAAAAATTAAAATGTACTTTCAGCACAAAGAATTGATAAGATTTAGTTTCTACCTTGATGTCTTTTTAACTAATTGTATTTCACAATGAAAATCGCTAAATTATAGTTGAAAAAATTGGTAACAATATAATGTGACTAGATAAAGACGTTTTTTTTTTCAAAAAGAAAATATGAACCCTTATAGTTTTGTTAGAAAACTTATATATTATGATCTTTCCATTTATGACAAAAAAAATCCATTCAAAAGCCCAATTGGCTGGAATTTTTTTTTTGTTCAAATTAGCCAGAATAAAAACTAAGTTTACGCATCATTCTGTATTTTACTCTATGATTTTATTACATTTCTAGTTCAATTAGTTTTATACAATAGTAACACAGCTGGTGGCTTCGTGAATCGAGATCAACAGAAACAAATCTGGTTTTATTAAATTTCATGAATTCTCTGCTATACTAATATGTCTATTGTCTACTCGGATTCAATTAATTTAATTTTGATGCAACCATTTCATTACAGTAAATAAAGTTTCAAAAATGTTCTCTCTTTGTAATATTATTATATTTATTATTAAAAATGCAGTTTTAATTTAGTTATTTCAGCAATGTAAATTTAATCCTTTTTATGAGCGCGTGGGCCACTAACTATAGCTAATAGCTTACATTTTTGTTAAAATGAAAAGAGACGGCATCGTCGCGTCGGATGGATGAACTCGAAACTGCGCGGTCCATCAAAGCGGCCGCACCATTTTCAAGTTTGAATTTTCAGAAGATAAAGATAAAGATTGAAGGTGTGGTACCGATTTAAGTGCGTTAATTCGCACACAATGTGATGAAACATACATCATTTTCTTCGCTTTAATGAGGGGAAGTGTACAATCAATGTTTCGTCACTATGTGTACGAATTAACACAGGTAAAATCGATTAAGGAGAAATCCATATAGATCAGGCCTGGGCAAATGGCGGCCCGCAGCGCAATTTTATCCGGCCCGCGAAGCATTTTAGAAAAATTTTAGCGGAAATAGAATGCGGGGACCTTTTTTTTTTCTTGCTCTTCACATGCGGGAATAGAATGTGAAGACCTTTTTTTTTTGCATGTGAGGATTTTTTTTTTTGCTCTTCGAATACGGAAATAGAATGTGAGGATCTTTTTTTCTGCAATTTTTTGGCCCGCGGTGAAATTTTCGTCAGCCATCCGGCCCGCGGTTAAATTTTCATCAGCTATGTGGCCCGCCGATCAAAAGATTTGCCCGCCCTTGATATAGACCGATATAATTTATTTATAGAGGCAATTAGGATACATAGCGTCTAAATAAAAAATTATACATACTTTACATGATCGTACAAACAAGCTTTAATTAAATATTGTTTTAGTTCTTTTTTTTTCAAAGAAAAAATATTGCTTGTATTTTTTATGTCGGTAGGCAAGTCATTATACATACATATTACATTCCGAAACAGATTGCACCTTTACTGTAAATACGTCGTGTTAAAATTGTCGATATAGGTATATAAATTATTGTTTCTTTTTCGCGTGTTATGGTAATGAATATGACAAAAGAATCTCAATAACGCTCAAACTTAAAAATTTAACGAATCACGGTCGAATTTCGACCACTGGGCGACCACTAGTATATAAGTTACGGTCAATGTTCGGAATCCGGGCAATGTCGACAATGTCCGGACAATGTCGACAAAGCCCGTGCCACATCGGGCAATGTCCGAAATCGGACAAGGTTCAATTTATTGCTGGAATAAATGTGAGTTCTGAAATTTAATGCATTGAGATATATATTGTTTATTGCTCATATCATATAAATAATAAATAAATTATACGTCTTTTCAATCATTAAAAATTGTAATAGAAAGCTGAAAAATATATTCTTCAATAGTTGATATCAGTGATAAAAATTCCATAAAGCGTTAATGATAACTTATCACGATAAAGATACAATCAAATGTCAGCGTTTCATGTTTATAAAAAATCTATTTTTTGAACCTTGTCCGATTTCGGACATTGCCCGGTGTGGCTCGGGCGTTGTCGACACTGACCGGTCAATGTCGACATTGCCCGAATTCCGGACATAAACTTTAGTGCACGGTCACTGTTTTATTCATTTTCAATCAAAATTCTTTCAAATATAATAATTCCACGGTTGGAACTATTTGTCACATATTTTGAATACTTTGCTATTGCCGTGATCATAAAAACATTTCGAAACGTCAATATAATCTATACTAATATATAAAGCTGAAGAGTTTGTTTGTTTGTTTGTTTGAACGCGCTAATCTCAGGAACTACTGGTTCAAATTGAATAATTTTTTGTTGTTGGATAGCCCATTTACCGAGGAAGGCTATAGGCTATATAATATTACGCTACGACCATTAGGAGCGGAGCTTTAATAAAAAATGTTGCAAAAAGTATCTCAAAAATAAGCTTCTATTCATGTGAAATGCGCTAACTAGATATACTCATATTAGTGATCAAAGAACACAACCTCAGGTAGATCAATCGGTAGCACATGCGACTGTCAATATCAGGGTCGTGGGTTCGAGCCCCACGTTGGGTGAATATATTTTTATTTATTTTTTTTTATTTTTTACATTGCTTTCTTCTATAAGGCTTACATTTAAATTTATTTAAATTTTATTTAATTCATTTAAAAAAAATATTAGTTAATATTAAATACTGCCCTTTATCGACAAAAACTTTTGAACGAAAACTCCGATCATCATGAAATTTGGACACAACATTCATCTCGGTAAACTAGGATGAATGTGTGTACTCATGTCCCTTCCTTCCCCATTCGTTCTTTTGCACCCGGGTGAAACCGGGCGGGACCGCTAGTACTCTATAAAGCTTCCTATAGAATACAGATATTTACTACTTGATTAATTTGTTTTTGTTACGTCTACGACTGAAGATAATGAAATATTGTTTTATAAAAAACGACCAAATACAAGAACATCTCTAAAACAGATAGTGATAAATTAATTTTATTTTTGGGAAGCATTTTACACAAAACAGTCGTTATTTACACTAGAAAAATAAACAGCAAATTGTATTGATTGTCAATAAATATAATCTAAATTGGATATTAAATAACATTTTCTATATACTTACTGATATCAACGAATAAAGAAAGCCGACATCGGCAAATAATCAAACAAAAAAGAGACAGATTATTTTATAGCCGCGTAATAAAAACGGGAAAAAATAAAATCCAAGAATGATATAGTTTTATCTGTAACGGCATCAAATGTCAGTGTTAATAGAACACAATCGGAACCACTTGTGCGAATTGCCACAAAAATTGTATTATTTACTTCTGTGAATCGGGCTGGGCCGGCTTGTTGATAAGATAGCACGTTCGCCGTATTAAACGAGAGCACTCCAATAAAAAAAAATGTGTCACGTTCTGTCACTGTCACATCTTCAGCACGTCTCGTGTCTATAGGCTACAGTGCAGCTTTCACATAGGGGATTTCCCGCTCTACAGATATCAACAGCCAACCGGGTTCTAGTTTTCTCCACGCGCTACGGTGGCCGCATTTTATGGTGAAGAAAGAGACGTTCTAAAATGTCTCGGCCTTGAGTAATACAGTCGGACTCATGTATTTTCAACACTATTTTCAACGGATTTTACTGGCGTATTTTTAAAATATTTAGATCCTGCCCATCACGCAATGTGTCTCTTCCTACGCTGCTCAATCATTTAAAAAAAACATTTGATTGCCACGAAGTGAGGATGAAGGAAAAGTTGAAAATACAGGAAGCGGTTACTTCCTAAAGTTTTGAAAATACATACGTTTTAAGGTCGCTGCACACGATGCTAGAAATTCTGCTAGCCGGTAGGCTGTATACGAAGCTAGAAATGACGTCACTGCGGGCTGGCCTGGTAGCTCACAAGATAGGTTTTAAAATTAGAACAAGGGCTATTTTCCCTGCGAGATTTGCTGCTAGGTATGAGCAAGAACCAATCAGGAAGCAGTATCTTGTCACGTGGGCACTTGAACAAACACCCTCAAACCAACATGATGTCGCATTCTGTTTAGAGTCAGACAACAGACACGTTTTGCTCTGTGTTTATATTCGAACTGTCACTGCGCGCGCACTAGATCTATCCACAAATCAAGCTTGAAAAATAGTCTCGTGTGAAGCGAGCACTTAAAAGCAATCAAGAAAACCAGCGCTAGAAAACTAGTACGCAAATTTAGCAAAGAATCTAGCAGCGTTTCTAGCCTCGTGTGCAGCGGCCTTTACTGTGTGTTAAAAACGATAAATAATCTTACGACACCCAAGATATATCATATTTTTCCACGTACCAGGAACCCCGTATAAAATGTCTGGTTTTCACTTAATTTTCTGTATATTTTCAAAATTTTGACAGTTCATTTTTGAGCAAACTTCACTTCTATTATGGCCACTATTAAAGATAGAAATTACAAACCTTGGAACTAATTTATTCGTTACAACAAAATTTACTTTCAATTCACCAAGCAAATTATCAGGTAAAACAATTAGTTGAAGAATAAATATACACACTGCACTATACTCCTTGGTATTTTAGTTAATATTGTGACGTTCACTCAAAAATCCGATCGATAAACAAAACAAATAAATTCACAAGAGCAAACTGAAGATATAATACTCCACGTTTATAGGTTAGGTATTTATGATCTATGTGGCGGCCATTATTATTTTTTCAAGCGAATAAATATACACGAGAATTTGGAAAGAATAGATTTATACCTGCAGTAAATATAATTATGCTTGGTGAATTGAATTACCGCTAACTATTCGGAGGAATAAATAACTGCTTACGTTCGGTGAATATGGCCATATTAGTACGTTATAGGTTCGAGTTCAAATATCAAACATTACTGAAGAATTGATATAGCACGCCTAATTATTACATGTCCATACAGACTAACGTAAAGTAGTTATTTTATAGAGGGTTATAGTGCAAAAAAATAAAATAAAACAAAACCTTGCATTCACTGTCAGTTTCGTAGTATAAATAAAAGAAACAAGCAAAACGTTACAGTTGAAGCGTAGTTACCGAATCATCTCTCAACAAAATGAAGAAATCCTTTAACATCTCTCATATTTTCGAGATGAAAATAATAAAAAAAAATACAACAAAAAATTTTAATATCCACTCGTAAGATTAGTGAAGCTCGGACCCAGATGTTCACCGTCCAGGACACGCCATCTACCGTCTTCGTCGTCGTCAACCATGTATCTTTTCACACAAATGCATCTACAGGTTGTTTAATTTTGTCTGTGCTGAATCTCTCTTCAATTTACTATAGGAACCCCAATACATTTTTAGGGTTCCGTACCCGAAGGTCAAACGGGACCCTATTACTAAGCCTCCGCTGTCCGTCTGTCTGTCCGTCTGTCTGTCAGCGGGCTGTATCTCAAGATCCGTAATAGGTAGAGAGTTGAAATTTTCACAGAGTATGTATTTCTATTGCCGCTAGAACAACAAATAATTAAAAAAACCCCAAAACTCCCCAAAGAGGAGCAAATTCAGTTTTTTGCTTATAAGTCGCTCAATTTAAATCAGATCGTTTCGAGACCTGTCTTAAACGAAAGAGCAGAAAATTTTACATAGATTTTGTATAACAGAATTCGTCGAAACACTTTTTTTATACAGCTTTATATAGAAATAAAATGTATAAATTCAATTTTGTCTAATCCATAGCATACACGGGGATCGTCTGTCTTCGTTTGTTGCATACTGTACTATGGGAATTTAAAAATTGCGTATGTTTTGTCTTAAAAAAAAGATTGCATTTGTTCAAAAACGAATGTCATTTCAAATCTTTTGACATTAGTGCAACGCCTTCTGAGTTAACGATTTGAATAACTAATTTTAATTATTAGAACATATTGCTTTGACAGATGCAAACGTCATTTTTGACATTTTTTACCATTCCAACACCATGGATGAGCGGAATGAAACCAAATTTTGGGAGGATATTTGATATGCAAATATGAAGAGGCCTATTGTTTTTGAGAGACGTCGGCGCAAGCGCAAAAGAAATATATATTATAATGTTGTTTTTATAAGATAATAGTATACTTTTCATAACGGCTTATTATTTTGTTTTACAGGAGTTTTGTAAAATAAATTTTTGAAAAAAATCGGCGCATGCGTAGAAGAAATATATACTATAAGGCTGGTTTTTATATAATAACGGCATACTTTTCATAACGGTTTATTATTCTATCTATGTTTACAAAAGTTTTGTAAATTTTTTGGGAAAAATTGGCGCATGCGCAAAAGAAATATATGCAATAAAGTTGTTTTATATAATAATAGTATATACCTATTTCATAATGGTTTAAAAGAAAGTTTTGTAAAAAGTTTTAGGGGGAAAGGCGGCGCATGCGCAGAAGAGATATGTGCTATAACATTGTTTTTATATAATAATGGTATATTTTTCATAATGGTTTAATATTCTAAAGTTTTGTATATTTTTTTTTTTTTGGGGAAATCGGCGTATGCGCAACAGAGATATTTGCCATAACGTTGTTATTTGATATAATGGTATATTTATCAAAACTTTATATTATTTTATTCTACAAGAAATTTTTGTAAAAAAAGTGTTTATAATATAAAAACGCCGGGGTGTATTATTGTAAAATTTCACGCCTTGAAATTCTTGAGCTACTTGCATACTCCCACTGGTTACATATTGTTATAGCGCCTCTCTTGTTTCTTTTACAAAAGTATTTAAAAAGTACATAGTGTACGGAACCCTTCGTGTGCGAGTCCGACTCACACTTGACCGGTTTTTATTTATTATTTCACAAATCACAACCGATGCGTATCATCTGTTAATTTCATTTCAGATCTTGTGTAATTCAACTTTTCTTCAATCGAAAAAAAATAACTCCATTTAAAATACAAGGTTTCTCAAAAATATCACCAAAGGTTTTAAGAGCATCGTTGATCCTAACCAATTTGCACAATGGACTTTCCCTATGTACGGTTTTCTGTGATACAGCCTGTATATGATTCGTGCAATCAATAAAATTGTACCACTAGCTATTCTTTTAAATATTTATCATGGCTTTGTGGAGTCAAATCTCTGTTTTTGCCTAATATTTTGGGGTTCATCAACGAAGATGGTGGACTTGTTTAAAACTCAGAAGAGATGTCTCAGAGTTGTTGAAAATGTTAGTACAAGACAATCCTGCAAACCAATATTTAGGAAACATGGGCTGTTAACAATTTATGATCAGTACATACTAGAATGCGCTGTTTTTGTTAAAACCAATAACTCGCTTTTTGAACAAAACTTAAAAGCTCATGAGCATAATTATATTCTAAACCAAACTCATGTTAACGTCGGCGTAACAAATAAAATTTTAAAGGTTTATAACAAATTACCCCCTAGACTGAAAGAGTTACCAACAAAAAAGCTCAAGCAAGAGTTCAAAATGTACTTAAAAACAAATAATTTTTATTCTATGAACGAATATTTTAGTCAGCCATATTGATAATATTTTTTATTTTTATTGTTTTCTCTTGGAAATTGTTAATGTTGACCCATTCTATCACTGTACTCAGTATGAAAGAATAAGGATATTATTATTATTATACCTATATTCTTTATAAATTTTTATCATTTTATTATTATTTTGTAGCGAACTTATTAATTCATGTTTTCAATAAATTACATTAATACCGATTAATGGACGTTTATCGTTTTGTCTCCTTAGTGAAATCATCACGTTATTGATACCTTATCGTATTGCATTTATCTTAAAATTCAGGTCACCGTCTCTCAAATCAAACTTGACGTGAAATTTTAACAATTAAACATTTTGTACACTATAGGTTCGTTCCAAGCAGCCAGTGAACGGTTTCGAAACCGTCACCCGCATGCGCAGTAGCTAAAACGTGTTCTAAAATCGCCACTGACAGCTTCGTTTTACCTACTGCGCATGCGGGTGACGGTTTCGAAACCGTTCACTGGCTGCTTGGAATGGACTTTATATTTTCAAAAGAGCGAATCACCAGCGTCAACAAAATAAACCTATAAACTTTGTATCAGTAAGCGATATAAATATATGACTGACGAGTGAGAAAGAAAGAAGCTTGAATAGAGAGAAAGAGTAAAGGTTGGCAATGTCCATCCGGTGTGAACGGAACATATGAGATAGACGTCGGTTTTCAATCGATTGTCTATCGGCCAGGCGGCGATCGATCAAATCTGATAGCTTATTTGTATCTTTCCGCAATGTTTGCAGTGTGTACCGCGTACAGTTGGTACACACACATTATATCTATCTACACATCCATCCATAAATACAATACGTACGTTTATGTATTTATGTTTGTTAAAACGAACAGTCAGCTGCATTTAGACTAGATTTATACCAACTTCAAAGTCGCGATATCTAGAACCCACTGCCACTTTTATACATTGTGTCAAATGGGACAACTAGTAAAAAGTGAATTAAAATTTAAATTAATATGCAACATCAAAGTTTCAAACCAAACGTGAAAAAAGAAAAGTTAAAGTTTATAAAAACTGTGATCAAATAGTTCAATAATATTAGTAGGTATTCAGTATGTATATATCTGTTACCGTTAAAACCCGTTTTTAGTTAGAACGCGTATTTACTAGTTAAAACTAGTTTTCACTAAGCGCCCTCGTTAAAACTAGAATTTATTAGTAACAACTAGAATTTACTGAATTAGAAGATTAATTTTTAGGTAAAACTAGTTTTAACTGTGAGCGTTAGACAAAACTAGTAGTAACTAGAAAATTATGTTTCAGAGGATTTATTTAATAGAATGAAGGCTTGATTAAAAAATAAACATTATTACATATTATTTATTAAAATATTTATTGAGAACATTTGTGAATAGTAACATCTGAACAATGTTGATATTAATTAGTAATATAAAAATATCATTCTTCCAGCTTCCTTATGGAGATCAAACATCCATATTGGCAACTTTTATTAAAGTTTTATTAAAGTCTTACACATTTAACAAAGACATTAATAGCTAATAAAAACAATTAGTACTCCTCTTAGTCATTTAAAAAAGAAACATTATATGACAACATATTATTTAATACAATATTTATTTAACTATTTACGAATTGAAACATCCCAAACAAATTTAATATTTAAAGTTAGTAACATAACACAGTAAAAGAACATTTTTCCTTATGAAGATCAAACAGCCATATTGGCAATTTTAATTACAGTTTTATTGGTCTTTACTTGTTATTGCATGGCAAACTATCGTGGCATTTTGAGTGGAATCAGTTTTAACTGCTTGGTGCCGTTAAAACGCGTTTTGACTAGTTAAAACTAGTTTTTACTGATATTCATTTTTACCAACAGTAAATTCTAGTTTTAACGAGGGCGTTTAGTGAAAACTAGTTTTAACTAGTAAATACGCGTTCTAACTAAAAACGGGTTTTTACGGTAACATATCTATCTATATAATTAAAAATCTCGTATCACAGTGTTTGTTATCGAACTCCTCCGAAACGGCTTGACCGATTTTTATGAAATTTTTTGTGTATACTTGGTAGGTATGAGAATAGGTCGTAGGCTATTTTTTATACCCCTAGGTGATAAGGGTGGCCCTCTCCAGATTTTTTTTTATTTATTGAACAATTTTTTTTTTATTTTTTTATGATTTGCCATTAAAAAATACTTATAACCCTAAATTTTCACCGTTCTACCACCAACCCCTATTTTTTA
This sequence comes from Xanthostigma xanthostigma, assembly GCA_963575645.1. Classification (NCBI taxonomy): domain Eukaryota; kingdom Metazoa; phylum Arthropoda; class Insecta; order Raphidioptera; family Raphidiidae; genus Xanthostigma; species Xanthostigma xanthostigma. The sequence continues at coordinate 13,496,452 of OY754467.1, forward strand.
ATAGCGATATTAGTATCTTTACTTTCATCAAATGCGCAATAGGTTTGCAATATGGCAATATAACGGTAAATTTTTATGTATTTAACCCAGTGAAAACAGAAAGTGTGATTGTTATAATGTGGTCGATAACTTAATTATCAATCGATCAGTTATTCCAGCCAGGCGTCTACATATGTCACCTCTCGGCTCTCACCCAACAAACACCACGGAATAAGCTCAAAGCAAACGACCTAAAACTGTTTTAGTACCTAATAGCGACATCTGTTAGAACTTGCTCAAAGCTATTAGTTTAGAAACAACTCTGGTATAATTTGCTCAAAGCTATTAGTTCAGACGCCGGGCCGCAAACGAAATACATTTTGCAGAATTATATCTATCGCACCCCGGTTGTCCTCAACGAATGAATGAATTCAATTTTACGTTCATTGACATCCTGCTATCCAGAAGACATCAAGACAATAAATTATTACGAAAAAAAACGCTGTTAAAAAAGTTTCCTGCGAAAGTGAAACTTATGAAGCAGTCTGCGTTCATCTTACTACGATTTAGAAGACGAGTTTATTTATGTTTGCGAGGAATGATTTGATATCTTTCTCTTCTAGTAGGTATAATGCGCTGGGTTATGATAATATTTATAGTGTAAACACAGTGTATACTCAACATTCCTGTCTCGTACGATCTCAATGATACTTTACACATGCTGCCTGCGCTAACGCTATTCTACACCGCGCTGCACCACACACACACGAAATGTTTTTTTTTTTTTTTTTTGTAAACTGTTCTATAAAAATAGAAGAGATCAAATACAACGCAAATAATCCCCAGAGATTAAAAGTACGGTTGAGTTTTTAATCCTTTTTTAAATTTTGTTAAATTTATTAACCTTGCACACGCACAAATATCTACAGTATGTAAACACCTAAGGTGAGGGAATTTAGACACAAAATGAAAAATGAGCCTTGACTATATTAGTATATAGATTTATTAACTTCCCTTACATTGGAAGTTATTGTAATGGGTCCGAAATAAAGAAATAAAAGTTTTAAAAATATTTTTTTCAATATCATTTTACACTATTTTTCTGAAAAGATATCTGTGTGTGAATGTGTGTGTGTATGTAAGTATGTACGTACGTACGTAGTCATTTCTTTTTCAGGGTGGCCACAGAAAAATGATTTCAAATTTCCCTGATAGTTCCAGGTTTCCCAAGAAATGTGTTATTTTTTACCATGATTTGAATGATCAAGATAAGTTTTGTTTTTAGTCTTTTTTTTTGCACATTTTCAAATTGAAATTGAGCATCAAAACAATTTTCTCGTATTTTTTTAAGCATACAAAACTGTATCTCTCAAACTAATGATGGCACAGTAAACCTTCTTTTTACTGTACGATCATTAGTTAAAGATATAAAACCAAAGGTTACTTTTTACTTAATCTCCGATATCTGAACGATGAACAGTCGCATAGTAAACAAAAAAATACCAAATTGAAGCTTGAACACCAGGCTCAATAACCATAAGGTTTATAAAACAAATCTGAAGGTAATTTTAAAACAAAAAAAAATTCAAAACTAGAAATTTTAAACTCCAAAATTCTATTTTCCCCTGATACTTTGTAAAATTTCCTGATATTTCCAGGTTGCATTAAATTCCCTGATAATTCCAGGTTATCAAGGTCTGTGGCCACCCTGTTAAATCGAACGAAAACTCAAAATAAAATATCCACTATGTTAAGGTATCAAACGACGCGTATTAACGTAAATATGATCTAAGATTTTTTTTATCGATCCAGTCGTTCTTTTTGTTAACCAAAAATACTCAAAAGATTTTTAATTTTCGCGAATAAAATTCAAAGAAATATCAAAGTTGATTCAGTCGTTTGTTTGTTTAAACAAAAAGACTGCAAAAAAGTGCATTTTACCTTTTTTAAAGTGAAACTTTTTTCTATCGCCCAGAATTTTTCTGGCCGTCTGTTCCATGTCGCATTACAGGCGGCCGCGGAGTAGGGGTAAAGTGAAAGGCGTTCGGAGTAGGCGCTCGGTAGAGCAGCCAAGGCCAATATGGCGTCGCCCATGGTTAGCATCAGCTGACCGTGTGGTATGTATAACACATAGTCAGTCTGTCATGCGGGCAAGTGCTGTACAGTGTTTACATGTTTTTATTCGTGTATTCATGTGAATATTGTTGTTTATAATTAATCGTGATGGATAAGTGTCTACAATCCAACGCCTACAATCCAATAAAAGTTTCACTTGCGTCGTGGTTTCTTAAAACCACTCAACTGTTTTTTTTTTAAATATTTCTCTGGAATTCAAGGAAAACGTGTTAATTTAATAATTTATTCCCACAATGGACTTGTTGAATATTGATTTTGAACGATACTAATAACCTAATCAACTTAATTTGTATCCTGAGCATAAAATGGCACAAATGAAAAAATATTACGAAAAAATAAACGATGTCTATTTTCCAGAACATCGAGAAGTCCGTGATTTGTCTACAAAATAAAAAAAAGTTATGTATGACTTATAACTGAATTTCGGAAACCCAATGTTAGCCGCTAACGTAATAAATATTGCAGCTTCATTTTTCAAGAAAACGATTTCGAATCCTAAAGAACATTCCAGACGCACAATCATTTGTTTGATTTAAATAACTGCATTGCTTTAAATGTAGCGTGAAATCAAATTGTTTAAATAAGACTGCACACTTTTTATTGTTAGTGAATTTCTAAAAACATTAAATCGTTTTTTAGCGCAAAAAATGTAATCAAATTAGTATCTTTAGCTTTTCAGTTCAAAGATTTTTAATCACCCTAAACTTTTATATTGATTAGTTCACCGGAAAAAACTAACTTCAATCTAAAAACTAAAACATTTTTGCTTCATACCTCAATCGAAAGTGCATACTTTCGGTATCAATTGTAAGGCAGAAAGTCTAACATTTACTCCTTGGTAGGATAACATGCTTCGATGCGGAAAGTTCGTGCGTTCGGGCGGTACTAAAGCAAAAACAACCAATCAACTGTTGTTTAAATGTCGTTTCCATAGCAACCCTATTGCATTTTAGCTAATAGTCGCGAACAGCTATCATTTGTGTTTTTACGTATAGTCTCGAAGCTTCTTGCTTGGAATGTATCTGTGGTTTTATGTAATTAATAAGTAATTAATTAATGTATTTAATAAGCGTGCTTACGACACAGGTATGAAGAAAAATAGTAGGTATACACCACACTAGCCGAAAGTGTGATACCTTGCCCTTCGCGCCTTGATGCCCTCCGCATCGCCTCAGGCATAATGGTGCACAGGGCAAGAATATCACACTTTCGGCCCTTGTGGTGTAATATACCTACTATTTATAGTTACGTGTAGTGTCCTTTACATATTCCTGAAATATTACATTTCAATATCATATAGCTCAGAAATCACAGAACGCTAACAGATGAACTCAGAAGGAAAATATGATATGGGCGCAATTTTTCTCAGAAATAAATATAACGCGCATTGTCAAAAATAAATTTTCCGTAACAAAATACTGTCAATGATTATTAATTGAAAATATTTTATGTCACAAAGAGTTCATTGTATTTGAAATAATTACTTACTGAAATATCGTAAATTCATTATTGGAGTTATAAATTATAAATATTAATTTCAAATTCGTGGAATACATTACGATCGACTGTCATTGTAATGATAAATCAATAAATAGCGATTACTATAAATGCTTGTTTATTCATCAGTCATCGTTTCAGATATAACCTATATCATCGTTCACACACCGGTATAATATTACATGCGCAGGGTATTAAATAACTTCTAATACACACGACACACATTTGAACAGTTACGGGCGAAAATTTAAAAATGAAAAAAAATCATTATATGTTCTATATCCCACTTCTGATAAACTGGTATATCTCCTACTTCTGATAATAATTGTTATGATGTTTGGATGAAGAAATTCTTCGTAGCATAGGATCAGAAAAAAGGCAATACTATGGTAGAAATTGCATTTATTATGCTGACCATAGTAAGAATTGCTTTTTTCTGATTCTATGCTATGAAGAATTTCTTCATCCAAACATCATAATCATCCAAGGACCATATTCATCTCTTCGTTTGAGATAAGTTTTCTTATAATAATTGTTATACCACAAGAATAATTGTTATTTTTACCCCTTATTTATTTCACGTGTCAAGATAGAAATAAATTTGAAATAAATAAACTTTACAAAAATTTACAAATCAGACTCAAACTCCAAATTCATGCTCAACTTTTTAAGAAGTCATCCACAGTCATTCAAACCACATTCGGATACACCCACGATAATCAATCAGATTCATAAACTTTCCAACTGCTATTTTCTCTCAATCAATCATACTAAAACACATTGCAATTTTTTGTATCTAGTAGGATAAACGAATTGTTCACTGTTACCACTTTTGGTGAACACAATGTATACAGTTCAAAAGTCTCCTTCCAAACTTATTTTTCCAAATCCGTAATACTAATCACGTCTCTTATTAATTGTAGTTCTCAAGACAAAGTATGACGGATCGACCCAACTTTTGCAGTGTGTTGGACTGATTGTGTGATTGCCCAAGTCAACCAACCGACATAAAAATTATAACAAATCGGTTCAATTGGTCGACACACGATCCAATTTGCAGGGTTCCTACAGATTGGGTCGTGTGTAGGGAGTTTTAGCGTAGTTAAAATCGGCATTAAACCACAATCGATACTAAAAGTATAATACTGTTTGTACTCGTAAAGGAATTATTTTTTTTATGATGTAAGTATATATAATTTCTAAAACTTTATTGAAAATTTTATGAATCCATCGAAATTTTTATATTTCCAATTTATCTTTTTCTGAAAATAGAAAATTCAAATAAAAATTTCTTAGAAGTTTCGATTATAAACTTGACAACCATTCATAAAATACGATTAAAGTATTTTTAATACAGGTTTGAAAACTCAAACTTTTCAGTAGGGGAGACCGGGTACAAAAGTAACAGCGGGTCGAAAGTAACAAATGTTCTGTGGGTTTATCCAATAGTCAAAAAACCACTTCGCTGCCCTCAGGCGATAGTTGGTGGTTCCCCCCTCACTTGTATTCAATAATCGCGCATGCCGCGCGCTGTTAAGTTGTGTGAGAAGACAATACGTGATTTCACACATCAAAAGTAAGTTTTTTGACGTTTACTTATTTAGTGTTTACTTAGTATTAAAAGGATTATATTAATCTGTATATTTGCATAGTAATACTTGATCAGATTGATTACACAGTGTTTTAATTCGTTTTTGTCTAGCACGTTCCGTTTCAAAGTTATCTTTCATATTTTAACAAAAATGTGGTGGGGTACAAAAGTAACATAGCCCTATGGGTACACAAGTAACACGTTACTTTTGTCCCCGCATTGATTTACTTACCTAATCTTTTTATGTTGATATTCACGAAAGGAAAGAGAAAAGGAATAAAGTCAAAGAAGGCAGCCAAAAACAAAGAAAATAAATCTGACGAAGATAGTTTGTCTCGTTTGCTTAGAAACTTTTAGCGATAGTCGACCAAATGAGCAATGGATACAATGTATCGAATGTAAAATATGGGCACATTCTGAATGCATCAATGATGATGCAAATTATGTGTGCCATAATTGCGAGTCTGAATAGAAGACAGATACTGAATAGTCTGATTATAAAAAAATGATTATCATATTATAATAATTGATCTCATTATACATACATACTTAAACTAAGAATAATTTCTAACGAGGGGTTAATAATATTGATTTGTTTTCATAAAATATATAATTTTTGAGTATTTAAAATGCAAATGTTTATTTGTGTTATTAATACTAAGTTTTCTAATAAATAATTTGTTGATTTAACATGTCATATCACATTCATTACAAACCCCTTTGCTCTGTTACTTTCGACCTGCTAGCGTGGTCGAAAGTAACAACTGACGATTTTTTTTTAAGTCTCTGTAATTCATACAAAATACACAATAATAAGGTAAATCAAGATACTAATGTAAATAACATGAACGGAATTTATATATGGCTATATTAATTTCATTAAAATAATAACACCTAACCAGAAACTAAGGTAAATATACAAAATGTTACTTTTGTACCCGGTCTCCCCTACTTATTCTGTAGGTACAACGTGACTTGCACGAACTCTATTGTACACTGAAACAAACTGGGTCATGAAAAATGCATCGGACACACACACCACACACATCTCACACACAGGACACTCTCGTGTCGCGTCAGCATACAGAAAAATTCACACTTCAGTGAGATCACAAGGAATGAATGCTTGGACGAAACTGGCCGCACACCAGATATTGGAAATTCCACCAATAGACGCATAATAGTTGATTGTACCTACGCTGGCTTGCAAAAAGGGTTGTCAAAAAAATTGATTTGAAAATAATCGTAGATTATGATTTTATAATTACAGTTTCCATACATCCAGAACAGTCTAATGTCGTATTCCAACTCCCTGTCATCTATAGAACATTAGAGTGTAGGTAATTTCAAAAAAAAAAGGAAAATTATTGTTCTAGATAGAAAGAGAACGGTTTTCAAGCTAAATTTTGATCAAAATGTGTAGAAAAACGTTTTGAAGTGGAACTCCAAAAAATGATGGTAAATACATAACGGTATTACTCCCCGTTGGACGACAAAGAATTTCGGCTCGTCATTCTAACAATGACACACGGATTGTTGTGGTACAACAATCGGCTTGATTGTTCAAACAATAACAATATGTGTAGGTAAAAAGGCTTTGTTGCCAAATTCCAGACAACAATGAATGCAAGAAAAAGAAAGAACTATCCAGCGCATATATATACCACGGGATAGCTAAGTAGACAGGCAGTCATACATTGTGCTTCATCGAGTTAGCAATCGACAAATAGTTGTGACATAAATTGACAGTTTAGTACCGTGAACAGTACCTACTGAGGTAACTGCTGAGATAAATAGATAAATGAACTGGATATAGTTATTAAATAAGTGTGGTAAATAAATTCCTGTGTTGTAGATATTTTGTGTACATAAATAGTGACTTTGTATTCTTTATTACTTATTCTTTTATTTTATTAGTTAGAATATTTGCTGTTTTTGTTTCTGTTACGTTAGAGAGAAGTGCTTTTGGTTTGTTTGTTTATTAATAAACAAACAAACTAAAAGCACTTCGTTAACAAGACAAATTTTGTCTTGTTAACGTTTCACTATTGTAAATAAATATTTTCCACCACGACCAAGAACAGTTTTGGTTACAATGTATATGTCACCGTAAAATTGTAAATACCGTTAGGTTGTAATCTGTCTCGCGAGATTGTGAACTGTCGAAAGATTGTGAACCTCAACGTAATAATAATACGTTAAATTGTAAGCAGTACGTTGAGGTTCACAATCTTTCGACAGTTCACAATCTCGCGAGACAGATTACAACCTAACGATATTTACAATTTTACGGTGACATATACACCGTTTAAGAAGCCGCCGCGCTGATTGCGAAGATGGAAATAACGTCACTGCTGGCTCGCATGCGTGATCACAAGATGGATTTGAAAATTAGAACCGACGCTATTTTTCGTGATTGTTTGTCTGCTTGTTTTGAGCAAGTATCAATCAGAAAACAATATGCACTTTTGTTAACATTCGAACTGTCACTGCGCGCGCACCAAAACTATCTACAAAGACAGCTTCAAAACACGAAACCCAGAGCCACAGCACGCTTGAAACCTAGCGGCAAAACCAGTCTTGTGTGCAGCGACCTCAAGAACGTGTTTTGAGCTATTATGATCTTTAATATCCTTTGGCAATTTTATAATCTATTAAAACTGTGATAGTTACCTTTTTATATGTGCTTTTGTTGTATGTTCACTACGAGTAAATATTTGATCAGCTATTATTTACCTGCAACAATCAAACAAAATCAATTACAACAATGTTAAACATTTGAACAATAATAAAAATAATAGATATAGGTAATAACTGATTTTTTCTTTTCTTTGTTTACCTATATTACATTATTTTATCTATAAACATCCGTAAAAAAACTCGACCATTGTGTTTTCAATTCAGCCTTATTACTTAAATTAGATTTGTAGAAAATGTGTAAGTGAATAAGTTAAAACGGTGGCTATTTTCAGCGAGTGCGTGAAAAATAAAAGTATAAAAATGTATGATGAGCTAACAGAATAGGAAGAACCCTCTTAGAGCCGCTTTCCGGTGTAGTTAGGGCCCACCGGCAGTCGGCACCCAGCCCCAGCAGTTGCAGCAGTCGGGTAGGCTGCTTGAAGAGCTTTCGTTAGATCGCATAAGCATACGAATAACGAATGAAACTCTTCTTATTCACTTCTAAAGCCTCGCTCACAATAATGTATTAACGGTTTCGTAATCGACCAGAAAATTGATAAATGGCAATTCAAGTCAAAAACTACAAAACAAGTCCCTAGTTTGGTGAGAAATGAATATCAATAACAATAGTAACACAGAAAAGTGGGCATTTTAATCATGAAAAATATTATTTATTTTTGCCACCAGAACAAATTAGATGCAATACATCTTTTTGAGAAAATTCAAATAATCTCTTTTTAGTCAATTTGTTTATACAAAAAAAAAAACATTTGGATCAATTTAGAACAAAGGAGGAGGGTCAATAAGGCCGGTTTTTTGGCCCAATTTATTTTTGAGTAAAAAAAATGTTAACAATTTTTTTAGTATCTACGAACAATAATTAGTCGATTTTACCCTAAACGGACCACCCCAAAGCCTCCCTAGTATCCCTTACTATTTATTCGTGCTCGGTGTATATATAAATACAAAAATATCTAAACGTGACCATCGGGCTTGACCAGGGTAGCTTGGGATTTTTGGGGTCGCTGATTCCGAATCTTCCGTTGATCTCTTGCACATCAGGTTGAAGGTCGAAAATAAAGAGGCTTGGGGTGGTCCGTTTAAGGTAATATCGACTTATTGTTCTTACTTGATATTAAAAAAAAAAATGTTTTTACTCAAAAATAAAATGGGCCAAAAACTGGCCTTATTGACTCTCCTCCTTTATTTCAGATTAATAGGCATCATTAGCATCCTACAAAGTCGAAATAATTTCTTATTCGCAAGATTTCGTATAAAATTCACTCTTTGCAGTCTGTTTGTGTAACCAGGAGACCCAGCTCGAGCGTAGCGGTGGACCGATATCCGTATCATGCACCAATATGGCATCAGCTACGGTCCGTCTCGAAACACGGCAAGTATAACAAGCAGGGTCTCCTACTTACAGACTTCGTGGTTTAAACAATAAAAAAATCGCTTGGACAAATTTTGATACAATTTCTTTCAGATTATATCGACGCTTATACCCATGATATTTAACGGATTAGATCAGCACCTGAAACCAGCAACGACCGTCGGTGAACCCAAAACCTTTTTTCCTGGTTTCTTCCTCTTTCTCTTCTTCACACAATATCGTCAAAATAACAAATTCTTCCACCGAACTACACACGTCCATGCTGCACATTCACTACTGAAAAATGTCTGCCGCAAACGCAACGTGCACTAAAAGTTACTGGTCCGTGCTGGTCTAGTTTACGAAATCGTGTATACGTCGCAGGTTCACGGTCTTTTAGTAATACAGAAAAACTGACAAAAACGCAGCTTATAATGCAAGGCAATGTGAACTGGGCTGCACTATTATTTCACCTACTCTCGCATCAGCATCACGAGGCCGACCATTCAAGTACAGATACATTTTTCCGTAAGTTTGTTCAAGTACTTCACTATTTGTTCGATTGACGGGCGTACAATATGTATGTAGGTACTCTTTGTGGAAATAAAATGTATGATGCAAAATAAATTATCGTACCTTTTTCTTCAAATTGTTGCTGGAAGAAAATGGTAGAAAACCTTCAGTCGTAGGTCATAACGTACAGGATGTTGTATAAAAGAAAACTATTTTATTTTATTACGGGCTGGCTTTCGGTGATTTTATTTTTCTATTCTAGTTCTATTCTTTACTTCATTGTTCAATACATTTTTAACATATTCGGGTATGTACTTCTTCAGGATGTATTAGTTTTTTTGACAGTTCACTTTAGAGCAAACTTTACTTCTCATAGTAGGTTAAAAACAAGTTCAAAAACTAAAACCCAACTACTAAAAAGTATGAAACAAGAATATATTCTCATCTGAGGATAGCCGTGGACATATGCCACCTAACCTAACAAAACATTATATTTTAACAGTAGTGAACGATCATACGTAGGGCTGCCACCCCTCCGGATTTGACCCGGAGTCTACGGGTTTGAATAGTGCATATCCGGGCTACGGGTTTATCATCGATGTCTCCGGGTCAGACAGATGCTGTGGAAGCTGTCGAGTTTGAAAAATTTGGACGAAGATAGGCTTTATGACGAGATCAATAAATTAAATCAAGTATTTCCTCAGTTCGTACAATCCAATGATTCAACATTGTCTGTTGATTTACGATGGGTTCAGTTCAGTTCAAAGTCACCGCAACCTTCACCGAACTGCCGAAAATAATTGGAAAAATTTTTTCAATTCCTATAAGCAATGCTTTCGTAGAACGCGTTTTTTCTTTAATGGGTAATTTGTTGACAGACGAGCGAAACTGCTTGTCAGTGAACATGGTGAAGGCAGAGTTAATTGTAAAGATTAATTACAATATGAATTGTCAAGCGTTTTTGAAATTTTTGAAAAAACCTGAGCAAGAAAAGATGCTAAATAAAAAATATATAGTTTTAAGTCAGCCTTGCACTAGCTAGGTTATTTAAATGGAAAAAAATACATTGCCATTTCTATAAATAAATAATTCATACTTTAAAAAAATGTTTTATTTTAATCAAAAAAAAACATTTTTCGAAAATCTCCGGGTCTGCTTTTTTTGAAAGGTGGCAGCCCTACTCTCGGGCAAAGTGCATCACGCTATACACCTAGAGTATATATATGAGATGGCATATGACCGCGGCTATCCTCAGATGAGAATATTTTCTTGTTTCATACTTTTCAGTAGTCGGGTTTTAGTTTTTGAACTTATTTTTTATTTCAATTACTTTTTATTTGTTTTCAATTTGTTCACCCCTGGGACCAAAATTCAAAAATAAATGTAGCCTATGTTACCCGGGCCATAATAATAAATCGATTGACACCGTATTTATCAAAATCGGATGAATAGTTTAGGCGCTACGGTGGAACATCCGTAAATACAAACATACATACATAGACTGCTAAACTCATAACCTTTCCTTTTGGCTTGGCCGTAGTCAGGTCAAAAAAAACAAACAACTGAACAGTGATTCACTATGGAATTGGTGTAGCGCGACCAGTTTTGCATCAGTGCGTAATGGGTCACTTTATACGCCTCTATAGTCTATACATGCATAATATAAAGCAGCTATTTCATAGGGGGTAGTGAAAAAATGTGTGTCTGAAACTTCTTTGGTGTGATTAAAAATTAATTTTTAATTTGCACGCAATAATTTATTGAAATAAAATAATAAAAGGATTGGATTCAATGGCGTACCAATAGATTCCTCCTGGCTCACCCTACATTCTTAATTGTTCACGTACAAATAACAAGATAAATCTACAATAATAATTTTCTTTGTGTGGCAGCTGGTAATGGTAGGTAGATTTGAAAATTGCCCCCCCCCCCCAGGATAAAATCGTTGCTACGCCTATGACTGGATTTACCTAATCACTAACATTAACAACTATAAGAATTAATGTTTTCAATAATATTCACCAATAATCACTACTTTACGCTTTGATACAATTTTATTCGTATTGAAATGAAACCACCTGACATGTGTCATATCTACTATTTTACATTTTCTTTCACTGCACCATCAGTTTTTTTTTTTTGCGAAACGTACAATATAAAATATTTAACTTAACATTCAAGACGTATGGTTTAGCGAACAACTTCATTCTGTTAATTTTGATGTTACAGTCGGCAACTTCATGCTCTTAATTTTGATCTCACGTCGTAAAATTTATTCTCGTCATTTTTCCATAACGCACCAAAAGAAATATAACTTCAAAAACTAAGTAGTAAATACAGAAAACTTCAATCAAGAGGCCTTTCGAAAAGTATTAGCAGGAAAAATCCTTAGTAAATCTGCTCTGAATTCAGTATTAAAACTTTATACAAAAATAAACAATGTAAAAATCAATGTTTGAACATTTTCTTTTCAATTCATTTATTATAACTGTCGCAATTTCATATTTATATTTAGAAAGAATCAAGAAAATAATATTTTTTTTTAAATTATGGCGTTTTCTTGAACGGCGCAATATTATGAATGTTTCAAAACTACAAATATGTGAAATATATGTACTTCGTCGTTTGAACGAACAAACTGTTAACTGACAATGTGCCTACAAATACAATACGCGTCTAGTTGTAATCCCGGACGTCTGTTAGGTGTCGCTTTCTTGAACAAGGGCTGGGGGCAGCAGTCCTTTTAGATTTATTTATGCAATTTCCATAAATGAATTGTATATTACAAACCTCAAGTTAGGTTTTAATCCAAGAAACTGTAAAAATATTAACAATTTATTTCAGAAGCCCTTTTTACCTACGCCTACTGTTGGAACAACAATCAAGCCGATTATTGTCTCCCACAACAATCGGTGTGTCTATGTTAGAATGACGAGTCGATTGTCGTCTAACGAACTTCTTTGTCATTTCAACGGGAAGTTTGTAACAGTATTAAAGGTTCAATTTCTGGTCGATAAATTAAGCGAAAATATGTTTATTTTGAATATCTTTTCGTTAATTCAAAAATTCCGATATAAATTTTAGTCAGTTCCGGAATTGCTATGTTTATACAAATGACGAAATTTCGGATTTCCGGTATGGAAGCTCTGGTCAACCCTACGCTACAGTGAGGTAAATAATATAATTCTGCAGACACGGAAGTTCTCGCATCCCCGTGTCACAGAGAGACAGACGTACGCGGGGTGCGACTGGCAGAGAAACACAGCCTGCAAAACGCACGATGTGAAGCTCAAAAAGGACGCACGTGTCTGTTGCGTCGCTACGGTGGCGGAATGTCCCGTAGACGGCGTTAGACAGCTGCTACATGTATAGTTATGTACACTGACGTTACACATCGTGGATCAAAAAATAAGTAAAAAATAAAAATGAAAATACCCTATAACTAACTAAATATATAGATGTGACTGAAAATAAAATCACTCGAATGTTTCTTTATCTATTTTTTTTTTTTTTTTTGAAAAATATGATTACTTTACTCCCTAATACAAAAAAAAATGTAAAACTACAAATTATTGCAAGAATGTTGAGACGAAGTAACCCGCAAATAATACTATACTATAGGTTGCCTATTCGTCGAAATCTGACCGTAATTCATTTTTACACGCTTTATATTAACTTCACTTGTAAATTTGTATGTATGTTTGTTTGTAACCTTCGTTTGGACTACAGAAAGTGGTTTATTACTGTAGTATAATATGCCAGCACTGTAACTGCAGTGGTTAGCCGTGCGGTCTAAGGCACGGGTCTTCGCTGACGTCAACTCTCGGAATCACGAGTCGTGGGTTCTAATCCCGTCCACGCCGAAAAAAAAAATTGTTTTTTTTTTCGGCAAATTTTTGACAATAAATCGAACTAAAAAGTAGAAAATAAATATAGTTTAAAAAAAAACTAAAAAACACGCTTTTATATCGAACTAAAAAGTAAAAAATATTTTTTTTTAAATAAGCTTAAAACAATAATGAATAAAAAATACTAGTATTATTGTGAAAAAATCGTGGGGCGCTCGATGTACGAAAATGTGGAACAAAGCGCCCCACGTTTTTTTCACAATAATACTAGTATTTTTTATTCATTATTGTTTTAAACTTATTTTAAAAAAAATATTTTTTACTTTTTAGTTCGATATAAAGCGTGTTTTTTAGTTTTTTTTAAACTATATTTATTTTAAGTTTGAACATTATTGAGGCTCTTTTGACGTTATATAGGTTTCTTCTAAATCGATTATACCTGTGTTAATTCGTACACGTCATGATGAAACATATATATTGTACACTTCCCCTTATTAAAACGAAGAAAACGATGTATATTGCATCACAATGTGTACGAAGTAACACATGCAAAATCGGTATCACAACTTTTTTCCTTCCCGGGTTATGACTAGCGGTCCCGCCCGGTTTAATCCGGGTGCTAAAGGACGATGGGGGAGAGACATTAGTACGCACGTTCATCTTAGTTTGCCGAGATGAATGTTGTGTCCAAATTTCATGATGATCGGAGTTACCGTACAAAAATTTTTGTCGGACAGACAAATTTTGAGTTATATATTGCAACATGTTTCATTGATGCTCCGCTCCTATTGGTCGTAGCGTGATTTATATAGCATATAGCCTTCCCCGATAAATGGACTATTCAACAAAAAAAAAATTGAACCAGTAGTTCACGAGATTAGCGCGTTCAACCAAACACACAAACAAACTCTTTAGCTGTACATACTAGTATAGATATAGTCGATACTTAAAACTTGGCATATCACCATAAAAACCGCCTGTACATCAATAAATCACTATGGCCGAGTAGGTAGACCGTCTGCCTCGCTGGTTTGATTCCGGTTGGCACCAATTTTTTTTTTGTTTTTGTATTCCATATTTCATTTACATTTTGATTAAATTTTAAGACTATAATTCAGGAAAAAATTGAGTAAATGCTTTTTAAAGAGGCCATCCTCAGCTTTCTAATGCGCTTTAGAAAATTGTCGGAGGATAATTTCTAGAGTTATGAGAATTTTAAGACAGCTGATAACTTGGTTAAGAAAAATTTTAATACAAATTAAAAAAAACAGTTCAAAAGCGGAAAATGCGAGCGTTAAAGTGTTTCAATCAAAATTTATCTCTTTTTTTTAAAGCTCATAGACTAGAGGCATATTTATAAAAAATTAAGGGATAATTTTTTCCTGCTCTTTTCAGCTCTTACTACTCGCCTAAAGATTTTTTTTTTAGTTTTTCGATCAAAAACTAGAAAGTAGAAGCTTTAAAAAAATCTGATCATTTTTGGCGATAATAAAACCACTAAAATTTAACAATTTATATGTAATCCTCTAATTAACTTGAGCAACATATTTTCTTTTTAATAAAGGTAGATGTGTTAGCAATAGTCTGTTTAATTAAAATTTAATAGCGAAACGTCTGTTTTGATCCAACATATAATTATTATTATAATACCGCTCTGTAAACACTGTCTACGGCTTAAAAATTGTGACAGAGTTATAGGATAAAACGTGAACTGCTTTATATTATTTTTTACAAAAAAAAAAAAAAACAGCTTCTGAAGCTACAAAAATCTGGTTGTGTTTTCAAGAAAATTAATTTCAAATATGATGCCTTATAGTTTTAAACTGCCTAGTATTGAAAATTTTCAAAAATAAAGGGAAGATATCGGTTTGGTTTGATTTTAGAAAATCCAGTTTTTATCAGATCTCGATCTAAGACAATTTATCAAAAAATTAAAAACATCATACGATTGTTAATTAATTTTTTAATATTGTCTGAAAATTAGTCGCAAATTGTATTTATTGAAAATATTTGAGTGAAATGTTTAAATTAATACGCTAAGAATTCTTCTTTTATTCTAAAATATAGTCGACATAATATCCTCTCCCATATTTTTTTTCTTTTCTAACAAACAAATATTATGACAGCCTTTTGAAAAATACAATAAAAAAAGTTCAAAGAAAGAATAATAAAAATATCAAACTTCACATATTTCTTACAAACGAGTACTTCTCTACTTTTTCTCTATTTTGATACATTTTAATTCTTAGTTCTGCAACAAACGAATGTTTCTTTTCAATAAGTTTTCTCGGGCATTTCTTCATTCTAGCACAGAGCCATACTATCTATATTTTATATAAACCATACATCTCATAAACTCTTATAATAGCTTCACTAAAAATCAATACTCTCTGACATTAGCAATCTCATCAAAGGCAGTATTTTCACCACCATAATGTCCTTTATGATGTAAGCCTGTAATATTCTTCTTGGCACTCTGACATAACTTCAGGCTATTTCCATCTTTATATTCACAGTGTGTTTCTTTTTACATTTCTTATTAACGATGCTTTTAGAACTGTTAAAATTACGTTCTTTTTTCATCAGGATTAGCATTTCTGCTTCCATGCTTAACCCCGATTAATATTAAAAAAAAGATTACGCACATTTTATAATTTAAAAAAAAGTCACTTTTTTAAATTCCCGCTACTGAGAACTTTCAAAAAACGGAAAGTTGTTGGTTTAGCACTGATTTTCGAAAATCTATTATTTCACTAGATCCATAGAGATATAAGTAACTAGAGTACACTAGTGCATATGCTTGCCATAGGTGAAAGTATCATCAGTTAAGAGAGAGAACGCTGCAGAAAACCAGAATTTCGTTTACTCAAATCAGCATTGTTTTGCATCATTAGTTACCATTGACATAAGGAACTGTTCTCTCTCTTAACTGCAGATACCTTCACTGCTCTCACGCGTACTCTATTGGAATATCTCTATGATTAGATCTCGACGTTTTGGGATCCTGGAAAGCTATTTTGACCATGGAACTATGTGTGAAAACAAATTTTTGTTGTAGGATATCTTTAGAATTAGATCGATATTGGGTTTGCGGAAATCGAAAAGGTTTATTGAGACTTAGATTCGATTCGATTTTGGACTCATTCGGTCAAGTATAGTTTCCAGGGTATTCAAAGAAAAATAACATTTTGTCACGTTTTTGTCGTATAACCCTTTACATTTATTTGTTTATACGTGATCAGAAAAAATCATAATATGCATAACTATTTTATTTTAATATAACACGATTAACAGCTAAGGCTATGTATAACTTTAAATTTTAAATCTTTGATTAACGTCTGATTAAAACTCTTCAATAAATAAAATTATCGACCAGTTTTTCAGACAAATATATTAACAAAAAATATATAAATTCAATACATTAACGTTTCGGTCCGGATTTGGAGCTTCGTCAGAACTGATCTAAAAAATATAAAAATTAATTTATAATTCGTTTCTAATTAGTATTTAATAAATTTCGTTTAAAGTTTTTTAATATCAAAATATTGAAAAAATAATTATTATTTTTTCAATATTTAAAAACTTTAAACAAATTTTATTAAATATAGGTACTATTTAGAAACGAACTATTAATTAATTGCACATATCGCTAAACTAGCGGTATGTGCTTTATTATCGCTTTGTGCGTCAGAGCTGACTTTCGTTCATATAAGAAGTTATATCTAAGTTAATTTCACACGAAATCCATTCAAATTGAAGCTTTTTGAAAAGAGGAGATTCTAATCTATAAAATATAACCATTTTCAAATCAATTCGAGTTCATAAATACTATTAAAATTGTAATTGAAAATCACAAACAGCAGTTGTCGGTTGGTCTGTAGGTATGTACGTACGTACGACTCTACAGATCGCAATTTTGGTCGGATTGCCTTGGGTTATATTTTATTCACTTTGTTTACTATCAGACCAGAACCCTATTTAAATTCACTAAAATGTGTTCAGTAGTTTAATTTTTATAAACAGTTTTATTTTATTATTTTTGACAGCTAATAGTTTAAAAAAACAATATAATAATTCATGTGTAAATATAGTGTAATCCATAAAACAAGTGCTACACTTCTATACCGTGATAACACCACTACACGTATTAGGCCGCCGTGGCGTAATGGTTATGCCGTTGGATCCCCAAGGGCAAGGTCCTGGGTTCGATTCCTTACGAAATCATTGATTTTTTTCTTTTTTTTTTCTTTTTATTTTTGTTTTATTTTATTCCACTTGATATTAATTATATATTATATTATGTATAGTTCTAAATTTTTTTTATTTTTGCAAACTTAAAAAAAAATATTTTTTCAATTTTTAATTATTTATTTCTTTAAATTTTTAAATCTTTTAAATTTATTAAAAATATTTTTTAATTGTTATTTTTTTATCATACAGTGGAAAACTTGCGGGATGTGCACTTTTGGTTTTGCCAACTATTTTTATATTTTTTAGATCAGTTCTGAAGAAGATCCAAATTTGAACCAAAACGTTAATGTATTGAATTTAGATATTTTTTAACCGACTTCAACAAAAAGGAGGAGGTTCTATGTTCGTCTGTATATTTTTTTTTTTTTATGTATGTTCACCGATTTCTTCGTCAATTATGGACCGATTTTCAAATTTTTTTTTTATTCGAAAGAGTGCACCTCAGAGGTGGTCCCATCGGAACCAAATCAGGATCTGATGATGGAATCCGGAGAAATCGAGGGAAACTCTCAAATTTCAAAGGCACGCATAATGTTTATTATGTATGTTCACCGATTTTTAACACTAAAAAGAGAAAAATAAAATATTTTTAACAAAAAAATTGAACCGACTTCACACTAAAAAGTAAAAAATAATTGCGTATTGAAATGTTTTGGAGTCGGTGTCAGCCAAAATGAAATCTATTCCGAGAACTACACCGACTCCAAAACATTTCAATACGCAATTATTTTTTACTTTTTAGTGTGAAGTCGGTTCAATTTTTTTGTTAAAAATATTTTATTGTTAATACATTTGTCTGAAAAATTGGTCTTAAAATTGTCTAAACAAAAAATTTTTAAAAATTCAACTATTTTTTTTCACTTGTTAATGTATGTTAATGTAGAAAAACAATAGTAGGTATACCTATCAATTTATTGAATACATAGAGGAAAGTTTTAGAGTTTGATAAGATTCCACGGAATATTTGTATTTAAATTGCAAATCGTTTCAAATTAACCAGCTTATAGATTTTAAAAATGCATCAAAATGGCAACACGGCAAGAGTGACGATTTTCAATTCAAACATGTTCTCTGTGTTTTACAATTACCATTCTCATCGTCTAGTTTCTATTTCGATACATTTTTGTTGGATTAAAAAAATAAACATTTTGTTGAAGTCAGCAATTGACACAGCGGTACCAGCCAGCTACCCCATTAAACCGAACCTATTTATCCTCTATGTACACAGTAAGTAAATTGGTTAGTGATAATATTGTGTACTCACACATGATGACGCCAGCGGTAGCGTACAGAGTTAAGGCCGCTGCACACGAGGCTGGTTTTGCCGCTGGAAACACCGCTGTGACTTGTGCTGGCTGGCGCACTGGTTGTGAAAATGCGGGCTCGCGTGCGAGGTCACAAAATATCAAAATTAGAACCGAGATAATTTTTCGTGCATTGTTAAGTTTGTTCCAAGCAGCCGCGAACGGTAACAGAACCGCACACAGTCTTGTCACTGCGCAAGACTGTCCTGCGCACGCTATCTCGAAAATCGATACTGCGCAAGACAGTCTTGCGCAGTTACAAGACTGTGTACGGTTCTGTTACCGTTCGCGGCTGCTTGGAACAAACTTGTTGTCTGCCTGTTTTGAGCAAGAACCAATCAGAAAACGGCATCTTGTCATGTGGATTACAGGGGAAACGCCCACGAACAAACATGGCGAGCTGATTTTCACTTCATAATAATAATATATTTATATATCTAACAGTTCGGCCATATTGGGATTATCCAAGTGTGTAGGCTTTCACGGCTGGTGTTGATCTAAATCTTCTTGGTTTCATGGCTTCTATGCCGTGGTCCATTGGTATTTTTACCTGACGTTTCGTCTACAACTGCGGTAGACATTATCAAAGGCGATGGAGTGCCTAAGATCTGCCAAAGATACCAGAGACCCACTGGCAACACCCGGAATTTGTCGCGTTCCCTGCACATGTGGATCACTATATATTGGGACAACAAAACGAAGTGTAAAGACACACATAACAGAACACAAGAAAAGTTGTAGACTGGACACATCGAAAAATCTGCAATAGCCGAGCATACATTGACTCTATACAACCATAAGATCCTTTTTGAAGAAATAGACAGAACATCGAGTTACTACCCACGCATATACAGAGAGGAAATACACAAACACACAAATAATTTCAACTGCAAAGATGAAGGTTTGAATCTAAGTAAAACCTGGACACCAGCACTGTGCAATACCAACCCAATGAATGGAACGACCAATCACACAAGAGCATACTACGACCGAGCAGAGAACACGAGCACGCTGACCATAAAAGACGGAAGTTCCACACTTGTAGACACACTTACCTGTGAGCTACCACACATCGCCTTTGATAATGTCTACCGCAGTTGTAGACGAAACGTCCGGTAGATATACCAATGGACCACGACATAATATAAGTCCGGAAACCAAGAAGATTTGGAGCATATTGGGATTGTTTACGAAGACAAATCCTACTTTGCTTCTCTGTCGCTCATATGGATTTAAATGGTAACAGAAAGAGATATAACTAAATCGGATTGGTAAAATTGCATTACTTTTGTTTCACTATACGCACTAGTAAGAACAAGGGTCATTTTACAACCGTTATAAAAGTGTGAAAAGCAGCGATTTTATAAGAAGTCGTTGCAAAAATACATTTATTTTTTTTATTTTATTTATTGTTATTCTTTTATAAGAAGTAGGTACATTAAATCAACTATAAAAAATTTTCAATTTTTTCACCCAATTTGGCAAGCCAGTGTTGAGGTCAAATTACGCCAAAATTATTTAAACAAAAATTGTCTGAACAATATTGTTCAATAGATTTTATATTACACAAATCGAATGCAATACTTGCAGAATAATTTAATTTAGATTAGTTCGACATAAAACGAGGTTTCATTATTCACACTACGTATGTGGAAGTTGCGCTGAACGTTTGGGTTTGCTGAACTTAGGTGGAACGATTTTAGCGCGTTAATGCACGTGCTGAGGCGTGCTTGATTAAAATCTGACTACGTGATGATCCTCGACGAAATTGTTTTATCGGTAAAATGTAAAATTGGTTATTGCATAGCCTCATGTACGGAATGTGTGTCTGTCGTACTCGCACTAGAAAGAGATATTCTCCTGTTTTTTATGTCAGTACAGTAAATATCGCGTTATACGCAAAAAAACGTACCACTGCCGGCGTAATTTGTTGAAAAAATTCCAATCAATTGGGCGACGGGACCATTCCAACTTCAAAATGTTGTCATTTGATATAGTATAATAAAGAAAATAAAATTTCTGATATCGCGTGAGATGACGCGGGTAATGGCTAGTATTCAACATGATATTTGTATTCGTTGCCATAGTTACCTACATAACATGTTCCACGTCATGTAATAAAATATTTTTAACAAAAAAATTGAACCGACTTCAAAAAAGGCACTAAAAAGTAAAAAATAATTGCGTATTGAAATGTTTTGGAGCCGGTGTAGTTCTCGGAATAGATTTCATTTTGGCTGACACCGACTCCAAAACATTTCAATACGCAATTATTTTTTACTTTTTAGTGCCTTTTTTGAAGTCGGTTCAATTTTTTTATTAAAAATATTTTATTTTTCTCTTTTTAGTGTTAATCTTACACTAAAAATCGGTGAACATACATAAAAAAACATTATGCATGCCTTTGAAATTTGAGAGTTTCTCTCGATTTCTCCGGAATCCACCATCAGATCCTGACTTGGTTCCGATGGGACCACCTCGGAAGTGCACTCTTTCGAATAAAAAAAAAATTTGAAAATCGGTCCATAATTGACGGAGAAATCGGTGAACATACATAAAAAAAAAAAAAAAAATATACAGACGAACACAGAACCTCCTCCTTTTTGTTGAAGTCGGTTAAAAATTAATCAAAGCATATGCTTAATTAACTAGCTTATTTCTGACAGATCTACAAAATAAAATAACAGCTGCTTTTTTATTTTCAAAATATTTCCGAAACTATAAAGTTTAGAAAAAAAATTAACGAAACTTTCTTGAAAAAACAAATAGAATAATACGCCGCCATGAAAAGTATACCATTATTATATAAAAACAACGTTATAGCATATATCTCTTCTGCGCATGCACCGATTTTTCCCAAAAACAGGGCTCCTCATATTTGCATATCAAACAACTTCCCAAAATTTGGTTCCAATCCGTTCATCCGTTTGACCTGTATCGTGCTCACAGACTAACAGACGCAAACAGTTTTTCTAAAAATGTGTTTTTGGGATTCGGGAAACTTTAAAACGGAAAAATATTGTAAAACTTTGAAAAGTGATTTTTGACCTAAACTAGTACCACTCTCCGCTTGTGGGTTGGAATGGTAAAATAACTGTAATATATTTAATAAAAAAATTTCCGCCAACTGGACAACAGGACCATTCCAATTTCAAAAATACTGACATTTGACATTATACTGTAATAAAACAAATTCTGTTAATGCGTGCGATGACGCGGGTAACGGTTAGTAATAAATAGTTTTATACAGTGAATTTCATTTAAATTGCAATATACAGTGCGTTCACCAAAAGTGGTAAGAGTCAATAATTCGTGTATTCTACTAGATACAAAAAAAAGTTTAATTAGTTTTTTGTTTAACTCGAAATTTACTATCAGAAACTGCTAAGATATATTTTTTTGTACTTTAAACTCAACATGCATTTTTTTTCAAATGGCAATATATATATTTTTATTTTATATTTAAATATCTCCATTTGTTTCTATACAATTCATATAAAAGTTCCATAAGAAAATATTCGAGAAAAACATTATCAAAATTAAATAGATTATAATTATTATTAATAATTTACACGTGTGCGGAATGCTATGAAAAATAATTATTACTGTGTATTTAATTAATAAATTTTTAACGTTTTTCTCGAATATTTTCTTATGTAACCGTATGAAAATGTTATATGAATTATAGAAGAAAAAAAGGAGATTTCGAAAATGTAAAAAAATATATGTTCTTATTTGAAATAAAATGCATATACACTTTCGGTTGAGTTTGAAGTATGTACATAAAAAAATATACCTCAATAGTTTCCGATAATAAATCTCAAGTTGAACAAAAAATTATTGAAACTTTTTTAGTAGCATACACGAATTATTCACTGTTACCACTTTTAGTGAACGCACTGCATACTTGAGTTTTGTTGATACGGTAACTATTACAGGAAATCGTTCCACGTAAAAGCAACATAAACCGGACGCCCAAGAGAGGTTCGTATGCATTTTATGTGGAACGATTTTCTGCTGTGCATTTATGATTTCCGTAACTACCATATTATCAAGAAAACTCATCTCTATATTGCACTTTAAATGAAATTCTTTGTATATAAAAAAAATTAAATCGTTTATTTTTTGGGAAGATGAAATGAAGTTATAAAAAATTGTATTGAATATAAAACTATATTTTAACATATTCTTAGAGCGTCAAAAAATTGGGAATCGGTGTTTTTGCAATTTAAAAAATTAATAACATTAAAAATATCTACTTTACGAAAAAGTGTTGAACATTCTTGTTGAAAATCAGTCAAAAAATATAAAAAAAATTGTTTCTTCTTATGGTTACAAAAAAATTATTTTGAACAATATGAGACCAGATTTTCATGATCAGTACGGTTCGAGCATAAAATGGATTCGAATTAAATCGGAAAAGAAGTACTGATTCAACCTGGTCTTTTAAAATTCTGAATCAGAATATAGCCCGATGTCAATTTTTTTTCTATTGTTCGATGCTTTTAATAAATCTAAAAACATTTTAGTATATGCATCAACTATTTCAGCAATCCAATGACAATATATTTGCACTATTTTATTAATAAGCAGTGTACGGTGTGATACACATATTGGAAAATGTACATACAAATACGTGGAAAGTATTCAATTTTACATTTTCTAAAAGCCAATATGCAAACAAAGGAATTTTTTGATTGCAAAGTACTATTATTAAATTAATTAAATCGAACTAGAATTTAAAACACGTGTATTATAGAGTATTTAAAAATTATGCATTTCTCTAAAATACTGGTGCGTTACAATCAAGGGCGTATATTTTTTTTCTGGGCGGGGGGGGTACAGCAAGGACAAATCAATTTTTTTAAAAGTTTGGTTAATATTACACAAGAATACTCACGAAGGAAATTGTCAAACAAAATATTAATTTCTAAACTAATTTTACAATTTTTTTTTCAAGAAGTATTTCTCCCCCCTGTCTACGTCCTTGGTTACAATCGTTCATTATAAATGTTAATAAAATGTCTTATCATTTGTTTGAAATTAAGGTAGATATGTAAAATAAATAAACAATAATCTAATAGCGGAAACACAAAATTGATTTGTTTTGAAAAATATCAGATTTTCTCATTATACTTATATAGTTATTTATGGACAAATCGACATCAAAGGTCATTAGCGTCCGGATCTATAGATTATGAATCTAACTATGAAGTTATTTTGGGCCTATTAAAACCAATTGAGACTAAATGAGCGAATATAATCCTGATGAGTGGAGAAACGAAAATTTCAGGTAGGTCGTCGGGAAATCCGCAATCGATCCTTTCGGCGACATATTTTGGACACTCCAAGAAGATGTTTTATGCTGATAATTTAACACTAGCTTTTGACGCCAGTAATCGCTATTTCAATGTAAGTTATTAGTACAATATTTTTGATTTAGTTTTTTATATTTTTATTTTTTTGGCTAATGATTTCTGTTGTTTTATGTATCGTGATCACAATACATAAACAACAGAAATCCTATTGAATCTGAACTGAATTCGGAACGTCAGCGTCCACCTGATCTATGCATTAATATGATATAATAAAATTTTGTTCATCGCCATTTTTTTTGTGCGAATATTATTGGTACCAATAATTTCAAGTATTTTAAGTCAGAGTTCTAATAAAAAATAGAAGGTAGTCATATAAATAATCTTTAAACATTTATGTAAAATTATGTTAACAAAATTTCTTGACAGAACTTTAGTTATTAAAATACTTAAATCGTTTTGCAAAAAATAAACAAAAAAAAAACTAATTTACATTTATTAACATGTTGATTTCGCGACTGCTTGTCACAATATAGCCCGCGTAGTATATTTAAATGAAGACATAATTATATGTAGCCGCTTATACATGCTACACAGACAGCTAGGTCCACTTTAATAAATTAATCATGTTTAATTGGTCATGGCAGAGTGCATATGTTAATATTATTCAATTGAGTGAACAAATATTTTAGACACACAATATAATGTCAACTTATCAAAGTCCCAGTGACGTGCTCTAGGGTAAATAAAAACTCATTCAAGAAACATTTTTATACAAGAAATAAGTTAAACAAAGTATATCTAAAAGTGTGGGAAAATAACAAGTCTTTGTTTTTTTCAATGGAATTCGAACCCACTATCTATACAAAAAATACAGAAGCGTTGCAGCAAAAATAGATTTTTTTTGTTCATCGAATATTTTTTTTAATATGACGTGGGTACGTTATTTAAGGTACTTGTTCACTTCAAAAAATCTATTTATTTTTTTGCTTAGACCTGTAAAAATCAAATCCTAAAAATGTCCTATAAATAATTTACTAAAAATTGCCCTTTTGACATTGAAAATTTCCCAGAAAAACTGTGGAAAAGTTTTTCATTTTGGAAAATTTCCTCCTAACACCATTAACCATATAGGCTATTGATTATACCCTAAAAACAGGGGAATAAGGAACTAAGACGTTCACGGGTTTTTATTGCAGGAATCGGTCAATGGCTCATTTAAGAAGAAAAAACCGCGGAGTGCTATTAAATTAGAGGGTGGAAATTGAAAATAGGGGTGGAAATGACCCTTTAAAGTTTTTTTCAATATATCTCGCAAATGAAGCAAAATTTCGATATACTTTATATAAAACTTTTTGTAGAGCATTAAATTTCCCATCGAAATGACTTTTTTTTAAATATTAAAACATGTTCTTATGCCAAAAATATTGAATCAATTTCCTTTAAAATTCTGGGTCGAAAAAATGTTTAATTTTTTTTTAAATAAGCCATTTCGATGGGAAATTCAATTCTCTACAAAACGTTTCATATACAGTATTTGTTTTGCCTTGTTTGCGAGATATATTGCAAAACCGAAAAGGATATATTTTCACCCCTATCTCCAATTTCCCCCCTCTAATTTAATAGCACTCCGTGGTTTTTTCTTCGTAAATGACCCATTGACCGAGTCCTGTAATAAAACCCGTGTACATCTTAGTTCCTTTTTATATCGTATAATCAATAGCCTAATAACCCCTCTAATCCAGTTGTGACCATCTACATTCTACATCTTTCGATTTCACATAGCTGTTTTCGCCAGCGCAGATTATAAGTTTCAATGTCTATATTCTATTATTATTCTTTATATATAAAAATTACGTGTCACGTTGTTTGTCCGCGTTTGTCCTCGATGAACTCCTAAACTACTGAACCGATTTTAAATTTGATTTGCACACCGTGTGCAATTCGACCCAACTTGCAAGATAGGATAGCTTACATTTCAATTTATAGTCGCAATATTATTTTATTGCAAATTATTTGTCTATTCCTTGACAGTCATAATTATCTGTTAGCTCCAGGATTGAGTGAATATTCAATAGATGGCGCAACGAACTTAAAAACCATATAAGATGGCGATACCTGTTGACTGGATTGAGTGAATATTCAATAGATGGCGCAACGAACTTAACAACAATATAAGATGGCGATACCTGTTGACTGGATTGAGTGAATATACAATAGATGGCGCAACGAACTTAACAACCATATATCTAGATCGAGGATGTAAAAAAACTGAATATCGTTTAAAACAAATGCTTTTTTTTCGAGCACGACGGCGCAGCCGGAGTGCTCGAAATAGAGCAAGTGTTTTAAAGACCAGTTATCCACGAATACTTTACGCTATTTTTTAGTATATTTTAAAATAGCTCGCAATTAATAAAATAGATAGATAGATAGATGTTCCAATTAAATTGTTTTATTATTTCACTTTATACGTAGCGAAGCACGTACAGGGCCGCTAGTATTATTTTATAACTTGTTCCGACACTGACCAAATGATTGAAGTACTTCTTTCTGGTTCTGTGCCATTGATAAGATCGTTCAGGCGATAGACTTCTACTAGCTGACTGTTATACATCATTCATGGTTGTCAGATACAAAATGGATGAACACCTTGATTATGATAATGGACCGATCTCCACAATAACTTTATCTTACGTGTATTCTTTAAAAATGATGTACAACATAAGAATGATTATCTTCGTTCAATAATATTGTTGAGTTTACAATTTTACTCGCACATAATGAACTGCTAATTTAATTAACAACGGAAAACCGACAAATTATAATAGCAGGTATATATCTATTAAATGATTCAACGGGATTGCAATCTAAAATATATTATTTACAATCTTTTAGATTTTTCTAAGGATGCAAAGTGACTTACTGTCATTTTTTTATTTAATTTTTTAATCTTTAAAACGATTTATTAAATCACTAATAAACAATGAAAGAATGGCACAGCAGATCTTTTGAGGCATTTTTTTACTATACAAGCTATGCGAACGATCTGTTAATTAAGATAGATATATCCATCAGCATGTATATTTAAATCTAAAACAATTGTCAGAATTTGACGCTATGAGCGTAGTAGGAAAATGTTTCAAAGCGTAGACCGACTGTGTTTTTTTTATTGCAGAAGACAGCTGAATAACTATTAAAATCTATTCAAATGTCCATTAAAAATTTTTAGGGACATTTTGTAAGACTTACATAGTACCAATACTATATACTGCGTGTTCACCAAAAGTGGTAACAGTGAATAAATTCGTGTACCTGCGCTACTTCGTAAATCTGGAAACTACTACACATTAACGTACAGCGTTTGTGAAACCATAGTAGCCCCACTCCTTACTCATCCTTACGGCAGCGGAAGCGCATTAATCCCAGTGCCTTCTACACTATTTCTATGCAATAGGCGTTAGATGTGCCTTCAAAATACTTCCTCCGTACTTAACCCATAGTAGGGTTACCACCCGTCCGGACTTTGTCCAGCTTTTTTCACGCAGATAGAAAAATAAAAAATATTTTTTTATTTAATTACTGTTAAATAAAGTGCACGTATCAAATCAGTCTTCAAAACTATACATTATACAATCTACATAGAAGTACTTTTCAACTAGTTAGTCAGTCTCATTTCAACTAAAAACAATCAACTTTGGACTTAAAAATAAAATAATAATAATCTTTTAACAATCAACTTTACTAATCTTTGATTAACGTCTGATTAGAATTCTTCAATAAATTGGTCGATAATTTTATTTATTGAAAAATCAACTTTACTAGTTCAATTATTAATCTTTTGTTTTTATCAATTAACTAGTTCAAACATATAATAACAGATTCTTTTGGAGATAAAATAGTGTTTTATATGACAGGACAGGAAAATAATAACCGTCCGTTTGGAACGAGCGGACCAAACCAACTGTTCAAAACGTCTAAAACAGGGGCGGGCAAATCTTTTGATCGTCGGGCCACATTGCTGATGAAAATTTCACCGTGGGCCAAAAATTTCGCAACAAAAAGGTCTTTTTGCGTCTGTTGTGGCCCTTGCTATATTTTTCTAAACTTTTTTTTATCTGCCAAATTTATATTGGGAAACTATTTTCGGTCTCATAATAGATAATCATTTATAAAATGCTTCGCGGGCCGGATAAACGTCTATTGCGGGCCGGATCCGGCCCGCGGGCCGCCATTTGCCCAGGCCTGGTCTAAAACGAACATTATAGGTAGGTAGAATTAATAATTTCATTTTGTATCGGGACTTTTCTTTAAATGTCAACTTTTTGTTCGGACATTGGAAATTTTAATGTGTAAGGTGTATTAGTTTAGCCTATGTTTAATAATGAAAGGATAAATTAATTCGGAGAAGGCTATAAAAATGATTTCTAATAATTTCACAGATGTAAGTCCTGAGGAAGGAAATATATTTTCCGAAACGTCGGCAGCATATACCATTAGAAATCATTTTTATAGCCTTCTCCGAATTAATTCATCCTTTCATTATTGGAAATTTTGAGATGGTAACTCTAGTCCATAGGAATCATGATTTCAGTAAATATATGTTTTCTAAGCGCTCGTGATTCTTAAACGTAAACACCTTTGACTTGTAACCACAAATATAATGTAGATACAACAAACGTGACATGATGCTGTCAGACGGACGGGGGATCACAGGACAGATGCAATCAACCGCTCTATAGAGCGTCTTTCCATTCACCGACATTTCTGTATTTACCTGTTCAGATGTCAGATCGAACGCGAATACGTTTAATTTAATCCAACCAAAAATATAAATGTGAAACAAGAGACCAAGTTCGGGATAACGAACACGTGGGTTAGTCAACTTTGTTTTGCACAGTAGTGCCACCTTTGTGGAGAATAGACACACAACACTAGCAAGATAATAAAAAAAACTTATTGTCCTCCCAGTCAGAAAGTTGTCGTAATCTATAGATAAAAAGCTTGTGTCACGATGTTCGTCCGCGCTAATCTCCGAAACCACTGAACCGATTTTAAAGAAATTTTGTAAATGTGTATAGCTTGATCCGACTTACAATATAGGATAGTTTTTATTAAATATTTTGTACAAAATTACGGTGTTTTGTGAAAATAAACTGTTTTAGTAACACGTAGCGACATCTCATAGAATTTGCTCGAAACTATTAGTTCAGAAATAAACAAAAAAACTGTTTTAGTACTAAGTAGCGACATCTGTTCGAATTCGTTCAAAACTATTAGTTCAGAAGCAAACCTGGTATAATTTGCTCAAAGCTATTAATTCAGACGTCGGGCCGCAAACGAAATACATTTTGCAGAATTATATATCTATCGCACCCGGGAGAAATCGGAAAGGACCGGTAGTTATAATATAAAAAATGTCTTTGCACTTATGCGATTGTTATTAGCTATGGAAATCATTAACGCATTACAGAAAATCGTTCCACTTAAGGAGGTTGATCCGTTACAGTCCCAATCAAAAGTAATTCAAATTCTAAATGGGAACTTTTATAGTTTTAAGTCGATGATACCAATAAATTATTGTCATAAAGGCATAAATAAATATTTTTTTTTAATATTAATTAATTATTTCAGTACTTTATACTTAATGGACTAACTTTAGAATTTTTTGTACAAAGTTAGGTTAAAAAAAATAAATTTATGTAAATATCTGTATTTTACATATTTTTTGCAGTAAATAATTTAAAAAAGAAATAAGAAGTAATAAAAAAAAAATTAAATCATTAAAAAGTTGAAAATTCAGTTAAAATTGTTAAAATTGTCAAGAATAAAAGTCCATAATCGAAAAGTGCTAAGGTTTAATAATTTTTTTTATTGATTAAAAGTCTCCTAATTAAATTGGAAAAAATATTAAAATATGCGTAAGACATCGATGCTTTACATAGATAGTTTTCGGAACTGCTGACATTATTTGGTTATTTGCATAAGACTACATGTAAAAGTTTTTTTTAATTTTTAAATCTCCTAATGATTTTGGATTTTTACAGAAAATTTTGTCATAAAAAAATCTATTAAAAAAACTTTATTTCAGATTTTTTTCACTATCTTCGTAAAACGGCTCAACCTCCTTAAAATTCACTATACACTGAAAAAGAACGACTTTCTCTAATAGTCTAATAACTAATTCATTAATTATTTCCGTAGCTATCATATTAACAAAACTAATGTTATGTTGCGTCTCAAATGAAAGTCACTGTATGTGGAGATCAGAGATAAAATTTATGTCTATGGTGAAGATAGTATTTTTTTAAATATTAGGATACACGTTGGAGATCCCTGGAAAATGGAAATACACAATAAGTTTAATGATAATAAAAATAACAATAGTTTTAATAATATAGGTACTTCTATAAATAAATAAAAGTTTATGACATCCGATCCAGCAGTTTACAAATATTTCATTTTTTATTTTTGTTAAAAATAGAATTGCAATACACTTCTGACTGTAGATGATGTTGAAAGGACGGGAAACCTCATATTATTATAGTCATATCATTCGCTATCATATTGTCAGTTAGGCGATATTGGTTATTTTCGATATCAATTCTATATTCATGAAATGGATGGAGAAGGTTATGGCATTCCCCAATTCACTTTCGCAATTCTCTTGCAAATTTTCAGTTAAATCAAAAAACGTTGTTTTACAGAATATTTCAAAACACGACAAATTTTCGTTTAAATTTCAAAATGCGATTTCTTTACAATTTTTGATCACATATGAAAATTAACTATCCATCTTTTAGGAAAACAATTCCGAAACGATATTCTTCCTTTCGGAAAGCAATCAAGACAAAAAACAAAAGAAAAAATATTGTTGTTTATATGCTTTTTCGTTTAAATTAAAAAATATATGCTTGACCTGGCAAATTATAGACGCTCAACAGTCTAAATAATTTTATTCTAACACATATTTTAATTAGTGTGATCTTTTAAGAGCATAATATAATTGAGGAACTAAAATATGCTAACGTCATTGAACTTCTCGAAATATTTTCGTCTGTGATAAAAAATTGCCTTCTATAATTGGGGATTCTCCCATTTTTCACTGATTATTAAAATAGATTAATGGGGAAATTTAATTTATCCGTATTTTTCCATTTTTAAAAACTATCAATAAATAATAAAGTTATAGTCAATTAAAAATTGACCACCTATCGAACAGGTCGTGACTTCAGTTATCTGCAGTCTAAGTACAAGCAAAACGAAGAATAAAAGCCGCTGCACACTAGGCTGGTTTTGCCGCTGGAGTCACCGCTAGAACATGCTCTGGCTGGGAAATGACGTCACTGAGGGTTCGCGTGCTGAATTTCATAATTAAAACCGGGACTGTCTTTCGTGCTCGTTTCTGTGCTGACTTTTAGCAAGAACCAATAAGAAAACAGTATCTTGTCACGTAGGCAACATGGAAAAACATTATAAACAAACATGGCGTCATAGTGTGCGTTCTGTTCAGAGATAATTATTAAACGTCCATTTTTATTGACATTCGAACTGTCACTCAGCGCCAAGGGCGTAAATAAGGGGGCGTAAAGGGGGTAATTACCCCCCAGGATCATAATAATAAAAAAATGAAACTGAAAATAATACTAATTTCTGCCTAAAAAATAAAATTTGAAACACCTCTTGAAAAAAAAAATTGTAAAATTGGTTTGGAAATTGATATTTTGCTTGACACCTTCCTTTTTGAGTATTCTTGTGTGATATTAATAAAACTTAAAAAAAATATTGATTTTTTGCTTTACCCCACCAGAAAAATAAAATATCTATGCCCTTGCTAAGCGCGCACCAAAACCATCTACAAATTCAGATTCAAAACACGCATCGTGTGAGGCCAACACATAAATTATTAAGCACGCTTGGAACCTAGGAGTGAAATCAAGCAGTGAATCCAGCGCCAAAACGAGCCTCGTGTGCAGCGCCCCTAACTTGGATGCGACAGCCTTCTGGATATCGGTTAGGCGTAGCTGTACCATCAACTGCACTCACAAGCGTTTTCACTACAAATGGAAAAGCGATATAAAATGTGCGGAGTGCGGTGAGGTAGAGTCAATGTATCGAGGAAAATTGTTTTGTAGAGAGTATATCTGATACTGATAGCATAATATTATATCGTCTGCAGGAACGCCAATTGAATGAAATCAAAACTTAAACGAAAACTATATATTATTTTATTGTATGGCTTTGCAGACAGTTTTCACGTGAATTGAGTCGACTTGAAGTTTTCATTACTTATTTTCTTTTATTTTTGTAGAAAATTATATTTAACCATTTCCTTGTACGATTTTATTGCAGCTGACCTCTGGTGATATTGCTTTTTGTTATTTATATTCTTCGTACTTTTGAGTCTATAACTGCAGTAGATATTATAATATAGTATATTGTAACGAAACTGACAAAACTGTTCTTTGTTGGCGAATAATAAAACGTTAACAAAAACAAACTAAAAAGTACTTCTCTACAATAATGAAACAATGAACTAAAACAGGGGTATCAGACTGATTTTTCTAAAGGGCCATTTATAAGATTTAGGGTGTGTTAGCGCGCCAGACACTAAGTTTAAATCTTTATTCATTTAGTGTAAATCAATTTTCTTATAAAGGTAATAAAAAGAGCACATTATCTTTAGCTTGAGAATCCCGACATTGGAAGTCTTTTGTTTTTGATAAGCTCATTGATGACAGGTATCATATTTGAGGTAGTTATTTTCAGAATAGATTGGAATCCTCACTGGAGAGATTCTGATCGCGGGCCGTATTGAGATGGTTTGAGGGCCCGATGCGGGCCGTATCTTTGACATCACTCAACTAAAATAAATAACGAAAAACAAAAGAATTCTAAGCAACAATAACAACACTAAACTATTTTTATATTATTGCACATACCGCTAAACTAGCGGTATGTGCTTTATTATCGCTTTGTGCGTCAGAGCTGACTTTCGTTCATATAAGAAGTTATATCTAAGTTAATTTCACACGAAATCCATTCAAATTGAAGCTTTTTGAAAAGAGGAGATTCTAATCTGTAAAATAGAACCATTTTCAAATCAATTCGAGTTCATAAATACTATTAAAATTGTAATTGAAAATCACAAACAGCAGTTGTCGGTTGGTCTGTACGTATGTACGTACGTATGTACGTCACGACTCTACAGATCGCAATTTTGGTCGGATTGCCTTGGGTTATATTTTATTCACTTTGTTTACTATCAGACCAGAACCCTATTTAAATTCACTAAAATGTGTTCAGTAGTTTAATTTTTATAAACAGTTTTATTTTTTATTTTATTATTTTTGACAGCTAATAGTTTAAAAAAACAATACCTATAATAATTGATGTGTAAATACAGTGTAATCCATAAAACAAGTAACACACTACATGTATTAGGCCGCCGTGGCGTAATGGTTATGCCGTTGGATCCCCAAAGGCAAGGTCCTGGGTTCGATTCCTTACGAAATCATTGATTTTTTTTCTTTTTATTTTGTTTTATTTTATTCCACTTGATATTAATTATATATTATATTATGTATAGTTCTTAATTTTTTTTATTTTTGCAAACTTAAAAAAAATATTTTTTCAATTTTTAATTATTTATTTCTTTAAATTTTTAAATCTTTTTAAGTTTATTAAAAATATTTTTTAATTGTTATTTTTTTATCATACAGTGGAAAACTTGCGGGATGTGCACTTTTGGTTTTGCCAACTATTTATATCTCGGTTCGTAATTTATCTTATAACGGTTATTTATGTCACTATATTTATGTCGTTAGTGTACTTTCAGTGACTGATCTGCCTCCCTCGTCACACGCTATTCACATAGCTCTTAAGTCGCATTCTGGAACATTCTCGAAGCTTCGTAATTCTTCTATGCGGTCCGATAACAATGTGCGTAACAATGCGCGCATTGCTGTCTGTGCAGTTTCGACAACAATTCAGTAGAATAGAATAGAATAGAATTTTAATATCATCTTAAAAACATAACAAAATGTATAGATACGTCATTATAACTATCTTAAAAAACATGTGAAAAATATTCATTCAGGCTATAAAATGCGTTGATTAATAAAATGTCTTTAACTTTTCTAATAAAAACTGGCATATGTAAAAGTGTCAGCACGCGAGGTAATTTATTATAAATTTTTATTAAAATATATATAGTTTGTTTTTGTGTACGATTGAAATTCACTTTAGTAGTTCGAATTTGATACGAATTCTTGTTTCATATTCATGATCTGCAAAGCTTAACTTGTGTTTGTTGGAGTATACCCATCTCGCCGCATTTAAAATGTATACACAAGGAACCGTCAACATTTTTTGTTCAATAAAAATTTGTTTAGCTGATTGTCTGAAATGACAGCCGACTAATGTTCTTAAAATCTTTTAAAATCTTTTTGTCTATGCGGCTTCGACAACAATGCACTCCCGCCGCCTCCAGTGGTGTCTCGTTACAGTATGTTTATGTTTTGTCCCTATATTTGTTCTTTTCTTGTTGTATATGATAAAAAATTTAAAATAATTAAATAACTTTGCGATAAAATAGTGAAACAAAACATTCGTCAAATAATGTTTAGGTTAAAATCGTTTAAACATACATATATAATTTATTACATACATATACGAATAATGTTATGTAATAGTACAGATAAACGGCATTTGCATTGAATAAAATATAAACGAGAATTTAAAAACGTTATTTTTCATCTGTCAATCATATTTTATTGATTCTGACCGCTGCTGCTAATAAAATTGCCATTTATCATTTAAAGCACACTGAAGTTATATCATACAAATATGTGCGTTCAAAAAGCAATGTTTACTGTTGTTGTATTCATTGTTTATAGAGGATGTTTTTAAAAATCTCACAAATCATTAGTCATGGGTATCATGACCTTTCATTTATTGAATACAACTGTACAACAATGATCGACAAAATAATAGCAGATAGTGTATCTATACGGCGTAATGACGTACATTTCGACGAGGTACGACCATAGAGATATAAGTAACTAGAGTACGCTAGTTCTTATGCTTGCCATAAGTGAAAGTGTCCTCAGTTGAGAGAGAGAACGCTGCAGGAGCCCAGAAAACCAGATATTTGTTTACTCAAATCAGCATTTAGTTCAGTTAACGAAGACCCGAAATTGGTAAATAAATGCAAAAAATTGTGTAGTCTGGATTAATATTTTTTATAATAGGGTTGACCCCCAGGTATAACATACCAAAAGTCCCCAGCCAGGGGCCGCTTGCTTTAGGCGGGGTAGAGGGGGATATTTCCCATATTTTAGTTTTTCCTAAATATTTCAAAAAGTAAGCGTCGTAGGAAAAAAAAACCTTAATACGTAATGAAGCTTATTAAATTTCTTACAAAATGATATATTAATTGTATAC
This sequence comes from Xanthostigma xanthostigma, assembly GCA_963575645.1. Classification (NCBI taxonomy): domain Eukaryota; kingdom Metazoa; phylum Arthropoda; class Insecta; order Raphidioptera; family Raphidiidae; genus Xanthostigma; species Xanthostigma xanthostigma. The sequence goes on from OY754467.1 coordinate 13,532,382, forward strand.
TTATGACAAATACAAAAGGAAATGCAAGGGATATAAATGTGATACAAACTGAAAACAAAGTATTATTGCCTTAGAAAATTTATGTTTATTTTTCCGTTGAGCTATAAATTATTATACATGAAGATTCTTCCTTACATTCAATCCAATATACCATTAGTTATCTTTTGGTTCATGTTGAAATTAGGGATGTTACGGAGGTGGTTTTATCGGAGTTTTTAAATTTGGTTTTTCGGAGTCGGAACCGGAATCGGAGTCGGAGATGGTGGCAGAAGAAAGATGTGTTAAGGGCAGGCAATAAAATAATATAGTACAAACACTACAAACATTAAGCAGTCAGCCTCTTTAATTTCAATTAAAAAATAATAAATATAGGTGTCACAAATAAAAATAATCACATTTTTATAACAGTTAGCAAATTAAATCAAATTAATTGACTCCAGAAGTAGCAAATTATATTTAATAAACAATAGCTTTGCAACTTTGTCTCCGTCCAATCTATTTCTTAACGGGTCCCGTATCTCCCTTATTAATAAATCTAAAAAAAAAAATTATACGGCATTTTGTAGACAATTTAATCAGCTTTATTTTTTATGAAAGGTTCTCTTTTCTAAAACGCATGGTTTTTTAGAGAATCACGAAGAAGCAAAAAATGGGACCTATTTGCTCCCCTCCCGCCCAAAGCAAGTGCCCCCCCGCTGGGGACTTTTAATATGTTATACCTGGGTATCACCTCTATCATTTGAAATAATAACCCAGACTACACAATTTATTGTTTTTATTTTTCCTTCGTTGACTGGATTAATTATTTTGTATCATTAGTTACCATTGTTCTCTGTCTGAATTGCACACTTTTACAGCTCACTCGCTTACTCTAGTCAAATATCTCTATGGGTGTGACATTACACAAATCAAAATAGCATTGCGCTCTAGATCCACACTGTATTTTTTATCTTTACGTATCCCAAAACATAGCGACTTTTTCTTCATTTCCAGTATTTTTAACATTCGGAATCGAAGACTTTACTACTGTTATTAAGTGGGGCATAGCCCCATTAGGCAAGACTGTAATTAATACGGTGGAATCGAAGGCTCCATTAATGTTGTCATTGCCGTGTCGCGCGCTAGTAATAAATAAAAATCTGTCTGAGAGTCACATGGCGAGAGTGTACTTCTAGTTTATTTAAAAGCACTATACCAGGGATGTCAGACTGATTTTTCTTAAGGGCCATTTATAAGATTTACGGTGTGTTAGTGGACCAGACTCTAAATTAAAAACTAAAACACATACTAAATTAAAATCTTTATTTAGTTTAAATCAATTTTCATATAAAGGTAATAAAAAAGGGTAAATTATCTTAAGCTTGAGGAACCAGCAATTTTAAAAATACGTAGTGGCATCGAATGCCGTCTAAAATCCTCACTGGATAGATTCTGGTCGCGGGCCGTATTGAGATAGCCTGAGGGCCGGATGCGGCTCGCTGGCCGTATCTTTGACATCACTGCACTACACCCTCAAAGACTTCATAGATTTTCGAAACGTGAGTTAGTGCATTTTGTATGAACACACACATTCAAATGCTTGTAATATAAAGTTTTGCGCAACATATTAAACAGTCACCTTAAATATAATTATATAATCTATACTTCTATATCTATACTAATATATAAAGCTGAAGAGTTTGTTTGTTTGTTTGTTTGTTTGAACGCGCTAATCTCAGGAACTACTGGTTCAAATTGAATAAATTTTTTTTGTTGGATAGCCCATTTACCGAGGAAGGCTATAGGCTATATAATATTACGCTACGACCATTAGGAGCGGAGCTTTAATGAAAAATGTTGCAAAAAGTATCTCAAAAATAAGCTTCTATTCATGTGAAATGCACTAACTAGATATACTCATATTAGTGATGAAATAACACAACCTCAGGTAGATCAATCGGTAGCGCATGCGACTGTCAATATCAGGGTCGTGGGTTCGAGCCCCACGTTGGGTGAATATATATATATTTTTTTTATTTTTTACATTGTTTTCTTCTAAGGCTTACATTTAAATTTATTTAAATTTTATTTAATTCATTTAAAAAAAAAAATATTAGTTAAAAAAAGTTTAAATACTGCTCTTTATCGACAAAAACTTTTGAACGGTAACTCCGATCATCATGAAATTTGGACACAACATTCATCTCGGTAAACTAAGATGAATGTGTGTACTCATGTCCCTTCCTTCCCAATTCGTTCTTTTGCACCCGGGTGAAACCGGGCGGGACCGCTAGTTTGATATAAAAATGATATATACATTGTAAACTCTATACAGCGACACTCAAGGGACTGTGCACTTTGTGGCGTTATTGAGAGTTGTCGTTAAACGGAGAGAAGAAATAATCCATTAATATTTTTTTTCTGTGTATTTACTCATATTATAAAAAAATTACAACTGAGCAACAAACAGATCCCAACAAACAACAGAACGAATTTCTTAGAATCTTCGGTACGCATGATGCCAACAACAAAGCAACAAAATAACAAACAAGTACTGTTTATTGCTTAATGATGACGTATTGTTGTCGTTATTTAGAGTGGGTGTGTCGTTATTTAAACTTTAGAGTGAATCATTGTATGAGCAACAAGGTAAACCAACTAGAGTTAAAAGTAATTTCGACGTTTTAAGGTGTTTGTCGTTATATCGAGTGACGTTAAATGGAGTTTACACTGTATATTAACAGGTATGAATTGAAGTTAATTTGATAATGTCGCAGTTGACTATTTTAGTGATAGCCTGTATCTTTTTAAAAATCGTATTGGCAATATTCCAATTAATTTTAAAGTAAATCCTGTTTTTTTGTATATAAAAAAACACACAGTCGGTTCGTTAAACTTGTCAAACAAAAAAATTTTAATTCGCGAAAAGCTTAATCAGTTTTTCATTTCGCTTCATTTCTCTCAGAACAACTTGAACAGTGTTAAAATTTTCAATTTCATTCCTGTCACCTTTTTTGTATGTACACAATGTAAAATAATATCCACGTTTTTTGTTGTTTTTATTAAACTGCTCAATAAAAAAAAGTAAAACAGCATAAATATTGATACAGTTCAAAAGATGCAAACATTTAGGAACTGTATATTCTCGCTTATTTTTTTGTCATAAAAAGATACCAAGATAATTAAAATATATTTAAGTAAATGAAATAAATATTTTTGAAATTTCAGAAAGGTTAACTAGAAAATGCAGAGAATTTTCAGTTTTCATCACTTTTTCGGTTTGTTTTTGTACCTATCTATCTATTACATATAAATTAAATGTCTGTCTGTTTGTCCCGGTTAATCTCAGAAACGACTGGACTGATTTTGACGGGACTTCCACTGGTAGATAGCTAATGTTAGGTTAGAATTAGTAAATGAAAATGAACTAAAAAGTTAGAAATAAATTTATTCCGATTAGGAATAAGACGTTTTATACGTACTTATCACAGTCTCAAGTTTTCAAATAAAAGCGTGTTACATTTTAATAACAAATGAGAACAAAAGACGATGTAACACGCTTTTATTTGGAAACTTGAATCGGAATAAAATTATTTTTAACTTTTTAGTTCATTTTTATTAACAACTAATAAAAACTTGTTTTTAAAATTTTTTCTGTCGTTTATTTTATTTTTAAGTTTTTGTGTGCTTTTTTAAAAGTGCGGTTTACATCAGGACGAAAACCGGACCGGTCAGTTAGTTATTATAATATTGTATTCTTATCGGAACTACATACGTATGCCAAATTTCAACTCCATCGGACAACGGGAAGTAGTTAAGTGTGGTTTTCGACCGGGCGGAAAGCGGTACGGTAAGTTAGTTATTATATCATTGTATTGTTCTCGGAACTACATACGTATGCTCAATCGAATAACAGGAAGTGGATCAAATTTAACTTGCAAGATTCGATTACAGACAGTCAGACTAATGATGAGAATGATCGAGATATTTTGATAATCGCGATATTAGTAATCGAATGATTGCCATAAGCGAAACATTTTACTATTTGCGCATTAGACGGCAACACCGATTCGAAATAATTGAATTATATTGCTCTCTCTCCGCTACTGCAGGAAACCGAGCGAGATAGATACTACTAAATTAGTATTATTATCTATCTCACAAGTCACAACGCACATTAGTACTATCTATCTCGCTCGGTTCCCTGCAGCACAATTTGTGTGTAGTGTAGCTGCTAGCTGTTGATCGGCTACTCTGTTCTCTCTCTATTTCGTAGTGTTTCGTTCCGATACATGCATTCATACGATTAATTTTAGTAGTAATTCGATTCGATAGTTAAGTTTTTAGTAAAATGATTCATAATCGAATGAATTACTAATTGTATATTATAATCGAGATATTTCGAGATATGTTAATAATCGAATGAATCTATTATCATATCTCGATTTATTCCCATCGCTAAGTCAGACTCCGAGACAGGTAAAACTAAATAAAAGCTTGTAAAAATTATTCGGGTACCGCGCAAAAAAATAAATTCCACGCGGATGAAGTCGCGGCGTACAGCTACTAGCTAGTATATAATAAGACTATGCAGATTTGATGTTTAAAGCAGATATTAGTATAAACAAAAACAAGTATTGCAAAGACATGTTAACGAAATATGTTGCAGCAAATAAATAATATCTTTCTATTTGTTTCTGAAAGATACAGCAGCAGTATCAGGAATCCATGGATAAAACGAGAAACAAAATTATTAATAATACGAAATGAAATATGAATGCGGCAATAAATTACGCCATTACTTTCTGTTAAATGCAGAAAGAAGAACGCAAATGTAGCGCATATTTTTTTTTAAGTAAACTGAATTGCAAATATAAATCACAAACATTCTCGTTTAGTGTTCCAATATTTTGTTTATTTTGCTGCTTATTGTGTAACGTAAAAGAGAACATTTTTTCTTGGAAAAATGGAAATCCGTCTGCATTTTTACGTAAACACATTTTAATTAGAGTTTGTTCATTTTTAGAGTGTTTTACAAATGCAAATATTTACTGGTTCATTGTTGAATTATTTAAAAATATATAGTTAGGTCTATATCAGTGCACGTAGCACATAAGCGATCTTGTTTTTATGGAGTATATAATATCTGATTACGTCAGAGACGTTAATTATGACGTAATTATTAAAAGGAGGTGGGTAAAAATCAACCTTTTTTCGCCCGTCATAATCATGAAAATTCAAAGTTCTTATTAAAGCCATTTGATTATATATATATATGAAGTTTAGGTAGTGACCTTTACATTTATTTTAAAATCGTAAGAAAAAAATAGCAGGTGATACAAAAAGGCCAACAATTTGTTGAATTTTTACCATTTTAGACGCTTTTTCTATCTTGCGTTTAAAAATATCCGTTGAGCACTCAATGAACCAAAACAAGTAAATACTAGTTTAGAAGCAAATTAATTGTAATATTTGATAATAAAATCATCAACAAATGCTAGAATCTAAGAAGTTTCACTACTAACGCGCGAAAGTCTCACTCAAACATTTTTACCATTCCAACCCACAAGTGGGAAATGGTACTAGTTTAGGTCAAAAATCACTTTTCAAAAATTTTACAATATCTTTCCGTTTTGAGGTCCCCCGAATCCAAATAACATATTTTTGGAAAAACTCAGTGCGTCTGTTAGTCTGTTTGTCTGAACACGATACAGGTCAAACGGATGAGCGAATTGAAACCAAATTTTGGGAGGATGTTTGGTATGCAAATATGAAGAGTCCTATTATTTTTGGGGAAAATCGGCTGATATGCGCAGAAGAGATATATGTTATAACGGTGTTTTTTTTATATAATAATGGTTAATTTTCATAAGAGCTTATTATTCTATTTATTTTTTCAAGAAAGCTTCGTTAAAATTTTTTTTTCTAAACTTTATAGTTTCGGAAATATTTTGAAAATAAAAAAAAACAGCCGTTCTTTTGTTTTATGGATCTGTCAGAAATAAACTAGTTCAGTATGCTTTGATTAATTTTTACATGACGTGGAATATATTATGTAGGTATAGGTAACCATGGCAACGAATAGCAAATATCATATTGAATACTACCATTACCCGCGTCACCTCACATGATATCAGAAATTTTATTTTCTTTATTAAAATCAAATGTCAACATTTTTGAAGTTGGAATGGTCCCGTCGCCCAATTGGCTGGAATTTTTTAATTTCCAAAAGCTTCATTAAATCTAAATTTGTGTGTATTCCAAGTATTTTCTTTCACTTTTAAATTCATGCAATTCGAGTTTTTGTCGTTGATTAAAAATTACAAAAAATATCGATTGGTACAAAATTGACCGCACATAGCAAGAAAACAGCATTTTATCTATTTCGCACAATATAATGGTTTATGTCAGTACTTTTGATATTGCAGTTATTCTTTAACGACCAAATAAAATCCATTTATATTCCATTCTGTATAGAGTCATCGCTCTATGAAGAAATAATATATCACATTTCACACTTTTAATCGGCTGTCAGTTATTGTACATTTCAGTGTATATACGTCATTAAATGAAATCTATCCATTACAATATTATACTGCCTTGCAACAAAGCAATGCATTGATATTAGATACATATTTGTGGTTCTGAACGCTTATTTACATTTAAGCTGAACGTACACTGATTAAACAAATCTACAGAAAGCAGAATAGTTTCTGAGCGCAGTACCGGATTAATCATTTGAAGACCTCCGCTCGCATTCTTCACAAATGTTACATAATTTTGTTTTTATAACAAAAGAATTACAGTGTTTTTTTTTATTTTTTTTTTTGGATAAGCAAGCGCTTATCATAGCTACGAAGTGTGCATGCCAAGTTCTCGCAATCTTACTAATATATAAATCTGAAGAGTTTGTTTGTTTGGTTGGTTGAACGCGCTAATCTCAGGAAGTACTGGTTAAATTGAAAAAAAAATTTTTTTATTGCATAGTCTATTTTATCAAGGAAGGCTATAGGCTATATAATATCACGCTACGACCGATAGGAGCAGAACATCAATGAAAAATGTTGTAAAATATAACTCAAACTTTGTCCGTCCAACAACTTTTAAACGGTAACTCCGAACATTATGACAATTGGACATAACATTCATCTCGGTAAACTGAGATGAACGTGCAGCGTACTAATGTCCCTCCCCCCATTCGTTCTTTTGCACCCGGGTGAAACCGGGCGGGACGGCTAGTGCACATATACACATTTTAGGTCCCACTCTATTCCCAAAGCTAGTTGCGTAACAAATGTTTTTGAAGAGAGGGAGTAAGGTTACCTAAAAGAAGCAATGTTCCAAATTTCATATGTCTATAGGTGGAGTAGTTTCCAAGAAACGAGTGTCCAAAAATCATGATTTTGGGCATGACTGACTTTGACTGATAGATCATCATAATTTACGAACGTCTAGAGCCTTAGTTCCCAAAGTGGTCCAGGGGAGACTTGACGGGGGTCTACGTTGACGTGACAAAAAAAGGGGGTTCACAATTCGTAAGCAGGGTTCACGAAAATTTATCTGCTTTCGATAGTGAAGAACTAAAATGTTGGCTTGACTTTACCTATCAATGTAGGTAGATAATTTTTACCACTCTGAATGGGGAGTTTTCTAAATGAAATAAGTGAGAATTGATTGGTTCCTTGTGCTGTGAGTAGATGTCAAAAAAGTAAAGTTGGATGGAATCAATTTTCTGATTGACCGACTTTACTTTTTTGACATCCACTCACAGCACAATCAATTAATTAATTAAACAATAAATTCTCACTTATTTCATTAAAAAAACTCTCCATTCGTGGTTGGAACTCAGCCGGAACGCAAATTCCCATAGTTAGATCTAATCTTTATATTTTTGTCGAGTTTTGGTAATATGGTATAAGTGTAGCTGCAGTGGGTTCGCCGAAACCAGCTAAATTTTGAAAGTGGTCTATGAGAAAAAAAGTCTGGGAACCTCTGGTCTACAGTCTAGATGGTATTGGGAGAAACGACTCGATTGAACATAGGTATGCCTTATATTTGCAAAATTAATCAACTAATTTTGGAATTGCTGCTTTTTTCTTTATATATATCTTAAAACTCCATGTATTAGGTTTAGAATGTATTTAAAGCATGATAATAAATCATTTATTAAAACGCTGCGTATAATTATTATGCATCAGATATCTTGTGAATATTTTTGAAAAAAATAACTCAGATATCTCTCATCTATATTCAGTTTTTTTGCCTAGTGATTATTATCATATTATATTCATTTTAAAAGACGTTTACATATTTTCTAATACTTAAATTAGTGACGTCACAGCGGTTAACTCCTAAGCTCCCAAAGTTTAAAAAGTTATAGGCAATATTGTACATTTAGTTTTTGCTAATATTATTATACACAATTGGAAAGAATATTAAAGTTTAAACTTTACTAATTCTGTAAGCGTAAGATAGCAACTACTCGTATGGCTGGTTTAGCTCTAGGCTTTTTACAATGTTTTTTACATTATATGCGTAAATCTTACAAGTCGTTAGCATTATAGTAGCAAAACTGTAACCGCAAGCGAATATATATGTATACAAAAAAAAGTAAAAAATAACAGTAAGTATAATATTAGTATATGAAAAGGATGCAAGCTGTCTTATGTGTCAGTTCGCAATGAGCACATCTATTTGTTTATGTATCTGCCTTAACTGTCTGTTTATCTCCCACGCAAAATAGGATTATTGTTTATAAATTACACTATCTATTGTGCGCAAACAAATCGCTTATACATGCATAATTATAATAAATCATCAATTATATTGGTGTGTTCGATTAGCGCCTCTATAATTGATTCATTTAATGTTTGTGTTAATTAGTAACACTTTCCCTGATTATTAATGAGACTAGATCGCGAGCTGGTTTGAATTTTTAGTATTAATTAGCTCAGGTTGTTTGTCTACTGCCCACGCGCTCTTAATGTGCATAGAGCACTAGATTACCTGTTCAAATAAGCGGTAAATTTATTACACCATATGGTGCTAAAAACTACGAAAAACAGTAGTTTATGGTGGTGTTCTCAATTCTAAGATCTTGATAAGGGTCCGTATAGATGAAATAACATTTTAGCTTATATCTCTTCTGCGCATGTGTCAATTTTTCTCAAAAACAGTAGGAGCATTCCTATTTACATGCCAAACATTCTACCAAAATTCCAACATAGTACAGTCAAATAAGCTAAAAAAGGGGACAGCCTCGGAACGAAACGGAATAAGCTGAATTTCTGTATAAAACTTTATTTTGGCATTTTAAATGTTATCTCAAAAGTCTCATAAGGTCACGTTTAAGCGTCCTTAGATATCCAAGGTCAAAGAACGCGAAAATCAGTTTTTTTTTTGTTTTAAAAAAGTTGCGTAAGTTAATTTTAGAGCAACAGAACGGCTTGTTTTCTTTAATAGCAATAAACGTAAAATTTTTCTTTTTGTACAAATAATGTAAGTGTCGATTAACCTGGTATTTTTACAAAACGAATTTGCTGCGTTCATGTATAGAGGGTTAATTTGTACATATTTATAGATATGTATGTATAGTGTACACGTCATTAAGGCAATTTCGAATTTTCGATAATATAATGTCTAACATTGATAACTGCTAGTAGAAGTTTTATTCCAAAAATATGTATTGAAGAAGATTTATTTGGTTGAGGAACAATTGAAAAATTTAAGCTTTACCAGAGTATCGCTTGTGGCCAACGTTGGGATCGTAAATTGTGCAAATAATTGTAATATATACATGATCATTTATTATGAATTTCAACAGTTTCTTAATTTAAAAATATCATAAAATTGTTTTATGATATTTTTAAATTTTAAAAACTGTTGAAATTATAAATGATCATGTATATTACATTAATTTGCACAATTTACCATCTCAACTTGCATTGAGGCCCTGATGATGAAAATATATTTTTCGAAACGTTGCAGGCCAACGGCGATACTCTGGTAAAACTTATTTTTCAATTGTTCCTCAACCAAATAAATCTCCTTCAATAAAATTGATAACATTTAAAAAAAACACAAATGTTCTAATTTATGTCTGACATAAATAAAAAACATTTTCTGTAGCATATTTTTCATTCAATTTCAGTACAGTTCCATTTACTTTGAATAATATTTTATATCAAGTCTATTTTTCTACGCCAAACCTTTTCCGAGTAAATTGAATGACAGATGGTATGTCGGAAAAGACAACTTTAATATTTATATGGATATTTTTCACGAATATATTATTTTCTCCGTTACAGAAATGTATAATGTACGTTACAATGTAAGAAAAAGATGAAAACAATGCTTTTCTGCTTTTTATTTTAACGGAAATGTAAATAAATAGGTAAGTCTATTTAATTGTCAAGAGGATTATCTAGAATTTTCCGTTTAGTAGCGCACAAATTTAATCCCAGAGACATGGGCGTACCCAGCTTTTGGTTCAGAGAGGGGGGCAAATCAGAAATGTCTTAAGCCTGGTCCCCCCCGCTTGTTTTGCCCTACACTAAGACACCTATACACGAAACATTAGGTGTATGTATTATTTAGGGGAAACGCCCGCGGGAGATTCTGTTTTATGGGTAGTCAAATGAATAAACATAAATATTAAATATGCCTTTATTTAATTTAAATTAGACATCATTTATTTTAAATGTAATTTTCGAGGATCTTCAGCAAAACGATTTATGACGTCTCCCAAAACCCAGGGGAGGCAGCTGCCCCCTTCTGCCCTCCCCTGGGTACGCCCATGCCCAGAGATCTTGAAATCACAATGACAGCACATCAATAAATTAGCCATAGTTCTCTATTCGCAATTTTCAATTTTGAAATGAAAGAAACATAGTATTTCCAATTAAACTTTTTAATATTTGTATATGTGCAGGTTAGCGGAATTATTTTTGATAGCCTTATAAATGCTCAAAAACTGTGTATTTTACATCCATTTAGAAATCTATACTAATATATTATAAAGAAAAAAGTTGGGATGTAGGAGGTAATCTGCGAAACTACTCATCTGACTTCAATTTTTTTCCCACTAATATTTAGAATGGAACTTCTGGGACATAAACTATATATTATCGCGTCAAAATGAAGGCGATTTTCGTGGAGACCAATTTTGCAACGTAAGTCGACGAAAAAACAGTGGAAACTCGAACGAAGCCGGACCGGACCGCTAGTATACAACATACATATGGAATTGTTCTATAAATAAGTTGAACACTAAAAATATCAGGTAACTGACATGCTATTAATTATATATATAATATATTATATATCTATTTTTATGTGGAAAAAGTCAACGATATAAACCTTGCTAGAAGATTGAAAAATCAATAAATATATTATAAGTTTATAACAAAACGTAGATTCATCAACCCGTTTCTGTTAGTTTAATAAAAAATAAGTTCAAAAACTAAAACCCGACTACTGAAAAGTATAAAACAAGTATCTGAGGATAGCCGTGGTCAGATGCCACCTACCCTAACGAAACATTACATTTTAACAGTAGTAAGCGATCATAAACTCTAGGGCAAAGTGCATCACGCTATATTATACATCTAGAGGAGCCTCATATTTATGAGACGGCATACGACCACGGCTATCTTCAGATTAGAATATTTTCTTATTTTATACTTTTCAGCAGTTGGGTTTTAGTTTTTTTTATTTAAATTATTTTCTATTTGTTTAAAATTTGCTCCCCTCTGGGAGCAAAATTCAAAAATAAATGTAGCCATAATAACGAATTCATTGACATCTTATTTATCAAAATCGGATGAATAGTTTAGACTTTAGGCACTACGGTGGAATGTCCTTAAATACAAACATGTACATACATTGACCGCTAAACTCATAACCCTTCCTTTTGGCTTCGCCGTAGTCAGGTAAAAAAATTCTGCGTTTCCGTTAAAAAAAATAACTAGACACTAAAAGAACCTTTTATGAACAGAACTTAGGTTTTAATAATATAATTAGTAAGAAAAAATGGTAGTATTGTACGACGTTTCGTCTTTAGGCGAGATGTCGTACAATAAATCAATCTATCAAATATATTTTTGTCCACACCCGTGCGATTTTTTCTTAATATTATTATCGCACGATGGACACCATATCTAATATAAATTATGTCTTAATATTTTGCCATATCGCACTAAAATAATTGTAATTACTATGGAAAGTAGGTTATTCCGAAAAATTAATAGTACCTACCACATTTTGCTTATATTGACGAATTATCTACAATACCTATACATTATAAAATAAAAAAAAATGTTTACCAGAATAATTTCATCGAAACCGCAGATCCATGCACTGATTTTGAAAACGCAATCACTATAGCACTCACCACCAATAATAGTCACTCACAGAAATTCAAAGTTCAAAATAATTTTTAAAAGTTCTTAGCGGTACTACATCGTTTTTCGTCCAATAACGTGCAAACCGTAAAACAACAAGTAAAAATATAATACGAGCGTAAAGATTAACCGAATGTATAGACGCGATCACGCAACATGTGATTCTGACAGTAGCTCTATCGGTAACCACGGTTACGGGCAAACGTTACACCGCGACGTGCAGCCGATGACTGTCAGATGAATTGTATGGAAGTCGTTTTAGAACCTACGCCATGTGCTATGGAATCACACATGCAACAATGGGAATACGTATTCACGCACACAAGAGCGTGAACTGCTACGATTCAGAACTATGTTCTGTTAAACTGGTTGACTATTTTATGAAGTTTATTCGTATTAATTTTAAACTGAACTGTATAAAGAGTCTTAATAGTGAGGTAACAGTATAGTCCAGTCAATTTAGGGTTTCACCTCGGAATGAAACGGAATAAGCTGAATGTTGCCACATGTGAGCGTCCTTGGATATTCAATGTTAAAAGTTGCGAAAATCAGTTTTTGAAAATATCTTGCTTCCTGTAACTCGAATCGTATTTGCATTTATTATAAAAGTTATAGAGTATAAATTTCTCTACAAAATTCGTCTTAACCAATTTTTTATATCTTTATGCGTTTTTGAGATATAGACCCACAGCGTCCAGCTTCCGGTCCAAAGAAGGGGTCTTTAGTACATTTGCAATAAAAAGAAAATTAAGCTTCTAGCTTTTATTTTAAAAAAATAGCCTTCAGTTTTTCAAAATTTCGCGCACTAAAATGATCAGACCAGGTCTCGAACGAGCTTACGCATCGATTCTTTTTCTCTACAACCTTTGTTGGAACATGTTTTTCCCGCCGATAATAATAGCCGAGCTATGGGATAAAAACGGCTTTTCCGGAACTTTAAAGCGGAATATCCCCCGCCGGCCCCTCCGACCTGCGGACACAAATTATACCAAAATGTTGAGGGAGCTCGACTCTACAGTTATTGTAGGAAACATTTTTCGATTAGAGACATACCGGTTTGAAATTCCCAATGCATTCCACTATCAATGACATTGTAAAAAACATTAATTATTTATACAGCATAAAGTAGTGTTAATCCAATAGAATGTTATGATGAAGGAAGGTTTTGGTTGAGGAACAAGCTTATTTATGATCCTCAACCAAAACCTTTCTTCATCGTATTATTTATACAGTAATACCAGGATAGCTTAAACCTCAATATCGTAAAAACTTCTATAAGTTAAAAAAATTTTGTGTTCCTTTCCTCTTAGAGCCTTAAACCTCCTTTACTTAAAATACAAAACCTCTATAACTAAAACAAATAATAATTTGAGAATTGACTCTCGGTAACGCATCAGCGGCTTATACCTTTTTTTATTTACCGGAACGCATCGCAGGTATTAATTTTCAGTACATCCTGTATGCAATTGCATATTCAATATTTTATTTCAATTAATCTTAAGAATCTAAAAAAAATAATTAATTTTAAAATAGGATTAACAGCATTTGTGTGCAAAAATGGGACCCTAGCTCCAAATATATATTGAAATATCTTGACTGTGTTGACGAATTAATGGCAGAAATGTTTAGAAAATCAAAAGAAAATTACCTTGGGTTTCTGATTTTTAATTTACTTTCATAATAAGTCATTTATTAATTTATCAACGTTTTTTTTTATTATTATTGTAAAAAAATCACGATAAACAAGTATTCATTGACAGTACGATTCATATACGTGTTTCTTACATGTTAGTTAGTAAGTTTCGCCGCCAGATAGAGTAGTCCATATCGCGGTTCCCAAAATTTATTTTTTATTTCATAATCATAATTCAAAACAGAGTTCTAAATCAGACCAACGTTCTTTGTAGTAAGATACTGGAAATACGGCAACAATCGTCTGTACCGAGAGTATAACTAAATCCATCTAGCGGCGAGGAGTGGAAACTTCCTTACAGGGTTGAATGTACAAACATGGGGTTGGAAAAAGTATTGATATTGGGGTAGTTTAAGGATTGTGGCGCCACTTATTATGTGCTGATTCCCGATCAGTATTATTGGCGGTTTTTTGCACTCGGCAAAAATAATGATTAGTAAAATGTTTAAGGGAACTCATGCGCTTCATATGAGTCAAATGAGACACCAATTAATAGAATTATTAATTACTAGCCGTTTCCCGCGGCTTCGCACGAGATTGAGACAAAACACGAATGCATTCCCATTATTTGGCATAGTTACTACTATCTCGGCATAGACACCCCTAATAAATTTTAAAATTGATGACATTCACCGTTTCACGTGATCAACGTCCCGACAAATTTTGAAAATGACACCCATGTTGATTTTTAGACTATTTACCTCTTTTCATCCTTTGAAAGGTTGTTTTTGAAAAAGCACGAACCACGTGTTTATTTGTTGACAGGAGTAATCCTGCGCATCTTCGAATTGATACATCTATCTATATATGTACTGAGTCCAAGTTCAATTTAGATATTAAGATTAATTGTTAATTGGTATCATTAATATTAAATTCTTATAATAAATTCAATAAATATTTTGATAGCTTACGTATCTAAGTTTGATAGTTTAATATTTTTTAAACTTTTGGGTGTATAAATAATAATTAATAGCTAACACTACATTTTTTATGGCTTTATACTTGCATATGGCGTATAATGCAAAGAATATATATCTTAAAATAATATTTATCAAAATGTCCACTCTAATAATATAGTTGTTACAAGTTTAAATATTAAAAAAATTCAACTAGATCGGATAACTGAAATTAATTGAAAAAGCTGTCGCAAGATTTGAAACAAAATTATAAACAAATATACGGACTCAAGCTAGACAAAACCGTTCAAAAGTGCAACCTTCCCGTAAGACCTCATGATAAATTATCGTTGACAATTTTTTTCAAATGATCGATAACAGGTCTTTAATTTTTGAGGAATTGTAATTGCGTGATTAAATGTGCTGAATATCAAAAATTAAAACTTGTATCTAATATCAAGTCTCAAGCATGAAACGGTCTTAAATGAAATGCAAGTATTATGCTCAAGTCTGTTTAATAAATATTTGAATAACATTTTTCACGAATTTATTCTTTTTATAAATTTTTCGTCGTGGCATTTTAGTGGTATTTTTATAGACAAATATTCTTTTTTTATCAAATATATTAGAATGAACAGTTACTGAATAGAAAAAGTCACCATTTTAATGTAGGTATATCTATAAATACAATATGAAGTTACAGCTATTTTTGCGATAAAACTTAATGTTTAAAAGCGGTATTTGAAAAAACTGTTTTTTAGACCATTGACCTTGAATAAAAATGTTAGCACAAGTAGAGCCGATGGTAGCTTCTGCAATTTAATTCAAAATGATGATTTAAGGACGTAGTCCTATGTTCAGGCTCGTTTTCAACCGTTATTTCAGAATTTTTTTTTAATATCAAAATAATGTACGATGTTTTCAATTTTGTTACATGTTTTTACTGACATCGTAAACTAAGAAAAAAAATTTTTTTTTGCTTCATTTTACGCCATTTTATAATTGTTTTTTTAACCTAAAGTAGACAACTTTAAATGAAGGTAAGTGGGTAGCGCGGGTGATAACGTTAATTGGAGTCAACTGAATTATAAAAAATTAAATTGGTTATTGTTTCGTACGCTTGTGGCTCTATCCCGTACTAGGAGTAAACATTTTTATTGATAAATAACAAAATGGCGGGTTTTAGAAAAAAAACAACGAGAAAATCGTGATTTTCTCGTTGAAAATCGGTTAAAAAAAATAGAAATAATTTTTATAATTAAGTAATTCTAGTACCGGACGGAGCTATTGTTGTGTAGAATACCCTGTGCAAAACTGAAAGCAATCGGTTGTATACAATTGTTTCAATCACCCGCGCCACTTAGAAAAACATAGTTTTGAGAAAAACGCGTTTTAAGTTTTAATTTCAGATTTCTTACAAAAAAAATAAAAATGAATATTTACACTAATCAGCTATGCCTGGTGTATAGTAAACCTTCCGTTTCTTCAAAGGCATCGTTTTCTGCTAATTTGTTTGCTCTACTCTGCAAGAGTATAAGGGTAACGTGATAACAATTGAGAGGTAAGAGTCTTACCGTAAGACCGTAGCTGCTCTGGACTATATGCTATAGCTTTGTAAATATTTAATATTTCGGTCTAAATTTTTTACAGTATTTTCTCAATATATTATACTTAAATGTAAAATGTAAAAAAAATAAATTCGTTTTTTCAAAACCCGAACACCAGACTACGACCTTAAAGGTTTATCGGAATCTTTCCAAGGTTTATGGTTTTGATGTGAATCATTTAGAGGCAGTAAAACCATCCCGTGATGCCAAACGGAATGACGCTCTCTTATGCCATTATGCTCCCTCTACACCATCATTCTCGACTCCCTTGTGTTTGCGCACGCGTATACTATACACTTCGTTGCTTCTCTGTGTGAGTTGTGTATTTATTTATTGTGTTTTATTAATTATAAATTATACTAGGAACTTTGCCAGGCGTCCCACAACTTCTTCCCTTTTTATTATTGTTTATTTTGACCGGGCTATTATCTATAAACATTCTTATTATTATTACCTTATTTGCAGTTGCAAACAAGTTATTCTTGCGTTCATTCTGGTCAATAATTAACATGCATGAAGAATATTATGTATGAATTTTATTTGAAGGGTAATATTAAGTAAATTATGGTTAATGATATAATTATACAGTACTAGAAATACTTGAAGAAAATGAAACTTTTCTAATATCACAAAATTACCGAGCAGCGATCATATTAGTTACGCACGGTAATTAATATACTAGTTCATTAGTACTTTAATAATTAATGTATGTTCTGGATGTATGTAAATGGCTACATTTCTCAGTATCTAGTAATTATGACATACATAAGACGTTACAAACTTAGAACGAATACTTAATACTTATCAAAACGAAGTTTAGTGGTGAATTTAAATAATTTAAAAAAATATTATAATCTTTTTTTTAATTATAAACTAAAGGACATTACACACGATGGTAGTTTTTCCGCTAATAACATTGTTAAGACTTGGGCTAACTGCCGTGTGGATTACGAAAATGGAAATGACGTCACTGCGAACTCGACTGCGAGGTGACAAGATGAATTTCTAAATTAGAACCGGAACTATTTTTCTTGCGTGTGTTCGTTTGATTGTTTTGAACAAGAACCGATCAGGAAACAGTATCTTGTAATGTGGGCGACATGGAAAAACGTCCGTGTGTTCTGTTCAGAGACCATAACGTCTATTTTTGTTAACATTAAACCTATCACTGCGCGCATACCAAACCCATCTACAAAGCAAGCTGAAATACATGCATCGTTTAAAGCGAACACATAAAAGCCACCACGAAAATCAACGATTGAAAACTAGTAGTTAAATCTAGCAAGGAGTCTAGCGGCAAAGTCAAACTCGTGTGCAGCGGCTTTAAGTTTAGAAACAAAAAATTGTTTTAGTTTCAAGTTTTTTCCCCACAAGGGCGTAGATATGGGGGGTAAAGGGAATAATTATCCCCCCAGAATGATAATAATAAAAAAAGAAAACTGAAAATAATACGAATACCTGGCTAAAAAATAAAATTTAGAAATACTTCTCGAAAAGGAATTTGTACAATTAGTTTGGGAATTAACATTTTGGTTGACAAATTCCTTCGTGAGTATTCTTGTGTGATATTAATAAAACTTAAAAAATATTGATTTTTTTGCTTAACCGTAGTACTATACAATTCGAAAAATAAGGTCCAATACTGTCATCTCCGACTTCGCAAAGTGATGTGATATTTGTAAATCCAATATTTTTATTAACACCCTATTGTGATTTTTTTGGTACATTTAGTTGCATTTTGTACCATACTTGCACGCAAAGATGTCACCAATTCAAATGAACAACAAATCTCCAATGACACACCTTTTTAGATGACATGACAACTTCGCTAGGTGTGGACTAATTTATATTATGTTATATAAATCATTATTAAACATTCTTTTATTTTTAAATACCGCAACCATAGGTAAGGTAACCAATAAAATGTTACAAACTATTTTGTAGCCATCTAGCCAAAAACGTGTTAATTTAAAACAACGCGTTGCAGTGGCTCAGTCTGGTTTGCGTGTGTTGTTGTTACGTTCAACATGTGGCGCTCCCGTTGCGGTAAAACATTTAATACAACAAGTTTTGCTTTAACGTCTAACAGATGGCGCTCTATTTAACAGATTGCACTCCCGTTGCGGTAAAATATTTAATATAGCGAGTGTTTTTAACGTCCAACAAATGGCGCAGTATTCAACAAATGCGCTTCAATTGCCGTAAAATATTTAGTATAGCGTGTGTTGCCTTAAAGTTTAGCACTGTTTTACATAAAAGGGATGTTTTCAACAGTCACAGGTATGACATCTATATATCTATAAAATTATATATAGCCATAGGTATATAAAATTCTCGTGTCACAATTTTGGCCACGCTAATCTTCTAAACCACTGAACCTATTTTAATGAAATTTTGTAAATGTGTCTTGCTTGGTGCAACTTACGCTAGGTATAGGATAGTGTTTATTAAATATTTTGTACCAAATTACGGTGTTTTCTCAAAAAAACCTGTTTTAGTGACAAATAGCTACATCTGTTAGAATTTGTTAAAAGCTATTAGTTCACACGCCGGGACGCAATCGAAATACATTTTGCAGAATTATATTTATCGCACCCAGCGAAACCGGGACAGACCGCTATAATATTATAAAGAGGTAAAGTTTGCAAGTTTGAATATAGGAGGCAATCTCCGAAACTACTCATCCGATTTCAAATTTTTTTTCACCAATATTTAGAATGGACCTTCAAAATTGATACAGGCTATATATTATCGGGTCTAAATAAAAGCGCTTTTCGTGGAGATCAATTTTGCAACGCAAGTCGACGAAAAAACGGCGACAAGCTACAAATTCGGGCGAAGCCGAACCGGCCAGCTAGTACTAAGTATATAAAACACGCGCATACCCGAATGCAACGCTGTATCAAAATTTCAAAGCAAATGATAAAAATCTTTCATAGATTTGCTATTTTCAACAAACGAACATTTACATTTTTATTGATATAGATATAATAGATAAATAAAAATGCATTAAGGGTTAAAATGTTGTCAGCCCATTTATCAAAAAATAATAACCATATTATTTGACGTGTAGGATTTAATGTTGTTCAGCCGTCGTCGCCTGTCGAGCGTCTATAATCTACAATCTATGTATCTACTTAATGTTGTTATATAAGCAATATGTTACATTTTATATACCTATGTAAACAGTATGGCAAACATTTTTATGTGTTTTACAAAAACAAATTCTTTTGACGAAGCAATGCTACACCACGTCATTTCTTTATATTTTATAACACATTTTTATCCATTTTTTCTTTTGATGCTAAAATGTGAGAATACCTATACATAATATATAAGGTGTACCTGTAATAAAACCTTATCAAAAGTTATGTGTAAACAAAAAATACATTCCACACATTCATACATAACTCGTATATACAAAGACATCTTGTACACATTTTTATTAGTTTGCGGCGCGCGCGCCTTGGGAATTCTTTGATGTTTTATTTGTAGGTTTTATTGAATCCGACAAACAGCTTCGTGTCGACGGTAGCTAAACCTATGGCTGATAGCAGTGGCATGTACCTTAATATGGTTTCTAAAACATTTGCAGCGCGCCAAACTTGTAAAAATTCTTCTGCGTCGATGGCTGCTTAAAGGCCGCTGCACACGAGGCTGGATTTGCCGCTCGAAACCTTGCTAGATTTGATTACTAGTTTTCTTAATTGCTTTCATGTGCTCGCTTCACACGAGACGTCTTTTCAAGCTTGTTTTTGGGATCGATCTGGGGCGCGTGCAGTGACAGTTCTAATATATAAACACAGAGTAAAACGTGTTTCTTTTTTTTTCTGAGCACAACGGCGCCATGTTGGTTTGTGGGCGTTTGGTCATGTCGCCCATGTAACAAGACACTGTTTCTTGACTGGTTCTTGCTCAGAGCAAGCAGAGGACCTGGCAAGAAAAATTGCCCCTGTTCTAATTTTAAAATCGATCTTGTGAGGTAGCAGGCGAGCCCACAGTGACGTAATTTCCAGCCTCGTACCCAGCCTACCGGTCAGCAGAAGTCAAATCAGTGTTTCCAGCCTTGTGTGCAGCGGCCTTAAACGTCCACTTTAGTTACCGTTCTATCAATGCGCGCACACAAAGCAAGCTTGAAAAGACGTCTCATGTGAAGCGGGCACATAACAATCAAGAAAACTAGTAGTCAAATCTAGCAAGAAATCAAGCGGCAAACCAGCCTCGTGTTGAACGGCCTCTATGATATTAGCAGACTCAAAAATGCGAGGATTGTTCCTTATTCCTTACATAGGGTGTAGTACAGCGGCCTTAACAGATGTTGGAACGCAGCTGAAACGTTAGGAATCAGCATCGTTTTAGAAACTCAACAATCCTCACACATTACTAGAAACCAGCATCAGAAATGGCGAGACAGTCGGATTATCGTAGACACTGGCGTTGCCTTCTTCACTACTCTTGTTTATATACAATATACATACACACGCAACCCATATCTTCCCTGCGTCTCTAGTCATACTATAGTCAAGAGGAGACTCCAAACTTCAAAGTGACAGATAAATGATGGCATCCATATTCATTTACATTCAGTTGTTTCAGGAATTTCACTTTTCTATTTAAAAAATATTTCATCGACAATAATAAAGCTTATATCCAAATACTACATCCCTCCGGGGAAACATTGGATTGCAGTTTGCATTCCAATGTTTTTTTGGGAATTAGCTCATACCCAAGACCGTAAGCAGGGGGGGGGGTATTTTGGGGGTTTAAACCCCTCCTGAAATGTCTTAGCAAACCCACCGTTTTATAAATATATACTTACTGAAATATTTTCGATCTGTGGTACGATAATTGGATTCCATGTTCTTCTGAACGAGTAAAATCGAAATGTAACGCATTTTTAATAAATTAATTGAATCATTATACTCTTTCGTCTAAATCTAAGTCGGCTGCCTTTTAATTTTTGTATTTATGTATTATAATATACATATTTGTGCTTATTTTAAAATAAAGTAAGTTGTTACTTATCGTCTCTGGTCCAAAGCTCGACTCCCCCCGAAGTGAATTCCTGGCTACGGCCTTGCTCATACCAGTGGGTTGTGTAAGTCGACTGACAGATTTTCTAATGCACACGTAGACGTTGATGACCTCAGCTGTTGAGCGTCTATAATCTACAATCTCTCAAATACTGCAAATCATTTAGTGATGTCACTACTGAAACCATCAAAATAGTTAATTTTAATTAAATAATAACTAAACAGTAATATTTCGAATAATTTAGAGTCAACGAAATAAATGTTCATTGGTTATAGATTACCAAAAGAATAAAAACTAATTAATTATTCTTTTAAAAATATTTAAGAAAAACCTCTAACATGCATTATACGAACAACTGTTTAGTGAGAATCTTGACGTGCAATCTAGAAAATTTTTGGAGACACCAATACTGTCTTCCGAAAGTGGGGAATGTGTGGCAGTTACTGCATTGATAAAAAATAAATATATAATAAGTTAGAAACTAGAAATGAAGTAGTCGTTTATGCGATAATTGTTTTAACAAGCATCATTCTAAAATGATTTTAAAATAAAAAAGTCTTAAAAATTGTTGAAGTCAAGAAAACAACACACATAGGTATATTTAAAGAAAAACAGCGATACATTTTTGTGGACAGTTTTGAGTAGATAAATTACGACTTCCATTTTCAATTTCTAGAGTCTCTACTATTGAACCCTAACTAATATAAGCAATTTGTTAAAACATTGATTCAGTTTATTTGATAATGCACCCATAATTCCTTCACACTATATTCTTACGTTATACTAGAATGTTTTCGTCTTGTCTCATCTTGCAGGAACCTACGATTCTTTAGGTTACGATGGAACCGTTCTACCTCACCGCCACCAGTTAAAATAATTCAAATTATTACCAAAAACAACACTACACAAATTACATATATCTTACAATGAAACTTTTTCTCTTCATAAACGCGTTACTATACATAAACAAACATACTTTAGTACACGTTAACGCCGCAATTCCCCTATTTCGGAATGGCGCGGCAATGTTGTACTGCGGGGTATTCCCTCAGTACCATCGCTCTTGGTGTTAGTAATTCCCGCAGGCACAGGACACCGCGGTTGATAGTAGTGGTTTGGTTGTGGTCTAATCCTCACACTCCTGTGGGACACAACTACTAAGTCCTGTAGATCTTTACTGATTGACGTGTTATATAGGTATCCATGAATAATACAACGGTAGTGAAATGGTTGTCCCAAAGTATTTACTTAAAGGATTACTAATTGTACATTAAGTTATTAATTGTGGTTTCAGCTAATTAGTCATTTAGCCTTTCATAGTTTGGTTTGTTTATCCCATGAAACAGAAAGGCAAGTTTAGACAAGGGAATCATCTTTCCTTAAAAATTTAAATTATAAATTGGAACATCTTCAAAAATCTCAAATGAAATATTAAAGTGAACAGTTAATAAGAGAGAGAGGGATCGGGGGGAGATTTCAGATTATAGACGTACGATAATTGAGGTCACTAGCAGTGTAGCGGTATGTGCAATAAAGAGAGGTGATGACTGCTATATAAGACAGAATTTGCCGTCGAACTGCGAACATGCATATTTTGAATCTACAAAATCGCAAAGTAATACCTACATATACATATAAACCAGTTCAGTTAGCCCAAAATCAAGTGAAAAAGGGACAAAATTTATGGCAGAAAACGAATGATGATAAAATCGAGTAGTAGGTATAGTATTGATTTTAATTTACGACGTGTATAAAGCAAAACAGGTAAATTACTGGTGCGATAGATATAATTCTGCAAAATGTATTTCGTTTGCAGTCCGCGGGCGTCTGAACTAATAGCTTTGAGCAAAATCTACCAGACTTGCTTCTGAACTAATAACTTTGAGCGAATTTCAACATGTGTCGCTACTTGGTACTAAAACAGTTTTTTTTGTTTGCTTCTGAACTAATAGCTTTGATTAAATTATATGAGATGGCGCTACATGTTACTAAAACAGTTTATTTTCACAAAACACCGTAATCTTGTACAAAATATTTAATAAAAACTATCCTATGGCATAAATTGCACCAAGCAAGACACAGTAACAAAATTTAATTAAAATAGATTCAGAGTTTTCGGAGATGTGAGATATTTTTATATATATATATATGTAGATAAGGCTCATCTATATATTACATAAATACCTACATCGATGAAATCCCTTCTCGTAGGTGTTGTAAAGGGCGGTATGATGACTAGTGTTTTATTTGAGTCATATTTTACTTCCCTTGGCGTATCGCGTATTAAAGAGGAATGATACGGGAGAAATTCTTTGTTATATAACTTTCATACACACTAAGAATGTGTGTTTTTTTTATTCCATTAAAAATCGAACAATCCATTCACAATTTTTATGCCCAAACAATAAAAATAATGTTAAGAACTTTTTTTAAAGGTTTTGTACTAATTCTTACATTATTATGTTATTGAAGCTATGTTTCTTAACGCAAGCGCACGCGCAAGTGGCGGACACAAGCTTCGGATGGTGGGCACTCAACTGAGAAAGATATAAGCGTCACGTCACGTTATGTGACGTGACGATTTTACAAAACAATTAACAAAGGCGCATATACATATTTAATCGTAGCTTAGACAAGGAGAGGACTAGAGCACGTACGTCCTTGATATTATAACATTTTCGAAAATACTTCTATACTGTGATATTTATAATATATTTATTTTGAGAATAATATTCAGAATAACATAACTAAAGGAAGCGCGTTATGTGGCCGAGCGGTTAAGTGCGCCAACGTTGAATGTAAAATACATTATAAAATTTATTGTAAAAGATATTTTTTTAACTACCAGTTAAACTATTATTTACACAGATGTGTTATTAAATATTTTGCCATGTCTGTCAAAATTTCAATTCGTTTTAATCTAAGCATTACCTAAAAACAGGTTCACATTCATTGGTATATTATAACTATAAAAAAGTACGTATCTAGCGCGTGCTTCAATATTTTAGTTATTTCAACCATTCACTTGATTTTCAAAATTACCAAAATTAAACCGGCATAATTCTGTAGTCCAAGAATTAGTTTTCCTTAGATAAGAAAATAGATATGTAAAAAAAAAAAACAATTAATTTATTTTTTGTAAATGTCTCTCAACAATCACTTGAGCTTGTTTGTAATTTTAATATTTCAAAGGTACCTGACGATGACAGGTTTAAACACTTATTAAATCAATAATAGGTAATAAATGTGGCAATGACCCATTCTGGTCCATACATTTTGTTCCAATCCATCTTGCGCGCCCCTGACCGGTTTACATACTGTATATCCTTTTCAATGAGAGAGCTAGAGAAAGATATACTAAAGGTCGTTGCACACGAGGCTGGGTTTGCTGCTAGACTCATTGCTAGGACTATGGAAGGCTGCCGTGCTGTCTGAATGAATGGCAATGACTCCGCTGGGTTGTTACAAGTTGGATTTCAAAATAATAAATAAAAAATACAAGTATTATTGTGAAAAAAGCTTGGGATGCTTTGTTCCACATTTTCGTAAATCCAGCGCGCCACGCTTTTTTCACAATAATATTTGTATTTTTTATTCATTATTGTTTTAAGCTTATTTAAAAAAAAATTTTACTTTTTAGTTCGATATAAAGCGTGTTTTTTAGTTTTTTTAAAGTATATTTATTTTCCACTTTTTAGTTCGATTTATTGTCAAAAATTTGCCGAAAAAAAACATTTTTTTTTGGCGTGGATGGGATTAGAACCCGCGATTCCGAGAGTTGACGTCAGCGAAGACCCGTGCCTTAGACCGCACGGCTAGCCAGTGTACTTACAGAGCTGGCATATTATACCACTATATAAACCACTTGCTGTAGTCCAAACGAGTTCACAAACATACATACTTATATACATACATACATACATATATACATAAAAACTTACAAGTGAAACTAATATAAAGTGTGTAAAAACAGAAACTATTTTTCGTGCCTGCTTCTCTGCTGGCTCTGATAAAGAACCAATCAGAATACAGTATTTTGTCACGTGGGCGACATAGACAAACGTGTACCAAACATGGCGTCATGCACCGTTCTATTCAGAAACAATAAACGTTCACTTTTGTTAACATTCGAACTGTCACTGCGCGCGCAGCGAACTCATCTACAAAGCCAGCTTCAGAACGCGCATCGTGTGAAGCGAACACATAAAAGCCACCACGAAGGCCAGTGTCACAGCGCGCTTAAAACCTAGCAGACAAATCTAAAGGCCGCTATACACGAGGCTGGATTTGCCGCTATATTCCTAGCTAGATTTGACTACTAGTTTTCTAGCGCTGGTTTTCTAAATTGCTTTTATGTGCTCGCTTCACACGAGACGTCTTTTCAGGCTTGTTGTGTGGATAGATCTGGTGCGCGCGCAGTGACAGTTCAAAAGTAAATACAGAGCAAAACGTGTCTAACGTCTATTGACTCTGGTTTGTGGGCGTTTGTTCATGCCACGTACGAGACAAGATACTGTTTTCTGATTGGCTCTTACTCAGAGCAAGCAGGGGACCTATAGCAAGAAAAGTAGCCCCTGTTCTAATTTTAAAATCTATCTTGTGAGCTAGCAGACGAGCCCGCAGTGACGTCATTTCCAACCTCGTACCCAGCCTGTCGGCCAACCGAAGTGCAAGAGATCTGTCGGCAAAACCAGCCTCGCGTACAGCGACTTTAAATCAGTGGCTACAAAAAGCAAGAAAGTTCAGTATTTGTGTGAATGTTGCATATAATACGTGGTAGTAGATTGCAACGCGATATGTAATCACTAATCACGTAGGTGAATCGATGATCAACGGTTCTGATTAAGTTGATTGATTGATATGCGCGCGTTGAAAGTTTAACCTCCTGTCACACCTAATCAACCTTGATTGACATTTATTCATTGCATAAATTTGGAACTTAGTGCACGTATAGGGTTAACTACCTATTCTGGATACTGTGAAATATCCGTGCTTATTGCATTAGGTGCATATTCCATGCATTATTATGTGTAATAATATAAACATTTCGTCATACTATTATTATTAACATTGCAAAATAATTTCCATCGATGATATTATTATATTGTAGACGTTTTCATAAAATATTATTATTTTTCAAGATTTAAGGCCGCTAGATTTGACTGCTAGTTTTCTAAATTGCTTTTATGTGCTCGCTTCACACGAGACGTCTTCTCAAGCTTGTTTTGTGGATAGATCTGGCGAGAGCACAATGACAGTTCAAATACAAACACAGAACAAAACGTGTCTGTTGTCTGCATAAATATTTAATAACTTCTATGTTTTTAGTGACCGTAAGTGGAAGCGTGGCTTATGAAGTGAGACAGCAAATGACTGTTTTCTATCTCTTTCTTTTTATTTGACCCGTTGTGCGCATGTGCCGCGTCTGTAGTGGGGCCATTAATAAGTGGAATAGGGCAAGCCACCTCCCTTTCACAGCTTAGTTCCATCAGGTTCCATGTGCAAACTGACGCGCATCCATTCACGGACATGCGCATGATACTCAGAGTATAATAAGTGAGGCAGACGTAGAGATGTCTGTACCCTAGTGTTTAAGTCTTTCTCCCGATCTTTGCTAGCAATATAGAGGGTTTTAAATATATCAGAATAACGCCATGTTGGCTCAGAACAAGCAGAGAACATAGCAAGGAAAATAACCCCTATTTTAATTTTAAAATCCATCTTGTTAGCTAGCAGGCGATCCCGCAGTGACGTCATTTCCAGCCTCGGACCCAGCCTGCCAACCAACAGAAGTCCGAGCTCGTGTACACACGAGGCTGGTTTTGCCGTTAGATTTACTGCTAGTTTTCAAGCGCTGGTTTTTGTGGTGGCTTTTCTGTGTTCGATTCACCCGATGCATATACATATAGGTATTCAAGCTTGTTTTGTAGATGGTTTTGGCGTGCGCGCAGTAATAGTTGTTAAAAAATGTGGATGTTTATAGTCTCTGAACAGAACAGACACTATGGCGCAGTGTTTGCTTACGTTGACAAGATATTGTTTCTTCATTGGTTCTTGCTCAAAACAGTCAGACGAAGAAGTAAGAAAAATAGCCCCGATATTAAGTTTGAAATCCACCTTGTGAGCACACAGGCAAGTCCACAGTGATGTCATTTCCATCTTCGTAATCCGCACGACAGCCAGCCCAAGTCCCAGCAGTGTTTCCAGCGGCAAAACCAGCCTCGTGTGCAACGGCCTTTACATACTGTAACTTGTATAAATTAATAATAATTATAATCAAGATCATCTTACAACTATAGAATACATCATCATCCAAGTGTTTACAACGTAACCAAATAATATAACGCATATAGCCACGCTGCTGCGCGTGTACTAATTAAAAAAAAAAAAAATTATTATTGTAAACTCAAAACCATACGTTAACTACTTAGTTTGATATACCTATGGATCATAATTCATTTTTTGGAAAAATATTTGGAATTTCATATTTTCGTCAATTGTAGATGATACTGTTGTTTTTAACAAGTTCCGAATTTTTCTGGAACACTGTGTGATCATGATGAAAAAACTGTTTTGTTTGATATTTTTAATGTTTTATTGTTGCCATTGTACTTAAAACTGACAAATCTTCATATTGCACAGACAGACTTTGATTCGAGTTTTCTAAGATGACGTGGGAGGAACGTATACTTACGTTATTGTTTGATTTGTTAAAACGCAGTGGCTTACGCTAAATAATAGTATTTACTGTTTGATATTAAAATTAAATTGCAAAATAAATTTTTCAATCCATAAAAATTGTTCATTTGCAATTCAGTTAGATATCGTGTCACAATTTTGGCCGCGCTAATTTGCGAAACCACTGAACCGTTTTTAATGAAATTTTATAAATTTAATTCCTTGGTGCAACTTACGCTATAGGATAGTTTTTATTAAATATTTTACGAGGTTGTGAAAAAAATGTTTTAGTAACATGTAACGACATCTGATATAATTTATACTCAAAGCTATTAGTTTAGACAAAAAAAAAACTGTTTTAGTACCAAGTAGCGACATCTGATTGAATTCGATCAAAGCTATTAGCTCAGAAGCAAATTTGGTACAATTTGTTCAAAACTATTACGTCAGACGCCGGACCGCAAACGAAATACATTTTGCAGAATTATATCATCTATCACACCCGGGTGAAACCGGGGCGGGTTGCTGGTTGCTGATTAATTAAACTTTATGAGACAGCTACTGTCTAAAGTTTTACATTTTTCTAAATAATTCTAAAACTATATGCGTAAATTTGAAGATTTGCACTAATATTGGAATGAAATTACAATAAACGTTATTTTGGAACTGTTATTGGAAGTGAAGAAGTACTCAGAGTTACACTGCTCAGTTATAGAAAACCGAACCTTCGTTCAATTATGATGGATAGGAGAAAGCGATGAATGGAAAATATTTTAATAGTATATTGTGCGACTAGTGAGAGAAGAAGATTCCACTCGCGTGTTACCGCACGAGCGTAGCGAGTGGAATATTCTACTTCGATTAATGGTCGCACATAATACTTTATTCAACTAGCACGAGTAATATGTAATCGGGGCCCTGATAAAAGAGGGGAAAATAATTAATCACTTCATTGATTGACGTACCCACCGCCCTCGATGCACACAAGATGGCCCTGACTTTCGCTGAATTGCGATACTGTTTTCATATAATATACAAATCGCTACCGCGTTCCTATTGGTCCAGAAACTATGCAGTAATACATTATCGTACAGTTTCGGCTCATTATTAGCACTCTACGCGTCAACTTAAAAGTACCGTCAAACGAGGTAAAGTGGATCAGTTGTGGTCAAGTGGATCAAACAAGTTTTTCACCAGTAATGCGTGCGTGTCTGTCAAACCAGTTGTCTAACAGGTGTTTTCAGTATGTGATTCTATTGTCAAAGGGTGTGTGCGTGTAGTCAGTGTAATAATATTTTAATTATAAAAGGTGAGTACTTATAAAAAAATAAAATATAAAAACTGCATAAATGTGCTATTTTCAAATACGTATATTCGTTTGTGTCTGCAGACATAAGATTTAAAGCAGTCATTTTGCCGGCTGTCAAGATCAAAGTAATGATGTTTTAGGAATGCGTTGTACATAAAAAAACTCAATATTTGCCCATTTGTTTATTTAAAAATAAAATTTTACGTATTGACGACAAACCTTGGGGTAAAATGGACCAATCCTTTTATAGGTTCTGTTAAGTTTGTTTAGTATTTCTTTCAAATTACTCGTATATATACTGAGCTTATAGGTTATGTTTATAGGTTATGTTAAGTAGGTATGTTAACTATTTCTTTCAGATGACTCGTACGTACACTAAGAAATTAGGAGCTTATGGGAAGAAAAACTACAACCCCGTTTATATGGAGAGGGCTGTAGCAACTGTGAAAGCGAAAAAAATGTCTATTAGAAAAGCATCTGAACAATATGGAGTTCCTTATACTACCTTAAACCACCGCGTAAATGATAAACATCCTGGTATCTACGGAGGACAGCCAGCATTGACAAATGAAGCAGAAAAAGTGCTTGTTGATGGCCTTCAGCTGTGTGCGGAGTGGGGTTTCCCGCTAAAACCAATAGATGTTCGACATGTGGTCCAGCAATATTTGAATAAGAGAGGAATATCTGAGAAGCGGTTCCATAACAATTTGCCCGGCCATGAATGGTTTCTGGGTTTCATGAAACGCCATCGAGAACTTACAACAAAATTAGCGGAGAACACAAAAAGAGTAAGAGTTGCAGTGAGCTATGAAACGGTTGCGGAATATTTTGATCAGTTGCGAGAAGTTCTCAATGACATTCCACCGTCTAATATTATCAATTACGACGAAACTAATTTTGTTGACGATCCTGGCGCAGTTAAAGTAGTGTTAAAGCGGGGCACTAAGCATGCATTCAGGGCACTTGACGCGAGCAAAACTAGCACCACAGTTATGTTTGCCATTGCTGCTGATGGAACTCTTCTTCCACCCTATATAGTGTACAGAGCCAAACACATTTACGAAGGGTGGAAAGAGGGTGGAATAGAAGGAGCCAAATATAATAGATCACTGAGAGGGTGGTTTGATTCTACTCTTTTCGAAGACTGGTTCTACTCAGTTGTATTGCCTTATTTCCGACAGCTGGAAGGTGATAAAGTTGTGATCGGCGATAATCTTGGGAGTCATATAACACTAAGTGTTATTCAAGAGTGCGAAAACAATAATATTCGTTTCGTCCTGCTTCCACCAAATTCCACGCACATGCTGCAGCCTCTGGATGTGGCTTATTTTCGCCCTTTGAAAGCATCATGGAAAAAAAATCTAGAAACGTGGAAACTGCGGAACAGGGGTGTCCTTCCCAAGACCTTATTCCCTCGAATGTTGAAAAAAGCCATAGAGGATCTTGAAGAGAGATCTACAGCTAACGCTATGGCGGGATTTAGGGCGTGTGGTATAATGCCTTTCAATCCCAACGCAGTTTTAGATAAAATAAAGCATAGAACTAAAGACAAGGAGCCGATGGAAAGCTCATGGAGCGATGTGCTGCTAAACAGGCTGGATGAACTTAAAAGCGGGCCCAGTCAAGCGCCGAAGCGGGGGAAAAAAGTTAATATCGTGGCGGGCAAAAGCATTACCACAACTGATGTCTTATCGAATCCAATTATGTCATCTGATAAGCCAAAAAGCAAAAGTCGTCGTGAAGTTGATGATGAGGATTCAGAGCCAGAATCCTTAAGATCAGAGGGAGAAGAAATTTGGGAGGAAGTCGGCGAATGCAGCACAAGTGTGCCAGATTACTCCGGTAATTCTCTGGACGTAGGTGACTTTGTTATTGTGAAATTTAAAACAAATAAGCGCGACCGCCTCTATGTGGGTAAGGTTGAGGAAATTTCCACAAACGAGACAACGGTCAACACAATGCGCAAGGTTTCCACAAAAAAGGACACTGTCTTTGTATTCCCCCCTAATCCCGATTTATCTGTCGTTGAACAGGACCAAATCCAAAGAAAAGTGAATCTGAAAAATGCGCGGAGAGGCCGCCATGTGTTTTATTTAAAAAATGGTGAAGAAGAAAACTTAGAATAAGACTGTTTATGAGACTGATATACCAAAGAATGTATTTTTTAGTTACTATTTTACCTGTTTTTTTTAAATTTTTATTTACCGATTACCAAAGAATTTATGTTATTTTTTTTATTTTACCTGTTTACTTTTTAAGTTTTTATTATTTAATGATGTTGAATTTAACATTTTAGTTAATTGCAACAATCAAAATGATGGCTGTTATAGCGTTATAGGCGCATGTTATAAGAAATAAATGTTTATTTTTTAACAAAAAAAATTTTTTTTTAATTTAGAATGATCCACTCCACCTCACATTTAGTTTTAAATGGATTTCAAGCGATTTTAAAAGGGTGATCCACTTCACCTTAAATGTTGAGGTGGAGTGGATCACACTTTCACTTAAAAAAAAATGGCAACTATTTCGCAAAAAAAATATACAAAGGCGTCATTTGATTGAAAAAATATGTAGTAATCTCAATTTCAAGTCTCAGTAGAATCGCAAATACGGTTTAGAAGTTATTGCAAAAATGGTGATATTTTTGATCCACTTCACCTCGTTTGACGGTAATTTATTATTTCTCCCGAATTTAGCAGGGCCCCGAAATTATATATATTACTCACGCGTGTTGAATAAATGTTTTTTTTTGCATAGCTATTTCATATTTCAGGAATATTATTTCATCAGTCATTGAAAATTAACTATTGTGTTGTAGGGAAACTTTTTCCTGTTCATCTATTTATTCCGAAAATATTCCGCAATTATTTAAAAATATTTCATAATTCGTTCCGAAAAAATTGGAAGAGAGAAACATGAATAAAAATGGGTTAGTTTTTATCTCGACTACTCCTTACTTGGAACCATTCGCACGCCACTGTTAAAATAACTCCTTTTTACTTCACAGTTTCTCATACAACATGTCCGGCTGTCGAATTAGCAACAACTCCCTTGACGGCTTTTGACTAAGTGACTTGTAAAGCTGTCACTCATCCAAACACTAACATACTAGACTGCACTCTGCAGCGTTCTTCACGACCGATGTCTGCTAACTGCAGTCACTCTGACTCACTGGACTGACTGACTGATTGCCGACGTGGGTTTTGTTTTATAGAAATGTAGAAACTTCTCATCCGTAACATATATAGAGGATGTGAATTATTACTTGTTAATAGACTAGCTGGAATCGGCGTAGCCGTTCCGAATTCAATTTTTTTGCTGGAATCAGTTCAGGAAACCGGACTGATAATTAAAACCCATGTACCAGGTAGTAACTGGGTCTGATATTAAAAAAGTACAGACTTTTAAATAAAAAATTGCGAAATTTTTGGAAAAGAATTCGTTCCGTTTCGTTTAATATTAAGTACCTATAGGGAGCAAATTAGAAATTTTATAGCCGGGTCCATCGTGCTTGTTTTGCCCTCCTGGATACTCGTAAAAAGACAGAAGTATATGTTTTAACCCTAATGGTTCGATTGCGATTTTATTCCTATGCTCAGTATAGAATAAAAGTATATGCGCTGAATCGATTCCAACCGCCTGCAACACTATCTTTTACCATTCCAACCCACAAGTAGGGAATGGTACTAGTTAAGGTCAAAAATATCTTTTCAAAAGTTTTGCAATATCTTTTCGTTTTGAGGTCCTTCGAATCCAAAAAAACATATTTTTGGATAAACTTTGTGCATCTGTTTGTCTGGAAGCATGATACAGGTCAAACGGATGAGCGGATTGAAACCAAATTTTGGGAGGATATTTAGTATGCAAATATGAAGAGCACTATTGTTTTTGGGGCAAATCATCGCATGCACACGCAAGAGATATATGCTACAACTGTGTTTTTTGTATAATAATGGTATACTTTTCATAACGGATTATTCTATTTATTTTTTAAGAAAGTTTTGTTAAAAATTGTTTTTTCTAAACTTGATAGTTTCGGAAATATTTTGAAAATAAAAAAAATTGGTTGTCTGTAAAGTCGGTTTACGGACGATAGTTTTACGTGATAACGTATTCCGTAATACATAACCTAAACCTCCCAAAATTTGGTTTCAATCCGCTTATCCTTGGTGTCGGAATGATAAGAAATGTCAAAAGTGACGTTTGCAACTTACAAAGTATTATGTTCTAATAATAATTAGTTATTCCAATAGTTAACTTAGAAGGCTTTGCTTTCACAAAATACTAATGTCAAAAAATAAACATTAGAAATGCAGCTGTTTTCATGTTAAGACAAGACATACGTTTGCTTCTAATTTCCATGTACGGCAAACAAAGACAACCGACCGCGTCTAGCCATGCATTACACAACATTGCATTTATACAGCTATTTTTCTATATAAATTTGTATAAAATATTTTTCTATATAAATTTGTATAAAAAAACTGTTTAGGCAAATTCTGTTATACGAAATCTATGTAAAATGTTCTCCTCTTTCGTTTAAGACTGGTTTCAAACCGATCTGATTTAAATTGAGCGAGAAATTAGCAAAAAGCACGCACAGGGTCAGGCGGAACGTTACGTGTTATGCGTTATGCGTTACGCGTTACGAACGTTAGGAACGTTACGTTACACTTTTTCGTACATGCAGCCGGTGTTTTATCAATTTATAATATTGGTGATTCATCAATTTATAAGACGTTATCACGTCAAAAAATCAGCTGTTCTTTTGTTTCGTAGATGTTGAGGATGATTTGATTAATTTTTACGTGATGTGAACATATTATATTGTATAGGTAGGTAACCGTGACAACGAATAGCAAACATCATATTGAATACTAACCATTACCCGCGTCAACTCACGCGATATTAGAAATTTTATTTTCTTTTATCAAATGTTAACATTTTGAAGTTGGAATAGTCCCGTTGCCCAATTGGCTGGAATTTTTTAATTCCGAAGAAATAGCCATTTTACATTTTAAACCGTCATAACTTTTAAACTAAAAGAGATATCATTTTACCTGTAATTCAGGCATATAAACCTTTCTGTGCAATTTTTTTATATATAAATCAGATATTACGAAGCATAATATACAAAACTCATTTTTTATCTGGTTGAATTAAAAAATAATAATAATGTAGGAGGCTGTTTGAAGTGAATGTGGCATATTATATCGCCTCGGAATTAATA
Source organism: Xanthostigma xanthostigma (assembly GCA_963575645.1). Lineage (NCBI taxonomy): Eukaryota > Metazoa > Arthropoda > Insecta > Raphidioptera > Raphidiidae > Xanthostigma > Xanthostigma xanthostigma. Next base: position 13,567,209 of record OY754467.1, read on the forward strand.
CAATAAGTTTTTCAACATAAAGCACGTCACAAAACTGTAGGCAAACCTATTGTATTTACATTCTCCATTGGTTCCACTTTTCCTTGTATCAGAACAATACTGAATAGCGTAGTGACAAATTGTTCAAATTTATGGAAATAATACGCCGATACCTTTGTGGTTTTTACGACAGATTGTGTAATATATAGGGCTGATAAATGTACAGGATGATTCGCGTCTTGCTGTCGATTGTAGCAAACGTCTGGTAATTTCTTAGTTCATTCTATTTTTGTGGAATTTTTGAGGGATATTAAATATTTAAAACAATATTTCATTTTATTTAATAAACTAAAGTCGAAACCCAAAACTGTTAAATATAAAATTATTATTTATTTATTAAAATATTTGGGTTCAGTACGATAACTCGATGTACCCAAATTTTGACTTTTTTCTGAAGTCATAAAAAACGCTAAATTTTGACGTTCTAAAAAAAACTTTGCGGATTATTCACAAATTTCCTCAAAAATACGAAAATGGAACTACTTTTCGTCTTTCACTGTTATTTTTTGAATCTAAACAATCAGAAATCACATATACACGTCATAGCAACTGGTGTAGAATTACTGTATTAGGTACTATCTCACTTTGTATACACGACCCCGTAATTGTTTTTAAAAGAACTCCTCCCAAACGCCTTTCCTTTTTCACTATGTGCAAAAAAATTAATTTATAAAATAATATCAATTTTCCGCATTTAAAACGACTACTAACACTGTTGTAGGTATAAATAATAATTGTGTATTTCCAGCGGATATCTGGCACATCGAGTTATCGTATTCTAACCAAATTATTTTGTCATCTGCCTGTTTTAAAACGAAATTGTTAATATCATTTTTTTTTTTTGTAAAAATATTTTATACGAATTCTTTTATAATATACTAAGTACTAGACACAGAAAGGAAAAATAAAGATAAAAGTACAAAAAATATCTATAAATAAAAAATTGAAAAAAAAAAACAGCGAAAGCACAGAAGAGCTTCTGGTAGTGTTGTGAAATGAAGAGAAAATTGAATACCTTAACGGTTCGTTGCTGCAGAATTCTTAAAATAACTACCGCGTACAGTTTGATAGCTTTGTTAGCAAATTAAAATACGTAGCGTTTTTTATTACAAGTTTAGTAAGCTAAAAAAATCGTTATATGCAGGATGTTTTCTTCCTATATAATCTTAAATTTTAACATTAAATAAAATTTACAGTTTCAAAAACTTTCCGAAACTATAATTTTTTAAGTCTAAATAACAAGCTTAAGCAATGCACTAAATCGTGCGGTAGAATAGCTGCGGCTAAAGATGAAGCCACCGTGTCATAGTGACGTGAACGCATTGCGCCCGCCTTCTAGCTTGCTATTGGCTGTTTCGGATATCCATGTGCGTCGAGTGTTTATTTTTATTCTACCGCTATAAATGGATATGTCGAATTTATTCCATACGCCATTGTCTGCGGGCAAGTAGGCGTTCTCTACCTACCATATTAAATAAAACCTCAATCACTTACGTAGTCAAACATTATTTGATAAATATAACCTATAGAATCATCAGAGTTGACGTTTTTCCTACGGTAGCGCCATCTTAATTTCACTCTTTTTGACGGACACTCCTCATAACACAGAGATGGTTCTCCTTACCTCTACCCTCCATAGTATTAAAGAATCTAGTGGCAAAACCAGCCTCGTGTGTAGAGGTCTCATAACCGTTGTCACATAAATTATCGAAAAAAAAAACTTTTTAACAAAAAAATTAAACCGCCGAAAAACTGAAAAGCAAAAAATAATAAATCTTTTTATTTAACTAAGTTCTATCTAAGTAGTTGAACGTATGTGACAGTCTAGTATATCTAAGTAATTTTGAGTCGGCGTCAACAATCCTTTGCCGGAAATCTCTGAGCGTTCACGAAGTTAATGTCAGCGACAGAGCAACCCGAACGGGCACACTGAGGGCACACGTCTTTGCGAGTGGTCGTGTGGAGAGCGCATGTTTGGAATGTTAATGTTTATCGCTGGAGATTTCACGTATCATTGTTAATTTGATTTGGTTATTTCTTTTAGTGATCTTTGTTCATTGATGGTTTGACGCCGACTCAAAATTACTTAGATATACTAGACCGTCACATACGTTCAACTACTTAGATAGAACTTAGTTAAATAAAAAGATTTATTATTTTTTGCTTTTCAGTTTTTCGGCGGTTTAATTTTTTTGTTAAAAAGTTTTTATTTTATAATTTTTTGTGGCTATATAACTTTTAATTGTAATACACAACTCAGCATGAAAATCTGTGAGTGAACTATAAATAACCCCTATTTTCCCACCCTTAGGGTAGGAGTTTTTTTTCCAAATTTATATGAGACGAACCTCGAGGTATACCCTATCCAATAAAAAAATAATTATCAAAATTGGACCACTCTGTAAAAAGTTATGTGTGGTCATACATTACAATCAGTGAGTGAACAATTAATCATCCCCTGTTTTCCTACCCGTAGGGTTGGAATTTTTTTACCAAATTTATATGGGACCAACTTCGGGGTATACCATTTCAAACAAAAAAATAATTATCAAAATCGGACTACTCTGTAAAAAGTTATGCGTGGTCTACATAAATAAAAAAAAAAAATATATATATACGCGTCGAATTGAGAACCTCCTCCGTTTTTGTTTTAATTAGAAAACATCACCAGTTCGTGAAGTGTTATTCTTATTAGCATGTCCCCTTGTTATAGTTTTTGTTTGATATCACATTTATTACTGTGTATTTCATTGATATCGGCGCACGGTGCATTCGCTTCTGCATTCATCTGTGTCGAACAAAGCAAAACACAACAACGACAGCAATAGTATGAATACCCAGACACAGATCTCAACTATAAACGAAGGGCATTAATGCAGCCCAGCAGCTGTCGTAATATCTGAAAGACAATTGTAAAACCATCAATTCATATTAAAATACTTCTGTCCAATCACGGTCGACATCGTTTATCATGTCGGATTTACTCTTTAAATAACTTTGTTTGTTCTGTTTTATTATTTCATTTTTTTATAATGCTTACAGAACTGCAAAAGGAATGCATATTATATTAATTGTTCCATTTTACCGTTCGCAACAAAAATTAATCCCTGAATCCATTTATGTCGGTAATTGAAATTTAATTAATTTTTAAACCTATGATTTATGAATAAATGTGTTAATACCATTTGATGGTTATTTGGTTCGCATTATTAAAAATAAGCAATAGTAACGTTTAATATATCGACAGTTAAAGAAGCAAAAAAATTCGTAATTTCATAACTCATATAATTTAACACCTACTACAGCTCAGAATTTTGCAAGAAATGGAATTAAAACGCCAAACGCATACTTTATTTTTATATTCTTTCCGAAGTCATGTATCTGAGAATGTTTCTTATACTTTGTGTTCTGAATTCAGTAAATGAAGAAATCAATGTGTCTGTTTTGAACCAATTTCTAGTAAAATATACAAGATAAGAAAATTTCATTAAAAATTACCGTCAAATTTATCATAAAAATTACCGTAATGTACCTACTATAATCCTGGGACACTATTAAGATTAATAATTACTTGGTACATTCTCTTATAACTATAGCAAAAGCATTCGATTTTTTATTAATTTTTTAAATTGAATTAGCAAAAATATTCATTTTTCTTATTACTTTATCAGTTTCCTTATATTTTACCGTTAAATTAGAGTAAAAAAATATTGACTTTTTTAAATTCATACGTTCTGCTTGTGAATAATTGTAACAAAAAAGTAATTTAAACAGGAATTTCATGACGTACCACGATTACTGTGAATTTGACAGTAATTTTTACTGAAATTTTATTTTCGTGTAGGTACATTTTGTTTGATATGTCGTATAGTATAACTTAAATTGAAAATATTGTTTATGATAACAAAAATTTTATGTAAAACTATTAAATGTTTGCTTCCTTTTATAGACTTAAAAATAAAATTTCAATATGTTAACGGATTGAGTTAAATAAAATAGGCCGTGGTACAACAATCCAAAAACGTATTTTTCTTCCCCAATTTGACCTCATAAATCAATGATATGCGTATTTAATTTTCAAAGTGGCCGAATGTTAGTCATAGGTCCTATTTCTGTAATATCAATTGTCACATTCTATAAAGCAATTCTGCGCTATTCAAACTTTCTCGTATAACTGACAAGAAATATCACTTACCTACGTCCTTTATTCTGTCCTTGTTTCGGTGAATACCAGTCAAGTGCAACTTACACTTGCGCAATTAATGTTCCGTGCTATCAGCTCTCCATGAGCCAATTTTGGTTCTGAAATTATAAAGAAATAAACAATTAAATTGTTTGTAACGACAGATCGCGCTAGAATATTTCAACCCTGAAATAAAAAAAAATATTTCTGTTAGGCTTTCGAAAGTTTTAATAGGATATTTACTAAAATAAAGAACAAATTAAAAAAAAATAACCATTTTCGCCCAACATGAGGTTCGCATCCATGACCCTGCGATTACGAGCCCTATGCGGTACCAACGAACTAGCCTAACTTGTACACAAGGCTCGACATTACGTGTATTCATTAATTTAAAATACAGTTTCAATTAAATTGTTTATAATAATATTGATCGCGCTAGAATTTTTTTAATCCTGATAATTTTCGTTCAATCTTCACTTAATTCTCAGTGATCTTTAGATTTTTCTAGCCGATACATTTGGTAATAAGGGTGGTGGACAGCAATTTTTAAGCGTTTTTTACCAAAAAAATACTTATAAAAAAGAACAAAAAAATTACATCTCGTATATTGTTGAATTTTTGCATCAATAAGCTTTCATTTGACACCCTACGCGAAGCCTTTGCAAAATGTTTTATTTTCCATTTTACAATTAATCCCCAGCAATAAAATTCAACTTTTTATACTTCACATATTGGGGTGACCACACTATATCACGGTGCTATATTTCAATTTTTTACGTCCAATAGTTTCAGAGAAAATTGTTTTAGATAGACAGACGGACGGACAGACAGACACCGAAGACGTTCCGTAAGTGTCCCATTTTACACGGAACACTAAAAAGTACGTAAAAGCAACGTAACAACTGGTTGCTGACCAGCGCATCCATTGAATTAAGTTAATAAAAATTTTTATAACAAATAAATTCTATGTAAGTAACTAAGTAGGTTGTGTTTTCATTGATAGTTTATATGACATTTTCATTGCTCGTCTGTTACAAACCCTCAGTTATTACATTCTAATCTAAAAATTATACCAACAAATCGTTAGTTATAATAAAGATGACTCAAAATATGAATTGGCAGGTTAACATCGAAAGCCGGTGGTCGTAAATAAATAAATAGAGCGGTCTTCATATTTATTTTGAGCTAAACTGCATTCAATAAATGTTTTGAAATCACTGACCATTAAGTACCCATCTGCGTGTTAGTAAATGTATCGGACAGACGGTCCACTGTCGCTTTGTGCAGGCGACAATTACCTTAAAAATAGGTAGACCCTGTATTGTTACAAATATAATATAACCTTTTGTCAAATTTACTCTAAACAGCACAAATATTGTAACACTTCATTTTTCCTATGTAGTATTTGTAATAGGTAATTGATTTATAACATTTGCTTCATATAATATTTGGAGTAGATATTATCTGACGCTTTAAAATTACATGAATGTTTCAAGTATCGCACAAATATTGATAAAAAAATATTCTTAAAAGTAGTTAAGAACATTTATAAATTCTTCGAAATCACAAACATAATTTTGTTGAAAACTACAAACTATATAGGGCTATAGGCTATTTTTTTGTTTTTTGAGTGTAATCATTCCATATTTTTTCATGAAGTACGATATACTAGGACCAGGTAATTCTAACCTATCGTATATTAAAACACCATCAATTTTTCAAACTGCGATTTACTTATATTTCCAAATCAGTACAGTACAAAAATAGAAAGGAAGCCGCTACATTTATGATTTAATGTGTATAAAATACACCTGTTTATTTAGAAGGAATCATTATTCATATCATAAATATATTTTGTGAGTCGTGTTAAAACCATTTACGTGACTAAAAATAAATACACCGGCGGATACCTAAAAAAGACTCCATTCAAATTATAAATGAGCGTAATCAATAAGATTATTGAAAAAAAAATAACATCACTTAACATTACGGCATTTCTCATGAACATTCACACAATCAGGCGTTCGATAATAGCCTGCTTGTAGCAGTCAATGGTAAAAAATAGATACATAAAAATATTAAACTATATTGCTTTGAAGTAATTTTGAATGTCAAATTTGCTAGTTTTCTTTAAAAAGTACAAAATATTCTGGATGAACCATTTGCATACCACATTATTATGTAGTCTAAAAAATGTGAAAACCGATTGAATTGTCCATATTCATCGAACACTATTAAAAATAGAAATGACTAATCTTGGAACAAATTTATTAGTTAGAATAAAATTTACTTTCAATTCACCAAGCTAAATATCAAGTAGAAAAGTTAGTTAAAGAATAAATATACACTGCACTATACTCCTTGCTCTTTTTGTTGAATATTTTGACGTACACTCAAAAATCCGACCGATGGCCTTAGTGTAAACGTCAAATGTTTTATCCTAACCCAATTGCACACAAAACTTCCACTAACTTTAATGTTTTACAACTATACACTTTACAAAAGGTTAATAAACACATAAATAAATTCATAAGAGCAACTGTAGATATAAATATAATACTCCACGTTTATAGGTTAGGTATTATGATCCATGTGGCGGCCATGATTGTTTTATCAGGCGAATAAATATTTACACGAAGTAAACAAGAATAGATTTATACCTGCAATAAACATAATTTTGTTTGGTGAATTAAATTGTCGCTATTTATTCGGAGGAATATTGCACACAAACTTCCACTAACTTTAATGCTTTACAACTATATACACTTCACAAAATGTTAATAGACAACACATAAATAAATTCATAAGAGCAACTGTAGATATAAATACTCCACGTTTATAGGTTAGGTATTATGCTCCATGTGGCGGCCATTATTGTTTTATCAGGCGAATAAATATTTACAGAAAGTAAGACAGAATAAATTTATACCTGCAATAAACATAATTTTGTTTGGTGAATTGATTGTCGCTATTTATTCAGAGGAATAGCTACCTGAAGAACAAATGACCCGAATAAGTAACCACTTACGTTCGGTGAATATGGCCATAGTGAATGATAAGTTACCTTACATAAGAGGTATATAACATGAACAAACAGCGTTTGGTTATTGAAATAATTTATCCAGCTTCAACAAACAATCTAGTTCAGTGGTTGAACGAAGTCACAGCTGTCATGCAATATTGGGTAGCTATTCATATTATACGTACGACAACAAGCCCGCAGCAGTAGCTAGAATTCCGCTTCTAAGCCTCCAACACCCTCCTGTCACCCCGAATGCACGCGGCTACGAATAGTATTTTAATCTCGAAATGCAGCCAATTTTAGCGACCATTTATGTGAAATGAATACCAAAATACATGCACGTAGTTGTAGGTGTGTTACCCTTTTTTACCGAATGTCGATAAAATTGTAACCGCTAATATTGATCATGTTTACTCTCTATGCCGAGGTTACCGCACATTTCTTTTTTTTAAAAGACGACAACGTATTTAACTCTGCCACCACTATATTTAGTAATCATTGCTGTCCCGCCCTTTCACCTGGGTGCAAAAGAACGAATGGGGGAGAGGAACATGAGTACTCACGTTTACCGAGATGAATGATGTGTCCAAATATGTTCGACATATTCGAGGTGACAGACATTTTAATATGTTATTTGTCAGAGAACATTATTTTAGCGTTTTGGTTGAAGTTTTTAAGCTATCCAATTAAAAAACAAACAGTATCTATAAATTTTTACATGTCGTCAAAACGACATCTTTCGGAAAATTTAGAGGGAAAACTCCCCAAAATCAAGAAAAATCATAGAGGAAATAGGTGTCAGACTAGACTTAATGAAGCCATATACAACGTTTGGGGAGAGTATGTGTCAGTAAATTTTTTTCCGACGGGCATTCTGACTATATGTAATTGGTTTTTAATGCTAATTATTAATTAATTTTTATATTTTTTTAGATCAGTTCTGAGGAAAGTCCAAATCCGGACCGAACGTTAATGTATTGAGTTATATATTTTTTGTTAATATATTTGTCTGAAAAATTGGTCGATAATTTTATTTATTATCGAGGGTCTACTGTACAATAACTTTAATATATTGATCACTCAATACTTAGCAATAAACTAAGAATATACAATGGCCTTTGTTTACTGTACGTTCTGTATAAGCCATAGTGAAAAGTGTACCGGAATATTATGTAGGTTGCGAAGTCGGGAGAAAGAAAGGAATGGCTTAATAATGTTATGTAAATTTACCTACCAAAGTAGGCGAATATTTGTAGTTCTTGTAGACGCAAAGGAATTTGTTTGTTGCTAATCCAGTTGGCCTTTTCTGTTTGCTTTTCTATACCTTCGTTTAAATTTAAATAGTCGAGCTAATATTCTTATTCACTGGTTTCACATATCTTGCTTTTTGTTTTCATACTCCACTTATTTTGTTAATAACTTTCCAATTTATCACTTTATTTTCTATAAGTATAATATTAAAATACTAATTCAATAATCCTTATAGATGTATTTCGTTTCATTAAAAGCGATCTAGCCGTTTACGCTCTATCACGGAGCGAAGGAACATCCATTTTATACCAAATCTGTTTGGTTTTTGGGCTTGTAGGCTGTGGTCAATTGGTAAATTAATAAGATCATGAACTCATGCTTTACATATTATTGGTAATATTTTTATAACGTGTTTTTCTTTTCTTTTTATTTATAACATGCGTATTCATTTTCTGAAATTTGTAATTCCCTGTAATTGGATTGATATCTGTTGGGAAATAAATATTTATTATTATTTAACATTATCAAAGGCGATGTGGTAGCGGGAGAAGTGTCCTTGTATTCTGCTCACAGATAAATGTGTCGACGACTGTTGTTCTCCCTTCTTTTATACTTAGATTTCTCTGCTCGGTTGTTCTTCTGTGATTGGTCGTTTTATTCAGTGGGTTGGAACTTGTAATGGCTCAGTGCCGGTGTCAAGGTTTTACTTAGATTCAAGCCTTCTATTTTCCGGTTGATATTCGCAGCCAGCAAACGGTAACGAAACCGTCACGCGCATGCGCAATAGCTAAAACGAAACTGTTTGTATCGGTTTCGTTACCGTTTGCTGACTGTTTGGAACATGCCTTATATATGTGCGTTTTTGTATTTCTATAGCCCGGAAAATCACACTGACTGTGGAGTCAACCATATATATTTAATAACTTCTATATTGCTAGTGGCCGTAAGTGGAAGCGTGACCCATGAAGTGAAGCAGCAAATTACTGTTTTCTATCTCTTTCTTTTTATTTGACCCGTTGTGCGCAAGTGTCGCGTCTGTAGTGGGGCAATTAGTAAGTGGAATAGAGCAAGCCATCTCCCTTTCACAGCTTAGTTCCATGTCCAAACTGACGCGCATCCATCCACGGACATGCACATGAGACTCAGAGTATAATAAGTGAGACAGACGTATAAATATATGTATGCACCGTAGTGTTTAAGTCTTTCTCCCGATCTCTGCTAGCAATATACATAGAGGGTATTAAATATATGGAACCTACACACGTGGATCCATATAATACGTTCATAACTGGGCTCAAGACTTTAAACATATTATAATGATCTATCTGTTTGATTTTTATATTAAATTAGATGAAATACCAAACAATTTGATTTAATAATTTAGAAGTCTAAATATGTTTGATCACAGCGAGATTGAAAATTTAATTAAGCTTGTTTGTTTTTTTTTTTGTTGTTAATAAAAACTCAACAATGCAATAATGTGGTTTCAAAAAGACCCAACAATATAATCCTTCTTTACAGTGCGAAGTCAGGCAGAAAAACGTCGCACTCCCTAGAGGCAATATAATATTATAGGAAGACACTAATTATTATCGATTCTTAGAATAAAAAAATAACAAAAGAAAAATGTTGAAAGATCTTTTATACTACAGCCTTTTTTCTATTTGATAGTTTGTTTTTTAAATTACAGTGTTTATTTGAAATCGATACCTACTATATAAAAGAGTTTGTTTATTTAATAGAATTACAGAATAATGATAGGTCTCTGCAATATTCTTTTAGTTTGAATAAGCTAGCAAAATTTTATTTACTTTGGGCAAGACAACTCACAAAAGAAAAAAATCTTTTGTTAAAATGTTTTTATACTACCTGTTTCTCCTTCGTAGTAATGACGACAATTCGATGAGGGTTGAATTAAAGGTAAATATATACCATGTGACTAATAATGGGTTTAAATCAATTTCAAATGCAAAAACAGAAGTTAACTGTGAGAATATTTTTATGTAAGCTTATAGTTGCTGACGGGCAAAAAACCATGTCGTCCCAACGTTCTGTCGCTTAGTACATAAGCTGTTTAAATAATTTAGAGCATTTTTTCTTATATGATATATAGGCGGAATCTGGACCCATTTTAAGACAGAGGCGATGAAAAAAATCAAGGTAGTAAAAAAGTGTCAAAATATAAAAAAAATTTTGCCGCTGCGTTTTTAGGTTCTGTTGGAGCCAAATGACCTGAAAATATCAGCAGAAAAATTTTTGTCCAATTGCAGCCTCCCCAAGCCACTCCTAAGAAAGTGTATTTAAATCCACTTTCTAAGGAGTGTCAAAAATGTCTGCTGCTAATATTTCCAGGTCATTTGGCTCCAACAGAACCCAAAAAGGAAGCGACGAATTTTTTTTATATTTGAACCCTTTTTTACCACCTTTGAAATCTGTTATCCCCCCCTATACCGTCTATATATCATACAAAAAAAATGCTCTAAATTAGTTAAATAGTCTAATATTCTAATAATGCGTTAACAACGGTTTAGCCCACAAAGAGTAAAGCATGCCTGTACGAGTTCATAGCGTAGGATTTGTTTTGTCTGTGACGTCATCGCACGACTGTAGGCGCATGCGCGTGATAATCACAAATTAGCTTTGTTTAAAGTTTTAAATTAATGTATCGTAGAAACGCGTTTAGCTAGTACGTTGATTCGGGTGTCGTTGTAAAGAGCTCGCGAAGCACTACTAGGACATAAAAATAGTTTCCGGAGCTTAAAGTAGTACTGCAATACGGTGGAGACGAATGCTCCACTACTATCGCCGTTGCTGAGCGAAGTAAAGTCAGGTGAGGCAAGATTGTAATACGGCCGAGCCGTAGACTTCACTACTTTTTCTGCTGCCGAGTGGGGCGCAGCCCCGTTAGTCAAGGCTGTAACATGACTCTTAGCTTTAGAATTAATAATAGAAATTTATTGTGAATATTTTTATTTTATAGACATTTGTTGTGAATATTGCTTTTATTATTTTTACTATGTATGACGAGCTTATACCATTTTCATTTGGTTTTTGGCAAATAAATACTAATACTAATACTAATACGGTGTAGCCGAAGGCTCCACTGAAGGTGTCGCTGTCGCGTTTCATCTCAATCGCGTGTGAATCCGCGGATATATATTTACAAGCTCTAAATATATAACCTACTATTACAAGCATCAAACATTTATTCGTAGTCTTTTTTTGGCTACGGCTCATCAATATAAAATTCGTAACGTGCAATTTATTTATTTACATGCATAAATAAAATAAATTATTAGCAACTTAAGACTGACATGATATTGCTCATTAACTTATATCTTAAAATGATATGAGAAATGAAGATCTTCGTAAATGTTGTCAGTTCTTGATACCCACTAGCTAAGCCATATTCACTTTCATAATAATGTATGTAACTCTTTATACAGAATGTTCTGTTGACTACTTAGACCAGTCATATGTTACATTCGAAATTGCAATAATTGCGGTAAACTTGCTTTTTTGATATGTTGTTTGGATCCACCTAGATAGTGTTTTTCCAAATTTGCAGCCTTCTGAAATGTGAGCGCGCTCAGTTATTGCTGAAAAACCGCAATTTTTTCGGACTTTTTTTAGTTTTGTGCAAAAAAACCCACATAGGAAGGCTCTGACGAGGAAGGTCACTATTACTTTTTTTAAAGTAGACAAAATTCCCGACAGTTCGAACCCAAATTTAATGTTCTAGGTCTAATAGCACTCAAGATACAGGGTTCCCAATATTCGTAATTTTTTTCCAAAAAGTTGAAAAAAGGAAAGTGGCCAATTTTCGACCAAAATATCAGGTATAATTAGGTATCTATGGGAAAATTCATGAGAAATGAAGTTGTAGCAAATTTAATTAACTTAATTATTAGACTATAGGTTTGTCCGTAGACGTGATAGTTCGTTCGATGACGACCATAAACCAAACAAACCTAAAATTGAGTGTTAAGGGGAAGTTACAATAATATTACTAGAAGTTTTCTCTATGTGTTTATTATTAAGTTACATGCTAATTTAAATTTACTACAAGTTAAAGAAAAAAGAAAATAAACAAAAATTATTATAAAAACTAATATTTAAAAAACCTTATGCCGGTCACACACGTAACTGCATACTTGTCAAGTATACATGCGCTTGACGTTTGATCAAGTTTGCATGACCGTGTGTATGATAATTTTACTCAAATATTTTGACTTGACTGCCGAACGAATTTTCAATCTGCATACTTGAAGACTTGTCAAGCGGCCAGATATTGTGACGTGACAATCAGGCGTTCATAGCTGATAGTCTGTTGTGACTTACTCCTTTTCTGTATACTTTACATGTGTTTCGTGCAAAATGTCTACTGATATTCGTAGAACATTTCGCGAAGTGTTTGAAGAATTTATTGATATAGGTATACTGAAGCGAATCTTGTTTATGGCACATAAAAAATAAACACTATCATGACAGAGATAAGAGAAATGTCGCGTACAATAAATTAATAGAAAAAATAAAAGAATTCGATCCAAGTACAGACCGCGAACAAGTTGTAAACAAATTAATAGTATCAGAACAAATTACAGGAAAGAAAAAAAGAAAGTTGATGATTGACTTCGGTCTGGATCAGGCACTGACGAAGTTTATAAACCAAAATTATGGTATTTTAACTCCTTACATTTCCTTTCTGATCAAGACATTCCAAACAGTACAGTTTATTCTACGTTTCTGAACCATTTCGGTAGCCAACACCAAACCAATTATTGCTAAAGCCTCATCATATGTGGATGCCATAGTCGATAACTTTACTTTTGCACGTCACTTCTGGTTGGAGAATGATGCAGAACTGACGCCGCTTCAAGCAAACTTGTGCCGTGTGTGTCCTGGCTATCATGTAAACTTGATCAAACTTCAAGCGCATGTATACTTGACAAGTATGCAGTTACGTGTGTGACCGGCATTATATAATTTTACATATAACTAGGCTCACCAACACTGTTGGGCTTAGGTTAACCTACGCGTCTTCTTTGAGGACCCAGGAGTATCAAAATCAAGGTGCACAAGAACCCTACTGATTAGGGATGGCATCAAACAGACTCGGGTTTGATGTCAACCACGACATCCATGCTTCCAGCCCTTCCACTACTTCTGAAAAGCCTATCCTGCATGTGCGAGAAAGGTTGTGCTGGGTCTTGCTCTTGCAGGAAGGCTGGAATGAAGTGCTCTACACTCTGTAAATATTGTAAGGGGTGTGTCCAATAGAGGATGTAGAAGAAGATGGAGACTACCCCAATGATGAAATTGAAAAAGAGTTTGATGTCTCTCCTGCTTTTCAAATGGGCATTAACCTCCCCATCGACATCTCCCCACTCGTCGAAGTTGATTTTGATACTCCTGGGCCCTCAAAGAAGACGCGTAGGTTAACCTAAGCCCAAGAGTGTTGGTGAGCCTAGTTATATGTAAAATTATATAATTAAATATTAGTTTTTATAATAATTTTTGTTTATTTTCTTTTTTCTTTAACTTGTAGTAAATTTAAATTAGCATGTAACTTAATAATAAACACATAGAGAAAACTTCTAGTAATATTATTCCCCTTAACACTCAATTTTAGGTTTGTTTGGTTTATGGTCGTCATCGAACGAACTATCACGTCTACGGACAAACCTATAGTCTAATAATTAAGTTAATTAAATTTGCTACAACTTCATTTCTCATGAATTTTCCCATAGATACCTAATTATACCTGATATTTTGGTCGAAAATTGGCCACTTTCCCTTTTTCAACTTTTTGGAAAAAAATTACGAATATTGGGAACCCTGTATCTTGAGTGCTATTAGACCTAGAACATTAAATTTGGGTTCGAACTGTCGGGAATTTTGTCTACTTTAAAAAAAGTAATAGTGACCTTCCTCGTCAGAGCCTTCCTATGTGGGTTTTTTTGCACAAAACTAAAAAAAGTCCGAAAAAATTGCGGTTTTTCAGCAAAAACTGAGCGCGCTCACATTTCAGAAGGCTGCAAATTTGGAAAAACACTATCTAGGTGGATCCAAACAACATATCAAAAAAGCAAGTTTACCGCAATTATTGCAATTTAGGCGATTTTTTGTGTACGTTATGACTGGCCTAACTTATTGCGAGAAAGAAATTGATCCGGTTAATACGCTCTCAGAAAAACGCTTTAAGGTTCTCACAGACCAAGGCGGCTGCGGTGGCGATAACATAAAACATGTTGTTTTAGTGTACGTGTTCAGACAGAAGTGCGTTCACGGTAATTTTAGCGGGAAATTGCAGCGTTCATTCTAGCGGCCATTATGCGGTGGCGGCCAAACGCTTCGTGTTGGCCTCTGAACGCTGTGTTAGCTGTTAGTTGAATACAAAATTGAAATGTCGAGTATTACCGAAAATATTATTGAGCTAGTTAAATGCATAAAATTTTATATGATTTGTTACTTCAATTTGTGCAGATTAAATACAGTTTATTACGTTACTACGTAATAGTTGAGACATTAATAAGACAAAATAAAAAAAAATATTCTTCATTTTCGTTGTCTTCTAAAATAGCTGCTACAAGTAAAATTTCTTCTAGTTCATAAGTCATATTTATTAAACTCATTTAACTTATTGATATACATATACATTTTTTATTTTTGACGTGATAACGTCTTATAAATTGATGAATCACCAATCTTATAAATTGATAAAACACCGGCTGCATGCACGAAAAAGTGTAACGTTCCTAAATCCTAACGTTCGTAACGCGTAACGCGTAACGTTCCGCCTGACCCTGTGCGTGCTTTTTGCTAATTTCTCGCTCAATTTAAATCAGATCGGTTTGAAACCAGTCTTAAACGAAAGGGGAGAACATTTTACATAGATTTCGTGTAACAGAATTTGCCTAAACAGTTTTTTTATACAAATTTATATAGAAAAATAGCTGTATAAATGCAATGTTGTCTAATGCATGGCGCGACGCGGTCGGTCGTCTTTGTTTGCCGTACATGGAAATTAGAAGATAACGTATGTCTTGTCTTAACATGAAAACGGCTGCATTTCTAATGTTTAATTCAATTTTTTGACATTAGTATTTTGTGAAATGCAACGCCTTCTAAGTTAAGTATTGGAATAACTAATTATTATTAGAACATAATACTTTGACAGTTGCAAACGTCACTTTTGACATTTCTTATCATTCCGACACCAAGGATAAGCGGATTGAAACCAAATTTTGAGAGGTTTAGGTTATGTATTACGGAATACGTTATCACGTAAAACTATCGTCCGTAAACCGACTTTACAGACAACCAATTTTTTTTAATTTGTTTTGCGTATTTCTATGTGCGCGATCAGGCGATAAATTCGCTTTGGTGTGTCTGGACCAGATCGCAACCACGGTCGCCACCGCGGCCGCCTTGGTCTGTGAGAGCCTTTAAAGGTTAGAGTGTTAAAAGGTGTAGAGAGAAAAACCTGTAGTCAGAGTTTTCAGAATAGGTTAGTTGATTTCATAGCAATCACTTGGACAGCATTGGACGTTTGAGTCACAATTATTTTTGACATAGACGAAATGGTCAAATGTAACCCAAAAACAATATTTTAATTTATAAGTTAGACTTCATCTCAGTAGATTAAATAATAATTTTAAGGCTGGGTATGAATGCTAATAAAACTAAAATAAACGTATTTAAGTTTCTTTTCACATTGGAGAGACGGGAAGGGGCTAGATCCTAGAGGAGCCTAGAAAAGTTACCACTTAAAAATTATTTCGTTCTAGAAATAAATAATCTTGAAACAAAAAAATTGTTATAAATTTTGATTTCACTTTTCGGCCCAATAACTTCCCAATACACAGAGCCAGATTAACCCTGTCCGGGCCCCTAGGCAATGCAATCCGGTCTTTTCAAGTTGATGAAGGAATGTGAGTAACTTCCAGATGATCGGCTCCAGGCATCCTGTTACTTCAATGTCTTATGTGATATTGTAACAACATGATTATTTTGACTAGATGCTGCAGCATCGCCTTACCTGACTCGTTAGCTTTAATAAAATGGCCTTAATGAATAGGTTATTGATAACTGGTGATCCAGATTTTTTGATGGGTCAGGAAAGAGAAATGAGACGTGATGTAGTTATTTTAAATTTTATTTTGTTAAATGCAATAAATTACAATAAACAACGAAAGAAAGTAATATTGTTGTTTTGAAATTTCATAAAAATTTTCAAATTCTCGTTCATTGAAAAGTTTTTTTTCTTGGTATGTGCACGGGCCCCTAGTCGATGCGGGGCCCCTAGGCAGTTGCCTACTCTGCCTAATGATTAATCCAGCACTGCCAATACACTGCGAGGTTAATAACATTCTTAACGTTAAGAGGGGAAAATGAACAACCTGTATGTACCTATCTACTAAATATATACATTTCCTTGCAATAGTCATAGATCATGTAAATATTACTGCGTTGGTAGTTCATTAGTTTAATTGTTTGGCATCAAGCATGCCATGAAATTAATGAGGAAGCATTTGTCTCCTGTCTAGTAAAGTAAGCAGCGTAGCTTCTGCAGCCGAGACTCTGTGAGATGTACGTATCTAGGTAATCGTGAGTATTTGGTGCTTCGTTGCACCGGCATTTTAGGTTAAAAACATGCCTTTCAATTCTACAGATCAGTCCGGTTGTGGTTTTTTAAAGTGGATGTATTGTAAGCGCTGCATCATCAATTTATTCACACCAAAATTTGTGTAACAAACGCAATAGTGTTAAAAGTGTCAACATTTTTTTACAATGAAGCATGATACCAAACAAATCTACAAATAACACAGAATATTTATTCATATTTTCCATACGTATCTTCCAATAAATTGTCATATTATTCTACTTTTCTGTTTAACCATACTCTAATGTTTTGAGATTTTTGTATTATATCTATAAAATTAATTATATATAGTAGGCCAGGGGTCGGAAACCTGCGGCTGTTTTGATGTAAAGTTGCGGCTCTCCACTTCCATACACAAAAAATAATAATTTTATTATATAAACTATTAAAAATCGTCCAATCGATTCATGATTGAGTACCATGTCTATCTCTCAGCCATTTCCACTCGCGTCTCACCCGGACCGCCCCCGTCGCGACGTATCGTCCTCGGATATATATTATATGTCACCGGGATATTGTCAAATCCGTGATATTGTAATTTCACTAGTGAAATTACAATATCACGATTGAAAAAGAGTCGTGATATTGTAATTTCACTAAGTGAAATTATAATATCACGGGTTTGACAATATCCCGGTGACATATATATTATACCTATATAAGCAAATACTATAATACTGAAATGAAAATGTTTAGTGGCTCTTTAAAAACTGGGAAATTATGTAAACTGTAACTTTTGGCTCTTCCGTCTTAAAAGGTTAATGCCGACCCCTGTAGTAGGCTGTTGCTAGGTTGCAAAAAGCATTGTCAAAAAATTTGATTTGACAATGGCATCAGATGTTATCACATAAGTAATTACAGTTTTTATACAGGCAGAAGCAATCTAATGTCGTACTGCCTGTAATAATGACATAATGGCAACTCAGTTTTTTATTACATGATAAAAATGGGTTGCCATTATATTTGATCATTGTTTAAGATGGCAACCATACATATTTCTAAAAAAATCTTACCGACCAACAAATTGATAAAAATTAAAAGCTCATACTCTATAGGACTAGAAACTACATCGAAATGAAAATCGAAAGTGGAGAGTTGTCTAGGTAAGTGATTGAAGTTATAGTGACTTCAATCACTTACCTAGACAACTCTCCACTTTCGATTTTCATTTCGATGTAGTTTCTAGTCCTATAGAGTATGAGCTTTTAATTTTTAATCTTTTTTAATCTTTTTTAAAAATTTCATTCTCTATAAAATCGGAACCACTTTTTACGTCCGCCGCTTGAACTACTTGAACCATTTTGAATTAAAAAGTGAAAGTGATGAATTCTAAATTTTGAATTTTTTTAACAAAAATATTATTCTTCTTATCTTTGATTAACGTCTGAACTCTTCAAATAAATAAATATATCGACCAATTTTTTTCAGACTATATATTGATCTAAACCCAGATCGAAACGTCGTTTGATAGAATATTGATTTATAATTTTATTTTTGTCAATATATAGTCTGAAAAAAATTATTCGACAATTTTATTCATTTGAATTATTCTTCTTATATTGCGCTTGCAGTAACAAACAGTTTCAAACCTTAAATATATATTTATCTGATGAAACCATATCTTTCGTTCAACTTTACCAACGAAGCACATCATCTTTCCAATCTCTTAATGTTGAAAACGTCCCGAAGGACAGGGGAAGACCCATCTTCACCTCATCCATCTGTTCTGGCCTGGTGAACAGCGTTTATTATATCTGGGAATAGACATGTAGAAACTTATAATGTCTATCTATAGAGTGATCAAGAAACAATAATATTATAATTTAGCCAAGTCTTATATTTGTATTTTTTTAATTTTCACTCAGCGCTTAGCTACAATTGCTCTTTTGGCCTACTCCCTATAAAATAGCTACCTTAAAAGACTGCATACACTTCATCCGCGGATTCATTTGCGTAAATGTTATTTCTGATAGAAACCATATCGTAAGTTGATTAAAAAGTAGCCTATACTACAAAGTTGAGTACCTAGCCCTTGATAGTATAGGAATTTTTATTGCAATTTATTTATTTACAGAAAGCAGATGTCTAGATTTGTCGCAAAGAATTCCGTTCTACAGTAGTGCTAAAGTCTTTAACCATTTCCCTAATTATGTAAAAGAATTGACTAGTTCATCATTTAAGAGGGAATTAAACTTAAAGGAATATTTGATTGATGCATGTCTTTATTCGATAAAATCAATTTTTTAACATATTATAATGTAAGTTTTGACAATTTCCTTGCAATTTGCATTTGTTTGAGAAAATAAATTTATTATTATTATTATTAAATAAATAAAAAATTATACTTAAAAGACTACGAAAACTCATATTTTACATTTTCATTACACTAAGAGATATACTACACATTAACACACTGAGACAAGTGTACTTTGCTCTGTGTCAGTCTTTGATTAGTTATTGTATTACCGTCTGGGGTGGCACATACAAAACTACATTAAAGCCACTCATGTCTACCCAAACACTTCTCCTACGAATAATCCTAAAAAAACCTCGTCTCTCTCCATCCATGGAACTATTTAGTAGCCTAAGGGTGTTTAATATACATCAAACAAATGCTATCCTTGTTCCATAAACATCCAGGAAACCGAGCAGCTTACCAAAATCCCTACAGTACAAGATCGGAAATCTTAAATCTCATTCAGATCCAAAAAAATGTCGAAAACTTTCAGTCAAAAACACACAGCGTTCCTTGGTCCAAAACTATACAACAGCATACCGGTTGAATTCAAACAAATGCAAAACATTAGAACATTCAATAAAAAAATATTTAGGTGGTTATGCCACAAAAAAAAGTCTGATGTCATTTATAATATCCTAAACTAACCAACTAATCCTCAACTAACCAAATAACCAATAACTTCTTCAAAAAACAAAAAGAAAAAATAAATATCCTTTCATTGGCTTCGTATTATTTATTATAGGTATTCTATTTTTGCTTTTATTCTTTTATTCTAAGACGCGTACGTCTATAATAATCCAAACGTAGCACTGGCAACAGCCAAGTAGGATTGGAAAATTCCTAAATGATTTTTTGTACGCGATGTAGTTTTCTTTACAAAGTATAATATACCTACACAATATCTCATACATGCTTATGAAACGGCATTGAACACAAATTTCAAAGGTCAAAGGTCAAAACTCAATTTCTGGTATCTAATTGAAAATTTGTAGCTGGTTCAACTAAACTTTCATTATATTAGTGGCATCCTTTTATTAATTATTTGAAAGCAGATGTTCCCCACACATCGCGGAGATTCGTGTTTCAAAATCCAATTATGGATAAAACAAAAAAAAAAAATTAAAATAATTAACACAGCATTAATTAAAGTTACAACAATAATTAATTATCTGTTGTTTTTTATTTATACTGTTTAATGTTTGCTCATTATCGTCTCAGAGATACTAGCAAATTACTGCTATCTGTTCTGCTGGGAAACAATTTCGACTGACGTGACTACAACTAATTAAAAAATTGTCAAATAACTGTTCAGTAAAAGACTGGACGTGCACTGTTATATGTGTGGCCAATTATAAATCGGAGAGGTAAATATGAATACAATACTATAAGATGCAGAAAAAAAACAACACTTTTTGCCAAAATTAATAGAATAAAAACTCGGGTCACGTGCGAAAACCCTGCCGACAATATAGTGAATTTGCTAATACAGGCAGGGTGCAGTTCACTCGTGAAACGGGTTTTCTTAGGAATTTAATAAAATTGAGTGTAAGGTTGAAAAAAGTGCTTTATATTTAATTTAAAAATTCCAGCCAATTGGGCGACGTGATCATTCCAACTTAAAAAATGATGACATTTGATTATAATAAAGAAAATAAAATTTCTGATATACACAATAATTTTTCACGAGATACGTTTCGCTAAACATCTTCTGATGATGCCAATATTATTGGCAAAACGCGCGTTAAGAATTCATATTCCTCGTTTGGTGTTTTTTTATGCAAACGATTTTCTTATTCTCGTAAAACTAATACTTGAAAAATGTTACATTTTTCACTGCAAACAAAATAGTTGAATATGAAAACTATTTTCTGTTCATGCATTTTTTAAACTTCAATGTTTGTAAAGTTCTTGAAGCGTCAAATAATATTCATGAAGTTTGATTCTGTTGTCGCCTGCGTCGACGGTATGTTTTCAGACAGTATCAATAAATATTTTACAATGATCATAATATGAAATACATTTCCTTACAGTTTAAACACTGATATATTTTTGTACGATTTTGAACAATAATTTAATTTCTATTGGTTTACTTTCAAGTCTTACTTCATATTGAATTCTTTATTTTTTTAGCATACCAATAAATAATTCTGTAGTATCATGTGGTTCCTTGCTAACCGTAATT
This sequence comes from Xanthostigma xanthostigma, assembly GCA_963575645.1. Taxonomy (NCBI): domain Eukaryota; kingdom Metazoa; phylum Arthropoda; class Insecta; order Raphidioptera; family Raphidiidae; genus Xanthostigma; species Xanthostigma xanthostigma. Next base: position 13,588,790 of record OY754467.1, read on the forward strand.
TCTGCATTAACCTATTATTAACCAAATAATTAACGACTGAATATTAGAAAGTTTACATACCGAGCACTTTCTAATATTCAGGGTGCCATCACAAGCGACTGCGAGGTTGGGTCCTTTATTATTACACAGTTACTTACCTCGGATCTCTCTGTCACACACTTCCACGCGCGTCAAAATTAAAATCTTTAAAGTTCGCAAACCACTAATAGGACCGAATTTTTCGCAGAAAACCCTATATCAACGTGTTCGCAATAAAACAGCGCTTATGATGATATAAATTTTTTTCTATTATCCAATCAAGTGAAAATAACTTGCCTAGACATACCTGTTTATACCTACCTGACAACCCAGTAGTTCGCCCAGGTAAATAATAGACAACCCAACGGCTGCACATTCTATACGTTTTATATTTCAAGTCAGGACAAAATTCTCTTATTATCTTGATGTTGCAACATTTAATAAAGAATCATTTTTCAAAAAATAATTAAAAATAGTCTGTCCAGGATTTTTTTAACAAACCCATTTTTAATATATTTTCTAATATACTAAATTCATGATAAAATATGTTTAATTATTCTATTATCAGCTCGGTGAAGGTCGATTTAGGTTCGGCTCTTCTACTATGTAGGAAATATAAAAAAATGAACTAATCTATAATAATTAAATGTAGAAATAAAAATTAGTTTTTAATCTATCCAACTCTCTATACAATTTAATGAATTATGGCCTTCTAAGGACATACTATGATAATTTAATAAATTTTTTTGTACGCCATTTTATATAAGTTCTTGTAAAACCTGTACCTCTCGAAGGAAATCTTACTTAGAACAGAAGTGCTATGATATATTTATCTTAAGACTAATGTTAAACAAAATGGACGCATTTTTACCCGACTGCGGCGAAGCCAAAAGGAAGGATTATGAGTTTAGCAGTCTATGTATGTTTGTATTTACGGATGTTCCACCGTAGCGCCTACACTATTTATCTAATTTTGATAGATAAGGGGTGTCAATCGATTCATTATTATGGCCCGGGTAACATAGACTACATTTATTTTTGAATTTTGGTCCCAGGGGTAAGCAAATTAAAATAATAAAAAATAAGTAAAAAATAAGTTCAACAACTAACACAAGACTACTGAAAAGTATGAAACAAGAAAATATTCTTATCCGAGGATAGCCGTAGTCGTATCCCATCTCATATATATGAGGCCCCCCTTATAGATGTATAGCGTGCAGATGCACTTTGCCCTAGAGCTTATGATCGCTTAATACTGTTAAAAGGTAATGTTTTGTTAGGGTAGGTGGCATATGACCAAGGCTATCCTCAAATGAAAATATTTTCTTGTTTCATACTTTTCAGTAGTCGGACGTTATTTTTTGAACTTATTTTTTTTTCATAAATAGCAGTAAATATTTTAAAAAAATAGTAGAATATAACGGATTACAATTATATTAATGGTACAAATACTCAAGAAGGAATGAACAGGTTGAACTGTAGGTTGAAACAATTTAATAAAGATATTATTTTACTCGGTGTGGGCGAATGGTACGTTGTTTTTGTTAATAACAACTATAAATTCATTTTGTTTTATGAATGCTCGCTTTACAGTAAGACGATTGACTGTGTATGTAAGTTAAATATTATGTAGTAACATATGTGAAGATATATCTGTGCTTGCTTAATGCAAGTTAATTTCAATTAGTGCTATATCAAGTCGAGATGAAACCAAAACTAGCTATCAAAACATTTTTTGGGTAAGTGTTTGAGGCTGCGTGAAAATTTGTGTAACACTTTTTTTGTAATGTCTGAACACAAAATCGAAGACTTGGCTAATGGGGCCTAGCCAAGCTATTTATTTTTAACTTTGCAAACTTTTACTGGCAAATAAAATTCTTGAGGCATTTTGAAATTTTAATACCTTCAAATTTAGTATTTAATAAAAAAAATATAAAAAACTCGGGTCGCAGTGCGAAACCCCGCCGGACAACATAGTGTATTTGCTTACACTAGCAGATTGGCTTTATTATGTGAACTTAAACCTTTTGTTTTTGGACAAAATAAAAATTTGAACCCCTTAATAAATCCCTTAAAATAATATTTTTTTTCTTAATTTTAATATTACTATCAATTTACCAAATTAAGTTCACCCTTCACTAAGTAAATAATATTCTACAAGCTAATTTTTTCATAAAATTTTTAAGTTCGGTCCTGTCCGGCCGATTTTATTAAAATTTTGGTAGCACAAACTAATCATTACTAAAGGGTTAAATCTCAATTTTGAAACGACTCGGAGAAATTTTTCGGTATTTTTGGGCCCAAAAATATTTTTCAACCCCTAAATACCACCCTTAAAATAGCCTAATTTCTTGGGGACGCTTTTTAAATATGTACTTTGTACCTAAGAACGTAAGATTTGTACCTTACTTTAAGTGTCATGCTGCAGATCTTAATTTCGTAAAAACTCGGTAGGACAAAATTCTCCAGTGAAAATCTGAAATACAAAACTTCTACGTTTTCAGATATTGCGTGAAAATGTAAAAAAAGTCTAATAAGACAACTTCACTGTAAAGTTTAGGTTTTTGTTTCAAAATATATCTCGATTACCAAATTTCGAATATTATAACCTTCTAAGAAATATTTTAAAATTTTGATGAATGAGTGAGTCTCTCAATGGATTGTAATTTGTAGTTATAGTTAAATGTAACTAAATAAAAATATGTTAGGTGTGTATCGTAGGTATGTTGCAAACCTAAATGAATTCATTAATCATACATCTTTATATTTATATACAGGATGATTCAGAAATAGACGCGTAAAAAATGTGAGTGTAATAAAGTCTTAAGCTAAGTGTCCACTTGAGATAAAATCTCGAGAGAAAATCTCGAGATTGGTCTCAGGGTGTTGTCCATTTGAGATCACTTGCGGTCTCGAGATAGGTGTGAAAGACTCGACAGTGACTTTAGTCACGAGACCAAGACAATTCCGTGTCGACTTGAGAGTCAACACGCAGTCTGCTGTGTGACTTGATCGCACATAAGTACATGTGTTTATATCAAAATGGATTCGCGTCAGGCCCTAGCATTTTTAATTGCATATAAGATTGTGCAAAAACGGAAAATTAAAAAAAAGAAGTGTTGGGTAAGGAAATGGGTGGATCGTCGAATTGACTTGGGAGCCGGTTCAACTCTCGTAAATGAGTTGAAGTTGGAGGACGCACAGCAATTTAAAAATTTTATTCGGATGTCTGCAGTGAAGTTCGAATTGCTTTTAGATTTACTAAAACATCAAATTGTCAAGCAAGATACAAAATTTCGTGATGCCATTCCTGTTCATGACAGATTTCTGTACAATTTGTGGTTAACATTCCATAAATATTCCTTTTCCTCATAAAGATTTATTAATTGAAAAATTTCCTCATCTGTCCATTGTCGTACACTCATTTTAATAAATTAATTTAAACACGAAAAAAAATAATATAATTATTTTGAAAATAGTCAAAATACAGATTAAATAAATACACGCTGTTTGAGAGTGCTCTCAGCTTTTCTGAATTGGTCGGAAGACTGGAGACTAGATCTCGATTGCAGAAATGAACATGTCCATTTGCGACACGCGTTGTCTCGGCGACCAGTAACAACTTGTCTCCGAGAGTGGTCTCAGGCCCATATACATTTGTGAGTCTAGTCTTGAGACTGCTCTCGAGACTCTTTTGTCTCAAATGGACACTTACCTTAGGAGAACGCGTTATCGTGGTTAGAAATTTATTTTTTGCATACCTCACCTAAAAAAATAGCTGCTTTTCATATCTGTATAGCGTTAACCAATAGAATGGCTTGGCATCTTAATCTTGATTATAGATGCGAAAAGTTTATAGCATCTTAATGACCGACCAATAGTGTCAAGTCACTGGTTCAATTTTTACACTCGCGGTTTTGGGACAAACGTATCAAATACCGAACTAAAGTTTCTTTGTGTTAATTTTATTTAACCTTAAAATGTTTTCTGTACAATCGAAAACAACATTTCAACACGAACAATTAATAAAACGACCAAAAAATTACGCAAGTTTTGCTTACCTAGCCTTTCATTTACAGCGGCTATTTCCATCTCAAAAAGAGAGAGAGAGAGATTATCCACGTTCGGCAGTTTATGTTAGCGTCGAAAACTCAAAACGATACTTCAACACACGCCAATCACAAGTCACACTATTTATAGACGCTCGAAAACTAAGATCATTAGTATCTAAACTAAGGTTAATCATACACAATTTAACACTATTAATAAATTTTATAAGGTTTAACAATAAAAATTGCATATTCATGGGACGCGTAGCCGAAAACTGACAGCTGTTTTTAACCGACGAAAAACAAAAACGGAGGAGGTTCTCAATTCGACGCGTATATTTTTTTTTTTATTTTTTTTTTTTTTTTTTTTTTTTTTTTATTTATGTATGACCACGCATAACTTTTTACAGAGTAGTCCGATTTTGATAATTATTTTTTTGTTTGAAAGGGTATACCCCGAAGCTGGTCCCATATAAATTTGGTAAAAAAATTCCAACCCTAAGGGTAGGAAAACAGGGGATGATTGATTGTTCACTCACTGATTGTAATGTATGACCACACATAACTTTTTACAGAGTGGTCCAATTTTGATAATTATTTTTTTATTGGATAGGGTATACTTCGAGGCTCGTCTCATATAAATTTGAAAAAAAAACTCCTACCCTAAGGGTGGGAAAATAGGGGTGATTTATAGTTCACTCTCAGATTTTCATGCTGAGTTGTGTATTACAATTATAAATTATATAGCCACAAAAAATTATAAAATAAAAACTTTTTAATAAAAAAATTAAACCGCCGAAAAACTGAAAAGCAAAAAATAATAAATCTTTTTATTTAACTGAGTTCTATCTAAGTAGTTGAACGTATGTGACAGTCTAGTATATCTAAGTAATTTTGAGTCGGCGTCAAACCATCAATGTACAAAGATCACTAAAAGAAATAACCAAATCAAATTAACAATGATACGTGAAATCTCCAGCGATAAACATTAACATTCCAAACATGCACTCTCCACACGACCACTCGCAAAGACGTATGCCCTCAGTGTGCCCGTTCGGGTTGCTCTGTCGCTGACATTAACTTCGTAAACGCTCAGAGATTTCCGGCGAAAGATTGTTGACGCCGACTCAAAATTACTTAGATATACTAGACTGTCACATACGTTCAACTACTTAGATAGAACTCAGTTAAATAAAAAGATTTATTATTTTTTGCTTTTCAGTTTTTCGGCGGTTTAATTTTTTTATTAAAAAGTTTTTCTCTTGCACGTACAAGATATGCGTATACGAAGGAGTATGGTGTACAAAATAAGCGTAGAACTTGCACAAGATTTTTTTATTATTTATACCGCACTGGTACACGAAAATCTACTATCTGGTACAAACTGTGACAGAACCGATCATTTAATTATTTTGACCTAATTGAATGTCAAATTACTTTTATTATGTAACAATGCCAATTATTAAGGCCCCCATACACCTCGTTCTTTTTTGGCAGTTTTAACCGCACGGGCAAAACTGTACGGGTAAACACGAACAACGACCATATCCATACACTAGGCGTTGTTTCGTTCAGTTTTTCTGAAGTCGTTGCATCATCTGATCTGCTTTGATGGATCCTACAACGTTACAGAGTCGAACAAAACCCGTCCTTTTTAACTGTGTCGTCACACACACGGGCCGACTTGAACGCCACGTTTAAAACGGACGGTTTAAATCAAGCAGCAGCAGATATTTTTGAACGCCGGTAAGAAGGACGGTTTTTGGCCACACACCGACCGTTTTACCCGTACAGTTTTACCCGTGCCGTTAAAACTGCCAAAAAAGAACGAGGTGTATGGGGGCCTTTACACGTAGAACTGTATTCTTTCTCTCTTTATTTATATTAGATATACGTTTTAAATTTTTTTGTGTAGATCTATACTAATATTATAAAGAGGTAAACTATTCATCCGATTTAAAAAAAAATCACCAATATTTAGAACGGACCTTCAGGATGGACATAGGCCAGAGGTCGGCAACCTTTTGAGACGGAAGAGCCAAAAGTTACAGTTTACAAGAGTTCCCAGTTTTTAAAGAGCCACTAAACATTTTCGTTTTAGTATTATAGTATTTGCTTATATAAATATAATATATAAATCCGTGGACGACACGTCGCGACGGGGGCGGTGCGGGTGAGACGCGAGTGGAAATGGTTGAGAGATAGACATGGCACTAAGGCCTAGCACACATGAAGAGCGTTCAACGCGTGTTGGCCCAACGCGCGTTTACAATTTCTATACAATTGTATAGAACTGTTTATATGATAACGTGCGTTGGTGGCGCGTTGAACGCGCGTTATCATATAAACAGTTCTACGCTGGGCCAACGCGCGTTGAACGCTCTTCATGTGTGCTAGGCCTTAATCATGGATTGATTGGACGATTTTAAAGCGTTTATATAAAAAAATAATATTTTTTGCGTATGGAACTGGAGAGCCGCAACTTTACATAAAAAGAGCCGCACTGACACTGACAGGCTATAATAGAGCCAAGTTTGCAACGTACGTCGACGAACAAACTTTGGCAATCTACAAATTATTATTATTAACAAATTATAATTATTAACACAATAATATCAATTTATTATAAAGTATTTTATTAAGTAATTTCGAGTGAACCTCATGCTTCTTCTGTTTTAGTATTCGCTAATTATAATTAAATCTGCAGCTTATATTAAAACCTTTGCGCAATAATTATCCCGCGTATTTTCGTTGATTTTTAATAACGTGAATATGAGTATGATAGAAAGCAAGATGCCCACGTAATATGAAAACACCAGCCACACAAAGTTTATTTTTGTGCGAATGTGCGATGTATAATTGCAGATATATTTACATTGTGCAAACTCTATAAGACCCCCTTTTTCGTCGATTTACGTGGTGACATTATAAAATTTATTTCCAGATTATGCCTATTAAACAACTGTAATTAATTCAGAACAGAGAACAGAAACGACAATGTGAGCTACTAATATAGATCAAGTTACGCAGATGAAAAAAAAATGTGTTGGTTTAAAAATACAGACAAAAACTGTAAAGATTCAACTATATAAAATATTTTTAACAAAAAAATTGAACCGACTTCACACTAAAAAGTAAAAAATAATTGCGTATTGAAATGTTTTGGAGTCGGTGTAGTTCTCGGAATAGATTTCATTTTGGCTGACACCGACTCCAAAACATTTCAATACGCAATTATTTTTTACTTTTTAGTGTGAAGTCGGTTCAATTTTTTTGTTAAAAATATTTTATTTTTCTCTGTTTAGTGTTAATCTAACACTAAAAATCGGTGAACATACATAAAAAACATTATGCGCTTCTTTGAAATTTGAGAGTTTCCCTCGATTTCTCCGGTTTCCACCATCAGATCCTGACTTGGTTCCGATGGGACCACCTCTGAGGTGCACTCTTTCGAATAAAAAAAAAATTGAAAATCGGTTCATAATTGACGGAGAAATCGGTGAACATACATAAAAAAAAATATATATACAGACGAACACAGAACCTCCTCCTTTTTGTTGAAGTCGGTTAAAAATTGTTTTGGTCGCGTCAAAATCCATTTACTTTGGCAAAGTTACAGCAATTGCACGGTTTTATGTTGTCTGATTGCCTTAAAATTTTGCGCATAATGTAGTAATTTTAGGAATAATTTCAAAATCTCAACTTTCATTACAAACATCCTGAATTAGTGACAGGATGTTTGTAATGAAAGTTGAGATTTTGAAATTATTCCTAAAATGTCTACATTATGCACAAAATTTTAAGGCAATCAGACAACATTAACCCGTGTAATTGCTGTAACTTTGCCAAAAGTAAATCGATTTTGACGCAACCTAAAACAATTTTAAAGTTGACTATTTTCAGTTTTTGATCCATCCATTCAAATTTATTTAACATTTCCCACTACTCCGCGATAGATTAAAGAAAACCAAAAAAAACCTTTATTTTTAGCTACAACTTTTAACTATAAATTATTGTAGAATGGTTATATTATTTCGATTCAGATACCCGAAATTCGAAAAGAAAATGAAATCACAGAGGTATATCGTAAAATAATACCCCATCAAAAACATAAATGTGAAAAAGGGAGCCAAATTCAATATTCAACACAAAAAGAATTGAGATCTTAAAAGGTGCTAAGTTTTCACTTGGCAAGTTTTCGTGTTTTATATTATGATTTATATACCTACCTAAACTTAATGCTTATATGTGTGAAAACTTGCCAAGTGAAAACTTGGCACCTTTTAAGATCTCAATTCTTTATGTGTTGAATATTGAACTTGGCTCCCTTTTTCACATGATATGTTTTTGATGGGATAATATTACTTTTTGAAAAGAAATTATTATTGTTTGTCATTCAAAAATAATTTGTAAAATTAATCTTTTTTCCTATATCTATAGTTTTTTTTTCGAAAGGCGCTAGGTGTTAATAAAAATCGGTTGCTTGGAAAATATTTCAAATCTTAATAATTCATTGTTTTCTAATTTTTCCCTTTGTATACACACAATTACCTAGCTAGACGCCAAATTTCAACTTTCTATGGTCATCTGAAAGTGGGTTAGGTTTTCGATCTATATGTCAGTTAGTCAGTGATAATCTCAATAACCGTTTGCGCTCTATTTATGAAATTTGGGGTACTACTAAGGGATTTTAATAAATAAACCAAATTTCATGTGTTTATGTTAAATAGATATTGAGTCAATAAGGGGTCAAAAGTGGCTCCAAATGGTTCGTGTAATATAACACACGGCTAATGCTTCCTTTTTAGGCGCAACCCAAGCAATAGCTGGTTCTTTGTTGAACTTGGCTTGACACGCTGCCGGGTGTCTAGATATCTTCACAAGATTACTTCAGTTGTATTTTTTGAGAACCTATCCCAATTTCAAACGGAATATTACCATGCCGCCATGATGTTCGTATACGAGACACTTGCAAGTTGCATCTCCAAAGAAGTAACATTTATATCTGTCTGTCGGAATGCGTGTCACTTGATTTCTTTTTCCTCCCACGATTTATTACAATATCCTAACAAGAAATGTACACAACTATGTACCTATTAGGGATGAGATTATTAGCTACTTTCAAGTAACAGGTACTTTGGCGACTGCGACTTTCAAATACCTGTGATTTTTAACTGCGACCCGTGATCGCTGGTAACCTATGCGCATGCAGTGCAGATAAATATAAGCGACCGGCGTTCGCCGATCACTTGAATGACTATGCACGTGCAGAGCAGAGATATTAATATATTGATTTCAGCGAACAGTGATCACAGGTAAAATATCGTTCGGTGCTAAAACAGCCCATGCACAATATTATTATGTATTAGTATAACATTACACCTAAAAAATGCTTGTAATGATGCATTATTGAAAGGTACGACTAAGTTATAAGTATATAAAGTATACATATTTTACATTAGTGATCACATTTCTTTATTAAAATGGGTAATACATTTAGTTAAAAAAAATTTCCTCGTAAGTTTTATAAATTATACTGGGTCCCTTTCAGTAACAGGTAGCTACTCTGAAGTCACTGCAGTGAACCGTGAAATCCAAATATTAGCGACTAAGTAACAGGTAGTGAAATATCACTCATCTCTAGTACCTATAGATATACTGGGCGTTTCTAAAATATTTTCATGTGTTTGACGTTTTATAACTTTAAAACAATGACATGTAGAAATGCAAAGTTTTTAGTATGCATTTTTGCCAGAACTTATTCTATACTCGCTTTGAAAGTTTGCTACTCTAGAACAAGACCATAATGAAGCTTTCATTTAAACAATAACAGATGTGATAACTATTTCCAATTTTGTTCAAATTGTAACGGGTCTAATTAGACACGTACATTTTAAAATTATTTTATCATAAATCATAATTTATTAGACTCAGTACACCCCTGTTTTAGTATCAATTGAGTAACTTTATCATTAATTATACAATCAACTTCAAAGATATTTTTAAACTATTTTTAAAAATTCTAAATTCAAAAATGCATTCTGGTTTTAGCTTTTAAAGAGTAAAGTTGGCTCGGAGTTTAAATCTACTTATTCATTTACAATTTCTTAATTATCATAAAATATCCGTCGTCGACACGCGCTTTAAATCAGTTTTAAAATAAGTCAGTAAGAACTGGGTGAACTGAGGCTAATAAACCTATTTAATTATTAGATTAAATGTAACGACATAATTCAATCAATTATAAAATAAGAAATCATAATTACTGTTAAAAATATATTTAGTATAATACGTAAATACACGAGTTCAGTTTAAATAAACTTCTATAAAATAATTTAACCTGCACCTTCCTTCCACTGCAAAAGGGTCAGGTTATAAAATGTTTATCAATATTTTCAAATTAAAGAATTTAAGAGTATTCGTCCCTGCAAACACCCCCTGCACCCTTCATCTCAAATCTTTTCCCCTCGCCTAAAAACGGTTCGCGCTCTCCCGACGCTATTTTTAAAGGTAGAGGGTTCTGGTAAACGCCAAATGAAAGACAAAGAATCAGACTACAGATCCTTCAGGCGAATTTTTTGAAAAACAGTTTCGCCTACGTGTGAAATATTACGTAACTTATTATTTTTTTCAAAAGGTTGTAAGTTTTTTCAGGAATTTTTTTTCAAAAAATTCGCCTGAAGGATCTGTAGTCTGATTCTTTGTCTTTCATTTGGCGTTTACTAGAACCCCCTAGCTTTAAAAATAGCGTCGGGAGAGCGCGAACCGTTTTTAGGCGAGGGGAAAAGATTTGTGATGAAGGGTGCAGGGGGTGTTTGCAGGGACGAATACTCTTAAGTAAAACTGAATCTGAATTTGAGTAAAAGTATTTCAAATACCTACTATGTTTAAAATACTTTTTAATGAAACTATGTGTTTATGAATAATTAAAATACATGTTTTTATGAATTGTACTTATAATATTATTTGTGTACAAGCATGTATAATACGCGCCACGAATCTAAAAGTCTCGGAAGTTAGATGCGAATGCGGGCTTGCGCTTGTAGTCTGTTGAAAAACTATAAACTCGCAACTCAACAAAACTAATATAACAATAACAACTTGACAATAGCATACTCGACTGTACATTAAAGCAGGAAAGCGACAAGTGACAAAGGCAACGAGCGATCACGGCCAATCACCGACGAGCGCACGTTCCGTGCAGGTAGCTGGGAGATGGTGGGAGTCTTAACGGCTCTAAAATGTGCCTTTGCGCCGCTGTTTGTGACTAACTTCCAACCCTTTTATATCCGTAGCGCGTATTATAAAGCGCAGCTGTTTTATAGGGTGTACTGCAAAAAATATTTATTAGGTAATTCGAAACATTTGTTTACACAACTTGGCAATGCCAGTACCAAGCATTGCCAAGTTAGCTAGGAAAAATTAAATAATTAATTATGAAAAGTAATAATGCAACGCTAGAATTAGTACAAATTAATACAAAAAAATGTATAAAGAACATTCAGTACAACGCAGATGTCGGCAAACTATGACCCGCGGGCCACCAAGTCATTGATATGACAATTATTAATGGAAATATATTTTACGAAACGGTGGTCACAAGCGAAACATGAGTAAAACTTCATTTTAAATTGTTCTTCAAGCAAACTATCCCTCAATGATTAATATTTTATAATACCTATATACACTAAATATGAACAATATAATTATAGATAGATAGATTGTGAATTATAGACGCTCAACAGCTGAGATCATCAGCGGCTATTATATAATTATACATAAAACACAAACACTTTGAGAAAATATAAAAAATTATTTTTTTTTTTTAAATTTTAAAAAGAGCGAATCGGCTTCTATGGCCATTATCGCTGAAATTTTGTTTTTCTATGTTTTGACATTAATATTCACTAATGGACCATCTTCTTAATTTTTGATCCAAAGCCAAAGAAGGTTATGACGTCTAGAGTACTTATTTCGGTTCATTAATAATAGTACGAGATCCCGATCTTCACCCATCGAGTTTTCTAATGAAATTTGATAATAGGTATAATGTTTATGATTTGGTTGCCATTCAATTTCTTGGCACAGCTATTTTTAATAAACAATTAAAGTTGTCAATTTTATTTCTGAAATGTAGTTATCGAGTTTTCAGATAAAATCACGAAAGTAAAAAATGTAGATAATTTTATTACGAACATAATATTATACGTACCTATAGGTAAGCATGGCGATGAATAACGAATATCATAATATTTAATACTAAATAAATACACTAAAATTAATAACTTTAATTTTTTATTAAAAATAGCTGTGCCAAGAAATTGAATGGCAATCAAATCAATTTTCTTTATTATTACATTATATTATCAAATTCCGAATTTCATTAGAAAACTCGATGGGTGACGATCGAGCCTAATCGGGATCTTATATCATAAGTCTTTTAAGCTAAATATCTATTTTAAACTTGCAAATAAAAAAAAGAATGAAATTGTTTTATTATTTCGTGAATGGTAGATCCGCGAATCTATGACAAACAGTTGGTCTGAAGGCACAGTCTCAACTCCACTATCATTCTGGTTGACTGGAAGCGTACAATTAGATTGTACCTGAAAGATGCCGATTCTTTCTTGCTACTGTATTCAAGATGTGCCAAGATCAGTGGTGTCCGCAGATAACTACATGTGTGATTAATGATTTCCTGGCGTGTTCATGTTTCATGATTCATGAACTTAAAAACCGTACATATATGCTAACACAAAGTATCGGTTACTTTTGCTTTGATATACCACAGTATGTTGCACATACCGCTAAACTAGCGGTATGTGCTTTATTATCGCTTTGCGCGTCAGAGCTGACTTTCGTTCACATAAGAAGTTGTATCTAAGTTAATTTCGCTAGAAATCCATTCAAATTGAAGCTTTTTGAAAAGAGGAGATTCTGATCTATAAAACAGAACCATTTTTAAATCCATTCGAGTTCATAAATACTACTAAAATTGTAATTGAAAATCACGAACAGCAGTCGTCGGTTGGTCTGTACGTATGTACGTACGTATGTACGTACGTATGTACGTACGTATGTACGTCACGACTCTACAGATCGCAATTTTGGTCAGATTGCCTTGGGTTATATTTTATTCACTTTATTTACTATCAGACCAGAACCCTATTTAAATTCACTAAAATGTGTTCAGTAGTTTAATTTTTATAAACAGTTTTATTTTATTATTTTTTGACAGTCAATAGTTTGAAAAAACAATATAATAATTACTGTGTAAATGTCCATAAAACAAGTGCTACACTTGTATACCGTAATAACAGTAGAATGCTTAGCAAGTTTCGTAACGTAATGGGTATGTCATCAGACCCACAACAGTAAGGTCCTGGGTTCGATTCCTTCCGAAATAATTGGATTTTTATTTTTTTTTTTCTATTCCATTTTATTCCACTTGATATTAATTATATATTATATTATGTATACCTACATAGTTCTTATTTTTTTTTTTCAAATTTAAAAAAATATTTTTTTAATTTTGAATTATTTATTTCTTTAAATTTTTTAAAAATATCTTTTCAATTTTGTTTTTTTTATCATACCTACAGTGGAAAACTTGCGGGATGTGCACTTTTGGTTTTGCCAACTATTTTTATTTATAGTCAAACAATTCTAGATAGTCCAGTCACTTTAGGGTTTCACCTCGGAATGAAACGGAATAAGCTGAATATTTGTATAAAGCTATATTTTGACATTCTAAATGTTGTCTCATAAGGTCACGTGTGAGCGTCCTTAGATTTTCAAAGTTGAGAAAATCACTTTTTTGCAAATATCTCGCTTCCTTTGCCTCAAATCGAATTTGTATTTATTATAAAAGTTGTAGAGTATAAAATTCTCTACAAATTTTGTCTTTAATAATTTTTTATACGTTTAACCGTTTTTGAGATAGAACGCTCAGGCACACAAGCCATAGCTCAGGGTCAATCGCGATCCATAGTACGGTTTCTTAACTTAATCATTCATTAAATATTAGTTGATCAGCTATGTAATATATTTATAAATATTACTTATAAATCAAATAGTCATTTAATATTACTTACCTTTTTCATATAAATAATGCAGTAATTAAGCTAATTATTTTAAGTAGGAAAGAAATTAAGAAAATAATTTAAAACGGTTAAACGTATAAAAAAAATTTTAAGACGAAATTTGTAGAGAATTTTATACTGTACAACTTTTATAATAAATACAAATACCATTTGAGGCAAACGTCAAACGAAGCGAGATAATGGCAAAAAATTGATTTTCGCGACCTTTGACCTTGAATATTTAAGGATATTCACACGTGAGCTTGTGAGACTTTTGAGACAGCATTTAGAATGCACAAATAAAGGTTTAGATATACAAAAATTCAGCTTATTCCGTTTCATTCCGAGGTTGTCCCCTTTTTTAAGCTTATTTGACTGAACTAAGATGTGTTTGGCAATAAAGCAAAATCTCTGAAATGGAATTTTTAGTAATTTTAAAGGTTTAATATCAAAATGCTAAAAACGGAAACCTTATGATCAGAGTCCGTTGTTCATCTGTCTGTCTAGTTGATAGACTTGCAACTTCCAAACGATTAGTCGCACGAAGTAAAAAGCCAGAATGAGTGCAGAAGTTCCATAGATATTCCAGGGTTTTTTTATCAAAAATAATTATATAAAATTTACATAATTAAGGGCTACGCCCACTTACCATTAAAAATGAGCTGTGACGGTTAGAGAATGCTTCTTTTACATTACGTTTATTCAAAAAGCGATAAAATTATTAAATTAATTTTTTTATTTATTTATAAGGAATATAAAAAATTGCCATTAGCAAAAAATTAATAAAGTAGGGTCTCACTCATTCGGTACTATTAAAAACTAGGGTGTGCCGAATTATTGGAATGTTCGGATTATTGGATTGTATAGAAACATTAATATTATGTAGGGAGAGCTGAGAGAGGCGTGAGCAGAGGGTTCCGGATTATTGGACGTACCGGACTTCTGAAGTGCCGGATTAGTGAGATTGTATATGCTAATTTAGGATTTGAATCTGAGAAGTTTGACATATCTACGGCTATCGGCTGTCTTTCGCTGGCGACCTTAAAACAGATATACAAAATTCACCCCTTTACATGACGTATATATGTGTGTGCTATGTTTCTATGGTCGTTTTTTTGTCCAAGCTATGATCTGCACATTAGGTGTATCATCGTTTTTTGGAAGTCACTGCCAGTTCCGAGGTTTGCGTTAAGAAACATAACTTCAATATTACATAACCTTCATGTACACACTTTTAAATCTATTGTGATTGTCTGGATGTCAATTATCAGCAAAATCACCCTCAGAGCTACTTGCTTGTAAGAAGAAGACATACTCCACTGTTCTTCTGTGTCCATAAATCAATAAGATGAAGTCCACTTACTTCCGTATTCTTAAAAACATTTGCGTACTTTTAACACCGTCATTTTTATGTCATATCTGGTAGAGTTATAAAAATAAGCAGCGTAAGGTAATTATTTACTGTGGATATTGTTTCTTGACCAATCAACAATGCGCAAAAAAAAAAAACAAACTTATTCATCAAAACTGACATTTTGTAATAACATGCTTCCTTTGTGTACAAATTATGCCGCAATGCTGCTGGAGTCCGCATCACTTAAGGTCGTTGTACACGAGACTGGTTTTGCCGCAAAGACTTGTGCTAGCTGGCGCGCTGGCTACTAGGATGGAAATGACGTCACTGCAGGCTCGCATGCGAGATTACAAGATAGATTTCAAAATTACAATCATACAGCCGGTGCCATCAAAGAGACGATGGTTTCAGCACTATAATAGAAACAGAAAAAGTATAATTCAAATAATTAGAATGCGATTAGGCCATGCTACTTACCCCTCACACCTGTTTCGTATTGGTGTTCGGGAAAGTCCGGTTTGCGAATGCGATAATCGCTCGATTGGTGATCGTAATCACATTTTCTTTGCGTGTAAAAAAAATAATTGCGACGAACTGCATAAGCATCTAATCGGAAAAGTTTCAGCATTTGCTATGTTCTACAATCGGGGTGCTTTGAAATTTATGATTTGCTTAATGAATTTTGTGCTCTCAATAATTTGTCTGTGTAAGCGTATGAGCTTGCAATAGGAATAGGAGTTAGTGCTGGTACATGAGGCTATGCCTCTTAAGCCACTGGTGTTGGTATTAAAAAAAAATTACAATCGGGGCTACTTTTCGAGCTAGTTTATCTACTTGTTTTGAACAAGAACCAATCAGGAAACAGTATCTTGTCACGTGGGCAACATGGACAAACGCTCACAAACAAACAAAGCGTCATACTGTGTGTTCTGTTCAGAGACAATAAACGTCAACTTTTGTTCACATTAGAACTATCACTGCGCGCGCACCAAACCCATCTACAAAGCAAGCTTCAATAGACGCCTCGTGTGAAGTGAATAGATAACAGCCATCACGAAACCCAGCACGCTTGAAACCGAGCAGCCTCGTATGCGGCCTTTATTCCTACTGCACCCACATTAGCCATACATGATTCTTTTGTTTAGTGGAATGATGTTATCGGACCGGTTAAATATTAATGCGATGGAAAAGCGCGACTAAGCAGGTACCTTCCTACGGATGTGCCATCATCTAACATGTCTGAGGAGTACAGGAATAGTTATTTCTTTATGCAGATTTGCGCTCTGGTTCTCATGTTAATAATAATTTTAATCTGTACGCGCTGCAGTCTCAAAGGAATTGATAGAATTATAGCGTCTGCTAATAACCAACTGCTGCTTAATGCAACTGTAACCATGTCGTGTACTTAACATATCGTACTTATATACCTACTCACTAGTGATGTGTCCACATGACTCTTTATTGGGTGCTGGCTCCGTGCGCTCCGCTCACTAAAAAGTGTCGCTCAGAGGGAGTCGTTCAAAGGAGCGACACTAGACAGTACTAGTGAAGTACCGGATCGTTAAAAATGTATATCCGCGGATACGGATTGTGACTTTCTTAGAGTACGCGGCGGAAAATATTGTACATCGATCTTTGGAAAGAAACTATATGTTATGGGAAAAAGTTATTGACCTCTTCAAGAGTTAACTCTCATAACAGATTGTCTCTTTCCAAAGATCGATGTGCAATATCTCATTATAAAGATAGTTTTTTAGTACCTTTGAGTTATGTACTAATTGGTATGGTACTCACTACGATAAATGTTTACAATATAAAGGTGTCAAATACGATTTTAAAAAATAAAAAATAATCTGAATGGAATTTAACAGTTTTTCATTATTACCTAATCACCTATATAATACTTATATAAAATTTCATCTATGAATTGAAAATTAATAAGGTAAAAGATTCGTAAAAGATCTGCCAAAAACTAACGGATACGGATACGCATCTTCTTCTCCCTCGGATAACCGCGCGGATACGGATATCCGGCACATCACTAGACAGTACGCACCACACAAGAGTGCAGACTGCAGAGGTGTGAACTGTCATCATGCATGCTCAGGAGTCACTTAGCATTGCACAGCAAAATACACACACTCAGCTCTGAGTTCATTTTCATATGATTCTGATCTTATATTATTCGCATTTCGGATAAATTATAAAGTATAATAAAATCTTAACAATAATAATGTTTATTGTTACAAAATTATATCTTTGTCAACGACGTCAATGTGAATGGTTTAAGTCATTCAAGATTAAAGGACTCAGCAAAGATAACTCCGTACGTGCAAAGTTCACTAGTGTCTCTGCGCCCTGTGCTGCGTGCGCTCTGCAAATGTGCGAATGCAACAGTACAGAATAGCTCAGCACAGAGCAATGGCGCTCGGAGTGAGTCATTCAAATTCGCTCCGTGGAGGGAGTCGTTCATTATGAACGACTCGCTCAGGAGCGACACATCACTACTACTCACACTAAACCGGTGTGTGATCGCGCATTCACAAAGAATTAATGTTGATGCACTCAGAAAAAAACATGAAATATTGTTTCGAATCATGCGCCATACTTCGTTCAAACATGTACGTTTATTGCACATACCGCTACACTAGCGGTATGTGCTCTATTATCGCTTTGCGCGTCAGAGCTGAGTTTCGTTCATACAAGATGTTATATCTAGGTTAATTCGCACGAAATCCATTCAAATTGTAGCTTTTTGAAAAGGAGAGATTCTGTTCTATAAAACGGAACCATGTTTAGATTGATACAAGTTCATAATGAGTCCTAAAATTGTATTTAAAAATCTTAAACGGCAGTTGTCGGTTGGTATGTACGTACGTACATACGTCCGAGCTCTACAAATCGCTGGTTGGATCGCCTCGGTTTATATTTTATTCACTATGTTTACTTTCAGACCAGAACCCTATTTAAGTTCATTGAAATGTGTTCAGTAGTTTAATTTTTATAAACTGTTTTATTTTATTATTTTTGACAGTTAATTGTTTAAAAAAAATAATTTAGGCCAGTAAAATAAAGATGATTTGACCCTAAACATTTCCACCAAATCGCAAAAGGGTGCTTTAGAGGGAACATTTATATAAGTATGAATCATACTTATATAAATGTTCCCTCTAATGTTCCCTTTTGCGATTTGGTGGAAATGTTTAGGGTCAAATCATCTTTATTTTACTGGCCTAAATTATTTTTTTTAAACAATTAACTGTCAAAAATAATAAATTTTGATAGATTGTGTATCATACTGTATGATACACAATCTATCAAAATTGCACCTTAGTGCGATGGCTATAACTTTAAAAAAAAAACTGTGTTTTATCAGTTTTTTGCTTCTATCTTGTTAAAATTCAATGTTGCAACCATGGAACTTATAATTTTCCAACTAGTGGAAACTTAGTTCGTCATTTTACTGGCCTAAATTACTATAGTAAATTATGATATTACAGTTAAGAAAAAAAATATTATTTTAAGGAATGTATCAAGGGGTTAAATTATTTATTTTTTCCAAAAACAAACTTAAGTTCAAGCCACACTGCCTTTATTGGCAAATACACTAAATTGTCGGCAAGGTTTGGCACCGCGATCCGAGTTTTTTTTTTTTAATTGGCGGCGATAAATAATTGGAATTTACCTTACATTTACGACCGCCCTGGCGGGCAGCGGCGTTCTACTGTGCTGTCAAACAGTTATGTTATGATATACGACACAGCTATACGTAACAGCGATTGTAATAATTGTGAATCATGGAGTGAAATCTGAATGGGCTTCTATATTAGCTTGTTAACATGTTTATGTGGTATTAAAGATTGAGTACACTGGCGTGTACACGGCTTGCATCTACTTTAAATAATTTTGTAAGAAAAAATAATTATAAAACCATTCAATGAATTTTTAGATTTACAAGAATCCAATGGAAAAAAATAAGTTCAAAGACTAAAACCCGACTGCTGAAAAGTGTAAAACAAGAAAATATTTTCATCTGAAGATAGCCGTGGTCATATGCCACCTACCCTAACAAAGCATTACATTTTAACAGTAGTAAGCGATCGTAAGATCTAGGGCAAAGTGTATCACGCTATACATCTAGAGGGGCCTCATATATATGAGATGGCATACGACCGCGGCTATTCTCAATTGAGAATATTTTCTTGTTTCATACTTTTCGGTAGTCGGGTTTTAGTTTTTGAATTTATTTTTTATTTTAGTTATTTTTTTTGAACTTATTTCTTATTTGTTTTCAATTTTCTCCCCTCTGGTACAAAAATTCAAAAACAAATGTAGCCTATGTTACCCGGGCCATAATAACGAATCGATTGACACCTTATTTATCAAAATCGGATGAATAGTTTAGGCGCTACGGTAGAAAATCCGTAAATACAAACATACATAGACTGCTTAACGCATAACCCTTCCTTTTGGCTTCGCCGCAGTCGGGTAAAAATAACCGTGGCCAGAAGATAGACCCACTTATCTCGAAGTTTCGGCAATTTTTCTACAAAAAAAATCTTTAACCCCCAGTCGCTTTCCAAATGCAGAATTATACACCGTCGACGTTCGAGTCTTAAATTATATTCAAAATCTACAATAATCGGTTGACAAGGCGCTGTTCGCTATTATGTCTTGATGCTTTTGATCGGCAGTGCTGTATCTTTATTGAAGAGAAAAATGAAAAACTCCAGTAATGCCATTTTACAGTGCGTAAGACATAAACGTTCTTTTAATGCTTAAATAAAATTTGATGAACCGAAGCATAATGGATTAATTCCAGTTTTCCTTTTAGATTTTTTCAGTTTTATCTTCTCAAATCATCAACACAGTAAATAGAAAATATTCGGATCATGTTTCAGTAATAATAACTTATACTTGCTGAGTTTAATAATTATTTGATGGAACTGAATTTTGGTAGTGTAACCCAAAATTCGAATTCCCAACCATTGGTATATAAAATGACAAATTAGTTGGTTTGCTGTTGATCTTTGATCAGATCAATTCAAATTTAATGTAGCTTCAAGATAAAGGTTATGATATTATTAAGTATACCTATTCACAAAACTAAATGTTGTTAATAATATTTTTCTATAGGTTATACAAGTAAATTTGACATATTATGGGATTTTTAAGATGTAAGATCAATAGTTAATACAAAAAAAAAATTGATACAGCAATGACTTTGCAGTAAATCAAAGATTTGAATAAATATAGATGAATAGAAATCCGAAACTACAATACTTTAGATTCATGAGTTATGGTTTTATTTCTTAGTTCTTTTAGTTCGTTTTTATAGCGGAAATATAAAATATTACAAAGGTTTTACAGAGACCATTATTTCATCACGTAAAAGGAAATCCCTTGGTAGTCAGTGAAGAGTTATTACTTAGAAGTTGTTGATTTAAATGGCAATAAAATTTTCTATGATTTTTTACTATTTCATAGCAACAATTTATATAGAATTCATCATTGTAATTTGAAGTTATAATATTATTCTAATTAGATATTATATATAGGTATATACTATTTATCTGCATGAAAAGCAAGCTATTTTTGTGATTGGAAAAACTTTTTTAATAAATATGTCAATCATCCTCAACAAACAAAATGAAACTAAAAATTTTTTTTACGTTCAAATAATAAAAAAACTCTGTTCTAAGATTTTAATAAGTAGATTCTTTTAATTATGAAAGTTGGGATAACAGTGAATTAGTAGACATGAATATTAATAACATTTTAATATTTAAATATCAACAAATATAAAGATTATGCCCCATTTATTTATCCAATATATATATATTAATATAAATTATTATATACAGATGTGAGCTAAATTCATTTTTTTGAGATAAGTATATGCAGTGATTTTTTTTGTAAAAAAATGCATTTCTTATTATAAATTAAATACGAAATATTTCAAAATGCACTAATCTGTTGGCAGTGTAATTTTATGAATCGATCATTGTCAAATCAATTTTTTGACAATGCTTTCTGCAACCCAACACTAAAGTTTCGAACAGGTTAAGAACTAGCTTCAGTAAAAGAACACAGATGATACTAAAGAAAGGTGGCTGTAGTCACAGAGCAACGAAAGCAATCACCATTTGTGCATTATTTAAGACGCCCTTAGACTTTCGGATGGGTCAAATTCAGCGCGTAATAGATGTATTACGTGCTTATTCAATATTGATGTTCTCTTGCAGTAAAAGTAGGGCTAACACTGAGCCCTAACCTAGCCACGTTACACACACACTCCGTTTAAGTAAACTTTTTATATAGTTTCACGTCCGTTGAAAATAAAATAAAGATAAATGTCTCAAATTATGACATATGCTATTATAATCAATTTTAAATACACACCAGCCAGTAAAACGAATGATTCTGGAGATTTTGAATCAAAAAAGTTTGTTTGTTTCTGAAGTGAAAATTGCATAAATGATTAAAATTTCAAAAAAAATTCCAGGCTCCAGCCAATTAGGCGACAGGACCATTCCAACTTCAAAATGTTGACATTTGATATATAGTATAATAAAGAAAAGAAAATTTTTGATACGGCGTGAGTTGACGCGAGTAATGGCTAGTATTCAATATGATATTTGCTATTCGTTGCCATGGTTACCTACATAATATCTTCCACGAACGAAATAGGAGATATAGTTTAGTCAATGAGTGCTCATAAGGGGCATCTAGATGGAAAAGTCGAAAGCAGAACATTTGACTTAGGAACTTTGTTTGGACTAGTTAGGAGATAAACATACTAAAAGTCCTTGCCCCTCTGAGGTACGCCCGAAGGGGGGGAGCACAAAGAAGGTCCCGTTTTTTGGTTTTTTGCTTTCATCTCGAAAACGGTACGTCGTACGAAATTTTGTTGTAATACATAATGAAAGCTGATAAAATTCTCTACAACTTTAGCTTTCACACTTTTTATCTATCTCCAATCTTTGCCTAGCTATGAGCTCCGAAAAATGGTCGAAAAATGATCGATTTTCAAAAATGTGTTAAATTCTCTGTAGCACATTGTAACAACACGAATTTGTCAAAATCATTTCGTATCGCTCATCCAAACTATTAAAAACACCCACACACTATTAAAAAATAACATAAGCTTTAACCTATTGAAGGCCCTGGGCAGATTAGGATTATGGGGCCCCTATGACCTTAACAGAGCACTATTTTGTTAGAATAGACAAAGAAAATAGATAAACTAGGTTCTAGATTCTAAGTCGAGGAATGTGATATAAAATGCATATATTTAAAAGGATCACGTTCCCAATTTTAACATGAAGGACACAAAAAAAATAAGTATATGAAAAATAGTTCACTGATGATTTTTGTTTAAAACAGTTTAGGTACTTAGTATACCATTAAACTAGGGGGTTCCTATCGATCGCGGGTCCCTGGGCACGTGCCAGAGTGCCCAGTGGGAAAGAGGGCCCTGTGTGGAGGTACTCCCAGCTTATGTTATTTTTTAATAGTGTGTGGGTGTTTTTAATAGTGTGGATGAGCGATACGAAATTATTTTGACAAATTCGTATTGTTACAATGTGCTACAGAGAATTTAACACATTTTTGAAAATCGACCATTTTTCGGAGCTCATAGCTAAGCAAAGATTGGAGATAGATAAAAAGTGTGAAAGCTAAAGTTGTAGAGAATTTTATCAGCTTTCATTATGTATTCCAACAAAATTTCGTACGACGTACCGTTTTCGAGATGAAAGCAAAATACCAAAAAACGGGACCTTCTTTGTGCTCCCCCCCTTCGGGCGTACCTCGGAGGGGTAAGGACTTTTAGTATGTTTATCTCCTAACTAGTCCAAACAAAGTTCCTAAGTCAAATGTTCTGCTTTCGACTTTTCCATCTAGAATTATTCGTTGTCTAAGCTAATAGGTTCCTATGCTTGCTGTGTTTTGAGGTGGACCGTTTTCTGGGCGCACACGTGATGGTGCTGTTATCACTACCTGGGAAAACTTCGATTCTTTCCACCTGTTTTCACCATAGTTACCAAAGATGGTTCACTTCACATCAGTCACTACACACATGTAAGCTATGAACGTGTGTGCGTTACACAGTAGCTGACGTCATATTGGTTCATACGACAGACATCGGTCCACCGTTACGCTCGAGCTGGGTGTCCTGGTTACAGAGTTCGTGGTGTCACGTTATGTAAAAATTAATAAAAGCATGCTTAACTAGTTTATTTCTGACAGATCTACAAAACAAAAGAACAGCTGATTTTTTTATGTTCAAAATATTTCCCAAACTATAAACTTTAGAAAAATGTTTTTTAACAAAAGTTTTTTAATAAGATAAACAGAATAATGGAGCGTTATAAGAGTATACCATTTTTACATAAAAAACACCGTTATAGCATATATCTCTTCTGCGGAAGCGCCGATTTTCCCTAAAAACAATAGGGCTCTTCATATTTGCATACCAAACATCGTCCCAAAATTTGTTTTCAATCCGTTCTACCTTTATCGTGTTCACAGACTAACAGACGCACAGAGTTGTTCCAAAAATAGGTTTTTTGGATTCGGGGGACCTTAAAACTAAAAGGTATTGTAAAATTTTGAAAAGTGATTTTTGTCCTAAGTTAGTACCACTCCCTACTTGTGGGTTGGAATGGTAATAAAAATCTTGTGACAACAATAAACGGAAATCTATAGCAGCGTTTTACTCTAATTATATTTTGATTGGGTGTATTACATAGTAATGAAGTTGATAACCACCAAAAGCAAAATTTAGCTATTTTGTCCTTGCATTTCAGTAGCGGCGCAAAATGAAAATTATAACAAAAAACGACGTCATATATTAAATTTTAAAATATAATGGTTTTAGACAAATTGGCCAAGTCTAAGGTGCCATGCCAAGTTTTTTTTTTACCTATGTTACACCAATAAATTTACCTGCAGATTATTACGCGGATTAATATTTCTGCCAATACACACGTCCTTAGGCTTTATTGAAGGAATTATAAAATACAAATTATAGAAACTCACGTTGTAACATATCGTATATGTATTGAATAATTAACTAATTGAAAATGTATTGTGATGATTATAATGTTAATAAAAACTTTATGTTTTTTAGCAAATTTTACATTTTTGGAAATACTTCAATATCAATTTATATAACACTGCATCTTCCAAGTACGCTAAGAATACGCTACTCTAATATTTACACGTTGATTAAAACTTAAGTTTTCAACAGTTCTAAAAAATTTAATGTGATTAAGAATTTTTCCAATTTCAACTCTTAAATATTCAAGTTCTTTGGCACAAAAGTGCACTAGCTAATTAAAATTTTAAAGTGTCAGAAATATAATAATATCCTAAAATAGTTTCTAAAAATTATACTAGTTTCCAGTATATTGCTTTTGTATCTAAAAGGCAAAAAGCGACGGTCGAATGATATGAAACACTGAATCATTGAGTCATTGATACGTAATTCCTAACCCGAATGGCAAAATAAAGCTTACTAAGGTGCAAATACTATTATTTTGTATTATTGGTCTTTTATGAAAAAAAATCCAGCCAATTGGGCGACGGGACAATTCCAAGTTCAAAAATGTTGACATTTGATTATAATAAAGGAAATAAAATTTCTGATATCGTGTGAGGTGACGCGGGTAATGGCTAGTATTCAATATGATATTTGCTATTCGTTGCCATGGTTACCTACATAATATGTTCCACGTCATGTAAAAATTAATCAAAGCATGCCGAACTAGTTTATTTCTGACAGATCCATAAAACAAAATAGCGGCTGATTTTTTTTATTTTCAAAATATTTCCGAAACTATAAAGCTTAGAAAAAAATTTTTTTAAGGAAACTTTCTTGAAAAAGTAAATAGAATAATAAGCCGTTATAAAAAGTATACCATTATTATATAAAAAAAAACACCGTTACAGCATATATATCTTCTGCGCATGCGCCGATTTTCCCCAAAAACTATAGGGCTCTTCATATTTGTATACCAAACATCCTCCCAAAACTTGGTTTCAATCTGCTCATCCGTTTGACATGTTCGTGTTCACAGACTAACAGACGCACAGAGTTTTTCCAAAAATATGTTTTTTGTATTCGGGGACCTCAAAACGGAAAGTTATTGCAAAATTTTTGAAAAGTCATATTTGATCTAAACTACATAGTATACCATTCCCCACTTGTGGGTTGGAATGGTAAAGTATTTGTAATATATATGCATATTTAGATACCTTTTAAGAAAACGTGTGTATAGAACACAAAAACAACTACCATTATAACCATATAAATGTAAACATTTGGCAATTTTCCAGATTCGTTTCAACGAATTGGTAAACTTTCATCTTTAACAATGTGAGAAAATATATAAGTGGTTCTAAAGATACAAATCAGAAATGATTTATTTCCTGACCACCCAAACGTAAAACTTTTTATTGCTATGTCTACAAAACTTCAGATTTATTATGACGTTATTATGGAATATTAATTATTAGCTTAATGTTTTTATATTTAATTTTATCTTAGGAACAAGCGCAGAATCACTTTTATTAACAATAAATCTTTATAAAATGGTTTAATACTAATACGTCCGTTTAACTAATTCAAGAATTACAAGACAGGACACAATATCTTAACAGAAATTTTAAAAACGATAAATAATAACATAATGCACACGAGGCTAGAAACGCTGTTAGATTCCTATTTCCTTGCTAGATTTGCCTACTAGTTTTCTAGCGCTGGTTTTCTTGATTGCTGCTGGTGCTCGCATCACACGGGACGTCTTTTCAAGCTAGTTTTGTGAATAAATCTGATGCGCGCGTAGTAACAGTTCAAATATAAACATAGAGCAAAACGTGTCTGTTGTCTGACTCTGAACAGAATAATGCCATGCTGGTTTGTGGAAGTTTGTTCAAGTCGCCCACGTGACAAGATACTGCTTCCTGATTGGTTCTTGCTCATACCTAGCAGGGGACCTAACACGGAAAAAAGCCTTTGTTCTAATTTTAAAAACTATCTTGTGAACTAGCAAGAAAGCCCACAGTGACGTAATTTTCAGCTTCGTACCCAGCCTATACCGGCCAGCAGAACTCCAAACAGCATTTTTAGCCTCGTGTGCAGCGGCCTTTAGTCTATAGCTAGGTAATAAAGTTTAGGTCCGAACTGATAGTGTTTCAAATCTCATCAAAATTGGTTCAGTCATTTTTTGACTGATGGTGGTAGAGATATCCTGGAAGGGCATTCTCTCATCTTATCAAGATATACAAAGTACTCAACAGAAAACGTAAATGCACACATAAATCTTATTAGTATTTTATTTTTATATATTCTTGGAGATTTGTTAATTCTCAAAAAAACGATTAATTGAAAAGTTGAATGAATAATTATATATTTTCCTTTAAAATTTAAATCGAATTTCATGTCTATTAAAAGCATTTTACATGTTATGTAACACGTGTAGTGTTGTTTTAAATTAGAGGTACGTATAGGTAAGAACAAAAACCTGGATATTTAAAAGAACAAGCATAAATAATAACACAAAACAAATTTATTTGTGTAGATGCATAAAAACAATTCATTAAAAGTTGAATTTAAATTTCTTTACATAAATTAGTCGACTCGTTTTAAGAGACACTACAGGCGTTTCGAACTAACTGAAGAGACGCCGGCTTTTTTGTTTACGTTATTTGTCATACACTATAATTAATTTACTTTAAAACTTGTTAATTTTATACATAAATGTTATTCACTGATTCTCATAATTAAAAGACTTTTCTTGAGTGTAAGCATCAATGACTTGTTTTTATTAAGAATAACTGCACTAATATTTTAAAGAGAATTTTTTTAATGTTGAACACGCGTGAGTTTCAGAGTGTTGTGTTTTCTATTTTAAGTTAATCAAAAACAACTTTTTAAAAATCATTGAGAAGAATTGCTTGTACAAAACAGAAAAGCCTGTAGGAATAATAAAGATTTAGTAAACTTGTAACACCACGTCTTAAAAAGCCACGCCGCCATTGGTGTACCCTGTTGGGCATGTAAAGAAACAGAGGCAAGATGGCAGCGGAGCGTATGAACTAGGAAGTAGGTTCATGTTAAAAAACTTAAATTAAAAAATATGTTGAATTAAATAATATTCAAGTTACAAACTTACGTTAATAACTATGTTGAATTTAATAATGTTCATGTTACAAACTTACGTTAATAAATATGTTGAATTAAATAATATTCATGTTACAAACTTACGTTAATAAATATGTTGAATAAAATAACAATAATTGTTACAAACTGAAGATATTTTTTTTGACGTGATAACGTCTTATAAATTGATGAAACACCGGCTGCATGCACGAAAAAGTGTAACGTTCCTAACGTTCCGCCTGACCCTGTGTTTCTCGAAAACGGCTCTAACGATTTGGATGAAATTTACTGAAAAGGGATTTTGGGGGGCAAAAAATCGTTTTAACTAGGTCTCATCTCTCGAAAAAATCGTTTTAATACAAATTTTATCATTATAAAAATCAATTTTTTGACGTATGAAAATACTTAAATATTGTAAGTAGGTTTTGGAATTTTATATAAACAGTGAAACAATTGTTTTCAAAATATTATGACAATTAATCTTTGAGACTTAAAATAAATACGAAAGAAAGAAAGTTAAAAAAAAACAATTATTATTATAGGTGGTGAGTATTTTAATAATTAACCTAAATTTGAAGCGAAAGATGCAATATCATAGATTCGAATTATTATAATTATTATATGTAGAATTTAGGTTATGTATTACGGAATACTTTATCACGTAAAACTATCGTCCGTAAACCGACTTTACAGACAACCAATTTTTTTTCTATAGAATCGTGACAAATAACTATTGGCTTCAGACCGTTATAATATGACGAAAATAATTTTGAACAAATAATTATTTAAAGATTAATGCGAAGGCTACTTTCCGATCAAAATGCCTTTTATTATAATTGTGGTGAAACGTTGTTTAATTATAATATCAAAAAAAAAATTTTGATTGGGAAGAGGCATTCTTATTATTATTAGCAGAGATAATTTTATCTAATTTTAACTGACAAGTTGTGACAATTTTTTTCTAATATTACTAAAAAACGGAATATCGAAATCATAACAACTGAAGGTATTCATGTTTTTTAAATTAATTATAACATTACTTTCGAATGGAGTCTACATTCTACAGTCTTTGCAATTTGTAGTTGAATAGAATGCAATTTCATTTCACTTTTTTATTCTCCCTTGCAAATTTAGATTGTTTTTCCCATATACGCTCGCACCTACAGTATGCAGGCTAAATCTTTCAATTTCCATATTACCATTTCCTATATTGGAAGTCTTAAATTCTTTACAGCTTTTGAATTAAAATAATAAATAATTCATAAACGCAAATGGTATTTTTTCAACTAGGAACAAAACTATTGTTAAATTCGTTTCCGGATAATATGGATATATGTACAGTGTAAACTACATTTAACTCGATATAATGACAAACGAAATTACTTAACTCTAGTTGGTTTATCTTGTTGCTCATACAATGATACACTCTAAATTACGACACACCCACTCTAAATAACGACAACAATACGTCATCAATAAGAAATAAACAGTGCTTGTTTGTTATTTTGTTGCTTTGTTGTCGCAATCATGCGTACCGAAGATTCTAGGAAATTCGTTCTTATGTTTAGCTCAGCTGCTTATCGTTAAGTTATCATATTCTTAGTTGCCCACAAATGGCGAGTAAAAGAAGATCTTTGTGTAAGTATTGACGAAAAAGTTTTATTAATTTGAAGACGCTTTGGAGTAAATACATTAATGGATTCTTTCTTCTCTCCGTTTAACGACAACAGTCCCTTGAGTGTCGCTATGTATTTATATTTAACACACAACTCAAATATATTCGCATAAAAATTTTCTCTAAAAATATTCAGCAAAACACTAAGTACTCTGAGTCCTAATCAGAACTTTAATTAGTATAGCGGCCCGGTCCGGCTTCGCCCAAATTTGTAAATTGCCACCGCTTTTTCGTCGACTAATAAAGCGTTTTTATTTTAACGCGATTATTTATAGCCTATGTCCAGGGGTCGGCAACCTGCGGCTCGCGAGACGCATGCGGCTCTTTTGATGTAAAGTTGCGACTCTCCAGTTCCATACGCAAAAAATAATTATTTTATTATATAAACCCTTAAAAATCGTCCAATCTATCCATGATTGAGTACCATGTCTATTTCTCAGCCATTTCCACTCGCGTCTCACTCGCACCGCCCCCGTCGCGAAGTGTCGTCCTCGGATATATATATTATACGAGTACCTATATAAGCAAATACCATAACAGTGAAACGAAAATGTTCAGTGGCTCTTTAAAAACTGGGAAATTTTGTATATTGTAACTTTTGGCTCTTCCGTCTCAAAAGGTTGTCGACCATTGGTTTAGAAATACCTGATACATGGGTTAAATTGACCTATTGAATGTTGATCAATTTTATATTAATTCGATGTCAATAATCAATCGCCGTATTTTTTATCTATTTTATCTATAATTTCTTATCTATTACAGAGCCTGACTGTCTCTTTGTAAACCCGCTAGCTGCTATGCTGTTTCAAAACAATCACGGTCGCAGGATAGATCGATTCACCAAATTTTCATCAGTGTAACTTAAAAAAAGCACCAGAATTTTAGAGAAAGGCAAACCTTCATATTTACAACTATAAATAGTCTGTTACAAAGTTACAAATGCAGAGCCATAAAATATATTGAAATGACATACCCAGTGTCTTATTATAAGTAATATAAGATTGCAGGATTACCACGGCAGAATCAGAAAAAGTATAAAAAAGTTTGTTAATTGTAATTAAAAAAAAAAAAAAAAAAACAGTGTGCAGCAACTAAGGCTATTTACACTGAACTAAAAATAAAGAATATGAAGGTAAGTATGTACAAATAATAATTAGTTGGATACAATATGTTAATAGAATAGACAGGTGAAATTAATTTATATTTTATTTTTCAGGTTGGAAAGTTCGAGGAAATTCATTATATTTATCACTGCGTAAAATACACTTTTGTTTCTAAATATATCGACGAAAGTTCGATATTAAGAATGTTCTGAAACGCTTTTAACAAGAAATAAATATTTTATTAGTTGTCTAGACAAATTTTCTAATTAAAAACGTAGCTTCAGTACCAACTTTTTTAATTAAAGTTTTAAAAGTATAAATTAGCATAATTATTATAAAAGTTACCGTCTTGATGTGTTATTGAGCTCTCCGTGATTAATTAGTAGGTATCTTTGGTATCCGTACTTGGTTTAACAAGTCATGCAGTGTCATTAACTTATTGCAATTTCTCCGGACTTTGTATAGAGCTCTCCTTTTGGCATAATTAGAACCTCTAATTTTCTATAATTAGATCTAGCGACTGTTGCACACATACTGTATAGACTATCTCCTTCATGGAATCTTATCGTATGCAGAATCCCGCCTGGGATTTGTCTGTACAGAATCTTACGAGCAAGTTTAAAGTTGATAACAGTAGTATATATGTTACGGTCTATACCCGAATGCGGTCAATGACTGAAATAAATGCGCAAAACTAGTTTTGACCAACGAATAATGCCCAAACCAGAAATCTTACATTTAAACGGGTATTGACTGTTATAATAAAATGAGCAACACTAGTTTTGCGCATTTTCAGTTGGACAAAACTAGTTCTGTCCATTTCTGAACGGACAATACTAGTTCTGCTTGTTTCATTTCAACAGCGTCCGAACCCGAATAAAAGTAGGGTTATGTTCTTGTTTACGTATTGAATTGTTCTCCTGAATGTTATAATTAATATAATGGTGGAATATTCAGTGTAATAATTAAGTACAAATGCAAGGTGAATTGAGTCTCAACTAGTTCGGCTATTGGAGGCTTCTGAAACATAATTTTATGACGAAACATAATAATTACCTTACTACACTAAGTGAGGTTAAGAAAGCAAATTTGTTGAAAGCTGAATAAAACATCTGTCTGCTAAACAATACAGAAGAATAAATAACTTTGATATGATAAGTATCGTTGATGTGGAAAAGTTAATTAAAAAACGCAAAGAAGATTCCGATGCCATACTAGTATTGTCCGTTCAGAAATGGACAGAACAACTGAAAATGGTCAAAACTAGTTTTACTCATTTTATAACACTCAATACCCGTTTAAATGTAAGATTTCGGGTTTGGGAAATATTCGTTGGTCAAAACTAGTTTTGCGCATTTATTTCAGTCATTGACCGAATTCGGGTATAGACCGTAACATATACATGTAACAAAACGCGTATCGAATGGTGTAGCGAAACAAGTTTTGAATTGAAACTTCTTTAAGCACGGTAGGAAAAGTTTGATTCATGCGATTGAAAGTGCAACGACAGGTAAGTTACCTGCGAGCCGTCTAGAAAGACACTTTGCCCCGCTGCTCGTCGTCTTTTAATAATGTCTACCGCAGTTGGAGACTAAACCAAGAAGATTTGAAATTACTCATGTTCAGTTGCAGAAGGGATTATCAAAAAATATGATTTGACAATGATCTTAGATTGAGAACATACATATATCTCTACACTGTGTTGCAGTATTTTATGGAATAAAGGTTATTATTATTACTATTATGATTATTATTATTATTATGAAAAGCATAGTAGAGTTTTAAATCGGTCCTGCTCGAAAAATAATTGATTGATTGAAACGATACCTTTTAAACTGAGCAGCGGATGAAAAGCGGATTTTTTCTATGTAGAACAATTGTTTGTTTTGTGTGAGTACAATCTAGATGACAGGGAGTACGACATTAGACTGCCCTTGAGTTATAGAAACTGTAATTTTATGATCACAATCTAAGCTCATTGTCAATCCTTTCTGCGATCCATCATTATAGTTTAAATTCACGTCAGTACAAAAAGGAAACTGACGATTCTGGTGGTGAAAAAAGAACACGTAATATGTACGATTTAGTGGACGCAGATTCTGTCAATTTCCCATTTTTGTTCGTGTTCCTTGTATAGCTTCCATTTTATGTACCTTAATTAGTCGCACATAATTCAAGCGGTATAATATAGTTAATTATTATTTATAAATACTGGATTTTAACATTTTCTTGGAATATAACGAGCGGGGTGGTGTAGCGGTGAGAGCACTAGACTCGCATTCGGGAGGTACTGTGTTCGAATCCCGGTGGGGGCAGATGTGGCTGGGAGTTTTTCCCACTGCCTCTCGCCGAGAAACGGTAATTCCTGTACCGGCTATCTTGTTGAGGTTTTCCATGGTTTCCCTTAACAATTCCAGATAAATATCGAGATGGTTCCTTATTCAAGGCCATGGTCGATTACCTGTCAAACTCCTATGCTCAAAATTTGCCTACCTTATCCTAATTTCATAAAAATTCCTTCATTAGCCCATTGCTATTAATTAAGTTGAAGTTTAAAAATTGTAGAAAATAACGGGAAGTGTGATAGATGGAAAACAGTAATGGTGCGAATGGCGTCTGTTATGACATAAGGTCAAGAAACGGACGTTAAACGCATTATTATTATAATTATTATATTATTATTTTCTTGGAATATTATATAAAACTAATGGCCCTATCCGGCTTCGCCTGAATTTGTAGTTTGCCAATGAAGGAAACGAATAGAATGATTCAATTAAATTAACCAAAAACATCCACACAAATTAGTTCGCTGAAGCCCAACTGTTGCATAAGGAGCCGAGCGCATAACTATTCCATACGACATGGTACCTCGCTGACTTGGGCATTCACAGTTCGGCCCTTTTCGACAATGTTCGGTCCTCGGCATGCGTCTAACCGGCCTTCGATTCCTTAGGGTCATACCATGACGTTCTACGACCTAGAGAGCCTTTATGAATAAATGGGCTGTCTAATGCAAAAATAATTTAGAACAGGGGTGTCAGACTGATTTTTCTAAAGGGCTATTTATAAGATTTAGGGTGTGTTAGTGGACCAGACTCTAAATTTAAAACTAAAACACATACTAAATTAAAATCTTTATTTATTTAGTTTAAATCAATTTTCATAAGGTAATAAAATAAATATATAGTTAAACAAACTAAAAAACACGCTTTATATCGAACTAAAAAGTAAAAAATATTTTTTTTAAAATAAGCTTAAAAAGCGTGGGGCGCTCGATGTACGAAAATGTGGAACAAAGCGCCCCACGCCTTTTAAGCTTATTTTAAAAAAAATATTTTTTACTTTTTAGTTCGATATAAAGCGTGTTTTTTAGTTTTTTTTAACTATATATTTATTTTTCACTTTTTAGTTTGATATAAAGCGTGTTTTTTAGTTTTTTTTAAACTATATTTATTTTCCACTTTTTAGTTCGATTTATTGTCAAAAATTTGCCGAAAAATAGACAATTTTTTTTCGGCGTGGATGGGATTAGAACCACGACTCGTGATGTCGAGAGGCGAGAGATGACGTCAGCGAAGACCCGTGCCTTAGACCGCACGGCTGCCAGTGTACTTACTGGGTTGGCACATTATACTGCTATATAAACGACTTGCTGTAGTCCAAATGAAAGTTACAAACATACATACATACAAACTTACAAGTGAAGTTAATACAAAGCGTATAAAAAGGGTTAATTATCTTGAGTTTCAGGATCCAGACACCTAAGGTCTCTTGTTTTTGGTAAGCTCATTGATATCAGGTATCTAAAATCATCACTGGATAGATTCTGGTCGCGGGCCGTATTGAGATGGCTTAAGGGCCGGATGCGGCCCGCGGGCCGTATCTTTGACATCACTGCTCTAGAAATTATGCTCATCAACAGTGTAAAACGGTTGCAATGTTCATTTACTGTTTTGAGCATGCGGTAGAAGCGTATGTATAGGCACAAGTTCAGTTTCGCCGGTGAAATGGTGAACACAGTATTATTACGTCAGTCTTGTATGCACAAATAAGGATTTGTGTGAACGCGTGTTCGGATGCATGTATACCTAAACCCTGAATCTAGGCATGCCAGATCTCATAAGGCTTCTCCATACATAATCTCAGTTTGGGTGTAGGTATAGTTGGGACTGAAAGCGAGGTACAGAACTTAATGTAGTCGAACTTGCGTACACAAAACTTTTATTAAAATATTGATTTTTGCTATGAAATAATCCTATAATAGTTATTTACGTATCTTGTTCGTAAATGAGGTTATTATACAGTAGCATAATCAGTATGAATGTCCAAAGCATTCCTTACCTTTGTTTTAGGGCAGCTGCAGATACATGTTTACAAGGATTTTTGACAACCTTCCAAGATCTATAATATCAATAAAATTGTTTTCTGCTTTTAAAAAAGCAGTATTGAATTTTTTTATGGACGCAGAGTTTTATTCTCTAAATAAATATTTTCTATAATTTTATACTGTTTTATATATTCAACTTTAATGACTTGTTACATACCTCTGTCATAATAGTACAAAATACATATTATATTATGTTTTTTGCACGTAATTGTCAACAGTTCAATGTAATTATAATGTCAATGATTTTTTTTACCTACTTCTAATTTATATTGTACTAGCGGTCCCGTCCGGTTTCACCCGGGTATAAAAGAACGAATGGGGAAGGGAGGAACATGAGTACACACATTCATCTTAGTTTACCGTTCAAAAGTTTTTATCGATAAAAAGTAGTATTTATACTTTTTTTAACTAATATTTTTTTTTAATTAATTAAATAAAATTAAAATAAATTTAAATAAAAGCCTTAGAAGAAAGCAATGTAGAAAATTAAAAAAAAATATATTCGACCAACGTGGGGCTCGAACCCACGACCCTGATATTGACAGTCTCTACAGATTGAGCCAACCAGGTTGTGAACTTCCAACGCTAATATGAGTATATTTAGTTAGAACATTTAACCTAAATAGAAGCTTATTTTTGAGATACATTTTGCAACATTTTTCATTGATGCTCCGCTCCTATTAGTGGTTGCGTGATATTATATAGCCTATAGCCTTCCTGGATAAATGGGCTATCCAACAAAAATTTTTTTTTTCAATTTGAACCAGTAGTTCCTGAGATTAGCGCGTTCAATCAACCAAACAAACAAACAATCAAACTCTTCAGCTTTATATATTAGTATAGATTGTAACTGTACGGACTTCTCCTATACAGTATCTTGTCTTTGGAGCAATAAAGAATTAATTATTATTATTATTAGTAGTACCTATAATGAAACACACCGCATCTGTTTCAAGTTTAGTTTTAACAAAAATATTGTTTTTTTTTGACGTGATAACGTCTTATAAATTGATGAATCACGTCAATATAAAAAGATGAAACACCGGCTGCATACATGAAAAAGTGTAACGTTCCTAACGTTCCGCCTGACCCTGTGCGTGATAATTAAATATGATATTCGAGCTGAATACGTTATCACGTAAAACTATCGTCCGTAAACCGACTTTAGAGAAAACCAATTTTTTTTTTAAATATTGAATACGTAAGATTATTTTAAATCAATATAGTTGAAAGAAATTTACGTTACCTAGTCTTTACTGTGCAAACTTTTGTCAGCTTTCTTTCTTCATTTCTTCCCCTGTGCCGTATTCTTTACATTTTGGTTTCCAAATTTATGGGTTTATAAATGAGATATATATGTCCCTCAAGTTTGCTATTATAAAACATAAATCATATTTATTTTAGCGGCAGGTACTATATTTAGATAGGTTATAATATAAATCAAAAATAATGAAAACAAAACATTCAAAAGGATAGATCAATTCTATAAAATTATTTATATAACTCAAAATCGTACGCACGAAAGATGACAGTGAAACAATTCCCTACCGCAGATTTTTAGATTTATTATTTCTTCTTAAATTATAAAGAGTGATGTAGGGAGGAAAATTTTTAATGTCAAAAATGCAAATTTTAATAAATTTTTTATAGGACATAACTGCACTTTCCATAGGTAGTCTATTTTGTTGGTCAATTTCCGTACCACTTAAACAAAAACTACAGGTTATAATTCTAACTTTGTAATCCACATGAATAAAATTAAGTTTGATTGTTTTACCTAAGATTTATCGTATTGTTTAATTTGCAACTCATAACAAGTTAATTCATCCTATTTCATAATAATAAAAGAGCTATATACTTTAATATATACTTTAATTCTATACTGAGCATAGGAATAAAATCGCAATCGAACTATTAGGGTGCAAACATATACTTCTGTATTTTTTACGCCGTAAGCACTGACGTATCCAGAAGGGGAAAACAAGCACGGGGTACCCGGCTTAAGAAATGTTTAACTTTCCCTCTCCTGGGCCAAAAGCTGGGTACGCCCATGCTACCGTCATAGAAAAAGACGAAATTTTTGAAACAGAGATACTTTATTCAGATTGAATGCAAGTACATCAACCAATCCTATCATCGGAGAAATCAGGGAATTACATCGAAGAAAGAGACGCAGATATATTTTCGATACGCGTTCACTCACCGCACATTGAGTAGATAGGCAAATGATTCATATAGTTAATTAATAGATATAGAGCACACCGAAAATGAATCACCCATTTCTCTTGTTTTTTGATAGTAGTAATGAAGTCTAGGCAGATACCAGAAGATGGCACCACTGTACTGGCTGCTGCAGTTATAAAGGGAATTCCCCTCATGTGAACAGCACTAGATTATTGTTTTTTGTTGGAAGGGAAAAACTCAAAAGGGTATCACATCCAGAGCTGATGAAAATACTGGTTTTGTCTACTTGTAGCCTCTATAGTGAACGAAAGTTTAGTTTTACAATAGCTTATTAATTTAGTGGCTTAGAAAATTTTCCAGAAAAATTTCTGTTTCAAATTTTCCGGAAAATCTACAACTCTATATATTATTGGTTAGTGTTTGAAATCTTATGTTGCTTAGTGAAATTTTATGATCCAAGGACGTAACCGTATTTAAGTGTGAAAATTTAACAAGATTTCGTACGGCAAACAGCGCTGGATTTACACTAGGGGCAGTAGGGGCTAATGCCCAGGGCGGCAAATTTTCAAGGGCGA
This sequence comes from Xanthostigma xanthostigma, assembly GCA_963575645.1. Classification (NCBI taxonomy): domain Eukaryota; kingdom Metazoa; phylum Arthropoda; class Insecta; order Raphidioptera; family Raphidiidae; genus Xanthostigma; species Xanthostigma xanthostigma. The sequence continues at coordinate 13,626,383 of OY754467.1, forward strand.
CAAAATTTGGAACGTGAGGAAAACATGTTTCGCGTTACAGAAAATTCTTCGGAAAGTGTGATCGTGTTGAAATTATAAATATTTTTTTTTTCAATCAGACGCCTTTGCCTCTGAAAATATCTCGCAATTGATGAGCAATCGTTTTGTTCGGCAATTTATGATTTTTAATATCTATGAAAAAGAATGTTTTTTGTCTAATTATCCCATTAGTAAAAAAACGACTTTTGACATAAATGAATCATTTTATTTATTTGAAAATTGTATACCGAACCTTTACTCCATTTTATGTAGGATTTAGGTAACGGGGCGGCATTTTTCACGCTGCTCCAGGGCGGCACTTAGAGTAGATCCGGCCTTGACGGCAAATCAGAGAGTAGCCTCATTCGCGAAATTCACAAAACGCGTCTAAAGAAAAGCAGATTGTTTCAGTAAACTTTCTACTTTTCACAAATTGAACAGTGAGCATTGTCTTCAGATCAGCGCACGGAGTAATATTATTAACCAAATCATAGCCACTTTTGCACTGTGTAAAGATAAGGGAGCGTAGCTTTGGAAATATTGTACAGCATTTTGTGATTTTGTAAGCGAGAACTTGCATCGCGAAACGAGGCATCGTCGTGAATACTTAAAATCAAATCCTGTTTGGAATCCGTTATGGAACTGTACATATCTACTTAATATTACAGAAAGTGCCAGCGTATGACTCAATCAAGCACTGATTGATTCGTTATTGTTTTTTTTTTCTGGAAAGTTTAAACGCATTAAATGGCCGCGCGCACTGACTTCGCAATACTTCTCCGTTACTAATCTAGTTCACATGTCCCTTTTCGATGAATTCCAATCCTCCTTCACCGAAAATTGTAATCATGGAGTCATTTGATTCGGAATGTCATCTAAAAAATTTTTGAAAGTGGGGGATGAATAATGATATGCAAAAGTTATAAACATTTTAGTAAAAAAAAGAGGAGTTTGGTTTTTGGAGAATATTTCAAAAACTGTTGCAGATATCTGAAAACACAAAAAATATTCTGAGACTAGGAAATTTCCTACAAAAAAGTCCCACCTCCCGGAACTCTACCGCCAATATTTATAATTTTAATTTAGAGGTGAAATTTTTTTTTTCTATTTTTTATATAAGCTAAAAAACACGCAAATATTGAAAATTATATAAAAAATAGAAAAAAATGTTTCGCCCTATATTCACCTCTAAATTAAAATTATAAATATTGGCTGTAGAGTTCCGGGAGGTGGTTTTTTTTGTAGGAAATTTCCTGGTCTTTCAGAATCTTTTTTGTGATTTCAGATATCTGCAATAGTTTTCGAGATATTCGTAAAAAAACAAACCCCTCTTTTTTACAGAAATGTTTATAACTTTTGAAATTTTTTCGTCCCCCACTTCAATTTTTTCATAAAATTTCTAGATGTCATTCCGAATCGAAAGACACCATGATCATAATTTTCGGTGAAGGAGGACTGGAATTCATCAAAAAGGACATGTAAATAAATTGCAAATAAATTTGAATAAATTACAAAAATCTAAAAATTTTATACTGAATGCCTTGCTTGCAGACTGGAAGCACAAAGTTTTGTTATAGCTCACCTACAGCGGAGCTATTTAAAGATGCATTCACACTGAATGCTGGCCTAAGTGAAATCTATACATATGGGAAATCAAATCCAGAATATTATATGAACATATCTCCTATATCTACTGTGTTGTTAACCCTTTAAGCTCACTACGTTTTGATTACAAAAATGGATATACGTATATTAATTTTTTTATGCTTCTATTGTCAGACGTAATGAAATTGTCCTTGTCTGAATTTCTCAGCAAAAGAATATTGTTGGCAAAACCAAAAGTGCACATCCCGCAAGTTTTCCACTGTATGATAAAAAAATAACAATTAAAAAATATTTTTAATAAATTTAACAAGATTTAAAAATTTAAAGAAATAAATAATTAAAAATTGAAAAAATATTTTTTTTTAAGTTTGCAAAAATAAAAAAAATTAAGAACTATACATAATATAATATATAATTAATATCAAGTGAAATAAAATAAAACAAAATAAAAAGAAAAAAAAAAGAAAAAAATCAATGATATCGTAAGGATTCGAACCCAGGACCTTGCCCTTGGGGATCCAACGGCATAACCATTGCGCCACGGCTGCCTAATATGTGTAGTGGTGTTATGACGGTATACAAGTGTAGCACTTGTTTTATGGATTACACTATATTTGCACAGCATTTTATTATATTGTTTTTAAACTATTAGCTGTCAAAAATAATAAAAAATAAAACTGTTTATAAAAATTAAACTACTGAACACATTTTAATGAATTTAAATAGGGTTCTGGTCTGATAGTAAACAAAGTGAATAAAATATAACCCAAGGCAATCCGACCAAAATTGCGATCTGTAGAGTCGTGACGTACGTACGTACATACGTACGTACATACGTACGTACATACGTACGTACATACGTACGTACATACGTACAGATCAACCGACAACTGCTGTTTGTGATTTTCAATTACAATTTTAATAGTATTTATGAACTCAAATTGATTTAAAAATGGTTCTATTTTATAGATTAGAATCTCCTCTTTTCAAAAAGCTTCAATTTGAATGGATTTCGTGTGAAATTAACTTAGATATAACTTCTTATATGAACGAAAGTCAGCTCTGACGCACAAAGCGATAATAAAGCACATACCGCTAGTTTAGCGTATGTGCAACAATGTACAATATTTTTTTTTAGAACGTTGCAAAAAATTATGTTCCTTTTTGAGGTAGATAAACGAATTTTAAAAATTGAATCCTTAAAGAGATGAGACGTTGATTTGAAAAAAGGCTTTTTTCAGAAACCACTGGAGTTAAAAACACGAAATATGACATGAATGTTCTTTGCCAAAACAAAAAAAAAAGTTGTTTCTACGAAATTTTGATATTGGCATACTAAGGATGGAAGCTAATTAGAATGATAAAAACCGGGTATTTAAGTGAGAAACGTGAAAATCGGGAAAAAAAAAATAAAAAAATTGACCTGGTTTATCTAAAAAAAAAAGTGAAATGAAGGGGAAAAGAATCGGTTTTTCGAGTTCAAGGCTTTTTCTGAAAACGTTCAAACTAGAAACACAAAACACATTTTATGTTAAAATCAGTGAGATACACGTATTTTCCGTATCCTTACAGTTACCTACACCTAGTTATTATGAAATGAAAAAAAAAAATGAAAAAAGGTATGCATTTTGTTTGTAAATTATATTATCATTCGAGGGACTGTTAACACTCGCTAAATTGCTCGTGTTAACACTATATCACCGCTCATGGTAATAAATATTTAGACACAAACGAGATAAATAAACTATTATATCAGACTCTTATTTAGTCGAGCTCTCTAATTTATAGCCATTTATTAATTCAGACTCTGATTTAGAAAAAAAGACGCCTGTAGTTAAATATATTTCAGCACTAGACTCGCATTCGGGAGGTACCGGGTTAAAATCCCGGCGGGGGCAGATGTGACTAGGACTTTTTCCTACTGCCTCTCGCCTACAAACGGTAATTCCTGTACCGACCATCTTGTTGAGGTTTTCCATGGTTTCCCTCAATACTTCCAGATAAATATCGAGATGGTTTCTTATTCAAGGCCATGGCCGATTACCAGTCAAACTCCTATGCTCAAAATTTGCCTAGCTTATCTTAATTTCCTAAAAATTCTTTCATTCGCCCATTTCTATTAATTAAGTTGAAGATTAAAAGTTGTAGAAAATAACGGGAAGTGTAGTAAACAGAAAAATAGTAACGGTGCGAATGGCGTCTGTTATGACATAAAGTCGAGAAACGGACGTTAAACGCATTATCATTATTATTATTATTATTATTATTATTATTATATTAACATAAATTAAAACAAAAGTATACAAATCAAGCTTCTCGTGAGGCCGTACTTTTATAAATCTGACTGATATCACTACTAGTAGATTGTACGCAGACGTTATTTTAAATGGGAATAACTGTGGATGAGAAGATGGAAGTGTAAAAAATAATTTCCGGTTTTCACAAGAGAGGCGCGCGCCACACTGTAATGTAATCTTATACACAGAAGCAGCAGGAACAGAAGCAGGAGAAGGCTGATCTAGCAGCAGGACTGCATGAGTGGTAGGTTGTCTGCTTTAACGTGCGCTGCCTTAAAATACTATACGTCTGTCTCATTCTAGATACCGCCATTCGAGCGAAAAATGTTCAACGCTTGACTTTTAATGGAATATTTTATCGTTATAATTTTTATCAACGTTATTATATTATATATGTACCTATTTAACGTTACGAGTATATATAACAGTTATTTTTTGGGTGGTGGAATATTAATCTCTTCTACAAAGTTTTTTTTTTCTGTGGATATGAAATTGCCGCACGAATTCAACGAAGAAATTTATAAATTGGCGCATGATTTATATCTAAATTAAGCTCTTGATATTCTAAGTTAATTATATGTAAATATAAAGTAAGCTAAAATATGTTTATGATATAAAAATATTTTCGCTCGTGATTTTTTAAAATTTCACTTTTGTATTATCAATCACTTCGAACCTGTCGGGTTATGTACAATCGAGATCAAATGTGAACCATATTATTTGTACAACCTTGGAATTAATTAATTTGGAAAACACGAAGCTGGATTTGCCGCTAGTTTCCTTGCTAGAATTGACTACTAGTTTTCAAGCGCTGGTTTTCTTAATTGCTTTTATGTGCTCGTTTCACACCAGGCGTCTTTTCAAGTTTGTTTTGTGGATAGATCTAGTGCGCGGACAGTGACAGTTCAAATATAAAGACAGAACAAAACGTGTCTGTTGCCTGCGTGTTGTCTGACTCTGACCAGAATGACGTCATGTTAGTTTGTGGGCGTTTGTTCATATCGTCCACGTGACAAGGTACTGTTTTCTGATTGGTTCTTGCTCAGAGCAAGTAGAGGACCTAGCAAGAAAAATAGCCTCTGTTCTAATTTTAACGGGGAGAGCCCGCAGTATGTCATTTGCAGCCTTGTACCCAGCTTGCCGGCCAGCAGAAATCCAAGCAGTGTTTCCAGTGTACAGCGGCCTTATCATAATATTAAATATTTAAAATGAATAATAATAAAAAATATATATTTTGTCAATAAGGATTTTAAATTAAAATTGTGAATCACCTTTTAAAAATTACGTTATGATAATTTTCCCAATAAAATTAAATAACGCTCTTTACCGAATACTCTGCTACACGAATACATACATAAACTGTGTACGTGTATAAATCAGGGGTCACTATGTGAAACCTAGGAATTTCTCAAAGCTTCCTCAACCATAATATAACGATCATTTTTCGCGCACTGCCTGTAAATAATAATTATAAAAGGGTGGGCACAGAACTTACAACTCACGCTTTTATTAATTAATATGAACCTAACCTATTAAAAAATATTCTTTTTCTTTTTAGTACACTGCAATAAAAAGCTTGTCTTTAAAAGTTCTTTTTTAAAGTAAAACTTCTTTAGGCAAGCTTGACTGGGAAGTAAGCTGGTAAATGCCTAACGAATGCGTTTACGGAAGTGCATCATCGGACGAAGCGAACGGTGCGTGATCGTTCGAGGCAGGCGAACGGTAGTTGAGAGGGAGATATAAGTTAGTGAAGATAGTAAGAGGGAGAGTTACCTACGTTTCGTATATTTGAAGTTGAGAGGGAGACAAAGACGGAGCATTAATCGAAAATCTTTTTTTTTTGGACAACTATTTGACGTTTAAAATGAAAACGATTGTTTTTGTATCAAAAATACATTTCATCGAAATTTGCTGCATTTTGTAACGGGAAATAATGTAGATATGTTAATAAATCCTTTTAAATGTATTATAAATTATGTTAATAACTTTATATGTGTACATATTTTGCCTATTAATTAATCAAAAATTATATTTTAAACATTTCGTCTTTGTAGATATGTGCTACAGAGTGAGGTTATATTGTGTCGTTAAATCGTCTAATCAAAATATGGTGATAGATTATCGAATATTATTATATATTATTATATATTATATATGGCAGGAAGAAGTTTTACTTCAGTCTTGTGGTCAAAAGCACACTCGATTATTTTAATATTTTTATACTTTTAGTCATAGGTATAGGTCTTCACTATCAAGGCTTTAATTATACAAATAGGTACCATTTAATTAAAAAATAATTTTATCTTTATTTATGGGGTGCATAATTTAAGTACATATTGTCTCAAAACGTATTAAAATGTTGTTAGCATGTAAAATAATATATGCATTAATATTAATGAAAATTAGTTTAATTAATTCCTGCATGAAAAAGAAATGTTTTAATGAATATCAAATTAATGTTTTCCCTTGACACTTTTCCTGGCGAAGAAAAGCGTTCTAGTTCAACGCTTTGCTCACAGATGTCTGTACGAACACATGCTGTCGGTTTATAACAACGAAATGAAAATTCAATATCTGACATGCGCTCTATAGTTTAGTAGAACAGTATGGATAATAAAAAAAAGTTTTCAGTATTTAGTGTATTTGCCATGTGACACATACACTATTGACGTCGGTCGGATGATGGGACCTAGGGATCGGATCATAATTTCACGTTTCATACCCACCTAAACAAATTGGCACCCTTTTTGAAAATATTTATTCAACGAAATGTAATACGTTGAAATTCATCAACGCAGGGAAACTATTCAAAATGAGCCTTAATGAACCACTTTAAGGGTTTTTTTTAGAGGTTAAAAAAGTGTTTTTATAAGTCCAAAAATACCGCCAAAAATTTCTCAGAATTGTTTCAAAATTGAAACTTAACCCTCTAGTAGCGATAAAACGGAACTGCTCAAATTTTAATAAAATCGACCTGAGAGAACCGGACTTACAAATTTTAATGAAAAAAACTAGTTTGCAGCTAGTATAAGAGACGTATAAAATAATTTGGTACAGACTACAGATGTATTGATAAAATTAATTTCAAATATTGAAAATTTAAAAAAACTAATTATTTTAAGGGGTTAAATTTTTTATTCTGTTCAAATTAAAATTTAAACGCATGTCTTAACAAATACACTGTTTTTTTTTGGCGGGGCACCAGCGTCGGTCTGAATTTTCCCGGTGGGCCGCCGGGCCTCCTTGGGCTGGTCATGTCCGGTCTGGATTTTTTTCATCTTAGTTACACGGTCTCGTAGAGGCGTTTGACAATTTTCCAGGTAATATTTTAGGTCCCAAACCGACCCTGGTTGGCACTGCGACCCAAGTTTTTTTTGTTGCATAACATCACATACATTTTTATTCTAATGTACGATAAAAATGTGATATTTATTGAAATTTTATACATACCTTCAAAACTGTTTCTAAAATGACTGGAAAACTTACTAAAAACTCTTATAATACTTTGAAAACTTTTATCTACAGTAACATTCTTTTTATATTTTCAGTACATTTCAAGAGGATGATTTAAATGTCATATTTAAATGAACTTATTGTAAAATTTTCCTTTATCTGCAAAATCTTTTGATTGTAATATTTTCATATCAATATCCAGCGAATATTTTTTTCTCACTTTAAGAGCAACAAGAAAACTTACATTTAAAAACTTTTAACAAATTTTTAAAAACAAAATACAAAACAATATTATCAGGGGCGGACCGTGAATTTGTGGGGCTCTGGGTTAACACTATTTGTCAAAAAAAGTGAATTGTACTATAGGTGTTTATTTTTATTTGTCGGTCCCATTGGCTAATGGAAAAAACAATATTTTTAGTCAAACATGAATACCTGCAGGTAGATTTTTTTTTAAATATTTGATAGGGATTAAAATTTCCCACAAAAAAGGTCCCTAGTAAATCCGTGAATTCATTGTTTTCAAAAATATATTCGTTTAAACATTCCCATAAAAATCGGATTTCATTTAATTAATTAATATTTAAACGAGCATATCTTTGAAAATTAATGAATTCATAGATTGAGTACTAAGGACCTTTTTCGTGGGAAATTCAATTCTCTCCAAATTGCTGTTATCAAAAATAAATAAAAAAAATGTCTACCAGCTATCCACGTTTGAATAAAAACCTCGTTTTTCCCATGCTAATTAAATTGAAAACAAACTCGGTTTGCACCTTTCACAGGTTTGATCTAGGAAACTGAAATTTTGGAAGAATTATTTTAAGGTCCAATACTAAAACATTAGCCAATGTGACCGAAAACAAACAAATAAAAGAACACCCTAATGTATACGGTATAGTAAAAAATTAGGACAATGAAATATTTTATTTATTTAATATGATTTATAGACACACAAACAGCAACTGTGAGACATTATTGCAAAAGAAATTAGTAGGTTATGTCTAATTATTTTTTTTAATTCGCAATAGTGTTCATTGTCTTCAATGAGAGCTGGGGGCCTTTATATCCACGGGGCCTTGGGCTGCAGCCCAAAATATCATTATATAGATCCGCCCCTGAATATTATATGAAAAAATACATTTTATTATTATTATTATGACTACTTGTAGTATGTTTGTTTTTAAGGAGCCTTAAACTTTCAAGGTTACAGCTTATTTTTTCCGAATCTGTTAGACCAGGATTTTCCAACCAGTGGGGCGCGCCTCCCTAGGGGGCGTAGACTGTAGAGAGATAGCAAATGCTTTGAACTTTCGAAAAAAAATTGCATTTTTTTTTGTCTTGAAAGAAATTAAAAGGGGAATATGAAAATATTATTTATTATCCGGGAAGGCTCAACGCAAAAAAGGTTGAGAAACCCTTTACTAGACGAAAAAAGTTGATATTTGGTATATTATAGTTTACATAATATTTACAGGTGTATGAAAATCTTCACTTCTCAAAGCATAAGAAATTGTTTATTGTATAGCATTAATTCACGTTTGAAACAATTAACACGTCTTTTTCAACATGCTAAATTGCGTAATTAGTAGAGTAATTAAAGCACGATGTATATTTAAATCAGATGTCCTCTGCACAACCAGGGCGATAGTTGTATGTAAGGAGCAGCGTAGCATTATAACGGTATTATAAAGCTAATGTCACATTTAAAGTTTAAAAAGCCAATTTTTTTCATACTCATTATAATATTTGTGTATTTTTAAAACAGGGGTGTGGTTTTGGATGAGTTATATTATATGGTGACCGGTAATTGCTCGTATTCCTCTCGGGAGAAGAAACTATGACTAATTTGAAATGATTTAATCTTATCACTTGGGGTCGGAAATGCGTCATTTGTTTATGATAATGACACTTCTGTGAAGAATTTTTATTTTATTTATTGTAAGTTTTAACACACAACATAAAATCTATAAACAGTAAATTTCGTGGTTTTTAGCTTTAGGAAGGCTGTCTAATTAATAAGCTATCAGATCATGGAAAAATTCAAACCAAAAAGTGAGAATAAATTTTTTTTATTTTTTTTTTCTTTTGTAAAAATAAAACCGAAGTAGATTTTCTCGAAAATGACGCATTTCCGACCCCCAAGTGATAGAGATTAAATAATTCCAAATTAGTTATAGTTTCATCTCGCGAGTGGAATACGAGCAATTACCGGTCACTCTGTATATAACTGTCAAAAACTGGTTACATTAATTTTTTTAATGCCAATCTCATAATAACTAGATAATCGCACAATTCATATTTGTCCTAAATATTTCAGATTCTGGTTGCGATTGTCACGTTGGCTTAACTGTTCTGTTGTCTGTACTGGGCAGCATGTAAGAAGAAGTATTCTTCAACGATGCGCAACTAAAGTACGATCATTTCCCAGCAGGTTATCGAGTTGTATACAATCGATAAGAACCAATTGTTCATAATTTCATGCTGCGACTTACGACAAATACATCACAGATATAATCTAAATATGTGTAAAGAGTTGCCCTGCCAAAAAAACAAACAATAATAATAATAATAATAATAAATTTTATTCCCACAAAAATGTTACAAAACAAAACAAATTATAAATCTAAAATTACGGAATTTTCCTACCCAACTTGACTTAAGTCAGTGCTAGGGTAGGAGCAATTAATTGAAAAATAATCGTAAAACAGTGTATGGCGTAGCGTGGGTTAGTATTTGAAAGTGTATGTTAGTGTCTGTGAATCGTGTTTTTATTTGTATGTGTATTGTTTTGTTTATGTGTGCATATATGTATGAATGGTAAGGTGATAATACAGTGGTATGTGTTACGTGTAATATTGAATGGAGCAATCTTACGAAAGTATTTGCTGGATGCAGTCTAAGTTTTCTTCTTTAATTAACCAGTCTGTTAGCTTTGATTTGAATTTGCGAGTTTCTTGTTTATTGATGGACTTCAGTTCTGCAGGCAGTAGGTTGAATAGTTTTGGGGCAAGGAACACCATATGTTTCTGGCCAAAAGTTTTTGACATTTTAGGGGTTTGGACAGAGTAATGGCTTTGGGATCTTGTCAGGTACGAATGATCGATAGGATTTTGAAGGTTAGGGTGTCGGTGGTAAAAGGAAAGAATTGTTCTAGTGTAAATTTGTTCTATCTGTAGAACTGTGAATTCTTTGAACAATTCTTTGGAAGGGAATAATCGATCCTTATGCAAAATATCTATATAATTCAAATCCTTGTGGTGTATTTTAATGTAGTACAAAATTTAAAAGATAGATGGAAAGCCGGTAAGTAGCTTCTCGTGATTTTTCGGTTTAAAAAAATCTATTTCCTTATTTTGTCCAACATAATAATAATAAGGCCTAGTTTATATGAGAGGCGTTCAACGCGCGTTGGCCCAACGCGCGTTTACAGTTTCTATACAATTGTATAGAACTGTTTATATGATAACGCGCGTTCAACGCGCCACCAACGCGCGTTATCATGTAAACAGTTCTATACAATTGTATAGAAACTGTAAACGCGCGTTAGGCTAACGCGCGTTGAACGCCTCTCATATAAACTAGGCCTAATGCGTTTAACGTCCGTTTCTCCAATTTATGTCATAACAGACGCCATTCGCACCATTGCTAATTTCCATCTATCACACTTCCCGTCATTTTCTACATTTTAAACTTCCACTTAAAATAGCAATGGGCGAATGAAGGTAGACAAATTTTGAGCACAGATAGGTAATCGGCCATGGCCTTTAATAAGAAACCATCTCGATATTTATCCGGAATTATTGAAGGAAACCATGAAAAAACCTCAACAAGATGCCCGGTACAGGTATTAACCGTTTCTCGTCGAGAGGCAGTAGGAAAAAGTCCCTGCCATGTCTGCCACCGCCGGGATTCGAACCCGGTACATCTCGAATGCGATTCTAGTGCTCTCACCGCTACGTCACCCCGCTCGGTTGTTCCAATTTAAGTAAGTTATGTATCAAGCCCGTGAACTATTATTTTATGACGACGTGTAACATTATGGTAAAATAAGTCACAAAATAATGTTGACGTCTGTCATATAAGTAATCTTTTTGGATATTGTTTTTATATTCTCATTTTTTTGGCATGGCAAGCTGGAATACCTACAATATGAATATTATATATTTTTGTTGCACTACCTTATTTGTATAACAACAATAATTATGAATAACAAGTATGTGTCGCATATAAAAAAAATACAGTCGGTATGAAACATAAATATGTTCTAAATAAACTTGTTTCTTCATTCACATCTTGAATTGATTTATCATTAGTAAAAGGTATGAAATATACGTGATTGGGTTCATGTTACAGAATACAAAGAGCATTAAATTGTAGCCATATTGGATTTTATAACAGAATATGGGCATATATAAGGCGGTTTTGGCTTAATAAAGGACTGTAGGTTGTTATTCACAGAATCACAACAGGAGGGTACATTATTTTTATTACTTTTTATTTTTACTATCTAGAATCAGTACATTAAGTGAGGACATTTACTAAAATAAAATTAACGCTAATGACCTTAGTTGTCGTGCATCCATAATCTACAACATCAATTTAAAGACTATCATAAATTAAAAAAAAATATTTGTATTGACATCGATAATTATAATACTTTGTGTCTTTATTATGAGAATTTAGAATTCAACAATCTTCCCAAATACAACTTCGAAAATTTGACGTGATATTTAAAATAATTATAGACTAGTGTGACCTGTGCGAATTATTCGCTTTAAATAAGTGTAATAATTATCACTTTACAAAATTATTTTTTAAATATGATTGCAGGTATTCAATTCGTTTCTAATTTTGCACACTGCTTATAGCGTTTTTCTTTTTGTTGTATTACAATATGAAGCTCAGATGACAGATCGAAGAAATATTTTACTAAAATTGTTATATAGAGGCGCAAGTAGCAAAAGCGTTGAGCTAAGCCGTCAGATGGCATCATGCAGCATTGCTGTGACGTTGTTCAGCGTTGCTCACTGTCTCAAAATTAAAGCCGTCAGATGGCAGTATGCAGTATTGTGTCTGTTGTATTACAATATGAAGGTCAGATGACAGATCGAAGTGTTGACGTTGTTTCAAAATTAAAGCCGTCAGATGGCAGACGTTGTTCAGCGTTGCTGTATTTTAATTAATTTACAAAAACAAAAGCAATAATAAATTTTTTAGTCGCCGATGTCAGTAGAGCAAGCAATTATCTGTTAAATGATATATAATTTATGTGGAGAAATTGTGTGGTTTTTTCTAAAAAGGGAGGCAAACATCTTTAACCTTAGCGTATTAATATATAATATGATGTTTCCAAGATTACCGACGTTTTGGGAATCCACTTAAAAGTGGCTAGTCTTTATAGACTGTTATCTTTACCAATATTATAAACAGGTAAAGTTCGTAAGTTTAGATGTAGGAGGTATTTTCCGAAACTACTCACCCGATTTTAAATTTTTTTCACAAATATTTATTATGAACCTTCAGGATGGATAATTTGAATAATAAATAAAAGCGCTTTTTGCGGAGACCAATTTTGTAACGTACATACATTTGTCACTCCACAAATTCGAGCGTAAGCCGGACCGGGTCGTTAGTTTCCTATAAAATATGTATGAATAAAATCTAACAGTACATTATATTACGTGACTTATGCAGAATACAAATCTAATGAACTAATTCCAGGGTCACGATTTAACCGATCGGTAACAGACGTTTGTTAAAACCTATTTATTAACCAATCTATTATGACTCATCAATATTTAATTCTATAAAACATTTCAGGAACACGACAATGGATATATATTTTACAATAGTATCTACTAAATATAACAATCAGTAGGTACAGTATTACAGTTGTGCGATATGAAGAAAGGATTCTACATACGAAATGTTTCAAAACAGAATTGTCGCAAATTACTAACATATTTTCTCTTATACTTTTTATCTTACAATTCATTTAAGTCATTGGTCGACAGATAATTTGCAACTAAATTTTTTTCTTCCATTACTATTACAACTTGAAATACATTCTCATAGCTGTGTTCAAAAAAGGAATCTGCGACGATATTTTTGTATGTTTATTTATTTATCTAATATAATTCCTTCACTTTATGTTTAATTAAAAAAACTGAGCATTTAATTGGTACAATTTCCAAGTGTTAAGGCTGTTTATTGAATGTTTTCAAACATAAGTATGGTTAATTTTGTAATAACAACAGTGAATGATTTTTAGATAAAGAAAGGTAGTCCGGCTTTAGGGCTAAATGTCCAAGTAAATATAATATCGGCTTTTCTCTTTTTGGGTCTGAAAACCCTAATTATAGCCCTTCCACCATATAGTTGCATAAAAAGAAAATACAAATCTCAGAAAAACTGCCGTCGAAGCAAGGGTGTAGATAAGGGGGGAGGTAAAGGGGATAATTACTTCATAATAATAATAAAATAAATCTGAAAATAATACGAATACCTGCGGCTCTAAAATAAAATTTAGAAAAACAATTGTAAAATTAGTTTATGAATTAATATTTTGCTTGACACCTTCCCTTGAAATATTAATAAGACTTAAAAAATATTGATTTTTTTTGCTTTACCCTCCTCCCAGAAAAAAAATATCTGCGCCCTTGCGTCGAACAAATAATGTAATACCCAATAAATTATGTCCATCATTAAAAGCAGATTATACAGTTTGACCAGAGATTTGTTGGTTTGCTTTGAATACTTGGTAGATTCTATTGTGATGACAAAGTTTCGATAATTATTTCATCTTTTCTGGAAGATTTAAAATTTAAAAATCCTGATGCCATCATTAATTTATTACACATATTATAGCCATTTCATGTAGGCCCGTTAATTAGAAATTCTTGTCTAGCGTAAATTGATTAGGTTTTCAATATTAGTTTTCATACACGCACATCCTTAAATTCGAAGAAAGTTCTCACTCCAAAATTTTTAAAATTTGGAAATTCTCTTACAATCATTTAGAAAACAGGCGCAGTTTGTGTACACTGCGAGCTTTGTGAATCATTCTGTAGCAGTAACAATATAATAATATGTGTTATTTTTTTAAATAGATCCCATAAAGTCATGTAATGGCATAGTTGTGATGACTTTTGCACCTCGCCTTATTTGTACAACGGCTGTTTGCATTGCAACAACGGCACGCCTGACACTGTGTTATGAATACGTACATTGAGAAATGATCAATACAATATTTTATAGGCACTGTGTGTATGTATGTATTTGTTGTGGTGTAATCCAAAGGATCGTGACTTCTCACACCATTCTTGACTTATCAGATCAGACAGCTGAGCTGTGACTCTGATTCCGTACATCGCACACGCTAGTCGTGTTTGTCGCACCATTTATATTCGCCTTGATTCAGAACGGAATTCTGTTGTTGCAATTCTCCACTCTCCCAGCCATCTATATCGTCCAATCCAGGGTCGACCATAATTTAATGCTCACTGTTGGCATTAACCAACGTACGGATTAACAATTTAGAACTGGCGCAAAGGGACAAATCTTTTAAAGTGAAGGATGAAAATGCCAATATTAATTGGGAATAGTCGAATGATTTTAATGATCAATAGATCGCTATTCGAATGATTAATTCCAAATGTTATTTTGCACGATGTATGTATGATAATAATAGGAGGCGTGAAGGAATGAATGCTTCATCTCTCGAATGAATTTGTTCTTGACTTCTATTATCTCTTGAGAGAGTCACCTGCATACGGTGCTTCATAGGACAGACGCAAATAAAAGACGTAAGTAATCACATAACATATTCAATACACCGAAATGCACTGAATATGGCCAGAGAGACTTTTGAGTAAAGAAAGGGCGTAGTATAATCATTTATTTATTACTTGGTTAATAACAGCAATTTCAAAATTACAGTATATCCTTTATTGAAGATTTTCACCTCCGTTTTCACTCCTTGGTATACGAATTTCGATCACTTCGATTTTAAAAAATAATCAAATGTTTGATTAACGTCTGATTAGAACTCTTCAATAAATAAAATTATCGACCAATTTTTCAGACAATATATTAACAAAAAATATCAATAATACATTAACGTTTCGATCCTGATTATTTTTTCAATATTTTGATACTAATTAATTATTTTGAGAGAATTTTATATAAAACGAATTAGAAATTAAATATTAATTATATTTATATTTTTTAGATCCGTTTTGAAGAAGATCCAAATTCGGATCGAAACGTTAATGTATTATTCATATTTTTCGTTAATATATTGTCTGAAAAATTGGTCGATAATTTTATTTATTTAAAAAATAATACTCTAATCAAATTTTGCTACACAAGCAGTTTTGGAAAAAGACTAGAAGTATTTTTATAACACCTCGCTTTTCACCGTTTTAAAGGCTGATGAAAGAAATGATCAAACATGTATGTATTTGTTCATTTCAAGGCTTGTTTGAAGAGTTCGTATGTTGAATTGAATACCTCTAACTTCAAGGTGATGTAAACATTTTGTCAAAAACCATTACACTCCTTTTGACCATCTTAGCTCTTTCTTAGTCACAGAACAGAGCGAGTAATTTATTTCGTAAATAGCATATTCAGTCAAAACTTCATAGATTTTGTCCAAACCTGTGACGTAGGAGTGTATATTGTATACTAACAAAGGGCAAAATTGCATTGTCCTGAAGTAAGATTTAGTGACTACTACAGCATTGCTATTTATTAGTATGTTTGGCACAAATATTTGGCTGTTCATTTTGGTTTCAAATCAACTACTTTATCAGCCTCTTATATTTGTGTGATATAATACATCTGCCAAGTCGAGCACAATAATATCAATTTCAAAATGTTGTGACAAAAACGATGCATTTCTACGGAAACATTAATAACTGTGAACTCAAAATATTACTGTTTATTTTCAATCATAAAAATACTGGAACCATTTATACACTGAAATCAATACTAATATTATAAAGAGATAAAGAGGTATAGTTTGGATGTAGGAGATCATCTCCGAAACTACACGGTTTCAAAAATATTTTCACCAATATTTAGAATGGACCTTCACGATGGACATATAGGTTATATATTATTATCACGCTAAGGAGGTTGATGCGTTACAGTCCCAATCAAAAGTAAGTCGAATTCTAAATGGGAACTTTTCCATAATAAATTTTTACAAAAGGTTATAAGTCGATGATACCAATAAATTATTGTCATAGCATATAAATAAATCATTTTTTTAATATTAATTAATTATTTCAGTATTTTACTTAAGGAAGTACCCTCGGTACGCAGTAAGTCAAAGAATTTCAGTCTTCTGCTTGAGTAACGTAGTATATAATTTGGCAACACCGCATGCCTTGCCATAGTTACAAGTGCTTATGTACGCAGCATAAGTCAGCACGCGGTGTCAAATTCGCATTAATTTATGAAAATGCTTTCTTTATTCCTGTCATTTCGGAAATAATAATAAACTATCATTTTTTTGGAATACTATGCTTTTAGAATTTACTCAATTTACGTATGTTTTTACGATATCAAAACTGCTGCAGTTTCGTAACTTACCTTTAAATGACGCGCCACAAACTATAATATTGCGGTGTTGTCATGTTTATGAATTGCTAAAAAGCTCGGCTTTGTTTTAGTTATTTCTATTAACATAAGCAAGCTTTATACGTTTTGGAAAAAGATAAATGTTCATAGAATATTCGTTTATATTTCCTGAAAATTTTATCAAAATCTGTTTGTCAATTCCAACGTAATAAATGATGGAGTGCGTCAAAATCACAGATTTCCATAAGACTCCATGTTAAGTGCAGCGAAATAAAATTATCAATATCTTTTTTCAAAGTCAACCAAAGATCACAAAAATTTAACTGAGTCATTTTTGAAAAGGTTTTGACATATTTGCAAATTTTTGTAATTTTCTGTTTGTTAATTCATTTATCGAGGGTACTTCCTTAATAGACTAACTTTTGAATTTGTTGTACAAAGTTAGGTTAGAAAAAATAAATTTATGTAAATACCTGTATTTTACATATTTTTTGCAGTAAATAATTAAAAAAAGAAATTAGAAGTAATCAGAATTAAAATTAAATCATTAAAAAGTTGAAAATTCAGTTAAAATTGTCAAGAATAAAAGTCCATAATCGAAAAGTGCTAAGGTTTAATAATTTTTTTATTGATTAAAAGTCTCCTAATTAAATTGAAAAAAATATTAAAATATGCGTAAGACATCGATGCTTTACATAGTTGGTTTTCGGAACTGCTGACATTATTTGGTTATTTGCAAAAAAGTTAAAATGTACCGTTTGCATGCTAGGTTGACATATTTTCCATAAGACTACATGTAAAAGTTTTTTTTAATTTTTGACTTTATAAATCTCCTAATGATTTTGGATTTTTTAGAGAAAATTTTGTCATTAAAAAATCTATTAAAAAAACTTTATTTCAGATTTTTTTCATTATCTTCGTAAAACGGCTCAACCTCCTTAAAACAAAAGCGCTTTTCGTGGAGACCGAGTATGTAACGTAAGTCGACGAAAACACGGTGGCAAACTACAAATTCGGGCAAAGCCGGACCGGGCCACTACTTTATAACAAAACTATCAATGATTGTTTTTATTAAAGACCACAAGTACCTAATTTTCAAAACTGACGATTACGTTGTTATCAAAACGCCAATCGAGATTGTTTAAAGTCGCTGCGTGTTGGTGTTTTAGATTTAAAATAAAAAGTCGAAGAATAGCCTTATTTAAGCAATAGATTCGACGGCTACAGCCACAGTTTTCTTAAGGTAGTTTGGTAGCCAAATGACATAAACTTGACCCTACATTTTTTTATATTTATTCAAAAGATGATAATTAAAGACACCTACAGAAAAAGAATCAGATTTTTTTACCACACCGTTTAAGAGATATAATTAATTAAAGTTATGCAAAATACACGAGCCCTTATGAGTGTCCTTGTTCAATAACTCCGGAAATTGAGGGTTTGTAAAAAATTGACAAACTTGACCCCACAAAAAAAACTTTTTGATGGATAGAACGATGTCTGAAATACACACTGCAAAAATTTGAGAATATTTTACCACGTACTTTTAATTTTATTAATTTTTTATTACTGACATGTGGCCTCTATCTCTGTTGGTTATCTCAGTTGTTGTAGTGACAGTGACTAGTGACAGCTAAGTACTAATCAATTAATATTTTATTAATTACATTACTATAATTATTTAATTATAATTCGCATTAAATTAAATCAAATAAATTTTTATGTGAATTTCTATTAATTATTATAGCATGATTAGGGTAATTATTGTAGGAACAAAAAAAAAGTCATTTATTGACTTGGGATTGCGGCTCCCAAACTACCTTAAGTGTGAAATATTCTTTATCAAAATTATAGTTTAAGTTTGTAATTTACGTAAATGAAAAAATCTTAATCAATTATTATTGAGTTAAATAACTAAGTTGATTTAAAAAATGCTGATTTTACTGTATTTGAAACTTTGTTCTATAAGTATATTTAATGAACTTAAATTTGGGAGCGGAAACACATTGTGAATAAAAACGCTTTAGAAGCATTTTTATGTATACTCTCTATTTTACTATGTCATTTTCAAAAAAAAAGGTTGCTGAAATATTTAGTATTCACGGCATGACGGTTATAAAAAGAGTGGCCAGCGATGAACGACACTATAATCAAATTTCCACTGACGTCGTGAATGGACGTCGAAAGTAGTCGGTGCTGAGCCGCTCCGGGGGCTTTGCCATTTTATAACAATCCGTTATTCACTTCGTGTACATTGATATGTCTAAACTTCGAACAGTTGGTTAACAATTCATATTATTATTGTTCCATCAATCTTATTTATTTATCTATGGGCAATGTGCAAGGAGGCGGAGTTATAAATTTCTCGATGCGAGCGTTTGTGGTGAGCACTAGGGGAAACTTCCAACTCAAATTTTCAGTGAATAATGTTTATTAAAAGTGAAAATAGTTTTAATTTTTTAAAGTTTTTTTAATTAAAAAGAAAACATGGGCAAAACTAGGCGATCTGGAAATGCTTGTTGTGTTCCGGGGTGTTGCGCTGATGGCAATTTAAGTAAAGTAAAGATCAATGTCGTCATATCTTGGCGTTACGCTGATGTCAGTGTAAACAAATTAATTATTTATATATTATACTTCATAATTAATAAATAAATAATTCTCACGTACCCTTTATGTTATGCTACTTATATAATGGTTTACAATCTGAATATAAAATTACCTGCAGTTTTTGTTATTACATTTTTTTACACATCATGGTCAACTAAAGTTTTGACTTATCACCATAGAAACATGTCGCGATTTCCATAAAAAGTGAGTTAAATAGTTCTCGATTACCCACTAGCGGCGCTAGTAGCCTATAGATATCTACCATTATGTAACATTCTCTGTATATATGTGTTTGAACGATTTTAACTTAAAAACATTTTGATGATTTTTTTTGAAATGTTTCTTATTATTCCAAAATGTTATAAGCTATCATTTTCATCACTATAGTTCGTTGCGCCATCACTTATGCATATTTCGATCGTTCGTAGAGGGACAAAGAAGAGTTTTATTGAAATACTAGCCGTTAACCGCGGCTTCGCACGCGATTGAGACGAAACACGGATGCATTCCCATTATTTGGCATAGACTCTCCTAATAAATTTCAAAATTGATGACATTCACGTGATCAACGTCCTGACAAACCTTGAAAATGACACCCATGTTGATTTTTAGATAATTTACCACTTTTCACCCCCTGGAGGGATTGTTTTTTTGAAAAACATTGAAACAGGTGTTTATTTATTTATTTATTCTTGCGTATTTTCATCTTATATATGATTTCTCCATGCAAGTTTTAAACCCCCGTTTCACCCTTTTAAGGGTTGAATTTTCAAAAATCCGTCCTTAGCGGATGCCAACGTCATAATAACTATCTGTATGCCAACAATCTGTGTCCAGTGGTTTCAGCGTTAATAGATCAGTCAGTCAGTCAATCAGTCACGATTTCCTTTTATGCGCTGGATCGTTCTTTGTTGCCTGGAATTTGGCAACGAAACTCCTTTTTACCTACGCATATTGTTAGAACAACAAGCCGATAGTTGTTGCTCCAACAATCTGTGTCATTTTTAGAATGACGTGTCGATTGTTGTTAGACAACAATCTGTGTGTCATTGTTAGAATGACGAGCCGATTGTTGTTTCACGAAATATTTTGTCGTCGCAACGGGGAGCGTGTAGTAACATTTAGATAAATAAAAAGTTGTAGTATATAAAGATTTGAACCACTAAATGTGTATTCAATTTTCTTAGTATATATTATTTATTTTGAATGTGGCTTTAAGTTTTAGTAGTTTGTGGTATTTTATTGAATGTTTTAAGGATGGAAAGTTGATTCGGAATTGAAATTGTGTATAAATAATTCTGTATACGTTGTAATCCTACCCTCTGTTCTCTATTTGATCTATGTTATATAGCGTACCTATATACAATAGAACAGGATCTCTATCCCCTTATAAGACAAACTACTAAAAATAAAAGTTAGTGTTCGTGCAAATTAGATTTACGTTTTTAGAAGTGAAACTGTATATACTTTGAATTTTACAGCGGCTAGACAGCATTTCTTTAAATTGTAATCCTATATCTTGTTACCAGAGAAAGTTTATACAATTTTCTGTGCGGGAATAGAAAATTGACTTTTCTTCATACCTCGATCGAAAGTGCATACTTTCGGCATCAATTGTAAGGCAGAAAGTCTAACATTTACTCCTTGGTGGGATTACACGCACCAATGTGATAAGTTCGTACGTTCGGGCGGTAGTAAAGCAAAAACAACCAATTAACTGTTGTTTATATGTCGTTTCCATAACAGCCCTATTGCATTTTAGCTAATAGTCGCGACCAGCTGTCATTCGTGTTTTTACGTATAACCTCAAAGATTCTTGCTTGTAATTAGTGTTTTTATGTAATTAATTGGTAATTAATTATTTAATAAGCGTGCTTACGACCGAGGTATGAAAAAAATAGTATCCACCACACTGGCCAAAAGTGTGATGTAATATGCTATTTGATATTTCTCGTTCAATTTATATATTTATTAAATACATTTAAAATGTTTGCATGCAAGTGGATTCCTATGCAAAAATTTCTATTTTTTTTAAATTTGAAAATATGTAAAGAAAATATTTTTGTTATTGACTTAAATGTATCTTGTAGAACAAACTTTGTTATTAATGTGCATATAAACATAAAGATCGTTGCACACAAGACTGAATTTGCAGCTAGATTCCTTGCTAGATTTTACTACTAGTTCTGTAGCACTGGTTTCCTTAATTGCTTTTATGTTCTCTCTTCACACTAGGTGTCTTTACAAGCTTGTTTTGGGGACAAAACTGGTGCGCGCGCAGTGACAGTTCAAATATAAACACAGAGCAAAACCACTCTGTTGTCTGCATATATATAATATCCACTATATTGCTAGTAAATATCGGGAGAAAGACTTAAATACTACGATGCAGACATTTATACAATTATTATACTCTGAGTCTCATACGCATGTCAGTGAATGGATGCGCATCATTTGCAGCGTCAGTTTGCACATGGAACTAAGCTGTGTGGCTTGCCGTATTACACTTACTAGTTGCCCCACTACCAGTGTTGCCAGAACTTTTTTGTTTATCGTACTAGATCAGGGTTGAAAAAAGTACTAGAATTTTTTTAAGATTTGCCAACCACAAATGACCTTTTTTTTAACAACCTGGCTTAAATAATTTTGTTGTGTGCACAATTGGGGAGCAAAAAATAAAAAACGAATGACCTTTTTTTTAACAACCTAATTTCACAAATTTTATCATATATGGCCCAATGCAGGAGAGCGAATAAAAAAGATCTTTTCATTTCCACAACAAAAAAGTCTGGGTATTAAAAAGTACTAGATTTTTGCTTCAACGTACTAGCGTACAGAAAATGACAAATAACTACTAGATCTAGTACAATTGTACTAGACTGGCAACACTGCCCACTACAGACGCGAAACTTGCGCACAACGAATCAAGTAAAAATAAAGAGGTAGAAACAGTCATTTGCTGTCTCACTTCATGGGCTACGCTTCCACTCACGGCCACTAGCAATATAGAAGTTATTAAATGTATGATTGTCTGACTCTAAGCTGAATGACGCCATGTTGATTTGTAGGCGTTTGTTCATGTCGCCCACGTGACAAGATACTGTTTCCCTGATTGGTTCTTGCTCAGAGCAAGCAGAGGACTTGGCAAAAAAAAATTTAAATCTATCTTGTGAGATAGCAGCGAGTCCGCAGTGACGTCATTTCAAGCCTCGTACCCAGCCTGCCGGCCAGCAGAAGTCCAAGCAGTGTTTCCAGCCTCGTGTGCAGCGGCCTTAAATTTGTGCAAAAAGAACAAATATATCTATTTTAAATAACATTTTGCATATAAAATAAATTGTTTCTGTTTACATTATAAATAAGATTGCATTCGCTCTGTATTTAATAGAGAACATACTTTGCAATAATCCTGTTTTAAAAGAACTTAGTTGTACTAATGTAACAACCTTCAGTTATATTATTTATTGCACAAAAAGTTTTAATTAATTTTGTAATAATGTAATACAATACAGTGATATTTATTCAATAGCAAGCGAAGAGATTAAATTTCAATAAAGGAAAGTTTTGAACATAACTTACTTTCGACTTTCAAACGTTTTAGATTTTTTTTATCCCTGTAAAAACAAAAATACATAAAGGTCTCGTAAGAAGTGCTGTGAAGGTTTCAATATTCGTTTTTTTTATAGAAAATTTTGAAATACGTATTAACTTTGAGAAATACTGACCGGGACATAATACAATGATGATGAATGGTATACGAATCAATATCATTATAATTACACTGACCATAACAGAACCCATATGGATCATGTTACACTTTCTTTCACGGCTTCACGCATCTGATTAATGAATCTCAAATCACTTAGGTATTGCGTTACCCACTGTTTCGTATATAAATCATTTTTTAGACTGACCACTGAGTTCATGTACACATAATATTAATTCTCCGTTTCAAAAACTGAAAGGTCAAAAAAATCCGATAACGTTCAGATGTTTAATAATAATAATAATATTGCGTTTAACGTTCGTTTCTCGACTTTATGTCATAACAGACGCCATTCGCACCATTACTATTTTCCATCTATCACACTTCCCGTTATTTTCTACATTCTTCAATTTCAACGAATTAATAGCAATGGACGAATGAAGGAGTTTTAGGACATTAGGATAAGGTAGGCAAATTTTGAGCATAGGAGTTTGACAGGTAATCGGCCATGGCCTTGAATAAGGAACCTTCTCAATATTTATTTGGAATAATTAAACTAATAAAATTATGCACTAGATCACAAAAAAATTACCGTTAGACAAAATATATTTTACTTTATGGCAGAATGTTAAAGAAAATGATACAGAGAAGAACACGCCGAGCCGTCCGAATACTGACTGATAATTTGTTCTTTTTAATTAGCATTTTTTCAAAATTTAAACATTATGTAACATAAACATTGAACATTTTAACAAATCGTCGTTGGTTCTGTAATATACCTTTAATGTGCAAAAAGTATTTGCAGGAAAGGCCAAAAAGTGGTTATTTCGGCAATGGATGGCAAGAACTAGCAATTTCAGAGGTATATTACTAATTCATACTTATCTTCACTATACATGTTTAATTAAGACGAAGTATTTTCTTAAAAAATATTTAACGTTAATTTCGGATTTATTGGCACACGGGAGGAATTATTTGATACAACTTTTCACATAAGAGTTACTTCCCCTTGTAGGCCGGTCATTCTAAATTTTTCAGCTGTTTACCGTTATACAGTAAACCAAAATATGTAAAAAATCGGAAATTTTCCGTAGAATTCAATGCTGTATTTTTAAAACAACTGACAGTGATGGGTCTTACCGAAAATTGGGGTCAAAGTTGGTCAAAAACTGTTTTTTGCGTTTTTAAAAAAAAATATTCTTTGGATTGAGAAAAGTTTAATACAAAAGTTGTAGAATTAATTATTGCGGATCGATGTAGCTTGGTCCGATGTTAAAAAATTCAAAAATGGAGTGACAATTATTAAAAAACCGTTAAAAATCGTTGTTTTTTGAAACGCTTATATCTCTTTGAAAAAAAATAATCTTTAAGCGATACTTGGTGAAAGTGTAGCCCTTTGCAATCCAAACAAAAGCGTTTTTGAAAATTTGAAAAATAATGAAAAGTTTTTGCAAAAACCGATTTTTTCGAAAAAAAAGCATTTTTTTAAAATGCCAATAACTCATAAACCCGTGAGTTTTTATAAACGTTTTGGGACTTAAAATTTTCTTTAATAGTTCCCGTAATGTTTGCAATTACAGCGCGCCTTTTGATTTGATTGGTAATGTGCGAAAAATCGGTCGAAAAATCGGTATTTTTTTTTCTATAAAAAAAATAAAAATTAAATATATTCAAAAATTGAAATTTTCTACAATCGTCATTATTGCCATTTAATAGCTGGTATTTTTCTGTGAATTTGAAAAAAAAAATCAACCCTCCGACTTTCTGGAGCCGAAATATATTTTTTTTTTAATTCCTGTGGCGTCATTTTACAATATTAAGGGCTGAAATTTACATGAGTTACAGTTTAATACTTACAGATTAAATAAAAAATTACCAAATCCAAATCGATCATCACTGAGCACTGCAAAGTTAGCAACATGAGCTGATAGCACCGTGGCATGAGAACATTAGCACTATAGGTGGAGTGGATGAGAACAAACTCCCACTGACTTTCTCTTAATCATAATGCTTGTGTTTTTATCAGTTTTTAGTGAGTATTTCAGCGGCAAATTAATTGATAATAGTGCTTGGGTTATTCAGAATTGCAAAGGAAATGACAAAATATTTTTTTTTAAACAATGCGTGTTAACAATGTTAATATTTTAAAAACAATAGCCTGCCGATGTGGGACTGAATGCAAAACAAAAACTTGCAGCTGCAGAAAGCATGGATTAAAATGTTCAAATATGTGTTAAAAGTGTGACAACGAAACTTGCACAAATATTGAAACTCCAATTATCGAAGATATTTTCGACGATGAAGTGAACGAGCTGAATATTACAGAAGCAGCTATAGACAACGAAGAATATGTTAATGGAAATGTAAGTGACTATGATGCTGACACATCAGAACCTACTGTATATAACAGTGACAATAGTAGTAGCGGAAAAATCGAAAGTGAATCACCTGTATAGAAACCAAAATAATAGTTTTTTTAGATAAATACACGAATTAAAAAAAAAAATTGTTATTTCCTTTGCATTTCTGAATAACCCAAGCACTATTATCAATTAATTTGCCGCTGGAAAACGAAAAACTGATAAAAACACAAGCATTATGATTAAGAGAAAGTCAGTGGGAGTTTGTTCTCATCTACTTCACCTATAGTGCTAATGTTCTCATGCCACGGTGCTGTGTTACTAACTTTGCAGTGCTCAGTGATGACCGATTTGGATCTGGTAATTTTTTATTTAATCTGTAAGTATTAAACTGTAACTCATGTAAATTTTAGCCCTTAATATTGTAAAATGACGCCACAGGAATTAAAAAAAAAAATATTTCGGCTCCAGAAAGTCGGAGGGTTGATTTTTTTTTTCAAATTCACAGAAAAATACCAGCTATTAAATGGCAATAATGACGATTGTAGAAAATTTCATTTTTTGAAGATATTTAATTTTAATTTTTTTTATAGAAAATAAATACCGATTTTTCGACCGATTTTTCGCACATTACCGATCAATCCAAAAGGCGCGCAGTAATTGCAAACATTACGGGAACTATTAAAGAAAATTTTAAGCCCCAAAACGTTTATAAAAACTCACGGGTTTATGAGTTATTGGCATTTTAAAAAAATGCTTTTTTTTCGAAAAAATCGGTTTTTGCAAAAACTTTTCATTATTTTTCAAATTTTCAAAAACGCTTTTGTTTGGATTGCAGAGGGCTACACTTTCACCAAGTATCGCTTAAATATTATTTTTTTTCAAAGAGATATAAGCGTTTCAAAAAACAACGATTTTTAACGGTTTTTTAATAATTGCCACCCCATTTTCGAATTTTTTAACATCGGACTAAGCCAGATCAATCCGTAATAATTAATTCTATAACTTTTGTATTAAACTTTTCTCAATCCAAAGAATATTTTTTTTTAAAAACGCAAAAAACAGTTTTTGAACAACTTTGGCCCCAATTTTCGGTAAGACCCATCACTGTCAGTTGTTTTAAAAATACATCATTGAATTCTACGGAAAATTTCCGATTTTTTACATATTTTGGTTTGCTGTATAACGGTTACAAAAAATTAACATTACGTTCAAAATAGAATGACCGGTCTATTGTTGGTTATTGTAAAATTAATTTGGAAGTTTTACTAGTGTATAGAGCTCAGTTTCCTGAATCTCTTTACCTAAAAAAGCAATATCAATAAAGTGACCAATTAAATTTGTGTGCATAATAATGCAATATATATTTTGTCTAAAATAAAAAAAAATAACGAACAAAATACGGACCAGAATTTTGAGATATGCCACAATTTTATTTTCAAAATGGTTTGCTTTAAATAAGATACTGAGTAATTTATGAAAATTTTATTTTTTGAACTTCTACGTATTCATTCTAAAAGTAATCGTAGTGTAATGTTTTTTTAAACGCAGTTTATTCATTCAGAATCAATATTACCTATATATAATAGTTGCATATAAAATGTAGACCACACGTGTTTGTATCTCTTCGTAGGTCGTATTGAACGTTCTTTTATCGAGACTACGCTACTCAAAACACAGTTTTAATGAATTAAGCTACTTGTAGATAGGTTTAGAGATTGGACATTTAAAGCCTGGTTTTTATTGTCGCTGTGAGCGTTTTATAGTACAAAAGAATTAACATGATTCCATGTTTCAAAATTAATAACTCGATTTCAAAACAATCAATAATAATGGTTGACACAAATAGCCAAATATCAGTATTAATATGGACATTAATACTGCTAAAACTAAAAAAATAACAGTTCTGCAAAACAATTTTACTCATTCACCAAGTGTGTACGTTTTCATGGCCACACGCACTAAACCCATCTACAAAGCAAGCTTCAATACACGCATCGTGTGAAGCGAACACATAAAAGTCATCACAAAACCCAGCGCCAATGCACGCTTGAAATTAGCAACGTATCTAACGGCAAAAACCATCGTCGTGTGCAGCCAGGGGCGGTTGGGCTCAACAATTCCGGCCCGGGAAGGTAAGATTCCAACCCCGATTTTTCATATAGAGGGCCAGCGCTAGTTTTTTCCGCCCTGTACAAAGTGAGCGTTAGACACTCTCTACTCGCCGCCACAAAAATTATAGCTTACGGTTGTATGTATAAAGTCAAAAAACGCATTATTAATTTTACCGTAGAAAACTATACCTATCTATTAAAAAATAAAATAGCTGTTTCCACCGTGGACATAACTAGTAAACAAAAAAGCGAGTGTGCTTTAGACCACATGACTGAAGTAAAACTTTCTGCCATAGTTATTTTAAATATATTTATTAAGAATAATGCGTAAATACCTCAAATTTGCTCATGTTAAATTCATTAAACGAACAATAAATATGCAGTCGGTTCGTCTCAAAGTTTATCGAATACAATATAACCTCACTCTGTAGCACATATCTACAAAGACGAAATGTTTAAAATATAATTTTTGATTAATTAATAGGTAAAATATGTATATATTTATTAGCATAATTTATAATACATTTAAAAGGATTTATTAACTAACTTACATTATTTCCCGTTACAAAATGCAGCAAAATTCGATGAAATGTATTTTTTTTACAAAAACAATTGTTTTCATTTTAAACGCCAAATAGTTGTCCCAAAAAAAAAAAGAATTTTGATTAATGTTTCGTCTTTGTCGCACTCACTAACTTATATCGCCCTCTCAACTTCCAATATACGAAACGTAACTCTCTCTCTTACTACTAACTTATATCTCCCTCTCAACTACTGTTCGCCTCGAACGATCACACATCGTTCGCCTTGTCCGATGATGCACTTCCGTAAACGCTTTCGTCAGGCATTTACCAGCTTACTCCCCAAGTCAAGCGTGCCTAAAGGAGTTTTACTTCAAAAATATATAAACAAATATAGGCAATCGGCCTACCGACCTCGGCGGGCCTCGGTCTACCGGGAAAACTCCCAAAATTCCTGTGGGCCCATCCGCTCCTGTGTGCAGCATAAGCATAATCATATTAGTCCTCTCAGCTGTAGCGTCGCAAAGTATGTTTCTGAATATTTCGATTCCCATTATATGTAAATCAGTTTATTTTTAATGATACTTCTCTGCCTCCATAATTATATGTCGTTTATGTTTCTTTGACTTTTATGACGATATTAATAAACATTCTTAACATCTAGAAACGTATCAGTATGTTATGTAAACAGCTAAAAATTTCTTTTGAATTATAGTATTATAATTTTAACGCATTTATAGTGTTCGAGTTTTTAAAATGTAGCCAGTTTTTCAGAAAATTCATGTATGAAACAGCAATGCATTCGTTAACAGAGGCCCGGGGTCTAAATCATTTATGGAAAGGAAAAGGTTTGCGGCAATAAGAGTGGTTTATTAAATAAAATTTACTGTTTAGGATCAATTATTGTTAGAGGATGGTGACAGAAATGGTCAAGGAGCACTTGGTGGCAGAAACACTCTCTTTCGTGGAGTAGGGGTCTATCACGTTGAGGTACGATGCTGAGGCACTTAAAAAAACAGCAAAATTCCTCTACAAAATGGCAGCATCTGGGGAATCTCTTAGTTGCAGAAAAAAATTTACCCCCTGCAGAGACTTTGAAAATCCTTTAAAAAAATCGAAAAAAGGTAAAAAAAAAATTTAATTTGAAATTGAAACTTGACATGATGGTTGATTCGGTCGCCCGGAATACGAGAAAAAAATTTCGTGGCTCCAAGTAAGATCACTTCCTTTTGATGATTCTTGAAAATTTGCACAGGCAAAAATTCGCAAAGTCCTCGCGCGGTGGCAGAAATTCTTACCAGGCTTTCTGTTAGTACCCAAAAAATTTGTAAAAAATAATATCTGCCAATTTTGTCACACCTGGGTCACAATCTGCCGATTTAATGCTTTACCTGAATACCATCTTAAACTTTCCGCTTTTTCGCGAGGTCGATATTGGCCGAAAACTGTAGTACCTCGGGATTCTCTACAAGAAGACGAACCGTTTGAGCTCGGTTTCACTCACCGATTTTTTTTTTATTTATTTATTTTGTATTTATTATACTGTCAGTCTCTGCAGGGGGTAATTTGGCAGAAAACATTTTTCTGCAACTATAGGAGGTGCCCCAGATGCTGTTCAGTCATTTTCTGCCATTTTATAAAGGAATTTTGAATTTTGCCGTTTTTGTTTTAAGCGCCCCATCGTCGTACGCGCTAGATCCCTACTTTACTAAGCGGATTTTTGTAGAGGGGGGCTCAGCCTACACGAAAGAGAGTGTTTCAGCCACCAAGTGCTTATTTACCATTTCTGTCTCCATCAGTCCAACTATATTAGCGCTATAAAACGATTTTTGATTATTTCAAGCCGAAAATAATTTCTTTCTAGGGTATTCCTTAAAACCTCTCAGTAGGGTCACTACAGTATTTTTAAACTATTTAGCGGTTTGTTTCAGTCTTGCCTTTATATGCAGGTTTAGAAAATGAAATGCTATGTAATCTACACAATAATACGATGTTTTCAAAATTTTATGAGCTGGAACATTGTTCTCAATTTTTATTTATCCTTAAGTGTATTATGCGATGGTAGGTTGATTATTAAAACCGGTTGATAATTTTTTTCAGTGTCCTCATTTCATTTATATATGTAGTATTATAGACTATAGATGTATACATGATCTGTATAAAAAACGACCGTGTCCAGTGGGCGTTAACGACCGTTGTTACACGACAACGTAGGACATGTCCACACTCTCTGCGGGGTCTCAGTTGTATAATAATTGTCATAACTTTAAATGTACCTCTATCCCTTTAACTAATGCACTCAGCCTGTCCATAATTGGTGTTTCATGCTATAAGTAGGGAAGTCATGATTATAAAAACAAATTCCAGCCAAATGGGCGACGGGGATCATTCCAACTTCAAAAATATGGACATTTGACATATTATAATGTAATAAATAAAATGAAAATTCTGTTAACGCGTGCGGTGACGCGGATAATTACTAGTAATAAATATTATGATATTTATTACAAGTAAGTATGTCATTGTTTAAGCTCCCATGACAGAAAAAGTTACCCCAAAGAACACCTCAAAATTATAAAGTGAAAATGGCTGAAAAACATGTCAGAAACATGTTACGCCCGCCAGACAAGTAAAAATTTGTTAATTGTTATTTTTTATGAATTTTTGAATAAAAAAAAAACATGATTTTACTTTCCAAAACACCTGCTTGAAATTTATACAATTTGTAGTAAATAATGTACCATTTTTGAAAAAATTGGTCTGGCTGACAATTTTTGTTAATAAATTAGCCAGACTTCATTTGTTATAATCTATTTTTTTTATGAAAATACATTTCATAACAGTTCCTTGAATTTTTTTTTTAAATAAAGTTTAAGATCTCTTCTATCTAATACAACTGGTCTGGCTGACAATTTTTGTTAATAAATTGGTCAGACTTCATTTGTTATAAATTTTTTTGTTTATGAAGTCTGTCATAGTAAAAAACATTTTTTCGCTGACAGACCAATTTTTATGCATAAAATAGATGTCAAACCTTCTTTCAGAAAAAAATTAAGGTGGTGTTTTGACACGGCCCTTGTAAAATCTAATTTGTTTATAAAAAAAAAACGCTGTCACGGCGCTTAAAAATTGAATCTGACATGGTAAAAAACAATATTTTGATGAAAAATGTATTAAAGTATATAAAAGGGATCTACCGTATTAATTTAGAATAAAAAAAAATAATTTTCTAGTTAGCAACGATTATACCATATTTTTTCATTAAAAAATGTGGTCGCATTTAATGCAAAAATACGCGTGCGGCAAATTACACGCTCATAGAATCTTCTCCTTCTCTCACTAGTCGCACAATATACTATTATTCAACACGCGTGAGTAATGTATAATTTCGGGGTCCTGTTAAATTTGGGAGAAATAATAAATTACTTCATGTTGACGCGTAGAGTGCTAATAATGAGTCGAAACTGTACGATAATGTATTACTGCATAGTTTCTGGACCAATAGGAACGCGGTAGCGATTTGTATATATGAAAACAGCATCGCAATTCAGCGAAAGTCAGGGCCATCTTGTGTGCATCGAGGGCGGTGAGTACGCCAATCAATGAAGTGATTTATTATTTTTCCCTCTTTTATCAGGGCCCCGATTACATATTACTCGTGCTAGTTGAATAAAGTATTATGTGCGACCATTTATCGAAGAAGAATTCATTTTTGTATTGACAACATGACTAATAAACATTATTATTATTATTATTCCACTCACGTGTTACCGCACAAGCGTAGCGATCATGGAATCTTCTCCTTCTCTCACTAGTCGCACAATATACTATTACTGTGCATTTAATTAATAAATTGATAACGTTTCTCTCGAATATTTTTATAGAGAAAAAAATGGATATTTCGAAAATGTTAAAAAAAATGCCATTTGAAAATAAATGCAGTGTACACTTCCGGTTGATTTTGAAGTACAAAAAATATATTATTTACGTAAAAATACTACAAAATATACTCATTTTACTGTAGACACATGTCTATGTAATTAAATATTATAATTAAAACTTAATTACAAGAGTTGTATACATATTCATAAAACAAAACAAAGCCGTGTGAGGTAGGTCATATATTAGGACTCTACAAGTGCGACTCTACCCGAACCACTTGCCAGCATAGTAATAACAAATTAACCCGAAAAATTTTTTTCAAAACATTCTAAAATAAGTACTTTCCTGAAAACTTTTTGCTTAAACAAAAAGAAAAAAGAAAAGACGGCTGTACCGATTTTGATAAATATTTTTTCGAATGATATTGACATCAATACGCTACGATTGGTACACTAACAAAGTTAATAAAAAAAATTAAAAAAAAAAATTTTCTTCAAAATTTAATTTATTTTATAAATCTAATAATATTTCAACTTGACGTCACTAAATTTAAAAAAAAACATAGAGCGTGGCGACGCGTCGCCACGCCAGAAATCTGTTTTACGTGATCAAAGGATTTTTGTTTTGGTTGAAAATTTCGGCTTTTATAATAATCTGTTCTTGCAAATTCGGGTGTAAGGTTTTAGATGCCGCCATTTTATTAATTTTCAAAAAAAAAAAATCTTCGACTAGGTCCTAGATTTACTATTAAACTAAAGACTTTTCTTTGTTTTATCGATTTTGGATGAACCAGTAACAAAGTTATGATGGCCACCGCAAAGCATTACTTACATGTGAGAGGGGTCCAACAGATGGCTATAACTTTGACCAAAATAATTTTTTTTTTTTTTGAAAATTTAGTGAAGTCAAGTTGAAATATTATTAGTTTTATAAATTATATTAAATTTGCCGAAAAAATTTTTTTTTTAATTTTTTCATGCCTCTGACTGCCCCTAGCTTCTTAAACAATATAAATAATTCGTTCTCCGCCCCAAAATGTTTCTGATTTTCAATAATATAAAAAAACTAAATTAAAAAAAATCATCAAAATCGAAGCTGTTTCTGCGGAGTTCGAAGTTTTGCCTGTTTAATGTATTCATTGACGCGACTATAAGTAAATATAAACTTATTATGTTTTATGTATAGGTACATAGAGGCGGTAAAAGTTAGTACCTGCGCATACAAACATATTGTAAATCCATTTGTTTTGAAAAGAATTTACTGAAATTAATTTATTTTGCCAAGTACCTACTATTTCCATTCTCTAGTATATTTTATAAAAAATCCAGTCAATTGGGCGACTGCACCATTCCAACTTCAAAAATATTGACATCTGATAACAAAGAAACTAAACTTTCTGATATCGCGTGAGGTGACGCGGGTAATGACTAGTTTTAAATATGATATATTTTGCTATTCGCTGACATGGTTTAATCTGCGGAACAAAATATTTCCGAAACTGTAAAGTAAATGTGTGCAATATTTTACTCTACACGAAATGATTATAATTTATAAAATCTTGGTAGAGAAAAGATGAGGTAACAAAAGAGATTTTGTGAGAAATTGGTTCCTTAAATAACAAACTAAAATTCCCATCCCCCACCATTCTGATAATTTATTCTGTAAATAACATTTTTTTTCAAATAGGTACGTAAGTTTTCCTTGAAAAATTTCACTTCTGTAGTGTTTTTTTTTTTACTTGGCAATGTTTTATCGAATATTTTAATAGTATTTATTCTCCATAATTTTTACTAGATTTATATTGAAATGTTGTTTTATAAGTCTTATATATATGTTGCAGCCCAATAGATAAATTGCCTAGTTAATTGGACGACTATAGCCTTTAAGTTAAATAACTAACAATAATAATAAATATTTATTTCCCAACAGATGTAACTCCAATAACAGGGAAATTACAATTACAGAAAATGAATACATGTTAAAACAAAAAGAAAAGAAAAACACGTTATAAAAATATTACCAATATCTAAATCATAAGTTCATGACCTTATTAATTTTCTTAAAGCCTTATAACTAATCTGGAAAAAGTCTAAAAATGGTTGGTTAGCTTGCAGACTATTCACTAATGTCACCATCCTACACAATGCTGAATTGTCAAAATGTTGTGTTGAAGCTTGAGGACGTGACAAAAGCTGATGTTTTGGCCTATAGTGTTGGTACACTTGAAATTTTAAAATTAATTTTACTTAATATATAATTATCATTGACCATATTATGAACAAGTTTATAAAAGAGAAGTATTACAGCATGATTACGTCTATTTTTCAATGTGTCCACATCAAACATTTTAACTAAATCTTTATATGGCATCATTGTCGGATAAATATGAAAAACACTAAAAAAAACATATCGCAGAAACTTACTTTGTATCACTTCAATACGTTTGATATAATTATAATGAGGCCAGTCCTTTCAATACGGATAAATCAAAAGCAATCATGTTTAAAATTAGCTTTTTTTTTTGACTTCTTAGGCGACTCTGGTATCAACGAAATAGAGTATAAATAATTTAAAATAATGTGAGCCATCGTGGGACGCCTGGCAGATGTGAAACATTTAAATTTATTTATATGCTT
The DNA here is from genome assembly GCA_963575645.1 of Xanthostigma xanthostigma. Lineage (NCBI taxonomy): Eukaryota > Metazoa > Arthropoda > Insecta > Raphidioptera > Raphidiidae > Xanthostigma > Xanthostigma xanthostigma. The sequence goes on from OY754467.1 coordinate 13,661,167, forward strand.
TTTTATTGTAGTGTTTTTATTTAAACGAAGTGACAACGAAAAAATATATATCACCGCACAGCAATTATTTACCCACGCAAAACTATATAAACAAACACATGTTGAAGTTATGTTAGATATCGCCATTAACAAACACCATGTTCGCAGTATGCAACTTTAAGTTATAAGCAGCGCTACTTAAATGACTATTCTAGTTAATATGAAGCGTCAGTTATATATCGCTACAGGAGCCCGTACTTTATAATAGGTCATATGCATGAGACTCCAAATTGGTTTAAATTTTAATTTCTATATAGGTATATTTATTTCCTGATCATATCGTAAGGCCACTGAAAAATATACAAATAATAAAAGATAAATGTAGAAAATACGCGGTATTTTCGAATTATCAAAACGCAACGTGACGTCAGAGTATATATCAACAACAATTTCCATGACGACTGTGTCGTCTCAGTAAAATTGTACCATTATGCCGGCATTTCACATGGCTATTTGTATTTGTGTATTTGGCATATTTGGCAAACAATTACCAAGTGTGGACAGTCTATTTGACAAAGTGTTGGCCTTATTTGCCTATTTGACAAATAAGGCCATTACCAAATACGCGTTACCGTGCGCTTGTTGGTTTTTCGAGGCACATCAAAGGAGTCAAATAGGCAAATACGCAAATAAACCGTCTACACAATGGCCATATTCAGAAGCGCACGCACCGTGAACCTGTACGGATGTGCAGTTTTTTGTGTCTGTGCTGTGAGCGAGAACTGGAACAATTACTATTGAAAATGAATTGGGACAATGAAATAGTGCTAAAATTCCTGGAATTTTGAACCTTGCGTTCTGCTGCCAAATGTCTGTGTGTTTGTTATTTGACTGCCATGTGTGGATGGTCGTACTTGCCTCTATTTGCATGTTTGTCTTGAACGTTATATATTTTGCCAAATACAACAAACACCCAATAACGAACACAAATTGCCATGTGAAGTGCCACCTTTACAACAATTAATACACTTCATGAAAAACTTAGATTTTGACATCAAGGCTGACATGCATCGCATATCAAGACGTCACATAAGCCCGCCAACATGGTCGATTGCTTAATTCTGACTGATTTGACTATTGGGCTGCGACATATATATAATATATATTATACATAATATATAAAATCGGTAAAAAAATTATAGACAAATAAAAACCCGCATATAAAAAAAAGAATCATTTTAGAGTTGTTAGTGTAGAAGATAACATATAAAAAAAATGAGTTGCACGATGAAAAACGTTTTTTTATTCGTTTTAAATGTAATGGCGGTATCGACTGTATGTGGCAATATTGATATTGGATTAGATGAAACAAATCCAAGACAAGAACTTTTATTAATACGTACATTAGAAATTATTAATGTATACTTTAATAATGCAAAATGCGTTACAATATTTTACGACAATAAAGATATATTTGACGGTCTTTCTCGGCAATTCAAGTTTGCTTACTTGTATTTTTGGACCGAGTTTCAAAGAAGTGAAATAGCTCTCAATACGGATGGTTATTTAGTAATTGGAAATTGTGATTTGATCAGTAAGACAGAGAAAGATGACAAGTTATCATTACTGAAAAATAATTTGCCGGTGCTGATAGTCTTACAAGAAAATGATTTCGAAAAAATCACATCACTGTTTAGTCGTTTATGGAAATTTTTTATCACCAATGCATTAGTTGTGAATAGTATAGACAACGTCGAAAGTATGTACGTTCAAAACCCAATCGAAGCAATAGAAAATTGTGGAAAAATAACAAACATTACCACATTAAAACATATTAACAATTATAAAATGATAAATATGCGATCTCTAAAACGTAGTGATCTGAATTTAACCAACTGTAATTTCAAAATGGCTATTTACGCAGAATATCCATTTTTAATAAACATTTCATCAACAACAAATCCTGGATTAGATGTTGTCTTTTTAAGAACTCTAGGAGACGTCTTACGCATGAAATTGACATTAAGTAAGGGTATTTATTCGATAGAAAAGGATTTGAAGGATTTTGAGAAGTTGGGAGGTACTATTGGTGAACGAGTACCCCTTATTATATATCAAACATCCTTTCTATTCAACAGTGCATACGTCTTTGTGGTTCCTTTGGCGAAAGAATTGCCTCATTGGAAGACATTAATTTCAACGTTTAATATAAAAGTATGGCTATTGTTGTCATTTACTGTACTTGTGTTAGCTTTTGTTTGCTGGTCAATTGCTCGCTATAAAATGGTAAAATTTTATTCTAATTTCTCCACGTGTTTTATTCAAAATATTGGTATAATAGCAAATGGTGGAATTCAACAAAAAATGCGTCTATCTTTCTTAAATAGTTTCTTAGTATTGTCTTTATTGTTTGGATGGTATATGAACCAAGCGTTCCAAGCTAGGATGACAAGCTTATTGACCAAGTCTTTATACGAAAAACAGATATCCAGTGTAAAAGATATAATCGATACAAACATGACTTTACTTGTATACGATTTTACTGTTAATTACTTTAAGACCTTTGATTACACTAATTTGGTTGAGTTATCTGAGATAACAAACATTACGACCGAAGAAAGGTTATTTAACGTCTCACGTTCACGTCATGTCGCCACAATAATAGCACGTCCTCAAGTACCTCGCGCAATGCAACTTACTTATGATAAAATCAATTTTCGTCCGACTTTATACGTTTTTGCAAAAGACATTTTTATTTATTATCGTGTAGTTTACACTCACATACATCATCCTCTAAGATTTATTGTTGATAGAACCATTCAGCGCATTCAGAGCAGTGGACTTCCGGTCAAATGGAACACTGATAGAATACAAAAACAGTTCTCAACGGTACTAAGGCGTTCCGATTTCGTTGAACTAACTATACAACATTTAGAAGGTGCTTTTTTTCTTTTGGGTTTTGGATACGCTGTGGCAGTTATCATTTTTATCGTAGAACTAATCACTAATTTTTTAAAATAAAAAAGACTAGAATAATATAGATATTATTTCAAAGGCTATTATAAATGTACTGTCAGTATAACAAAAAAAGTTTTCATAGGGTGTAATAATTTAATACATAACATGTATATTTCTAGCTTATATATTGTCACGTGGTGCTGTAGCACCGCGACAAATTACTTAATGCTAGTATAAAATTATTAATAAAATAAAGAAAACTTAGTCGTGGATTTCGCGGGTATTTGCATGTGCGGTACGATTTGGATCGCATGGCTTGGACATATAAACTATAAGTGTGTCTAAGTTGTGATCAAGTCGGCGGACACTAGAAACGCGGTACTTGTGAAACAAAGAGTGAATAAGTGACAAACAATAGTTGTTAAGGTTTTTAAATAATTAAAATAAATATTTATTAGTTACGGAAAAATTAATAAACAATAAGTTGTTTTTCCGGGTTTGAGGAGGACGCACGTAAAAGGACGCTCATGGAAGAAATTAATAAATAATTATTTAATCAACACTTCCAAGTCATTTTCGGACTTCACCTACAACAATGAAGTGGTTTAATCACCAGTCATCATTAAACATGTTTGTAAAGTATGATTAGGATAAATAATACTCATTTGTAAGTACTGTAGGTGGCGTACAGGTATGATGTTCGTTCCTAGTTTTGTCCTGTAGTATTTAACTTAATTAATCTATTGAATATGTAATTTCCCTGTTCTTGTTTTTTTTTTTGTTAATTAAGCGTGATCTCTCTTTCTTCAGGGTTCCACCCCCAGTTAATTGTTAATAACAATAATTAAGCATGTGTTAAATATGAAAATATTGTTTTGTAATCTAACCATTTGTTGTACAGTAATATCACGTTCACGTATCTAAGTGAATAGTAAATATAATAATGTTATCGACCTACTGTGTTTTCTTTTCATAGTTTTTTTTTGATTCACAAATTTCTCGGAATAGTAGAGGAAAATTGTGAGGTACATTCTCTGACTACTATGGGCCCGAAATAACACCTGTACCGACCAAACAATCTATTATTTTGAGAAATCTGTTCGTTTTTTCTTTCTTATTTCCTCACAGGTGGGAATGGACCTACGCTTACAAGAAATACTTCCACTGCCGTGCTATAATATATATTATAACTTATTTAGTCGAATCAATGAAGGTTTTTGCTTCATATTTTTCAAGAACACTTCCGATTTTGACGTATAATTATATTTTTTTAAATGTTTGTTATTATATTTGAAATCAGAAACATTCCAGCTCGCGAACTCATACTTTTCATTTACAACCAGTTATCCTCCTAATTTACTTATACGGTCGTGTCACGTAATTTTTATCTTTTACACATAATTGTTCAAAATTGAGAAAATTTTTGGTTGCTAATAATTAATAGAAACGTATTGACCTAACGATTCTAAAATTTTTAGCCTTTTTTGTTTAATATCTTCAAGTCTTTTTTCCAACTTTACGTGTATCAGTGGTACGTTCTTCGCAAAGATCATTTGCTGTGTTAAAAATATTTATTGAATATTAATATAATGTATCAAACAAACATTTAAAAAAACGTGTGAGCTCACGGGAATTTGCAAGTAGAGATTAGATAAACGGGTCTTTTTAGTGATCTTCATCTTTGCATCTGGATATGTGAGCTGGCTCCCTGAACCGGTTCAAAAAGAGCCGAGTTCTGAATATGTTATTCGAGTCAACTGAGCCACTGAGTTAGTTGAGTCAATCATATCACGTAATATTATGCCAGTGACTGACTCACATATTATAAGGCGGGGTTTTACAGGTTGCTACTTGCTATGTTACAGAAAGCATATTACAATATGCAATACAATATCTTAAATAGTTGTGACTTAAGTAAAACACTGTAATAATTGTACCGCCTGTGCGTAGTGTGTGCCATAGCCAGACATATTATGATGCATGAGTCATTTGAGCTGACAGATACTAAATTGTGTTTCACTGAGCTATGCGGATCCGTTGAGCCGTCGGCTCATAAAAAAGTGAGCCGGCTCTCACGGATCTTCTGTCGAAGCCGGCTCTTTGAACCGGTTCAGATCTGAGTTACCCAACCCTATTTGCAAGTGATACTTTTTTAGAGTAATGAACTTGTTTCATTGATGCGTTATTCATTTTGCGGTAGGTACTATAAAGTTTCTTTTATATTACCTTGTCGTTGAAGTATTTTCTTTTTAATTTGCATTAAGAATGTGGTTCTTGAATTTCCCCGCCATTGAATCACTTCCCCTTTAACGTCACAGAATATTTCGTTAAAGTAGCATCACTTCAAAAATTATCCAAATCGGAACTGTTCATGAGGATTCAGAAGTTTAAACGATTTTTCAGCTTCATTGACTTTACTAATTTAAAAAGATTTGTTTTATTCTGTACTAAATAGTAGTTTATGTATTTAAGATATTATAATAATGAACTATATTATCAACAAGTAGGTGATATATGAAAACGAGCATCAACGAGTTTTAACAGTTATACGAGTTATAATAGCAATACGTCTCAGTGAGGGCTCATAAAACCCTGGGTTGGTGAAGTGCTAGGAAAAGATATTCAGGGGCATTGCAGAAATGTTGTTAAGGAAGAGCTGAAATATAAAAATTGCAAACGCGAAAGGTGATAGAATAGAATAGAAAAGAGTAGAATAGAATATAATAGAATAAACATTTATTAATGAGCCCATTTTGGGATACAATACGTCCCATAATTACAAAAGAAGAAAAAAAACTTATGTACTAAATTAATGTAAGGAGTAGGTTCCTTATATATTTAATATTCTTTTAGCTCTTTATTAAACGTTATAAGATTCAAATCTTTGATTAACGTCTGAATAGTACTCTTCAAGTAAATAAAATTGTCGACCAATTTTTCTCAGATTAATTTTTCATTATTTTTTGAATCATTCAAACTTTCAATCTTGCGTGCAATGTATTAGATAATAAATAACTTAATACTAATTAATTTTTATATTTTTTAGATATTTCTGAAGAAGATCCATATCTGGATCGAAACGTCATCTTGTGTTATATTGATTGGTATTTTTATTATTTGTTGTCAATATACTTATATGGTCTGAGAAAAATTGGTCGACAATTTTATTTATTTAAACATTATAAGATTCTTTTCAATTTTTAAGTTGTTTGGTAATTTCTCAAATATTTTTACAAGTTTGCCTATATAGTAAGTTAAAAATTTAGCGTATTATTTTTTTTTTATATTATATACTCTGTCCATTTCAGTTGATTGTCCCCCAGATATATTTGATTTATTGCATAGTGTTTTAAAAACGAAAAACATATATCAACGCACAATAAATATTTACCCACGCAAAACTATACATAAACAATATTAAAGCTATGTTCGAAGTTATGTTAGATGCCGCCATCAACAAACGCCGAATCATAATATCCATGCGAGAGATAATAATACATAATTTATAATATTATGGTTTCTACAGTTATCCATAAAATATTTTTAACATAAAAATTGAACCGACTTCACACTAAAAAGTAAAAAATAATTGCGTATTGAAATGTTTTGGAGTCGGTGTCAGCCAAAATGCAATCTATTCCGAGAACTACACCGACTCCAAAACATTTCAATACGCAAATTATTATTTTTTACTTTTTAGTGTGAAGTCGGTTCAATTTTTTTGTTAAAAATATTTTATTTTTCTCTTTTTAGTGTTAATCTAACACTAAAAATCGGTGAACATACATAAAAAACATTATGTGTGTCTTTGATATTTGAGAGTTTCCCTCGATTTCTCCGGATTCCACCATCAGATCCTGACTTGGTTCCGATGGGACCACCTCTGAGGTGCACTCTTTCGAATAAAAAAAAAAAAATTGAAAATCGGTCCATAATTGACGGAGAAATCGGTGAACATACATAAAAAAAAATATACAGACGAATATAGAACCTCCTCCTTTTTGTTGAAGTCAGTTAAAAGTACTCATATATAATAGGTATAGAATTTCTAACGACAAATGTCTAGATTCAGGTTTAAGTCCTGAGAGTAAGCCTGTTGTATTTAAAAAGAAAATTCCTAAATAGAATTTGATAACTGATCACAAGTCAGTAGTTGCGTGCTATAAAAAAGACCCCTCAATATTAAATATTAAGTATTATCTCATGTTATAAATAATTAATAAACGTAATAGGTTTTATGCGTTTATATAGACATCAAACTTAAAGTACCTGCATTTACCTAAATATAGTTCTACATATTGTTTCGAAAAGAATTTACTAGACTGGCTTTATTTTGCCAAGTATCTGCTATTTTCTTTCTCTGGATCATTTTAACAAACAACATTATATAAACGTTTTAAATTAAAATATTAATTGTCTTTACTATATCTAGCCCATAGAAAAAAAATATTGAGTAATAAATCAATGTTTTCCACAGATTTAAGCCTGCCGAAAACATTGATTTATTACTCTATATTTTTCACATATATCTATATATTTTTGGTGGGATTAAATCTTTACCCAAAGAGAATGATAGTAATTTTAAATCATTCGCAAATTCAGGTAAAGATTTAATTCCACTAAAAACATATAATATGTACAAAAAGCAAATGGGTTTGCTGGTTTTGATAAAAAAATAAGTGAGATTTAACAAGATGCCAAGTTTTCACTCGGCAAGTCTACATACACGAGTCATTTATTTATAATATAAAACAAAAACTTACCGTGTGAAAATTTTGCAACTTCTTATATTTCACAACTTTTTTTCTAATTGTTTTTTTTGTATCGAGCTTGGACCTTTTTCACATTTATAATTTTGATTTCAATACTTTTTGTAAAATTATATTCTTACTTATTCTACTTAAATATTATACACATAATAATATAGTTATATAGTACCATACTTCATTATATCACACGACTAGACGCGAGTAATCTTCAGAAGACCAGTTAACACATTCGGGCTGAGGCTCCTAGCACCGGTTAGATGCTTGTGAATTATCAGTCAATCACCTAGAATCTAGATGTATGAAATTTGGAATACAGCTTATAATAATATTTTCTCTTTTACCATAATTGTTCAAAATTGACTAAATTTTGATTGCTAATTAGGAACGTATTGACCTAACGGTTCTAAAATTTTTAGCCTTTTTAGTTTAGTATCTTCAAGTCTTTTTCTTCGAATTTTCCGTGTATGAGTGATACGTTCATCGCAAAGATCATTTGCTGTGTTAAAAATATTTAATGAATATTGATATAATGTATCAAAACAAACATTCTTCACGGGGGAAGTGCAAGTGATACTTCTTTAGAGTTATGAACTATTTTCATTGATGCGTTATCCATTTTGGGGTACCATAAGATTTTTGAGCTTCATTGACTCAACTAATTAAAAACATGTTTTTTTCTGTACTAATTTGTAGTTTATGTAATTAAGATAATATAATGAATTATATTATCAACAAGTAAGTGATGTTGTTTGAAAAAAAGCGTCAACGAGTCATGATATCAATACGTCTCAGTCTCCTACTGAGACGTACTGATATCACGACTCGTTGACTTTCTTTTTAGGCGCGAATAGCGTAAGCTAAAGCGCCTATATGTACTCGCTTTGTCTGTGAATCTGTGAATCTGTGAATCTGTGAATCTGTGAATCTGTGAATCTGTGAGTCACGCTTTTTGTATCCAGCGTACAGCCCAAACGCCTTAACCGATTTTAAAAAACTTTTTTTTGTTCGATTCGTCTCCGGGTAACTTAAATCCTAACGTCGCCCGATTTTTGAATTTTTGTCCCAGAGAGGAGAAAATTAGGAAAAAAAAAGTTTTTTGCTTATTTCTCGCTCAATTTAAATCAGATCGGTTTGAAACCAGTCTTAAACGAAAGAGGAGAACATTTTACATATATTTCGTGTAACAGAATTTGCCCAAACAGTTTTTTTATCCCGATTTATATAGAAATAAATTCATTTTATACATAATTATATAGAAATGAATTCAATTTAATTGTTGCACGGTTTAACATGACAATTTAAAATACGAGCACCAAGGTAATTTGAAATAGAAAGGATTGATTTTTTTTTAAGTTGGACTAAGTCTAAACCAATTCTGAAAATTTTAGGGGGGGTTGCCCGATTATTTATATAAATAAATGACTTCAAAAGTAGGCATATTTAACATTGGCTTTATGGTAAAACGGTAGATGGATGATATGTTTTCATTGATTTCTCCAAAACTAGTCGGTGGAAATTAAAAAAAAACTATTTAAATTAAAATTAAAACATTAATAAATTATTGAAAACAAAAAAACCCGTTGTGCCCGACTAATTAAAAAGATATTTAATTAAATAAATATCTTTTTAATTATAAATAAATATTAAAAAATATAGTTTAAAAAAAACTAAAAAACACGCTTTATATCGGACTAAAAAGTAAAAAATAATTGTTTTAAAATAAGCTTAAAAAGCGTTGGGCGCTTTGTTCCACATTTTCGTACATCGAGCGCCCAACGCTTTTTAAGCTTATTTTAAAACAATTATTTTTTACTTTTTAGTCCGATATAAAGCGTGTTTTTTAGTTTTTTTTAAACTATATTTTATTTTTCACTTTTTAGTTTGAGGATCTATAAAAGAATTTATTAATCCTGGGGGTCCTAATAAGGATAATGGGAAACTGTTATCAAATTATTGCATTGTCATCGGTCCTTGATACGTATGCAAAGTTTCAAATTAATCAGACTTCGGGAAAAGAATTTATTAATCCTGGGGGTCCTAATAAGGATAATGGGAAACTGTTATCAAATTATTGCATTGTCATCGGTCCTTGATACGTATGCAAAGTTTCAAATTAATCAGACTTCGGGAAATTGGTGAAAATAAAGCGTTTACTACAGAGGATCTATAAAAGAATTTATTAATCCTGGGGGTCCTAATAAGGATAACAAATTATTGCATTGTCATCGGTCCTTGATACGTATGCAAAGTTTCAAATTAATCAGACTTCGGGAAATTGGTGAAAATAAAGCGTTTACTACAGAGGATCTATAAAAGAATTTATTAATCCTGGGGGTCCTAATAAGGATAATGGGAAACTGTTATCAAATTATTGCATTGTCATCGGTCCTTGATACGTATGCAAAGTTTCAAATTAATCAGACTTCGGGAAATTGGTGAAAATTATGCTCAAAGATTTAAAAGAATTTATTAATCCTGGGGGTCCTAATAAGGATAATGGGAAACTGTTATCAAATTATTGCATTGTCATCGGTCCTTGATACGTATGCAAAGTTTCAAATTAATCAGACTTCGGGAAATTGGTGAAAATTATGCTCAAAGATTCCGTTACGGACAGTTAGTTACATACATACAAACATATTTACAACCCAAACTAATATAAAGCGTTTAAAAAAGGCAAGCCTTTCATTTAAAATTGCCTTGGTAGTACTAAAATAAAAAGTTTGCATTTGTTCAAAAACGAATGCCATTATAAATATTGGTAAAATGCAACGCCTTCTGAGTTAACAATTTGAATAACTAATTTAGAACATAAAACTTTGACAGTTGCAAACGTCATTTTTGACATTTCTTACCATTCCGACACAACGGATGATCGGATTGTAACCAAATTTTGGGAGGATGTTTGATATGCAAATATAAAGTGATTTATTGTTTTTTGGGGAACATCGGCGCATGCGCAAAAGAGTATATCTTTTATAATGTTGTTTTATAAAATAATAATATAGTTTTTGACGTGATAACGTCTTATAAATTGATGAAACACCAATCTTATAAATTGATAAAACACCGGCTGCATGTACGAAAAAGTGTCACGTTCCGAAATCTGTCCCGTTCCGAAATCTGTACCGTTCCAAAATCTGTCCCGTTCCGAAATGTGTCACGTTCCGCCTGACTTAAATATGATATTCGAGCGGCAGATATCATCAACCGATTGAGATGAAAATTTGTATACACGTTTAGTTTGAATGACAATGCATGGTTAGCTGTATGACGTCACTCTAAATCCAATATGGCGGACTTCTAAAGATGTCGGAAATGCCTTCGGTAATTTTGAAGCAGATATCATCAACCGATTGAGATGAAAATTTGTATACAGGTTTAGTTTGAATGACAATGCATGGTTAGCTGTGTGACGTCACTCTAAATCAAATATGGCGGACTTCTAAAGATGGCGGACTAATTTTATTATGCTTTCCTACAATATGGGTATCAAATGAAAGGGCTTGCTGAGAATAACTCAAAAAATAAAGTGACGTCACTCTAAATCCAATATGGCGGACTTCTAAAGATGGCGGACTAATTTTATTATGCTTTCCTACAATATGGGTATCAAATGAAAGGGCTTGCTGAGAATAACTCGAAAAATATAGTGACGTCACTCTAAATCCAATATGGCGGACTTCTAAAGATGGCGGACTAATTTTATTATGCTTTCCTACAATATGGGTATCAAATGAAAGGGCTTGCTGAGAATAACTCGAAAAATATAGTGACGTCACTCTAAATCCAATATGGCGGACTTCTAAAGATGGCGGACTAATTTTATTATGCTTTCCTACAATATGGGTATCAAATGAAAGGGCTTGCTGAGAATAACTCGAAAAATAAAGTGACGTCACTCTAAATCCAATATGGCGGACTTCTAAAGATGGCGGACTAATTTTATTATGCTTTCCTACAATATGGGTATCAAATGAAAGGGCTTGCTGAGAATAGCCCGAAAAATAAAGTGACGTCACTCTAAATCCAATATGGCGGACTTCTAAAGATGGCGGACTAATTTTATTATGCTTTCCTACAATATGGGTATCAAATGAAAGGGCTTGCTGAGAATAACTCGAAAAATATAGTGACGTCACTCTAAATCCAATATGGCGGACTTCTAAAGATGGCGGACTAATTTTATTATGCTTTCCTACAATATGGGTATCAAATGAAAGGGCTTGCTGAGAATAACTCGAAAAATAAAGTGACGTCACTCTAAATCCAATATGGCGGACTTCTAAAGATGGCGGACTAATTTTATTATGCTTTCCTACAATATGGGTATCAAATGAAAGGGCTTGCTGAGAATAGCCCGAAAAATAAAGTGACGTCACTCTAAATCCAATATGGCGGACTTTTAAAGATGGCGGACTAATTTTATTATGCTTTCCTACAATATGGGTATCAAATGAAAGGGCTTGCTGAGAATAACTCGAAAAATAAAGTGACGTCACACTAAATCCAATATGGCGGACTTCTAAAGATGGCGGACTAATTTTATTATGCTTTCTTACAATATGGGTATCAAATGAAAGGGCTTGCTGGGAATAACTCGAAAAATATAGTGACGTCACTCTAATTCCAATATGGCGGACTTCTAAAGATGGCGGACTAATTTTATTATGCTTTCCTATAATATGGGTATCAAATGAAAGGGCTTGCTGAGAATAACTCGAAAAATAAAGTGACGGCACTCTAAATCCAATATGGCGGAATTCTAAGGATGGCGGACTAATTTTATTATGCTTTCCTACAATATGGGTATCAAATGAAAGGGCTTGCTGAGAATAACTCGAAAAATAAAGTGATGTCACTCTTAATCCAATATGGCGGACTTCTAAAGATGGCGGACTAATTTTATTATACTTTCCTACAATATGGGTATCAAATGAAAGGGCTTGCTGAGAATAACTCGAAAAATAAAGTGACGGCACTCTAAATCCAATATGGCGGAATTCTAAGGATGGCGGACTAATTTTATTATGCTTTCCTACAATATGGGTATCAAATGAAAGGGCTTGCTGAGAATAACTCGAAAAATAAAGTGATGTCACTCTTAATCCAATATGGCGGACTTCTAAAGATGGCGGACTAATTTTATTATACTTTCCTACAATATGGGTATCAAATGAAAGGGCTTGCTGAGAATAACTCGAAAAATAAAGTGACTTTAGTTTAAATCCAATATGGCGGACTTCTAAAGATGGCGGACTAAGTTTTTGGCGTCAAGAGGGGTTTAAAAAAAAAAGTTTTTGACGTGATAACGTCTTATAAATTGATGAAACACCAGCTGCACGCACGAAAAAGTGTAACGTTCCGTAACATTCCGCCTGACCCTGTGCGTGCAAGCGAGAGCGCAGTAATGTATTATTAAATATGATATTGAGCGGAATACGTTATCACGTAAAACTATCGTCCGTAAACCGACTTTACAGACAACCAATTTTTTATAACGGCTTATTATTCTGCATATTTTACTAGAAATTTTTGGGGATAATCGGCGCATGCGCAAAAGATATTATATGCTATGATGTTTTTTATATAATAATAGTAAACTTTTCATAAATGATTATTATTCTATATGTTTTACAAGAAAGTTTTGTAATTTATTTTTCGGGAAAATCGACGCATGCGCAACAGAGAAAGAAGTACCTACCTTTCAATGTTGTTTTTTTATAATTATGATATACTTACATGTCATAACAGTTTATTAGCCTGTATATTTTTACAAGATAGTCATGAAAAAATGTGTTTTTCTAAATTTGTACTTAGTTTCAGAAATATTTTGAAAATAAAAAAAATCTAATGTTAGTTTGTTCCGTAGATGTTAGTTAGGTATTTGACAAGCATTCTTTGTTTATTTTTAATATCATAACGTGATAACATATAGAAAACCATGAACACGAACAGCAAATTTTATAATGTTTAGTGGTAACTATACGCGTTACTATACGCGTTAACGGAAATTTTATTTTCTTTGTTATTATATGTCAAATGTCAATATTATAATTTATTAGTTGGAAAGGCCCCATAATCTAATTGCTGCAATTTGTTCAACTAGATTAAATTAACTAAAGCTTTGAAATTTCACACACATGCAAGTCTGGTGACAATATATATATCCAATATGGCGGATGCCCCAAGATGACGGAATACCTTTTCCTTCTCAACCATCTTGAATAAAATAATCAAATAATTTTTATAATTTATTGTCATAATAGTTAAAATTTTGAAAGACTATAAAAACAAGAAAAATAAAATACTAATAAAAAGAAAGTTTTTATTGAAATGTACCAAAAAGAAAATATAATTTTTATAATTTAGGGTCACAATTATATTATTGATTGTGACTAATAAACGATCATAGAGTTTACAGCTAACGCTTTTATATTTATGAACCTAAATTAATTATTAATAAATAATTAAAATGATTTTTTCCTTTCTGTGTTTCAATACTTTCAACTGTTATTTTTTTATTAGATTAAGTTAATTAAATTATATTATTAAGCTCAAAGTGTCGTTAAAAATATACATCAATTTTCGAACATAACGTTGGGGTATATTATGTAAAATTCGCGCCTTGTAATTCTTGAATTACTTGTGTCTTCAGACAATATTTTTCTAACTGTTAAAACTCAACCCAAGTCTGGGGAAGTGCTAGGAGAAGATTTTTTCTTATATTCAGGAGGATTGTTAAGGAATAGCTGAACTATAAAAATTACGAATGCGGGAGGTGATAGAATAGAATAGAATAAACATTTATTGGCTGAGTCCATTTTGGGATACAATACGTCACATTACAAAAGAAGAAGAAAAAACCACTTAGTTACAAAGTTTATGTAAAGGTAAAGTTGACCTTATAATATATTAAATATTCTTTTGGCTCTTTATTAAACTTTATAAGAAATTCTTTTCAATTTTTAAACTGTTTGGTAATTTCTCAAATATTTTTAAGCCGGTATAAGTCGACCCTTTTTCGAAAAACGTTGTTTTATGTGGTATAGTATAGTTGTTTTTTCTTGTATTGTAGTATTTATATTTTGATCAAAATAATTTAGTGAGTACTGCATATGCTTTAGGAGTTCAAAAATATATATCCTATATAACGTCAACATTCTGTGCTCTTAAATATGCCCCGACAAGATTGCCTATATTGTAAGTTAAAAATTTGCCGTATTATTTTTTTTTAATATTATTTACTCTGTCCACTTCAAATGATTGTCCCCCAGATATATTTGATTTATCGCATTGTGTTTTAAACTCCGGCCTCCCCCTCCTGGCTACGGCTTTGCTTATACTTCTTACCTTCTTTATTCTGAATATAGTTTTTTTGTGGTAAATAGCAACAAAAAAAATGTTTTTGTTTACCTACTACTGTGCAGCTACATGTGTTCAGAAAACCGGGAATTTGATTTTTTTATCGCTATCTTTCCATTGAGATAACACTGTTGGATACAAATTACATAATATGTAGAGCTTAGCAAACCGTAAGTATTCGTTACCGAGTAACAGGTATATCGCCTGACTCGGAGTACCGTAACGTTACTCACAAATTCACTTCGTTACTTGCATTTGTCGTATAGTTCGTATAGTTTGATTTGTTATACCATAGGGAATAGAGATCTCTATTCTCCATTGAAACAAAACAAATTGAAAAAGTGTTATTTTTAAATAAGAACCAACTTCCCAGCATGATCTTAACAAATTACCCCGAGATTATTTTTTCCGAAATTCTAAAATACTCTTTTTTGCGGTCTTTTTGCTTAAATTAAAAAAAAGACGTCTATGTAGATTTTAATAAAATTTCTTTCTAATGATATTGACATTAATACGCTACGATTGGTACCCTAACAAAGTTAATATAATTTGTTATTCTCGAGATTTCGTACCAGGAAGAAATGACCAACTAGTTTTCAAAAATAAAATAAAAATATAATAACCTTGAAATAGAAACGTTTGTTAAAAAATTTAAAGTCGATTACAATAACTTCCCACTATACTCGGAAGTTAAATATTGATAATGCCTAAACAAATAAAAAAAAAATATATAATTATATATATATATATTCTTTACATATATATATATATATATATATATATATAAATTATAAAATAAATAATAAATATTAAAATTCTCTCATTTGACTTTATGGCAGTTGATTATAAATATACCTATTATTTTTTATGTATACATACACACGGTAAAAGTTGAAGTACCTGTAGTTCATACAAACATATTATAAATCCATTTGTTTTGAAAATGAATTTACTGAAATTGATTTATTTTGCCAAGTACCTATACTATCTCCTTTCTCTAGTTTATTTTATAAAAAATAAATACAGTGTGAACTCCATTTAACGTCACTCGATATAACGACAAACTCCTTAAAACAACGAAATTACTTAACTCTAGTTGGTTCACCTTGTTGCTCATACAATGATACACTCTAAGTAACGACAACAATACGTCATCATTAAGCAATAAGCAGTACTTGTTTGTTATTTTGTTGCTTTGTTATCGGCATCATGCGTACCGAAGATTCTAATAAATTCGTTCTTTTGCTTGTTGGAATTATCTTTCATATCTTTAACTCAGCCGTAATTTGTGATAGTATGAATGTTTATTGGTCAGTTGCAAATTTTGTGTATTATAATTAAATACATATATTATAGTCAAAAAATATTAATGGATTATTTATTTTCTCCGTTTAACGACAACTCTCAATAACGCCACAAAGTGCGTACAGTCCCTATGGAGTTTACACGTACCTACTGTATAATAATTTTATTTAAATTAAAATATTATTAATTGTGTTTATTGTTACAGAACATCAAAAAAATAGCTTAGAGTAATAAATTATTGTCTTCGACAGATTTCATTGGTATCATAGATTGGGTACCTAGCCTTCTTTTAAATCATTCCCAAATTCACATAAAGATTTAATAACCAATAAACTTTAAAATTGTTTTCATTATATAAACAGCTGATACGATTTCAATGAAGCACAATAGATCAGCAAAAACCAGCAAGGACCAGCAACAAGTTTCGTGTGCGACAACATTTTGCAGTTTTCAGTTAGTTTTGTCAATGAAAATTAATTTATAAAAACGACACATCACTAGTACACTTGATGGTCGAAGCAATTAAGGTTAATTTGCTAGATAATCTTCAGGAACAGTTCTGTTTTTTAATATATATTTTTTAAATGTTTGTTATAAATTTTATATTATATGCTAACGGAAAGAGAAATAGTAGGATGATCATACTATATACAGATCTTTTTATCGTCATCTTTTCACTGAAGTAACAGTGTGTGAATCAATTAATTACATAAAATATATATTACGGTCAATGTCCAGAATCCGGGATATGTCAACAATGCCCGGGCAATGTCGACATTGATCGGTCAATGTCGACAATCCCCGAGTCACATCGGGCAATGTCCAAAATAGGACAAGGTTCAAAAAATAGATTTTTTATAAACATGAAACGCTGACATTTGATCGTATCTTTATCATGATAAGTTATCATTAACCCTTTATGGAATTTTTATCACTGATGTCAACTATTGAAGAATATATTTTTCAGCTTTCTATTACAATTATTATTGATGACTGAAACCACGTATAATTTATTTCCACACATTTTATTTATTTTAATGAATAAAAATACAAAAAGGCATTATAAATATAAATAATTATATTTTTTATATGATATGAGCAATAAACAATATATCTCAATGCATTAAATTTCGAACTCACATTTATTCCAGCAATAAAAATAAAAATCAAAACTACGTATAAGCGTTAATGATCACTTATCATGATAAAGATACAATCAAATGTCAGCGTTTCATGTTTATAAAAAATCTATTTTTTGAACCTTGTCCGATTTCGCACATTGCCCGATGTGGCTCGGGCATTGTCGACATTGACCGGATTCCAGACATTGACCGTAACATATAGACCCGTAGCAAACCGTAAGTATTCGTTACCGAGAAACAGGTATATCGCCTTACTCGAAGTACCAAAACGTTACTACAAATTCATTTCGTTACTCGAATTTGTCGCATAGATGTCAGTTTGATTCGTTATACAAGGAAGAATAGAGACATTTATAAGTCTCTCTATTCTCCATTCAACCAAAACGAATAGAAAAAGTTTTATTTTTAAGTGTTTGGTTTCTTTATTTTACTAATGAATGTTTTATGTTGTTTCATAGTTTTTTATTGTTGTCATAATTTTTAATGTCAATAAATGATTTCCATATTTATATGTTTGTTTTGAAATTAGTTGATTTTATTATGGTGTGATTGTGATAGGTATTTTTTTTACGTATATAATATTCAATGTAGTAAAAAAAGTTTTTTACAAAGTAAAATGAATTCACACCCTTCGCGACACGACTCGATAGATTATGCTAGTAGAAAAAGTAACGAGTACTTACAATTTCTCGTTATACAGCTTTAATAGTACGACGTCGTTGATCGGATTCATTGTTGTTATAACTGAAGTAAACAAGCGACTATCTATATTCTATGGAACACTTTCGCTATGTGGATGATCGTTGTCATAGCAACATACGTTACAAGTGCAGGTTTTACAAAATTATAGTACGCGCCACGGATCTAAAAGGTTCTGAAGTTAGTCGCAAAGGCACATTTTAAAGCCGTTGATACTCCCACCGCCTCCCAGCTACCTGCACGGAACGTGCGCTCGTCGTTGATTGGCCGTGATCGCTCGTTGCCTTTGTCACTTGTCGCTTTCCTGCTTTAAAGTACAGTCGAGTACGCTATTGTCAAGTTGTTATTGCTATTTTAGTTTTGTTTACTTACGAGTTTGTAGTTTTTCAACAGACTGTACAAGCGCAAGCCTGCATTCGCATCTAACTTCCGAGCTTTTTAGATGCGTGGCGCGTACTATACAATAATCTGGCACAATTCTTCATTGTAGTGTGTATATACTACAGTGTATATGTTATTCGCAATAGCCGAAATCGGCCACTGCCCGAAATTTTTGCCCACAACGCGTTGCGGGTAAGGAAATATACTCACAAAGCGTTTTCTGTTAGTTTTTGCGGGGCATGGGTAAAATTAAACGCCCACAACGCGTTGTGGGTAAATGCCCGTACCCACTACACGAATTAAGAGTTTTTGAAGCGTCGCATCGGTTTGTGGGCATTCTAATCTACCCACGTCGCGTTGTGGGCGTCTCTTCTTACACACGATGCGTTGAATCTGCTATGGTTTCCTCGGGATCAAAACAAGGATTTCTTCACTGCCAGTGTTTTAAAGCATGCGGAACAAAGGCATGTTCTTGTGTCAGGAAAAATGTTAAGTGCCACTCAAAATGTCACGAAAGCAATCCGTGCAAGAACAAGTAGAGCGTAGAAGAAAAACTGTTGTGAATTTTTTAATACATACTTTCACATTTAAAAAATAAACTCAGTGTTTATTAGGTATTTAGATACTATACATGTTTTTTGGAGTTAAAACTTTATTTTTATTATAATATATGATATTAATGGTATTATTAAAAGCTATTAGAAAAATTGTTATTATTATTATTAAAACACATCGTGTGTAAAGAGACGCACACAACGCGACGTGGGTAGATTGGAATGCCCACAAACCGATGCGACGCTTCAAAAACTTTTAATTCGTGTAGTGGGTACGAGCATTTACCCACAACGCGTTGTGAGCGTTTACTTTTACCCATGCCCCGCAAAAACTAACAGAAAACGCTTTGTGAGTATATTTCCTTACCCGCAACGCGTTGTGGGCAAAAATTTCGGGCAGTGGTCGATTTCGGCTATTGCGAATAACATATATACTACAGTGCCGCGTTTTTTATTGATGTGAGATGTAAAACATGACGCGCTAATTGTATGATAATAATACATCTCTGATTGCGCTAAATACATTGAACTTATAGATCCTTTAATAGATTTTGAATTTATTGCAAAATTTATTTATTAGATGTGTATATACAATAGATGTTTATAAAGTCAGTTTGTTATTAAATAAACTTATTAGGTTTTATGCGAAAACGTTACTCAAAATTTCAACAAAAGAATAACCCTGTGCCAGAGGATTCGTGGTGCCCTGATATTGTATTTCACGTTTAATCGGAACTATTTTTCTTTATGTTAAAATAAAAATGTTTGCTTAATTCAAGAAATATATGTGTTTTTCTTTAAAATTATATCCGGCGCTCTTTTTGGGACAACCATTATAAACTACACCATCTATTGTCTTTTTTTTACTTGGAAATATTTTATCGAGTGTTTTAATAGTATTCTCCATAATTTCTACTATTTGTTTTGAAATATTGTTCTATTTACCTTTTTTTATTTGTTCCAATTCAATAGTTAAATTAGTTATTTGAATGGCTAGACTGTTAATTATTGATAATGACGGGTAATACATATTTAGCGTTTGACTTGACCGAAAGTCAGTCCTTTAAATACGGCTAAATCAAAAGTCACCATGATTTTTTTTTTAAATTTAAGTTTGTTTTTTTTAAATAAAACTTATCCAGCTTTGATTTCAACAAAATACACAATACATTATTAAAAAAATTATTCCGATACTCCAAAATTTGAAGTATATAGTACACACATACGTTTTAATTCTTAATCAACGCCCACACCGGCCTGTTATCGTACTTATCAATTATTATATTGTTTTTTCGACTAAACTTACTCCATCAAACTCATGATCGCCCCCGAAAATGTAATAATTTTGTTTAACCAGAAAGCCAAGTTCAGCCTTTTTGTTAACTGTTACGTTCAGGGATTAAGCTATGCCTCGTTTAGGCACACTGCAGTGACATCTTTAGCTAACGGAGTTAGCTAATTTGACTATATATTATATACTACACTTTGCAACAGAGTGCTCAAACGTATTAAATTAAAACAAATTTTATAAATTCGTAACTTATTTCGGCGCACATACCGGTAATCACTGGTCGCTGCTAAAAATCGCTGCTACTTGGGAGTCGCTGTCACCAAACAATTGGTTATATGAAACTAACCAATAAGCTTATCTCTAGTCTAAATTCTAATATGAACTATAAGTGTCTACTAAGTAGTAAGTAGTAACAGAAATTGAAACAATCATTTCAATTGATAATAATTTGCACTCGCACTGTCATTTTCTAATTATTATTGGCACTAAAATTCCAAATATATTAATATAATAACACGCATAGCACTTGCCAGAATTTTAAATAAAAAAATAATAATGGCACAAATATGTCAAGTCGGTATATTTTTGAAACGTCGAAGACAACACTAATCATAAGTATTCCACCACACGAACGATGATATCATTGATATGGGTATAAAGTTAGAAAAAAATCGTTAATTATTCTTGCTCGAGTGACATTTTGAATGTAACTTTTTGTATTTGTTAGAAGCGCACTCACCAGTGCAGTTGTAGTGCTGAAATCCTTGGCCACTAAGATGGGATTCTTTTTTTTGCACATTCTCGAATAGTTAATTTGCTGACCAGTTTTTATCACTTTTACGAATTCATACCAGCTATTATGAATAATATCTGGACAAAGTAAATAATTTATTACTTTGACTAGACAATTTAGTCATGATACATAATATCTAGCGTTTATGTATATAGAATAGTTAATTAATCATTTTAGCTGTGACCCACACACCCATATGTATAATATATACATATATATCGAAAAAGCATTAATAACTAATAATAACACGCATATTAAAAAACAATTCATTTAAGAGTTGTTAGTGTTAAAGTTAACATATCCATATACAAGAACAATTGAGGTGCACGATGGAAAACACTTCTTTATTTGTTTTAATCTTGATAGCGGTATCGACTGTCTGTGGCAATATTGATACTGGATTAGATGAGACAGATTCAAGACAAGAACTCTTATTACGTATTTCAGAAATTATTAATGTTTATTTTAGTACTGCAAAATGCGTAACAATATTTTACGACAATAAAGATTTATTTGACGGTCTTGTTTGGAAATTCAAGTTTTCTTATTTGTATTTTTCGACCGAGTTTCAAAGAAGTGAAACAACTCTCAATACGGATGGTTATTTACTAATTGGAAAATGTGATTTCATCAGTAAGACGGAGAAAGAAAACATGTTATCATTATTGAAAAATAATTTTCCGGTGCTGATAGTTTTACAAGAAAATGATTTCGGAAAAATCAAATCACTGTTTATACGTTTATGGAAATGTTTTATCGCCAATGCATTAGTTTTAAATAGTATAGACAACATCGAAAGTATGTACGTTCAAAACCCAATCGAAGCAATAGAAAATTGTGGAAAAATAACGAACATTACCACATTAAAACATATTAACAATTATAAAATGATAAATATGCGATCTCTAGTGCGTAGCGATTTGAATTTAACCAAGTGTAATTTCAAAATGGCTATAAATGCAGGTTATCCATTTTTTATAAATATTTCATCAACAACAAATCCTGGATTAGATGTTGTTTTCTTAAGAACTCTACGAGATGTCTTACGCATCAAATTGACGTTAAGTAGGGGTGATTATAACATAGAAAAGGATTTGATTGATTTTGAGCACTTGGGAGGTAGTATTGGTATCCTTACTCACCTTGATGTATATCACACGTCCTTTCTATTCGACAATGCACTCGTATTTATGGTTCCTTTGGCGAAAGAATTACCCCACTGGAAGACATTAATTTCAACGTTTGATATAAAAGTATGGCTATTAATGTTATTTACTGTACTTGCGCTAGCATTAGTTTGCTGGTCAATTGCTCGCATTAAAATGGTGGAATTTTATTATAACTTCTCCACGTGTTTTATTCAGATTATTGGTATAATAGCAAATGGTGGAATTCAACAAAAAATGCGTCCGTCTTTCTTTAATGTTTTCTTAGTATTGTCTTTATTGTTTGGATGGTATATGAACCAAGTGTTCCAAGCTAGGATGATGAGCTTTTTGACCAAATCTTTATATGAAAAACAGATATCCAATGTAAATGATATAGTGGCTGCAAACATGACCTTGCTCGTATCTAATTTCACTTTTGAGTACTTCGTGGCTAATAGTGACAATAGATTGACTGAGTTATCTGAGATAACAAATATGACGAATGAAGAAAGAATCTCTAAATTTTCACGTTCGCGTCATATAGCCTTAATACTAACACGCCCACGAATACCCCTTGCAATGCAACTTACTTATGATAACATCAATTTCTGACCAACGCTATACGTTTTTAAAAAAGACATTTGTATTTTTTATCGTATAGCTTACACTCATGTACATCATCCTCTAAGATTTATTGTTGATAGAACGATTCAGCGCATTCAAAGTAGTGGACTTCCGGTTAAATGGAACAATGATAGAAAACAAAAGCAGCACTCAACGTTACTAGGGCGTCCCAGTGTCGTTGTACTAACTCTGCAACATTTAGAAGGTGCTTTTTTACTTTTGCTTTTTGGATACGCTGTGGCAGTTATCACTTTTATCTTAGAACTAGTTACTGATATTTTAAAATAAAAAAAGACTATAGAACATGACAGAAACGATTATATACGTGCATTAAGTACAATCTATTTCAAAAACTATTATAAATGTAATGTTAATATAGGAAAAATGTTTTCATAGGGTGTAATTTGTACATATTCTATAAACTGTGGTATATAAAAAAGGCGTAAATAAAAAATATTTATTGTAAATGAAATATAATTTCCTAATATACATATCCTATATTTTTGCTTTAGAATTTTCAAGAACAATTTCGATTTTCATATACCTACCAACACTTTTGAAATTTTTTTTTTTATAATATTTGAAATCAGAAACATTCAAGCCTGTAATGTAAAGTAAATGGACAACGTGTTGCTGGTTTGACTAACTATTTTATTGTACGATTAATAATGAACTCAACTTACAATTTACAGTTGGTTATATAATTTCGTGTCCCTTGTATAATAGATATACACAGGGCCGTCCATTATATTACATCTCCCTTTTTTTTAATACAAAATAAATCACTATTCTATAAAATACAAAATATTATTACAAAATTATCTTACTAACTTATTGTTAATTTCTGAAAAATAAATTTAAACAAAATATAATTTTAATAATACATTAACCTGTCGGGAGGCTTTATTTTTCTGCCCCACGAACTATATTGTATAAAAGTGTTATCATTAATATTATTATTTGAGATATTTTCAGTTTTTATTTTATTTTCCGACCGTAGTTTTGGATCGGAATAGACATGTAGAAATTTTCTATTTCTGTTCATAATCTCACCACTTTCCATTTTTATGTTATAATTTCTCTCTCTATTTTGCCGGATGACTTCTCCTGTTCTCGTATTGCTATTTGGTGTTTTTACAAATACTTTTTGGTTTATCTCAAGTGGTTTCAATTTTCTAGCACCTCTATTATAATATTTTTGTTTAAGTTTTTCATGTAATGAAAATGGTACTTTACGCGGTGGTTCAATTATTGGACTGACATTTGAATCGACTTCCATATGGTACGGTTGATTTAGGGTTCCTATCCCTTTAAAAACTTCAAAATTATTTTTTATTAGTTCGTCTACTGTTTCTATACTGTCTACTATTTGTATTATGCTCATTTGAGTACATGTTTCTAATCCCAAAACGGATGGTGAATCTGTTTTTACGATAAAAAATTTTAAATTGTAAGCCTGACCTTTATAATTACAGTTTAGTGTACAGACTCCAACTAACGGTATATTCACTTTAGAATAATTATATAATTTTACATTTGTTTTCTGTATTTCAGTTTTTAAATTCAATTTCTTATAGGTGTTCCAGGAGATAACATTTACCATAGAACCACTATCCACTTTGAATGGAATAGGTTTATTATTTTCTATTATAAGTAATATTGACAAGCCATTCTAATTTATTTTTATTAGTTGTTACTTCTCCAATAAATAAAGAATCAACCTCATGGCAAATGTTATCTTCTGAATCCTGCGTACTTTGATTTTCCGTTTGATCTATCGCATTAATTACTTTAGATTTGCATACCCTGGCATAGTGTCCTCTTTTTCGACATCTGTTGCACGTCTTGTTTCTTGCTGGACATTCATTTTGATCGTGCGTTTCTCCACACCTGTAACAATTTTTGCCATTTCTTGAATTTTGCTGCTGCCATCTTGGTTGCTGGCTCTGCTGCCCGGTCCTTTGTAGGAATCTTTGAACTGCATCTACTGCCATACTTGTAGTGCTGTCACTTATATTTTCCGACGTTTGCTGCGACGTTTCCATTGCCTTACATATTTTCTCTGCGTCCATAAGGGAGAGATCATCATCTTCCAATAACCTTTCACGTAATCGACTATTTTGGACTCCGCATGTTATGATACTCTTCGTGATGCTATCCTCTAGTTCACCGAATTTGCATTGAGTAGCTTGATTTTTCAATGTAGTGATGAATGAATCTATCGTTTCTCCTGGCTGCTGTCTTCTTGTGAAAAATTTGAACCTTTCGTAAGAAATACTGCATTTTGGTTTGAAGTAAGCATCAAATTTGGTGATCAAATCATCCAATGTCAGATTCTGTTCCTCTTCTGATGTCAGTTTGAAAGATTGATAAATGCGAAAACCATAATCTCCAATATATTCTAATAATTGAGCACATTTAATTTTTTCTTGCTTTTTCATTATTTCATGAGCTACAAGGTAATTTAAAAATCTTTTCTTCCAATAAACCCAGTGTTCATGGATGTTTCCTTCTGTCTCCATGGCCGGAAAACCACTATTTACTATCGGCATTTTATTTTTTTGAACTTTTCTTTTGTTTCATTAATTTAATTTTAATATCACGACTGCGCCATGTAATGTAAAGCAAATGGACAACGTGTTGCTGGTTTGACTAACTATTTTATTGTACGATTAATAATGAACTCAACTTACAATTTACAGTTGGTTATATAATTTCGTGTCCCTTGTATAATAGATATACACAGGGCCGTCCATTATATTACAAAGCCCACGACTCAAAATTTTCCGAATTTTCTTGTACCTTCTTGTCATGTATATTTTCTATTTTACAAATAATTGTTTAATCTTGACTAGATTTTGTATGCTAATAAGGAAAGTATTGACCTAACTAACATTTAGCTTTTCAGTGTTATTAAATAATCAGTGATTATTACTATTAAAATTATCTATTTCTATTAATTCAACAATGTTTTTTTGTCTTTTTACACACAACAAACGATTTTTATGACGCACGTGCGACGCATGGAAAATGTGGAGAAAAACTGTTCTAGACTTGAAGATACTAACAGAACAGTTTCAATAAATATAATTAATTACAAGAATTATTATATAGTGTAATACAACTTTATATATAGGTATATGCTTCATACAACAAAAATAGCTAACACTGTGCTATAAATATTATATATTAAATATTATTTAACAGCTTATACTTCGTAATTATGCATTTCAACAAACCTATATATTATAATGCAGTTTTTGAAAGAAAACATCATCGTCTAATAAACAGAGTTTTAATATATAATTTAATCAATAAACAAAAAATATTGAATATTTTTGAACAAATAAAAAAAATAAGATTAACCTAATACAACAAATATTAAAATTGTCTCATGCTGTCAGTTTGTTAAAAAAAAAACTTTATGTTTGCATAGACTTGAACTTGAAGTACTTACCAATACCTACATTTACCTAATTATACGTATTATAATATGTCTACATGTTTGTTTGAAAAAATATTTTTTAAAATGAATTTACTTTGCCAAGTACCTACTATTTTCTTTCTCTAGTTTAAATTAAATAATTAATTGACATTATTAAAGCACATAGAGAAAATAATGCAGAAGAATAAATAATTATTCTCGACTTTAAATGGTACTATAGACCATCGCTGGGCAACCTCGGCTCTTTGAGATCCTATAGGAGCTAGAGATGAGACAAACGGGTCTTTTTAGTGATCTGCATCTTTGCATCTGGATCCCGTATGTGAGACGGCTCCCTGAACCGGTTCAAAAAGAGCCGAGTTCTGAATATGTTATTCGAGTCAACTGAGCCACTGAGTTAGTTGAGTCAACCATATCACGTAATATTATGCCAGTGACTGACTCACATATTATAAGGCGGGGTTTTACAGGTTGCTACTTGCTATGTTACAGAAAGCATATTACAATATGCAATACAATACCTTAAATAGTTGTGACTTTAGTAACGCCTGTGCGTAGTGTGTACCATAGCCAGACATATGATGCATGAGTCATTTGAGCTGACAGATACAGTTTGCATCTGTGTGTCAAGTGTTTCACTGAGTTATGCGGATCCGTTGAGCCGTCGGCTCATAAAAAAGTGAGCCGGCTCTCATGGATCTTCTGTCGGAGCCGGCTCTTTGAACCGGTTCAGATCTGAGTTACCCAACCCTAATAGCAGCTCTCCAGGTAGCTCCCATAAGCCAGTGTAAGAGTGAGTGAAAGAGGTATTTTTGTTACAACTGAAAACTATACTTGTCTCACTCGCGGTTGTAAGACCTGTGCGTAACGAACAATAGAGACCCTTAGAACAAAAAAATTAGTGCTTGTCAGAAGTCATAGATTGCCCAGCGCCCCCATAGATACGTATTCTTCTTTTAAAATTTTAATCATTCTCAAATTCCCACCAAAAACATAAATCTATAAAAAAAGGCCAAGCTGGGTTTGCCGGCTTTGCCGAAAAAAAGAAGTGACATCTAAGCAGCTGCCAAGTTTTCACCCAGCAAGTTTTGACACATTTGCTTATAATATAAAGCATGAAAACTTGCCGTGTGAAAACTTGGCATCTTCTTGGATTTCACTTCATTTTTTCGGCCATGCCTGCAAACCCACTTGTTTTTCGTATTGAACTTGGCCCTTAATCACATTTTTATCGAGTATTTTAATAGTATTCTACATAATTTCTACTGTTTATCTTAAAATATTTTTCTATTTATCGTATATTTAGTTAGCCAGTTAGTTAAACGCTGACATTCAATAATATTGTTAGTCTTTTGGCTAAATGACAATGATCTTTAGATATGGCTAAATCATTAGACGCCATGATGTTGAAATTTTGTTTTCTTCATACCTCGATCGAAATTGCATAGATACTTTCGGCATCAATTGTAAGGCAGAAAGTCTGACATTTACGCATTAGTGGGATTACAAGCATTGTTGCGGGAAATAGGGCGGCAGTAAAGAAAAAATAACCTATCAACTGTTGTTTAGGTGTCGTTTCCATAGCAACCCTATTACATTTTAGCTAATAGCCGCGACCAACTGTCATTCGTGTTTTTCAACAACCTCAAAGCTGCTTGCTTGGAATTTATCTGTGTTTTTATGTAATTAATAAGTAATTAATTAACTAATGTATTTAATAAGCGTGCTCACGACCGAGTTATGCAGAAAAATAGTATACACTACACTGGCCGAAAGTGTGATATATTGCCCGCGCAGGGCAAGCATATCACACTTTCGGCCCTTCTGGTATAATATACCAATTTTTTTAGGTACAACTTCTTAAGCGGTACTGATTTAAATGAAATAAAGTGAATTTGATTAAATTTTTTTTTTCAAATCACAATTTTGAAGGGTATAAAATATTTACTCATAAAACAAGCATTTTTCTTATACCCACTTCTCTATTTTTAGTCAATTTTCTTACAGAGGCCTGCCGTCATAATTATCAATTGTATTTTGGTCTGTCAAGAGGCTAAATTTAGTCCCATAAACACATGGTCATCCTACCAAACTAGTAATTTTTATTTTGACCAGAATACTAAACATTAAGTAATGCCCAGCCTTTTTGTTAAACATTACGTTCAGCGATTTGACTAGGCTTCCTGTTGGCCAACGTTTAGCTAACGGACTAACCGCTAAATTAACTGGCTAATTTGACTATCGGACTGCAGAATATATGTATACATCCATAAAAAAATTAAGAATTTATAAATAACTCGCATATTAAAAACGATTCATTTGAATGCTGTTAGTGTTAAAGTTAACATATCTTAAAACAGGAAAAATCGAGTGGCACGATGAAAAACGTTTTTTTATTTCTTTTAATTTTGACGGCAGTATCGGCTGTGTGTGGCAATATTGATAATGGATTAGATGAAACAAATTCAAGACAAGAATTTCCATTACGTGCATTAGAAATTATTAATGTATACTTTAGTAAAGCAAAATGCGTTACAATTTTTTACGACAATAAAGATATACTTGACAGTCTTATTCGGAAATTTAAGTTTGCTTATTTGTATTTTTCGACCGAGTTTCAAAGAAATGATACAACTTTCAATACGAATGGTTATTTAGTAATTGGAAAATGTGTTTTAATCAGTAAGATGGAGAAAGAAAACAGGTTATCATTATTGAAAAATAATTTGCCGGTGCTGATAGTTTTACAAGAAAATGATTTCGAAAAAATCAAATCACTATTTAATCGTTTATGGAAATTTTTTATCACCAATGCATTAGTTTTGAATAGTATAGACAACATTGTAAAAATGTACGTTAAAAACCCAATTGAAGCAATAAAAAATTGTGGAAAAATAACAAACATTACTACATTAAGATTATCCATTTTTAATAAACATTTCATCAATAACAAATCCTGGATTAGATGTTGTCTTTTTAAGAACTCTAGGAGATGTCTTACGCATCAAATTGACATTAAGTAAGGGTAATTATACGCTAGAAAAGGATTTGGTTGATTTCGAGCATTTGGGTGGTAGTATTGTTGCATTTATGCCCAGTAATGTATATTGCACGTCCTTTCTATTTGACAGTGCATACGTATTTGTGGTTCCTTTTGCGGAAGAATTACCTCATTGGAAGACATTAACTTCAACGTTTGATAAAAAAGTATGGCTGTTGATATTATTTACTGTACTTGTGCTAGCTTTAGTTTACTGGTCTATTGCTCGCTTAAAAATGGTATCATTTTATTATAATTTCTCTACGTGTTTTATTCAGAGTATCGGTATAATAGCAAATGCTGGTATTCAACAAAAAATGTATCCATCTTTCTTTAATATTTTCTTAATATTATCATTACTGTTTGGATGGTATATGAACCAAGTATTCCAAGCTAGGATGATGAGCTATTTGACCAAACCTTTATATGAAAAGCAAATATCCAGTTTAAAAGATATAATGGCTTCAAACATGACTTTACTTGTATATAATTTTACTGTTGAGTACTTTAAGGCAAATGGTGATACTAGATTGGCTGAATTATCTGAGATAACAAATATGACGAATGAAGAAAGAATCCTTAACGTCTCACGCTCGCGTCACATAGCCACAATATTATCACGTCCTCAAGTACCTCTCGCAATGCAACTTACTTATGATAAAATCAATTTCTGTCCAACTTTATACGCTTTTGAAAAAGACATTTTTGTTGTATATCGTATAGTTTTCACTCATGTACATCATCCTCTAAGATTTATTGTTGATAGAACAATTCAGCGAATTCAGAGCAGTGGATTTCCTGTTAAATGGAAAAATGATAGAAAACAAAAACAGCACTTAACGGCACTAAGGCGTTCCAATTTCGTCGTACTAGCTCGAGAACATTTGGAAGGTGGTTTTTTACTTTTGAGTTTTGGATATGCTGTGGCAGGTATCACTTTTATCTTAGAACTTATAATTAATTTTTTAATTCAAAAAAAGATGCAATAGAAATATAGAATATGCAGTAATTACAATTTTTATTTCAAAATCAACTACGAATGTGAATATATATAATAATAATTTCATAGGGGTTAATTCATATACATAATATATGCTATAAACTTTAACTACATGCTTATAAATAGCGCGTTAATAAAGATTATCAATTTATCCTATCTCGACAGAGATATTTTACGCAAGTTTATTTGATTATATCTCCATAAATACCTGACGAATAAGTCTTTTTTTTTGTTAGATAGATGAAATTTATTTCTTTTGATATATATTATAAGCACAAAGGGGGTTTAACGTAAACGCTCCTAGCTGAGAAAAAAACTGAGATAGTTGATAAACTTGATGCACAATTGTTTTTTTACATCACCAAGTCAATAACCAGGAGATCTAGCTTCCTATGCTTGCTATGTTTCGAGACGGACCATTTTCTGACGCACGCGAGATGGCGCTGTTATCACTACCCTGGGGAAAACTTCGGTTCTTTCCACCTGTTTTCGCCATAGCTACCAAACTTGTTTAACTTCACAGACACTACACACATGAACGCCATGAACGTATTTGCGTTACCCAGTAGCTGACGCCATATTGCTTCATGTGACAGATATCGGTCCACCGCTACGCTTGAACTGGGTCCCTGATTACAGACTTCGTGTTCGTAATTTACGGAAAAATACTACAAAAATGTCTATTTAACTTTAGATACCTGTATATGTTAGCAATTATTATAATCAATAAAAAAATAATTTCAAGAATGATATTGTGTAATATCCCTGTATATTAATGTTGTTGTTTTTTAAGGAAAATATCATCGTTGATACTAATTTAAATTTTAATATATTACCCCATAAAACAAAAATATTGAATACGTCTAAACAAAAAAAATAGAAATAGCCTACTCAATAATTACCTATACTCATTAAATATTAAAATGCTCTCATGTTATAAAGTGAGTTTGTTATATTTATAAATAATTTAGGTTTTACATAATATATGTACATAGACGTGAAACTAATTAAATTATTATTGTTCTACATATTTGTTTTGGAAAGAATTTTTGGCTTTATTTATAGGTACCTACTATTTTATCTCATTAGTTCATTTTATCAAACACAATAGGTCATATGCATGATTTTTTTTTTATATTTTTAATAGATTATTTAGTCAACCATAATACGGAAAAAAATTGATAATCATTTAAAAATGTAATATTATCATAAGAAAAAAAATATTAAATTTCACATTCAAAAATAGACAGTTTAAACAATCGGCCATGTTCGCGGGCTTATGTGACGTCATGATATACGATGCATGCCAACCTTGATGTCAAATTGTCAATGTTCTAAATGAAGTTTATTTGTTGTTTTCTCTAAATACTGACATAATCTTACTGTGAGACGACATCGTCGTCATGGAAACTGTTGTTGATATATACTCTGACGTCACGATGCGTTTTGAGAATTCGAAAATAGCGCTTATTTTCTACATTTATTTTTTATTAGTTGTATTTTTTTCAGTGATTAGATTAATAAAATAACCATTACGTTATGAGCAAGAACTAAAATATATTTCGAAATAAAAATTTTAACCAATTTGGAGTTTTATGCATATGACCTATTATGTAAATATTTGAAAAGAAACTTTTTTAGGCGCGTTAAGGTGGAAAATCGACCTTCATCAGACTAAAAGTGAAACGCTTCCCGTTCTCCGACTTCAACCGGGAGTTGAGAAAAAAGAGTTGGAGAATCGTTTCTACTCTCCCTGTCAAAGCGGCGTGCTATGTGTTTACGCAGAATTGTCTTTGGTCACGGTAACAACTTACACATAACCTAATCCTGAAATAATAAAATCGTCAACAAATCCTAGAACTTAAGAAGTTTCACTTTTAACGCGCGAGAGTATCACACATACTTTAATAAAAATTAAGAATTTAAATATCTTAATTCAAACACATGGGTAATAAATCATTGTTTTCGACAGATTTCTGTGGAACCGTAGATTATGTACTACCTAACCTTTTAAATAATTTCCAAACACAGATAAAGATTCAGATCTATATCATAATTCATTATATTATAGTTATAAAACCCAACTTCATTATATCACACAACTAGACGTGAATAATGTTCGGAAAACTTGGTTGATAAATTTAGGTCGATGCTCGCGGCACCGGCTAGGTGAATTTTCATCCAATCAGTGAATGCCCATGTTTTGGACAATCGTATCTTGAAAACTGTTCTTCCTAGACGTATGAAATTTGGAATAACTACATTATAAACCTCCCTGAAAAAATCAGTTCTGTAACGTTACTAGCATCGGAGATAGAAGGAGGTCGAAAAGGGTTAAATAAAACCGGTCAAGTGTGAGTCGGACTCGCACACGAAGGGTTCCGTACACTATGTACTTTTTAAACACTTTTGTAAAAGAAACAAGAGAGGCGCTATAACAATATGTAACCAGTGGGAGTATGCAAGTAGTTCAAGAATTTCAAGGCGTAAAATTTTACATAATACACCCCGGCGTTTTTATATTATAAACACTTTTTTTACAAAAATTTCTTGTAGAATAAAATAATATAAAGTTTGATAAATATACCATTATATCAAATAACAACGTTATGGCATGCGCCGATTTCCCCAAAAAAATATACAAAACTTTAGAGAATATTAAACCATTATGAAAAATATACCATTATTATATAAAAACAATGTTATAGCACATACTCCTCTGCGCATGCGCCGCCTTTCCCCCTAAAACTTTTTACAAAACTTTCTTTTAAACCATTATGAAATATATATCTACTATTATTATATAAAACAACGTTATTGCATATATTTCTTTTGCGCATGCGCCAATTTTTCCCAAAAAATTTACAAAACTTTTGTAAACATAGATAGAATAATAAACCGTTATGAAAAGTATGCCGTTATTATATAAAAAACAGCCTTATAGTATATATTTCTTCAACGCATGCGCCGATTTTTTTCAAAAATTTGTTTTACAAAACTCCTGTAAAACAAAATAATAAGCCTTTATGAAAAGTATACTATTATCTTATAAAAACAACATTATAATATATATATTTCTTTTGCGCTTGCGCCGACATCTCTCAAAAACAATAGGCCTCTTCATATTTGCATATCAAACATCCTCCCAAAATTTGGTTTCATTCCGTTCATCCATGGTGTTGGAATGGTAAAAAATGTCAAAAATGACGTTTGCATCTGTCAAAGCAATATGTTCTAATAATTAAAATTAGTTATTCAAATCGTTAACTCAGAAGGCGTTGCATTTCACAAAATACTAATGTCAAAAGACTGACAAATATTTGAAATGACATTCGTTTATAACAAATGCAATCTTTTTTTTTAAGAAGAA
Source organism: Xanthostigma xanthostigma (assembly GCA_963575645.1). Classification (NCBI taxonomy): domain Eukaryota; kingdom Metazoa; phylum Arthropoda; class Insecta; order Raphidioptera; family Raphidiidae; genus Xanthostigma; species Xanthostigma xanthostigma. The sequence goes on from OY754467.1 coordinate 13,695,030, forward strand.
CATACGCAATTTTTAAATTCCCATAGTACACTATGCAACAAACGAAGACAGACGATCCCCGTGTATGCTATGGATTAAACAAAATTGAATTTATACATTATATTTCTATATAAAACTGTATAAAAAAAGTGTTTCGACGAATTTTGTTATACAAAATGTATGTAAAATTTTCTCCTCTTTCGTTTAAGACAGGTCTCGAATCGATCCGATTTAAATTGAGTGAATTATAAGCAAAAAACTTAGTTTGCTCCTCTTTTGGGAGTTTTGGGGGGTTTTTAATTATTTGTTGTTCTAGCGGCAATAGAAATACATACTCTGTGAAAATTTCAACTCTCTACCTATTACGGTTCTTGAGATACAGCCCGCTGACAGACAGACAGACGGACAGACGGACGGACAGCAGAGGCTTAGTAATAGGGTCCCGTTTGAGCACCCTTCGGGTACGGAACCCTAAAAAGATTTCGTGCTTTGCGAGAACTTGGCCGACGCAATCAGTGTGCTATGATAGCCAAAATATTGTTTTGATTATATTTCAGATTAGGTTCTTACTCTACCGTACCCTGGATTGTTTCAAGAGAATGTGGAGTAATAATGGATAATATAGTCTCGATGAATTAAACAAGAGGATTAAGAGAAAAAAACGAGGTAACAATAAAATATATTGTGAAAAATTGGTTCCTAAATAACAAACTAAAATTATCACCCTTTATCATTCTGCTAATTTATCTGTAAATAATTTTTTTTTCATATTAGATATCTATGTAGATTTTATGTAAGAAAATTTAATAACTTCTCTAGCGTGTTTAGTAAACTATACCGTCCTGTTTTTACGTGGCAGTAATTTATCGAGTATTTTAATAGTGTTCTACATAATTTCTACTGTTTATTTTCAAAGGTTTTTATTTACCTTATATATGTCATAGCCCAAAATTAAATTAGTCAGTTGAACGGCTTAACTGTTAGTTAAACGCTGTGTTAAACCTAGTGTTTTGGTCAAATGAAAATAACCTGTCGATATGGTTTAAACGAAAGCTGCCACGATATTATATTTTTTTAAGTAACACTTTAGACCCTCCTGACCCTAGATATTGAGCTTAAAACTACTTAGCGACACTAATTTCAACAAAATATAGCCAATCTGATTAAGCATTTATATATCAAGACAAAGTTTTGATGTTGAAAAAAAATCATTAAAACGTTTTTTATACATTCTCCTCTATTTCATGTCAATCTTCGTACAGGGGCCCGCCGACATATTAATCAATTATATTTTTTTCGACCAAGATGAAAGGTTACTCTAGAAAACTGTAATAGTTTTGTTTAACCAGAAAACTAAGCATTCAGCAATGCCCAACTTTTTGTTAAGAGTATTCGTCCCTGCAAATGACCCCTGCACCCTTCATCTCAAATCTTTTCCCCTCGCCTAAAAACGGTTCGCGCTCTCCCGACGCTATTTTTAAAGCTAGAGGGTTCTGGTAAACGCCAAATGAAAGACAAAGAATCAGACTACAGATCCTTCAGGCGAATTTTTTGAAAAACAGTTTCGCCTACGTGTGAAATATTACGTAACTATTTATTTTTTTCAAAAGGTTGTAAAATTTTTCAGGATTTTTTTTTCAAAAAATTCGCCTGAAGGATCTATAGTCTGATTCTTTGTCTTTCATTTGGAGTTTACCAGAACCCTCTAGCTTTAAAAATAGCGTCGGGAGAGCGCGAACCGTTTTTAGGCGAGGGGAAAAGATTTGAGATGAAGGGTGCAGGGGGTGTTTGCTGGGACGAATACTCTTAAACGTTAGATTTACTGATTTTCTACATATCAATCCAGAAATAATTGTAACTTCGAACTTACTATCAATCAAAATCCAATAGATAAAGTAAATACCATTAAATTTTTGGGTGTATAGTACTTTCAGGAGAATTTAAACTGGGAAGCTCATATAAGTAATGTTTGCGGTAAACTTGCTAAACAAGTTTATATTATGCGTAAGGCAAGGGGTCTGTTTAATGACAGCGTTATTTTAAATAATATCTATTATGGTTTTATATATCCTATGTTAAAATATGGTATCCTCGCCTGGGGTAATAGTGCGCATTCGATGAAAATTTTCATAATGCAGAAAAAGATTACGAGAATTATGTTTAATCTTAATAGATATGAATCCTGCAAAGGCACATTTATAAATAGACGTATTATGACTTTACCGTGCATTTATATTTATTACTGTCTATTAGAGGTCCGTAAAAACTTAAATAATTATCAGCAAATCAATAGCTCCCATCAGTATAACACGCGTAGAAAAAATAGATGTCCCAAGGGCTAATATTAATATTTTCAAATTCAACCCTAAAAACTTTGGAGCAACTTTATATAACAAACTTCCTGATAATTATCGCAATATTACCTCGAGTGCTTTCAAGAAAAAAATTAAGGATTTACTTTTTTCAAATGGATTCTATTCTATCAATGAATTTATTAACTTTAAATTTTAATTTACTTGTACTGACATGTCAGATGAAATTTTGTAATTTCCAATTGACAATAAAAATCTATTCTATTCTATTCTATTCTACTTTCTTTAGGCACACATTTGAATTCCGGCTTTTAGCTAACGGACTAACCATCCAAATAACCGGCTAATTCGTCTTTCGAACTACAACATATACATATTACATTAAAAAACATTAAAAACTACAAATAACACACATTTTTAAAACCGAACCATTTTAGAGTTATTAGTGTTCGAGTTAACATATCCATATACAAGAACAATTGAAGTGCACGATGGAAAACACTTCTTTATTTGTTTTAATTTTGATAACGGTATCGACTGTCTCTGGCAATATTGATACTGGATTAGATGAGACAAATTCAAGACAAGAACACTTATTACGTATTTCAGAAGTTATTAATGTTTATTTTAGTACTGCAAAATGCGTAACAATTTTTTACGACAATAAAGATTTATTTGGCGGTCTTGTTTGGAAATTCAAGTTTTCTTATTTGTATTTTTCGACCGAGTTTCAAAGAAGTGAAACAACTCTCAATACGGATGGTTATTTAGTAATTGGAAAATGTGATTTCATCAGTAAGACGGAGAAGGAAAACATGTTATCATTATTGAAAAATAATTTGCCGGTGCTGATAGTTTTACAAGAAAATGATTTCGAAAAAATCAAATCACTTACTGTACGTTTATGGAAATATTTTATCACCAATGCATTAGTTTTAAATACTATAGACAACATCGAAAGTATGTATGTTCAAAACCCAATCGAAGCAATAGAAAATTGTGGAAAAATAACGAACATTAAAACATTAAAACATATTGAAAATTATAAAATGGTAAATATGCGATCTCTGAAACGTAATGATTTGAATTTGACCAACTGTCATTTTAAAATGACTGTAAATGGAGATAATCAATTTTTAATAAACACTTCATCAACAAATCCTGGATTAATTGTTGTCTTTTTAAGAACTCTAGGAGATGTTTTAAACATCAAATTGACATTAAGTAAGGGTAATTATACGCTAGAAAAGAGTTTGGTTGAGTTCGAGCAATTGGGAGGTAATATTGGTTTAATTATTCCCTTTAATGCATATTACACGTCCTTCCTATTCGACAGTGCACTCGTATTAATGGTTTCTTTTACGGAAGAAGTACCCCATTGGAAGACATTAACTTCAACGTTTGATAAAAAAGTATGGTTAATGATGTCATTTACTGTTCTGGCGCTGACGTTTGTTTGTTGGGCAATTGCTCGTGCTAAAATGGTAAAATTTTATTATAACTTCTCCACATGTTTTATTCAGAGTATTGGTATAATAGCAAATGGTGGAATACAACAAAAAATGCATCCGTCTTTCTTTAATACATTCTTAGTATTGTCGTTATTGTTTGGATGGTATATGAACCAAGTGTTCCAAGCTAGGATGTTGAGCCTTATGACTAAGCCTTTATACGAAAAACAGATATCCAGTGTAAAAGATATAATCGCTTCAAACATGACTTTACTTGTACATAGTTTTATTTTTGAAATGTTTAAGGCCAATGGTGATACTAGTTTGGCCGAGATATCTGAGATAACAAATATGTCTTTTGAAGAAAGAATATTTAACGTCTCTCGTTCGCGTCGTGTAGCCATAATATTAGACAGTGTTGAGGTACCTTACGCAATGCAACTTACTTATGATAAAATCAATTTCTGTCCAACTGTATACGCTTTTGAAGAAAACATTTTTGCTTTATATCGTGTAGTTTACACTCACATACATCATCCTCTGAGGTTTATTGTTGATAGAACAATTCAGCGCATTCAGAGCAGTGGACTTCCGGTTAAATGGAGCAACGATAGAAAACAAAAACAGTTCTCGACAGCACCAAGGCGTTCCGATTTCGTTGAACTAACTACACAACATTTTGAAGGTGCTTTTTTACTTTTGAGTTTTGGATACGCTGTGGCAGTTATCACTTTTGTCTTGGAACTTATTATTAATTTTTGAAAATAAAAAAAAGTTACTTTAGAACATTATGTTTATACATATATTCAGTAAGTACAATATATAATTCAAAAGCTATTATGTATGCAATGTTAATATTACAAAAAGTCTTCATTAATGTGTATTTGGCTTATAAGTATTGCCTAAATAAAAGATTATTGTTATGAATGAAATATTAATTACTAAATCGTACAACCTATTTTGTCGAATCAGTTTGTTATAATGTTTGAAATCACAAACATTCCAGCCTGTGAACGCAAAATTTTCTAGTCCGGGGGCCAGTAACAGGTTTTTCTTACCAATTTCCGCATGCCTCAAAGACTCGTAAAAAGCTTTAGACAGTTGGACTATGTAGCATCGTGGCCGTCAGCTGCGGCACTATCGGGGGAATAGGTAGCTTTATAGCTTCGGAAATATTTTGAAAATAAAGAAATCAGCCGCTCTTTTGTTTCATAAATCTGTCAGAAATAAACTAGTTCGGCATGCTTAGATTAATTTTTACATGACGTGGAACATAATATTATGTAGCTAACCATGGCAACGAATAGCAAATATCATATTGAATACAATCCATTACCCGCGCGATATTTAATATAATAAAATATCAACATTTTTGAAGTGGTCCCGTCACCCAATTGGCTGGAATTTTTGTGTATTTTGTCAAAAGAAAAGTTCAACGTTAAAATTAATCAACGAAGATTTGTGCAAGTGCCGTAATATACTCACTATTCGAAAAAATTATAATTTAGCAGCAAGAGATGTAATACTTCCTGAACAACCTAATGATTTTCAACTGTATCATGGCGATTGCTATCGACGCTTTACAGCTTTACCGCCAAAATATCGACGTTCCCAACTTTCTCTTCTACCACACCCTTTTTTGTATCAGCTGACAATCTTTCCCCCAATATACAAGCAGCTGACGATTTTATTTATTTTAAATATTATAAAAACTACCTTTTGACAAAGTTTCATGTGATAGGGAATGACTGAATTCATATTAATTTCGTCAAGTTCGTATGATCAGCTGACGTAACATCCACCATCGTACAGCCAGCTGACGTTTTATTTTATGAAAGATCATTAATAACTATCTTTTTACAAGTTTTCAATTGATAGGTAATGATAAAAAATATTATTCAAATAAATAAAATTATCGACCAATTTTTTTTAGACTATACCTATATTGACAAAAAATAATAAATTATAAATCAATATTTCACTAGATGACGTTTCGAAATAATCTAAAAAATATATAAATTAATTAGTATAATATCTACTTTCTAATAGAATGGAGTTTGAATTATCGAATTTTAATGAAAAATTAATAACGAACAGTTTTTTGATAAGTAGTCATGGATACCTATGTACTTAACAGACGTTTGTCAAAGATTTGGATATAAAAAATATTATCTTTTTAACTGTGCGTGGGAGGCTATTCCACCGATACTGGCGCAGCTGACGGCCACTATGCTATATGGTACTACTGTCTGAGCATTTTGCGAGTTTTTCAGCCGCGCGGAAATGGACGACCTAAATAGGTCGCTGGCCCCCGGACCATTCGTTTTACGTGTGCCACAAATATTTGTTGTTTTTCAAATAGTTGCTCAATCTCGCCTAAATTTTGGATGATTATTATGGAAGTACTGATCCAAAAATTCGAAATTTTTTAGCCTTCCAAGTTTAGTATTTTCAACTCTAGAGCAGTTTTCCTCCTATTTTCTACGCGTTAGTAGTACGGTCGTCGCTGTTTGCTGCGTTTAAAGTATTTTTATAGCAAACATTGAAAAAAATATCAAAATCAGAACTTTTAACAATGTTTCAGCTTCATGGACTCGACTAAATGAAAACATTTTCTTGTTACTATACAAAATAGAGTATGTATTTAGGGTGAAATGAATTATATTATCAATAAGCAGTGATATGTGAAAAAGAATAAAACGAGTTTTAGCAGTTACATGACTCATGAGTCCATAATATCAATATGTCCTAGTGGCGCTGCGTGACACCCAAAGTTGGTGAAATGCTAAGTGAGCATTTGTTCTTATAATCAAAAGCATAAGCAGACATTTTGTTAAGGAAGACTTGCAATATAAAAATTGCAATCACGGAAGGTGATAGACATGTATAATTGATCAGTTACCAAAATACTCATACATGGAATTTCGAGCCCAAGAGCCACGTACCACTTTTCACGAAGTGTTTGATGCACGTAGATATTTTGAGCAATGGTACAGACAGGATAGATGAACAAGAAAAAATATGTTTGCCTGACTTACCGTGATACTACAGGTACTGCGCATACAAGTAATGCGCCCAAAAATTTATGTCAAAAAAAGTGTCTGATTGAAAGAAATCATCTAAACATGCTTTGAATAATTGGAACATATTATGTAGGTAACCATGCCAATGAGTATCAAATATCGTATTTAAGGAGGTTGAGCCGTTTTACGAAGATAATGAAAAAAATCTGAAATAAAGTTTTTTTAATAGATTTTTTTATAACAAAATTTTCTGTAAAAAATCCAAAATCAGGAGATTTATAAAGTCAAAATTTAAAAAAATCTTTTACATGTAGTCTTATGGAAAATATGTCAATCTAGCATGCAAACGGTACATTTTAATTTTTTGCAAATAACCAACTAATGTCAGCAGTTCCAAAAACTAACTATGTAAAGCTTGATGTCTTACGTATTTTTTAATGATTTAATTTTAATTTTTATTATTTCTAATTTCTTTTTTAAATTATTTACTGCAAATAATATGTAAAATTCAAATATTTACATAAATTTATTTTTCTAACCTAACTTTGTACAAATTAAGTAAAATACTGAAATAATTAATAATATTAAAAAAAAATTGGTTGTCTGTAAAGTCGGTTTACGGACGATAGTTTTACGTGATAACGTATTCCGTAATACATAACCTAAACCTCCCAAAATTTGGTTTCAATCCGCTTATCCTTGGTGTCGGAATGATAAGAAATGTCAAAAGTGACGTTTGCAACTTACAAAGTATTATGTTCTAATAATAATTAGTTATTCCAATAGTTAACTTAGAAGGCTTTGCAAATCACAAAATACTAATGTCAAAAAATAAATATTAGAAATGCAGCCGTTTTCATGTTAAGACAAGACATACGTTATTTTCTAATTTCCATGTACGGCAAACAAAGACGACCGACCGTGTCGCGCGCGCGCCATGCAATAGACAACAATGCATTTATACAGCTATTTTTCTATATAAATTTGTATAAAATATTTTTCTATATAAATTTGTATAAAAAAACTGTTTAGGCAAATTCTGTTATACGAAATCTATGTAAAATGTTCTCCTCTTTCGTTTAAGACTGGTTTCAAACCGATCTGATTTAAATTGAGCGAGAAATTAGCAAAAAGCACGCACAGGGTCAGGCGGAACGCTACGCGTTATGCGTTACGCGTTAGGAACGTTACGTTACACTTTTTCGTACATGCAGCCGGTGTTTTATCAATTTATAATATTGGTGATTCATCATAATATTGGTGATTCATCAATTTATAAGACGTTATCACGTCAAAAAAATTATTTATTATGACAATAATTTATTGGTATCATCGACTTACACCCTTTTGTAAAAATTTATTATGGAAAAGTTACCATTTAGAATTCGACTTACTTTTGATTGGGACTGTAACGGATCAACCTCCTTAATACTAGCCATTATCCGCACACCGCACGCGATTTAATACAAAAATAATAATCCGATCAAAATGGAATGTGTTTCTTTTGTAATTTGTTGAAAAATGTCAATAATATCGGCAAGATTATAATTTAAGGTACAGTGATGTGGTTATACCATTAAATGTGTCTCCTACTAAAGGCTGTCATCGACAATGTTATACAATCAAAATTTCTACGTGCATTAAACACTTCGTGAAAAGTGGTACGTGAGCTTTCCAGCTATAACGACAAATGTCTATAAGTCGCTGTAGATAATTGCTAAAATCAACCACCGCAAAATTGTGAGATTCAGGTTTAAGTCCTGACAATAAACCTGTTGTATTTTAAAAAAATTCAAAATAGAAATTGACAATTGATCACAAGAGAGTAGTTGCGTGCTATAAAAAAAATCCTTAATATTAAATATTAATATTCTCTCATGTTATAAATAATTAATAAACGTATTGGTTCTATGTTTACATAGTCATAAAACTTGAAGTACAGGCTACATTTACCTAAATATAGTTTTACATATCGTTTTGAAAAGAATTTACTGGGCAGGCTTTATTTTGCCAAGTATCTGCTATTTTCATTCTCTAGATCATTTTAACATACACAATTAGGCTACGTTCACACGTTGCGGTTTACCGAAACGTTTTTCGTATGCGGTTTTCAGTAGCAAATGCAAACATATACACGTATTCACACTATACGGTAAAACCGAATGCGGTAAAAAAAACAGTTTCGTTTATTTTTGCATCCGTGTCTTGTCACTGAAAACCGTGAGCCGCGTACGCCAAAAAAAACGAAACGGTCTCGTGGCAATAGCATTTCGATTCTACCGTATAAGAAAAACGTGAATGTGAATACTGAATACGTTTTTACTGTATACGGTAAAATCGTATAAGAATTCCGAATAGGAAAAACCGTATAGTGTGAACCTAGCCTTACTTGCTAGGTTCACACTATACGGTTTTTCCTATTCGGCATTCTTAGATTTTACCGTATACAGTAAAAACGTATTCAGTATTCACATTCATACGTTTTTCTTATACGGTAGAATCGTCATGTTAAAGCGTACGGTTTTGTGTTCAGTTTGCTGCAAAAAGATGGACTATGTAAACATTGCGACTGTGTTCATTTTATTGGCATTTATTTTGCAGAAAAAATAAAAAAAAACATAGGAGATTTTGGGAGTACCTATTGTATCTAGGCGTTTAAATCTGGGTCACTTTTGGACACTTATGTTACCCCCCCGCACACTGTGCTTGGTCGGACGACTCGTTCAGGTACAAAAAACCGTACTGTTTGTTTAAATACTATTGCCACTGAGACCGTTTCGTTTTTTGTGCCGTACGCGGCTCACGGTTTTCAGTGACAAGACACGGCTGCAAAAATAAACGAAACTGTTTTTTATACCGCATTCGGTTTTACCGTATAGTGTGAATTCGTGTATATGTTTGCATTTGCCACTGAAAACCGCATACGAAAAACGTTTCGGTAGCTTGTAAACGTTTTAAAATTAGGTTATTTTATTATAGCCTATAGAAAAAAAATATTTAGTAATAAATCAATGTTTTCGACAGATTTAAGTCTGTCGAAAACATTAATTTATTACTCTATATTTTTTCACATTTATTTTTTTGGTGGGATTAAATCTTTACCTGAATTTGATAAAGATTTAAATTATTCCCAAATTCAAGTAAAGATTTATTCCCACCAAAAACATATCTATAAAAACAAATGGGTTTTGCTGGCTTTGCCAAAAAAAAGTGAGATCTAAAAAGATGCCTAGTTTTCACTCGGTAAGTCTACATACACGAGTCATTTATTTATAATATAAAACAAAAACTTGCCATGTGAAAATTTAACTTCTTATATTTCACTTTTTTTTAGCAAAACTGGCAAACTAATTGTTTTTTGTATCGAGCTTGGCCCTTTTTCACATTTATGATTTTGATGGGACTTCAATACTTTTTCTAAAATTACTTGTTATATTAGATATTCTGCATAAATATTATCGAGACACCTAATAATTTACTTATATAGTACCATACTTCATAACATCATTGTTACCCACACCTAAACTACACTTTATTATATCTCACGACTAGGCGAGAGTAATCTTCGGAAGACCGGTTGACGCATTCGAGTCGTTGCTCCCAGCACCGGTTAGATGCTTGTGAATTATCAGTCAATCAGTGAATGTCCAAATTGTGATTTTTAGACACTCGGATATTGGAAACTGTTCCAACCAGAGCTAGACGTATGGAATTTGAAATACAGCTTCTTTATGGTAACTTTGGTCTCCCTGAAAAAAATCAAATAAACCTCGGAAATAGAGGAAGGTCGAAAAGAAGTCTAAATGGTTCACGAAATAACCAACGAAAAATCTCGCCCTTCATCATCTGCTAATTTATTCTGTAAATAATATTTGTTCATTTTAGGTATCTAGACTTTGCGTAAGAACATTTTACTTCTATAGCGCGTTGAGTAATATATACCGTCCATTTTTTTACTTGGCAATACTTTATCGAGTATTTTAATAGGAGTCAATACACCCTCAACTGTTTATTTTGAACTGTTTCTCTATTTATCTTATATATGTCGCAGCCCAATAGTTTAAATTAGGCAGTTTTTTGACGGATACACCGTTAGTTAAACTTTGGTATTAAATTATCCACCTAGGGTTTTGGTCAAATGACAATGAATTTTGGGACATAGCTAAATCACCATGATACTTAAATTTTGCTTTTTTATAAGAACAGCTTCTTAGGCGGCACTGATGTCAACAAAGTGGTCAATTTGGTTAACTATTTCGCAACACAAAATTTCTAAGTGCTTATAAAAAATTTTTACTTAAAAAAACATTTTTGCTCATAGGTACCTAGATATTCCTTTCTTCTCACAGGGCCAATCCTCATAATCATATGCTATATTTCTTTCGACCAAGAGGCCAAACTAGTCAACCAAACTCATGATCACCCTAGCTAATTGTAATAATTTTGTTTAACCAAGAAGGGTTACCGTTAAGAATACAGTTCAGTTCCGACGTTTAGCTATGGACTTACCACCGACCGGCCGATTTGACTATCGGACAGCGACATATATATCTATATCGTTAAAAAGATAATAAAACCACGCTTAAATATGTAGGCTATTATTATTTTTTTACCTATATATATGTTGCATTGTTGCATTCATTTATGAGTTGTTAGTGTAACATAGTAGTAACATATCTATAAACAGAGAAAATAGAGGGAACGATGAAAAACGTTTTTTTATATGTTATAATTTTGATGGAAGTATCGATTAATATTTGTGGTAGCATCGATATTGGATTTGATGAAACGAATTCACGACAAGAATTGTCATTCCGAATATCGGAGATTATTAATGATTATTTTAGTACTGCAAAATGCGTAACAATTTTTTACGACAATAAAGATACATTTGACGGTCTTGTTCAGAAATTCAAGTTTGCATATTTGTATTTTTGGACCGAGTTTCAAAGAAGTGAAAACACTCTCAATACGGATGGTTATTTAATAATTGGAAATTGTGTTTTTATCAGTAAGATGGAGAAAGAAAACATATTATCATTACTAAAAAATAATTTGCCGGTGTTGATAGTTTTACAAGAAAATGATTTCGAAAAAATCAAATCACTGTTTATTCTTTTATGGAAATTTTTCATCACAAATGCAATAGTTTTAAATACTATAGACAACATCGAAAATATATACGTTCAAAACCCAATCGAAGCAATAAAAAATTGTGGAAAAATAACAAACGTTACTACTTTAAAACATATTAAAAATTATAAAATGATAACAATGCGATCTCTGAAACGTAGTGATTTGAATTTAATCAACTGCAATTTTAAAATGGCTATATATGCAGACTATCCATTTTTAATAAACATTTCATCAACAACCAATCCTGGATTAGATGTTGTCTTCTTAAGAACTCTTGGAGATGTCTTACGTATCAAATTGACATTAAATAAGAGTATTTATTTGATACAAATGGGTTTGGATGATTTTGAGAATTTGGGAGGTACTATTGGTGCACGAGCACCCTTTAAAATATATCAAACATCCTTTCTATTCGACAGTGCATACGTCTTTGTGGTTCCATTGGCGGAAGAATTACCTCACTGGATGACATTAATTTTAACGTTTCATAAAAAAGTATGGATTTTGATGTTATTTACTGTACTTGCGCTAGCATTAGTTTTCTGGTCAATTGCTCGTTATAAAATGGTAAAATTTTATTATAATTTCTCCACGTGTTTTATTCAAAGTATTGGTATAATAGCAAATGGTGGTATTCAACAAAAAATGCGTCTATCTTTCTTTAACATTTTCATAGCATTGTCTTTAATGTTTGGGTGGTATATGGACCAAGTGTTCCAAGCTAAGATGACGAGCCTTATGACCAAACCCATATACGAAAAACAAATATCCAGTGTAAAAGATATAATCGCTTCAAACATGACTTTACTTGTATATGATTTTACTGTTGATTACTTTAAGGCCTTTGATTACACTAGATTGGTTGAGTTATCTGAGATGACAAACATTACGACCGAAGAAAGATTTTTTAACGTCTCCCGTTCACGTCATGTCGCCACAATAATAGCACGTCCTCAAGTACCTCGCGCAATGCAACTTACTTATGATAAAATCAATTTTCGTCCGACTTTATACGTTTTTGCAAAAGACATTTTTGTTTATTATCGTGTAGTTTACACTCACATACATCATCCTCTAAGGTTTATTGTTGATAGAACAATTCAGCGCATTCAAAGCAGTGGACTTCCGGTTAAATGGAACACTGATAGAATACAAAAACAGTTCTCAACGGCACTAAGGCATTCCAATTTCGTTGTACTCACTCTACAACATTTAGAAGGTGCTTTTTTTCTTTTAAGTTTTGGATACGCTGTGGCAGTTATAATTTTTATAGTTGAACTTATTACTAAATTTTTAAAATAAAAAAAAAGACTAGAATATGTGCAGTAAATAAAATCTACTTTAAAAGCTATTATAAATGTGATAATAATATTTGTGTAGCAAAAAAATGTTTTCATAGGGTGTAATAAATTAATACATATAGCTTATAAGTATAACTTATTTAATAGAATCAATGTATGTTTTGCTTCATATTCTTCAATAATAGTTGGGATTTTGATGTTTTTTTTATTATATTTGAAATCAGAAATATTCCAATCCGCGGACTCAATCAGCTTTCCTTCGAATATTCTTATATACGCTCGAGTCACGTATATTTTCTCTTTTACATGGCTATTTGTATTTGTGTATTTGGCATATTTGGCAAACAATTACCAAGTGTGGAGGGTCTATTTGACAAAGTGTTGGCCTTATTTGCCTATTTGACAAATAAGGCCAATACCAAATACGCGTAACCGTGCGCTTTTCGGTTTTTCGAGGCACATCAAAGAAGCCAAATAGGCAAATACGGCAAATAAACCGTCCACACAATGGCCATATTTAGAAGCGCACGCGCCGTGAACCTGTACGGACGTGCAGTATTTTTGTGTCTGTGCTGAGAACGAAACTGGAACAATTACTATTCAAAATGAATTGGGACAATGAAACAGTGCTAAAATTCCTGGAATTTTGAACCTTGCGTTCTGCTGCCAAATGATTGTGTGTTTGCTATTTGACTGCCATGTGTGGATGGTCGTATTTGCCTCTATTTGCATGTTTGTCTTGAACGTCATATATTTTGCCAAATACAACAAACACCCAATAGCGAACACAAATAGCCATGTGAAGTGGCACCTTTACACATAATTGTTTAAAATTGACTAAATTTTGATTGCTAATTAGGAACGTATTGACCTAACGACTCTAAAATTTTTTGCCTTTTTAGTTTAGTATCTCCGAGTCTTTTTTTTCGAATTTTCCGTTCATCAGTGATACGTTCATCGCAAAGATCGTTTGCTGTGTTAAAACTATTTATTGAATATTGATATAATGTATCAAAACAAATATTCCTCACGGGGGAAGTGCAAGTGATACTTCTTTTGAGGTATAAACTCGTTTGATTGATGCGTTATTCATTTTGCGATACCATAAGGTCTCTCTTGTATTTACTGGCCGCTGAATTATTTCCCCTTTAATTTTTAATTACGAAAGTGATTCTTGAATTCCCAACCTGTTGAATCAGTACACTTTTAACGTCAGAAAACATTTAGCTAAAGTATCGTCACTTGAAAAAATATCCAAATCGAAACTGTTCTTGAGGAAAGAAGATTTAATTATTTTTCAGCTTTATTGGCTCAACGAATTAAAAATATGTTTTTTTAACTTCCCTCTTAAAAAAAAAAAAATTTTTTTTTCAAAAATCGGGAAGTTATTGGTTTCACCCCGATTTTCGAAAATCGAGTTTTCACCAGATCTCGACGTTTTGAGGTCCTAGGAAGCTATTGAAACTATTTTGGCGATGATGTCCGTAGGGCTGTATGTGTGTGTGTGTGTGTTTGTAAACCTTTTATATCTTTTGAACGGAGTGTCCGACTGAAACGCGGTTTGCGGCATCTGACGTGATCTTGGTGAACTTAGACTTCCTGAAAATTTGAAACGATTCGGCCCAAAAAATTTTGAGAAATCTTAAAAAAACAAGTTTCAAAAATCTTTAAAAATTTGTTTTTGTAAAATATTTTCTAAACTACTAAACCGATTAATTCCAAAATCTAATCAGCTCTTCTCCTTAACAAACTGCGTTGATTTCCGGAAATCGCATAAAAATCGGTTCATTTGTTCACGAGATACCGTGAACGAAAAAATCGTAAAAAAGTGTTTTTTTAAAATGACTCTTAAAATTGTTATCAGATCGATTTTTTTGTAATAAATTACTTTCTTAGGCTAAAAAAACTACGTCGATCGCCGCAAACCAGATCAAAATTGGTTCATTTGTTCAGGAGATAACGTGAACGAAAAATTAGGAAAAAAGAAATTTTTTATAATTACTCGTAAAATTCTTATCCAATCGATTTTTTTGTAATGATTTACTTTCTTAGGTTAAAAAAACTGCGTCGATCGCCGCAAACCGCATCAAAATCGGCTCATTTGTTCACGAGATATCGTGAACGAAAAATTTGTAAAAAAGTGTTTTTTTTAAATTGCTCGTAAAATTCCTATGAGATCGATTTTTCTGTATTAAATTACTTTTTTAGGTTAAAAAATTGCGTCGACTGCCGCAAATCGCATCAAAATCGGTTCATTTGTTCATGAGATATCGTGAACGAAAATTTCGTAACAGTTTTTTTTTGAGCTCGAAGAGCTAAAAAATAAACTTCTTGCTATATTTTATATATTTTTGAGCGTTTTGAACTCGAAAATAGCGGGAAGTTACAGGGATGGCCTGTAGGGTCAAACTTCTTTTCAAATTTTTTTTGTACTTAATAGTAGTTTAAGTAGGTATTTAAAATATAATGAATAGGAAACGACAAATGTCATCGGTTGCTGTAGATAATTGCTAAAGTAACCACTGTGAAATTGGGAGATTCAGGTTTAAGTCTTGACAGAAAACTGTTGTATTTAAAAGCAATTTTTCCTAATTAGAAATTGATAACTGATCACAAGAAAATATAGTTGCGTGTAATAAAAAGGATCCCTTAATATTAAATATTAATACTCTCTCACGTTATAAATAATTAATAAACTTAATAGGTTTTATGTTTACATAGCCATAAAACTTGAAGTACCTACATTTACCTAAATATAGTTCTACATATCGTGTTGAAAAGAATTTACTGGACTGACTTTATTTTACCAAGTACCTATATACTATTTTATTTCTCTAAATCATTTTAACAAACACAAATTAAATTATTAATTGTCTTTATTATAGCCCATAGATAAAAATATAAGTTTTCGACAGATTTAAGTCTGTCGAAAACATAGATTTATTACTCCATATTATTCACATTATTTTGTTATTGGTGGGATGAAATCTTGCCCTGAAGTTGGGATAGATTTAAAATCAATCCCCAATACAGGTCAAGATAGATAGTCCCACCAAAAACATAAATGTGAAAAAAATCGATACAAAAAACAAATGGGTTTGCTGGCTTTGCCAAAAAAAGAAGTGAGATCTAAGAGGATACCAAATTTTCACTCGGCAAGTCTACTGCATACATAAGTTATTTATTTATAATATAAAACAAAAACTTGCCATGCGAAAATTTTGCAACTTCTTATATTTCAGTTCTTTGTTTCGCCGAAACCGGCAAACTAATTGTTTTTTGTATCAACCTTAGCTCTTTTTCACATTCATGATTTTGATGGGATTTCAATACTTTTTGTAAAATTATATTCTTACTTATTCTACTTAAATAGTATCTAGACACCTAATAATATAGTTATATGTATAGTACCATACTTTATTACATCATTGTTATCTATAAACCACACTTCATTATAACTAGATGCGAGTAAGGTTCTGACTTCTGAAGACCGGTTAACGCATTCGGATTGATGCTCCCAGCACCGGTTAGATGCTTGTGAATATTATCAGTCAATCAGTTAATGCTCAAAATTGTGATTTTTCAACACTCGTATCTTGGAAACTGTTTCACCTAGACGTATGAAATTTAGAATACAGAATCAGTTCTGTATCGTAACAAGCCTCGGAAATAGAGGAAAGTCGAAAAGGACTCGAAATGGTTCTCAAAATAACCAACGAAAAATCCGACCCTTCATCAGTCTGCTAATTTATTCTTTAAAAAACATTTGTTTTTTTAGGTATCCAAACTTGGCCTAAGAAAATTTTACTTCTATAGCGCGTTGAGTAATATATACCGTCCATTTTTTTACTTGGCAATACTTATCGAGTATTTTAATAGTATTCCACATAGCTTCAACTGTTTATCTTGAACTGTTTTTCTATTTACCTTATAATATATGTCGAAGCCCAATAGTTAAATTAGGCAGTTTGTTGAACGGATGAACTGTCAGTTAAAAATTATCAATCAATTATATACCTAGCCTATTGGTCAAATGACAACGGCTTTGAGATACAGCTAAATCATGATGACGTTTGAATTTCCTTTTTTTAAGTATATAACTTCTTAGGCGGTACTGATTCCAACAAAATAGTCAATTTGGGTAAAAAACCATTTAGCAAGATAAAATTTGGAAGTATAAAAAATGTTTACTTATAAAAAAAACGTTTTTGCTTATAGCTAGATATTCCTTTGTTTTCAATCTTCCCACAGGGGCCTATCCTCATAATAATCAGCTATATTCCTTTCGATCAAGAGGCCAAAATTAGTGAACCAAACTCATGATCGCCCTAGCAAACTGTATCAATATTGTTTTACCAAGAACGCTTACCATTAAGCATACTGTTGAATTCCGATGCTTAGCTACGGACTAACCGCCGACCGGCTAATTTTAGTATCGTACTGCGACATATATATCTATATCGTTAAAGAGATAACAAAACCATGCTTGAATATGCAGACTATTATTGTTTTTTCAACCCATATAATATATTCCCCATATTATAAATGTTGCATTGTTGCATTCATTTAAAAGTTGTAGTGTTAGCTAACAGATCTATAAACAGGGAAAATTAAGTGCACGATGAAAAACGTTTTTTTATGTGTTATAATTTTGATGGAAGTATCGACCAATAATTGTGGTAACATCGATATTGGATTTGATGAAACGAATTCAAGACAAGAATTGCCATTACGAATATCAGAGATTATTAATGTTTATTTTAATACTGCTAAATGCGTAACAATTTTTTACGACAATAGAGATACATTTGACGGTCTTGTTAGGAAATTCAAGTTTGCTTATTTGTATTTTTGGACCGAGTTTCAAAGAAGTGAAAACGCTCCTAATACGGATGGTTATTTAGTAATTGGAAATTGTGATTTCATCAGTAAGACAGAAAAAGAAAACAGGTTATCATTACTGAAAAATAATTTGCCGGTGCTGATAGTTTTACAAGAAAATGATTTCGAAAAAATCAAATCACTATTTAGTCGTTTATGGAAATTTTTCATCACTAATGCATTAGTTTTGAACAGTATAGACAACATCGTAAATATATACGTTCAAAACCCAATCGAAGCAATAAAAAATTGTGGAAAAATTACAAACATTACTACATTGAAACATATTAAAAATTATAAAATGGTAAATATGCGATCTCTGAAACGTAGTGATTTGAATTTAACCAACTGCAATTTTAAAATGGTCATAAATGCAGATTATCCATTTTTAATAAATATTTCATCAACAACAAATCCTGGATTAGATGTTGTCTTCGTAAGAACTCTTGGAGATGTCTTACGCATGAAATTGACATTAAGTGAGGGTAATTATACAGCAGAAAAGGATTTGATTGATTTCGAATACTTGGGAGGTAGTATCGGCGGATTTGCTCACCTTAATATATATTACACCTCCTTTCTATTCGACAATGCATTCGTATTTGTGGTTCCTTTTGCAAAGGAATTTCCTCATTGGATGACATTAATTTTAACGTTTGACATAAAAGTATGGCTATTGATGTCATTTACTGTATTTGTGCTAGCATTTGTTTACTGGTCAATTGCTCGTTTTAAAATGGTAAAATTTTATTATAACTTCTCCACGTGTTTAATTCAGAGTATTGGTATAATAGCAAATGGCGGCATTCAACAAAAAATGCGTTTGTCTTTCTTTAATAGTTTCTTAATGTTTTCTTTATTATTTGGATGGTATGTGAACCAAGTGTTCCAAGCTAGGATGATGAGCTTTTTGACGAAACCTTTATACGAAAAACAGATATCTAGTGTAAAAGATATAATCGCTTCAAACATGACTTTACTTGTATATAATTTTACTGTTAAGTACTTTAAGATGTATGGTGATACTAGATTGGCTGAATTATCTGAGATAACAAATATGACAAGTGAGGAAAGATTCCTTAAAGTTTCAGTTTCGCATCATGTAGCTATGATAGCGACACGGCCTCAAGTACCTCTTGCAATGCAACTAACTTATGATAAAATTAATTTCTGTCCAACTTTATACGTTCTTGAACAAAACTTGTTTGTGTTTTATCGTGTAGTTTACACTCACAAGCATCATCCTTTAAGATTTATTGTTGATAGAACAATTCAGACCATTCAGAGCAGTGGACTTCCGGTTAAATGGTACACTGATAGAATACAAAAACAGCTTTCAACGGCACTCAGGCGTTCCAGTGTCGTTGTGCTAACTCTGGAACATTTAGAAGGTGCCTTTTTACTTTTGATTTTTGGATACGCTGTGGCAGTTATCACTTTTATTTTAGAACTAAATATAAAAAAGTTACTATAGAACATCATGTTTATATACGTGCAGTGATTCAAAAACAATTATAAATGTAATGTTAATTTTACAAAAAAAAACTGTTTTTATAAGGTGTAATTTATTGTAGGTCACAGAACAATAATAGTATATAGAAGACGCATAATGATAGCTTGTGGACAGATCTTCTGTCACAAGAAGCGGGGTGCAGGCAGTAGCATAGCACCACGTGATATATCAGAGACGTATTCAGGAGTTTTGAATTCTAGTTTCAGTGCGTTTCTAAATAAATAGTGTTGCTAAAAATGTTTTTTTACTCACGATGGAACGGAGCAGGTATATGCGTTTAGCCTGACATGTTTTTTAGTGTGTTAGTATGTTTGTGCACTCGAATGTCGCCATTTATCTGGAAAACGGTATGATCAATTCAGATGCGGTTTTCTGTAAAGGGTTTGTAATTCATCTGCGATGGTTCTTAGATAAGATATTACGATGGTAACGCCCCGGGGGGCGCTGCACTGCACAAAAAATTAATCACAAAAACCAAACAAACAATCGTAATTTTGTTTTGAATTACTAAGAAATTACCTGTAAACAATTATTGTTTTCAGGTAATTTTTTTAAAACAATTATTGTTTTCAGGTAATTTCTTAGTAATTCTAAACAAAATTACGATTTAATTTTGAATTATTACGAAAAAACCTGAAAACAATTAAAATAAAATTTAATCTTTTCTTTAATCATTAAAATGTTATTTAAATGAGGAAAGTATCATCATTTTGACCCAGAGCAAAGCATAAACTAAGTTATGAGCTAGGGGGCATCCAAATGAAAAAAATATGCGTCGTGGGACGCTCGACATGATTTAGCACTGCAAACCGAATCGATTTTAAAATGTAAAATTTATAAAACCCTGAAACTAAACACAAAGTTTTAAAGTAATCCGAACGATTTAAAAAAAATAACTAAAAATATTTTAAAATATACAATTTTACCCATACCAAGCAAAATGAAAAAAATTGTTGTGAAACAAATCAGAACAATTTTTAAAAAAATAACTAAAAATACTTTGAAATGTAAAATTTCGTCCAGTTCTGAGATGAAAAAAAACTGAATAAAAATTATGAGCGCTTTCGAGTATATAGTCATCTTCAGATTGACGCTACAATTTTATAATCGTCATATTATTATAATATGTGAATCGATCAAATCTTGAAACTGAATACGTATTTAAAGATAATATAATAATTGTGATAATGAAATTAATGTAATATTTATTATTAATATATTAGTAATAATTAAATTTATGCTATATAATTAATATTATTTTATAATAAAAGCAAACACAATATTCTGATATTATGTGCCCAGTACGGCTCTGCCTACGGACATCAAAACTGTCATGGCTACCACGGAGGAATAAGATTTAACATGCATTTATTAAAATAATATTTCTTCCTTACCTAAAGAAACTTATGTTGTTTTTTTTCTTTGAAACTGTTGCACTGTCACTCTTACAACTTACAACGGTACATCTAACCATTTTTCAAAATAATTTTGACTTTATTTGTTAAATATTCGGAGCTCTTAACTCTACAGCTGGTAAATGCAGACTGCCGTATCGACCATCAGCTATGTCAAAAGACGTCAAAAGACGATTGACACTATAGAAAGAGATATGCGCCTTCTAGACCTTTACTGTTCTGTGATTGTAGGTATATGTTATAAACTTATAAACTGTAGTGCGTAAAATGTAAATAAAAAATAATTGTTGTAAATGAAATTATTTACTAATACGTATAACATTTACTCGAATCAATGAACAATTTTATTTCATATTCTTCAAGAAAAGTTTTGATAATTTGTTTAAATGTTTGCTATAATGTTTGAAATCAGAAATATTTCTGGTCTCAGTCTCAAAATTTTAATTTTACAACGAATTTTTTCTTAAATTTCCTATACGCCACATGTCACATACTTTTGCCGTTTTTCAAACAGTTTCTCAATCTTGACTAAATTTTGTTTGCTTCTTTGGAAAATATTAACCCAACGATTCTCAATTTTTAGCCTTCCAAGTTTGGAATTTTTAAACTCTAGAGCAGGTTTCCTACAATTTCTTTACATGCCAGTGGTACGTTCGTCGCTGTGTAATATATTTATTAAATTTGATGAAATGTTTTATATAGCAAACATTGAAAAAAATCAAAACTGGAACTGTTCTTGACGATTTAGAAGTTTTAACGATTTTGTTAGTAAATTCCTGGCTTATTAATTTATCGAAAAAAAAGAGGTTTTTCACGAAACAAAACGTGTCACATCTCTATAAACTTTTAACTCCCTGTTAATTTTATCTCCAATAGAGTGTGTATATTTTACGCACGTTTATATTTGATTATATTTTTATAAATATCTATAAAATATTTTTTTTTGTTAGCTAAATGAACTTTATATTTTTGATATTATAAATACAAAGGGTTTAAACCTCTTAGCAAAAAATTTGAGATAGCTTATAAATTTGATGCGCTATTGTTTTTTATGTATTATGGTAATCTATGTAATGTAAAAATACTACAAATATTCCCATTTAACTTTAGACACCTGTATATGTAAGTCATTATAATCAATAAAGAATTAATTACAAGAATTACATTGTGTAATATACACCCTATTTAATTATTTTGTTTTTTTAAAAGAAAATATCATCGTTGAAAAGATTAAAACTTTTAATATATTAATCCATAAAACAACAATATTAAATACCTACGTCTAAAAAATATGTATATATGGGTGTTTGGTTTCAGCCTGAAGAGCGTGTAGGGGATGGGAAGAGGAGTCATTTGAGATAGGGAAGGTCGGAACGGCCTCCTTAACCCTTAAAACGAAGGCTGATTCAGGTCCTCCGCCCCTGTAAAGTACGCAATCGATCAAAGCCAAGCCAGTCTGTTTCACTTTCCCATCTCTCGGCAAAACTGCTTCGCTACGAAGCTTTAGCGTAATGAATAGCCGCAAAAGTTGGTCAACAGCCATAATGGTTCTCTCGTTATAATGTCAGTTTGTTAAATGTTACGTCTACACACAGTACGCACTGCGCATGCGTGTAGAGTACTACGCTTTGACAGAGAGCGTAGACACGATTCTCCCCCTCTTTACTCTCAACTGCCGTTTGATGTCGAAGAAGGGGAAGCATTTCACTTTTCGTCTGATGCAGGCAATTTATCCCCATCGCGCTTCTAAACAAGTTTTATTTTAAAAATTCACGAATATGTGTAAACTTATTTCGTTTTATGTTTACATAGACGTGAAACTTGAAGTACATACATTTACTAAAATATTATAAGTATAGTTCAACATATTTATTTTGAAAAGAATTTATTGATATGTATTTGTTTTACCAAGTATATATACTATTTTATTTCTATAGTTTATTTTATCAAACACAAATATGTAAATTTTTGAAATGAAACTTTTTTAGGCGCATCATAGGGTGGTAAATTGGCCTGTAACAATTACGAGGTCGTGAAAATGCGATGACGTTTTTTTTTGGCGCAGTAAAAAGAAGAGGGCGTTTGGAGGGAGTTCTTTAAAAAAACAATTACGGGGTCGTGTATACAAAGTGAGATAGCAATACAGTAATTTTACAGCAGTTGCTATGACGTGATAATATGTGATTTCTGATTGGTTAGATTAAAAAAATGACAGTAAAAGACGAAACGTAGTTCCATTTTTTATGTATTTTTGATAAAATTTGTGAATAATCCGCAGTTTTTTTTTTTGAAAATCCAAATTTAGCGTTTTCTACGACTTAAAAAAAAGTCAAAATTTGAGCATATCGAGTTATCGTACTGGATCCAATGAGTAATAGTCTCGGTGAATTAAACAAACTGAAATTCCCACCCTTCAGCACTCTGTTAATGGATTTTGTAAATAATTAATATTTGTTCATTTTAGGTATGTGAATTTTGCGTAAGAAAATTTTAATTCTGTAGCGCGTTGTGTAATATATACCGTCAATTTTTTTACTTGGCAACACTTTATCGAGTATTTTAATAGTATTCTACGTAATGTCTATTGCTTATTTTGAAGTAGTTGTTTATTTATATCTTCTATATGTCGCAGCACGAAAGTTAAATTAGGCAATTAGTTGGACGGCCAAACTATTATAGTTAAAGCAATGGTGCGTATTTCAATCGGTGGAAAGCAACCGGATGACTCTTGGTATTTGAGTTCCTGAAGCAATTTGGAAACTTTTTTGTTCAGTACCTCATAACCCCAAAGTGGAAGGAATCGGAGAAAAGGAGGGGGGGTCAAAACGTAAAAAAAAATTGTGTCGCAACCGGTTGCGATTTTGAGGAAAATTCTTGTTTTTGTTCAGAGATGCTGTAAAAAAATTGTCATCCGTTTCTGCTGGACGGATTTTGAGGAATTAAAGGTTTGAGTGGCTAAAATTCTCGATTTTTCACTAGCTTTTTTCAAACATCATAAAAAAATTGCTAAAATTGTTAAAAACGGATGACGTTTCTTATACATGTTCTCAGAGGGTCCAACTATAATATGTATCAATGTCATCCGTTTTTATAACATTTAACCTCATTTTTCAACCCCTAAAGGGGTTGTGTACGTTATCTGTATGCCATCAGAAACGAGTCTAACCTCAACATTCTGATTAATATCGCACACAAGTAAGGGGTTGAAAAATGGGGTTAAATGTTATAAAAACGGATGACATTGATACATATTATAGTTGGACCCTCTGAGAACATGTATAAGAAACGTCATCCGTTTTTAACAATTTTAGCAATTTTTTTATGATGTTTGAAAAAAGCTAGTGAAAAATCGAGAATTTTAGCCACTCAAACCTTTAATTCCTCAAAATCCGTCCAGCAGAAACGGATGACAATTTTTTTACAGCATCTCTGAACAAAAACAAGAATTTTCCTCAAAATCGCAACCGGTTGCGACACAATTTTTTTTTTCCGATTTTCAAAAAATCGGTTCGCGCAAACCGTCCGCACGTTTCGGATGACAATTTTTTTAAACAATAGTGAGTACATGTACTTTAATGCTACCGCCTTTCCATTTGGTTTCTAAACAATTTTTTTTTACGTTTTGACCCCCCCTCCTTTTCTCCGATTCCTTCCACTTTGGGGTTATGAGGTACTGAACAAAAAAGTTTCCAAATTGCTTCAGGAACTCAAATACCAAGAGTCATCCGGTTGCTTTCCACCGATTGAAATACGCACCATTGCTTTAACTATTAGTTAAACGCTGTCATTCGATAATATACCTACCTAGCTTTTTGGTCAAATGACAATGATCTTTAGATATGACTAAATCAATAGTCGCCATGATGTTTAAATTTCGTTTTTTCTAAGTACAACTTCTTAGGCCTCTTGTTAACGACAACGGATAACGATCCGATTTTTATGACAGAGGACGAGCCGTCGCGCAGTGTTCAATATAGGTTAGGCCGTGTCCAGAAGAGGCATTTTACGCGCGAATCCACTCGCGCGTACCCGAGATACTAGAGCTACATAATATATCCCGTCCAGATGCCTACGCGCGTTTCCTAACTCGCGCGTAAAACGCGTGAAATGAGCGGGACTCTCGACTCACGCGTTTTACTCGCGAGCGCCGCGCGAGTCGAGATACTCGGGTGCCAATTGCTGCGTCCAGTACTACGCGCGAGCCCGTTGCGAGTGGACGTATTTGATTTGAAATGGAGCATGATAACTTCGATACGGAACTTTTTATTGACGAAATTGGAAAAAGAGTAGCCATATGGGATGGAATCATCAGATTATTCCAATAGAGTCACAAAACGCAAGAACTGGGAAGAAATTGTCGATAATTTTTGTGAAGCTAGTGATTCCGAAGAAAAGAAAAAACTTTAGGGAAGTATAGAATAGTTTATTTAATAATATTATTCCAGACTACATACATAGGTACTACATTAATTAATTGTACGACTTAGTAGCGTAGAGTATACAGGGCTAAATATTGAAGACCGGCCATTTTTTTTTTGTTTCCGTTTTATAGGATTTCCTGAAAATTATTGTCACTACGTTAATGATATATTTGATGGTATGCAAGCCACAACACAACCGCTGTTTCCAAGTCCATGTTTGTAAATGGCCCAGCGTAGAAACGCGCGTAAAACGCGGTATCTGGACGCAATAGAAATTAAAACGCGCGAGTGGACTCGCGCGTAAAACGCCTCATCTGGACACGGCCTTAGTGCGGGTGTTTGTAAACGCGACGGGCATGTAACCGTTGCAACAAAACTCAACGGATACCCGCACGTCGCCGCTCGGCGCGCCGGCGATCAGTCCGATGCAGTGGACCACGTCATTTCATAAAAGTCTGTTGACGACGACAGATGTGCGCACACGTTTTTACCTATACCTACCTACCTACCGTGTTCTGCTCATTGTGAATATGGAGTTTAAAATTGATATTGATATGGATTTATTAATTAGCCTTGTATCGGGACAAGACTAGAAAATTACAAAAATAAACAAGCGAGGCATAACGTACTTGCACTTCTTCGCCCTTCAAGTATAGAACTGATATCGATAACAATGGACGTGCTCATGCATATGCGGATCGTGTACAATGATAACCGTTTCGCGTCGGCCCGTTACCCGTTGATTAAAACGGTGGCTAAAAAGAGCCCTTAGGCGACACTGATTTCAACGAAATATACAGTGAATTTGATAAAAAAATTATTTTGCTAGTCAAAATTTTGAAATATCAAAAATGTTCACTTATAAAAAAAGCATTTTTTTATACCCACTGCTTTGTTTTTAGTCAATTTTCTTACAGGGCCTGCCGTCATAATTATCAATTGTATATTTTTCGGCCAAGAGACTGAATTTAGTAAACCAAATTCATGGTTACCTTAGCAAACTAGTAATTTTGTTGGACCAGAATACTAAGCATTAAGCAATGCTCAGCATTTTTTTAAAACGTTACCTTCAACGTTTTGATTAAGTAGATATCTTTGGACACACACTTGAATGTCGGCGTTTAGCTAACAGACTAGCCTCCTAATTAACTGGCTAATTTGACTGTCGGACTGCGACATGTAAAAATGAAGAACTAATAATAACACTCATATTAAAAAACAAATCATTTGAGAGTTGTTAGTGTTAAAGTTAACATATATCCATATTCAAGAACAATTGAGTTGCACATTTAAAAACGTTTTTTTATTTCCTTTAATTTTGATGGCAGTATCGGAGTGTATGTGGAAATGTTGATATTGGATTAGATGAAACAAATTCAAGACAAGAACTTTCATTACGTGCATTAGACATTATCAGTGTATACTTTAATAATGCAAAATGCGTTACAATTTTTTACGAGAAAAAAGATATATTTGACGGTGTTGTGTGGAAATTCAAGTTCGCTTATTTGTATTTTTGGACTGAGTTTCAAAGAAATGAAAACGCTCTGAATAGGTACGGATGGTTATTTAGTATTTAAAAATGTGATTTTATCAGTAATACAGAAAAAGAAAACAGGTTATCATTACTGAAAAAGAATTTGCCGAGGCTGATAGTTTTACAAGAAAATAATTTCGAAAAAATCAAATCACTTTTTAGTCGTTTATGGAAATTTTTTATCACCAATGCAATAGTTTTGAACAGTATAGACAACATCGGGCCTATCCTCATAACAACCAGCTATATTCCTTTCGACCAAGAGGCCAAAATTAGTGAACCAAACTCATGATCACCCTAGCAAACTGTAGTAATTTTGTTTTACCAAGAAGGCTTACCATTCAGCATTCAGTTGAATTCCGATGTTTAGCTACGGACTAACTGCCGATCGGCTAATCTTACTATCGTACTGCGACATATACCGGGTGAGGCAAAAGTCCCGGAACGGTTGAATATACTTACTACGCATCATATAGTATAAAAAAAAAATACGTGTCAAATATTTTTCGCAAAACTATTTTTTGATACCACACATGACTCCCCACCCCCCACCCAGTTGGTGGGGGGAGGGGCAACTTTAAAATTTTAAAGAGGAACTCCTATTTTTTATTGCAGATTCGGATTCTACGGGAAAAATTACATCAATTGTATGTAATTTTTTTTTTATTTTAATATTACTATCAATACAACAAATTAAATTCACCCTTCACTAAATAAATCCATATCTACAAACTAACGTTTTCATAAAATTTTTAAGTCTGGTCCTGTCGGGCCGATTTTAATAAAATTTTGGTAGCACATTTTAATCATTACTAAAGGGTTAAATTTCAATTTTGAAACGATTCGGAGAAATTTTTCGGTATTTTCGGGCCCATAAATATTTTTCAACCCCTAAAACCCACGGGAAAAATTACATCAATTGTATGTAATTTTTCCCGTAGAATCCGAATCTGCAATAAAAAAATAGGGGTTCCTATTTAAAATTTTAAAGTTGCCCCTCCCCCAACCAACTGGGTGGGGGGTGGAGAGTCAAGTGTGGTATTAAAAAATAGTTTTGCGAAAAATATTTGACACGTATTTTTTTTTTTATATATGATGCGTAGTATGCGAGATATTCAACCGTTCCGGGACTTTTGCCTCACCCGGTATATCTATATCGTTAATGAGACAATAAAACCATGCTTAAATATGCAGACTATTATTGTTTTTTCAACCCATATAATATATTGCTCATATTATAAATGTTGCATTGTTGCATTCATTTGCAAGTTGTTAGTGTTAGTTGACAGATCTATAAACAGGGAAAATTAAGTGCACGATGAAAAACGTTTTTTTATATGTTATAATTTTGATGGAAGTATCGACTAATATTTGTGGTAGCATCGATATTGGATTTGATGAAACGAATTCACGACAAGAATCGTCATTCCGAATATCGGAGATTATTAATGTTTATTTTAATACTGCTAAATGCGTAACAATTTTTTACGACAATAAAGATTTATTTGACGGTCTTGTTAGGAAATTCAAGTTTGCTTATTTGTATTTTTCGACCGAGTTTCAAAGAAGTGAAATAGCTGCTAATACGGATGGTTATTTAATAATTGGAAATTGTGTTTTCATCAGTAAGATGGAGAAAGAAAACAGGTTATCATTACTGAAAAATAATTTGCCGGTGCTGATAGTTTTACAAGAAAATGATTTCGAAAAAATCAAATCACTATTTAGTCGTTTATGGAAATTTTTCATCACTAATGCCTTAGTTTTGAACAGTATAGACAACATCGTAAATATATACGTTCAAAACCCAATCGAAGCAATAACAAATTGTGGAAAAATTACAAACATTACTACATTGAAACATATTAAAAATTATAAAATGGTAAATATGCGATCTCTGAAACGTAGTGATTTGAATTTGACCAACTGTCATTTTAAAATGACTGTAAATGCAGATTATCCATTTTTAATAAATATTTCATCAACAACAAATCCTGGATTAGATGTTGTCTTCTTAAGAACTCTTGGAAATGTCTTACGCATGAAATTGACATTAAGTAAAGGTAATTATATACTAGAAAAGGATTTGGTTGATTTCGAATACTTGGGAGATAGTATCGGTGCACTTATTGACCTTAATATGATATATTACACATCCTTTCTATTCGACAATGCATTTGTATTTGTGGTTCCTTTGGCGAAAGAATTACCCCACTGGAAGACATTAATTTCAACGTTTGACATAAAAGTATGGCTATTGATGTTATTTACTGTTTTTGTGCTAGCATTTGTTTACTGGTCAATCGCTCGTTTCAAAATGGTAAAATTTTATTATAACTTCTCCACGTGTTTAATTCAGATTATCGGTATAATGGTAGATGGTGGAATTCAACAAAAAATGCGTCTATCTTTCTGTAATAGTTTCTTAGTATTTTCTTTATTGTTTGGATGGTATGTGAACCAAGTATTCCAAGCCAGGATGATGAGTTTTTTGACAAAACCTTTATACGAAAAACAGATATCTAGTGTAAAAGATATAATCGCTTCAAACATGACTTTGCTTGTATTTAATAATAATTTAGAGTACTTTAAGACCAATGGTGACACTAGATTGGCCGAGTTATCTGAAGTAACAAATATGACACATGAGGAAAGATTCCTTAAAGTTTCAGTTTCGCATCATGTAGCTATGATAGCGACACGGCCTCAAGCTCCTTATGCAATGCAACTAACTTACGATAAAATTAATTTCTCTCCAACTTTATACGTTCTTGAACAAAACTTTTTTGTGTTTTATCGTGTAGTTTACACTCACAAGCATCATCCTTTAAGATTTATTGTTGATAGAACAATTCAGACCATTCAGAGCAGTGGACTTCCGGTTAAATGGAACACTGATAGAATACAAAAACAGCTTTCAACGGCACTTAGGCGTTCCAGTGTCGTTGTGCTAACTCTGCAACATTTAGAAGGTGCTTTTTTACTTTTGATTTTTGGATACGCTGTAGCAGTTATCACTTTTATTTTAGAACTAAATATAAAAAAGCTACTATAGAACATCATGTTTTTTATATACGTGCAGTAAATACAATCAATAATTCAAAGGCTATTATGAATGTGATGTGTTAATAAATAAAATTGTCGACCAATTTAATTTATTTAATTGGTCGACAATTTTATTGACGTGATAACGTGTTTAAATTGATGAATCACCAATCTTATAAATTGATAAAACACCGGCTGCATGCACGAAAAAGTGTAACGTTCCTAACGTTCGTAACGCGTAACGTTTCGCCTGACCCTGTGCGTGCTTTTCTCGAAAACGGCCCTAACGATTTGGATGAAATTTACTGAAAAGGGATTTTGCGGGGCTAAAAATCGTTTTAGCTAGGTCTCATCTCTCGAAAAAATCGTTTTCTTACAAATTTTATCATTATAAAAATCAATTTTTTGACGTATGAAAATACTTAAATATTGTAAGTAGGTTTTGGAATTTTATATACTTAAACAATAAAACAATTGTTTTCTAAATATTATGACAGTTAATCTTTGAGACTTAAATAAATACGAAAGAAAGAAAGTTAATAAAAAAAATTATTTTTATAGGTGGTGAGTAATTTAATATATAAAATTAACCTAAATTTGAAGCGAAAGATGCAATATCATAGATTCGAATTATTATAATTATTATATGTAGAATTTAGGTTATGTATTACGGAATAAGTTATCACGTAAAACTATCGTCCGTAAACCGACTTTACAGACAACCAATTTTTTTTGTTTGAAGAGTTCTACTCAAACGTTAATCAAAGATGTTATATGTTAATGTTACAAAAAAAATGTTTTCATAAGGTGTACTTTATTGTATATGATATAGAATTATAAATTGTCGCTTATAAATAGTGCGTAAAATGTAAATAAAAAATTATCGTTGGAAATGAAATATTATTTACTAATACGTATAACATTTAGTCGAATCATTTTTATTTCATATTCTTCAAGAAAATTTTTGAAATTTTGTTTAAGGGTAGTACGAGCACCAAGGCAATTTTAAATAAAAGGCTTGATTTTTTTTATATGAAGTTGGACTAAGTCTAAACCAATTCTGTAAATTTTAGGGGGGTTGCCCGATTATTTAAATAAATAAATGACTTCAAAAGTAGGCATATTAACATTGGCTTTATGGTAAAACGGTAGATGAATGATATGTTTCCATTGATTTCTCCAAAACTACTGGGTGAAAATAAAAAAAAACTATTTAAATTAAAGTCAAAACCTAAATAAATTATTGAAAAAACCCGTTGTGCCCGACTAATTAAAAAGATATTTAATCTTTTTAATTAGTCAGGCACATCGGTTTTTTTTTGTTTTCAATAATTTATTAAGGTTTTAACTTTAATTTAAATAGTTTTTTTTTTAATTTCCACCGATTAGTTTTGGAGAAATCAATGAAAACCATCCATCTTCCGAAATATTAAAAAAATCAAGCTTTTTATTTATAGTTGCCTTGGTGCTCGTACTACCTTAAATGTTTGATATAATGTTTGAAATCAGAAATATTCCAACCCTCAGCCTGAAAATTTTAATTCTACCACGAATTTTTTCTTAAATTTCCTATACGCCACATGTCACATATTTTTGCCGTTTTTCAAACAGTTTCTCAATCTTGACTAAATTTTGTTTGCTTATTTGGAAAATATTAACCCAACGATTCTCAATTTTTAGCCTTCCAAGTTTGGAATTTTTAAACTCTAGATCAGGTTTCCTACAATTTTTTTACATGTCAGTGGTACGTTCGTCGCTGTGTAATATATTTAATAAATTTGATGAAATGTTTTATATAGCAAACATTGAAAAATATCAAAACTGGAACTGTTCTTGACAATTTAGAAGTTTTAACGTTTTTGACAGTAAACTCCTGGATTATTAATTTATCGAAAAAAAGGTTTTTCACGAGACAAAACGTGTCACATCTCTATAAACTTTTAACTCCCTGTTAATTTTATCTCCGATAGAGTGAGTATATTTTACGCACGCTTAGACCTAGCACACATGAAGAGTGTTCAACGCGCGTTGGCCCAACGCGCGTTAAACGCTCTTCATGTGTGCTAGGCCTTAATCTTTATAAATATCTGAAAATAATTTTTATTGTTAGCTAAATGAACTTTATATTTTTGATATTATAAATACAAACGGGGTTAAACGCAAACCTCTTAGCAAAAAATTTGAGATAGCTTATACATTTGATGCGCTATTGTTTTTTTTTTTTTATATTACTAGCGGCCCTGTACGTGCTTCGCTACGTATAAAGTGAAATAATAAAACAATTTAATTGGAACATCTATCTATCTATCTATCTATTTTATTAATTGCTAGCTATTTTAAAATATATATGGGCGTATATGTGTGTATGTCGAGCGCTCCGCCTGCGCCGTCGTGTTTGAAAAAGAGTAGCGTAAAGTATTCGTGTATAACTGGTCTTTAAAACACTTGCTCTATTTCGAGGGTTCACTCCGACTGCGCCGTCGTGCTCGAAAAAAAAGCATTTGTTTTAAACGATATTCAGTTTTTTTACATCCTCGATCTAGATATATGGTTGTTAAGTTCGTTGCGCCATCTATTGAGTATTCACTCAATCCAGTCAACAGGTATCGCCATCTTATATGGTTGTTACGTTCGTTGCGCCATCTATTGAATATTCACTCAATCCAGTCAACAGGTATCGCCATCTTATATGGTTGTTAAGTTCGTTGCGCCATGTATTGAATATTCACTCAATCCAGTCAACAGGTATCGCCATCTTATATGGTTGTATTATGACTGTCAAGGAATAGACAAATAATTTGCAATAAAATAATATTACGACTATAAATTGAAATGTAAGCTATCCTATCTTTCAAGTTGGGTCGAATTGCACACGATGTGCAAATCAAATTTAAAATCGGTTCAGTAGTTTAGGAGTTCATCGCGGACAAACATGTGACACGTAATTTTTATATATAAAGATGATAATCTATGTAAAAATTCTACAAATATTCCCATTTAACTTTAGACACCTGTATATGTAAGTCATTATAATCAATAAAGAATTAATTACAAGAATTACATTGTGTAATATATACCTACCCTGTTTATTAATGTTGTTTTTTTAAAAGAAAATATCATCGTTGAAAAGATTAAAACTTTTAATATATTAACCCATAAAACAAAAATATTAAATACCTACGTCTAAAAAATATGTATATATGGGTGTTTTGTTTCAGCCTGAAGAGCGTGTAGGGGATGGGTAGAGGAGCGATTTGAGATAGGGAACTAAGGGTCGGAACGGCCTCCTTAACCCTTAAAACGAAAGTTGATTCAGGTCCTCCGCCCCTGTAAAGTACGTAATCGATCCAAACCAAGCCAACCTGTTTCACTTTCTTATCTCTCGGCAAAACTGCTTCGCTACGAAGTTTTAGCGTAGTGCATAGCCGCAAACGTTGGTCGACTGTCATAATGGTTCGTACGTTTGGTTGACCCCGTTTGGATACCTTTCATCAGCATAAATTCAGAGGTACATATTCCTCGAACATGTAGCAGGTCTGCTTCTTAGGTGTTGACCTTTTGAACTATTATGTGAGTAGCCAACGAAGAAGATTTTACCCCTCCCCATTTCCTTAGCTGTAAGACAAGGACGAAGAATGGCAAACGTAAAAAAACCTACACCAGAATCAACAAAGAAAAAAAACATGCCGGAAGCGAGATTCGATCTCGGGTTACCTGAATTGGCACGCCAGGATGCTATGCACTACGCTAAAACTTCGTAGCGAAGCAGTTTTGCCGAGAGATGGGAAAGTGAAACAGGTTGGCTTGGCTTGGATCGATTGCGTACTTTACAGGGGCGGAGGACCTGAATCAACCTTCGTTTTGAGGGTTAAGGAGGCCGTTCCGACCCCAAGTTCCCTATCTCAAACGACTCCTTTACCCATCCCCTACACGTCCTTTCAGGCTGTGTAGGTTGAAAAAAAACACCCTGTATATAGCCTAATGCATAATAAAAATTAAAATTTTCTCGTTATAATGTCAGTTTGTTAAATGTTACGTATACACACAGTACACACTGCGCATGCGTGTAGAGTACGCACTACGCTTTGACAGAGAGCGTAGACACGATTCTCCCCCTCTTTCCGCTCAACTGTCGTTTGATGTCGAAGAAAGGGAAGCGTTTCACTTTTCGTCTGTTGCAGGCAATTTATCCCCCTCGCGAGTTTTATTTAAAAAATTCACGAATATGTGTATACTTATTGGGCTTTATATTAGATATCGTGTCCATCGAGATAATTATTAATAACATCGCAGGATTGTGGACAAAAAGTTATTTATTTAGTGTACGACGTTTCGTCTATAAATTTAGACTTTTTCAAGTACAATTAATGTGAAAATTTAAAACAATAATTATGAAAATAAACATTAATTACTAACCATAGCAATTAACAAAAGTTAAGGTACATAAGACAAAAACATGGCAACAAGTTTATGTATACATTTTAAACAATAAAAATAAATAAAAATACGAAAGTTAGTTCAATTTAATTTTGAGTATCTGTTCTGTAACTAATAGAATTGTTTTTTTTTTTTTTTTTTAAATTACAGAACAGATACTCAAAATTTAAGTAGTCAGTATAATTATGTAATGAAATTGAACTAACTTTCGTATTTTTATTTATTTTTATTGTTTAAAATGTATACATAAACTTGTTGCCATGTTTTTGTCTTATGTACCTTAACTTTTGTTAATTGCTATGGTTAGTAATTAATGTTTATTTTTATAATTATTGTTTTAAATTTTCACATTAATTGTACTTGAAAAAGTCTAAATTTATAGACGAAACGTCGTACACTCAATAAATAACTTTTTGTCCACAATCCTGCGATTTTATTAATAATTGGACTTTATGTTTACATAGACATGAAATTTGAAGTACATACATTTACTAAAATATTATCGTTCAACATATTTGTTTTGAAAAGAATTTATTGAAATGTATTAATTGTTTTGCCAAGTATCCACTATTTTATTTCTATAATTTATTTTATCAAACACGAATATGTAAATTTTTTAAATGACTCTTTTTTAGGCGCATTAGAGTGGTAAATTGGCCTGAAACAATTACGGGGTCGTGAAAATGCGATGACTTTTTTTTTGGCGCAGTAAAAAGAAGAGAACGTTTGGAGGGAGTGAGATAGCAATACAGTAATTCTACACCAGTTGCTATGACGTTATAATATGTGATTTCTAAATGGTTAGATTAAAAAAATGACAGTAAAAGACGAAACGTAATTCCATTTTTTATGTATTTTTGATGAAATTTGTGAATAATCCGCAAAGTTTTTTTTTTTTTACGCCAAATTTAGCGTTTTCTACGACTTAAAAAAAAGTCAAAATTTGAGCATATCGAGTTATCGTACTGGACCCAATGAGTAATAGTCTCGGTGAATTAAACAAACTGAAATTCCCAACCTTCAGCACTCTCTTAATCGATTTTGTAAATAATTAATATTTGTTCATTTTAGGTATGTGGATTTTGCTTAAGAAAATTTTAATTCTGTAGCGCGTTGTGTAATATATGTAGACCGTCAATTTTTTTACTTGGCAATACTTTATCGAGTATTTTAATAGTATTCTACGTAATTTCTTTTGTTTATTTTAAAGTACCTAGTTGTTTATTTATCTTTTATATGTCGCAGCACGAAAGTTAAATTAGGCAGTTAGTTGAACGGCCAAACTGTTAGTTAAACGCTGGCATTCTATAATTACCTATACCTAGCTTTTTGATCAAATGACAATGATCTTTTATAGATATGAATAAATCAATAGTGACCAGGATGTTTAAATTTCGTTTTTTCTAAGTACAACTTCTTAAGCCTCTTGTTAACGACAACGGATAACAGCCCGATTTTTATGACGGGCGACGAGCCGACGCGCAGTGTCCAATAAGTTAGTGCGGGTGTTTGTTAACGCGACGGGCATGTAACCGTTGCAACAACACTCAACGGATACCCACACGTCGCCGCTCGGCGCGCCGGCGATCGGTGCGATGCAGTGGACCACGTCATTTTATAAAAGTCTGTTGACGACGACAGATGTGCGCACACGTTTTTACCTATACCTACCTTGTTCTGCTCATTGTGAATATGGAGTTTAAAATTGATATTGATATGGGTTTATTAATTAGCCTTGTTCATAATAGGCCAGTGTTGGGACAAGACTAGAAAATTACAAAAATAAACAAGCAAGACATAACACACTTGCACTTCTTCGCCCTTCAGGTATAGAACTGATATCGATAACAATGGATGGGCTCACGCATATGCGGATCGTGTACAAAGGTAACCGTTTCGCGTTGGCCCGTTACCCGTTGACTAAAACGGTGGCTAACAAGAGCCCTTAGGCGGCACTGATTTCAACGAAATACAGTCAATTTGATTAAAAAATTATTTTGCTAGTCAAAATTCTCAAATATAAAAAATATTTACTTATAAATAAAGCCTTTCTTATATCCACTGCTTTATTTTTAGTCAATTTTCTTACAGGGCCTGCCATCATAATTATCAATTGTATATTTTTCGGCCAAGAGGCTGAATTTAATAAACCAAATTCATGGTCACCTTAGCAAACTAGTAATTTTGTTGGACCAGAATACTAAGCATTAAGCCCAGCCTTTTTGTTAAACGTTACCTTCTATGACTTCATTAAGTAGATATCTTTAGGCACACAATTGAATGTCGGCGTTTAGCTAACAGACTAGCCGCCTAATTAACTGGCTAATTTGACTGTCGGACTGGGACATGTATGATAAAAAATATGAAGAACGAATAATAACACGCATATTAAAAAACAAATCATTTGAGAGTTGTTAGTGTTAAAGCTAACATATATCCATATACAAGAACAATTGAGTTGCACAATGAAAAACGTTTTTTTATTTCCTTTAATTTTGATGGCAGTATCGAGTGTATGTGGCAATATTGATATTGGATTAAATGAAACAAATTCAAGACAAGAACTTTCATTACGTGCATTAGAAATTATCAGTGTATACTTTAATAAGGCAAAATGCGTTACAATTTTTTACGAAAATAAAGATATATTTGACGGTCTTGTGTGGAAATTCAAGTTCGCTTATTTGTATTTCTGGACTGAGTTTCAAAGAAGTGAAAACGCTCTCAATACGGATGGTTATTTAGTAATTGGAAATTGTGATTTTATCAGTAAGACAGAAAAAGAAAACAGGTTATCATTACTGAAAAATAATTTGCCGGTGCTGATAGTTTTACAAGAAAATGATTTCGAAAAAATCAAATCACTGTTTAGTCGTTTATGGAAATTTTTTATCACCAATGCATTAGTTTTGAACAGTATAGACAACATCGTAAATATTTACGTTCAAAATCCAATAGAAGCTATCAACAATTGTGGAAAAATTACAAATATTACCACATTAAAACATATTACTAATAATAAAATTGAAAATATGCGATCTCTGAAACGTAATGACTTGAATTTAACGAATTGTAATTTCAAAATGGCCATAAATGCAGATTATCCATTTTTAATAAACATTTCATCAACAACAAATCCTGGATTAGATGCTGTCTTCTTAAGAACTCTAGGAGTTGTCCTACGTATCAAATTGACATTAAGTAAGGGAAATTATACGGCAGAAAAGGATTTGGTTGATTTTGAATACTTAGGAGGTAGTATCGGTGTAATTACTCACCGTAATATATATCACACGTCTTTTCTATTCGACAATGCATTCGTATTTGTGGTTCCTCTTGCGAAGGAATTACCTCATTGGAAGACATTAATTTCAACGTTTGATATAAAAGTATGGCTATTGTTGTTATTTACTGCACTTGTCTTAGCTATTGTTTGCTGGTCAATTGCTCGTTTTAAAAGGGTAAAATTTTACTATAACTTCTTCACGTGTTTAATTCAGATTATTGGTATAATGGCAAATGGTGGAATTCAACAAAAAATGCGTGTATCTTTCTTTAATGGTTTCTTAGTATTGTCATTATTATTTGGGTGGTATATGAACCAAGTGTTCCAAGCTAGAATGATGAGCTTTTTGACCAAACCTTTATACGAAAAACAGAT
This sequence comes from Xanthostigma xanthostigma, assembly GCA_963575645.1. Classification (NCBI taxonomy): domain Eukaryota; kingdom Metazoa; phylum Arthropoda; class Insecta; order Raphidioptera; family Raphidiidae; genus Xanthostigma; species Xanthostigma xanthostigma. The sequence continues at coordinate 13,733,142 of OY754467.1, forward strand.
AGCTGATGTAAAAGATATAATCACTTCAAATATAACTTTACTTGTATATGGTTTTACTGTAGAGAATTTTAAGGCTAATGGTGACACTAAATTGGCCGAGTTATCTGATATAACAAATATGACACATGATGAAAGAGTTTTTAAAGTTTCACGTTCGCGTCGTGCAGCCACAATAATAACACGTCCTCAAGTACCTCTCGCAATGCAACTTACTTATGATAAAATCAATTTCTGTCCAACTTTATACGTTTTTGAAAAAAACTTATATGTTTTTTATCGTGTAGTTTACACTCACAAACATCATCCTTTAAGATTTATGGTTGATAGAACCATTCAACGCATTCAGAGCAGTGGATTTCCAGTTAAATGGAACACTGATAGAAAACAAAAACAGTTTTCAACGGCACTAAGGCGTTCCAATTTCGTTGTACTCACTCTACAACATTTAGAAGGTGCGTTTTTACTTTTGAGTTTTGGGTACGGTGTGGCTGTTATCGTTTTTATCCTTGAACTTATTATTAATTTTTAAAAACAAAAAAAGGTACTATTGAATATATAATTCAAAAACAATTATGAATGTAATGTTAATCTTAAAAAACGCGTTTTAGTTAGAGAACTGACGCGCAAAAAAACCATGACATCCCAACCTTCTGCCGCTTGCTATATAAGCTATTTAAGTAATTTAGAGCATTTTTTCTTATATGATATATAGGCGGAATCTGGAACCATTTTAAGATAAGGGGGGTAAAAAAATGGTAAAAACATGGTTATAATTTAAAAAAATTTCGGCTGCTTCGTTTTTATGTTCTGTTAAAACCAAATGACCGGGAAATACCAGTGGCAGAAAGTTTCGACCAATTGCACTCTCCCCAAGCTACTCCTAAGAAAATGGATTTATGATCATATAAATCCTCTTTCTTTGAAATTTTTTACCCCCCTTATCTTAAAATGGGTCCAGATTCCGCCTATATATTATATAATAAAATATGCTTTAACTTACTTAAATATCTTATGTTCCAAGTGGTAGAAGATTTTTATAGGGTGTAATTTATACATATGTTAATGACTTACAAACAATAGCCTATAAGTAGTGCGTAAATAAAAGATAATTATTGTGAATGAAATATTAATATTTTACTCTTAAAACCTATTTATTCCAATCAATTAACATTTTTGACTTCATAATCTTTAAGAAAGTTCCAATTTCTATATTTTTTTAAAATTCTAAAATTAGAAATTTTTAGCCCACGGTATCAGTGTTCAGTTTACAACCAGTTTTCCTCCAAATTTTCGTATACTTTCGTGTCATATTATATATTTGCCTTTTTACAAATAATTAATATTGTTCAATCTTGACTAGCTATTGTGTGCTTATAAAGGACATATCGAGCTTACAATTCTAAAATTTTTAGCCTTCGGAGTTTAGTATTTTCAAGTTTAGAGCAGTTTACCTGCGAATTCGCGCGTCAATGGTACGTTTGCCGCAGAGATTGTTTACTGTGTTAAAAATATTTATTGAATATTGATGAAACGTATTATATAGCAAACATTAATGAAAAATTATCAAAATCGGGACTGTTCTTGACGATTAAGAACTTGTACCGATGTTTAATATTCATTGACTTGACTAATTAAAACACGTTTTTTTCTGTAGTAAAGAGTAATTTATGCAATAAATAAAATTATCGACCATTTTCAGACAATCGTCTGAAAAATTAATCAAAGATTTGAGTAATTTATGCATTTAGAATGTAATGAACCATATTATGTACAAGTAAGTAACTTTATGTGAAAACGAGCGGCAGCGAGTTTTAACAGTTACACGAGTCATAATATCATTACTAGAGATGAGCTTATTAGCTACTTTCAAGTAACAGTTACTTTGGCGACTGCGACTTCCAAATACCTGTGATTTTTAACTGCGACCCGTGATCGCTGGTAACCTATGCGCATGCAGTGCAGATAATATATAAGCGACCAGCGTTCGCCGATCACTTGAATGACTATGCACGAAGTGCAGAGCAGAGATTGATTTCAGCGAACAGTGATCACAGGTAAAATATCGTTCGGTGCTAAAACAGCCCATGCACAATATTTTTATGTATTAGTATAACATTACACCTAAAAAATGCATGTAATGATGCATTATTGAAAGGTACGACTAAGTTATAAGTATATAAAGTACATATTTTACATTAGTGATCACAAATCTTTATTAAAATGGGTAATACCTTTAGTTAAAAAAAATTTCCCCGTAAGTTTTATAAATTATACTGGGTCCCTTCCAACAATAGGCAATTCAGGGATAATAAAATATATACATAACGAAATTGATATAAATAATTTATTGAAATAAATAAAAAAAATTCATTATTAAAATATAAAATTATAAAATAAATACCATCCTCAAAAATAAAACAAAATTAAATTCTAGAATTGGTAACCAATTTAAAAAATAAAAAGAATTAGAAAATAATTACTATTTTTATTATTATTCAAGATGTTTCCAAATAATAGCGAGTAGCGACTAGCGGATAAGTCACCGGTAGTGAAATAGCGCATGGACGATTATTTTTTCGCTATAGCCGCTGGTTGGTAACAGGTAGCTACTCTGAAGTCACTGCAGTGAACCGTGAAATCCAAATATTAGCGACTAAGTAACAGGTAGTGAAATATCACTCATCTCTAATCATTACGCCTGAGATATATATTATATTGTATGTACTTTTAATTTACAAAATTTTTGATTGTTTAGTTTGAGCAAATTCTCTTCTAATATAGTAGAGTGCGTTGTATTCGCACGGTGTTAGAACCAACTAGACTATGATTTCAATTCTCCCGAGAGAAATATGAGCAATTACCGGCCACTCTGTATAATTTATTATTGTACACTAGTTGGTTATTTCTATATTATACTATAAAATGCGTAAAGAGCTTAGTGTCCGTCGTGTGTCCACGAATCGACACAGCTCTTATATTGTCTATTTTTTTGAATTAATACTAAAATGTATTCTGTGTTTTTACATAAAAATAAAATATAATAATTGCATTTCGTTATCATTATAAAGATTTAGGTGGATAATTGTTAAGAGTATTTTTTTTATATGGTAAATAAAATATATAAAAAATAAATTAAATATCAAAACTAAAATGTCTCGTCATAATTTGTCTTTACAAAGCGTATGTGCTCCTTAAAACTTTCTTGGATATTCCTTCCAATTTCATCATACTATATTTTTACCTTGTCAATCACGTCCAACCACAAGTTGCGGTTTACCTCTTTTTAGTCAATTGTTTGTTAATAATTTTTCTTTTAAAAACGCGCACTAATGAAAATTAGTAAAATTTATGTACATTTTCACCTTCTGCGTTCACATTAGCCATATGGTACGGTGAATATTTTAAACACCCAATAAACTTATAACTACGACATTAAAAGAATTGTTTTCGAGTCGTTGGCGTTGGCGTAATTGGTTCACCAGTTTAAAGCGTCATTAGCGATACAAAATTTCATTAAGTAAATCTTTACTGTTCTTATAACTCAGCGAACGTAAGTTATATTTATACGGAAGTTTTTCCGTACACCAAAAGAACTCTAACGATTGTATTCATTTTGACATGTTGATTTTGTATGTTAGATTAGGTCCTTGACACTTATATCCTCAGTTATGGAATGTCTATAATTTATAGAATAGAATAGAATAGAATAGAATAGAATTTTATTTGTAAATCACATGATGATACAAAACGTCAAATTTAAAATTTATAATTTAAAAATTCATGAATGGTATAAAATGAGTTTCTTTTAAAGAAACTGTTAAGGTTGTTTTTAAAGTTTTTAAGGGATAAACCCTGTATTGATTCTGGCAGTCTGTTATATAATTTTATAGCCATGTAATGTGGGGCAGCTTTCGACAGATGTAGCCTTCTTAGGGGTAGGCAAATAGCATTTTTGGTTCTCGTATTATAACTATGGTAGTCAGAATGGTTTCCGAAGCGGTCAATGTTTGTTTTTGCATATATTAAGCTATGATACAGGTAAGCAGATGTTAATGACATAATGCCATGTTTTATAAATAGGGGAACGCAATGTTCGTTGTATTTGGCTTTACTAATGATTCGTACTACTTTTTTTTTGAATCTTGAAGATTTTACAGGCGTGAGGTGAATTGCCCCATAATATAATTCCATAGGTCATGATGCTGTGGAACATACCATAATAAGCAGAGATTGCAGCTTCAGTTGACGCTACCTCTACGATCTGTCTAATAGCGAAAATTATACAAGACGATTTATTACAAATCCACTGGACATGAGACGATCAGTTGAGGGTGTTGTTAAGATATATCCCGAGAAATTTTATATTTTTAGTATTAATTGTCGTTGTGTTTCTCTAACGAAAACTTGACATGCTCGGTTTTGTCTTTGTTGAGTTTTAAGTTGTTAGAATAGAACCAATTTTCTGCCTCTGACAGTGCATCACATGTCGAGATAGATTTTTTCAAAATTGTCGTATCATCCGCATAAAGGACCATGTTTGTATTGTATTGGCTGGTAGATCGTTTATGTAAATAATGAATGGTATAGGACCTAGTACTGACCCTTGTGGGACACCGTATTTTACTGTTTTTAACTTTGATTGTTTGTTGTTAAAAGTAACTTGTTGTTTTCTATTGGTTAGGTAAGATTTTATTAAATTTAATGCGGTACCTCTTATGCCATAATACGACAATTTCGAAAGCAAAATTTCATGCGATACACTGTCGAAGGCTTTGCTCAGATCGCAGAAATCAGCGTCAACTGACTCTCCCTTCTCAAACGCCTCTATTACATTTTCTATAACAAGCATAACGGCGTCAATTGTCGATACATATATAATCGTTAATTCTGAGTTTGATAATACAAGTTTATTAAGAAAGTTGATCTCTCTTTTTAATAGACTTAAAAAAGAGATAATCAATTCGATGCATATTTTTTTTTAATTGTTCAATTTGGTAAGTACTAATGAAATTTATTTATTATTATCATTAATTTCGACACCGTTATGTTTGGGAAGATGATGGGATGGGCATATGTTTTTTTTTTCTTAAATCGGTTCAGTCGGTTAATAATAATGCCGGTTAACAGCGTAAGTAAAAATTAAACTTTTTATAAAAAAATTAAGCCTCATTAAAAAAATCACTAAAAAGAGGAAAAAAAATAAAATTTTGAGGTCGTCATCAATTTAAAAAAGGTGTATAAACACTTTTAGTATAGCTAAATTGGCGCACTTTATAGTAGAGGGATGGCGACAGAAATGGTAAAGGAGCACTCTTTCGGGTAGTTTAAGCCCCTTCAACAAATCCGCTCGGTGGAGTAGGAGTCTAGCGCGTTGCGATACACCGGGGTCATAAAAAAAAAGCAAAAAGTTCAAAAATCCTCTACGAAATGGCAAAAAATGACAGAATAGCATCTGAGGAACCTCCTAGTTGCAGAAAAAGTATTTTCTGCCAATTTACCCCCTGAAGAAACTGTCAGTATCTATGTTACGCTCAAAGATCGAAAACGCTCAGTGAGCGAAAAAAAAGCTCACAACTCGTTGTGGTCACAGTAAAACATCCACATCGCGAAATTCGTGTTATGGCTCTAATAAAAACGCGCACGACGCTTTGTGGCAATCACAGAAAAACCAAATAGCGAAATTCGTGTCGTGGCGACATGCTATTCGATCTCAACGCGTTGTGGCAATGAAGAAAAGCCATGACGCGTTCTGAGTATTCATTGTTTTAACCATATCACGACGGACAGAATCAGAACTATGATTTTAAGGGTATACACAGAGAAAAGGTTACCGGTATATCCAGTACCATAATATCCAGTAAAAATATCCAGTAATAAAATCTCCAGCATGAAAAATATCCAGCATAAATAATGTCCTGTATAAAAAATATCCAGTATAAATAATGTCCTGTATGAAAATTAAAATCCCTAATTATTTTAAGTCAATTATAAGTAATTTACAAAATAATGATTAATATTTTGTGTTCAGTAATTTATTACTTAATACGTTGATTTTTTTAAATATAAAGTAATCTCAATAAATAACAAATATCAATTTAGCAAATTGTGCTCGAAACGCTCTTGACTTGAGAGTCGTCTGAATTGCATTTCCAAAAAAATTTTTCAAGTCTCTACATTTTGCACAGACTACGAAATCGAAATAAGAAAACCTAGATTAGCTAAAAGACAAGTACCTACATCGTAGTAATGTTATATGACAACCGAAGTAGAAGATTACTATAGAATATCGATTTATTTACCATTTTTGGACACATTCATTACCCATTTGACTGATAGGTTTTCTAAGTATCAAGAAATATTAGAATGATTTGAAATTTTGTTTAAACAAAAAAAAGTTAAACCTTATGAATCTGATGTACAGTAAATTTGTTTCGGTGTGAGAACTTGGTTTACTTAATAACATGTGATCAAATTTTGTTTTTCCTTCAGAAAACAATGATATTCTTGAAAAAGGTGCTAAAAACTGTATGACCTGTATTCTCCTCTTCTTAATTGTTCTGAGGATGAGCTCTTAGGTAGCCTCCATTTATGGCAGAATTTTTTGACAACAGAAAATATTTATTTGAGGAATCCATTTGAGCTGTTAAAGGTATTTTTTAATGTGTGTTTTTGAATTTTCCCATTTACTTCTTAATTTGGAACTATCATTTCATTTTTATTTTAGAAATGTAATAAAAAAATCTGGGGACCCGTACACGTTCTCTTAAAACCCCCCTCTTACAAAAATCCTGGGTACGGCCCTGACAAATATCGTTTTATTTTAATTTATATCATTATATAACATATTTAATAATGACAAACACGTTAGGCAGTGATTTTATAAAATAAAAAATATTTCCTAAGGACATCTACCAAAACGTTTCCAGCCTAGGCCTAGTAGGATCCATATCGGAAAGTAGTGTGCGTCGTAATCAAATAATATTCCATACGCGTCATGGCTTTTCTTCATTGCCACAACGCGTTGAGATCGAACAGCATGACAGCCACGACACGAATTTCGCTATTTGGTCTTTCTGTGATTGCCACAACGCGTCGTGCGCGTTTTTATTAGAGCCATAACACGAATTTCGCGATGTGGATGTTTTACTGTGACCACAACGCGTCGTGAGCTATTTTTTCGCTCAATGAGCGTAACACCTATAATAAATAAATACAAATTAAATAAATTTAAAAAAAGCTCGGTGATTGAAACCAAGCTCAAGCAGTTCGTGTTCTTGTAGACTGTAGAGAATCCTACAGTTTTCTGGCAAAATCGCCCTTGCAAAAACGCGTCATGTTTGCGGAAAGTTTAACATGGTATACATTAAATTGGCAGATTTTGAACTAGAAGTGACAAAATTGGCAGATAATATATTTTACAAACTGTTTGGGTACTAATAGAAAGCCTAGGCTAAAAATTTCTGCCACCGCGCGAGGACTTTGCGAATTTTTGCCTGTGCAAATTTTAAAGAATCATCGAAAGGAAGTGGTCACTTGGAGCCACGAAAATTTTTTCTCGTATTCCGGGCCACTGAATCAACCATTATGTCAAATTTCACCTTCAAATTCAATTTTTTATTTTTTGACTTTTTCTTCGATTTTTTTAAAGGATTTTGAAAATCTCTGCAGTGAGTAAGTTGGCAGAAAATATTCTGCAACTAGGAAATCTCCCAAGATGCTGTTCAGTCATTTTCCGCCATTTAGTAGAGGACTTTTAAATTTTGCCGTTTTCAGCGTATCGCAACGCGTTAGACCCCTACTCCACCAAACGAATTTGGAGAGGGGGGCTCAGACTATCCGAAAGGTAGCGTTTCTGCCGCCGAGTTCTCCTACACAAAACAACACGGCGTCATTCTGCTCAGAGTCAGACAACAGCATGTTTTGCTCTGTGTTTATATTTGAACTGTCACTAAGCGCGCGATCAAATATAAACACAGAGTACTAAGCGCGCACCTGATCTATCTACAAAACAAGCTTTAAAAGACGTCTGTGTGAAGCGAGTACATAGAGGCAATTAAGAAAACCAGCGCTAGAAAACTAGTAGTTAAATCTAGCAAAGAATCTAGCGGCAAATCTAGCCTCGTGTGCAGCGGCCTTACAAACTAGAATAGAATAGAATATTTATAATCCGAAACAGCAGTGCGCAAGATTCGTCAATTAATTACATTAAAAAAATACATCAGGTAAAATAATTATCAGAATACAAACAAGGTTTAACATAACATACATAGTCTACAAACATTACGTAAACCAGCTGTTAGCAATAATTGTTTCTATCTCGCATCAATAAAGTGTTGTATAAATTGAACCTTAATGTATTTAAATTCTCCTTCTCTCTCGGCGCCTGAGTATAGCTCCATATAGTTGTAGGAAAAAGAAAAAGAAGGGGATATTTTAATATAGTGTCTGGTTGTTGACTTGCATTCAACGTCTGGGAAATATAATCATAAGAAAATTGTACACTCGCTTAGTGCACAAATTGAATTTTTCTTTAAGAAAGCATTATAATGAATAGCTGTTATACTTGGAATTAATTACTTCGCAGTTGTTGTGCATTTGTTTACATGGATTAACTATAAAATGGACTACATTTAATTCGTGAATTTCTCTCGTTAACTTTTTTCAGACTATTTTTTAAGTTTTCTTTTTCTGTTTACAGAAAATGTAACAACGTATTTTTAAGAGCATTGTAAAAGTTAATTTACAGTGCTCCCATTGATTAATCAATGGTGCTGCAAATTTGGTGTCACTTTTAAAGAAAAATATTGCTGAACAGACGCAAATTTAACAGCGTAAACTATAAAAACTAACACCGTTAGATGTAAGAACAGCTGTTTTAAATAATCTGTACTTACTAATATTATAGAGTACCAATTTTGTGATTTGTGTGTATGTGAAGGGTAATCTCAGGCACCACTGTACCTATTTGAAAAATTCTTTCACCACTATTTAGAATAAACCTTCAGGATGGACATAATATGCTATATTATCGCGTTAAAATAACAACGTTTTTCGTGGAGACCAATTTTGCAATGAAGGTCGGCACAAAAAAAAAAAACGCTGGCAATCTACAAATTCGGGCGAAGCCGAACCGGACCGCTAATTATCTAAAATCTAAATAAAATTATTGACATTTGTAATCTACATTAGCAATTACTTTTGCTTACGTTTTTTTGGATCTTAGGTGATTACTAGTTGACATGGCTAATACAAAAAATAAAAAATATATTTGTCTGTTTTCAACCCAATAGTTTCAAGTAAAGGAAAATATAGATGATTTTTAAGTTGATTCTTTTTTTTAACACCGTGTAGAAATCAAAGAGACGAACAATTACAAATATTTCAAGTAACTTTCTTATCAAAACTCAAAAATAAGAGGGATACGGATTTTCAAAGTTTTATTAAATTTGATCTAGTTTTAGGTCGGTGCTGGCGTTATGTTATGTCACTATGGAAATATGTTATGTCACTATCAAGTATTCACAGAAATAGTTCGAAGTTCTCCCCGTTTTGTTGGACACAAAATTGCGTGCGTTGTAGCCATGCTTGGTACCTATTAGCTTGTAGTAGCGATAAGGGCATTCCGTGAATTATTTAGTACGGATTTCCGATTCGTGCTATCATTCCTTCGCACGTGTTAACAGGGCTTTTGAATTAATAAAATAAATTAAAAAAAACTAATTAAGATTTGAAAATCTGTTTTTCTCTTATTTTTGATTTTTAATAAAAAAAGTCACTCCAAATATTTGTTTGTCTGTTTGATTTTTACACGCTGTATAAAAAGAAGAATCAACTTAAAAATCATTCTGTATTTAAAATTTAAAGCTAAAATTGTTATTGTTGATAAAATAGAATGTTACGATGAAGGAAGGTTTTGGTTAAGGATCATAAATAAGCTTTACCAATGTTACGCTATTGACCAACGTTTCGAAAAATTTGTTTTCATCTTCACGGCCTCAAATTTACCACCTTTTGACCAGCTTGAGGCCCTGAAGGTGAAAATAAATTTTTCGAAACTTTGGCCACTAGGGTACTTATCATTGATAAAGCTTATTTATGATCGTCAACCAAAACCTTCCTTCATTGTAATTAATATTTCTCCATTAATAAAACGATCGACTTCTGTCAATTCAAATGTAAACATACAAAGGATTAAATGCAGAGGAAAATGTGTCAGATTTAGAGCGTGAAATGGCAAATCTTTTCAACAAAAATATGCTGTAATTGGAAATGAACGAGCGGGGCGAAGCTGAAGTTCTGAAATTTCAATTTCTGTAAGTCGTAAATTTCAGCCTACATCATTATTATTAGCGGTATACTCTCGACTACGTTTATAAGTAGTTTATACTTGTACCATCACTGGGACTTTTCTTTTCCTTTTCTCCTTCGGACTTCTTCGCTTCACATTGCTTCGCTTCGTATGCAACTGTATTCTCTGTTAAATTGGTAAATAATAATAATAATAATAATAATAATAATATATTTATTTCATATATAGCTATCTGCTATGAAACAAGTCAAATGTGCAACATTTTACATAAAAAATTCGTTTAGTGAATATAAACATTTTAAAATCAAATAGTCTTTGAGCTGTATTTTAAATTTGTGAGGTGGCATATTTCTTATGTGAGGTGGTACATGATTATAAATTTGAATGAGTCTATAATTAATATTTTTTTTAAACATAGCGCTTTTTGGTTTAAACTGGTGAAGATCCTTGGAGCTTCGGGTGTCGTAATTGTGGATAGTGTTGTTACTATTGAAGAATTGTAGATTGTTTCGAACAAATACTGCTGATTCAAATACGTAAATTCCATATATAGTTAATAGTTTTAAATCCTTGAAGTATGGTCTACATGATGTTCGGTGACTTAAATTGAGCATTACACGCACGCACTTTTTTTGTAATTTAAATAGTTTATCACATTCTGTTGACGCTCCCCACAAAATGATACCGTACTGTATATTAGAATAAATAAACGCATAATAGACAGACAGAAGCACTTGTATGTTCGAAATATTATATAAGTTTCTAATTACATACACATAACTGCTTATTTTATTTCTTATATGCTTTATATGTGTCTTCCAAGAGAAATTATAATCAAAATAAATGCCTAAAAATTTGATATTTGATTGTATTTGAACTGTATTACTAAGAAGTTTAATGTTTTTTGGAAAAATGATTTGTGAAGCACTATAATACATAATTTGAGTCTTATCGATATTTAGTTTTAGCGAATTTGATTGGAACCATTGCTTGAAGTACACATATATATTATTTAAGTGATTTTGCAAGTTATCATATATTTCGTCCTGAATGATGAAGGTCGTATCGTCAGCGTAGAGAACCACATTAGCGGGAATGCATTCTGGTAGATCATTTACAAATAGCAGAAACAGTAATGGGCCCAGAATAGATCCTTGCGGGACGCCGCAGGTTATTAATTTCTCTTCAGAAAGAGCTCCATTGATATCCACCTGCTGTATCCTGTTATCCAGATATGATCTAATCAATTGATTCGCTTGACCTCGTATTCCATATGACTCTAATTTATAAAGTAGAAACGAGTGATTTACACAGTCAAATGCTTTACTTAGATCTAGCGATATTGACATAACGTGTTTTCCATTATTTATACTGTTGAGTATATTAGATATTATTTCATAAGTTGCTAAAGTTGTATTCTTACCAGGTATGAATCCGAATTGACTTTTAGAAATCAATTTATTTTTTCCCAAAAAATTTAATATTCTCTTATGTATTAGACGTTCGAAAATTTTAGATATATTAGAAAGCAACGCAATGGGTCTATAATTATTAACTGAAGCATGATCACCATTTTTATATATCGGTTTAATAATCGCTTTTTTCAGTAATGTTGGAAAAACGGCATTTTGAAAACTTAAATTTATTATGTAAGCTAGATATTTGGATAATTCAGCAGAACATTGTTTTAGAAGCAAAACTGGAAGTTCGTCATATCCAGTGGAGTTAGTATTCTTCAGCCTTAAAATAACGTTATTTACTTCAACTTCTGATACTGGATAGAGTAGAAGCGTTTGTGGACAATTAGGAGTAGGAGTTCAGCTTTATTGTTTATAGAACCGTTTATCGTACGATTTAAAACATCGGGTTTGTGAATTGCTTAAAAATAAAAACTAACCGAAAGTTTTAAAACTATAACATAGAAAACATTATTCCATGAAAACAAATCAAATTTCATGAAGCTGTCAAAAAAATCCATCGGATGCTCTCACTTGCACTCACATGTTTGCATAATAATATCATCGCGCTCATACAGCGAACCTTTTATTATGCGGGATGTTACAACTGGAAGAAATGTCTGCCATCATAAATATAGGCTCAGCAGTTTCTGATAGTTAATCGCGAATTGAACCAAAAACTATATTTAAAATTTTGTTGTATTGTAAGCAGTTGGAAAAGTTCTTACTTCAAATAAATAAAGTCTTAAACTTGAATTATAAAAAAATCGTGATAAACTGTTTCCTCAAGACTGATTAATTAATTGATTTTTTTCCAAATTGATAACAACATTCATATTCCTGCGTAGCTAAGGAAAACTGATTTTGACAATGTTACAAAAGCAAGTATTGTTACAATAACTCTCTCTCTCTCTCTCTCTTTTGTAATATTGTCAAAATTAGTTTTCCTTAGCTACGCAGGAAAAATGAATCAATTTGGAAACAAATCAATTAATTTGATAGTTTATCACGATTTTTTTATAATTCAAATTTAAGACTTTATTATTTATTTGAAGTAAGAACTTTTCCAATTGCTTACACGAATTATTTACTGTTACCATTTTCGGTGAACGGACTGTATATTTACCACCGCGCATCATTACATTAAAACATTCATTTTGCGAAATAAATGCAAAAATTAGCTGTAAACTTTAACTCTCTCCGCACTAAAACATTTCTACTCTTAATTACCCCAATAATAATATTATGAATCATTCTCTATTATCGTAATTTATCAACAAATGTCATTGATAAGGTATTTATTACACGCAAGCAGCGCAGTGTTGTGAAAAGGGGTAGCTTGAATTTAAGTTAATCAATATGAAGTGTTCCTCTGTGAACAAACACACAATGAAGTTCGGTAGTTGTCAGCTAACCCTGTTTCCTAGCTCGTAGGTTCAGAAATTATGATTAAGTTGATGCACCACCACAAGATAATGCTTTCAAAATACAGTGTAAACTCTATATAGCGGCACTCAAGGGACTGTGCACTTTGTGGCGCTATTGAGAGTTGTCGTTAAATGAAGAGAAGAAATAATCCATTAATGTTTTTTTACAAAAATATGTATTTACTCATAATATATAAAATTTACAACTAACCAACAAACATTCATACTTTCACAAAGCAGCTGAGCTAAACATATGGAAGATAATCCCAACAAACAAAAGAACAAATTTCTTCTGTACGCATGATACCGACAACAAAGCAACAAAATAACAAACATGTACTGTTTATTGCATAATGATGACGTATTGTTGACGTTATTTACAGTGGGTGTGTCATTACTTAGAGTGTATCATCGTATGAGCAACAAGGTAAATTAACTCGAGTTAAGTAATTTCTACGTTTTAAGAAGTTTGTCGTTATATCGAGTGACGTTAAACGGAGTTATAATAATAATAATAATATTTATTTTACTACATTGACAAAAGAGTATATGGTATGTCCATAAAAAAATTTAGAGTTACATATTAAAAAATTCATTAATGCTATAAAATTATCTGCTTACTAAATCATTCTTTAACTTACTTTTCATGGTTTGCAATGGCAAAGATTTGATTTCAACTGACAGATGGTTGTAAAGTTTGATACAGTTATAGAGCACACCTTTTTCAAAGGTAGTCAAGGAATGATCTGGCAAGCGAAAGTCATTGTTTCCCCTGGTGTTATACTTATGTAATAACTGATGGTTACTGAAAAGGCTAGAATGTTCTTTTACGAAAACAATACATTCATAGATGTATACAGAAGGCATTGCATGAGTCCAAGAGCCTTAAAGATTCCTCTGCATGATTGTCTGGCGCTTAATTTGGCCATAATACGTATGCATTTCTTTTGTGCTTTGAAGATTAACTCTGTATTAACAGCACCCCATGAATACACTGTATTCATTAACAAAAAAAAAAAAATGGTGACTGTACGGACCAGCGACTTGATAGTATGTAAACATTAAATTTTCTGGCATTTTTGTTTTATATGTGTTTTTTTTTGAAATCGAGTTTGTAAAGACAAAGTACTTTTTAGGACTTTAAAATAGCTGAATCACTTTGAACTGGATTTTTCAATCTATAGATATCTAGGTAGATAGGATAATTGTATTAACCATAGAGATATTATACTAGAGTACGCGAGTGAGCCTTGAAAGTGTCTGTTATTCAGAGAGAGAAAAGTTCCTTATCTCCATGGTAACTAATAATACAAAACAATGCGGATTTGAGTAAACATATATAATGATACGGAACGTTTGCAGCGTTCTCTCTCTGAACGGCAGACACTTTCACTTATGGCAAGCATACTCGCTAGCGTACTCTAGTACTTATATCTCTATGGTATTAACAGCTAAAAACATTACTATAAACGTGTGAGTTTATGTTATAAGTAAAAGTAAAATACAAATACATAAAATTTTTAAACATATAGTTGATAAAACTTTCGTTTATCGTAGAAAGAATTCTCCAACAGCTTTCTTCTAATATACGATTTTTAAACTAATATTATAAAGAGAGAATGCGAATTTTGTGACTTTGTGTGTATACGGAGGGTACTCTCCGGAACCACCGCAGATATTTCAAAAATTATTTCCCCACTATTTTGAATAAACCTTCAGGATAGACATAGGCTATAGGTATATTATCGCGTTAAAATAAAATCGATTTTCGTAGAGATCCATTTTTCAACGTAAGTTGACAAAAAACCGGTGGCAATCTACAAATTCGGGCGAAGTCTGACCGGGCCCCCAGTATGCTAGCAATTAAAGCTACTTCACGACTGTCTGTCGCAAACTATTTATGTCTGGGTGTACTGATTTTGGACTTAATTAATAATTCTGTGAAAAGTTTGTAAAGTTCGACAAAAAACTAAAATTAAAAAAATTTGGCATTTGCGCATCTTGTTTCATTTGAGACATATTGTTTTCAAGCATCAATGCCATAAAAACACTAACTAGGATACAGTGGGAGGCGTCGCGATGTCCTATTGTTCGCTGGACTGAGGAAGCAACACGTGTCCTGCGATGTAGAGGCCGTTCACTGGACGCACTTTTCGTTGCGTGGCACGTGTAAAATATGACGGCAGTCCAGTTACAAAGCTTTGTTCGGATAACGATCCCAATCTTTTGAACAATTTTGAGCATAGCAGTTTGACAGGTAATCGGCATGGCCTTGAATAAGGAACCAACTCGATATTTATCTGTAATTATTGAGAAAAACTATGGAAAACTTCAACAAGATGGCCGGTACAGGAATAGGGTATATGCACAATTTTTGAAAATATTTAAAATCAATTATTTTCATGTTAAAAGTTATCAAACACATGAAATCATTCACTAAAACATTCTTATTGAATTAAAAAAATGGTTGTCTGTAAAGTCGGTTTACGGACGATAGTTTTACGTGATAACGTATTCCGTAATACATAACCTAAACCTCCCAAAATTTGGTTTCAATCCGCTTATCCTTGGTGTCGGATAAGAAATGTCAAAAGTGACGTTTGCACCTTACAAAGTATTATGTTCTAATAATAATTAGTTATTCCAATACTTAACTTAGCAGGCTTTGCATTTCACAATATACTAATGTCAAAAAATTGAATTAAACATTAGAAATGCAGCTGTTTTCATGTTAAGACAAGACATACGTTTGCTTCTAATTTCCATGTACGGCAAACAAAGACAACCGACCGCGTCGCGTCATGCATTACACAACATTGCATTTATACAGCTATTTTTCTATATAAATTTGTATAAAATATTTTTCTATATAAATTTGTATAAAAAAACTGTTAAGGCAAATTCTGTTATACGAAATCTATGTAAAATGTTCTCCTCTTTCGTTTAAGAGTGGTTTCAAACCGATCTGATTTAAATTGAGCGAGAAATTAGCAAAAAGCACGCACAGGGTCAGGCGGAACGTTACGCGTTAGGAACGTTAGGAACGTTACGTTACACTTTTTCGAACATGCAGCCGGTGTTTTATCAATTTATAATATTGGTGATTCATCAATTTATAAGACGTTATCACGTCAAAAATAAATATATAGTACCTGGGTGACCGAGCTTTGCTCGGAAAGTTAAATAAAATACTGATATGCTGATATCGCCAAAACTTTGAGAACCGTAGGTTCTCTGTCGCTTCCCTTTGTGGAGCCTACGTCTCCACCTTTGTTACAGTCTCACCTCGCGGGGCTGCGCCCCGCTCGGTTGTAAACCACACTAGTCGAGCCTTCGGCTCTCCATATAAGAACCGTAGGTTCTCTGGGGAAGCTTCGCTTCCTTTTGTGGAGCAATAAGATAATATTGCTGAAACAGTTTGACTCCTTTGTGGAGAGGATTGTCGGCCCTTATGGCAATCCGGTACTTGTAAAACTGATTCGCCGTCATCTTGATCTATGATATTGCATCTTTCGCTTCAAATTTAGGTTAAAAATTTATTTATTAAAATTACTCACCTATTGGGCTTTGACATGCTCACTCCTAACATCTGGTGGCTAACATAAAAAATAAAATGTGACTGCATTTAGTCGATCTATCATCAGCTGTGAACAGTACTCCATTCGTACTTTTAAATTCTTATAAAATGAAATAAATAAAAAGCTTTGAAAATAACTGAACTTAAAAAATCAATGAACGTTTGCTTAAAAAGATGATTTTATGTTATCAAGTAAGTATACAAGTGTAACGTTACTATTATACTATATAACCTCATATAGTTTTAATATAATAATTTATTGTCTATAATTAATTTTTTTATCTACAGATACTGCTAAAAAACAGGATTTGAAAGAAAATGCTATACCTTCAGTCAATTTGTCTGGGAAAAAAACACAGCTACTGATCAGAACCATAGGATTCAATTATTGTATGAATTAGGCAATAAAGAAAATGATGATATCTTATTGTTGAAAACTAAGATAATAATGAAGTTTATGATGATGATCATAACGACAATCAAAGTAATTATTTCACTAAAAAATTAGTTTTAGTTACAATTTATTATAATTTTCATTGATGTTTGATGTACTGAATCTTTATTTTCCAAATTAAATTTTTTGTTCTTCTTTTCTCTTGTTCCTCTGTATCCTACGGTTCTCATCAGTAGCTGTTTTTTTCCCCAGGTAAATTGACTGAAGGTACTTATAGCATTTATTTTCTTTCAAATGCTGTTTTTTAGCAGTATCTGTAGATAAAAATATTAATAATAAACAAACTGTATATTATAACTATGAGGTTATAATATAATAGTAACGTTACAGTTGTATAGTACTTACTTGAAAACATCAAATCATCTTTTAAAATGTGCAGAGCAAACTTTCATTGATTTTTTAACTGTAGTTATTTTCAAAACTTTTTATTTATTTCATTTTTTAAGAATTTAAAAGTACGAATGGATTATGGAATACTGTTCACAGATGATAGATCGACTAAAACTAAATGCATTTACATTTTATTTTTTATGTTAGCCACCAGATGTCAGGAGTGAGCATGTCAAAGCCCAATAATAGTATATTGTGCGACTAGTGAGAGAAGGAGAAGATTCCATGAGCGTGAAATTTGCCGCACGAGCGCAGCGAGTGCGGTAAAACACACGCGAGTGGAATATTCTCCTTCGATCAATAGTCGCACATAATACTTTATTCAACTAGCAGGAGTAATATGTAATCGGGGCCCTGATAAAAGAGGGAAAAATAATAAATCACTTCATTGATTGACGTACCACCGTCAGTGTATACACAAGATTGCCATGATTTCGCTGAATTGCGATGCTGTTTTCATATAAGTATACAATACCGCCTACCACGTTCCTATTGGTCCAGAAGCTACTTGCAGTTTTTTTCATTATTTAGCGCTTGGGCTTGCTACTGAGTTTCTATTGGTCCAGAAAATTCATTATTACACTAGTGAAGTAATATATGATTTCTCCCACGCCAGAAAATTCATTATTACACTATAGTGAAGTAATATATTATTTCTCCCACGTTTAGCAGGGCCCCGAAATTACATATTACTCACGCGTGTTGAATAATAATAATTGTTTATAACTTTCTTTCAAATACGTATTTATTTTAATTAAATCTCACTTGGATAGTAATTAAAGATTAACTGTCATAATATTTTGAAAACAATTGTTTCATTGTATAAAATTCCAAAACCTACTTACAATATTTAAGTATTTTCATACGTCAAAAAATTGATTTTTATAATGACAAAATTTGTAAGAAAACGATTTTTTCGAGAGATGAGACCTAGCTAAAACGATTTTTTGCCCCCCAAAATCCCTTTTCAGTAAATTTCATCCAAATCGTTAGGGCCGTTTTCGAGAAAATATTTAGGGACATAGGTACATAGATAGGTACATAGGTACATAGATACAAGATTAGCTCGTTTAATAATATAGGGATTAGAAATCGTGTCCATCGAGACAATTATTAATAAGAATCGCAGGATTGCGGACAAAAAGTTCTTTATTCAGTGTACGACGTTTCGTCTATAAATTTAGACTTTTTCAAGTACAATTTAAAATGTATACATAAACTTGTTGCCATGTTTTTGTCTTATGTACCTTAACTTTTGTTAATTGCTATGGTTAGTAATTAATGTTTATTCAACACGCGTGAGTAATATGTAATTTCGGGGCCCTGCTAAACTCGGGAGAAATAATAAATTACTTCATGTTGACGCGTAGAGTGCTAATAATAAGCCGTACAGTGTGATAATGAATTTTCTGGACCAATAGAAACTCAGAAGCAAGCCCAAGCGTGAAATAATGAAAAAAAACTGCACGCAGCTTCTGGACCAATAGGAACGTGGTAGGCGGTATTGTATATATGAAAACAGCATCGCAATTCAGCGAAAGCCATGGAAATCTTGTGTGCATACACTGACAGTGGGTGCGTCAATCAATGAAGTGATTTATTATTTTTCCCTTTTTTATCAGGGCCCCGATTACATATTACTCCTGCTATAGTTGAATAAAGTATTATGTGCGACCATTGATCGAAGGAGAATATTCCACTCGCGTGCGTTTTACGCTCATGGAATCTTCTCCTTCTCTCACTAGTCGCACAATATACTATTATTCTCATAATTATTGTTTTAAATTTTCACATTAATTGTACTTGAAAAAGTCTAAATTTATAGACGAAACGTCGTACACTGAATAATGAACTTTTTGTCCACAATCCTGCGATTCTTATAAATAAAAAATAAATATTCGTTTTGGGCAAGCTATTTTGATTATTTAAACGCGCCATTTTTTCGCGGTAGATATGTGACGTCATATAACATGTCGACAATTTTGTTTAAATTTTGTTTGAAAAAGAGGCAATAATTCTATGTTTACGTGTTTTTTGACGTCACACTACGGTCGAATCAAAAGCATTGCGTTTCGATATTTTATATTTCGCGCGTATATTTATTGCATTTTTGTTTAATTAATATTTATTATTTAGCAAAAATTTAAAAAGACAAAACTATTTAGAGTTTAATCGATTGCAATAAAGATTACGAAAAATAACATTTAAACTAAATATAATATAAGTTAATTGCATATACCCTATTATAGTTTCTCGGCGAGAGGCAGCAGGAAAAAGTCCTAACTACATCTGCCCCCGCCGGGATTCGAACCCGGTACCTCCTGAATGCGACTATAGTGCTCTCACCATTACGCTACACCGCTCGGTCTTCTTTAAAGTAAATAGAACAAGAACTTGTCGTATTGTATTAATATATATTATACCAGCAGTCCCACACGGGTGCAAAAGAACGAATGGGGGGGAGGTACATGAGTACGCACATTCATCTTAGTTTACTGAGATGAATATTGTGTCCAAATTTCTTGATGATCGGAGTTCCCGTTGAAAAGTTTTTGTCGGACGGACAAATTTTGAGTTACATTTTGCAACATTTTTCATTGATGCTCCGCTCCTATTGGTCGTAACGTTATAATACATAGCCTATAGCCTTCCTCGATAAATGGGCCATCCAACAAAAAAAAAATTTTCAATTCGAACCAGTAGTTCCTGAGATTAGCGCGTTCAATCAAACAAACAAACAAACTCTTCAGCTTTATATATTAGTATAGATTATTTTATCGTATGCCAATTGTAACTATGCAGAATAAATGATCATCATAACATAATATTATGTGACACAAACAATTTTTTTAATCGAATATGACGCTTTGCATAACTGAAGAAACTCTTTCTGCAGTGGAGTGAAACCGTTACATCATTTGTCAGCGTGAACTGCGGTAAATCCACTGCTATTTAATGGCGGGTCATTAATAATAAATCAATAATACGCCGTCCCGGTCATAAAACACAGGGGCCTCAGGTGTGATGCCAACCAGACGCAAGATTTTACGCTTACCGCTGTACAGAAATCTGTTTATATGAGGGACGCAGAAGGGTGAGGAAACTGAACACTTTCAGTGGCGTTGTTATTTTGGGGGTGAGTATGTATTTTAAATAATTAGACATATTATAATATGGAAAATAAATTGTGTGTGCTTAAAAAATCAAGGATACTTTTCAAGCACGATTTTTGCAGTTTTTAAGGAGTTTTATCAGTGCAAATTTATTAACGAAAACGACACATCACTAACACACTAGATCGGTCCAGCACAGCTAAACAGAAATTACCATTACAATTTAGTAAATGTACATTATATAAGATTCTAACAAAATAGCTTGCAATGAAGTTAAAAATATTTATGTATCAGTATAAAAGACTTCTATTAATATTACACTAACTACTTAACTACATATTTATGTCCATTTATTTCAAATATCGCACTGGGATAACTCAATAATTGGCTTGCAGTCCTACCGCACTGGTTTATATACTTCACACAGTATAAACACGCGCACATTCGACCCGGTAGTAAAACCTCCCAGAAAGTTCCTATTGTTTGAGAAATGCAGTTGAAAACATTCTATAAACAAGTTGTGCCTTATATACAGAATGATCCGCTACAATGTATTAACTTACCCAAGCTTTTATTCTAAAGATCAAGGTAAAAGTTACCGGAAAATTTTTCGACATTATTAAAACTTTATATAGACACACAAAATCTGTTTTTTGACCAATACGGTATATTTTATTAGGGACCTAGACCCACATTTTCAATTTATTATTTTTCTTAAATTTTGTTAACAATTAGTTAGGTTAGGACCTGGCAACTTGCATTAGAGGAAAAAATTAAAAATTAACTCCATGTTTTGTTCATTATAAGTTTCTAGTTACACAGCTCTTACGTGAAAATTTCAGTTGAAATTGTTGTTTATTTTTTTGATACTAGGCTTAAATATCTTTAAAGGTGGCATCTCACATGGTTTGTTGTATTTGGCAAAATATATGACGTTCAAGACAAACATGCAAATAAAGGCAAATAAGACCATCCACACATGCAGTCAAATAGCAAACACACAAGCATATGGCAGCAGAACGCAAGGTTCAAAATTCCAGAAATTTTAGCACTGTTTCATTGTCCCAATTAATTTTCAATAGTAATTGTTCCAGTTCTCGCTCACAGCACAGACAAAAAATACTGCACGTTCGTACAGGTTCACGGCGCGTGCGCTTCTGAATATAATCATTGTGTGGACGGTTTATTTGCGTATTTGCCTATTTGACTCCTCTGATGTGCCTCGAAAAACCGACAAGCGTACGATAACGCGTATTTGGTGTTGGCCTTATTTGTCAAATAGGAAAATAAGGCCAACTCTTTGTCAAATAGACTGTCCACACTTGGTAATTGTTTGCCAAATATACAAATACAAATAGCCATGTGAAGTGCCGGCATAACATAAAACTGCAGATAATGCAAATAACTTTATAATTTAACGTTCCAGCACGTGTGCCTCATTTGATTTTAAAACAAACTACGGCCATGAAACACAGAGAGAGTCGGTAATGCAGAGCTCCAGTACGTTATATGAACGGCGGTTAGGATTAGTTAATTCTAATCCATTCTAGTCATCCATCTTTAGGATTTGTACTAATGCGCCGATATATTACAATTACGATACATGTATTTGATAATTTATTTTATTGCCGTGTCATAATAATCGTACCCATGAGAAATTTTGCTAAGTTCTCGATTCGCAATTTGAGTAATTGCTACACATTTTTTAAATTAACAAATCACCGTAAAGGGATTTCAACCGATATTTTTTTTATATTTCTGGGTTAGTTCATGAGTAGTTTTTTTAAGTGCAAATATTGTTCTAAAAGAACCAACTGAAAACTTTCCCGAACAAAAATGATATAATATTTTATAAAAATGTAACAGATTTATTTTTATGAAATACTAGCCGCTACCCGTGGCTTCGCGCGCGAATGTGGAAATAATAATAATAATGCATATTTATTTGCATTGCTTAAAAATGCATACAAAACGTCTTTGGTTCCACCGTATTATAATCTAGCCTCACGGGGCTACGCCCAGCTCAGCAGCAACAACAGTAGTGGAGTCCTTGGCTTCACAGTATTACAGTTTTGCCGAGCGGATCGCTCAGTAGTGGAATTTTCTGCTTCACCATATTGCAGATTGCAGTACCACTTTAAAACACAGTTTAATAATTTTTTAAAATTTTTAATTTGTTATTTAATACTATAAAAAATTTTATGTGTTGTACTCTCTCAACAGAGCGTAACGCTCGAGCTATAACGACTGCGCGAAACCCTATTTTCAACGTTAAAATAAAACTATAAATAATAGAGATCGAGTTCCGAGAGTGGGACTTTATTATTGGAAATTTTTTTCTTGAAGAATCTTTTTTTCAATTTCCGCTATTGCTTACAGTTTTTGAGTAATTACCAAAAATGTGAGGGGATTTTTTTGTCTTTTCGTTTTTTGTTAATAACAAATGCAATTTTTGTCGACGAAAAAAATAAAAAAAAACGCTTTTTTCAGAATATTTTTCCGAATCGAACAAGCTATTGCTCATATTTTTTGGAGACTTGGGTCAATTTTTCTAGTATAGGTACCTCAGTTCTTGTCTATAGGCTATAAGTGTCGCGAGTTTTATAAGTGTGATAATTAAATAGCCCATGAATATTTCGACTGAATAAGTTGTTCGAATTGTTTTAAAAAAATACTAAAATCTGATAGTAAATCGTAAATTAACATTTTCCATATTATAAGAAAATTCGAAGGTAGAAATATTTTATAATTATTATTTTATTATTATTATACCTATTTATATATTCACAATAATAAGGATCCCTTCTGATTTCAATAAAGAAAATACGAAATAATACTGATGATCTAAAAATATATTCTTACCTTAAATGTCGTTATCGTATATATAGCTCCAAATATCACAACCTCGATGGAAATGGGACACGATTAAAGATAACAAATGTACCTACACAGCACTTAAAAAGTTAGTACCTATATATAAAATAAATTAATTATTTCCACTTACTAAATATATTCACTTTTTATAACGTTTAACTGTTCACACTTCATCAATAAACCACGTTTTTACTTACTGCTGCGTTTTTAGACAAACACGATAAATCAAGTTTCAAATAAAATTATAATTAATCAATTATGCAATAGTACAATCATTTACATTAGTAATCAATTATCTATATGTTGACATCTATTATATTAATACATCTAATAAAATTCGATAATTAACCGGTTCGAATACCAACTACAGTGTAACCTCTTTATAACGTCCTTCGTTATAACGAAAAACTCCCTATAACGTAGAAATCTTTACAGTTTGGTTGGTTTACCTTAAAACCCATACATTAATACCCTCTTTATAGCGCAACAGCCATTCTCTATTACGAAGAAATAGGCTCATATTTAGGCGTGAGCAAATATTTACAGACGTTGAAAGGACGATTCTGAACCATCATCGACTATTCAACAAGTACTCGTTGCCGCCAAACTTATCGAAAAATTCCTATTGTTTAATGAAGATGATTTCACCACATCCCAAGACATGCATAAGGTACCTAATAAAATACAAAACAAATATTGGCATAGCAAAAAACGTCAGGCAAAATTAACAGATTATATGTGTTTGCAATAAATTGATTAAGTGAAATTTGGTTATTTTTCTTTCTTCCCTCCATATAACGAAAACTCTTTATAACGAAGAAAATGCTTGGTCCCTTGAGATTCGTTATAAAGAGGTTACACTGTACTTGCAAAGACCTCATTATATAGGTTCATCAACAGTGATAACGGTCAACAATTCTTGTATACTGCTAGATACAAAAAAAAAGTTCAAATAGTTTTTTATTTGATCCTTTTACTATCGTAATCTGCTCAGAAAGTTTACATGCATTTTTTTTCAAATGGCAACATATATTATATATTTTTTTTATATATTTTCAAAATGTCCATATTTGTTATCCATATAAATTCATATAAAATTTTAAATTATCATAAGGTTACATGAGAAAATAATTGAGATTAAACTATCAGTAGCTATCAATTATTTTTCATAGCACTCTACACATGTGTAAATATTAATAATAATAACAGTAAGATAGAGCTACAGTTTGCTACAATTGTTGTAAAATACTCATTGTTACAGCGCTATATTAGAAAAGATTTCCAAAACTATACGTCCGATTGACTTGAAATTTGGCATAGCTACTCTTTTCTCGACGTAGACACCCACTAAGAATAAATATGCAAATCCTATCCAAAATAGATCACATATACTGTGGGTGTGAGTTGTTACGTGGGTGGATGTGAATGGTTGCGTAGATAGGCAGGTCAATATAATATTTTCAGAGAGGGAGAGAGGGGGGAGGAAGAGAGGGACTGTGTATTAATAAATCTTACAGCTTTGCACCAGGATGAACCGAGACGGACCGCTATTATTTAATAATTAATGTAATAAATTATCAATGCACTAAAATATTTAAAAATGATTTCTTAATATTCGTGTACACAAACATGTTTCTAGTAAAATTAAAGAATCATTTCTCGAGCATAATAGTTAGAAAGACGGCGACCAGAAATGGTCACGGAACACTGGGTGGAAGAAACGCTCTCTTTCGTATAGTCTGAGCCTCTCTGTCTCTACAAACCCGCTTGGTGGAGTAGGAGTGTAGCGCGATGCGGTACGCCGCTGAGGCGCTTAAAAAAACGGCAAAATTCAAAAGTCCTCTACGAAATGGCAGAAAATAACTGAACAGCATCTGAGGCACCTCCTATAATTGCAGGAAAAATATTTTCAGCCAATTTACCCCTTGCAGAGACTTTCAAAATCCTTTAATGAAATTTTAAAAAGATCTCTGCAAAGGGTAAATTAGCAGAAAATATTTTTCCTCCAACTAGGAGGTCCCCCAGATGCTGTTCAGTCATTTTCTGCCATTTCGTAGAGGACTTTTGAATTTTGCCGTTTTTTTAAGCGCCTCAGCGGCGTACCGCATCGAGCTAGAGCCCTACTCCACCAAGTAGATTTGTAGAGGGAGGCTCAGAATATACGAAAGAGAGCGTTTCTTCCACCCAGAGTTCCTTGACCAATTCTGGTCGCCATCTCACTAACTATAATGTGTGAGCGAGTGAGAAATAATTCTTTTAATGATTAAATTGCTCGTTTTTGTAGTATTTTGTTAGCATCGAAATGTCTACGTACTTTCATTCACAAAAGGAAGAGACATCCTTGACGTCGCTGCAGCTTTTGTAAAGCAGCAGCTGGATTGATGCTTTGCGGGCTACACAAATGTGGTCATATATTTTAAGTCGCGCGTTCATGTTATTACTAACCGGGAGAATAATAGCCGTGACTCGTGTAAATGTAACCAAGCCACGGTTACACATACCCATACACACTTACGTGCCCCTAACTCTCTTCTCGCGTATCTACCTATGCTTCATATAATATCACTTACAGAGGTACGATATTCAGGATTGTATTTGGTATCTATCGTCATAATCATTACATAGTATAAAATAAAGTTGCTGATTCCCTCTGTCTGTTTCGCCGCGTGCTTCTTCTAAACCACGCAACGGATTTTGAAACACTAATAGAAAGAGCGATAAACGAGGAAGGATTGTATATATAATTTGTAAATATTTTGTACTAAATATGGCTGACCTATGAGGGTGTTTTGTCAAAAAGCACTATCACTATATAGTATAAAAAAAAGTCGCTGTCTGTTTCTCCACTTACTTCTTCTAAACCACGCAACGGAAAAATGTCCTTTTCAGAGTTTTTGCTTGCCAGTCAGTGTGTTTTTGAAGAAAAACTTCTTTAGGCACGCTTGACTTGGTGAGTAAGCTGGTAAATGCTTGACGAAATCGTTTATGGAAGTGCATCATCGCAATGCCTGACGAAATAGTTTACGGAAGTGCATCATACCGATGGTACGTGATCGTTCGAGTCGAACGGAGTTGAGAGGGAGATATAAGTTAGTGAGTGCGACAAAGACGGAGCATTAATCGAAATTCTTTGTTTTTTTGGACAACTATTTGACGTTTAAAATGAAAACAATTGTTTTTGTATCAAAAATACATTTCATCGAATTTTGCTGCATTTTGTAACGGGAAATAATGTAGGTTAGTTAATAAATCCTTTTAAATGTATTTTAAATTATGGTAATAAATATATATACATATTTTGCCTATTATTTAATCAAAAATTATATTTTGTAGATCTATGCTTAAGAGTGAAGTTATATTGTGTTCGATAAACTTTGAGACGAACCGACTGCATATTATTGTTCGTTTATGCATTTAACATGAGCAAATTTGAGGTATTTACGCATTATTCTTAATAAATATATTTAAAATAATTATAGCAGGAAGAAGTTTTACTTCAGTCGTGTGGTCTAAAGCACACTCTCTTTTCTTTTTGTAGTAACATCAGTCGAGAACGTCTGTACCGATTGTGATGGTCTATAAAAAGAAGCATTACGACAATCGAAACCCCGGAAAACATTAATCAATAAAGATTTCAAATTCTAAGGTCACGATTGTTATTATAATCACAGTGATAAACTATTGACATTTGAGATTTCAATTAAAATATTAAAGGGGGGTCTAGCTCTCTTTCTCTCGCCTGAAAATTTATTATCAATCGCATTTTTAAGCTAATTTTATCCCATCTGAGAGGTCATATAAGTCCTTTGTGAATATTAAATAATTTTATATTTTTTCTACTGAAAAGGTAGACATATCCTAAGATCAAAGAGGATCCTCTAAGCTCAAAAATACGTTCAGGAATGTGCGAATTAGTGAATGTAATATTATTAAATGACCCCGCACAAACCTTATGGGATTTGGTTCTCGGTTAAACTGCACGATTGAAAATGGTTTTATTTTATAGTTAGGTCGCTAAGAAAAAGTGTTCATGGGCGAATAGCCTAAAAACCAATAGATTTTTAGCTACAGATATGTTTTGCGAGATTTTAGATATATCCATTTGAATTCACAATATTAAAAAATCCTAAGCTCTAGAAATATGTTTTCGAGTGCGCTGAATCCGAATATGACATTATTATTTCATATAGAGTGATACCTTCCAACATTACATAGTTTTCGACTATTTTTATATTTCTAAAAAAAAGCACAAAACTTGAACATGGAACATGTTTGTGAATTTTATCTAAAATTTTGCTAAACATATCTGTAGCTAAAATTTATTGGTTGCCCATGGACACTTTTTCTTAGTGACCTTTAAACTATAAAATAAAATCATTTTCGATCAATTTAACCGAGAACCAAATTCCATAAGGTTTGTGCGGGGTCCTTTAGCAAAATAGCAAATTGTAATAGTCCTGACCTGTAAGTTTTCTTCATGTAAGCTGTCCATTGTTCATACAGCTCGAACTATCCGTGCGTACATCGCATTGGGGTCATGTAATCTCCCACAGACAGAAATATTCCCAGATTCGAGCATTCTAGCCATGTTTTACATTAACTATAGTCTATTTTAGATGACTAACACTTATATACAGTTCAGCTTTCTACAAAAAGTGTCTGTTTAATAGACAGGTGATTCCATAAATATCCCAATTTACAAATTTTGACACGATACATTAAAAAGAAATTTCAACTTCATTTTAAACAATTATTTTCTTTTTACGCTAAGCTTTTTATTGCTTTTGCCTTCAAACCCAACCGATTTTTTCTAACTCAAGCCGATATTGAAATATACTCAAACATACATTAATCACTACATATTATAAAACAAAGTCCACCCGCCATGTCTGTCTGATTCCGATAAAGTCAAAAACTACCGAACGGATTTTCATACGGTTTTCACCAATGGACGGAGTAATTCAAGAGAAATATTTATGTGTATAATCAGTGCCGGATTAACCTATAAGCAAAGTAAGCAATTGCTTAGGGCATCACGTCTCAGGGGGCACCAAGAAGCACAAGTCAGAAATGAAAAGTACCTCATTAAACCGTGTAAACAATTTTTTTTTATTTTTGTCATGTTCTCAAAAAATTGATCTACTGATATGTATTTAGAAGTATAAAAGTTAAAAATAAATAATAATTTATTTTTAAAAATGAAAACAAAAAAAAACATTATTTCTTAAGTTTAAAGAATAGCTTCTGTTGCTACATTGTTGAAACACCCATTGTTACATGTCTCTATTAGAAAAATTTATTTCTCAAACAATGTCGCCATCGGGATACGAACCCCGAATCTTTCCACTATCGCGGCGGACTGAGTTACATTACTCCACAGTGACTCACCCACAGCTCTCACTTCTGTGAAGGTTCATATCTGACGTTATCTAAGATAAAAATTAGCTCTCGCATGATGTGAAATATACAGTTACAAATGGCTATACCTATATTGGAATGATGAATTGACCTTACTGTGTCACTGTGGAGTAATGTAACTCAGTCCGCCGCGATAGTGGAAAGATTCGGGGTTCGTATCCCGATGGTGACATTGTTTGAGAAATAAATTTTTCTAATATAGACATGTAACAATGGGTGTTTCAACAATGTAGCAACAGAAGCTATTCTTTAAAGTTATTAAATAGTAGTACGCACTATACCGTATTAAAATTCACATTATTTCTTAAGGGTTTAATTTTTTATTTTTAAAGCTTGGAAACTTTTTTTCTATTAAAAGGTTCGATTTTATAGACAGCCAAATTTTCAATGAAAGAATTGATTCCTAAAAATCTATGCTTTTTAACTGTTTTCTATCAATTTGAATTTTTTTTATAAACGGAACATACTATAGATGGGGACTCATAAGCAAGAAATGTTTAGGGCATCAAGGAGACTTAATCCGGCACTGTGTAATTATTCATTAATGTTTTGAGTAAATTCGTTGAAATATATGATGATGATTGTTGAAGATGTCGGAAAAAATCAAGCCGACTGGGAGCTTTTATAGGTCTACAGACAAGTCCGCGATGACATATGTCTATCTTTTAAGAATAGCTTACTATACCCAGTTTAATGTTAAGCGCTTTTCGTGGATATCAATTTTGCAACGTATACCTAAGTCGACGAAAAACGGTGGCAATTTATAAATTCTAGCAAAGCCGCACCGGGCCGCTAGTTAATTATAATATTAATGTACTAAAAAGAAATAATGAAATAATCTTTTTAAGGAGTTCTTATTTTGTAAGGCTCTAAAATTCGACAGACACACTGTACCTATGCATAAAAGTACAATATTGCTGTTCTATAATATTGTACACTATATTGTACGTTTATGTAATATGCATTCTGCAGTACGTTGAAACACCTTCAGGTGTATAATATACAGAATGTTACCCGAGCGGGGTAGCGTAGTGGTGAGAGCATTGGACTCGCATTCTGGAGTTACCGGGTTCAATTCCCGGCGGGGGCTCATAATATGTGGCCTTTCGCCGAGAAACGGTAATTCCTGTATCGGCCATCTTGTTGAGATTTTTCATGGTTTCCCTCAATAATTTCAGATAAATATCGAGGTGGCTCTTTATTCAATGCCCGATTACCTGTCAAACTCCTAGGCTCAAAATTTGCCTACCTTATCCTAATGTCCTAAAATTCTTTGTCTTTGCCGCCCTGTACAAAATGAGCGTTCGACACTCTCTGTTCGCCGCCACAAAAATTATAGCTACCGGTTGTGAGAGCTATTTCATCAAAGATAAAAAACGCATTATTAATTTTACCTAAATTTGTATCTATCAAAAAATAAAAATAAAATCATTACCTATAGTAAACAAAAAAAGATAGAAACTGATATATGGGCAATCGGGCTACTAAAATCTCTCAAAATCCCGGTGGGCCCATCTGCATTATTTCCCAATTTATGAGTAAAGTAAATTAATCGTATCTTTATTTGTACTCCCATCGAGAGCTCATGTCCAAAATTTTAAAAAGTGATGGTTGTAGTAGGGGGGGGGGGAATGGCGCTCACTAGGTAATGGCGCTCACCTCTGTAACTCTGTCAAAAAGTAACGTGGCAACACGTCACGTCGCGTGAAGCGCGAGGGGAGGGGGCCTCTAATAGACAGCGATGCAAACGGACAGTCAGCTCGCGTCACACGACCGTGAAGACCGTTTCTTCGTTTGCGGCCGCGCTGATCTAATTTTTAATTAGGTGCTGAACAAGTTAACAAGTTGCTGGGCTCGTTATATATACTATATGGACTCAGTGTTGCAGATTTGCGTAAACTTGTTTATAAATTTGCTGGGCGCAACAATATCAAAAACAATTTTGATCAAAGCATCAAAACTTGGATAGGGTACACTTCTTATGAGACACTGAGCGACATTACCCAAAGTCAGGGGCAATGCCGCTCAAACATGTTTATTTAATAATGTTTTCATACTACTAGTAGGTGAGAGATATATGCTTTAGTTGTTAAATTGTTGATTACTCGATAATTAAAGACTTTGTTACTCTTCTTAATTTTGATTTATAATAAATAATTTTAAAAATACACCATATTTTCCTTAAGTGAACGCCATTCCCCCGTCCTACCCTACTTCCTCTACCGATGACCCTTATACAATAATTATTAAAATAACATCCTATCTGAGAGAAAGAGAGGGGTAATATTTTAAACGGAAGATTCGTGTTAAAGAACTCAAATTCGTAGTGCTCGTTGGGGGCAGAACATTCGGTATACATCCACTACGTAGTAGACGATACCGTAAAGGTAGATGTACCTACGAAATTAAAGTCCATCTATCACAACACGTAACGTCGGATGCCGAAGGTGTTTCCTGAATCCTGTTAGTAAACGCCCAATGAATACGTACATCTGTTGTAGCGTATATTATAAGAGCTCTTTGCCGAGGATTATGGCTTTGTAAATTCCATCATCATCACCAGCTCCATCCTACCGTACACGACTACACAGCCACTAACTACTGCTGAACTGTATTATACTATAATAGTGCGTTTACTGACGCGTCCGGTTTGGTAACACATTTTATTGAAGCTATGCAGGTCTCGGTTCAGCGCCGGCCCTAGCCCTTGATCAGGGTAGAGCGAGATTGTCGTTATGCGCCCTTCGCTCGATGCTTTAGCATCACATAAATTGCATTGCAGTTTATGTTAAAGAAATAATAATAACAAATTTTTATTGCAAAAACCAGCACTTATTAAATTTAAATTAAATGAAGCTCTAATTATTTACACTCCTGATTCTTTAACATAAACCAAAGTTTCTACCGCTATTTAATGAAACTAGCCATTCTCTATTACGAAGAAATATGTTTATATTTAGGCGTCAGCAAATGTTTACAGACGTAAAGAGGACGATTCTGTACCATCACCAACTATTCAACAAGCACTTGATGCCGCCAAACTAATCGAAAAATTCCTATTGTTTAATGAAGATGATTCCACCACATCCCAAGCCATGCATAAGATACTTAATAAAATACAAAACAAATATTGGCATAGTAAAAAACGTCGGCCAAAGTTAACAGACTTATATATATGTTTGGAATAAATTCAAAATTATTAATGTCATTTTGATAGAAATAAAATTAATCGTCATATATTTTATTTCTATCAAAATGACATTATTAATTTTGAATATTTGTCGAATGTAATTATTATATCATGTTTGAATTTTCAGTATGCCCTTATAACTATATAATGTATTATCTAATATATAAAATTCTCGTGTCACAGTTTTCGAAGTCATACTCCTCCGAAACGGCTTGACGGATTTTGATGAAATTTTTTGTGCTTATCCGGTATCTATGAGAATCGGCCAACATCTATTTTTCATCCCCCTAAATGTTAGGGGTAGTCCACCCTTAAATTTTTTTTCTTCCTTTGATTATAATTATTATTAAAGACACGATTTTTTTTTTAAATTCGTATCCATGGTTTTAAAATATAAACAGCCTTATGTATGATTTGAAAAAATTCTGTCAAAAATTAAAAAAACATTGATTTATATACTTTTAACATTTTTCATCATTAAATAATTTTCAAGTGATTTTATAACCTCAAAAGTACTCAACACGTGACACGAGCTTCCAATAACAACGGATTTTGTGTTGTAAGTATACTTTTTTTTATTCATATCGAAAATGTTGTTGATCTTATAAAAATTGGTCGATAATTTATTTATTGAAGAGTACTAATCAGACGTTAATCAAATATTCAAATATCCCCATTCGTTCTTTTGCACCGGGCACGACGGCGCAGCCGGAGTGTTCGACATACACACATATACGTCCATGTATATTTTAAAATAAATAAAATAGATAGATAGATGTTCCAATTATATAGATATATATATATATAATACTGTTAGGCGGTACGAAGTTCGCCGGGTCCGCTAGTATAATATATAATCTAGTTTTGAATTACAGAATAAGTATAGAAATTGCCAGAAGTGCACTGAGTCACATAATTATTGTAAAATTTTTCACAACATTAGCGCCTTCTGGCAATTTTTTCCCTATTTACTTGTACTATCTCCTATTATTCTGAAAATTTTCAGCTTTGCAAAGAGTGACCCCTACCCCTCCGTAACCAGCTCTCCGTCTATTATGGCAGTAGTGCTAATGACCCTGGTAGTCGAAGCACACTTTTTTCCATAAATAAAAAAAAATATATGTATATTTTAATATCGAGAAATATTCATCATACCATCATTAATATAAGAATATGTGTTTGTAAGATTTTAATTGAATAAACGGGGAGTGTATTTTTAAAGAATTCCGATAGACTTTTAAATCTACTATATTTATACTAAGGTACTAGATGTAACTTTGTTATCTTTTGTACTCCTCCAGGACGTCCATACAATCCAGACGGAGGAATGCGTCGATGTGAACTTTAGAAATTAGTCTGCGCTTGAATGAAACAATAGGTTCAGATATTATTGTTTCAAATAAGCATTGCCTACGTTTAACTTTGTTTAACGGACTTTAGAATGTTATTCTATGCTCGTTATTACATTCTATTAAATGTTTCATAATGAGGGCATTGTCGAAATGTCCATTACGGAAATTCCCCCTGGCCTCAAAGAACAACGAAGACATTTTTAAATAATCAAGAATAGTATAGCTATTGCAGCGCAAGTTAATGTTTCTTATAAAAAAATATGGGAATGGTTGAATTTCATTCAGAAAAAATATCATTTATCAAATGTTCTACAATAATACATACATAACCCACTTATTTTGTCACCTTGCATCAAATGAGACAGTTATGATTTTTTAATAAGTTGTATATGACGGAAACCTTATAAAAAATTCAGTCTTTCCACCTCGGCAGACCTTTGGATCTTTATCAAACATCCAAAAAACAGCAAAAATGTTGACAGTTTTTCAGTTTTTGTCGATTTTGATTCCAAAGGACCAATTTTTCGGCAAATGCTATTTTATTAGTCTCTTTTTTCCACAGTCTGTATATTAGCGAGATTTCAATTTCTGATAGTAGTTAAAATGAATAAAAACGACTTTACTAAAATCAAAATTATCAATAAAAACTTTTTAGTAGTGTTCCGTGCAAACACTTATGAAATTAATAAATACCTACAATTTTCGACCAATTTTTCAGGCAATTATATTGACAAAAAAAATATAATTATAAATCAATAAATTTACGTTTTGGTCCGGATTTGGATCTTCTTCAGAATTGAGCTACAAAATATAAAAGTTAATAATTAGTTTCTAATAGAATTAAGTTTGAGTTTTTTTATAATATCGTAATATTATAAAAAATAAACTAATCAGACTTTAATCAAATGAAAAAAAAAACTTTGTATGAATTATTATTAACATTTAATTCTTTATAATTGCAACACTTGGCTATAGAACACACGGGGGGGGGGTCTATGGCACGGACCACTAATTATGCAAGTATTTTTTGTTTAGAGCTATCAATGTTTAATAAATATTGTTTGAAGTACACTTCTTTACAGACATACTGATAAAATACGTTTTGCGTGTTTACAAATCCGGAATTATAAAATTTTTTGAAGCAACTAATAGGGTATACGCATGCATTTTTTTTAGTTTTTTAATTCACTTTTTACATCATTATAACACCATAAAAAATATAAACACTCTTGGAAATGTTTAAATTAATTATTAAAATAAATTTTAAAACATCGATAAAATTCGACTTGTTTGAACGCTGCCATTTTTCGCGGGCCTTGTGTTACGTCACATGGCGCGTTCTGTCAATTCAGTGTTTGTTACTATAGTTTTACATTTATTTTATAACAATTTTCAGTTTTAGTAGCCATTCAGACGATGGAAAAAGGTAAAAAACCATTTTATAGGTATTGCCTTGTACCAAAGTGCATAAATACTATTAGAAGTACACCCGATAAATTTTTTTTTTCGGTTCCAAGAGATGCGAAAACACGAAAACTACGGTGTAAAGTAATGAGAAGAGATGGATTTGTGGCAAAATATTCTGTCATCATGAATGCATCTATTTTCTGTAGATTGTCCGATTGTGCTTCGACAAAACCACTTTCAGTCATCGTCCTAGATGATTCCTAATTTCACCAAAACACTAAAATTGCACTAGCTAATTTAAAACACTACAGGAATACAAATAAAAACTATTTGTCACTCAAACACTATTAGCGACGCCGAGAAATCAGATGACGTGACGTGCCATGTGATGTCACATTTTGTTTCGACCAATAGTGATGCGTTTCGCAAAATTGAATTTCCCTCGCTTATTTTGCACTTTTTAATTAATATTTTTTACAATTAAAAGCGAACTAAATAGTAAAATAATTGTTTAGGCATAATGTCCGGACAATAAAGATTCTTGAAAAAAAAAAATTGGTTGTCTGTAAAGTCGGTTTACGGACGATAGTTTTACGTGATAACGTATTCCGTAATACATAACCTAAATTTATATAATAATTATAATAATTCGAATCTATGATATTGCATCTTTCGCTTCAAATTTAGGTTAATTTTATTTATTTAAATTACTCACCATATAATATAATTGTTTTTTTTAACTTTCTTTCTTTCGTATTTATTTTAAGTCTCAAAGATTAGCTGTCATAATATTTATAAAACAATTGTTTCACTGTTTATATAAAATTCCAAAACCTACTTACAATATTTAAGTATTTTCATACGTCAAAAAATTGATTTTTATAATGATAAAATTTGTAAGAAAACGATTTTTTCGAGAGATGAGACCTAGCTAAAACGATTTTTTGCCCCCCAAAATCCCTTTTCAGTAAATTTCATCCAAATCGTTAGGGCCGTTTTCGAGAAAAGCACGCACAGGGTCAGGCGGAACGTTACGTTAGGAACGTTACACTTTTTCGTGCATGCAGCCGGTGTTTTATCAATTTATAAGATTGGTGATTCATCAATTTATAAGACGTTATCACGTCAAAAAAATCATGTAAATTTAAACCACATGCATATTCCCTATTCGATTTAAGAAATGTTTGGCATGCATCTATGTGTTTGTGTGTGTGTTTGTGCAATCACAGTGTGCGATGGTTGGTGTTCGGCTGTTCCCCAGAGGCCAACTAAACTTGTTATATAAGTGACCTATACAAATATGTACATAACTAGCATTGGTCAATAATTCGTTCGACACCACATTGTCAACCATCGACCGCATAATTCCTCAAACTGTATAAATTGTAAAATCCACTTTAGTCAGGCGGTAAGCCGTCGATCTAAGAGTTTGTTTTGTGCCCTG
The DNA here is from genome assembly GCA_963575645.1 of Xanthostigma xanthostigma. NCBI lineage: Eukaryota > Metazoa > Arthropoda > Insecta > Raphidioptera > Raphidiidae > Xanthostigma > Xanthostigma xanthostigma. The sequence goes on from OY754467.1 coordinate 13,769,554, forward strand.
TGTAAACTGTCTCTTGGCTTCCACTCTACTACCGGCTTCTAGTAAGCTAGCCTTTGTCGACTGTCGTGACTTTTGTCGCTTTGCCTATATAGTCGACTGAGAAAATATTGTTTTAATTTTATGTTAAAAGGATGCAATATACCTGAACCGCAACTGTGTGGAGCGTATGTTTTTTTACAGTGACTTATTTTTATGATCGATAATATATATTGCTTCGCACGCGATTGTGACGAAACACGGATGCATTCCCATTATTTGGCATAGTTATTCCTTTCTCGACGTAGACCCCCCTAATAAATTTCAAAATTGATGAAATTCACGTGATCAGCGTCCCAACAAACCTTGAAAATTACACCCATGTTGATTTTTAGACTATTTACCTCTTCTCATCTTCAGAAGGGGTTGTTTTTGAAAAAGCACGAAACACGCATTTGTTGACAGGATTAATCCTGAGCATTTTCGAATTCCTAGATCTAGATCTTATACGATTTCTCCATTCAAATTTTAAACTCCCGTTACACCCTTTTAGGGGTTGAATTTTCAAAAATCTTTTCTCATAATAACCATCTGTGTGCCAAATTTCAGCCCAATCCGTCCAGTGGTTTGACCTGTGCGTTGATTCTCCATGCAAATATTGAACCCCCGTTACACCCTTTTAGGATTGAATTTTCAAAAATCCGTTTTTAGCGAATGCCTACGTCGTAATCACTAGCTGTGTGCCAAATTTCAGCCCAATCCGTTCAGTGGTTTGAGCTGTACGTTGATAGAGCAGTCAGTCAGTCACTGTTTTCTTCCATATGTTTAGATTTAAGTAAAGCAGTGCGAAGACAAAAAATCAGTTTTGTCAACAATCGGCAATTTTCCCATAGTATTTTTATGGACAAAATTGGAAAATCTCTCTGATCCTTTTCAAATTCGGTAGGCTTCTGGCTTTTAGAAAACGACACTTTGAATTCAAAAAGTTGACACCCGTTGCTTTACAGCTATTACCTTTTCGAAAACAGAGCCTTTCTAAAAAAAAATTAAAATTCTGAAATATTGCTCGTAGAAAACAAAACCCCGAATTCAACAAGCCATCCTGCATAGGCTTGTATACCATTTGTCGTTTAGGAAATACAGACTTTCTAATGTTTCTTCAATATTATAAATACACTTCAAAGGCTCACTGTACTTAATCTTAAGGTTATTTTTTTTATTCAGTTTGTCATTTTATGTTATAGTTTAAGCTGTCAGAGCCAGACTATAGTTTACGCCAATAAAGCTATAGCGTAGGGGCGGCAGGTTTCGAGAGCGGCGGCAATCACGCACAAATATATTAAATAACCCAAGCTATTTAAATCTTTCATAAATTTTACAATATCTTTCCGTTTTGAGGTCCCCCGAATCCAAAAAACATATTTTTGGAAAAACTCTGTGCGTCTGTGAACACGATACAGGTAAAACGGATGAGCGGATTGAAACCAAATTTTGGGAAGATGTTTGGTATGCAAATATAAAGAGCCCTATTGTTTTTGGGGAAAATCGGCGCATGCGCAGAAAAGATATATGCTATAACGATGTTTTTTATATAATAATGGTATACTTTTCATAACGGATTATTATTCTATTTATTTTTTCAAGAAAGTTTTGTTAGAAGATTTTTTTCTAAATTTTATAGTTTCGGAAATATTTTGAAAATAAAAAAAAATCAGCAGCTCTTTTGTTTTATAGATCTGTCAGAAATAAACTAGTTCGGCATGCTTCGATTAATTTTTACACGACGTGGAACATATTATGCAGGTAACAATGGCAACGAATAGCAAATATATTGAGCACTAGCCATTACCCGCGTCACCTCACGCAATATCAGATATTTTATTTTCTTTATTATAATCAAATGTCAACATTTTTGAAGTTGGAATGGTCCCGTCGCCCAATTGACTGGATTTTTTTATAAAAACTGTACAGGGTCCTGAAGATGATAACATTACCGAAAATATGATTGTTCACAAACAGGTAGACTTTTTCCAAAAATATATTTGTTGGATTCGAGGGACCTCAAACCGAAAAATATAGTAAAATATTGAAAAGTGAGTTTTAACCTAAATTAGTAGGTACCATCCCGATACCTGTGATGTTAGAATGGTAAAAGTAATTAAGTTTGTTGTGCATCCCTTATAAAAACTACATTGTTATTGTTAATAGGCATGCATTAACGATATAATTGAGAAAATAATGATAATAACCTTTTCAGTTTTCTTTTTGTTAAATGTCGTCGTCTAAAAGATTAACAGAGCGTGGAGCTGTCATTTAGAACGCATTGTCTTAAAAAACAATGAACTTTTGACATTTTGCTGATTTTATTTCTCTTTCTTTTGCTTGTAATAAAAAAGGTTTCCTATTTACTTTTTGATTAATTTCCATTTCAACAATTCGTGTAAATGCAAATCTGGTTCTTAATTTAACATTTATGACGTGAACGATCATTATCGTTCTTTTTTTTCAACAACACTACTATCTGTAACATAAAACTGTGGGTATATTACAATCTTTTAAACCTAACATAAAATTTTCAAAAAAGTTACTTTATATTTTGAAAAAAAAAACAGTCAAATTAAAATATATGCCCAACATTTTCACGCAAAAATCCTCAGCTTTTAGTTTCTGACATTCTATTTTCGTGATAATGTTTATGTGCGTCGCTGCAACACTTCCAAGTGACCGGGAAAAAAAATGCAAAAACTCAACTTTGAATGTATTCCCAGAAGTGAATTTTTTTTGCAACGTGCGTCATTACAGCGAGAAAAAATTATGTCTCAGTTTTCATTCCAGCTTCTGAAAGTCCAGCCACGATTTTATTTACTGAATGAAACGGCGATTTGAAAAAAGCCTGCCTACAAATTATTGCTTATTGGTGCGCACGCAGTGACAGTTCAAATGTTAACAAAAGTGAACGTTTATTGTCTCTGAACAGAACGCCATGTCTGTTTGTGGGCGTTTGTCCATGTCGCACATGTGACAAGATATTGTTTCCCGATTGGTTCTTGCAGACAAACAAGCACGAAAAATAGCCCCGTTTCTAATTTTCAAAATCCATCTTGTGACCACGCAGGTGAACCCGCAGTGACGTCATTTCCAACTTCGCAGCCAGCGCGCCAGCCAGCACAAGTCGTGATGTATTAGGTAAAATCGAATTTATACAGTATTTATTTCTGATTTTTGATGTATGAAAAAACTATTTGCGCGAATTCTGTTGTATACGAAATCTATGTAAAATATTCTCTTATTCGTTTAAGACAGGTTTCGAACCGATCTGGTTTAAATTGAGCAAATTATAAGCGAAAAACTTTTTTGTTTTCAGTGTACTCTCCTCTGGGACCAAAATTAAAAATCAGACTCCGTTAGGAGCTGTCCTATGCCCTATGTTATAAGTGTGCCAAATTTCAACTTTCTGTGCCTACGGACAGACATTCCAATAGTTAATTAGATTAGATTTTCGTTACTAATTTCTTTACGCATTTGCTTTACTTTTTTTTCTAGCCCTCTCCATTCATATCTATAACGTCACAAAAAATCCGTTCGTTCCAAAAAATCCGAACCGGACTGGACCGGCCCCCCGGGAAAAGTTCCGGTAATCCCTGAGGCCAGACCGACGCTGCCCGTGTGCAGCGGCCTCTAACAGTTTTTTAACCGACTTCAAAAAAGGAGGAGGTTCTATGTTCGACTGTATATATTTTTTTTTCTATTTTTTTTTTTTTATGTATGTTCACCGATTTCTCCGTCAATTATGGACCTATTTTCAAATTTTTCTTTTTATTCGAAAGAGTGCACTTCCGAGATGGTCCCATCGGAACCAAGTCAGGATCTGAAGGTGGAATCCGGGGAAATCGAGGGAAATTCTCAAATTTCAAAGGCACGCATACTTGGTCTACCCATTGCAATACTTTATCTAACACTAAAAAGAGAAAAATAAAATATTTTTAACAAAAAAATTGAACCGACTTCAAAAAATATGCACTAAAAAGTAAAAAATAATAATTAATGTTATTTTTGAAGTCGGTATCAGCCAAAATGAAATCTATTCGAGAACTAGAGACATGTAAGATTTAAATTGCTACTTTCGAATTCCGATGTGACTCCAAAAATAACAATAATAATTATTTTTTACTTTTTAGTGCATATTTTTGAAGTCGTTTCAATTTTTTTGTTAAAAATATTTTATTTTTCAAATTTCTGAATTATGTGCCCACTGTGCGTTGTGACATTGCAACTCCTACATTGAACGTACCGACTATACGCGATGGCAGCAGCGAGTCCATTTTCAGACAACTCATACACAGGAGTATGTAGAGTGCAGATATAACAAGTAGTCCGCTACAGTTTCGCGTTGTCCATTGTCAGCCTCCATCAATTATGTCAGCGAGGAAACAATGGCACTTGCCGGCGTTGCAGTGATTAATCGAGCGTCAGACAACAGGCTATGCTGTTCAACTATTCGTCAGGAGGGTAACAGATGTCATCCCCATTAATCAGTACCTATACACACCCCCCGTATTATACCAGTATACCTTTGTAGCCGTCGTTTATCCCCCCATATACACGTAGGTATACCTATGCATACAAATTATAATTTGTACTCCCGCGTGACTTTACTTTATTAATATTTAATTTTTAAGACGTACCGAAGAATTATGTTTTGTCAGAATTGAAGAAGCACGCGGTCAAATTAATCAAACGCACAATTTGAGATTATAAACGAGCTTAATATTTTAACTACGGACGTCTTTCTTAATTTTGTTAATTTACAATGTAAAATTATATATACATATTTACATTTGTATTTACAGTTTTTAGATTTTTTTTTAATTTGAGTCAACTTTTTAATTTATCTTATTAATCAACTGTACTTTAAATGAAAAAATATTTGAACAATAAACAGTTTAAAATGTTAATTAGACTTCCGTAAGAAATATTGACAAATATCACGTTTTTGATACCATTTGTGGGACAAAAAAGAAACTGCAGCTATAATTGTAAAAAAAAAAAAAATAAAAATAATAGCACCGACCGCCAGTATTGAACCAACGACTTTTAGGTTACGAGGCAAGTATTTTATTTCGTCGCTAACTTAGCTTAATGTTCTACAGCCGATTTTTATTATTAAATGTAATGAACGTGTCTCAATGTGCGTATACCATGCACATTGAGACACGCTTGTTACATTTTCAAACTCAAGAATTAACTCATATAAAAAATAAATAATCCTGTTAGGTCGAAAGTAATTCAATATTAATTAGTAGTGGCGCGACCCGCTTTGCGTGAATTTGTAGATTGCCACCGTTTTTTCATCGACTTACGTTGCAAAATTGGTCTCCACGAAAAGCGCGTTTATTTTAACGCGATAATATGTAGTCTCTGTCCGTCATGAAGGTTTATTCTAAATTTTTCAAACAGGTGCAATGGTTCCAGATAAACAAACTCACAAAATTCGCCCTCTCTCGTTATAATATTAGTACTTATAGGATTCTTTTCAAAAGTGTTTTTGAGTCTGTTTTCTTATTAAATATTTATGTTAATATATATTGTCATATAGACGATAAATAAATAGAGTAAAACTGAAGTTTAATATCAATAAATTTGCTATTTAAACACCGTAGTAACACTCGTTGTAAATATAATAATATAAGCTCGTCTGCAAGTGAACATTAAAATGTTTGGCATAACTTTCATTTCATTTCAGTAACTTATGCAAAGGAAGTTATAAATATCAATAATATGGAAAGTTGGAAATAAAGTGCTTATTGCAACGAATGCAAACAGATATCAGTCGCGGTACCGAAGTTGATTGCCGTTCTGCGAAGGGTGCATTGATAAAGTCTCAAGTAGAAATACTACACATTATTATATAGCCTTTTATACTTTATTGTATTTATGTACATTCTATGCGAAGTATTTTATATTAATATGAAGCTTATCATGCCATGTTTCATTTACATTTAAGTTTGTTTTACACCAACGCAATCATATATATTAATACGCTAGGGTTAAAGATGTTTGCCTCCCTTGTTAGAAAAAACGTCACAATTTCTCCATATAAATTATATATCATTTTACAGATAATTGCTTGCTCTACTGACATCGATAACTAAAAAATTTATTATTGCTTTTGTTTTTGTAAATTAATTAAAATACAGCAACGCTGAACAACGTCTGCCATCTGTCGGCTTTAATTTTGAAACAACGTCAACACTTCGATCTGTCATCTGACCTTCATATTGTAATACAACAGACACAATACTGCATACTGCCATCTAACGGCTTTAATTTTGAAACAGCGAGCAACGCTGAACAACGTCACAGCAATGCCGCATTATGCCATCTGACAGCTTAGCTCAACGCTTTTGCTACTTGCGCCTCTATATGACAATTTTAGTAAAATATTTCTTCGATCTGTCATCTGAGCTTCATATTGTAATACAACAAAAAGAAGAACGTTATAAGCAGTGTGCAAAATTAGAAACGAATTGCAATCATATTTAAAAAATAATTTTGTAAAGTGATAATTATTATACTTATTTAGTGCGAATAATTCGCACAGGTCACACTAGTTCTTTTTATTCTTATTCTATAGCTACTCAAAGTCATACATAGTGAAAAGCACTGGCATACCAATCTGTGAGTACGATAGTCCATTGGATAACTGTTATCCAAGAGTGAGCTAAGTCAACGATGTCGAGCAAGTTATTATAAAGAAGTCGAGCAGGCCTTAGATAAGAAAGTCGAACCGTAATTATTTTAGGTAGTGTTATCCGATAACACTACCTAAAACTACGGTCCGTTCGACTTTCTCATCTAAGGCCTGGTCGACCTCTTTCTAATAACCTACTCGACATCGTCCTACTAGCGCGTTTGACATAGCTCACTCTTGAGCTGCCAGGTCCTATAATACAAAAGCCGGACTCGGTGCTGTATTAGGGACGTTTTGCCCTAAAAGCGGGCATATCTTCTTTAAAAGCCAAACATACCTTTCTAAAGCCGTACATACGGTTTTAAAGCCGGACATCACATTTATAATAAAAAAAACTCTGTTAGGTTCGTATTAAAGTTGTTTATTAATTATTATTTAATAGTGAATCAAAGTTTTGTTATAAACTTAACAACACTTAATCCATTCTTTTGTATAAAAACAAAAAGATCTTTATACTTATTAAAAATTAACAATTTCAAACTCTTGAAAAATATCAAAAAGTCTATAATTAAAAGTATACAGACCAAAAGCCGGACACGTAAATATTTGGCTGGACACGACCGTAAAAAGTCGGACACCTGGCAACCCTACTCACTCTGCAACTTTTTAACAACTTATGGTAGACGTACCGTGTTTGGACTTATCCCTATATTATTAAACGAGCTAATCTTGTACCTATGTACCTATGTATCTATCTATGTACCTATGTCCCTAAATATTTTCTCGAAAACGGCCCTAACGATTTGGATGAAATTTACTGAAAAGGGATTTTGGGGGGCAAAAATTCGTTTTAGCTAGGTCTCATCTCTCGAAAAAATCGTTTTCTTACAAATTTTATCATTATAAAAATCAATTTTTTGACGTATGAAAATACTTAAATATTGTAAGTAGGTTTTGGAATTTTATACAATGAAACAATTGTTTTCAAAATATTATGACAGTTAATCTTTAATTACTATCCAAGTGAGACTTAATTAAAATAAATACGTATTTGAAAGAAAGTTATAAACAATTATTATTATTGGGCTTTGACATGCTCACTCCTGACATCTGGTGGCTAACATAAAAAATAAAATGTGAATGCATTTAGTCGATCTATCATCACTGTGAACAGTACTCCATTCGTACTTTTAAATTCTTAAAAAATGAAATAAATAAAAAGTTTTGAAAATAACTGCAGTTAAAAAACCAATGAAAGTTTGCTCTGCACATTTTAAAAGATGATTTTATGTTTTCAAGTAAGTACTATACAACTGTAACGTTACTATTATATTATAACCTCATAGTTATAATATACAGTTTGTTTATTATTAATATTTTTATCTACAGATACTGCTAAAAAACAGCATTTGAAAGAAAATAAATGCTATAAGTACCTTCAGTCAATTTACCTGGAAAAAAAAAACACAGCTACTGATGAGAACCGTAGGATACAGAGGAACAAGAGAAAAGAAGAACAAAAAATTTAATTTGGAAAATAAAGATTCAGTACATCAAACATCAATGAAAATTATAATAAATTGTAACTAAAACTAATTTTTTAATGAAATAATTACTTTGATTGTCGTTATGATCATCATCATAAATTTCATTATTATCTTAGTTTTCAACAATAAGACTATCATCATTTTCTTTATTGCCTAATTCATACTATAATTGAATCCTATGGTTCTGATCAGTAGCTGTGTTTTTTTCCCAGACAAATTGACTGAAGGTACAGCATTTTCTTTCAAATCCTGTTTTTTTAGCAGTATCTGCAGATAAAAAAATTAATTATAGACAATAAATTATTATATTAAAACTATATGAGGTTATATAGTATAATAGTAACGTTACACTTGTATACTTACTTAATAACATAAAATCATCTTTTTAAGCAAACGTTCATTGATTTTTTAAGTTCAGTTATTTTCAAAGCTTTTTATTTATTTCATTTTATAAGAATTTAAAAGTACGAATGGAGTACTGTTCACAGATGATAGATCGACTAAATGCAGTCACATTTTATTTTTTATGTTAGCCACCAGATGTCAGGAGTGAGCATGTCAAAGCCCAATAGGTGAGTAATTTTAATAAATACATTTTTAACCTAAATTTGAAGCGAAAGATGCAATATCATAGATCAAGATGACGGCGAATCAGTTTTACAAGTACCGGATTGCCATAAGGGCCGACAATCATCTCCACAAAGGAGTCAAACTGTTTCAGCAATATTATCTTATTGCTCCACAAAAGGAAGCGAAGCTTCCCCAGAGAACCTACGGTTCTTATATGGAGAGCCGAAGGCTCGACTAGTGTCGTTTACAACCAAGCGGGGCGCAGCCCCGCGAGGTAAGACTGTAACAAAGGTGGAGACGTAGGCTCCACAAAGGGAAGCGACAGAGAACCTACGGTTCTCAAAGTTTTGGCGATATCAGCATATCAGTATTTTATTTAACTTTCCGAGCAAAGCTCGGTCACCCAGGTACTTTTGGATTATAACACACTCATGTTATGTGCTTACAGAGTAGATAACTAAAACGAAAATAAACAAAGAATCAAACAAAACAAAATTATGATCATTTTTGACCTGACCTAAAACCTTGTCGCGAGATATGTTCGAAAAAAAATTATAATTTAAACTTCTTGCGAAACGATTTTAGGTCAGGTCACCAATGATGAAATGATTTTATTTGATTGTTATTTTCTTCGCTTTAGTACATTTTAACAAAAGTTTTTTTTAGGGTTTCTTATTTATATTTGACTAGCGGTCCGTCCCGGTTTCACCCGGGTGCAAAAAAACGTATGTGGGGGTGGGAACACGAGTACGCACATTTATCTTAGTTTACCGAGATGAATGTTGTGTCCAAAGTTCATAATGATCGGAGTAACCGTTCAAAAGTTTTTGTCGGACAGACAAATTATAATTTTGTGTTTTATATTATATAGATTAAATGAAATGTCAAATAATCCATTGAAGAGCCGTTGTCTCCTAATCAATAATAAATTTTCATTTAAACTGGCAATTCATGTTCTTAAAAGCAGTGATTTGAAGGTAGACAGGGAATCCGAATAAAATCGCGTTGATAACCCGAGCTTAAAGTTTCTTGTGTAAACAGAGTCTGTATTAGAAATGGTCCATTAACATGAACTATAGGACGTAGGTATAGTTTGGCAGTAAATGATATTTCGATATACTTAGGATGCAAACCCTCGCAAGTTAAACATTAGCGTCAGCTATTTTACCTCTAAAGCTGACGTTATCTTTACTTGCAGACCCATTGATCTCGAGACAGGAAAACATTTATCTCTCTCTCTTTCCCCTCATGTGTTCTGTCTTTGTCTCTGTTGTGTATTTTATAGTCATTAATGAAATGCGAAACATTGCATCTATGTAACAGGCTGTGCATACATCTGCACTGATATACAGTGCTCATGGAGCTCGAAAACGTGTGACATTTATTTTAATAGCTTATCGCGTGACTCCCTTTAACGTAGAATCAACCATTAAATTGGTTGTGTTGATTTTATAGAAGACAATAATATTTTTTTTTAAGTAAAACTTCTTTAGGCACGCTTGACTTGGGGAGTAAGCTGGTAAATGCCTGACGAAATCGTTTACGGAAGTGCATCATCGCGATGCCTGACGAAATCGTTTACGGAGGTGTATCATATCGCGATGCCTGACGAAATCGTTTACGGAAGTGCATCATCGCGATGCCTGACGAAATCGTTTACGGAAGTGCATCATATCACGATGCCTGACGAAATCGTTTACGGAAGTGCATCATATCGCGATGCCTGACGAAATCGTTTACGGAAGCTACATATGTGTTTAGTGAGATTTTAGATATAAGGATATCCATTGAATTCACGATCTTAAAAAAATCCTAACCTCTATAAATATATTTTTAAATGCGCTGAATCCGAATATGACATTATTATTTTATACAAGGTGACACTTTTCAACAGTAACTAGTATTCGACTATTTTTTTATTTCTAAAAAAAGCACAAAAGTTAAACATGGAACAAGTTTGTGTATTCAATGGATATCCCTATAACTAAAATCTCACAAAACATAGCTGGAATGCGAGATCTGCAACGTTCCTCTGATGGTAGAACACCTTTTGGTGACCTGCCCACTATACGATGTCCAACGGATGGATACTGATCTTCCACAGGATCTGGAAACAATTTTAAATAATGAAGAGAAAAACATAAAGTCAACTATTAATTATCTAAAAAGTATAAATAAATACAAAGACATTTAAAAATACCAGCTCATTCTACTTACCTTATTAATTAGCATTAACATTAATTGTGATTTATATGTAATATAACATGTACTTACCTTAATATTATCATACCTATGTACATGTACATTTATTATTATTACGCGATAATGGCCATAGAAGCCGATTCGCTATTTTTAAAATAAAAAAAAAAAATAGCTGTAGCTAAAACTCTGTTGGTTTTTAGGCTATGCGCCCATGGACACTTTTTCTTAGTGGCCTTTAAACTATAAAATAAAACTATTTTCGATCAATTTAACCGATAACCAAATCCTATAACCTTTGTGTGGGGTCTTTTCGCCATGTAACTAAATTTCACCCTCTAATGTAACTCACCAATATATAACAGCGCACAGTAATATTATTTCTGCAATCCTTGCTTTGAAAGTTCACTTTTATGTCGATGCGTAGCGTACACTAAGTGACCAATAATACACGCTTTATATTAGCTTCACCTGTATGTATGTATGCAAAGACGCTTATATTGTAACCGACTACTTTGGGCTTGATTTTGACCCACTTTAAACGGACAGATTTAATTTAAACTTTGTACACTTATCAAGAACCGGTGACAATACAATAATTTGATAAGTTTATCTCATTATCCTGATCAGAATCGCCAGAATTAAATAATTATGTTTGTATGTATATCTAGTTTTACGGTCATTGCAAACTGGAGAAAACCAACACCAACTCTGGAATGGCTGCAACGTATTTGTTGTTACATACGCAAATTACAACTCAAAAATAACCAAGCCTTTTATAGCACATCGAACTAAAAAGTGAAAAATAATTCTTAATATAAGCAGAAAATAATAATGAACAAAAAATATTAGTATTATTGTGAAAAAAGCGTGAGGCGCTCGATATACGAAAAATATGGCACAAAGCGCCTCACGGTTTTTTACAATAATACTAACATTTTTTGTTCATTATTATTATTTTCTGCTTATATTAAGAATTATTTTTCACTTTTTAGTTCGATGTGCTATAAAAGCGTGTTTTTTAGTTTTTATAATTTGAACACTAAACTGTATACATACTTTATACTATCGCACAGTGATACTTAAATAAATATCAACCTGACGCAGTTCAAAGTAAGGTATGGTATTTGTCAAGCAATGATTGCGACCCGTAAATAGATTATAAATAGGATATACGACCACTATACGGAATCCGATCATGTGGGTTCCCAATATGCGCTTCGGCCACCTATTTTTCAACCAATATAGCTAGCAGTTATCATCAACATTTGTACAACTTAATGTACTGCAGTTTTAGCTCATTTTCCAGTAAGCTTCCTAGTTTATATAGAATTATGCAATCTCGTGATATTTATATTTTATGTCCCTATACACCCCGTGTGTGCACAGTGCACTTCCCGGGACGTTTTTGAAGGTCGTTTACCTGTGTTTAGTGTTCCTAGTATTGTTTATCACAAAACTTCGGATATTTGAGCCGTTTAAAACCTCCATTTATGGTGAGCGGCGGATGCAAGACAGTTCTATCAATAAAAGTATTTTTTAATAAATAAAATTATCGACCAATTTTTCAGACAATATATTAACAAAAAATATATAATTAATACATTAACGTTTCAATCCGGATTTGGACCTTCTTCAGAATTGATCTAAAAAATATAAAAAATAATTATTATTTAAAATCTAATTCGCTTTTTCTAGAATCTTTCAAAATTATTACTGATTATGAAAATAGTGAAGAAGGTCCAAATCCGGATTGAAACGTTAATGTATTAATTATATATTTTTTGTTAATATATTGTCTGAAAAATTGGTCGATAATTTTATTTATTGAAGAGTTCTAATCAAACGTTAATCAAAGATTTGAATAAAAGTATTTGTTTAAATTTATACGTTTAGCGCATACCAGAAATAGGAGACAACTATCCATATTTTTGTGTCATTGAAATTCTCCAAATATTTTATGTCAATGATAACTTATTCTTTGATCATATGTTAAAATCTCATGTTTGTGTTACATGTATAGGGCTGAACAACATTATGTTATTTTTGTAAACAAAATAAAGTATAAGATCCTTCCGTTTTTAACTCGGTTTACCATCATAAAAACAACATCCGAGGCTAGTAAAATGGATTATTCTTGGGTTGATATTATGAACCTTATATTTTTATCACATATAATTCGTCGTAAGAAAAACATTGTAGAAAAAAATAACAGAACGATTAAAATTTTTTTTTAAAATGCATTTAACATTTTTGGTGCAATCTCTTTTTTTCCAAGTATTTTGAATAAAAATTGGTTGTCTGTAAAGTCGGTTTACAGACGATAGTTTTACGTGATAACGTATTCCGTAATACATAACCTAAATTTATATAATAATTATAATAATTCGAATCTATGATATTGCATCTTTCGCTTCAAATTTAGGTTAATTTTATTTATTAAAATTACTCACCATATAATATAATTGTTTTTTTTAACTTTCTTTCTTTCGTATTTATTTTAAGTCTCAAAGATTAGCTGTCATAATATTTTGAAAACAATTGTTTCACTGTTTATATAAAATTCCAAAACCTACTTACAATATTTAAGTATTTTCATACGTCAAAAAATTGATTTTTATAATGATAAAATTTGTATGAAAACGATTTTTTCGAGAGATGAGACCTAGCTAAAACGATTTTTTGCCCCCCAAAATCCCTTTTCAGTAAATTTCATCCAAATCGTTAGGGCCGTTTTCGAGAAAAGCACGCACAGGGTCAGGCGGAACGTTACGAACGTTAGGAACGTTACACTTTTTCGTGCATGCAGCCGGTGTTTTATCAATTTATAAGATTGGTGATTCATCAATTTATAAGACGTTATCACGTCAAAAATATAGTTTTAAAAACGATCTTTTTGTATGTAGATTAATTATTTGAGTTGAGAACAACCTTAATACTTAATTAAAAGTTTTGCAACATTCGACAGTTCCTGCTATAAAAAAATTCATGATCATATGACTCAATGTCGACATTGTTAAACCTAATCTTTATCTGTAATCATTGTCTCATCATGACAAAATTTGAGGAGTCAACGAGTCAAATTAACAAATTTTTCGGTCGTTTCTTTGACGACAATGAAAAAATAATCTCAGCCCTAGTGACTCCTCTTTGCACAAAAATAATGTACATACACTAGCACACATACATACCTATATAAGAAGAGAGAAGTGTAGAAGAAACGTTCTTGTCGTCTTCTTGTCTGGATATTTAATACAATTTCAATTGAATACATTCAAAAGTTGTTGAAACTTTTGTAGTAAAAGATTCGAGTCTTTTTAGAAAGACGAGGTCATTGTTAAAGGTTTTCTTTTTTCTGTTTGTTCTTCCTTTCTTCCTAAATCCACTTGTCTCCCTTTGATATAAGACACATTTTTAACGTCGTATATTTTATGTTGTTTTTCACTATCTAACTTCAAAACTGAAATAATGATTGGTTTATTTTTCAAGAAACAAAATATAAAACTGACCAGATTAGTAAATACTTCTATATATTTGTATATAAATAAGTGTTTACAAAAAATTTAAAAATATGTAGGTATAATACGTAAAAGTACCTACCTAAAGGTCGCTGCATACGTGGCTGGAAACACTGCTGACCGGCAGGCTGGCTACGAGGCTTAACAATACGTCACTGCGTTCTCGCCTGCTAGCTCACAAGTTGGATCTTAAAATTAGAACAGGGGCTATTTTTCTTGCTAGGTCCTCTGCTTGCTTTGAGCAAAAACCAATAAGGAAACAGTATCTTGTCACGTAGCGACATGAACAAACGCCCACAAACCAACATGGCGTCATATTGCTCAGAGTCAGACAACTGACACGTTTTGCTCTGTGTTTATATTTGAACTGTCACTGCGCGCGCGCCAGATCTATTCACAAAACAAGCTTGAAAAGACGTCTCGTGTAAAGCGAGCACACAAAAGAAATTAAGAAAACCAGCGCTAGTAGTCAAATCTAGCAAGGAATCTAGCGGAAATCCAGACTCGTGTGTAGCGGCCTTTACATACTTGGATCATTAAATTCATAGTTTGAACTATATTATAATATTATGGTAAATCTTATATGCACGATATCGTGTCAACTAGAACAAAAATGTTAAATGAAAAACCCTCTTACTTATTTTTCGAATTAATTTTGAATAAATTATTCAGGGTCCAGTTCGATAACACTATGCACCCAAATTTTGAAATTTTTTTTTAAGTCATAGAAAACGCTAAATTTTGACGTTCAAAAAAAAAAAACTTTGCGGATTATTCACAAATTTCCTCAAAAATACGTGAAAAAAATGGAACTACTTTTCGTCTTTCACTGTCATTTTTTGAATCTAACCAATCAAAAATCACAAATACACGTCATAGCAACTGGTGTAGAATTATTGTATAACTATCTCACTTTGTATGCAGCGTTCGATTGTGTTATGGAAGCAGGGTCGTATTTAGATTCGCATACCCGTTTATCGTTCACCCCGGAATTGTTTTTTTAAAAACTCAACATTTGCCCCTTCCCGTTTCACTGCGAGACAATTCGCATACCCCTTTATCGTTCACCCCAGAATTACAATTCGCATACCCGTTTATCGTTCACCCCGGAATTGTTTTTTTAAAAACTCCACATTTGCCTCTTCCCGTTTCACTGCGAGATAATTCGCATACCCCTTTATCGTTCACCCCAGAATTACAATTCGCATACCCGTTTATCGTTCACCCCGGAATTGTTTTTTTAAAAACTCCACATTTGCCCCTTCCCGTTTCACTGCGAGACAATTCGCATACCCCTTTATCAAAAAAAAGCGGTGGTTTTCAATCTTCATGAAAATGTGAGTTTTAAATTTAAAATTCGTTTTATAAATTAAAATTTCCAAATACGACTCTGCCCTGAACGTTCAGTTGTATTTCATTCCAACCAATTGATATTTCTACCTTTGTTTATCATAGATACAGATATATATAACTTTCTCTTTTCTTATCACTATATGAGACAAGATAGCGATCGCTATAGTAAATAAAATACTCTAAATCAACTTACTATACCATATTTAATTTTTTTAAATTAATTTATAAAAATTAATTTTCCGCACTTAAAACGACCAATAACGCTGTTATATGTTATATAAAACAATAATTGTGAGTTTCCAGTGGATATTTTGCATAGCATGTTATCGTAGGTACTCTTACCAATTATTCATCTCTACGATCAGCTTGTGTATAAACTTTCGACAATTTTTCAAAATTCAACTTATTATTTTTCGATATCTATTATATTTTAAACTCACTTATACTATACGTTATTTTTACGATAAATAAAAAAATCATCGTTCAAAATGGATGTCATTTGAAAAAAATTGTTAAATTTAACACTGACTTTATGTAATGCCTATGTTTATATAATAATGCATACTGTAGCATTATTTCACAGTTAATTTGCATCCACTTTATGCCCAAAATGTAAATATTTATATCGGTAGTAATGTGCCACTAAACAAACAACCCTTTACTAGCCGATAACAACACCCCAACTACCGGCATACAACGTTTTGGATGTTCTGTTTAACGACAAAGGGATGATTTAACTCTTATCTGAATCCTATAAAATTTTACCTCCATGCACAGAGGCGGCTCAAACTGGCTCAATATATTAATTTAATGTCATTTTATAGGTCCCTGTATTATAAACATAGACGAATAAAATAAAAAATAGAGAATAGTTACTTCTTACCACAACAAGTTTATTAGTGGATGTACACTTTAGTGTATTGCTGAAGATGAGAGCATAGCTCTCGAAATGTACATCCACTAATAAACTTGTTGTGGTAAGAAGTAACTATTCTCTATTTTTTATTAGATTCAAACCACAGTGCTCCTAATATTTTTGTTATATAGACGAATAATTTAAAGAATTTTAATGCTCAATGGAAGATTTACACGATATCATGCGATTTTGTTTAGGTCATGCGCAGAAATATTTATTCATATTTGTGCGCACTGCACATCAACATAAATTGTGTTTCCGCACACAGAATTAGAATTTATTTTATTTTAATATTATAAAGCAGGTTTTTTCATTATTGTTGATAATTAAATTAATATAATAGTATTGTGTCCACATGATTCTTTATTGGGAGGTGGCTCCGTTCACTCCGCTCACTAAAAAGAGTAGCTCAGAGGGAGTCGTTCAAAGGAGCGACACTAGACAGTACGCACTACACAAGAGTGCAGACTGCAGAGGTGTGAACTGTCATCATGCGTGCTCATTGCTCAGGAGTCACGAAGCATTGCACAGCGCAATACACACTCAGCTCTGAGCTCATTTTAAAATGATACTGATCTTATATTATCCGCATTTCGGATAAACTATAAAGTATATAATAAAAGCTTAACAATAATAATGTTTATTGTTACAATATTATATATTTGTCAACGACGTAAATGTGAATGGTTTAAGTCAATGTTAAGCTCATTCAACATTAAATGTCTCAGCAAAGATAACTCCGTACGTGCAAAATTCACTAGTGGCTCTGTGGCCTGTGCTGTGTGCGCTCTGTAAATGTGCGAATGCAACAGCACAGAACAGCTCGGCGTGAGTCATTCACTAAAAAAGAACGATTGGCTCCGCTCCGATCCGAGAGTCGTTCATTATGAACGACTCGCTCAGGAGCGACACATCACTATAATATAATTTAAAGGTAAGGAATTATGACTAAAGTATCTACTGGCGCACTGGCTGCGAAAATGGAAAAAGACGTCACTGCGGCCTTGCTTGCATGGTTACAAGATGTATTTCAAAATTAGAACTGGGGCTATTTTTCGTTTGCTTGCAAGAACCAATCAGAAAACAGTGTTTTATCACGTAGGCAACATGGACAAATGTCCACAAACAAATATGACATCATAATGTGTGTCCTGTTCAGAGAGACAATAAACGTTCACTTTTATTAACATCCGAACTGTCACTGCGCGCGCACCAAACCCATCTACAAAGCCAGCTTTAATATACGATTCGTGGGAAGCGAACACATAAATTCCATCACGAAACCCAGCATCACAGCACGCTAGCAGTCAAATCTAGTTACTTGCGGCAAAACCAGCCTCGTGTGCAGCGGCCTTTAGTGCTTTTGTTTGACTCAACAGTATAATATTTTCAGACATCTGATAATCGTTTTCTGTAAAAATACTTTCATGTTTTATTTCCTCGCCAAAATTGCATTCGATCTTATTACAAAAAGAGTATACTACCTGTCAGCATTAGTTACTATTTACTTACAAGTAACAGGAACTTGTTAAGTTGTATACTTGTTATCAAATACAGTAGAATCTCTGCAAGTCGAACCAGAGTTTCCGACTTATAAAGGATTTCAACTTTGGCGAATTTTGTAGGGAAATATTCGACTTGTAGAGGTTAAGATTCATTCTAACTAATTTTGAGTTGCTATGTTCGAGACACAGAGGCCCAATTTATTTTTTCGAAAATATGTACCGAAATGACTTGTAGGGATTCACTGATTATTTCGACCTATAGAGGGTTGAGATTTCGAGTAATGAAGGATTTTGAAAACAAAACATTCTTTTTTTGAGTTTTGGAGGTTTTTGACTTATCGATGTTCGACTTATATAGAATTTCTACTGTAATAACAGTTGCGCACATCAATACTATTAATTGTGTAAGTCCAGTGAGTTCAACGGCAGTTAGATTGTTATTATTTCTTTCACCCATCCCTGACTGATAAACATACGCTTTCGGTAGTTGTTTGCACATTTTTGGTTGATTGATAAATGTCATTGAAATGAATTTATACACCTAACCCTTTGGTATTGTGCGCATAGCTCTATTCCAGACAGACTTTTGTTGTGGTCGCTCCGCCCCGGAGCTAACATTAAATTAAATTTTTCATTTTACAAAACTCTCAGCTTGGAGTTACATTATTTTTATTGCAGCTATTTGTAAGTCGTTCCCCTATTTTCAAACTTACCATGAGCAATCATTCTAATGCATTCATTATTTATTTTTTATTTGCTTCGTTTTTTTAATGCAAACAACTTTAATTAAATATTTTGTATACTATTTGATTGTTGATGTAATATTTCATGTCTGACTCATTCTGACAGTAACAATATTTTATTTGACAAAGGGGTCTCAAAATGCACTGCGTTGCAAATTAGTTATCAAACTATTCTAGAATAATTCAGTACATTTATAATGTAACAAAACTGTTCTAGTTCGTGGTGGAAAAACGACAGTTCTAAATAATAAAGAAAAAGACTAAGTGACAGAGAATATAGAGTCACTAAATTATGTACACAAAATATTTACAACACAGGAACACAACAAAGTTTACCCAGTACTAGAGCTGTAAAAGTAACGAGAAATTGTGTACCCGTATGTATTCGTTACTTAAAGAACCAGTGCCCGTTACTTTCGTATCGTTACGTTACTCGGTACTTTTCATACAACATACAATAGTGTACTTAACAGAATCAAGCAATAAGCATGTAGCTTCGCATCAAAGCGCGTCGCATACGTGATACGACATGAGTCATGACTTCGTACTTTATGAATACGTAAGTATAACACATTGTGTTCGTATAACCGTATCAAACGAGTCCGCCTGACATGGATACGAAACATGCGAGTAACGAAATGAATTTGTAAGTAACGATTCGTTACTTCGAGTCAGACGATGTACCCGTTACTCAGTAACGAATACATACGGTTTGTTACAGGTCTACTCAGTACACTTATTCACACTTGTCTATTAACTATATTCACACGATTATTTACAAAAAGTCATTTATGTAAAGCCAGATTTATATAATTGCACTCAATGGTTTACACACACCAAAGTTTATTTATCTTCACAGTATAACTGAATAATTTATGTCGCAACGCCAGAGCACTTGAACACATGAACAACTCACGAACAACTGACTGACTGACTTGCCAACCACTCCGCTCGCATTTTATAGCTTCGTCCCCCGCCTGGAGAATGTTCTAGAAGCACCGAGATCATTTCTTTACATGTATTGGTTTTCCAGGCAATTCTATCAAGGTCGGGTTTTATTGGCTACCTGTTTTCCATTGTTGTTGTTACTAGAAGATTCTACAGAATCCATAGTCATCCCAACAGGAAGCACGCAACAATAAATTATCAGCACGGCTGTTGATTGCAGGTGCTGGTCTAAAGTGTGCTACTTTATTAAATAACATGGAACGAACAGGTTTTTCTGCTTCGTGGTGTGCAGGTTATGCAGGTGCGACATTAAGTGAGCATTGTTTTTAATAGAACAGCTAAAAATATTCTTTCTTGAAACATACGAATTCAAAATATTATTAATAACGACTCAATATGGTAAATAACTGGGACAATATTTGGTTACAAAAATGTTAACAATAATAATTTTATTTCCAAGAGCTAAAACGGATTTATTAAAAAATTAACCGTTTATAAACTTTCACACTATTCATATTAAGCATTTTTATATAATTCCACCTTCACACAAAGTAGTGAACCCTTTCGTCTCGTATTATTTTTCGTGAACTCTACAAACAAAACGGTTCAAGGTCGATAATGTAGAGTCGACGTCGTTGAACATGATATGCTAGTTGGGCGTCGTGTCACGAAGCGGCGCTAGCGTACACTGTATATCGACGTCGACTAGCGACGCTATCGGCGCCGTTGCCGTCGTCATCATCAACCGACGCCGTGTTCCGGAAATGAAATGCCACAGAGTGAAATTAATCATTGGCGAACTTAACATAGGGTTGCGTATAACAGATCGTATATACCGACCTACACTGGACTTCCTTTTCCGAGAATACTCAGTGGCGTAACAAAAAAAATGTCTACATGAGTATTTTGTATCTATAATCCCAATACTAAATATAATTATAACAATGCTTACTGTAAAATTTTTAAAATGATCTAATAGTCACAAATTATTAACTACTCGATTAACTAAGTAGGAAATTAAAAATATGTTTTTGCGCATCGCGTAGTAAAATTGTTGCTTTTCATTACAAATACATATAAATCGACAGCAGACGAGAACAACGATTTTCATAAGCAACCTTGATAGTTTGTTTCACAATCGAACTGTCCAAAATATTGAATACTTATGGTGTGAAAAATCAGCTATTTTATAGGAGGTATCTCCAAAACGCTAAAATAATGTTGTCTGACCAATAACATGACCCATTTAAAATGTCTGGCACCTCGAATATGTTCGACATATTCGAGGTGTAAGACATTTTAAATGGTTCATGTTATTTGTCAGAGAACATTATTTTAGCGTTTTGGTTGAAGTTTTTAAACTATCCAATTAAAAAACAAACAGTATCTATAAATTTTTACATGTCGTCAAACCGACATCTTTTGGAAAATTTAGAGGGAAAACGCCCCAAAATCAAGAAAAATCATAGAGGAAATAGGTGTCAGACTAGGCTTAATGAAGCCATATACAAAGTTTGGGGAGAGTATGTGTCAGTAAAATGTTTGCCGACGGGCACTCTGACTATAACCTATCTGTACGGCAATGGAGATAACTCAGACATTACACCTATTGATTTTTTTAAATGAACGCTGCTGAAGAGCTTAAATAAATTGGTTTTTATTTATGGGGAAAAAACGCTTAGGTAAATCATATATTATATTAAAACAAGATGCCATTACACTTTTATGTTAATTTTAATTTGAGATTTTTGGATGGCTGATAATTCTAAACATAAAAAGAATCTTCTCATTTTTACAAAAATCACTTCGGTCGTTCGCTTCTGTGCATGTAGGTCTACGTATTAGGCATGTTTGGTATCGTACCTACACCAGTGTATAAAGTGGTAACATTTTGACACTTGAGCGTTTGTTACACAAAAATGTAAGATTAATCCGGTTTGGTATTTTAGTATCGGACTAAAAACTCTAGCAATTCTGATTCTTGAGCAGGTACACGTTGGTTTTATTCTATAGACACTGATGGCATCAGCTGTTGAGCCTCTATAATCTACAATTCATTTCAGCAGATACCCGTAGTGTAGTGATCACAGCTTATTAGACGCCTGAATTTGACAATTATTATAGGAATTTTGAGTCAATTAATTCTCGACACTACGATATATTTTAAATGCACTTTTAACAATGCGTTATCTTTAATATAATAAAAAATCGTCGATCAAAATGAATGACATTTGGATGAAAATTCAAGCTCAACACTATAAGCCTACTGTCCACTTCATACGGACGCTTTTGTCATTTTCCGCTTGTTGTACGTTTGCTTGCAGCTTGCATATAAACAAACGTATCTCTGTCCACGGAGCCGCAACGTCGCATTTACGTAGTGGCAAGCAACGGTCATCCAGCCTGGGCAGCAACATGTGATTGCTCAAGCGTACTGCACGACGCATAGACGTGACTTTGATCTCAGCAGTCAATTTTGTCATTTTTTGTTAATTTTGTCATTCGGTAAACTGATTGAATACTGCTCTTGCAGCAACAAACAATCTGCAGTTATTGTTCTTTTCGATGCATGGATGAAGTCAATACATTCTACGTCTCTTTCGGCGTCTTCTAATAAAAGCGTATGCTATAATCTCATCTTCATCATCACTTAACATTTTCCCAATAAAAAAACGTGTTTTCGCAATGCCTTCTTCAAAGAAATGCCCCTTATTTTTAGCTTGCACGACGTTACGTGGACAGAACTGAGATGCAAAATACTTCTGTCGTCATTTGATGTAATCTGGAAAAGACGCCGTCGTGAACAGTAGGCCTAACTCTATGTATATAATGCCAATATTTATAGAATAATGCATACTGTGGTAGTACTTCCCAAAATTTTAGTGATGTGTTCACATCACTCTTTATTGGGAGCTGGCTCCGTGCGCTCCGCTCATTAAAAAAAGTCGCTCAGAGCGAGTCGTTCAAAGGAGCGACACTAAACAATACGCACTACACAAGAGTGCAGACTGCAGAGGTGTGAACTGTCATCATAATATATGCTCAGGAGTCACTTAGCATTGCACAGCACAATACACACACTCAGCTCTGAGCTCATTTTAATATGATTCTGATGTTATATTATTCGCATTTCAGATAAACTATAAAGTATAATAAAAACTTAACATTAATAATGTTTATTGTTACAATATTATATCTTTGTCAACGACGTCAATGTGAATGGTTTAAGTCACTGTAAGCTTAGTACTATTACACTTACAGTGTGTCATTCAACATAAAATAACTCAGCAAATATAACTCCGTACGTGCAAAATTCACTAGTGCCTCTGTGGCCTGTGCTGTGTGCGCTCTGTAAATGTGCGAATGCAACAGTACAGAACAACTCAGCACAGAGCAATGGCGGAGCGAGTCGCTCGTTTTTTGTGAATGACTCACTCCGCTCCGAAAAGGAGCCGTTCATTATGAACGACTCGTTCAACGTTAAATATACAATATTTACAAAAATATGCCCGATTATATTGTGGAGCGCTTCAGATTAGCCAAATTTTCAAACTTTTACCATATCGTCACATCAAGTAATCAATATGACGTGTTATAAATGGTAGGTCGTTTAATAAATAACCTAAATTTCATGACATCGATTTATCCTAAATGCCAAATATGTATTCGTCGAACGTGCTCGAGAGCTTTGCTCTTTCTTCACGTTGATCGTCAGCCACTTGTCGCGGTCGCTTGCAACTGACGCGTCGCTTTAAGCTACTACATGCGTGTAAGTCACGTTCAAACTGTTGCAATTTTTCTTTTTGAATTATTGCAAAACATTTCCATATCAGTTATATAATAGTCTATAGGGATCAAAGCCCACGATGAAATCCAAACATTGATTTTATACTATTTATTCTAATCAATGAAGTTTTTTATTTCCTAATCCTTAAACAGTTTCGATTTTGATAGTATATATTTTTTTATTCAACACGCGTGAGTAATATGTAATTTCGGGGCCCTGCTAAACTCGGGAGAAATAATAAATTACTTCATGTTGACGCGTAGAGTGCTAATAATGAGCCGTTCAGTGTGATAATGAATTTTCTGGACTAATAGAAACGTAGTAGCAAGCCCAAGCGTGCAATAATGAAAAAAAACTGCACGCAGGTTCTGGACCAATAAGAACGTGGTAGGCGGTATTGTATATATGAAAACAGCATCGCAATTCAGCGAAAGTCATGGCTATCTTGTGTGCATCGAGGGCGCTGGGTACGTCAATCAATGAAGTGATTTATTATTTTTCCCTCTTTTATCAGGGCCCCGATTACATATTACTCGTGCTAGTTGAATAAAATATTATGTGCGACCATTGATCGAAGGAGAATATTCCACTCGCGTGCGTTTTACGCTCATGGAATCTTCTCCTTCTCTCACTAGTCGCACAATATACTATTAATGTTTAAGTTGATTCTTTTCTTTAACAGCGTGTAGAAATCAAATAGACGAACAAATATTTCAAGTAGCTAACTTTTCTATCAAAACTTAAAAATGAAAGAGAAACGGGCTTTCAAGTTTTATTAAATTTTATTGAGATCGATCCTGGCGTTATGTTATATCACTATGAAAATATATCATTACCAAGTATTCACAGAAATTGTTCGAAATTGTCCCCGTTGCCCCCATTTTGTTGGACAACAAAGATCCGTGCGTCGTAGCCATATTCCAAATTTAAATCTCAAATAAAAAGTCGACTATGCTCTCTTTGTTTATATTCAGTAAATGATTTTAAATAATGATTATTATATTAGCTTTTGTACTTGACAATGTCATAAGAAATGTAATTTTCCTCTTGACAATAAATATTTCTATTCTATTCTATTCCATGCTTCTGTACATGTTTGTAGTAGCGACAAATGCCTTCCGCGAATTATTTGGAATGCATTTCCCATTCGTGCTATCATTTCTTCGCGTGTGTTAACCGGACTTTTGAATTAATTAAATAAAATTTAGTTAAACATTGTCTCTTATTTTTTAGTTTTGATAAAAAAAAATTTGAAAAGAAGTTTGACCCTGCAGGCCATCCCTGTAACTTCCCGCTATTTTCGAGTTCAAAACGCTCAAAAATATATAAAATATAGCAAGAAGTTTATTTTTTAGCTCTTCGAGCTCAAAAAAAAAAACACTGTTACGAAATTTTCGTTCATCATATCTCATGAACAAATGAACCGATTTTGATGCGATTTGCGGCAGTCGACTCAATTTTTTGTCCTAAAAAAGTAATTTATTACAGAAAAATCGATCTCATAGGAATTTTACCAGCAATTTAAAAAAAACACTTTTTTACAAATTTTTCGTTCACGATATCTCGTGAACAAATGAGCCGATTTTGATGCGGTTTGCGTCGATCGACGCAGTTTTTTTAACCTAAGAAAGTAAATTATTACAAAAAAATCGATTTGATAAGAATTTTACGAGTAATTATAAAAAATTACTTTTTTCCTAATTTTTCGTTCACGTTATCTCATGAACAAATGAACCGATTTTGAATTGGTTTGCGGCGATCGACGCAGTTTTTTTAACCTAAGAAAGTAAATTATTACAAAAAAATCGATTTGATAAGAATTTTACGAGTAATTATAAAAAATTACTTTTTTCCTAATTTTTCGTTCACGTTATCTCATGAACAAATGAACCGATTTTGAATTGGTTTGCGGCGATCGACGCAGTTTTTTTAACCTAAGAAAGTAAATTATTACAAAAAAATCGATTTGATAAGAATTTTACGAGTAATTATAAAAAATTACTTTTCTCATAATTTTTCGTTCACGTTATCTCATGAACAAATGAACCAATTTTGATCTGGTTTGCGGCGATCGACGCAGTTTTTTTAGCCTAAGAAAGTAATTTATTACAAAAAATTCGATCTGATAACAATTTTAAGAATCATTTTAAAAAAACACTTTTTTACGATTTTTTCGTTCACGGTATCTCGTGAACAAATGAACCGATTTTGATGCGGTTTGCGGAAATCGACGCAGTTTGTTAAGGAGAAGAGCTGATTAGATTTTGGAATTATTCGGTTTAGTAGTTTAGAAAATATTTTACAAAAACAAATTTTTTTAAAATTTTTGAAACTTGTTTTTTTAAGATTTCTCAAAATTTTTTGGGCCGAATCGTTTCAAATTTTCAGGAAGTTTAAGTTCACCAAGATCACGTCAGATGCCGCAAACCGCGTTTCAGTCGGACACTCCGTTCAAAAGATATAAAAGGTTTACATACATACATACACACACACACACACACACACACATACATACAGCCCTACGGACATCATCGCCAAAATAGTTTTAATAGCTTCCTAGGACCTCAAAACGTCGAGATCTGGCGAAAACTCGATTTTCGAAAATCGGGGTGAAACCAATAACTTCCCGATTTTTGAAAAAAAAAAAAAATTTTTTTTTTTTTTTTTTAAGCGGGAAGTTAAAAATACTTAAAATATTTGTTCGTCCATTTGATTTATACACGCTGTTAAAAATAAGAATCAACTTAAAAATAATTCTGTATAACATTTGAAATCAGAAACATTCTAGTCAGAGGACACAAAATTTTCATTTTAAAATATTAGCTTTCCTCCAAATTTTTGTATAAGCTTTAAGTTTCAGAAATATTTTGAAAAAAAATCAGATGTCCTTTTCTTCTGTTGACGTCAAAAATAAATTAGTCCGGTAGCTGATAAGCATACTTTGGTTAATTTTCACACGACATGATAACATAATACGCCATGCATATTATATTATTTAATACTAGCCGTTCCCCACGTCACCGCACCCGTGAATAAAAAATTTATTTTCTTTATTATAATATGTCAAAGATCAATATTCTCGAAGTTGGAATGGTCCCGTCGCCTAATTGCCTGGTTATTTTAATTTATTTTGAAGTTTAATTTATACTTAGTGAATAAAATTCATTCTGGCTTTTCAAAATATTTCTCACTTACAAATAGTAATCCGATCAGTATTAGAAAAAAAATAGTTATTTTTATGTCGCTGTTGGTTTAACGTAAAACATATCAAATAACCACAGTTGAAACACATAATGTTGCATCTAGAATTTAAACAAATTTTTTGTTGTCACTTTACTAATGTCCCCTTCGTTAAAAATAATATTTAATGTAAACATACCGTGAAAAATGATCACGATGTACATTCTTGTGCGATCAAGGGTAACTTCCTTGCTTAAAAGAAAGTTACTATTGACATTAGTATGTCAAAAGGCATAGTTTTTTTCGGTATATTGCGGACGATTTCTAACTATGTTCGTTCTGAAGATTTAATAGATATATTTACAATAATAATATAATATTAGGGTACATTTTGTCACTGTTTAAAAATAATTATCTTCAGTATATAGTAGTGTTGATTCAATAGAATGTCACAATGAAGGAAGGTTTGGTTGAATATCAAAAAATAAGCTTTACCAATGTTACGATAGTGACCAACGTTTCAAAAAATTTATTTCCATCTTCTATATACATGTTCATAGACCCTGAAGAAGAAAATAAATTTTTCGAAACGTTGGCCACTAGCGTACCATTGGTAAAGCTTATTTCTTGATCCTCAACCAAACCTAATTCCTTCATTGGGAAAAAATAAATAAATAAAAGAAATAAACAAATATAAAGAAATATAATAGAAAACTGAAAATAGATAATAATAAATTAATATACATACCTATACATATAAACTGTACTTACCTGTAATCTGCAATTACTGAATATGTTATTTATTTAATATTTATACTTACCGTATTATGTATTTGTTTTTGCGATAATGGCCTTAGTTGCTGATTCGCTTATTTTGTTTTTTAAAATTAAAAAAAAATAAAATTAACAATTTATTAGTATTAAATTTCTTTGTTATGCACACGATTATTTACAAGTTATTTATATGTTAAACCAGATTTATATAACTGCACTTAATGGTTTATTTAACCGCACTGCACTAGTATTTACACAGTCCGTTACATTTATTTATTCACAGTTACTCCGGTACTACTGTACCGGCTGAGCAATTTATGTCACACAGCTATTTGTAACCCACTGTACGTACCACTCGCTGTTAACGCGCTGTATCTAACTGACTGACTGCCCGACTCACCGAGCTCGTCGTTTTCATAGGCGCTGGGTAGGCTTTCCAGCGTTTTCTAGAATCTTCTGGTCCCTTCTATACCTGAATTTATTGTTGTTACAAGTTTGAGATTTGGCTACCTGCTTTACAAAACATGCTACCCGCAGCATTGTTGCTGTTTGCGAGAACATTCGACTGAAAGCATAGGCGTCCCAAACGGGGAGCACGCAAGAATATTATCCTATCGATTTAAAAATTTTTAAAGGATGATACATATAAATAGTGAAATAAAGTTCATAAAACAGGCTTTCCTACTACTATAATCCATATAAAAAAAGACTGAAAACCTACCAAGACTAAATAACAGGAGAGCTATCAAACGTTGTTGGGTACCGTGAAAATTGGTATAACACTTCTTTTGTAATGTTTGAATACAAAATCGAAGACCTGACTGAAAGACAGTGGGGCCTAGATAAGCCGTGAATTTTTAACTTTGTGAAATTTTGTTCACAAAAAATGTCCCTGAGACATTTTGAAATACCCTCAAATTTAGTATTTAATAAAATAAATATGCCAGATTATTTAGTCGGGTCAAAATATCTGTCAGGCGATTAAAAAACTGTCTATGGGTAGATTGAAATGAGAGAAATGTAGAGAGAGCGTATATGGGCTGAGTTGAAGCGTGCTGCGGTTCGATATACGCTGATATACCCTCTCTCACTCACACACTTCAACCTACTCGTAGCGTCTTAACCACACTCGCAGTCTTGTACCTGCCTAGCAGACATTTAGATCCGACTAAATGATCTGGCCTATTTATTTCATATTTTATTAAATACTTTTGAAAGTATTAAAATTTTAAAATGTTTAACTGATTTTTTGCGAATAAAATTCGCAAAGTTAAAAATTCAGTTAGGCTTGGCCCCACTACCCTTCATCCAAGTCTTTGATTTTGTTTTCAGACATTACAAAAGAAGTGTTACACAAATTTTCACAGCACCTCAAATATCTACCCAAAAATGTTTGATAGCAAATTGAACAAAAATTAACATCGATATTTCTACAAAAAAAAATAAATAGAGGAGTTTTAGAGGTTACATGAAAAATATATAATATATCGAATTGTGATGTCCGCTCGTTTGTGACGGTCATTATTAATTTTAATTTAAGTTCTCCTGACATGATTTTTCAATTTAAAGCTGTTTGCTGATATATCGATGGGTGTTCATTTCGCACTTTTTTAATATACTTCCGATCTATTTATATATTTTGAAATCAGATCACCTGAAAGGGGATGGTTTTTTGTTCCCCGTATAGAATGAAAGTCGAACGGAAACTGCGACCTTCAGGGGATGCGTGTGCGTTTGTTACTCGCGGCACGTCTTCGGGAAGCAAGCAATGTGTAGCATGTGAATCGGATTTTTTTATTTACCGGTTCAACGATTTATATTAGATTCCCACGGAACTTAACATAAATATAAAAACAAATAATACATAATGCATAAAAAATATAATAAAATCAGTAGTTTAAGTTCTATTTGGCAAAATCAGTCTTCTCTGCTCGGGAAAACAATACATACAGTGTTAAAATATTATTTTTTAAAAGAACTAACTATATAGTCAAGTTTATTTTCGTTTGAAAATATTTTCTCTTCTTCTTGCTTATTTCAAATACAGTGTAAATTCTATATGGATGTATATTATAGCGACACTCAAGGGACTGTGCACTTTGTGGCGTTATTGAGAGTTGTCGTTAAACGGAGAGAAGAAATAATTAATCCATTAATTTGTTTTTCCATATTGTCGATACGGTCGAGAGACTGAATCCAAAGCGTCTTCCAACATCACTTATATTTTCTCCCGCCTCTATTGCGCGTACTAATTAAACTTTTTCGTCAATGCACAAAGATTTTCTTTTACTTGCCATGTCACAGTTTGCAAGTTTGTATGGCAACTACGAATATAATAATTTATCGATAAGCAGCTAAGCTAAACATATGAAAGATAGTTCCAACAAACAAAAGAACGAATTTCTTAGAATCTTCGGTACTCACGATCCCGACAACAAAGCAACAAAATAACAAACGAGTACTTTTTATTGCTTAATGATGGCGTTTTGTTGTCGTTATTTAGTAGTGGGTGTGCCTTTATTTAGAGTGTATCATTGTATGAGCAACAAGGTAAACCAACTGGAGTTAAGAAATTCCGACGTTTTAAGGAGTTTGTCGTTATATAGAGTGGACGTTAAATGGAGTTTACACTGTAGTTATGACGATTTAAATATCGTCGTTGGGTCTGTAATAGCTCTTATGTGCAAAATTGGCAGATTTTACGTTTTTTAAATGAAAAGATTGAGGAAACGGAGCTCTATACACTAGTAATACCTCCAAATTAATTTTACAGTAACCAACAAGGCGAATTAACTCTTATGTGAAAAGTTGTATCAAATAATTCCTACCATGTGCCAATAAATCCGAAATTAACGTTAAATATTTTTTAAGAAAATAGTTCGTCTTAATTAAACACGTATAGTGAAGATAAGTATGAATTAGTAATATACTTCTGAAATTGCTAGTTCTTACCATCCATTGCTGAAATAACCACTTTTTGGCTTTTCCTGCATATTTTACTTTTTGCACATAAGAGGTATTACAGAACCAACGACGATATACTAATCACTTATGAACGCAATCTAGTCAAAATATATATATCTACGGTACGTTTATTTGATAAACTCCCTGCGCATGTATTTGTAAGTTAATAGTTCCTATGAGCTTCCAAGCATGGAAACAAGTTCAGAAAGAAACTCTGCTTCACCGCGTGCTTTTCTTGCTAAACCACTGTTAAGGGATAAAACTCACATCACTGTTTGTAGATAGGTGCTGAAGGTACTGACAGAAATCGATATTTTTGAACAAATATTACCAGGCTGGCGTATTTTGTGCAATCTTAAACCCCAAATCGAAACATGAAATAATATAACTAACTCGATTTGGCAGCCATAATAACAAACGGTTCGAATAGTTTTTTTTTCTTATCAAAAAAACAAACATTTTGCATGATAGGACAAACGTTAATGGGTTATCCAACAATTTTTTTTTTAATTCGAACCAGTGGTTCAACCAAACAAACAAACTTTTCAGCTTTATATTTTAGTATAAATTTAGTTCACAGCTCACGCTGCGATCGATTCAATTGTCCCCACTCTATACTCTGCACCCGGCCAATACTGTTCTATTTTCTTAACTATCCGCTAATGAATGTAAAAGGAGCCGCCGCGCCAGCTAGGAGGGCGGAAGCAGACACATTCAGTGGCAGACATGTCCGCATGTGTATAAGCTTTACTCTCTTCTCACATAACCTCACTAATTCATCTGACACTGTCGCAAGACTTGATCGACCATTTATCATAGTAACGCGTGAATACTGACAGCTTCTTGTGTTTTTGAACGTCCGTTTATTGTAAACTGTTGTTAGAAGTAATTAATAAAGTTAAATTGCTGTCGCCATACATACATTGTGTATTGGTGTGTGTGTGTAAAAGGCAACTTTGTTGGTTTACCGCCCGCCTGCCTCTGCGACTCTTGATGCTTGGCTTCACATCTTTGCCTTTAATAAATTTCTAATTAAACTTCAAAGCTAATAAAGTATTAATTAATTAAAAATATTTATTTTTTGTATAGATACACGTGACAATGCAAGTACAAAGAAGTAATTACACTATGAAAATATGAACAATAAGGTTCTCATTTAAATTTGATTTTACTGTAAAAGGAAAATTAATCTTGAAGAACTTTAATATAATTTTCTTTATTTTTCAGCTTTAAGGGGGTCACCCCATGTGATAGGTTAAAAAAATCGTTTTTTTTTTTTTTTGTTGCATATATTGATTCCTAAACATGTTTAGAATATGTTGGTAAAATGATTTTATAATATTCGAAGTTGTTGGAAAGATATAGCTGTTAGAAGAGGATGTGTTCAGCGTTCAGTTAATGTCACGTGTCGGCTTGTTACTTGAGACCTTCTGAAACAAATGAGGAGCTAACAAAAAAAACCCTATATGTCCATTTTTTTTTTTGTTTTTGAGTTATAATATATCAATTCCAGTTAATTTTGGTGAGTTTTTTGCAGATTTCATAGTTTAAATAGTACTTTAATCTCTAATGGGTTTTTCTCAAAACTGATTTTTCTAATTTGTCTCCACGATATCTCAAAAACGGTTTGATCGTTTGCTTTGAAATTTTAATGGTAGATTCGGCACATGTATAGTCGTAGGATGAACTAGGATCTTTTTCGACGCAAAATTATCGAAAAAAGTCATGAAATTTACAAATTAGTTTTCAAGTCTATCAATTATTCAGTTTTCAATATTTTCGAATAATACTAGTTAATCGTATTGTCAGAGGCTTACAGATTAAAATTCCATTTAATTTTTTTTTTTATTTGACATAAGCCAATCAGTCGGAATCATGGAAACCGTCAACAAGTTTTTTTCTAAAGATGGGTGTGAGTGGTACAACTCATGTTTTTGTGGAGATTTATGCTTGAAATTTTTTTTATACACTATACTGAAATATTAATAAATAAATCGTAAAAAGTTCAAAGCTCTTTCTTTTTATGGGTCGTCAAAAAAAAAGTCCTAAAAATGTCTAAAGACCGGCCGTCACATGGAGTCCCCCTAACAGTCAACAAAAATAACGTATTTTTACATTTTAATTAATAGGTATAGCAATGAAATATTCGATATACCCTGTTTCCTGTAGATTCCCACTTCCACTCTTTTGGAAACTGGATTTATTCTCACACGAAATAATAATAATTAAAACCAGGATATCAGCTATATACGTCCATTATATTCATTTAATAAACGTAACCAACTGCATTGTGCTGTTTAATTTGATCTTTAGAAAACTAATAACCGCCATTACAGTCAGTATAACGTACGTACGTGCATGATATATTGTGTATTCTTTGTCTACAGGTACACACGTATTATTGTGCAGTACGTATACATATACATGGTGTAACTAAACTACAGTGAAAAAATGTTCATGAGTTTTTGTAAAACGTCTAAAATTTTCTGTTTAGTACGCATGATAACAGATTTCGAAATCCCGTTCTATAATGTAGGTACACGTGTACTATTGCCGAAAAAAAAACATTATTTCAGCAATAAATAAAATTTTAACACAAATTATTGCATTTTTATCTTTCTGTTTTGAATTAAGCGCGAAAACGCTGGTAGGTTTTATGGAGTCCGCTTGTGACGTCACTTCTAAGTAACAACTGACATTAGATGTTATATTTATGGGTGTAGAGCTGTGGTACAAAGGTATTTCGTAGATAGGTATGTAAATATGATTTATATTAAATATTTTCTTAAAAGTAGGTACTCAATAGTAAAAATAGTAAGGCTTTCTTTAGATGCGAGTTAACTAACCTCAAAAATAACCTGTGATATAAGTGTTATAAAATACACAAAACCAGGAATAAACAACAAAGCAACTAATTAAATGATGCGGAAGTGAACGATCGCAAAAAAATTCTGATTATTTACTTCAAGTATTTAATTACATTAACATTAAATAATTTAGACACATTATTATGATGTGATTTTTTTATATTGCGAATTTTTATAATGATATTTGAATTTTGTAATTCTGACTTTTTGTATCCAATTTTTATTGGCATTGCAAATAAATTACTACCTATCTATCAAGTGTTTATATTCTCTTTGATTTACTTTGGCGTGACGTCATTCGGTATTTCAGTGAAAATGGCCTATTGCAGTATTTTATTAAAAAATCTTATTAATCTCAATGTTTATATAATTAGTTATTCCCAAAGTGGTCTATATCGACCCCCAGGGGTCGACGACAACTTGCAAGGGGTCCATGTCAGGGGAAAAGAAATTGGGGGTCTATGAGATGAAAATGGGGGTCAACGATAGTGAATCTCCTAACAAAAAAAGAAACAAACTGGACATCGTTAACCGCGAAGAGATTTAAGATTAAATCTAACTAAATTGATGCCAAATGTTGAAAATTTATTATTAAAGCATCAGGTTCATCCCTCACACTAAAATCATTTATTTTTTGCTTAGTTATTTTATGTAACAGAAATTAAATTTTAATTTGGTTCGTTTTAATTTGAATCTAATTAATAAATGTATAAAACTAAACATTTCACACTACATTTCACTACCGTTATAAATTTAAATCGTTCAAAGTGAGTAGCACTATACCGGTTGTAAAAAATACATTTTGAAAATTATTAATGAATTTGCAATAAATCAATATCAGATAGGTAAGCAGGGGGTCTACCCAAAACCGAAAAACATGGTAAGTGGTCTACGAGACAAATAAGTTTGGGAGCCTCTGGACTTTATATTAACACTGGGTCATTTTTTTAGAATCCTTTCAACATTACTTTATTCTAACACCATTTATGACCTATTATTTAAACTTTTGTTAAATTTCTGTCTCACTTTAACTTATATAGGAAAAGTAAAATTTTTAACAGAGCTGTACAAATCTAACAAAGGTTACAGAATCGCACCGTACAACTGCCGATATAAATAAGGTTCATAAAATTGACTGTTAATAGTTTTGTGGATCAGCCGTATGTGACGTACAGCAGTGTGGGCATTTATTCACCCTCTCCAATCTCTCACACACTTTTATTACTTCCATCATTTCTCACACCCTGTAACCACGCACACGAAACAATAGCGCCCTAATAGCTCTATTGTTGAATTTGCGGTAGACTGAATTCGCCCTCAGTTTTCGCTCGTTAACTTAGGTTTGGGTTTAAGGTTTAAGATGATTCGCACCTTCTCTTTCTGTTCGAACCTAAAATAGTTCAGTAATTTTATAGAAGAGTCCTTTTATTAATATACTGAACAAGTACAAAAAAAAAACGAGTGTGCTTTAGACCACACGACTGAAGTAAAACTTCTTCCTGCCATAATTTGTTTATTACCCCGAAAATTCACAAAATATGAACTTCAAAATGAATTTACAATTTTATTCACTTTAAACGTAGAATATTTGATGTATATTGAACAAAATATTTATAAAATTGTTCAAGAACGAAATGAACCGTCTAATATAAGAAGAAAAAATATAAACATAAAAATAATAAAAAACAAAAGTAATATATTGCAATTACTTAGCTCTCGTTGGATTTTAAACGTAAATCTTTATGAAATATTATTTAAAGTAGGTTTACAAAACTTTTTTCTGTCACTCGATAGCTCCACTGGCAAGTAAAGTATGTGTCATTCTATTGTTAGTACTGCTTATATTTTAGGCCACCTCATGGCGCCACTAGCCAGTAAAGTATTAGTCATCCAAATCACCGTTCGCGTCAACTTCCGTTCGCCTTGCCCGATCACACTTTTCGTAAACGCTCTCGTCACGCATTCACCAGCTTACTCCCCAAGTCAAGCGAGCCTAAAGAAGTTTTACTTTAAAAAAATCTTACATACGTTTAAAATAAAATTGTATTGTTTAAACTATTAAAAAAAGACGGACAAGTGCGAGTGGAACTTGCGCCCTGAGAGTTCCGTACAAACGATTTGTAGCAGTTTATAGCAAAAATGGAAATCAAAGTTATTTGATTAGTTAAGTATTAAATTTTAACCAGATTTGTAGGTGGTGACTGGAAAAGGAATTAATAGAACCGTTTTGTACATCGAAGTTGCAAAGAAGTTTATTATCGCAAAAAAATTATGTGATAACTACAAAACGGTTTTCGAATTTTTCCCTTTACTTGTGCTATAAGACATTGCCAAATTTCATGATTCTAGATCAACGGGAAGTACCCTATAAGTTTTGATTCCCTTGAGAGTGTCAAAATATAATTTTTATTCATTTTTTTTTAATATCCTACAGTTACAATGAGTAACCAATTAATGTTTTTTTTATGAGTAGGTACAAACAAATAAAAATATAGAAATATAAAAAATTCAAGTAGTTAATCATCAAAAAACTATGTGATCAATATTTTCAATAATTTTAGTTTTAAACTCTCAAAGTTTGCTTTCGTGAATATTCATGAGGCATAAACGGCCGTAGGTATCCTTTGATATTGCGTTGATTTAGAAGATTGATTTTTTCACAGCTACAAGGGATTGCAGACCTTATTATTTGACATTAATTTTAACTTGATACCTCCACGCGTCTTGACAGACAGACAAATAATTTGAGAAAAAATTCTTGGATAATTAGCGTACTCTAGGAAGGTAACGTCACAAGGACCCGTTGCCTTATAGATATGTATATATAATTATATTCAACATATTTTGATTGCGCGTTAGTGAGTTCCATGGACTGTAAAGTGAGAACATCTATTACTTTTTCTCTCTGTCTAATAACTTTCTGTCTACTGATGACGAACGCGTCTTTTGTGTGAACTCTAATTGAATGCGTCCATCAACGAACCCCAAAGTCTACGCTTATATGAATACACTCATTTATGACCGCTTTGTTTTACGCACTGCTAGAACAAATAATATACCTACGCGGTAACAATAAAATGGACTCGTTTCACATTTTTTTAGGGTTGGATTTTACTCTGTAATTGATAATAAAACAATTTTTTTGAGAAAATTTCGGAAGCTCTTTCTACGAGAATCCAAATTCCGAAAAGTGTTTTTCAACTGCTTGGCTGCCTCTAGTTGAATCACGCTTCCTTGATCTTTAGTTTTGGATCATGCGGTAGTAGTAAACAACCAGTATATACATCTCTTTTCATTGACAAAGTGATGTGCCGACTAGGTCCAGCTTTGAGGTCATCATATTATGACGCCTAAACTCAGCCGTTTAAAATGAATGCATTTTACAAGCTTTTTTTAGTTTTAGTTTGTGCGACTAGTGTGAGAAGAAGATTCCATGAGCGTGAAATTTGCCGCACGAGCTTAGCGAGTGCGGTAACACGCGAGTGGAATATTCTCCTTCGATCAATGGTCGCACATAATATTTTATTCAACTAGCATGAGTAATATGTAAAAGACTAAAAGAGGGAAAAATAATAAATCACTTCATTGATTGACGTACCCACCGTCCTCGATGCATACAAGATGGCCCTGCCTTTCGCTGAATTGCGATGCTGTTTTCATATATACAAATCGCTACCGCATTCCTATTGGTCCAGAAACTATGCAGTTATTATTCATTATTGTACGGCTTCCGCTCGCTACAGAGTTCCTATTGGTCCAGAAAATTCATTATCGTACAGTACGGCTCATTATTAGCACTCTACGCGTCAACATGAAGTAATTTATTATTTCTCCCGAATTTAGCAGGGTCCCGAAATTATATATTAATCACGCGTGTTGAATAAAGATTTTTATTATAATTATACATTTATACAAAGTATCCAAGATTTTTACTTCTTTTTAACCCTTTTATCAATCCTGTCCTGCATTAAAATAATAAAACGCAGTAAACTAATGATGAAATATATAATAGATATTTTTATTTTAATTTCAAAACAATTTCTCGTACTTTAAACATAAATAACGTACATTGTATATAAATTTAAATGTAACAAACAGAGTAAATAACATTTTAAGAGACAAAAGACACAGCAATTTTCAGGTTTAATTGACGTAATCTACAAGACATAAAACAGCTTTGGTGCTTTTCGTCGGACTTGTGCCTGACTGCTGTTGATGTGTATGAGTCTCCGTTTAGAACAGCGCACTGTTGCCGCTCTACTTTTTTCAAATGTCAACTGATACTACTACCATGCGTCATCTACTCAGCATTTCAGTGAACTATCCTATGCGAAGCGTCTTCTAAGTAAAACTATACATATTTTTTGTAAATATTTATTATTTACAATTATGGAAGTCAACAACTGCATTGAAAAATCGAAGAAGAACATTGGTATGTGTTGCGCAGTACCTAATTGTGTCAGTAGATGAAGTGTAAATGTTGATATCAAATTATTAAATTGAAAAATGACAGTTGTCAGCTGAAATAATTCGTGCGGTATCCCATTTAAATTTGACGTTTGTATGCAGAAAGCAACAAAGTTAACCGTATCTCTACAGCTTCTACCAATGATTCTGTCATATTTTACGCTGTGACCTGCACACGCATTTTTTTCCCTTTAATATAATTACGTTTTGAAGGAATAGTATCCACCCAACGAAAAATTTCTTCCTTAGAAATATACATTTTGAACAAAACATCGAAACCTCGTATATGGTCAATGAAAACGCCTCCAAGTAAGGTTCCAACAGTTTCATATTTTGTTTATCATTGCCTTTTCTGAAAAAAATCTATAGAGAATTTTTATAGACAATTTTGGACTTATTATTTATAAAAACCGTTTGGATTAAGAAATTAAGCGATTTTTTTAAATTTGAATTTTTATTTTTCGATGAATGCTATAGCATGATCAGAACATCGAATCAAGGAAGACTTTCTTTTAATATGATATTTCTGATGCCAAAATACAACAAGCATTAATTTTTCCAAAAGCGAAATTCTAATGTTACTGAACTTTGAGGAAACACTGACTTATCTAGCATCAACCTAAATATAGACCGCAGTAAAGTGAAGATGATTTGACCCTAAACATTTCCACGGCTAAGAAAATGTCTAAAAACACCCAACATTTAAAAATACGAAAAATTATCATTTATTTGAATTTTTCCATATTTAATTGATTTTTAAAAATCGAGCCAAAGCGGTCTCCTTATCCGCTCCGAGTTCTTCTAACTTTCGAATTAGTGGAAACTGAGTTCGTCGGTTTACTGGCCTAAATACGACTACTGCATTTGCTTCATATGTAGCTCGGTATGAATTAACAAGGCTTTGCCAGTCTCCGCTGACAGTAGTTCTGAAACAGAGCTCGTACCGCACTGTACTCACCGTACATAGGTACGGCCACACCGGCCGTAAAATGACTTTACGACCGCAAGGCTGAAGGCAAATGGCTACTGCTCTGCATGATGTAGAGGTTGGAGTGCTCACACTACATAATGCATACGAACGTACGCGTCTGTGTGTTTTGTAAGCAAAAGACAGGATCGAACTAGAACTATGTCAAGTGTTATAAAGGAACTCAAGATAAAAGACATTTTTTTTTTATTTAGAGAAAAAAAAGAAAAGACGTTATTGCTATCAAAAATCATTTAAACAGATGATCGTACGGATTTCAATAACCTCACACTATCTAAATCTAATAGTTTCTGCCTTTACTTGATGAAAATCCATTATAAAATAAAATAAATAAAACAATTAAGTTAAAAAGATTTTCACTTTATTATAAAAATATTACATATGTTTCGCTGTCACAGCTGCTGTGACAGCGAAACATATGTTATATTTTTATAATAAAGTGAAAATCTTTTTAACTTAATTGTTTTATTTATTTTATCACACTATCTAGAATATCTTGGCCTATCACTGCACCGATTTGGAAAATTAATACTTAATAGCGTGTTATAATCAGAGTGCCCGTCGGCAAAAATTTTATTGATCAATACTCTCCCCAAACTTTGTATATGACTTCATTAGGCCTAATCTGACGCTTATTTCCTCTATGACTTTTCTTGATTTTGGGGCGTTTTCCCTCTAAATTTTCCGAAAGATGTCGTTTTGACGACATGTAAAAATTTATAGATAGATACTGTTTGTTTTTTTAATTGGATAGCTTAAAAACTTCAACCAAAACGCTAAAATAATGTTCTCTGACAAATAACATGAACCAATTAAAATGTCTAACACCTCGAATATGTTCGACATATTCAAGGTGTCAGACATTTTAAATTAGAGGGAAACTTTATTATAATCAAATTCCAACATTTTTGAAGTTAGAATGGTCCTTTTGCCCAATTGGCTGGAATTTTTTTTTAGGTATAAATCGTAATCTTTCCCTCGATTACTATATAGACATAATTATAAATATTCACTTGGAAATTTAATTAAAATTTAAGATACTGGTGCAAGTGACATCTTTAAAAGAGTATAGATGTTACGGTTAATACAAGAAAGTAGTTAATTCGCGAATTAATCGGCTAATTACCCGAATTAACCAATCCTTGACGTTGGTTAATTCGGGTATTAGCCGATTAATTCGCGAATAAACTACTTTCTTGTATTAACCGTAACATAGACATTAAAGAGAAAAATAATTGATTACAGACCTTGAGTTTGTATCATATTTATAGTTGATGTGAAATACAACATCGTGGTTACCTTTCGCATTTCAAGTAGCAGTCGTAAAACGCAAGTCGCTATCTGAAGCCTACCTGGGAGCCGTGTGTCCGTCCGTCACCGAGTGAAATCGATTTTCCTTTCAGTTCAGTTTGTTGGTTCACAGGTAATTCCTGCCGTTTTACTGCATAATATCAACAACTTTCCCGCTTACTATTAACCTGTTTTTATATTAGATAATAAATTTATAATATAACTTTGTTTACTAAAACTTCAAGACGGATAATAAAGCGTTTTTGATTGTATCACAAAAATTGCACAAGTAATTGATGATGTAGAAAATGTATAATTTTTCGTTTTTATTTTCTTGAATGTGTATTTCGAACTACATTTATATAGGTATATTAATTAAAAAAACTATCAATTTAGAAATATGAATAATTTAATATAATTATTAACAATATTTCTCAATTCAAACAATTACATTTATTAATTTATGTACAATGGTCCAATCGCCCACATGTTTTAACTAAGTTCACCTTTTTACAAAAATGTCTATAAATTCGTATTGTGTTGCGTAAGCATCTAAACTGATGTCACAACAGTGTTTCAAAGATAGATAATGATACAGCGGTACGAAATGGGCGGATTTCCTACAATACCTACAAGGCAATGCACTGAATTATTATCATGAAAACTGTTTAAACAAGGTTTGTGTTCAGATTTTTCAAATATTATCTTTAATAAATAATGTAATAAAATTTCAGATTTTTATAGCAATTAATTATAAATAAATATGATTTAATTGTAAGTTCTTTAAATAAATATCTACGTTAAATGTGAGCATAACTTTTTTTAAAATTTTTTTTTTATTTTTTGTCAATATGTTGGTCTGAGAAAAATTGGTCGACAATTTTATTTATTTGAAAAGTTCTATGCAGACGTTAATCAAAGATTTGAATTTTATAATTTTTTAAAGTTAACAAAATATTTTAAAAAAAGCGGATTCTTATAATTTTTTGTAAACTTTAAAAAATATACAGTAACGTACATTAGACCAGGACCTGCAATCGGGTTCCTCTACTCATTGCAGTGGAGTGACCCAGAATCTACTTTTTTCCCGACTTCTTTCTCCTCTTCACACAACATCGTCAAAATACAATCCGTTCAGTAGTTCTGGAGGTACAAAATACAAATGAACAGACAGGCACCTACCGGAATTTCCTTTTACATAATGTATCGAAAGATAATGTGAAATCTATTCAGATTAAAATACAAAAATGACTGGATCCACCGATGAAACAAAGCTACAAAGTTTGACCTATATT
Organism: Xanthostigma xanthostigma; assembly: GCA_963575645.1. NCBI lineage: Eukaryota > Metazoa > Arthropoda > Insecta > Raphidioptera > Raphidiidae > Xanthostigma > Xanthostigma xanthostigma. The sequence goes on from OY754467.1 coordinate 13,811,132, forward strand.
TCGCATTTATTCAAATACTTCAACGTCACAGTCTTCTACACAGTATAGAGTTTAGTTCACGATTGATAGTGCAGGAAACTTTTATTGTAATTGTAGTAAACACAAATGTTTTATTGACAGAATATTATTATGTTTATTTACATCGCTCATGAATTTGCTGGTTTTATGGGTTTCAATTTCTTGATTCAATAACTCCGAATTTATTTTCGAACTGAAGGAATAAAAACGGAAATGACGTTGTCGGTTAGAGTACGATAACTTGATGTGCAAAATATTCATTGGAAATACACAATTATTATTTCAAATAACATATAACAGTGTTATTATCCGTTTTAAGTGCGGAAAATTGATTTTTATAAACTATTTTTTTGCGCAGTGAAAAGGGTCAGGCGTTTGGGGGAGTTCTTTAAAAAACCATTTGTGAATAATCCACAATGTTTTTTTGGAACTTTAAAATTTAGCGTTTTCTAAGACAGAAAAGTCAAAATTTGGGCACATCCTGTTATCGTACTGGAACCTAGTATATTTTCTACACTTAATTTTTGGTTTACATTATCGAAGAAAAGTGCTACACTGCTTCTGTGAATGGCAATTATTCCTTCAATAACACAATATCGTTTTATTATTGCTTAAGCAATTAGGTTAGACTGAATGTTAAAAAGTTCTATGTAAAGCCTTTAAATATTTTGATATAACTTTTTCTACAACCTGTATACAATTCTGGGAGCATTATTAATAGAGTCAGTGTCGGCACTATATATCACGACTGATATTATTACATAATACAACTTCCCCGGCCGTGGTGATCCCTTCACGTGTCACCACGCATGGCTAGCCTTGGTGATACAACTCTATATTATATAATATGTATAATATAGTGAATGCCCTGCACTTGCTGCTACGACACATCGACACACTCTGGAATCAAACTACTTTATTCATTGCTAGATAACCTGACGGGAACCGCACGGACAGACTCGCATCGCTTGTTTGCTCGAATTTATAATTAGCTAATATGTCACTGACTTGCTTTGCTAGCTCGCTCGTTCAAAGTTATAATTTACGTTACTTTTAATTAAAACTTTGTTTTAAGTAGTGGTGCAAGATTTTTTGTCTTGCAGCAGAATAATGTATGTCAGCTACAAATATGTACTAATATTATAAAGAGAGAGAGCAAATTTTGTGAGTTTGTGTGTATGTGGAGGGTAATCTCAGGAACCACTGCACCTATTTGAAAAATTCGTTCATCGTTTGCAAGGTACATTTCTCCTGACCAACATAGGCTATATACTATTATGTATATTATGTGCAAATTAGCTAACGTTATGATGATATTCGTCAACTAAGTCGGAAAAAGTCGTGCCTCTTGAGAGCTTCCACGGCGTCCGCTGCGGGAATATTTAAAGTTACACGAAAATAATGTATGACTGAATTGTTCCTCCTGAAAAGTTCTAAAAAAAAGTTCGCGACAGCATATATTTATCTTTTAAGGATAACTCACGAAAACCAACAAAGTTGATAATAAATAATGAACTATTTACGGAGCTGTTTTAACCGATATAGTGTTAATATATATTTAAATAAATTTGTTTATTATTTTAAGTATTTAATTTAGAACATTTGACAAAATAATTTTGGTAGCAGTCGGCGGTGCCGGGGATGTCAGCGTGGGAGAGGCTCACGTTTGCGAAGGGGGAACCTAACAAAATAAATGATATATTACGAGCAGACCCTGGAAAAACAATGTATAGGTATATATTTTAAAGCAATATTTTAATAACAAACACAAATAGTAATGCTTTATTTAAATGGAAGATGAAAAGTATAAGTACTAGACAAGATAGTAAACGTTGTTGTTACACAAACTTTAACTTTATGGTGGTGTTTTGTGAACATGCGGCAATGTCAGATGCGGCCATCGACTACAACGTGGTCAGAGGCCAGTGATCCGGCAGCATTTAACATTGTCATTGTCAGACAAGACACTGAACTAATTTAATAAGAAACAGGGTTGCTCTGCAACTTTAGTTGCTGCTGGAAAACTATAGAAACTTTTTTTGTTCCAATCTTCGATACTGTCATCTCCATTATATAATCGGTTAAACGAGCGGTGTAGCGTAGTGGCGAGAGCACTAGACTCGCATTCGGGAGGTCCCGGGTTCGAATCCCGGTGGAGGCAGATGTGGCTGGGAGTTTTTTCTATTGCTTCTCGCCGAGAAACGGTAATTCCTGTACCGGGCATCTTGTTGGGGTTTTCCATGGTTTCCCTCAAACATTCCAGATAAATATCGAGAAGATTCCTTTTTCAGGGCTATGGCCGATTATCTGTCAAACTCCTATGCTCAAAATCTGCCGACCGTATCGCAATTTTCTAATAATTCCTTCATTCGCTCATTGCTATTAATTAAGTTGAAGTTTAAAAATTGTAGAAAATAACGGAAAGTGTGATAGACGGAAAATAGTAATGCTGCGAATGGCGTCTGTTATCCATGTCATAAAGTCGAGAAACGGACGTTAAACGCATTATTATTATTATTATTATTATTGTTGTTGTTGTTGTTTTTGTTGTTGTTGTTGTTGTTGTTGTTGTTGTTGTTATTATTATTATTATTATATAATTTTATATTTATACATATTTAACATAATCTGTGATTTCTTCATTACATAGGTACCTATATAAGTATAATCACCAAGCGAAGGTGAAAATTTACCTACTTTGTATAATCGGAGTTAAGGATCCTGACATTTTGAAGATACTTTACCTTTAAATAAAAGCGACTTTTTGGAAATTTAACCACTAAAGGATTAAAAAAGGAGGTTGAAAAAAGGCTTTTTTCGAAAACAATTACGGGGTCGTGTATACAAAGTGAGATAATAATACACCCGTTGTTATGACGTGTATATGTGATTTCTGATTGGTTAGATTAAAAAAATGACAGCGAAAGCCGAAAAGTTTTTACGTATTTTTGAAGAAATTTGTGAATAATCCACAAAGTTTCTTTTTGGAACGTCAAAATTTAACGTTCTCTATAACCTAATAAAAATTCCAGCCAAATGGGCGACAAGACCATTCCAACTTCAAAAATTTTGACATTTGATTATAATAAAGAAAATAAAATTTCTGGTATCGCGTGAGGTGACGCGGGTAATGGCTAGTATTCAATATGATATTTGCTATTCGTTGCAGAATATGTTCCACGTCAGGTAATAATTGATCAAAGCATGCCTAACTAGTTTATTTCTGACAGATTCATAAAACAAAAGAGCGGATGATTTTTTTTATTTTCAAAATATAGAAAAAAAATGTTTTTACAAAACTTTCTTGAAAAAATAAATATTATAATAAGCCGTTATGAAAAGTATATCATTATTATATAAAAAAAACACCGTTTTAGCATATATCTCTTCTGCGCATGCGCCGATTTTCCTCAAAACAATAGAACTCTTCATATTTGCATACCAAACATCCTCCCAAAATTTAGTTTCAATCCGCTCATCCGTTTGACCTGTATCGTGTTCACAGACTAACAGACGCACAGAGTTATTCCAAAAATATGTTTTTTGGATTCAGGGGACCTCAAAACGGAAAGATATTGTAAAATTTTTGAAAAGTGATTTTTGACCTAAACTAGTACCATTCCCCACTTGTGGGTTGGAATGGTAAAAGTCAAAATTTGGGCACATCGAGCTATCGTACTGGACCCTTTATAATGTGCTCCTTTTTTGGTTTAGAAGAAATTATCTACTTTTAGGAAAGAAAATCTGTGTTCAATCTGTGGTGTAGATTCGGTCGATATTGATTTATCGGCTATAAAATCAAATTCAGTTTTACAGTGTCGTGTATTTGAGATTCAAAAAGCTATGATACAATCAGCAGTCAGTAACACTTTGATGTAGTTAACACTATCCCTGTATAACCAGTTGTATTATAGCTGTACCTATATTGCGTTGGTGGCGTCCGCCGAGACCCGGGTTTGATTAGATTTCAGAGACGGCCGGCGTCGGTCGGCTGGTTGTGACGCCGACACTCCTCCGTCCTGCTCGCTCATAGGGCCAACCCCGACAGTGTCACCGCATAGCACTGCACTACGCCGCGGTACCTCCAGCACCAGTAGTTGACGGTACCCTTCATTAACAAGTGACGCGTTAGCCCGATTCTACTCTACTCTATGCCGTATGCTTGTATGCACAACACAAGCCTGGTTTCAAAATTATAGCTGTTCCAAATCTCGCTGAAAAGAATACTAATGAAATCTTTTATAGGTATAAAGATTGGAACTTATATAATAGTATATTACATCACAAGAACTGAAATTTGAATTTTCGGCCCTGCGCGTCATGAGTCCGAGGCGAAGCCGAGGGCATCATTGGCCGAGATTTCAACTTTTAAGGCCCGTGTGATGTATACGATTTTTCTTCATATCCGCTCGAAAGTACGTACTTTCGTCAGCAGAGACGAAAGATTGACATTTACTCCTAGTGAGAACGGCGGGAGGAAAAAATGTCTGATGCGTATTTATACTCGTAACTAGGGTTATCGCTGTCATTTAATATAATAAATAACAAGAAGTAAATGTCAAACTTTCGTCCCTGCTATAAGGGACGAAAGTACGTACTTTCGATCGAGGTATGAAGAAAAGAGTTTTTTTTTTCTTTCATTTATTTATTTACTTATGTTTATATTAATACTAGTGGTCCTGCCCGGTTTCACCCGGGTGCAAAAGAACGAATAGGGGGAGGGACATGAGTACGTACGTTCATCTTCGTTTACCGAGATAAATGTCCAAATTTCATGATGATCGGAGTTACCGTTCAAAAGTTTTTGTCGGACGGACAAATTTTGAGTTATATTTTGAAACATTTTTCATTGATGCTCCGCTCCTATTCGTCGTAGCGTGATATTACCTATTCCACGATAAATGCGCTATCCAACAAAAAAAAATGTTTTCAATTCGAACCAGTAGTTCCTAAGATTAGTGCGTTCTACCAAACAAACAAAAAACTCTTCAACTTTATATATTGGTATAGATTATCATCCATACTAATATTATAAATGCGAAAGTAATTCTGTCTGTTACCTTTTCACGCCTAAACCGCTGAACTGATTTCGATAGACTGCATCTTGAGGACGGACAAAGGCTACCTTTTGTCTAAAAAAGTCTGAAGGGGCTAAAATAGGAAATAAAAGTTTGTATGGGTATGGGCATCATTTCTCAAGTTAGGGATATGAAGATTCATATTTGGGTTTTTGATAAGAAACAAAGAATTACGTGTTTCATCGTTTTTGCAAAATCATATTTCTCAAGGAGGCAAAATAGAGGGATGATTTCAAAATTCACATGTACAGTGCCTAATTTGACAATGTCGCCAACTTGACCCCGACTTGTTTTTTTTAAATTTCTTTTAGATTGATTTTTTTATGCTAGCCCAGTTTTGGATTAAGAGCGTTAGGAGAAAAATCCAGCCAATTTGGAGATGGGACCATTCCAAAATAAAAAATATTGACATTTAAAATACCTAGTAAAATAAGAAAATAGAATTTCTGATATCGCTTGAGGTGACGCGGGTAATGGCTAGTATTCAATATGACATAATTTGCTATTCGTTGGCATGGTTACCTATATAATATGTTCCACGTCATGTAAACATTAATCAAAGCATGCTTAACTAGTTTATTTCTGACAGATCTACAAAACAAAAGAACAGCTGGTTTCCGAAAAGTTTAGAAAAACATTTTTTTAACGAAACTTTCTTGAAAAAATAAATAGAATAATAAACCGTTAAGAAAAGTATACTTACCATTATTATCTAAAAAACACCGTTATAATCTTTTCTGCGCATACGCTGATTTTCCCCAAAAGCAATATTTGCATACCAAAACAACATTCCAAAAATTAGTTTCAATCCGGTCATCTCTTTGATCTGTATTGTGCTCACAGATAAACAGACTAACAGACGCACAGAGTTTTTCCAAAAATGTGTTTTTTGGATTCGGGAGATTCCAAAACGAAAAGATATTGTAAAATTTTGAAAAGTTATTTTTAACCTAAATTAGTACCATTCCCCACTTGTGGGTTGGAATGGTAAAAAACAACCTACGGTTGAGTGATATTCAAGACATGTGATGTGCTAATCCGGAATAAATGAAATGCACGCTGTTGTTTAAAAACCAGAATTAGAGATGTTTTAGTCACATTGTATGCCCCTCATTAGGTTCTGAATACCGCTGTGGTGTGAGAAAGACCACAAGCCTGACTCAACCGCACGACCCTGACGTGTGGTTTGCAGCAATAATAGCCTTTGAACCTTTATTAGATGCAATATACATTATAGTACACTATTGTATGTGCGAGTTGGGATTTTAATTTTTATTATTTTCACATTTTCCGCTTCATTCTTGCGTTTCGAAACTTCTTCAAGGAAAGTATTCCCTAATTTTAAATTTATTTTAACCGTTCAATGATAATAATATCTAATTACGTACAAAATTTGAACGTATCATCTGAGATTTTATAAACAGGATCGATTCACTTACCAAAATTTGATAAATTTGAACAATGCATATTATTATTATTGGTGTTAAGTTGTAAGTTAAGTTTTGGTTAAGTGGACGGTGCCCTAGTTTTTCTCTTTTTGTTGTTTTGGTCCATAGCGCAGGAACTTGGTTTTTATTAACATCGTCTTCTTTTAATATTTAATGTTCATTTCACCTTTTAAAGTTCCACTATTTTTCAGAATATTTGATTAAAAAGAAACGTCATCTACATTTTCTTGAAGTGATCATAAATTCTATAAGTCCTGTGCAAACTTATAATTTTAATATAAGGAATCTATTAACCGAAATAGTTTTAACTAGGAAAAAATTAATCTCGTTTTGTGGTGCCCCCCTTCTGTGGTGATGCTCTAGACCGATGTCTAGTGTGCCTCGTTATAAATCCATCACTTCTCATAACAACTAATATAAACCAATTATTTCGTTCTCATATCTTCCTCATAAGCACCCTCAAAACCTAACGGTTTGGAATTTTTTAATATCATAAACTAACCCACCGAAAATATGGGATTTATCACAAGTAATAGTGATTAAAAAGTTTCTTGTTAAAAGTGCACCGACTCTCTTTAGCCACTTATTCGGTATTGAATAAATAATATAGATTCCATTTTTCCGTTAAAAATCCGGACATTTTGATATCCGTGTATGTACCAGTTGGTATTCGTTTCTGGCATAAAGTTTTCTGTTGATATGCCGGCGACATCATTGTGGATTGTGAAATATTCGTTCATATTTCCACGAGCAAGAGAGATGGAGTATATCTAGACACCGATACGTGTCAAATAAGCTCCATCTATTCCGCCAGCTTCTGGATATTTTTTGCACACATATGAACGATATGGTAAAATACACTCAGAGTTTTGTATGACACCTTTAGAATTCATATTTTGTGCAAGCGTTCAGGTGAACTATTTTAAATTTAATGTACCTACAGAAGTCAAAGTAGACTACTGTTATTGTATACTTTTCTATATTTATTTATTTATTTAAAAACAATAGACACAACGGAACAAAGTTACAAATAGTGTACAAAATAAACATAATCAAAATAATAATACAAATTGAGAGACGACAATCACAGTAAATGATTCATTAATTGTTTTAATGTAGCACAAAAAATGTGAATATCTAATTCATTGGCAGAACTGCACATATTAAACAGAGGTTAGCCATTTGGGATGTTTTTGGGAAAGGAAGATAAAACGTGGGAGTTTTACGGGTTCTTAACGATGTTGCATTGAAAGGGATAAGGCTAAGGAGATGCGGATCATCGACGTAGTTATGAATAATTTTAAATAGGAATGTAACTGCAACATTTTTACGACGGACAGACAGTAGCTTGGAATTAAATTCAGATAGAAGGATAGTATGGGGGAAGCCTTGCTCAGGGTAATTATCAAATTTTTTTTTAAGTGTAGAAATTTTAAAAACTTTCTCTGAACATTTTCGATCATTTCAATATACACCGCATAGTGCGGGGACCATACAACAGAGCAGTATTCCAATATTGACAAAACTAATGACCTAAACAATAATATCATGGCATTAATATTTTTGAAGTCTTTTACATTACGAATCAAATATAGGTGACCAATAACTGCTAGAGCTGTAAAAGTAACGAGAAATTGTGTACACCCGTATTCGTTACTTAAAGAACCAGTACCCGTTACTTTCGTATCGTTACGTAACTTGTTACTTTTCATACGACATACAATCGTGTACTAACAGCATCAAGCATGTATAAGCATCGCATCGAGGCGCGTCACATACGTGATACGATAGGACTTCCGCATGTTATAATATGATACATATTGTATTCGTTCGTATAATCGCATCAAGCGAGTCGAACTGACATGGATACGAGAAATGCGAGTAACGAAATGAATTTGTAAGTAACGATTCGTTACTTCGAGTCAGACGATGTACTCGGTAACGAATACATACGGTTTGTTACAGCTCTAATAATTGCTCATATCCCTCTCTGGAGAAGAAACTAAGACTAATTTGGAATGATTTAACCTTATCACTTGGGGGTCGGAAATGCGTCAATTTTTTTATGATGACACTTCTCTGTGAATTTTTATATTACTTTTTTTAAATTCATGACAAGTTCTAACACGGAACATAAAATATAACAGTAAATTTTGTTTAGCTTTAGGAAGGTTGACCAATTAGTAAGCTATCAGATCATGGAAAAATTCAGGCGAAAAAGTGAGAATATATTTTTTTTTTATTTTTATCTTCCTAAATTCGGATGTTTGTAAAAATAAAACCGAAGTATATTTTCCCCAAGTAACAGAGGTTAATTCATTCCAAATTAGTCATAGTTTCTCCTCCCGAGAGGAATACGAGCAATTACCGGTCAGCCTGTATATTGCATAATATAGAAATAGACCATGGTGGTGATTGAGTATCAAATTTAATTGAAAACAAATCGATATGGCAATATTTTTTACCAAAATTTCAACCTTTAGAATCGTCAAAACATTCATACTGTTTAATTTTAGTATAAAATAACCTTGGAGTGCTCCCGCATATCTAAATGACAGCGCAGGATTTGTTTTATCATTGGAACTTAATCTAAGCGGGGAACCCTTTCACTAACTGTACAACATCAAAGACAAGTGTAAACCCTACAACGTATAATGTATTTTGTTATAATTTTATAATTATTGTATTATCACAAATTATAATTCTTGAAGAAAGATGAAACCTTTGTGCTTTGGCGTGAAATATTAAAAATTACCACAAAATTTGGTGATTTGATAATAATTTGTGTTTATTGAAGTGAAACTTTTTTTAGCGCGCTAGGGGGGTAAATTTGCCTGGAACAAACGAAGAGTGAAACGCTTTTTTCTCGAAACCGTCGCTAACGATTTGGATAAAATTTACTGGAAATGTGTTTCGGGGAACAAAAATCTATCCGTAAGAAAATTCGTTTTATTTTTCAAACACTGTCACCGTCAAAAATATTTTTTTTTCAAATATAGCGCCTTGCATTTCCGGAATAGTCTACGCACATCTACTAGTAAAAATTGTTAATCTTTACTCTATATTATGCAATATATACATTTATTCAACACGCTTGAGTGATATATAATTTAGGGACCCAGCTAAATTTGGGAGAAATAATACATAAATTACTTCCTGTTGACGCGTAAAGTGCTAATAATGAGCCGAAACTGTACGATAATGTATTTCTGGACCAATAGGAACGCGGTAGCAAGCCGAAACTGTACGGTAATGAATTAATACTGCATAGTTTCGGGACCAATAGGAACGCGGTAGCGATTTGTATATATGAAAACAGCATCGCAATTCAGCTGTGTGTTCACTCGCGTGTTACCGCACTCGCTATGCTCGTGCGGCAAATTTCACGCTCATGGAATCTTCTCCTTCTCTCACTAGTCGCACAATATACTATTATTCTCCGCCTGATTTTTGTTTTAACTCTCATAATTTAAAGAACTGAATAAAAATAATTTTGTAGATTTATGACGATAAATGTCTACTTGTTAAATGAGCCACCCACGAGACAGAGATTCGAGACGTACCTTCCCAAACGTGTGGAAACTCAGACATTTGAAATATTCATTTAATAAACCTATTTTTCCATATTTTTATATAAATTCCTTCCATATTATCAGGTGTAACTAAAAATGCAATATTTTAGACTTGCGCACGTAATATGAATACTTATGTTTTGTAACGCTTTCAATCGACAAAATAATTTTTTTATTCATCTGATTTTCTTTTTATTATCAATATAAGTATATAAAATTCTCGTGGTCCAGTACGATAACTCGATGTGCCCAAATTTTAACTTTTTTTAGTCATAGAAAATGCTTGCCTATAAAAAAATGCACGCTTGGCCGTTCTTTTAGGCCATCTTAATGTATTTTTACCATTCCAACCCACAAGTGGGGAATGGTACTAGTTTAGGTCAAAAATCACTTTTAAAAAAAATTTACAATATCTTTCCGAATCCAAAAAACATATTTTTGGAAAAACTCTGTGCGTCTGTAAGTCTGTGAACACGATACAGGTCAAACGGATGAGCGGATTGAAACCAAATTTTGGGAGGTTGTTTGTTATGCAAATATGAAGAGCCCTATTGTTTTTGGGGAAAATCGATGCATGGGCAGAAGAGATATATGCTGTTTTTTATATAATAATGGTATACTTTTTATAGCGGCTTATTATCCTATTTATGTTTTCATGAAAGTTTCGTTAAAATATTTTTTTCTAAACTTTATAGTTTCGAAAATATTTTGAAAATAAAAAAAACCAGCCGCTCTTTTGTTTTATGGATCTGTCAGAAATAAACTAGTTCGGCATGCTTTGATTAATTTTTACATCACGTGGAACATAATATTATGTAGGTAACCATGGCAACGAATAGCAAATATCATATTGAATACTAGCCATTACCCGCGTCACCTCACACGATATCAGAAATTTTATTTTCTTTATTATAATCAAATGTCAACATTTTTGAAGTTGGAATGGTCACGTCGCCCAATTGGCTGGAATTTTTAGTTGAAAATTAATTTTTTAATGAGTCTTTTATGTAAACCTTAAGATAAATTGTAAGACAACGTAATTATAATACATTTTACTTCGACATGTTAATCTGTTTATTTTTCACAATTTAATGGAATATGTATTCGTTAATAATTCGATCTAATTAATTAGTAAACTAAACAGTCTTATCAAAGTTACGACAGTAACAATTTACTTTTGAGATGTAAAGAAGCGGAAGCTTGTTTGAATTCATTAAAACCTCCATCAGACAGTCACGGTGTAAAGGAAATCTGATAGATAAGATTAAATTGAAAAATCTCTTGTGTTATGTCCTGTCCAGAAAATAAAATATGTATAAAACGATTTCTCTGCGGTGGGCTTATATTTCGACTTTATCCTTCTTACACTTACTGAATAAGTAATTTTAGTTGTTAGATTAAGATTAGATGTTTCTTTGATCAGTAGACTTTTTATGTTATGATTCTTTGACGCTATGATGAATAAACCATCTATCTATCTATTTATCTTCCTATGTTTTAAATAATAGTGAAAACATACTAAACAGAGACGAAATTTCTGTCTTTTATGAGATTTAATAAATGACAATGTTGTAAATTGATCGTTTATATAAAACAATTTATCTGATATTTGATGTATTATACTAATATATGAATTGTATTTCGTTGCCATGGTTGTAATGTCCTTGGCGTTAAATATTTAACATAAACATTAAACAGCCCGATTTTTGCGTTAGAAGTTACACTTAAAAAAGAAACGCAATTAATTATCGGCCGTGTTGTGATAAAATAAAATAATAATAATAATGCGTTTAATGTCCGTTTCTCGACTATATGTCATAACAGACGCCATTCGCACTATTCCTATTTTCCACACTTCCCGTTATTTTTTACATTTTTTCAACTTCAACTAATTAAGCAATGAGCGAATGAAGGAATTTTTAGGAAATTAGGATAAGGTAGGCTAATTTTGAGCATATGAATTTAACAGGTAATCGGCCATGGTCTTGAATAAGGAACTATCTCAATATTTATCCGGAATTATTGAGGGAAACTACGGAAAACCTCAACAAGATGGCCGGTACAGGAATTACCGTTTCTCGGCGAGAGGCTTCAAAGAAAAGTCCCAGCCACTTCTGTTTTCACCGGTATCCGAATCCAGTACCTCCTGAATGCGAGTCTAGTGGTCTCACCACTACGCTACATCGCTCGATGATAAAAATAAATATGTAGGTGAAGTTGTATTTAGACAAGGAATAATATTTTATTTTTAGCTAAAAAAGTTTGATATTACAAAAATAGACACCAAACCATATAACAATAACAACAATAAAATAGAATTATTTCAAAATACATTTTAGACAAACTATAAGTTTGATTATGATTCTACCTTAAAAAGGCGTACACTGTAACATTTTTTTATTTTTCAATGAAACTCATTATTCTTAATTTATGAACAAAGTTTTGAAATTGCTTTACTCATTATAAATCACCACAGGTTTAATTTAGTGGGATAATGGAAATCAATGATCTCAACGGACCGCACCTGCCACCTGGCATATTGTGTGTTATATAAGCGATGGAGGGTAAACTGGAGGCTGAGGTGGTGGTGCTGGAGGAAGTAGAGGGGCTCCGTAGGCAGAGATCTGCCCGCGCATTACGTGTAGATGCATTATAGCCTTGTGTTATATAATATGTGCCTATATCTATGGCTACAGGGCTACAGGCACCACCACCCTGTAACTGAACGTTCGTCTATATAATATTGTTGTAAAGACTGGGACAGAATTATCTTACGAATCATAATTAAATGAAATTAATCAGTATCTTAGTTTATTTATTTATTGATATATGTCTACAATAAGGCGTGACTCAACTGTTTCTCAAATTATTATCATCGATTTAAAAATGTGATTTATAGCTAATCGTCAACTGTAATAGCCAATTGAATTAAAAAAATCATCAACAAAAGTTTTGAAAATCAGTCATTGCTTTCTTACAATTTATCGATTGTGTGTTGTTTTATGATTTTATTTTAAAAATTACCAATACCAATGGTTAATCTCATTGTATAACCTTCTGATGAAGCGAGTGACAACGCCGTAATATTATTTAAAATTATACCTAAATGATGTCATCAAAGGAGACATGGTCAAATGAAAATGTATTACTGTTTTTGGAGCTTTATCAAGCAGAACCAGTTTTATGGAATCCAATAATTAAAGACCACAAAAATAGAAACGGACGTTTTTTTTTTGGTTTTGTAGAAAAATAATATTATGATAAGCAGCGCTTAGCACAGCAACCGCACCCACAGCCACTTCTAGCTCCGACATGTTGATGTTGGCTTTGCTTGAAATTAACTGAGGTTGGCTCCAATAAATCCCAATGTGTGGACGCTTTTCAAAAATAATACTGCCAACATGCGCCAACGTTGGTGCCAACACTGGCCCAAATGTGCGGTCCCGGGGTGAGTATCTATGTAGCCCAGTCGACAGACTGAAAAAAACCGGCCAAATGCGAGTCTGTACAAACTTTTAGGTGTGCAAATAGTAGAATTATCGTATAATCATTACTACTTAATTGTGTAATACTTCATTTACAAGGATTCTACAATCATGAATTGTTTTGAACCACTCTTTATCTGTATCAAGGTTTTTTTTATCCGTTGTTCTATGAGAAGCATATTTCGTTTGGAAGTTCCTATTAGGCCTCATCCCTGTCCAATCCCCGGTTATAGATTATTAACGATGCTCGCAACTTTTTAATATTAACGTTAAAATGAACTCAGCTCCAAGGAAGTTCGCTGTAAAACATTTTTATATATTAAGCAGATAACTCTTGTGTCTTTATGAAATATGCTATCATAGATGAAAGAGCTTCACATGGGTTCGGGCTAATAATAAGTTTGAAATCGCGAATTTTATCAATAACTAGCGGTCCGTTTTTTCGTCGACTTACGTTGCTAAAGTGGTCTCCACGAAAATCGATTTTATTTTAACGCGATATGTTCATCCTGAAGGTCCATTCTAATTACTGGTGAAAAAAATTTTGAAATTGGATGAGTCGTTTCGGAGATCACCTTACCTCCTACATCCAAACTTTACTTCTTTATAATATTAGTATAGATATCTTCAATAAATAAAATTATCAACCAATTTTTCAGACAATATATTAACAAAATATAATTAATACATTAACGTTTCGATCCCGATTTGGATCTTCTTCAGAACGTTAATGTATTAATTATATTTTGTTAATATATTGTCTGAAAAATTGGTCGATAATTTTATTTATTGAAGAGTTCTAATCAGACGTTAATCAAAGATTAGTATAGATATCTATTCAGAATTTCGTGTACTGAGCCACAAACAAACTTTTTTGATGAAAAATTAATTGTCCTCTCGAAAGAAAAAAAGATTTTTAGTATTCCAATGTTTTATGGGAATTAACACTCGTACCAATTGGTTTTTGTAGGTTGACTGACAGATTATCTAATGTACACTGTAACGATTCACAATAGGGTATACCTATGTACAATTTTTGAAAATATTTAAAAACAGTTATTTTCATATTAAAAGCTATCAAACACACGAAATCATTCATTAAAACATTCTTATTGAATTAAAAAATAAATTATCTTTTTGGGCAAGCTATTTATTTTTGCGCGGGAGATCTGTGACTTCATATAACATGTTTAAAAGAGGAAATAATTCTATGGCAACCATATGTTTAGGTGTTTTTTGACGTCACACTATAGTCAAATCAATAGCATTGCGTTTCGATATTTTATATTTTGCGCGTATTTGTTGCATTTTTGTTTAATAAATATTTATTATTTAGCAACAATTTAAAAAGAAAAAACTATTTAGAGTTTAATCAATTTCAATAAAGATAACAAAAAATTAATAAGAAAAAATTCGCAGGTTTGTGGACAAAAGTTATATTTATAATTGTACGACGTTTCGTCTATAAATTTAGACTTTTTCATAATTATTGTTTTAAATAATTTTCAATTTTGTACTTGAAAAAGTCTAAATTTATAGACGAAACGTCGTACAATTATAAATATAACTTTTGTCCACAAACCTGCGAATTTTTTCTTATTAACTATTATCGATGGACACGATATCTAATATATAACAAAAAATACCATTTAAACTAAATATAAGTTACATGCATATACCCTATTGGTGGCCCTCGAGAAAAATCTATATTACCAAGCCTATGTTATAAAAAATCAAACTCTGGCTGTGAATACAGTAACAGTGTATCATTGACGAGCGCCATACGACATAACTAATCAAGTTTGAAAAGGAATGAATGAGTGAGAGGTCCGGTCGACTGTGATGCGCACAAGAGAGTACGTTGCTGTCAGAAACTGTCGCGTTCTTGTCTGCAGGGCAGACAGCAATCGGCTTGCGAGACAACAGAGAGAGGCCGCCGAGCGATTTTATTTGTTTTGATATTGGAAAAAGTTTTTTGGTTGGCGATTTTATATTTTTGCGTTTTGTTTTGGAGTATTGGATTTTTGTCTATTGTGAATTTGATATTTGATTTTTTGGTTCTCAGATTTCGTTGGAGTTTGAATTGGCTGATGATTGTTAGTTTTGATTTCATAGTCAAAATTTAAGATAAGAATAATTATTCCACGGATCTTTTTTTAATAATAATTTAAAGATCCGTGGAATAATTATTCTTATCTTATCACGGTGCAGTTGCAGGCGGGCCTGTTTTTGGCGTGGATGACACCGCTGATTTTAATGTGTTACCACTTACCTGTGAGTGTTGTAGGAATTAAATTGTCAGCCGTGTAGTTGGATTAGATTTATGGGGTATTTTCTTGGATGATTCAATTTTCTGTTTTGTGTGAAATTTGGTTTTAGAGTTAATTTGTTGGAAAAGATTTCTAGAATCTTTCTCGTACACAATCTTGGACCGGTTGTGTTGTCTCGTATGGTCTTTTTGTCCTGCGCCCTTTTCTTATATCAGTCGGTATACACATGATATTTAACATTCTTGTTTTTTTAAATAATTTTTTTTTTATAATACAGAAATGTTTTGGTTGTGATTGTTCTTATTTGTCGAGTGGTATAGGATTTTTATTCAAGCATTATCCTGTGTGAATTTTTGAGTGTTTTTTATTTGAGCTAAATATTTTTTTAGCCTTTTTTAAGCACGTTGGCCCAAATTTAAACTAACGGAACCCACGACCTTTGCACCGCTGAGCTTTCTAGCCGGAAGTTTCGTTATAACACAGAGACGCTGATGACCTTAGTTGTTAAGCGTCTATAATCTGCAATCTATCTATTTATGTTCTAAATACATAAACTACTATTATAATAGTGGTATGCCGTCGGCAGTAAGTCCAGGTCACGGCGTTAGAGCGCGGATGACACGAGACATGTTGAATGACAGATTTTTTGCGCTGTAGATGTTCTCAAGTTGACACTCCGGCGATGGTACACATGTATCCGGTTGAACAAGACATTGTGATTGTTTATAAAGTTGATAGGAGGGTTTCTACTTGTTGTGTTTATTCAAGCCGCTACAAAAAATCTAAAACACTCAGTTTGGTTCATTAAAAAGTCATCAAGAAGGGTCTGTTCGGTTCTTAAGGACGTAGTCCTATGTTCTGGCTCGTTCGCAATCCTTATTTCAGAATATTTTTTTAATAACAAAATAATGTACAATCATTTCAAATTTGTTACATGTTTTTACTGACATTGTAAACTAAGAAAAAAAAATTTTTTTTTGCTTAATTTTACGCCATTTTATAATTGTTTGTAGACAACTTTAAATGGAGTTAGGTGAGTAGCGCGCGGTTGATAACGTCACTTGGAGTCATTTGAATTATAAAAATTAAATTGGTTATTGTTTCGTAGGCTTGCGGCTCTATCTCGTACTAGAAATAAACATTTTTATTGATAAATAACAAAATGGCGGGTTTAAAAAAAAACAACGACAAAATCGTGATTTTGTCGTTTAAAATCGATTAAAAAAATAGAAATAATTTTTGTAATTAAATAATTCTAGTACCGGACGGAGTTATTGTTGTGTAGAATACTCTGTGCAAAATTGAAAGCAATCGGTTGTATACAATTGTTTTAATCACCAGCGCCGCTTACAAAAACGTAGTTTTGAGAAAAACGCGTTTTGATTTCAGATTTCTTACAAAAAAATAAAAATGAATATTTACACTAATCAGCTATGCCTGGTGTAGGTATAGTAAACCTTCCGTTTCTTCAAAGCCATCGTTTTCTGGTAATTTTTTTGCTCTACTCTGCGAGAATGTAACAATTGAGAGGTAAGAGCAGTTAAGATCTTACCGTAAGACCGTTGTTGCTCACGACTATATGCTATAGCTTTGTAAATATTTAATATTTCGGTCTAAAATTTTTACAGTAAAAAAAATAAAAAAAAATAAATTCGATTTTCCGAATTCCGAACACCAGACTACGTCCTTAAACAAAAATCTTGATCATTTTTTTTTAGGTAAAAGTTTATAAGTACCTATTTATTTATTAATAGTACCTACATACAATTTTAATTTACAAAGTTTGTAAAAGTTGAATTATTTATTCAATATATGTTTTTGATACTAAAAAAATACAAACGAATAATGTAAGTTTTAATTATTATTATTTCTACGAATTTTGTCGAGTAGCGATCTGGAGATCTTGCCCGTAGCATATATAAAGAAAGTTCGATATGTGAATTTTCGAGGTTAAAACAATTTCCCCCGTATAACACAACGTAGGTATCTACGTTTACATTTTAATACGTAATCCAACTCAATTAAATTAGCTCTATAACAAAGCTCTTATCCATGTTGTGGAATTATTTAATGATATGTCGAATAATTAGATATAGGATGTACGTACGTACGTACCATACATATATAAAGCAATGTACACACTAAGTTCTTGTGTCACTTTGAATGTATTAACATCGTCTACCGAGTGCGCCAATTATATTTTATTGATCACGTTTACTCTATACTGGCACAGAATTTCTACCATAAAATACCTAGTCACAGAAAATAATTCGTTTAGTTTTTTTGTACATCAGAATTCAGCAAACAGTTCTTTTGCGCTAAATAAAGACATTTGTTACCAATCAGTTTTTTTAATAGTCCCTACAAAAATATGGAAACGATTAAGGTTAACAAAAATTTTACCCGCGGTAACCAGGTTAGGAAAGCTGTTTTTCTTTAATCACATCGTTTGACATGAATAAATCAAGTTTAAAACTTCTAATTTGAAAAACTGAAGTTGAAAATTTGCAATGCTGGTGCTTGATAGTTCAAAGAGCTTAATCTTTAATCCGTTCTAGGAAAAAAAATGATAAATTGAAATGGTCTCACATAGAAGGCTTAAGTTTCAGTAGAATGACGATAATCAATGCGTCAAGATTGGGAATTGTAGATTTAAATTATATTAATCCAATTTCAAGAAATTTGTATTGATTATTGTCATTCTACTGATTAAGCCTTCTATGTGAAACCCTTTCAATTTATCGTTTTTTCCTAGAACCATCAAATTTCTTGAAATTGGATGAATGCGAACTTTATAGTTATATACATCCTACAAAATGTAGGTACCTACCTGAATTTAATAATAAATAAATTCAAAATCTATGAAAACATTTTTTTATTGACGCAAAATTAGACCGAAATATTCGGCAAAAATTATTCTTGTAATTTTTCAAAAAGAAGAAATCCTGTTATATGAAATGAAAAAATTATTAGATTGACGCTAGTTCATATACTAAGTTTTAAATTTATAATTGAAAATTGCGAAAAGCGATTCCCGGTTGGTCTGTATGTACGTCCGAACTCTACAGGTCGCAATTCTTGAAGAAATGACTCGGTTTATTTTTTATTCGCTTAGTTTACTGTAAATATGGAACTCTTTTTAAATTCATACAATAGCAAATCTAGCAGAATTGACACTGTTGATTTTGCCAACGATTTAAAAATCGTCTTATTTTTAGTCCATTTCTCCTCAGTAAATGTCAACTTTGTATTTAATCGTACGTCAGTCTTCCTTTCACACATTTGCGCAATAGTATCACCGTCTTTCTCACACATCTGTCTTAGAGTAGGAGAGCTGTCAAACAATTTTGGTTAGATCTTTGAGGCAGCGTGAAAATTTGTGCAACACTTCTTTTGTAATACACAAAATGGCTGAAGGACAGTAGAGCCTAGCCAAGCTGTGAAACTTTGCGAAATTTTATGCGCAAAAAAAGTCCTTGAGGCGTTTTGAAATTTTAACACAATCAAACTTAGTATTTAATAATATTAAAAAATAAATAAGCCAAATCATTTAGTCGGGTCTAAATGTCTGGCAGACGGTTACAAAACTATTATACGTGAGTGCGGTAGGTTGAAGCGTATATGGGCTGAATTGAAGTGTGCGGTGCGATATATGCTTATATAAACTCTCTCTCTCTCTCACACACACACATACTTTAACCTACCCGTAGCGTCTTACCCCGCATTCACGTATAATAGTTTTGTAACCGCCTGGCGGACATTTAGACCCGGCTAAATGATCTGGCTTATTTATTTTTTAACTGACTAAACACTAAATTTGAAAGTAAAAAAAATTCAAAATGCTTCAAGGATTTTTTTGCAAATAAAATTTTGCAAAGTTAAAAATTCACAGCTTGGCTAGGTCCTACTACCCTTCAGCGAGGTCTTCGATTTTGTTCAGCCATTACAAAAGAAGTGTTACGCTGCCTCAAATATCTACCCAAAAATGTTTGATAGCTCTTGGACTATTAGTGCCTGCAGAAACGTAATGCATAATGCATTCCGGTTCTGGAATAGGCTCAAGAGAACTTGAACGGTTATGTGGCTGGAACGCGGCGTTATTGATTGCATCTTAGATTATATTTCAACAATGTACAATATTATATTGTTTGATCTGTGAATTTGTAGCAAACTATACGTATATACTTAGGTATACATAATATATATTATGTAGGATGCATTTGGTCTTATTGAATTGAATCAGTTGCAAATTAGCGACTTCTCAGCAAATGTCTTGCGGCATGAATTTTAATGTTAGATAATCCAGGGATCATCTTATTGCATTCACTTAATTTACATTTCTGCTGACAACAGGGTTGCCAGATGAATTTTTTTTCTCGTACCAGTGTTGCTAAATATCTCGTACTTTCAACAGTTAATCTCGTACAAGTATAAATTTAAAGTAAGTATATCGAATAACATTTATAATTTATGCTATTTACTGTACTATTTAACTGTAATAAGGACAACAACAAATAAATACATTAAACGGGGATTCCCCACTCAAGTTGTCTAGTTTCATATAGTGATGCATTTAGTGATGCGCCCAGTCGATCGTTTTGTGGTGTGTGAAGTAGGTAAATATGCAAATTCTTACACTTTTTGGCTGATACCTAGCGAAGGCAGTCATCATTGTTAAAATCTCGTACACAAATTGTACGAGATTTTTGTTATTCTTGTATCTCGTACAAAAACTGTAAATCTCGTAATGGTACGAGGTTTCTCGTACGTCTGGCAACCCTGGCTAACAATTTCATAAGTAATATGCCGGTTTTTAGGATTCCGTACCTCAGAAGGAAAAAATATAGTTTAAAAAAACTAAAAAACACGCTTTTATAGCACATCGAACTAAAAAGTGAAAAATAATTCTTAATATAAGCAGAAAATAATAATGATCAAAAAATATTAGTATTATTGTGAAAAAAGCGTGAGGCGCTTTGTGCCATATTTTTCGTATATCGAGCGCCTCACGATTTTTTCACAATAATACTAATATTTTTTGTTCATTATTATTTTCCGCTTATATTAAAAATTATTTTCACTTTTTAGTTCGATGTGCTATAAAGTTTAAATTAAATATGTCCGTTTAAAGTGAGTCAAAATCGAGCCTAATGGAGTCGGTTACAACATAAGCATTTACATACATACAGGTGAAGCTAATATAAAGCGTGTAAAAAAGAACCCTTATAGAGTCATTTTAGTGTCTGTCTGTCTGTCAAGACTTTTGGGAATCAAAACCTATAGGGTACTTCCCGTTTACCTAGAAACATGAAATTTGGCAAGAAGCAATGTCTTATAGCACAAGTAAAGGGAAAAATCCGAAAACCGTGTAGTTACATCACAAAAAGCCGCAACAACATGCTACACACATACACAGTAGCAGTTCTAATACAAAACGAGCGTCCGCTACCGGTGCGTTTATACAGCACAATATGAGAACTCTCGCATACAACACGGTACGACAACTAGGATATCAGATATAGCCACGAGGTACAATACAATTCAGTAGTCCATCCGAACTCACTGCAATTACACGCTTAGTTTTGCAAACTAACCGCAACCTTTGTCGATGTATGGAGACAACAGTTTTCCAACGGCTAGGCGGGAAAAATCTTCGAGACTCGATTCCCGTGATTAACGAACTATTTACATACCTACAAGTTTGTACGGAACCCTCAGTGCGCGAGTCCGACTCGCTCTTGGCCGTTTTTTTTTTTTTTTTGTTGCACATTGTCAATTCCAGATAATTCGGTTTGAAGAGAATTAATAAAAATATTATGAAATTAAAATGTTATATTATTATAATAAAAAATATTAAAATTCGTTTTATAAATTAAAGCAAAATCTTTTTAAAAACAAACTTTTATGGAAATGTACTAAAACAAAAAAATAACAAACAATCAAATATAATCATTTTATCATTGCTCACCCGACTTAACAACTTTTCGCAAGAAATTTAAATTATGAGGTTAAGAATGATGAAATGATTTTACTTGTTTGATTGCTTGTTATTTTCTTCGTTTTTTGCTACATTTTAATAAAAACTTGTTTTTGAAAGTTTTTTTCTTATGTTTATTAGTTTCGTTTTAGTCATCTCCTCTACAGCCTGATTGTATTATCTAGTTCGTTCCAAGCAGCCAGCAACCGGTGCCGAAACCGTTACCCGCATGCGCAGTTGGTAAAAGGAAGCTGTTAGTGGCAATTTTAGAACACGTTTTAGCTGCTGCGCATGCGGGTGACAGTTTTGGTACCGTTTGCTGGCTGCTTGGATTGAACCTATCATCAGAACCGTCTGTCGACCATTATAGGCTGTTAAAAAATCCTGATTTCAGCATCAGACCATATGGTTATCAGGTTATTGTGTTGTCATCGATACTATACAAGTAGGTATAGGAAATTTCAAAGTAATAGATCAAGTGGAAGTACTTCAAAATCGGCTTGCGAGATTTGACCCAAATTGATTGACAAACAGGTGAAGCTTGTAATAAATTCACTCTTATATGTTTCAGTGTAGAGCGATTTATTAAAAATCTATTAAAGACCGACAACTAATCCACAATATCATTCTGCACTGAATTATTCAGTCGACGGATAAAAAAAAACAGCTCTAGCTCTCCATAATAAACGTTTTTAGCTCCTTTTAAAACATTAAGTTTGTACCGTGTAAAAATTGTTTTACAGTTGATGAAATTACTGCGACAAGATCTTTTTTTTTTCAAAAAATAAAAGACGTCAACTTCAGGAGACATATTTGCATGCTGTTTGTTTCCATTTAATTTTAATGTTTTATTTCATTAACATAAAAAGTGTTATTTCAGGAAAGTAAATTAACATACGCTAAGTACCTTCGTTCCATTATCAACACAAAGCGTTCATAATTATTGTTACTGACATGCAGCACTGTCTAGTCTTGTAATTGCTTGACAACTGCATTCAACAATATAGCCTTGACGTGGGAGAATTGTTAGATGGCGATAGCTGAGACGTGATAGCAGGTTGCAGGTAGGAGACATTGTACAAGGTGTCACAGGTAAGCATGCATCCCGCCGAAAACATAAATGTGAAAAAAGGGCCGAGTTAGATACACAGAACTGGTGGCTTTGCCGAAAAAAGGAAGTAAGATCTAAGAAGATGCCAAGTTTTTACTTGGCTGATCAATTTAGAGTTGTACAATATTTCTTTAAATAGTACAGAAAATAATTTAAATTTAATTTTTAGTAACATTGAAAATAACAACTTATATAAACAAATTATACAGTTCTACAATTTATGTCACTAATCTATACTTGACTTTCCCTTACCCTTCAAAAATAGCTAGTATTTGTCATTTTTCATAAGTTTTTTAAAAAAATGTCTAACAATTCCATTAAGATGTCGCAAATTATACATTCATTGTGTGAGAAATAATTTTATCTGAGGATGACTTAGGTTTCGACGCGCTTATAATATAACAAAATTTTTTTACAATTTTGGAATGGTTTTTCTTTACATTTAAAACTTTACCTTTTACAATTTACTTGGCTGGTTTACATACACGAGTAATTTATAAAAACTTACCACATGTAAACGTGCCACCTTCTTACTCACTACGCGGTACTTGGCAAGTAACTTGACTTCACCGTAGTTTAAGTAAGTATTTGTACAAGTGAAAATAAACTACACACTACATGTCTAGTAGTCAATTTTGTATTCATTCGTCGTGAATGCAAGCTTAATTCAATACCAAGGGCGTAGGAGTTTTATTATTATCACACAAAAATACTCACGAAGGAAGGTGTCAAGCAAAATATTGATTCCCAAACTAATTTTAAAAAATCATTTTCAAAAAGTATTTCTAAATTTTATTTTTAGTCATGGTATTCGTATTATTTTCAGTTTTATTTTTTTATTATTATGATCCTGGGGGGAGGTGATTATCCCCTTTACCCCTCCATATCTACTCCCTTGTTCAATACCATGGTGGATTAATAATCATGAAATCATAAAGTGATGATTCTATTGACGCTGCTGCATTTGTACTCTTGAGTTATGGCTGGATTTTATTAAATAATAAAAAAGGCCTAAAAAAGGACGTGGTTTCACTTTTTTTTTAACTTTGACTAAACAGTTTCTAATTGTTGCCATTGACAATCCATAAATACAGTTCGTAAAAATCATAAAAGATACATTATTTTGGAAAAATCAATATACATCTCCGTTGAGCCTGACCCTAACCATTGCGTTGGTTGTACCTAGGACACTCTGTACAGCACAAATATGTAAGTACTTATTCTACTGTTATTCTTCTTCACTTTGTTCTCAACAAGAAACTCGTCTTTATTTCCCGTCTTTTACGTATTCACTAGAAGTGTCTCTTTGCCTACGGACACAAAAAACAACAGCCATCTATGTAAGGTTTCTGGTTTGAAATTTATTATTATCAGGGTATTGTTTTCAACAATCTGTCATGGGAAATTGTCACGAAGAAAATATTCCTCGAGAACGGAAATACACCTGTTTTCGAAAGTGGTTATTATCTATTGGTTAAAAAACCTGATGCAAAAAGGGTCAAATTTGTAATTTACAACTAATGCTACGATATGGGCATTTTAAGACAATTTAAAAATAAGAGTTAAATAGCTGATATTAAATGATACTTTTATATAAATTTCATCAAGTAGTATTGAGCCGTATTTAAGATACTGCCAACAAAAAATGAAAAAAAAAAATTGAATTAGTCTGTCACCGATTTATGCTGGGTTACAGAAAGGGTAGTTAAAAAATCTGATTTGACAATGATTTTAGAGTGGTTTCATACATATTTCACCATATGAAAAGCATTCTAGTTTTAAATCAATCCTGCTTGTTTTTTGTATAGTTTCCACTCCGAAACAACGTTTTTCTACTTATTTTGATCACAATTTAGCTTTAAATGCGATTTTTTTCTATATAGAACAATCTTTTTTTTGTGAGTGCAATCTAATATTTTAGAATGTAGATGACAAGGAGTTTGAATACGACATTAGACTGCTCCTGCATGTATGTACCTAAACTATAATTATATGATCACAATCTAAGGCCATTCTCAAATCAATTTTTTTACAATCCTTTCTGCAAGCATATTATAACTGTTCAATAAATAAAATTATCGACCAATTTTTCAGAAAATATATTAACAAAAATTATATAATTATAGTTCAAATAATTGACGTTTCGATCTAGATTTAGATCGTCTTCAGATATTATTGAGCTAAAAAATATATTAAAATAAAATAGTAATTAGTATCTAATAGAATTCATTTTGAGATTTTTTAATATCGAAATATTGTTAATACATTGTCTGAAAAATTTATTTATTAAAGAGTAATCAGACGTTAGTCAAAGATTTGAATATATTATCTGTTCAATTGAAATACAGTAGCGTCTCACTAATCCGGCACTTCAGTAGTCCGGTATACGTCCAATAATCTGGCACCCTCCGTTCACGCCTCTCTTACACCTCCCTACTGTTATCTTTTTATGAAATGCTTTATTTTATTTACATATTATTATGATTTTTTCTATACAAGCCAATAATTCGAACATTCCAATATCCGGCACCTCCTATTTTTAATAGTGCCGGATTAGTGAGACTCTACTGTAATATGTTACGGACTACGGTCTATACCCTAATTCGGTCAATGACCGAAATAAATGCGCAAAACTAGTTTTGACCAACGAATATTGCCCAAACCCGAAATCTTACATTTAAACGGGTATTGAGTGTTATAAAATGAGCAAAACTAGTTTTGCGCATTTTCAATTGGTCAAACCTAGTTCTGTCCGTTTTTGAATAAACAGTACTAGTTTGGCATCGGAATCTTCTTTGCATTTTTTAATTAACTTTTCCACATTACTGATACTGATTATATCAGAGCGATTTATTCTTCTGTATTGTTTAGCAGACAGAGGTTTTAATTCAGCTTTCAATAAATTTGCTTTCTTAACCTCACTTAGTGTAGTAAGGTAATTATGTTTCGTCATAAAATTATGTTTCAGAAGCCTCCAATAGGCGAACTAGTTGAGACTCGAATTCATCTTGCATTTTTACTTAATTATATTACACTGAATATCCCACAATTATATTAATTATAACATTCCGGAGAACAATTCAATAGGTACATAAACAAGAACATAACCCTACTTTTGTTCGGGTTCGGACGTTGATTGAATGAAACAAGCAGAACTAGTACTCTCCGTTCAAAAATGGACAGAACTAGTATTCTCCAATTGCAGAAAATGCGCAAAATTAGTTTTGCTCATTTTATAACAGTCAATGTAAGATTTCGGGTTTGGGCAATATTCGTTGATCAATAATAGTTTTGCGCATTTATTTCGGTCATTGACCGAACTCGGGTATAGACCGTAACATATATAAAATTTGTGCTGTAATCCAGTAGGTAGACATTTGTACGGTCAGAGTTTGGATTTTGCTACGCGCTATGTGCAGTCGTACTTGTCAAGCACCCAACCAACCCAATGCAAGAAGTGTGATTCGGGATGCGTGTCTTCATTGTCTTGATCAATTTTCCACGTGTTTGTAGTCGAGGAAATCGTAAACGCACTCATCTGTGAATCTATGATAACGACATCAGACACAAGAACTAGAGATATTTTGCATGCATTATATTGTATACGTTTATATAACTCACTGTGTAAAGATTTTACAGAATGCTGCTGTTTTTTGTTATTTTTAGATTGATTGTTAGACGGGAGAGATGCGAGAGTATATAGTTTTTTTAATGAATTCATTCAACGCTGTTAAATGAATTACACAATTCCATGTTTTACTAGCCAAATGCTGGTTTTCTGGTATGAGTTTCAATTTTAAATCTATAATTACGAATGCAATTACAACTTTTCACATAAGAGTTACTTCCCCTTGTTAGTTACTGTAACATTAATCTGGAAGTATTACTAGTGTATAGAGCTCCGTTTCCTGAATATTTTCATTTAAAAAACGTAAAATCTGCCAATTATGCACGTAACAGCTATTACAGAACCAACGACGATATATTTTTATAATAATAATAATACATTTAATAATATTCTTTATTCAACACGCGTGAGTATTATATAATTTTGGGGCCCTGCTAAATTCGGGAGAAATAATAAATTACTTCATGTTGACGCGTAGAGTGCGAATAATGAGCCGAAATTGTATAACGGTAATATATTACTGCACAGTTTCTTGACCAATAGGAACGCGGTAGCGATTTGTATATATGAAAACAGCATCGCAATTCAGCGAAAGTCAGGGCCATCTTGTGTGGTACGTCAATCAATGAAGTGATTTATTATTTCTCCCTCTTTTATCAGGGCCCCGATTACATATAATTACTCGTGCTAGTTAAATAAAGTATTATGTGCGACTATTGATCGAAGGAGAATATTCTACTCACGTGTTACCGCACTCACTAAGCTCGTGCGGCAAACACGCACATGGAATCTTCTCCTTCTCTCACTAGTCGCACAATATACTATTGTTTGGATGGAACTGGCGAAGGTACATAAATAGTGTCAAGAAACAATACAATTCATTCTTACTTGTTTACCGTTGTAAGGGACATTACAATCACTGGACTATGGCTCAGTTGGTTAGAGCGTCATGCTAATAACGCGAAGGTCCCGGGCTCGATCCCCTGTCGGACGTACAATATTTTTACGATAAATTTTTGTTGTGTTTTTTACTAAAAACTATAAAAATAATAAAAGTAATAAAAAAATAATAATATATCTACCAGGTTTTAAAGCGAACTAAAATGTATAAAATAATTTCTCTACAAACAGATTTTTGAAACGAAAAATATGGGGCACATATAACAGTTATATAAGAAGTGTAGAGAGTAGCTATCATTGTAAAAATCTATTTATGAGATGAAACGATAATGCGCCCCACGTTTTTTGTTTCAAATCCTACAAATTAAAGCTCTGTCTGCAAAGAAATTATTTATACTTTCTAGTTCGCTTTAGAAACGTGGTACTTATATTATATTTTTTAAATTCTTTTTATGTCTGAGGGTATATTATTGTGTATTCGTATCATACTGTTGCGGACATCTTTGTGAGTCGAAGTTTAACTTGCATTTGTCTGTTTTTTATCTTTATCTAATTTATTGTACCTATGAATTCACGTGTTCTAAGAACGACAGCATCTACTTACAATAATTGCAAGGCATGTACAAATTTATTAACTTGAAACACAAAGTTATGTTGTATGATTGAGATAAAAATATTAGATCGTGTAAAGACAGCGTGCCCGGGAAATTTAAAATCAATTTGTATTTGTAATTCCGACCTTTGACTCACATGTAATGCAGCGAGCGTGAGCAGTCCGCCATTGGCGCTATTATGCTAATACGAAGAACTAATAGATGTGCTTCCTCGATAATATATTGCTAAATGTTTATGGATTGAAGATGTACAACTATATACGAAACTCATTCGATACTAATAAGTATCGTGTTACATCGGACGGTACTAAATATGGTAATGTCGTGATTCATTCAACCGAAGATTGTATTATTTTGTTAAGCTGGACATACCTATACCTACTAATATTATATAAAATTCTTTGTTTGATTGTAACTTAAAAACTATTTGACGTCGAATTTTGATGAAACTTTTTTTGAAATATTCCTTATGCTTCCAGAAATGCTATATGCTTTTTTTATTTAATTATTTAAATTATTTTTTGATTTAATAGATTTATTACATTTATTTGGGAATGGGCTTCCCATACTTGAGTACCGTCACTAAGATCCATTGCTTCACCACTTATATAGATTCCAGTCGCCCGTTAATTATATTGGTCGGAGAGGGTATGGTAATAAATAGGAGAAGCGAAGCTACGTCTGTAAATTGTAATCGGACATGCACGCGTGAACGGGCATTTTATGCGGACCTATTCTATGAATGCAAAATTTTTTCTGTATAAGAATTTCCAAAAGTAATATAATCTTGTGCATTAGTAAATTAAGCTAATATATAAAAATGAATGTCTTTTTGTTCGTCTGTTTGGTATCTATGCGTTCCTTTACCATTCATATGATTACGATGGAACTTTGATGAGTTGTTTTACTCGCGCCCGTGTAGATACCTTGTAAAAAATTTAAGAAAAATCAGAGTATAAAGACAATGTTTTTTCAAAGTGGCACTGCTACGCTGTTGAACCGATTGCTCAACTGTTGTGGCTGCCGAACGGGGCACAACCCCGTGAGACAAGACTGTAAATACGGTGAAGCCTACTGTTGTCACTGTCGTGTTTCATTTCAATCTCGTGCGAAGCCACGGGTAGCGGCTAGTAATAAATACAAAACAACGTTATATGAAAAAGAAAACCATTGTTTTTGAAATTTTTTTTTTTGTTTTGTTTTATCAATAATTTATAATTCATAACTCAAGCAAATTTTTTTAAACGATTATATACAGAAAATTGAAATATTATTTAAATAACGCCAACATGGTCCCCTTTACCTTCTAAAAAGTTGTTAGTGACTTTGACGTTATCTTTGAATTTCAAAAAAAATCTTCAAATGAGAGTTTATGAAATAAGTTTTTATATCGCTTTTGTCCGAACTCTTTATCTCAGTTCGCTCAAAAGTTAAGATAAATTGGGACACTTTCGATGCAGCTTTTATCTGACATATTTTTTTTTCAAAATTAATAATAACACAATTAACGACGACTTTTTCCAGACAAAAAATAATGCCTTATACGTAATATAGGTATCATAAGAAAAAAATACTCCTAGCGTAATAAAGAATATTTCAATTCTCGGCTGACTTGACATAAATTGAAACTTTTAAATAGGTTAATTAAAATAAAAACTGTAAAATCATTAAGAAGTAAACTTTTTGTCAGGTAGCATCTACGCATTTTTTCAGTTATTCACCTGTTCAAGTCTACACAGAAGTGTTGTACAAAATTAGGTACATCTACCCCTCTTTAATTTCATGTCATATTCCGTCAAACTTTTTATTCAAAAGTAAAAGTTTGCCTGTGAATTAATAATGATTTGAAAAGTGGATGCGGATATTCAAAATATAATTATCATTTCTGTTTAAGGTGACGTTAAACCTGCTTTGTAGACGGACTCTTGAAACATTGTTACGATGCCGACCAATGTTCCCTCTATTTTTACACGCTTTATATTAACTTCACTTGTAAGTTGTTATGTATGTATGTTTGTTTGTAACCTTCGTTTGGACTACAGCAAGTGGTTTATTACTGTAGTATAATATGCCAGCACTGTAACTACAGTGGTTAGCCGTGCGGTCTAAGGCACGGGTCTTCGCTGACGTCAACTCTCGGAATCACGGATCGTGGGTTCTAATTCCGTCCACGCCGAAAAAAAAAACAATTTTTTTTCGGCAAATTTTTGACAATAATTCGAACTAAAAAGTGGAAAATAAATATAATTTAAGCGTGGGGCGCTTTGTTCCACATTTTCGTACATCGAGCGCCCCACGCTTTTTTCACAATAATACTTGTATTTTTTATTAATTATTGTTTTAAGCTTATTTTAAAAAAAATATTTTTTACTTTTTAGTTCGACATAAAGCGTGTTTTTTAGTTTTTTTAAAATTATATTTATTTCGCTGACTGCGTGCTACAAAACTATATGGGAGCAAACATGTTCAAAATATACGTAAAAGTGCGTAAGTGGAAGGGGTCCGGTGCTTGTGTTTGAAGTCAAAATTTTTTTTTAATAAACATTTAAAAATTACATTTGAAAGCATTTTAATAACGCACAAACAAGAAAAGATTTAAGACATTTTTAGGTGCAATTCTTTTATAAAATGTAAAACAAAATGGTAAACAAGCCCATTGTGTGAAGAATACAAAAACGGCTGCGCAGCTTTCGAAAAATTAGTGCGCGGTCGCGGAGCTTAGAGAAAACTTTGGCGTGGACATAACTGTCCACTGTGAACAACACTATGTCCGCCGTGGATCAATTGTTTATAAACAATTTTATTTTATTTCCTTGTAATCGCCAAATTCAAATTTTGACTATAAAACAAATAAGTGGGAGGATGATGGCACGTAACACTAATTGTGTAAGTATAACTTGCACTTGACCGATTTTTGTTTCTTGCTAGATTGCATGCTGACAGCTTCCCTGGCTTTCGCGTTTAACTATATTTTTATGATATTTTAATTAATTAAGCCTTATAGAACATGTTTCAAAGTTATTAAAAAAATTTGTATTAAATTTGTCGGTACAAAATGGCGGCGTGGTGAGCATATCAATCAGACGCGTTGCAGTTGCGATGTCCAATTTGTGGGCGTAATTACAGCCCTTAGAATAAACCTGGAACATCCACTCAAAAAATTTCTTGTCAATAACATTCATAATTCGTAGTTAAACCTATAAAATATATAAAAAATTGAAAAAAAGTATTTAATTTGAAGTTGGCTTATAAACATTTATAAAATTTGTAACAATAATTTATCAAACAAGTACGAATAAAAGTTGTTTTTTATATCTGGTAAACATTTTTAGCCCAAAATCTTTTAGTTTTTGAGATATTACGCCCACAAACTTCGAAAAGGATGTTTTCAGAAAAACGCATTAAAAAAATCAGGTTTGATTGTGAACAAATTTGTAATGACCAATTAATATATTAACGATTATCGTAACGAATATCGTTCTGAAATTTTGAAGGCATATTCTATATAATATTTCGAACATTTTTAATTAAAATAGCGCCCCCATCTCCCTCACTCTTGTCAATCACCGCCGAGCGCTGTCCATGTCTCTGTGTCTATGATACCTAGCTAAGTACCCGCAAATAACAGCTAACAACACTCGGAGAAGTAAACTAGCAAACAAATTAGCAAGGAAAATCGCTCCATATGCATAACGTCAAAAGGGTGCAATACAATTTATATCAAATCCCTTTATGCATAAATTAATTTTGACTACCCAAAAATGATTCTAATATAGCTACGCCAGAATATTTCCAAAAATAGAAAAAAAAAATTAAAAAGCACTAATAAAACACCAATTTTCACAAATCTGCATATTAGATACACATATCATATTTCCAAAATTGTAGCTCTGTAAAAAAACAAACCTTTTCTTAATTAGTCTAACTGAAAAAAGTTGTAATAGACTTAAAGTTTAACATCACCTTAAAAATTAAAACGTATAGAGTTGAAAAGAGAAAAACTTGAAATGCTAAACTCAGAAATTGATTTTCCTATTTAACACTGAGTGTAGGTATACTTCCGCAGTGAATTCTTAAAGCTCTTGAAATGAATAAATAAACAAACACACTTTAGAAAACTTTCTTCACTAATCGTAGCAGGGCGTGGCTTTTTATGTATACCAAACTCAAAGAAAACTTTTTTAAAACTCATGATTAAAACATTCTTGATTGTTCATAACTGCACCCTTAAACACATGAAAGTTTGGTCATTGTTTTACTATACTCTATGTATATATGGAACAAACTTCACAATATTGGAAGTCTGGTTTGTACTCAATGTAGGGACCTGTTTGCAGTTTCAGTTTTGTACCAAGTATGACCAATTATATAATATGTGAACAAAGCCATACCAAAACTCGCTTTCGATATGAGGCCTTGAAATTTTGACGTGATAACGTCTTATAAATTGATGAAACACCAGCTGCACGCACGAAAAAGTGTAACGTTCCGCCTGACCCTGTGCGTGCAAGCGAGAGCGCAGTATGCTTCGGCCCAAGTTTGACAGCTACTAAAATTTAGGTTATGTACCTATTACGGAATACGTTATCACGTAAAACTATCGTCCGTAAACCGACTTTACAGACAACCAATTTTTTTTAAATTTGATGTGTTTTCCCATTACAAGACTTTCTTCAGTTCTGTTTGTGTTTTTAAAAACATTAATAAAAGACTGTTTATTATTATTATTATTAAAATCAAAACTGGAATTTCGTAAAAGATACACATTGTTAAAATTATTAAACAGTAAAAAAGTCATTACCTATACGTCTAGCCGGTGCTAGAAGCTTCAATCCAAAAATTTCCCAATTTGTCACGCTTTCGTATTATTTAAGATTATCTATACAGATAAAAAATTGAAGTGTCTGTTTGTAGTGTCAAAATAACAGCTTTTTACTCAATGCATATGAAAGGATATACGGTACTTATAACAAAAAAACAATTTTTAAAGTTTTTGTCTGTCTGTCTGTTCCGGCTAATCTCCTAGACGACTGGACCGTTTTTGACGGAATTTTCACTGCAAGGAATAACTTAGGCTATTATAAAACTGTAAATCGTCAAAATACATTCGCATTGAAAATAAATGATAATAAATAATTAGATTTGACATTGTTACAGTTACAATAAAATATATAAGAAAAATTTACTTTCCAACAATGTCACTGTCGAGTCTTTAACCCGAAACTTCCACTCACCGCTTCCTCCTCCAACGACTTAAAATATCACAAAAGCTGCTTGTCATGTGACCTCATAACGCGCGACCAGCTATTGCGGAGCTCCACTACTTTTGTCGCTACCGTGTTTCATCACAATCGCGTGCGGAGCCGCGGGGAGCAGCTAGTACTATATGTAGCATAACAGTAGTTGAACAATCAATTGGTTACGATTTCTTAGTTGATATAGCGTCTGCTTCGTACGCAGAAGGTCACTGGTTCCATTTTGGTCGATATCATTAACTATTCCAGATTGTACTTGATATTAATTTTTTTTTCTATGTTTTTTCATTATTTTAGTGTTCCATGCAAAACAGCACCCGTATTTTTTTTATCATTCAGTCAAACTTAGGGGAATGTGCACTTTTGGCTGTTCCAACAACTTCAAAATTGTTTCTCACAGTTGCAAATGGAAGAGTTTTTTTGCGTGGAAAAGGGAAGTGCAGGGGGGAGTTTCTCAAAAAATGTATACGCAGAGAGTGAAAGTCAGACGGCTAAAGTACAATCGGTTAGACATGACGCTTCGGGATCGATGCTCCCAATACCGATTAGACCTAAGCAATTAAAAGTAGTATTTTCTCAAACACCTACGGCTACTGATTATAATCTATGCCAACGATCAACACCCTAATGTTGTAACCGCTATTCTGTACATTATGCCACTATCTGAAGGTTCCTCGCGCAGTCCGCATTGTTCTCAAAGCGTTCTCTAATATTCAAAGGGAGTTCTCGCTCGTTATGTAACCGTTTCCCCACATTGGGGACATTGTAAACATTCCCATATTTAATACTCCCAACTATTATTATATTCTTGAATATTGTCAAGGGTGTCTATGGAAATCATATTATTTTATCAACTAATATTTCAGTTCTGCATAAAAATTAATAAAAACTGATTATTCTGTAGACGTTTCATTCTACACCTTCATTTAGCCAGCGCAATATCTATACAAAAAAAAAACCCGTGAGGTGGGTTTACAAGTGCGACCTTTGAGGTTCACTGGATAGCTCTCCAATATGATGAATATTGAAAAAAAAAATCAAATTCGAAATAACTCACTATTTATTTTTGACACCCAACCCACATTTGAGTAAGTATATGCTATTGCAAATATTCAGTAGGTAAGTTATTTTTAAATCAGTTCACAAAATTTCTGTAAAAACGCAACAGTAGTGGTGTGCCTAATATATTCATAATAGGTAGACGTAACCTAATATGAGCAAGTTTATTGGAATATGATTACCATGATATTGTGGATTAGGTTATCGGATATTAGTATTATTTTTCTACTCAACGTTTGAACGTACGTACTACCATGCTACCGTCGCTTTGTATTAATATATTAGTAATAATAGTATAATATTATCTTCTCTTCTCTTTCACACGTTTAAGTTGCACTTTGCAGCGTTGAACTCGCCGTGCTGCCGCACTCGCACTGCAAGCGTGTAATACGGTATTACACGCTTGCAGTGCGAGTACGTATTCGGTATTAGTCACTAATACCGAATACGTATTACGTACTTGCCATGCCTCTATCTGTCCTGTTCTCTCACCTAGCTTCTTTACTGCAGTAATATGCACGTCTCCTTTTCTAAAGCTATCCTATTATTTTAGTTGAAAACAACACAAACCAATATCTTGGTATGCATAGCGTATTAGGTATAAAACGAATATCAGAATATTAGTATTATCAATATTAACACAGTTACGCATGTAACTACCATGTTGATCGGCAACGCTATTATATTATATTAATACGATCTGATGAAACGGACGGTGAACTTCGTCACTATTACTTGACTAATACCAGGTAATAGGTAAGATACCTAATATCAGTAAACCGATATATTCAATATTAGGATTACTACAAAGTGACCATAATATAACATCTCTACGCAACAGTACTATTTTTCTATGTGGTTATTTTGTAATTTCTTAATTTCAAGCTTATAAATATAATATCTATAAATGTAGTGGGTACTGTCTGTATATCAGATCGATATTTAAAAATTAAATACCTAATAAATTTCACTTACCAAAACAGCCTAAACGGCTAGAGCGAAAACAATAAAAAATATTTTTAACAAAAAAATTGAACCGACTTCACACTAAAAAGTAAAAAATAATTGCGTATTGAAATGTTTTGGAGTCGGTGTCAGCCAAAATGAAATCTATTCCGAGAACTACACCGACTCCAAAACATTTCAATACGCAATTATTTTTTACTTTTTAGTGTGAAGTCGGTTCAATTTTTTTGTTAAATATATTTTATTTTTCTCTTTTTAGTGTTAATCTAACACTAAAAATCGGTGAACATACATAAAAAACATTATGCGTTTCTTTGAAATTTGAGAGTTTCCCTCGATTTCTCCGGATTCCACCATCAGTTCCTGACTTGGTTCCGATGGGACCACCTCTGAGGTGCACTCTTTCAAATACAAAAAAATTTGAAAATCGGTCCATAATTGACGGAGAAATCGGTGAACATACATATAATAAAAAAAAAAAAAATATATACAGACGAACACAGAACCTCCTCCTTTTTGTTGAAGTCGGTTAAAAAAAGATGATATTGTGATCGTTTTGTTGAGATGCAGCTGTTGAATCAGTTGAACACACAAAATGTTTTTGATGCCTAAACACAATTTTCCGCCAGCATATATACGATTTATTTCAAAACTTGTTTTTGTTACAGTTAATTATTTTTGCAACAATTGTATCAAAACTAAATTTTATGCATTTATATTTCTTACTGATTTTAAACAATGGAATATTTTGAGTTATGCATTTAATAACAATTTTCAATCTATGTATTTTGCGTAGCTTCAGACGCTTGGGTGATATAAAAATTGATATTTTCACGTGACAGCTCAAAGCATTATTCTGAAATTGGGTACATCAAAATTTATAAAATGTTCTATAGATTATTTTTAATTTTGAAAATGAATTTATAAAAAGACACATTCGGATACTTGTGTTTTTAATTATTTATATATTTTGATTACAACATTAATGAACTCCTAAACCTAATTGTTCTAATCCAACTTTTTAAGTGTAATTATAAAGTTTGAGAAGAACTGATATAGACACCAACACCTTTATGTGTGTCGGCGAATGCGGTATCATTTCAAAGCCACTCCTACATATTTAATCCATTTTAAACGGTTGTACAACTGTCGATAACAACGATTCGTTATCGACATGTTTCGTGTACCGGCCGATGTAAAACGACTACACTGAACACGGAAAGTCTAAACATTGATGTTTATTCACCACATCATCAATATTCGCATGTTATCTAACTCGCTAACTGATCAATGAGCATGTATTTTATATACCGACAATTTCATAAATTATTAAATTCTCGTTTTCAATAGAATAATATCGAAAAGCATGTAGCAGAGCGTTCAAGAAAAAATTCGCTGTAACAGAGTATTCAGAAGAAACACTGATTTTTTATATCTTGAAAATGACTCACTCAAGTCGATCATAATAGGATAAAAAGTATCTTATACTTTGCGTTTGAGTATCAATTTATTCATTGTATATCAAATTTCATCGAAATTAGTCCAAGTCACAGGTATGTAATAAGCATGATGACAGTATAAAAGAATCAAACAATAAATCGTTTTTAGAGAAAAATATATGTTGAAAGAATTCTAAAAAATGACCCAGTGTTAATATACATTGAGATTAATACGATTTTTAATAAAATAAAAGTATAAAATACTTCAATCGGCCATGTTGACTGAAACACCGAATGACGTCACGCCTTCTTAAATCAAAGAGAATATAATCACTTGAAGTAAATAATCACCGTGTTGCTTAAATTTTTGTTGCGATCATTCACTTCTGCATCATTTAATTACTTGCTTTGTTGTTTATTCGTTTTTTGTGGTATTTTATAACACTTAGGTATGTCATAGATTATATTTTTGAGGTTATTTAAATTGCAACTAAAGAAAACCTACTTTTTTATTTTTTACTACTAAGACTTTATGTCATAACAGACGCTATTCGCACCATTACTATTTTTTTCTACCACACTTCGCGTTATTTTCTACAATTTTTAAACTTCAACTTAATCAATAGCAATGAGCGAATGAAGGAATTTTTTTAAGTAATTTAGGATACTTAATATAAATTATATCATTAAGTAAATTTACATACCTACCTAAGAAATACCTCTGCACGACAGCTCTACACTCATGAATACAGCATCTAATGTCAGCTATCACTGAGGCGTGACATCACAAGCGTTTTAGCGATTACTTCAAAATAGAAAGATAAAAATGCAATACTTTGCGTTAAAATTTAATTTATTGTTGAAATAATGTTTTTTTTTTCGGAAATAGTAGATGTGTACCTACATTATAGAACTGGATTTTAAAATCTGTCATCATGCCTATTGTTGAAACAGGTTTTTCCGGCTACTATAACAAAATTATTTTTTCTGATCTTTAACTAGGAAATTCAGTTCAAGGTAGAACCTTAACATTCATTACTTGTTTTTAGTTTTTTTTTATATGAAATAATAACTGTATAGTCATTACGTTCCTGTCCCAGAAGTATTAATGTATCTGTCAGGTCACGTGTGGCGATTCCCATATGACCCTTGGTTCACGATCTTGTTTGCGTGACCACACATTATGTACAGAGACTGTTGTTGACTGTGTTGAAGGTGGAACAACCTGACAGCTGCATATACAGAACTGTCTTTGTGCTTACTTTAGCCTGAAATATTGATCACGAACTGAACTATTCATATACCTGTAATATAATGTCTTCATAAGCAACGTTGTCTCCAGTACTGAAAGAGCTATTCAGGACTGACTTATAGTCTCAAAAGTTACAATACCTATGTATTTTCAAAAGACATTAAAAGACATTTGTGTTAGTATTCGATTGAGACTAGAGTTTGAGGTCAAAACTTATGGCTGTGCTTGCTAAGAACATGGCGGGTCGCTTGCTCATCATATATATGCGGGAATAATAACTTTGAATGATTTCTGGTGCAGCTTTAGAATAAGTGATTCTTTGGTAAAAGTGACGATATATAAAAAGAACTGCTTATCATCAGTGCCGGATTAATTATTAGGCAGAGTAGGCAACTACCTAGGGGCCCCGCATCGAGTAGGGGCCAGTGCACGCCCCAAGAAAAAAAACTTTTCATTGAACGAAAATTTTATTTGAAAATTTGTATGAAATTTCCCAAAAACAATATTATTTTCTTTCGTTGTTTATTGTAATTTATTGCATTTAAGAAGATAAATTAACTACTTCACGTCTCATTTCTCTTTCCTGATCCATCAAAAAACCTGGATCATCAATTATCCATAGCCTATTCATTAAGATCATTTCAATAAAGCTAACGAGTCAGGTAAGGCAGCATCAAGTCAAAGTAATCATGCTGTTACAATATCACATAAGACATTGAAGTAACAGGATGCCTGGAGCCGATCATCTGGAAGTTAATACTCATATCCCTTCATCAACTTGAAAAGACCTTGATTGCATTGCCTAGGGGCCCGGACAGGATTAATCCGGCCCTGCCTATCATGCCTGTATAACGGTACTAAAATGACCCTTTTTCGCACTAATAGAAAAACAAAAGTACCTAATGCAATTTTGCCATCCCATAGACATATCTCTCTCAGTTGACATTCCAATCCATATTAGCGACAGAGAAGCAATATAGGCGCTGAGAAGTCCATATAAATACCAATATGGCCGAATGTGAACTGTCAAAAATATTACAAGCATAGTTATTATGATGTGAAAATCAGCTATTTTATAGGAGGTCCGTGCAAAAACTGTAGTATGCATCTCGATTGTAATGCTTTTATGACTCGCGTGACTGTTAACACTAGCTAATCGCTTGTTATTAACACAATGTCAAAACTCATCATAAAATAATGCATTACAAACTAGATACATAACTATACTATTAAATATTTGTACAGAAAAAGTGTTTTTTTTTGTACCGAACGGACGATATACTTGTCTAGCCCTTTAATAAATTAAATGGTTCCATAACTTAATTAATAATATTGTTTTACTTTTGTTGAAAATAGTATATAAATCCAATTTCCAGTAAATCATATTTATAACTGCTCTCATTACTCTAAGATAAGTCGTATAGAGCACAGATTATGTATGTCTCACGAGGAAATAGAGACAAGAGTAGATATATATATATACCTACTTGACAATAATCTGTCTTCAAAGTTTAAACACAAACTTAATACATAACTTGGAAATGCAGAGAGAATTACTGATTGTTCATTAATTATCGATTTAATATATTATAGTCTCTCTACAGACTACAACTGATGTTAATATATTCTAAACTAACTGTAACCCGCGACTTCGTCTGCGTGGAACTTATGTTTGTTCAATTCGCAGAGTTTCACAATGTTTCGATTGAACAGTTCCATGGTGAAACTAAGTGAAAAAATTGCAAAAAAAATCGGAAACACTCGATCGTTTCTAATGATTTTTTTTTTACAATTTAAAGGGGCAAATTCCCACCCCGCACTCTACCTCCTTGTTACAAACGTTCATTTTTAGAGCTGTTCATCCTTTTAGTCCCTCAGAAAAAATGTAAAGGCTCAAAATAATCTATTTCATTCCTCCAGATTACTAAAATGTGTTAAAAATAGGTGAGGGAGGATTCTCCTGAAAACATGCATGATGAAAAAACAGGGGTCATATAAGGTCATTTTACATAAGAATCGGTAGGAATGGCGCCAGGGCTTTTGAAGACCAGTTTTATGAAAGATAATATTGAATAGTTTTCGTGATCTACTAAATTGTGCAGCTCTACCATTATGTAATTATCTTGTAGATTACCTAATACCTTAAGAATATTTTTTTGTACAATTGCAATGTAAAAATGTAGGTATATTAATAATGTTCTTTCTTTTAAATAATATAATTTAGTAGGTATATTTGATCTGAAATAATTAATTTTACTCGATGAAACGTAGAACATTATTAATATACATTTTTACATTGCAATTGTACAAAAAAATATTTTTAGAGTATTAGGTAACTTACAAGATAATTACATAACTGTAGGGCTGCACAATTTAGTACATCACAGTTTTTATTAA
The DNA here is from genome assembly GCA_963575645.1 of Xanthostigma xanthostigma. Classification (NCBI taxonomy): domain Eukaryota; kingdom Metazoa; phylum Arthropoda; class Insecta; order Raphidioptera; family Raphidiidae; genus Xanthostigma; species Xanthostigma xanthostigma. The sequence goes on from OY754467.1 coordinate 13,851,601, forward strand.
AATTTTAAAAAATAAATCTGTGATTTTTTATTCGATTGAAAACTCTACTAGTGGCGTTAAAGTTAACAGGGTTTAAGATAGACGTGTGTCGATCGCGATTGATCGAATCGTTTTGATTCGATCACCACCCGTGACTGAGTGATTGAATCACTGAATCTCACAAGATCCAATCGTTCGGTCTCGAGTCGATCGTCAGCTCAATAGCAACCAAAGAGCCACAGTGAATAGATGACAGAGCGTGACCGAGTGATTGAATGATGAATTTCTATGGTAGAGTCGTGACTCGTGAGTCATAATAACATACAACAATCACTTGAATGAATGCTACATCTGTACCATGCGAACGATTTTTTTCCAAAGCTGGAATGACAATAAGTGCAAAAAGAAGTTCTTTAAAACCCGAAAAAAATTCTCAAGTTTTATTTCTTAATCATAACCTATAGTGTCATAAAATAGATATAAACATTAATTTAATCTTAAAATACCTACTTGGTGTTAATTTATCGTATCTCATTATCTATTTTATATAAGTAATTTGAGTCGAGTTAAATAAAAGCCTCATTGTTCTGTTCAATGGTAAGTTTTTCTTTCGTACAAACAAGCTAGCGCAGAAAATTACATCAACAGGTCAATGGTAACTCGTATAGAAATGAAATAGGTACTCAGACAGCCGATCGAACGGTCGAATCATTGTGATACTATCCCCTAACCTGTAGGTTGCGATCGACCTAGGTCGCAGGAAATGTTCGATCGACACACGTCTAATAGGTACAAGCTGATCGATCAAACGATCGAAACATTGTGATACGATCACTTAACCTGTGGGTCGCGATCGACCCGGGTCGCAAGAAATGATCGATCGACACACGTCTAGTTTAAGAGGGCTGCATGGATGCAAGGCAACAGTGTGAAGAACCAGCAGAAGTGAACCGTTCGGCATCGCTTGTCTGCTTGTTGATGTTATTGTTGTTGATTTGGATACGGTTGACGGGTTTGATATTTCCGATGTCACTGGATCTGAGAAGCGTGAGAGAGGTGTTTACGCTATTGTATTTATTGCATACATCATGTCTACAGATATTATGCAGCAATGCACATTATTATATTAAATCACTTTATAAAAAAAATGTGCCACATAAACGGAGTCATAATAACGTTGAAACAGCTAAGAACATTCTAGCTTTAAAACTAAGTCATGAATTTCTTTGTGATATCATGAAACATTTGTAGTCAGTGACGGACTGGGAGACGCAGGGGGGGCCATCCGCTCCAGGATTCCTCGGTACATGGCATTTATATTGTCATTTTGATCTCCAAAGAAACTAAACAAACTTCAATGCATATATTTAATAGGTACCCTCTATATTGCTGCATAGATCAGGAAAAAGACTTAAACACTACGGTGCAGACATAATATATACACGTCTGTCTCACTTATTCTGCCGTAAAAAGGCAAAAGGTAGTAAGTGGCCAACTTATGAATTTGAGTAAATCAAGATTTACTAATTAAAGACAATAAAATTATTGCTGCAGCACTTACTGCTGTCGTTGGTTTCAGTATGAACTCATTTTTCAACAAATGTCACTTACTGCCCTTTGCCTTTTTAGGGCAGTATCATACTCTGAGTCCCATGCTCATGTCCGTGAATGGATGCGCGTCAGTTGCACATGGAACTAAGCTTGCTCTATTCCACTAGCACAACGGATCAAGTAAAGAAGAAAGAGATAGAAACAGCCAGGTCATTTGCTGTCTCACTTCTTGGGCCACGCTTCCACTTATGGCGATTAGCAATATAGAAGTTATTAAAAATATGCTTCCAAGTGACTAAAATATGAGAGAGAGATTGTGAATTATAGACGCTCAACAGCTAAGGTCATCAGCGTCAATGACTAAAATATGACACAATACCATAAAATATGGTAACACAACTGATGCACGTAGTATCTATAAGGCGTCCGGGGACATGTTTTTTAAAGAAGCCCCCAAAGTAAAAAGCAGCCACGGACCTGCGAATTAAATCTACTCTAATTGTAAATTTAAATTTAAACTATTTTTAAACGCGCCCCAATTTAGAGTCACTTAATTCCTCGCCCCCCTGTTTAAAAAAAAACCCTCGTATGAGAGATATTTTGTGCGTAAAATGTAATCTAAATCGTTTTATCCGTTTTCGAGAAAAACATTTTTTCAAGTTTTACAACTGTTTTTTTAAGGGGACCGATTTTGTGGTTTCTCCTTCTAGGTCTGACGATCCTGAATGCAAAATTTAAGCAACATTTAACCAGTTGTTTGGCTTCTACGTGCGATCACAGTTAGACAGACGATTCAAAACATTTTTGAAATTACTTTTTTGGTTTTGGAGGAATTAGAAAAGAGTAAATTCTCTAAAAAATCTAAATAGATTTTTGTTTACAATCCGCTATAAACTTCATAAAGAAGAAAGTAAAAATTAATATGAAATAAATATACAGCGCAGAAAGTCAAAGGATGTTCGCATTTTTGATAACGCACATTAGTAAACTTTGTATAACTTGTACATTTATATTATGTATACAATACACATAATACACAAATTATTATCTATTGTACTTTTGTATACCTAATATATCTACATTAATAGCATCTATTCTTTGATTATTTGATTGAAATTTCATGTAACGCTTCACTGTCAAACTTCATGACAATTCATTCTGAAATTTTCCCACGTCATGTATCTGGAATATTGATATATGTTATATATTATATATATATAAACGTATCCATTATTACTTATGTAAACCTTTCATCTCCCGGAAAGATTATTTAATTTATTATTCATATTGCCAATTTTTGACGTGATAACGTCTTATAAATTGATGAATCACCAATATTATAAATTGATAAAACACCGGCTGCATGTACGAAAAAGTGTAACGTAACGTTCCTAACGTTCGTAACGCGTAACGCATAACGCATAACGCGTAACGTTCCGCCTGACCCTGTGCGTGCTTTTTGCTAATTTCTCGCTCAATTTAAATCAGATCGGTTTGAAACCAGTCTTAAACGAAAGAGGAGAACATTTTACATAGATTTCGTATAACAGAATTTGCCTAAACAGTTTTTTTATACAAATTTATATAGAAAAATATTTTATACAAATTTATATAGAAAAATAGCTGTATAAATGCATTGTTGTCTATTGCATGGCGCGCGCGCGACGCGGTCGGTCGTCTTTGTTTGCCGTACATGGAAATTAGAAAATAACGTATGTCTTGTCTTAACATGAAAACGGCTGCATTTCTAATGTTTATTTTTTGACATTAGTATTTTGTGATTTGCAAAGCCTTCTAAGTTAACTATTGGAATAACTAATTATTATTAGAACATAATACTTTGTAAGTTGCAAACGTCACTTTTGACATTTCTTATCATTCCGACACCAAGGATAAGCGGATTGAAACCAAATTTTGGGAGGTTTAGGTTATGTATTACGGAATACGTTATCACGTAAAACTATCGTCCGTAAACCGACTTTACAGACAACCAATTTTTTCATGGTTATTTTACTCTTTTGGAATATTGTCATATATTTTAATTTGTCTTACGTTTCCAGTTGAAAATATCCTAAAATGTTAATTTTAATATTTTTATTCAACACGCGTGAGTAATATGTAATTTTGGGGCCCTGCTAAATTCGGGAGAAATAATAAATTACTTCATGTTGACGCGTAGAGTGCTAATAATGAGCCGTACTGTGAGATAATGAATTTTCTGGACCAATAGGAACGCAGTAGCAAGACCAAGCCGTTAAATAATGAAAAAAAAAACTGCACAGCTTCTGGACCAATAAGAACATGGTAGGCGGTATTGCATATATGAAAACAGCATCGCAATTCAGTGAAAGTCAGGGCCATCTTATGTGCATCGAGGGCGGTGTGTACGTCAATCAATGAAGTGATTTATTATTTTTCCCTCTTTTATCAGGGCCCCGATTACATATTACTCGTGCTAGTTGAATATTCCACTCGCGTGTTACCGCACTCGCTAAGCTCGTGCGGCAAATTTCACGCTCATGGAATCTTCTCCTTCTCTCACTAGTCGCACAATATACTATTATTAGATTCAATTACAAACATATTTTTTTTAATTAAGTAAGTGAAATCCTTTTTTATGGATCATTCCGCTAATTTTAGACGTATTTATCAACTAAATTTCCTCAGATTTTCTCAGGATCACCTTGCTTGTTTGATATTCTCACATTCTATATTAATATCTCAATTTTGATCAGTACTAAGCCATTCACTAGAAAGGTGATTCATCATTAAATTTCCGATGATTACTGTACAATAAATTTTTATCGGCAGCTACTTTATTATCAAGTTAATAAAAAAAATTATAATTTTTTTTCATCATTCAATAGGCTTTTGAACATGAAATTTAGATCAAACGGGGTAACCCACGCTAGCATTGATTATTTTAGCCCCAACTGCATCCTAGACACAATATAATGCCAGTGATCCCTACTATTCATCATTTTTTGTGTTCGAGTGAATAGAGAAGAGAAATCGATTGTTAAAGCAATTCGTAGCAGACACATTGTCGATAGCAAATAAAAAAGTTATAACTCACGTGTATTGTACGTTCATATAGAAACTCTGACTGAGAGAACGAAAGTGCCGACGCCCCTTTCTGGTGGTTGCTTCACCCTCGCTGTATGTCTGATGGATTCAGTGTAGAATAGTTCTGCCTTATTGCTGAATAATGTCGCTATACAGTACCTATGTACAGGAAGGCCTCGTATAACACGATAGTTAATTTCAATAAAATATCGTCTAGGTCCAACTGTCATATATGGATATAAGCACTAGCACGATATAGTCAGAGTGCCCGTCGGCAAAAATTTTACTGACAAATCTCTACCCAAAGTTTGTATATGGCTTCATTAGACCTATTTCCTCTATGACTTTTTTTGATTTTGGGGCGTTTTCCCTCTAAATTTTCCGAAACATGTCGTTTTGACGACATGTAAAAAATTTATAATTACTGTTTGTTTTCTTAATTGGATAGCTTAAAACTAAAACCAAAACGCTAAAATAATGTTCTCTGACAAACAACATGAACCATTTAAAATGTCAGAGAACATTATTTTAGCGTTTTGGTTGAAGTTTTTAAGCTATCCAATTAAAAAAACAAACAGTACCTATCTATAAATATTTAAATGTCGTCAAAACGCCATCTTTCGGAAACTTTAGAGGGAAAACGCCCCAAAATGTCTGACACCTCGAGGTGTCAGACATTTTAAATGGTTCATGTTATTTGTCAGAGAACATTATTTTAGCGTTTTGGTTGAAGACTGTACACATTCAGAATCGGATATGTTGACAGCAACACATAACCTCAAATATATTTGACGATTGACCGAAAAACAAAGAAATTTAAACAGACGCCAGTGAAGATGTTTACACAACAAAAACTAAAAAGTTGTAATTTAGATTTTATTCGAGTGGTGTTAACAGAAATTATGTTAAAAGTATTTGCGTGTTCTCTATTTTTGGTGATTACTGCATTATATTTTTGCCCTCTGTTAGTGTTTTCTAAAAAGTTATCATATTTTAACATAAAAATTATACGTTTCATTGAATAAAGTTATTATTTAAATTATTAAATGATACCTTAAACATTTTAAAATTATTCTATATAAAAGAACATTACAGTGACTATTATACCATTTGAAAGCAAACTATTGTAAATCCATCACGTATATTTGCAATGCAAAGATTTTAAATATATTATTTTGCATTCACAACAAAATAATAGAAATTATGAGAAGTAATTTTTTGCTACACAAAGTCTCATAACTAATAAATACCGTGTTATATAAGTAGATATCGTGTTGTTGAAGCTTGAAGGCCCCCATACACCTCGTTCTTTTTTGGCAGTTTTCATCGTCACGATAAAACACGTCGGTCAAAACCGAAGTGTATGGGCAAAAACTGTCGATGAAACACGGCAGTTTTTATATCTGCCGAATCTTGATTTTAAACACGACGTGTTTGCTGGTTGTCGTTTCAAATCGTAATGTGTGGCGCTTTCCGATAAGAATCGACGTGTTTATTCAGTGGTGCGACGTACAGCAAATAAGTCATATTAATTAAATGATTGTAATTAGTTTGAGTATTGATTTATATTTTAATAATAACTCAAAATAAGTATGTTCGTCCATTCTCAGGTAATTGAACCAATCCCCAGGTTCAAGTTTCAGCTCGCTCAATTCATACAATTGTATCGAAAATTAAACCAATCTCCTGGTTCTAGTCGTAATTCATTTAGAAGATTTACGTGTGAAAATTGCCTGCGTTTAAGTAACCATTCTTTAGTCCATTTTGAACGTTTTCTTTTTGAAAATTTTAATTTTATAGCCACTGCGGCTGCAACTGCTAACGTTGTCGTAGGATCCATCAAAGCAGATCGTATTAATGATGCCACGACTTCAGAAAAACTGAACGAAACAACGCCTCTGTGGTGGATATGGCCGTTGTTCGTGTTTAATTAACCGTACAGTTTTACCCGTGCGGTTAAAACTGCCATAAAAGAACGAGGTGTATGGGGATGGCCGTTGTTCGTGTTTAACCGTACAGTTTTACCCGGCGGTTAAAACTGCCAAAAAAGAACGAGGTGTATGGGGGCCTTTAAGTACTTATCGTGCTATGTCAGTTTTGGCCCAATTTTCTAATAGTGTTCGAGCAAAACCGTATTATATGGGTATTACCTATATAGTATGTCATACTATACAAGAGTTTATATGCGTTCTCAATATATGTATAGATTATTATGGATGATCAATAATTCACATGACAATGAACAGAACGAATTGTAGTTTAAAAAGTTTTTATTGTTATTTAAAAGAGTGACTTACGAAAAGTTTTCTCGGATTACAAATAGACTAAAAACGGTTTTTTACTAAGAATTTTTAGCTTTTCTACTAAATACATAAATATACATGAGACTATCCTAATATTTTATGTTCAGTTTTACCACAAATAAAAAGAATTTTATCTAAAGAAAACACAAATGGACATGAAACTTTTGTGTTTTGCATAGTGTATAAAAGTTTTAGCAATAGTTAATATTTTCAATAAATAAAATTATCGACCAATTTTTCAGACAATATATTAACAAAAAAATATATAATATAAAAATATAATATATTGTCTGAAAAATTGGTCGATAATTTTATTTATTGAAGAGTTCTAATCAGACGTTAATCTAAGATTTGAATAGTTAATATTCTTAAAGTCATATTAATTTATCTGATATCCTCATCAGATGACTTTTTATCATAGTAATCACGGCCTAAGTAATTTGAAGCAAGAAGCATATTATTTATTTTTACCTCGGAAATGATTTTCAGGGCCATGTACCCTAAATAATAACGTCATCATCAAACATTATCGACAAAAAAAAAACAACCAAGTGAATAAACCGGTTTGGTGTAGTCACATTTAGCTCCTCGATAAAGCCGCTGCAGCTGAGTTAAAGCCGCCGAATAGGCTATTTGAATCTAATTTTTTTATATTGTCTTAAAATGTTCATACCGTAATATTAGTCAACAGGAATTATTATTTCGCTCAACCGTAATCGTTTTATAGAATAAAATAGCATTCAAAAATTTCAAATATATAAGTTGGCGCGAAAACACGAACTACTATGACGTCATTTTTGCAGTATACAAACAAGTGCAAATGATATAGACGCTGATGACCTCAAACGTTGAGCGTCTATAATCTATCTATAAGTTTATGAGTTTGGATTTTTATAAATGTTTTGTCATCGCTACAACTAATAAGTATTGTATTTTCTAAATAATAGTCAGAGTGCCCATCGGCAAAAATTTTATTGATACATACTCTCCCCAAACTTTGTATATGGCTTCATTAGGCCTAGTCTGACACCTCGAATATGTTTCGACATATTCGAGGTGTCAGACTTTTTAAATGGTTCATGTTATTTGTCAGAGAACATTATTTAGCGTTTTTGGTTGAAGTTTTTAAACTATCCAATTAAACAGTATCTATAAATTTTTACATGTCGTCAAAACAACATCTTTCGGAAACTTTAGAGGGAAAACGCCCCAAAATCAAGAAAAGTCATAGAGAAAATAGATGTCAGACTAGGCCTAATGAAGCCATATACAAAGTTTGCGGAGAGTATGTATCAATAAAATTTTTGCCGACGGGCACTCTGACTATAACGAGATCTCCAAAGTTAACGCCTCATACCAAAAAACTGTACTGAAAATACTGTTTCAGTTGACTTATTATGGAAATTCTTTTCGTGTTTTGAGGGCGGAATAAATATTAAAAAATGTGCACATTTCTGACATATAATCTGACAGCTACTTAATTACGGCCAAATGTCAAAAGACTGTTTTCATTCTTTGTTTCTATCGTCTTAACTTGATTAATGACAAATAATTTTAAAATAAATAACACACCGAGAATTACATTAAAAATAATGAACGTAAATTGAAAAGAGCATGCGAAAACCTCTTCTATTTTTTTAATAAAATACAAGTCACTATAACGTGACATTTTAAAAATGGTGTTTTTAGTTTATAACAATGATTAATAACTGAAATTAACATAGATAAACAGAATGGTATTTCCATTTAAACCACAAAGTGCACAGGCATTTAATATTTGGAAAACAAAAGTACCCAGCACAAAACCATTTATTCATTGAGTTGGTACCTCTATATCCATGCGTACATATGAACTCAATATCTAGCTTTCACGTAACGTAATATACAAAAAATATGCGTGAAACTGACGCGTGTTAGAAGTAAAACTTCTTAGGTTCTAGCATTTGTTGACGATCTTATTATATCAGGATTAGAAAATGGTTATGTGAAATTTGTTAGATAAAATGCTACATGAAATTGATTCTATTCAATAAATAGAGTAACTGTAATCCATTGAAGTTAATGATAGGTATTTGGAAAAAATTCCGTGGCATAAGGATCGAAAATGAAGCAATACTGAATTTTTTAAAAATTGCATTTAATGCTGACGTTTCGATACGTTTTGTACAAATGCAATTAAAAAAAAAGACGGGTTGCACTCCGGGAGTGCCGGCAGAAGTGAAAACTTGAATATTACCTCTACTCTCCATCCGTCTTACGAATTTTCGATCAGGTCACGTGTCCTGACGCGAGTTTAACATTTTTTACCCATTACAAAAAAAGTGTACAACGCCGCTAAAGAAGTTTTCACTTCAAAAATTCAGTAGTTCATGTTGATTAGAAAAGGATGTTTCGAGGGTGCTCCCGACGCCTACTTTCTTCGGAAGTACGACATTCTTTATGACGTCAAAATACAATACCAATAGTTTAAATTGAAACAGATATCCGATATCTTTCCGGTATCCGACCTAAATTTAAAATTCGGCGGAACACCGGATATACCGGATTTTATAAAAATAAGGCGTTTAAACTTTAGAGGCATTTTATTTAATCCACATAACAAATAAAATCATAATTTTTTTATTACACAACTAAGAAAATTAATACTCGAACTGCACTAACGGCAAATTATGATAAATGAATTCGAATTTCTCTGCATTAGGAGGCAACTAGCGGTTTCGCTTGTCTTCATATACAAGGCCGGCTTCTGAAAAAAGTCTTTCGCTGTAAATGATCGTGTTTGCTATCAATTCAATAAGACTATGAAGCACTAACTTGGCTCATGAACGAAAAGGCCCGATCGTTCGTGAGCCACCTACGAAGGGTTCGCTCATGTAACAATACACCAATCGGTTATATTCGGTCGGATTATTCGGCGGCTGGATATTCGGTATCCGGTATCCGGCAAACTAGCTATCCGTTTCATCTCTAGTTTAAGGTGGCACTTCACATGGCTATTTGTGTTCGCTATTGGGTGTTAGTTGTATTTGGCAAAATATATGACGTTCAAGACAAACATGCAAATAGAGGCAAATACGATCTTCCACACTTAGCAGTCAAATAGCAAACACACAAACATTTGGCAGCAGAACGCAAGATTCAAAATTCCAGGAATTTTAGCACTGTTTCATTGTCCCAATTCATTTTCAATAGTAATTGTTCCAGTTCTCGCTCACAGCACAAACACAAAAATACTGCACGTCCGTACAGGTTCACGGCGCGTGCGCTTCTGAATATAGCCATTGTGTGGACGGTTTATTTACCATATTTGCCTATTTGACTTCTTTGATGTGCCTCGAAAAACCGACAAGCACACGGTAACGCGTATTTGGTATTGGTCTTATTTGTCAAATAAGCAAATAAGGCCAACACTTTGTCAAATAGACCCTCCACACTTGGTAATTGTTTGCCAAATATGCCAAATACAAATAGCCATGTGAAGTGCCGGCATTAAATACATGTGCATATTCGATGTTTTACGCAATGGGAACCCTAGAATAATTGATTTTAAAACGTATTCGCTATGTGCAACATCAAAGCGGAGACATCTAGCGTTATTTATCGGCGAACCCACTGCTACTAAAATACATTATGTCAAATGGGACAACAAGTAAAACGTGAATTAAAATTAAAGTTAATGATAAAAGTGAAAAGTATGGATGCTATATTAAAAACGGGTTTTGAAAAAATAAATCATTCTTTAAATTTTCACCCTCAAACTGTGCCAAAGGGTAAAGCTATCGCTGTGTAATTGATGTTGTTTCAGCTAGATTTTCTAAAGTGGAATAAAAATTCTAGACAGTGTTGTCCTGTGTACGGAAAATATTGCACCTATTCCTGTAAATGTCAAAGCAGTTTTTATCTTGAAAAGAAAAATAAATAGTCTAATTTTTAGATATTTGAATTTTTTGTGAAACTGTCAATTTGTTCAGAAAATAATTATAAGTCTCAAATGATACACCAGAAAGATTTCTTAGCTGTTTATCATTTGTAACTGTTCCTTGAAAAGTAATTGAATCATCAACAAATTCATTGTACATCACAATCAGGTTCAACTGCTGTATCGACATTCGACAAACTATTTTTGAGGCGTACCTCGAGTTGCCAGGCCTTAAAATTCAAAAGCCGGATTCGGCGCTGTATTAGGCCGGACATTTTGCCCTAAAAGCCGGACATACATTTTTTAAAAGTCAAACACACCTTTTTAAAGCCGAACATCACATTTAAAATAAAAAAAACTCAGTTAGGTTCGTAATAAAGTTGTTTATTAATTATTTAATGTGAATCACAGATTTGTTATAAAATTAACAACATTAACAGTTCTACGCACCTATTATTATCATTTGTATTTATACCTATGATATTGATGAAGTGAAAAATGGTCAGTCTTCTGTAATCTATTAATAGGTAAATTTAAAAAAAACAAAACAAATATAACAAAATACTAAAAGTTTTTGTTAACCAAATCAAAAACGTATATCCATTCTTTTGGATAAAAACAAAAAGATCTTTATTAAAAAATAGCAATTTCAAACTCTTGAAAAATATCAAAAAAGTCTTCACCTTAGGTTTATGTCAATGGTACACGAGCAGAAGGTTTGCTATCTTTCGCCGCTACGTGCGCATTGTCGTTCAACGCCTTCGTTCCAAGCAGCTGCACATAGCGAATATGAACGCAGTTCCGTTCGCATATAGTGAGTTCAGCGGTAGGTATAACGAAACGGACGTGAACATTAAACGTAGACATGTGATGAATTAACGGCACGTGACTGACGCATGCGCGTATGTGGCGGCATGAGCGCACCGTGTTTACGTGCGTGCGGAGGTTATGTAGCGCGCGCGCCACTGACAGCTTGATGGACAGTGATTGATTATGCGATTTGCGAAGCCCGCTACTGCGCGACTTGAGTTTTGTAAAACTAACGGTCAACTACTTGCACTTTATTTAAATCGGATGTTGTATTTGTTTTGGTCTACCACTGTAACCTGATCGAGACAGATGCTAATTACCACAATTATTAGACAAGCTCATTATAATATTCAGTCAAATATAATTGCATTATGATTTATGATCACATTTTTTTTTCAATGTCTGTAAATATCGGAATTTACAGTTTCAAAAATAGTAAGTACATGTAATCATTCCTTACTCTCTAAACATGTATTAGTGAAATTTTCTCTAATTGCGTAAGTGAAGCTGATAATCAGTGATTTTCACAACAAAATAGTGAATTTTCACTAATAAATGAACTCTCTAAAACTGAAATAGTGAAAATGTCACTGTTTGAAATAGTGACTTCTGATTCACATCCGGAAGAGTGAATTCAAGTAAAATTCACTGTTAGAATAGTGATACCCCTGATTTTATACGTGTCGCTTGTAGCTCCTCCATACCCTTGCTATAGATACTTATTATTATTCACGTAGAATGTAGATCGTTCTATAAGCAAGTTCCTTGTAAACCGATAAACAAACAAGTAATATAATTTATCAGGTAAGTTAATTAGATTAATTTAATTATATTTTCAAAGATTCAGAGTAAAGCATTGCGTGTATAAGTACTACTGTTTGTTACCGATTTTAAATTATAGTCATCATAACTAACAATGAATTAAGGTTATATTTTTTGACGCGAATTCTCTAATTCTTTATTTTGTATTCAATTTTAAATCGGCTTGTAAAAATATAAAAGTTAATTATACTAGTGAAAGTAAAGAATGAATAAAGATTTTAAAAATCTGTAATAAAAAAAATCTTGATGTCAGATGACATTTAATGGTCACTTATATAATTATATGAATTTTTATATTCACTAATTCATATTGTGAGTATTCACTAATTCTGCGTGGTACGATTCTAGCATTGACAAATAGTGAATATGCGCTTCTAATTAGTGAAGAGGCCCCCAGAAAGATCTAAAAAATTTCACAATATACTAAATAAAACTTTACGTCTTTCAACAACTTTTTAGGAACCTGTCCGAAAGTAGTATATCACCCCACCTTCCTTGTACTAAAGGCTTTATTTTGCATCTAAATTTCTCCTTCCTCCATTTTTCACGCTTGGTTTGAGTAGTCCGTTAAGTTTTAAAAATTCTTGTTATTTAAGCTGCACTTGCTTACTGCTATTCCAAGTATATAGAATGTAACTCATCTACTGCAACTGGCAGCAGCAACACGTCATGCTAGTAGGTACTTTATCTGCGCCGAGACACAGACTCACTCAGAATGTATGACGTAGAAATACCCGTACTGGAATCGAGCAGCGAATGAAACGGCTGGGCCCCCCTAACGGTGAACTAGCCACGTACCGGATATTGGCTATCTATTCTAACCTCCGCTATAAGCTCTCGTACCACGTACTGACTTTCTCTCCAGTATCGCATTTATTTTGCTAGGAAAATTCGATTAATTCAATGCCAGCAAAGTTTATATTGAAAAATGGTTACGGCGGAGTGTTATTCCAATGATTTTATTATCAAAAAATTTACAGTTAAAATAAATATAAAAACAACAGATATACAATGCGAACGCCGAAACAGGTGGAGAGAGTTCCGTACTATTCCGTAAGAACTTTTAAGACATAGGATTTGCTTTTAGGTGTTCCTGTAAACTATTTTTTCTTCAAAATTTTAGGCTCACTAGATTCGGAGACGAGAGCAAGGCGTAAATGCAAAAAATTTTTTGAAATTTCTTAATTTTCCCTGTAAAATTAGTCCCTGAAATCGTAAATCGTTTCTTTACGCTACACGTCCGTTATTGGGTCATCTAACTTACCAAATTTCAACTTTTTTCGTCCAGTAGATTTGGAGAAAATAAGCTGTAGTACGATTTTTTCATGTAAAAACTTTTATGATTTGTGGTAAAAAACCGTCAAATATTTAGATGCTGCTCGAAAGCAAATTAAAGTAAATATAAATTTAAAAAATAAATTGAGATTTTCTTTCACACCCCCCTCGATTTCTTAAAATTCTCCTGGGCTGGTCCTTTCGAGAGTTGGCAACTGGAGATGTCGACAAAGTAACGATACGATACGAAACTACTCGTTACTCTAGAATACCCGAAGTAACGATTACCGATTTGAAAAGTAAATCGTTACTTTTACTTGAATGATTACTATTGATTAATTATTGATTACTATTGATTATTGATTACTATTGATTATTGATTACTATTGATTATTTTATTATGCGAGTATAAGGATATTCATTGAGTTCCTGCGAACCTTAATATTTCGGAGCACTACAAAGGAGCCGCTGATACGTATAATATAAATATGCCGCCGATATCAATAGCCCTTAGCAAAATTAATTGTGTATTCAGTACGTTTTTATACGCAATAATTAATTATTTGTTGGTTCAGACATTACGTACTACATTTTATGTATGTAACTTAAGTAATCAAAGTAACCAGTAGTTGAAATGATTACTTAATACCCAAGTACCTATAGTAGTAACGAATACATAAAAGTAACAATAATCGACATCACTAGTATGTAACCTAAGTAATCAAAGTAACGAGTAGTTGAAATGATTACTTAATACCAAAGTACCGAGTAGTAACGAATACTTAAAAGTAACGATAATCGACATCACTATTGGCAACCTTAGCTGTACCGGACAAATATGAGAGTGCTCCTATAAGGGTTCCGTTTTTTTCCTCGGATGTGCGGAACCCTAAAAAAGAATGAGCATAATATTTATTATTTATCTTTTTACCAGAAATTGTCTTTCTGTTGTCAAATCAATTAGATAACAATTAAATGTGTACTGGACTAGTAATGTAGTAAATTACAATTTTTTTTTTATTTAGAGAAAAAAAAGAAATGTGCTTCGACTACTCAGGTCATTAGCACATAATATAAAAATAGGTTACAAAATATGTCATGGAATATAAATATTATAATATTATAAGATATTTAGGTAAGTATAAAGTTTCAAAACTAGAGTTTATTTCAGATTAACTCGCAACTCGCCTTCAGGATGATCAGCTTTACTCGTTGCTAATTTGGTTAGACATGTTTTATTTTCATATTCCTATGCGTTTATAACATGTAAATAAAACAGAAAGTAAAACACTCTCACGTATAGCAACAAACTTCCTGCAAACATTAAATCAAATTCTGATATTATGTTAAGTAGCTAATAAATTTTGAAGAAATTTATTAAAACTTTTAATTAATTATACGCAAGTATCACTTTAATTTATCCAGAATAATATAGGATATTCGCTGAACACGAAGTTTTTTATTACAGTTTCGTTAAAATAGAACACATTCATACAGGCATAAGGTGCCACCAGGGGTAACTCGTCAATCTGGAATCTGGATACTCTATGTTCATAGAGTATCCACCAGAACAGTTGGTTATAAATGGATTACTGACGATCGACAACTAAAATAATTAACAAAATATATTTATTCTCGATTTACAGTATATAGTAACAATGCCAAGAATTGAGGTACTATCAATATGTGAGAAGCGTACTTTTGAGTTAGTGTTCAGAAAAAAACTCAACTGTTTTGTTTTTTTTTTCTTTTTTTATAATTTTGATATTTTCACCTAGTGAGAAATATTAAAAGTAGAACTCAAAGAATATGCTCGAGATAATGCTGCAATGGTGTAACTAAGCTTTTACCATTCCAACACCATAAGTGAGGTGATATTAAAAATTAAGTCTACCTATTACAGCTTTTTCAGTTTGGCGAATTAAGCAAATATTTTTACCATTCCAACACCATATTTTTTCATTTTGGGGTCATCTGAATCCAAAAAAAAACATATTTTTGGAAAAAATCTCTGCCTTGAAAGCGGTTCTATTTTTTTTTTGTAAAAATATTCAGGTATTATTATGCAGATATCTAAATTGTTGAAAAAAAAATGTGCATGTCGACCCGTAGATAATTAATAAACGTAGCCTGTTTTGGACCTTATTGATGACGTGATTTTTTTTAACTTAAAATTGAAAATAGATCTAATGTTTTAGATGAGATGATTTATAGAATGAACGTTGATGACCTCAGCTGTTGAGCGTCTATAATTTACAATCCATATCTATCTATTAATCATAATAGAAAAGAAAAAGAAAACGAACCCAATTTGGAAAGATGCGTGTCATTATTAATAATGTTATCGACAACATTCTAGAAATTAACGTAGATATTCTGAAACAATTACTGTAACAAATTTTACATTGTACATATTGGTTACAGCGATGCTTTTGATAACGAGTCACCGGTGGTTCGTACGTATAAAAGCTCTTTGGAACACGTCATGGACTTCATGATTTATAACGAATTACTGAGCTACAAACACCTGCGTCGCCGGTTGTACACAGTTGGTAACATAGGTGCCTACCGTACCTACCAACCTCTGTAATTGTCCTGCAACTATAAAACCCGCATTCTAGTGCAAAACCACAATGAAATGAATACCTCTATACAATAGGTAGTTACATAATGTAATACGGATACGATAAGCATTCTGTTAGATACGTCAAAAATAGTTACGTAATGTCCTATCAAATATATCGCTCTGAAACCCATAAACGCTATAGGGATCCGTTAAATGAGCAAAGCTTTAAAAACATGGCGACGATGCGGTATAATTTCACATAGTCCCTATAGTATACAGTGCAATTGTGAATTTTTTTTAAATGCAATAAAATGATAAGTATCAGCACAATATGTGAATCCGGACCGAAACGTCATCTAATGAATTATAATTTTATAATTTAAAATGTCTGACACCTAGAATATCGGACATATTCGAGGTGTCAGACATTTTAAAAGGTTCATGTTATTTGTCAGAGAACATTATTTTAGCGTTTTGGTTGAAGTTTTTAAGCTATCCAGTTAAAAAAACAAATAGTATCTATAAATTTTTACATGTCGTCAAAACGACATCTTTCGGAAAATTTAGAGGAAAAACGCCTCAAAATCAAGAAAAGTCATAGAGGAAATAGGTGTCAGACTAGGCGTAATGAAGCCTTATACAAAGTTTGGGGAGAGTATGTGTCAGTAAAATTTTTGCGGACGGGGCACTCTGACTATGATTAGAACTCTTCAATAAATAAAATTATCGACCAATTTTTAATATTGGTCGATAATTTTATTTATTGAAAGTAATAATCTTAATTGAACGATTGATATGACCAATTTGTAGTATTGAAACATAATTCATTTAATTGCAAGATATCAGTTCACAAATAATAATGATTAGAATGTGTATTCAAATAATTGATTAAGCCTATTGTTTAGTGTTTTATTTTTAAAATATGTAATTCTGTAATGTTGATAACACAAAATGATATCAGCAATAACTGTTTGAAACAATGGTTGAAAGTTAATAATAATTAGTCCTGTGTTATTTTAAACAAAATTATTTCAAATTTTCTTTTGGTTTCCGGACTTGTAGACCGTGATCCATTGGTATTTCTACTTGACGTTTCGTCTACAACTGCGGTAGACGTTATCAAAGACGGTGTGGCAGCGGGCCAAGTGTTCTTCTAGGCGGCTTACAAGTAGAAAAGCCAATGGACTACGGCCTACAAGCTCGGAAATCAAGAAGATATGAAACAACGCCGGCCATGTAAGGTTACACACTTACATAAAATTATTCCAATCACATGTATTATATTTTCAAAATTGACTAATATTAAATATAACACAACAAGACTGTCTCTGACTGATGATTTGTTAAACAGTTTTAAGTTTTCAATGTGTTTGACTCCGTTAATGTTTGCATGACGTGTAGACCTTCGTGAACTGCAGGAGGGTGCAACAGGATTTTAATTCGCGAAGCCAACTCACGACTGTATCTGAAAAATCGAACTTGTCTGAGTTGCCAGATCTGTGGATTATCCCTTAATGAAATTGTAATTGATTGTTGAATAGTCGGTCTACTATACGTACCGCATAAAATAAATGCATTGTTGCAAAGCCTAGACTGCGAGTAAAGGCTGTGAAAACTTCGAAATTTCGTTTGTGATGTTCTTTTTTATACTTTGCTGTTTGAATAATAAATCTTACCTAACCATCGATTTACACGGTATAAACCGAAATAAATAACCTGGACTTCTCTCTATTGCGCGCCTTACTGATTTCTTGTGACCTCGGTGCTCGGTTCAGGAGAGATTCTATCCTAAAACGGCTAGTGCTGTACCGTCTCCAGTGCTGGAGGGCTTACAGTGAATTGTTTTTTTATTTATTTAGTTACTTAATCTATAGGTTCTTGTTTTATTTCATTTTAAAATAAGGCTTGGTATGTTAAAAAAAATCGCGGGTATGTGTGCACAGTTTTGTCCACTTACCCGGTATTTATTTATTTCTTTTTATTATTATCACGATGGACACGATATCTAAGATACGCTTTGCTATGATAGTAAGACACATTTGTTTAAACAAAACAGCAAATATATAAACTAATTAGGTATGCCTAGGGAATGCAATCCCGCAAGATAATTTCATTCCAGGTATTTGCGGGACTGAACCATCTCAGTCCCGCGGGATCCAGGTATTTACGGGATCCAGCAGGGTGGACTTAGACTTCTCAATTCAATCGTAATAAAGACCTTATTGACCTCGTTTTCATGGTTTTAATTTTAACCTATATTAAACAAGTTTTTTGATACATATTAAATGGTTTATTAATACTCTTAGACATAAAGATTAAGACATAAACTGACATAAAATTGACCAAAAAATGTTGCTGTATACGCTGCCATCGGGATAGCCGGTTTTCTTTAACTTCTGCAAGATTTGGCTGCAAAAGGGCGCTGGATGAGTCGCCCATAAGGAAATGACCAGGAGTTAAGGCGTTCAAGTCAGAGGGATTGTCGGATATTGGAGTTATGGGTCGCGAATTCAAACAAGCTTCTGTAGCAAGCTTTGTTACATTAACTCTCTCTTTCTTTTTTGTAATATTGTCAAAATTAGTTTTCCTTAGCTACGCTGGAAAAATTAATGTTGTTATTAATTTGGAAAAAATCAATTCAGTTATTTTCATCTGAGAAAACAGATCATCACGAATTTTTAATAATTCAAGTCTAAGCGTTTTATTTATTTTAATTAAGAACTTTATATAGTGCTTACAAAAATCAATTCAACATTCATTTTTCCAGCGTAGCTAAGGAAAACTAATTTTGACAATATTACAAAAGAGAGAGAGAGAGTTAATGTAACAAAGCTTGCTACACTTCAATTTGATTCAGGAGTGTATACATTTCTTCAAACGTAAACAACGCATTTTTTTTTTCAATTTCAACATAAATTATACTTATACAACTCTTTATAGCCGCCTCCCACAAACCATCGAAGTGGGGTGCGCGAAGCGGAATAAAATGCCAGGAAATTGAACTATCAGATATAAAGTTTGAAATTTTTGTGACTTATTTGTTTGAAAAACTGTTTTTCTAACTTTATAAAGTCACGATTAGCGTCAATAAAATATTGCTCGCTTGCTAAATGGCAGTCCAAGCATCGTCGCGCGTCGAGTAACATGTATGAACCACGCTCTCTGTAATCCCGCCAGTCCAGCGGGATCCCGCAAAATTTTCGACCGAGATTAGTCCCGCAAAATTTATGCAGGATCCCGGTATTTCGACATCCCGGTATCCTGGTCTTGCATTCCCTGTCTATGAAAAAGTAATAAAATATCATATTTTACTTGGAACCAAGGTCATGAATGCGTCGGTAGCAACATAAAAGCCACCGCTTTCGAGTTATGCTTCTGGTTATTTACTTATTCTTGTGCGACTTAGCTGCATAATATCTCCAATCCTTGAACAGGGACATGGCATTACATTATTCTGTTCCCGCGTTTGCATTTATCAATCTGTCACGGGAAACAACACGCGGTTTAATATTTTAAGCTCCCGCTTGTTGCGTGTTTTTTGTTTTAATTTGTGCGCACACTGAACGATTATGTTGTGTGTGAGTGGTTTATTTTAAAATATTATAAAGTCAATTTTATTTCACAATAAAATACGAAAATTGCATGTGTGTGTTTACAAAAAAAAGCGTTAAAATTATGTAAAATTCCATACTGTATGAAACACTGGCGGTTCATATATGGAACTATGAATATAATAATAATGTTGTCCAATGGTATACAGCTCGGCCCTCGCGTGTTTTGACATGACGTGTATAGAACCGCTAATAATTTCGGTCGCAGTGATGAACTTTGCGGAACCCTAATTAGTCCATTTCGTTTGTTGGTTCATGCAACAGCGATCAATAATGTTACTATAATATTTAAGGGGCCATACCTACCCATTCTGCGAAAATAAAAATCTATAAATATATTACCTGTATTTTTTGTATTTTTATGAACAAATAATATAAATATGTGTTTCAGATCCAGTAATTATTATAAATATTATTTTTCAAGAGGATAATGGATCAATAATAAAAATGCTGTTAAGCAATATTTTCAATCGCGACGTTTCGTTTTAATTTTTAAAACTTCCCCAAGCTCTTAAAGAATAACTTAACAATGGCGGTAATATTGCGCATTTTATTTATAATATGTATTTTTTATATAATATTCGGAGACATTCAGTTATAATAAATAATAATGATAATAATAATATAATAATAGTAATAATGTTTTATTGTAAGTACATTACAAAACGTACAAATGGCAAGGTTCAACCTACGTTGATCTTACTAGCCGTATATAAAAAATTTTACATTAAAAGGAATCTAAATTAATAATAATAATGCGTTTAACGTCCGTTTCTCGACTTTATGTCATAACAGACGCCATTCGCACTATTACTATTTTCCAACTATCATATTTTCCGTTATTTTCTACATTTTTAAACTTCCACTTAGTTAATAGCAATGGGCGATTATGATATAATCCTAATGAAACTGCGGCTAGAAATACCTTTTTTGACTATCCCTATATTATTATATTATTATTATTATTAATCTTAATATTATATTATTAATCTTGTATCTACCTATCTATCTATGTCCCTAAATATTTTCTCGAAAACGGTCCTTACGATTTGGATGAAATTTACTGAAAAGGGATTTTGGGGGGCAAAAAATCGTTTTAGCTAGGTCTCATCTCTCGAAAAAATCGTTTTCTTACAAATTTTATCATTATAAAAATCAATTTTTTGACGTATGAAAATACTTAAATATTCTAAGTAGGTTTTGGAATTTCATACAAACAATGAAACAATTGTTTTCAAAATATTATGACAGTTAATCTTAAATTACTATCCAAGTGAGACTTAAAATAAATACGTATTTGAATATCAGTATTTTATTTAACTTTCCGAGCAAAGCTCGGTCACCCAGGTACTTATTAATAAAAAAGACGAAAGGTGTCGTGGAACACCCGGTTGGTAATTATTATGTATCATATAATTTTTTTACTAATTTGTCTATAAATTATTCGAAAATTTTATTTATACTAAAATATAATCGTCTACTCAACAATTACTCAATCGTTTTCACAAACGCATAAGTATGCAAAAAATTTTAAAAGAGATAACATTTGCTTGTAATATCGACTATTACATCGTGTTCTACAATTTAAAAGTTTTGCAAATCTGTGTTTATATACTTCTGTTATTGATATGTCTTTTATTTTTGTTTAAATGCTAAATCTAGTACTTGAAAGTCTATATAAGTATATAAGAGTGGAATTCCATGTAAGAGATATTTCACTGTGCAAACAAAAAACAATATCAAATGCACACATATAGCAAAATAAATAGAGTATTCTGTTAGAACTATAGCGTACAGCTTTGAAAGAATATACAACTGGTTTAACACTGTAAAAATTAGAAATCTAAATAATTAACCGTTTTTACACCAAAATTTGTACAGATTAATTATCATTAATTTATCATTTACTAGCCGTAGCTCTAAAATCGAGAAAATTTATTAATGCAACCTTTTTCAACATAATGTTAAAGAAATACATATTTGTGACAACTTATAAATGCAAAGTAGACCTCATCAATTTTGAATTGTCTCCAGATTAAATTTTCTTGCACCAAAAAATTCACATCTAACAACCATTCGTCTGATGGTGAAAGACATGTAATCATCAGGTACTGTATTTATGAATAATGCCCGGTTTACATTATTCCAGTCCAGCGATCCAGTCCAGTGCTGGATTGCAACTGGAATAATGTAAACCCTCACTGGAATGCACTGGATCCAGTAAGCATTCCAGTCCAGTAACTGGATTCGCGGTCTACTTTTGAATCCAGTGCGATCAATCCAGTGCAACTGGAATAATGTAGACGGCCAATCCAGTGCCATTCCGTTCCCTTTTTCTTAGTTCATTATCAACCTCATAACTTCATAACTTCTTGTAGCAAGAGTGATTGAGCACGTTTGAAACATTTTCGAAACTGATCTCTTTTTGAAATCATTGTCACTGTAGTGTTCACAATGAAAACGGCTTCTAAATGACTGGAATAATGTAGACAACGAATCCAGTCCAGCACTGGACTGGATCGCTGGACTGGAATAATGTAAACCGGGCATTAATAATGATTTCAATTCAATGTGTACCACAGAACATTTAATTTGCCACGGATTTTTTGAATCCGGTATCTAATAGAATGTACCTACGCGTGTCGAAAAAATGTAATTTATAACTTCTAAATTCTTTAAGATATCGATTTGCCACAAAAAAATTTTATATCAAACTTTCGGTCAGTGTGGTGTATACTATTTTTCTTCATACCCCGGTCGTAAGTATGCTTATTAAATGCATTAATTAATAAATTACTTATTAATTAGATAAAAACACAGATAAGTTCCAAGCAAGCAGCTTTGGAGTTATACGTGAAACACGAATGACAGCTGTTCGCGACTATTGGCTAAAATGTAATAGGGTTGCTATGGAAACGACATCGAAACAACAGTTGATAGGTGATTTTTTCTTGCCGAAAGTATGTATTTTCGATCGAGATATGAATAAAATATTGTTTCGAAATGAAAATTGTACGTCATAAACCAGTTTAAAAAAAATTATAAAAATTAAAATATATAAAAATTATAATTTTTCGAGCTAGATCGATTTAAAATTGTACCTATTATGCTATTATATGGAAATATATGTGTTCACGATATGAGGTCATTGTCAAACTAAATTTCCTGCCAATGCTTTCTGAAACCCAACATTACTTTAGTTTTGTCAATGAGCGGTATTGCAGGGCTTTTAATTTTTAATTAAAAAATGGACCCTCAGAACTTTTTTTCCTAGAATTTTACACAGTGTATAATCTAGTTCGTTCGGCTCATGAAAAATGTTGTAATCTCACGTATAGCAAAGTCGCTTCTGGTGAGCGGAAGAATATGGCCGCCACGCGCTTTAGCGTCTGCTACAAACTAAATGATATTTCTGTCGTAAACCACTTAAAACTTTGTGCCGTCGGCGGTACAAAAGTAGTTGTTGTTTCACCAATTGTTTTCTTCTTCTTCTTCTTTCAGAACTTCTACATAGTTTTGCTAAAAGAGTTGTTTCTTTATTTTTTGTAGTTTCAGATATAAGTAGCAAGAAATGTGATAACTGCTGCTGCAATTACGCCCAGAAATATTTATTGCTCTACATTGCTTTTTATTATTTATTAGTTTAAAATGTACTTTATATCTCTACTATACTTTTTAAAATCCTAGTAAAATGAAACAAACTTTTTTAAATTGCGACCAGTAGAACTTACCACTTAAAAATAATTAATCTGCTAACATATTAAAACTAATAAATTGATTTCCGTTAATTCAAAATAAATAGAATATTTTTGTGCAAACACTGAAAAGTATAATTAATAAATTATTAAATGGAAAGAGATGTATTCTAAATTGATAATAATAATATTAGTAGTTATAAATTAGATAGCTATTTACAGAAGTGAAACTTCTTAGGTTCTGGCATTTGTTGACAATTATATTACTTAAGGATTAGGAGAAAATGCTACTTATTCACACATTACGCACTGCACATGCGTGTAAAGTGCTTAGAGCGCTTTGACAGAGCGAGAGAGAGTAGAAACGATTCTTCCACCATTTCTTCTCAACTGCCGGTTGAAGTCAGAGAAGGGGAAACGTTTGACGTTTCCTATGATCTAGGCCAATTTGCTTTACCGCGCCCAAGTTTTGCCTCAAAAAAAATTTAGAAACCTGTTATGTAAAAAAATATATTTATTTATTTAAATTGCATCTCACAGACCAGATGGTCCAAAAGAGAGCATTCATACTAAAGTAGGTACACGTGATATAAAAAACAGAAATATATAGAAATCAAAATATTATATAGCAAGAATTACATATTATACTAGCGGTCCCGTCCGGTTTCACCCGGTGTAAAAGAACAAATGGCAAAGGGAGGAACATGAGTACACACATTCATCTTAGTTTAGCGCAAGGCATTTTGTGTCCAAATTTCATGATGATCGGAGTTACCGTTCAAAAGCTTTTGTCGATAAAAAGCAGTATTTATACTTTTTTCAACTAATAATTTTTTTTATTAATTAAATAAATTTAAATGTAAGCCTTAGAAGAAAGCAATGTAGAAAATAAAAAAAAAATAAAAATATTTTCACTCAACGTGGGGCTGGAACCCACGACCCTGATATTGACAGTCGGATGCTCTACCGATTGAGCCATACGACGTTGTGTACTCACAACGCTAATATGAGTATATTTAGTCAGTGCATTTCCCCTGAATAGAAGCTTATTTTTTAAATACATTTTGCAACATTTTTCATTAATGGTCGTAGCGTGATATTATATAGCCTATAGCCTTCCTCGATAAATGTGCTATCCAACATTTTTTTTTTTAATTTGAACCAGTACTCCTGAGATTAGCGCGTTCAAACAAACAAACAAACAAACTCTTCAGCTTTATATACCTATTAGTATAGATAAAACAAATTATACACATACTATATTATTTATACTATGACTAAATGTTGTGAAAAACAAACCAAATTTCGGATTACTTAAAGAGCAAATTCTACGGTTCAAGTCCAAGTCGACTTAAATATTTAATACGTACGCCCTCAATTTACAATTCGACTCGCAATAAAAATCAAGTGTTAATCAAAACCTTCAAAAGTCACTCAAGCGAAATGCGTTTAAACCTTTCCAGAATGCAGTACTTCCACTTCCAGTCACTTCGGCTCATCAGGTCTTATTCCAGAATCTAGGTGATAGAGCAGTCATCGAAAAAATGTTTCTCGACTATTTTTTCTACTACTTTTACAGCTTGATTGCTACTCAATTTTTTCGAGTACCAGCACAACCCTACAAAATTTTAATCAACGTTTTTAAACGGTCTAAATTCAACTTTCTATTGATATCAGCTACGTTTTTCTTCTAGTCACGTCTGTTTTCATCTATTGTAGGCAGACCGGAGCTATGTATATATAGAGGCAGTTTGTTAGGCCAAATACATGTTTTAACCAAATCAACAACGTTGTACACATTATTGAAACATGTTCGCTAAATAACAGGTTGGGTAAAAATGGATCGTTGGCGGTGCAGTTATAGCAGGTACAACACAGCACTGACCAACTTCATGTCGTCGGTAATACTGACAGTTACTAGGGTCGGTGCAATAGCCACATTTTGACTACTCAATATTATTACGAAGTTCCGTTAATGAAGTCGTCCAGCGGGGAAACATTGACCAAGTACCAACATTGCATTATTGCCAGTGGAGTAAGAATAGGGTGGCAGGACGTACAAAATGCCACGGGCCTCCGGTCGGAGGGGGTCCCCGGATCGAGAGAGCCTTCAGCACACGAGGATTCTAATAACATTTAGTAAAATTTGCCACTGATTGTTGCCAGTGCGAATAGTTACTAGGTTCAGAATAATAGCTGACGGATGATAATTTTTTGTATTTACGCCTACCCCATTGCCATCGTTGAAAAGGTCTTGAAAAATACAATAAAAGTTCTTAAGTGACTTTTTTTAATATTTCTCTAGATATAAGTTCCTAAAGTCGTTAATAATGTGTCCCCTTCCCTCTAACTTTACAACCGTGTGATTAAAAAATCTGAAAAAAAAACAAGAGATATATTAACAAATTGCAGTTCAGCTGATCTTTCCTTATAGCATTTTTTATATGCTTAAACTACGGATATATCAAAGTTCAGGAAAAACCCGTCCGATGTCACTAGTGTAAGAACTACTTGGTTTTTGGAAGTGTCCAAAGTGATAATAGTTCAAATAATAACTCATAGACAAATCTTAGATTTATAAATTTATTTGAATAACTCGACTTTTTTTAATTAATAATCTACAAAACAGTATCAACATATTGCAGTGACGCATTTCTAGGTTAGAGTATGATATTAGTCAACCAACGAATGCGACCAATAATAATTAGCTAATAAATGCGAACACCTCGGAACCCAATCACGAGTGTGTCCAACACGCGCTTGCCGGTTTCTTTTATAATTTTATAGTTATGTACAAAATTTTGAACGACTATAGCTTTAGTGCCTACACACAAATGCCGGTCGATATAGACAACATGTTCCTATAGAATCAACTAGCGGACGTCGTCTACTGTAACAAGCATCACAAATAATTGTTTTGCATGCATTAACTACACGACGTTATTACATAATATGTACACTGTGTTCAGTAAAGTTTCTCTACGAATGAATAAATTAGTTAGGGGTTATGGCTAATAAGAATTTTGGTGCTCCCCCTTATCCTGAATCTAGTCTGGATCTTCTCATGAACTCCAGCAGAAGATTGGTGACTAGACTGTCCTGTGGAATTACTCTATTCTCATCAATGTATCCAAAGATGGTTGTTCTCCTGTAGGCCTCGCATTCGAATAGTAAATGACTGGCTGTTTCGTCCTCCATTTCGCAAAATCTACACTGTGTCGATTCATGACCTATCCCCAATGTGTGCAGATTTTTCCTCAGGGCTGCATGACCGGTCAAGAGCCAACTACTTTCCTGAGTATTTTCACGAAGATAATTAAGAAACTGCCGGTCATCCTTTGGATGCGTTTTCGTCCGAATTATTTTTGTCAGAAATCGGACGAATAATTTCGTCAGATTTCGCATATGTGGTATCGTCCACTAGACAAGTTTTTGCTTGGCACGAAGTTATTGAATCAGCATATTTAATTGTTAATAATATGAATGATTATCTTTTAGAAAACAGTTATCTTCTTAGACGGCTATTGTTAAAAAGAAAGAAGTGTTGGGTTAACAACATATTAGCAAAACGAAAAGAATTCGGAGAATTTCATCACTTCTTGCCACAATTTTCTCTGTATGTCTCTCACGTGATATTATTTGTTGGTCATATCTCACAGAGGCTTTTTTTCATCAATTACATTAATTAATCTTTCAATATCCATCTTGGTATGTTACTCTATTCGTCAGAACAACTGAGAACCATCCCATTTGTTTCGGATAGATCGCACATCGCATGTTTTCGTCCGAATACGCACGAATGAGTTCGGATACAGTGTACGACCTTCAATAGGTTTCACTGAAATTGGATCATTCGCACTTCTTCGTCCGATCCGACGAATGCAATTCGGACGAAAACGCATCCAAAGGACAACCGGCCTTAGTGATAGGGGAAAGCCCCTTAAGTATAATACGCGCCACGCATGCGAATGCGGGCTTGCGCTTGTACAGTCTGTTGAAAAACTACAAACTCGCAACTCAATAAAACTAAAATAGCAATAGCAACTTGACAATAGCGTACTCGACTGTACTTTAAAGCAGGAAAACGACAAGTGACAAAGGCAACGAGTGATCACGGCCAATCACCGACGAGCGCATGTTCCGTGCAGGTAGCTGGGAGGTGGTGGGAGTATCAACGGCTCTAAAATGTGCCTTTGCGATATTGTTTGTGACTCACTTCCGAACCTTTTAGTTCCGTGGCGCGTATTATACAAACGCTTTAAGGAAATTCTTGCAATAATCGCTATGCAACAAACACTTTGTATAAAATAAAACAATGTTAATATATAGGTGTTTCATCAGAGGTGCGGTTGCGCGGCATGGGAATTATTAAATTTAATTACATATTGTGTTATTACATATTCAATTTAGAACTACTAACGATGTGCTATGGCAAATAAATACACACCTAGTGTTAACAACATAATTTATTATATTGAGCATCCTGATTCTGGGATACGCGATGACGTCCAAATAAATTACATTGTTCGGACGTCAAAGTACTTAATATCCTGGACCACTGCCAGTTAAATACTGTGCCGACCCAAGGGAATGGAACGGGATGAACGATCATCATGGAATAATGCATACGTTTAGAACGCTTTTTGCGGCAGAAGTTGTAGAAACGCAAAGAAAATATCAAAATAATTCCTTTTTTTCCTTTTGCGAAATTTAGATTTCATCAAGGATAGGGTTACCATCCTTCCGGATTTGTCCGGACTTTGTCCAGCTTTTTTATTCGTCCGAATTTTTTGCGCAGATAATAAAAAAATATTTTTTTATTTAATTACGTTGAAATGAAATGCACGTATCAAATCAGTCTTCAATCTTTTTTTAACTATACATCATGTACAATCTACATAGAAGTACTTCAACAAGTTACACTATAGTTAGTGAGTTTCATCTCAATTAAAAACAATCAACTATGGGCATAAAAATAAAATATTAATCTTTTAACAATCAACTTTACTAGTTCGAATATTAAATATCAATCTTTTGTTCTTATCATTTAAACTTGTTCAAACATATAATAATAGTCTTTTTTGGGAATAAAATAGTTTTCTATAAGACAATCATTTTTTACTTCAACGCTAGGTTTCTTAACTTATAAATTCTTATATTTTTTTAATATGTACTTGATACCTATCTTAACAGTAGGTTTATTCGGAAAATAATAACCGTCCGTTTGGAACGACCAGATGTTCGAAACATATACGTGGAATTAATTATTTCATTTTGTAACTAAAATGTCCGGGCTTTTTTTAAATGTCCGGCTTTTTGTCCGGACATTTGAAATTTTGAGATAGTAACCCTAATCGAGGATGACTATTACAATGTCACGTCAAAAAACAGTCAATTTTTGTGTCTGCTAGGTTGACTGAAATCCTTCATTGTAACCCTGAATTTCAGACAAAATACCGAAATGATACTGTAACAAAACTGTTCTTGTTCGTGGTGGAAAATATTTATTTACAATAGTGAAACGTTAACAAAACAAATAAACAAACAAACGAAAAGTACTTCTTTATAACGTAACAGAAACAAAACAACAATTCTAACTAATAAAATAAAAGAATAAGTAATAAAGAATACAAAGTCACTATTTATGTACACTAAATATTTACAACACAGGAACACACTTTGCACACTTATTTACACAGTTTATTTATCTATTTATCTCAGCAGTCACCTCAGTACTGTTCACGGTACTGACTGTCAATTTATAACAAACCTATTGCCGATTGTTAACTCGATGAAGCATGATGACTGTCTGTCTACTGAGCTATCGCGTGGTATATTATATATGCGCTGGATATAGTTCTTTCTTTTTATTGTATTCATTGTTGTCTGGAATTTGGCAACAAAGCCTGTCTACCTACGCATTTCGTTATTGTTTGAACAAACCGATTGTTGTTCCACAACAATCCGTGTGTCATTTTGTTAGAATGACGAGTCGAATTTTGTCTCACGAAATTTTCTCTGGTTCCCAACGGGGAGCGTGTAACAATATACCATCGATCTTTTCAATTTCCTTGTTTACAGAATTTTCAGAGCTGTTGCATCGAAATTTTTAATTTTTTTACTTTATAAGATGTAAGATATTGGGTTAACAGAAATAATTCTAAAGTAAAATTAATAATGTTTTTTTTGTCTTTGTTGTAATAACCCTCAAAACCGTAAACTATAAATTTGTATTGCTCACTTTGCACAGGGCGGTAAAAAACTAGCGCCCAGCCCTCTGCATATATAAAAAATACTCTTGTTGACGGGGCCGGCATCTTACAACCCGTGCCGGAATAGTTAGGCTCATCCGCCCGTGGATGCAAGTTAGACGATTAAAGATTTATACACCTTCCTCATTGTGCTGAAATAAAGGTAACGCATTGTTATGTTTCGTAAATTTATAAATATTTTCAAGGTTACAAGACGCCGCATTTCATTCCACGTATTGCATGCGCATTGTCTTGTCTGTGAAGCATCCTCGATCCATTGATATCATCACTGCGCTTTCTGTTTTGGCTTGCGGTCACGTAACACTATTTAGTCACTGCGATATGAAGTGTCGTCATGCATTCAAACAAAAAGTTATTAAAAAAGTGTTTGCAGACGTATAAGGATCAAGATCATCAAGCTTTATTGAAAAAATGACAATATAAAAAGAAATGACAGATATTTACACTGTTCCGCTTTTTTGTTCTTTTATATAATATTATATTAAAAATGAGAGCCAATTGGACAACGCACGGAACCATTTATATTTCAAAAATATTATAATAACGTTAATAAATAATAATAATAATAAAATTTTTATTGCCATAAAATAACATATGTATACAAAAGTTTACAATATTGTTATATACAGTGTTCCTTATAATACCACTGCAATGTGACTTTAAATTATTATAATTTATCTTTTAAGTTGTACTAAAGGTTATTTTAGGTAAAAAAAGAAAAAAAAACAACAATAAAATTTATGTTAACGCGTAGTAACGGCTAGTATTAAATACTATGATATTTCCTATTCTTTTACACGGTTATCTTATCTATATATATTATATATGTTATCACGTCATGTAAAAATTGACCAACTAAGAGATCTACAGAACAGATGGTTTGTTTAATTTTCAAAATAAGTACTTCCCAAACTATTAAGTTATGGAAAAAAACATTTTCGCAAAACTTTCTGGTAAAAATAAATAGAATAACAAACCGTTATTAAAAGTATACCAATTTTAAACAATGTTACAGCATATATCTCTTCTGCGCATGTGTCGATTTTGCCCAAAAGCAATAGGGCTCTTCATATTTGCATATAAAATATCCTCCCAAAATTTGGTTTCAATCTGCTCATCCGTTTGATCTGTATCGTGTCCGCAGACTTACAGACGCACAGACTTTTTCCAAAAATATGTTTTTTGGAGTCGCGGGATCTCAAAACGAAAAAATAAAAACCAGTTTTTGTTATAAAAAAAAATTTAGTACATAATCACATTTATTGTCAAAAGAGAAATAGAAAATATATTTGTTTTAATGAAATCTAAAATTAAAAAAAATTAATTGACACTTCATAAAGCCCTACGGACATTTCCTAAAGCTCTATGAACACTGCAATGCCACCTAAGTGACTATTCTAGTAACTAATAAATGTCAGTTAAATGTACCCGGCAACAAAAACCATGTCACACTCTAACACAGTAAGCGTTACGCGCTCTAATCTAACGGTATACTGAAAAACGTAACGTCTCTCCAATAAAACGTCGTCCCATTAAAAGTGTCGCGCCACTTATACGGTTTTAATCCCAACCTCAACGCGTCCCCAAACATTCAGTCTTACCAATCCAGCAATAATATTTTTAAATGAAATAGAAAAATCATATAAAATCGACACGCATAGTAAAAACTTTAGTAAAACATGCATTTTACTATCTCGGTATGATTGTCGTGTTCTGCATGGCGATTTATGACTTCGAAGCAATTCATTAGCCACTATTGTCTGTTTCTGGGCGTGTATTTTTTTCTCCCGTCAAGTCGTTCTTCTTCCGTTCGGTTTCGCAGACGTTAAGAGAGCGTTGGTGTAAAAGATACGAGAATACAATGTCCGCGACTCTGGTGTTGAATTACAATGTCTCTGTCAATGCCACCTTCACCACCACCGCAACTACTATACTATACCATCATCAGTAAGCTAGGCCAGTTGGCTAGACATCGCTGTATTAACACTTAATTCTATATACCTACACCTAATGTTGACGGCGTGGAAGGATATTTCCCCTGTGGCTACAATATAGAGGCGCGGCGCTTTCTGTGGAAGTCAATGATTGCGATCAATATGAAAGTGAAGCGTAATTCCATCACAAAGTTTATTTTTAAAAATAACGCCACTTTAACTTAATTTAACGTTTCGCCATTCGTGTTCAAATAAGGATCAGTCTCGGTTTCGTTCATGTTGCACATTGATCAAAGGAAAATGTTGTTAAATAAAACCTTTTGTTGTATTGAAAAACATTTTGTTATGATGAACAACATTTTGGCCTTATATCGTAAGTAATTTGATTCTTCACAAAATGACCCAGCACAAACCTTATGGGATTTGGGTTTCGGTTAAATTGATCGAAAATGGTTTTAGTTTAAAGGTCATTAAGAAAAAGTGTCCATAGTCTACTGAACCAATAAATTTTTAGCTACAGATATGTTTAGTGAGATTTTAGACATATAGATATCCATTGAATTCACAAACTTGTTCCATGTTCAACATTTGTGCTTTCTTTTAAAAATAGAAAAATAGTCGAATACCTACTAGGTAATGTTGGAAGCCTGTATAAAATAATAATGTCATATTCGAAATCAGCGCATTCGAAAACATATCTCTAGAGGTTAGGATTTTTTTAAGATTGTGAATTCAATGGATATCTAAAATCTCGCTAAAATATCTGTAGCTAAAAATCTATTGGTTTTTAGGCTATTTGTCCATGGACCTTTAAACTACAAAATAAAACCTTTTTCGATCAATTTAAACGAGAACCAATCCCATGAGGTTTGTGCCGGGTCCTTTCTGTCTCTGTTCTTGAGTATAAGAACAAATCTTCTAGCATTTCACGAACTTTGGGACCTACAAATCATCACTGATATATTACCTAAAACAAAACCGATTAGTGTTTACTTGTTACATATAGGGTAGGACGGGGGAATGGAAAACATGGTGTATTTTTTAAATTATTTATTATAAATCAAAATTAAGAAGAGTAACAAAGTCTTTAATTATCAAATAATCAACAATTTAACAACAAAAGCATATATCTTTCACCTACTAGTTTGAGCGGAATTGCCCCTGACTTTGAGTAATGCCGCTCAGGGTCTCATAAAGAAGTGTACCCAATCCAATCCGGCTGTTTTGCTGCTTTGATGAAAATGGATTTTGATATTGTTGCGCTCAGCAAATTTATAAACAAGTTTACGCAAATCTGCAACACTGAGTCCATAGTATAGCGAGCCCAGCAACTTAACTTGTTCAGCACCTAATTAAAAATTAGATCAGCGCGGCCGCAAACGAAGAAACGCTCTTCACGGTCGCATGACGCGAGCTGACTGTCCGTTTGCATCGCTGTCTATTAGAGGCCTCCTCCCCTCGCGTTTCACGCGACTTGACGTGTTGCTACGTTCCTTTTTGACAGAGTTACAGAGGTGAGCGCCATTACCCAGTGAGCGCCATTCCCCCTCCCTCCCCTACTTAATACAAATAATTACCCAGTAGCGACCCGGTCCGGCTTCACCCGAATTTGTAAATTGCCACCGTTTTTTCTTCGACTTACGTTGCAAAATTGGTTTCCACGAAAAGCGTTTTTATTTTAACGCATTAATAGGTATATAGCCTATGTCCATCCTGAAAGTTCATTCTAAATATTGGTGAAAACATTTTTCAAATCAGGTGGGTAGTTTCGCAGATTACCATTATATTATATTATCATTAAATTAGCATAGATGAACAGATGACAGAAGCGTGAGATTTAGACGCAACCAGTTTCTTATTTCGTTATCATAAGGCAGTTTTTGTCAGGAAGACTCAATAAAAATCTGACATTGCTAGGTATGCATGTCATGAAAAAGTTTGGGAACCATCCGATTATACAAAATGTCTGACTCGCGGCTACACTGTAATCCACTTAAAACTGTGCTACGCCAAGCGGATGCCACTGAGACTGACGAAGCGTCTCAACATACGGTCGCGCGACGGCGTTCTGACTTCATCAGCCAGACGGCTTCACACACAGCGTCGTCTATTTGGCACAATTTTCTATTTTAGATGTTTTTGTACCTTCCATTAAATAAAAAAAAAACATTTCGTTTAATAATCTAGAAATATGTATTTTACAATCGATTTTTTGTTATTTATAAATATTCGAAAAGTTACTACCTTTCATAGCATAAATAAATTTAAAAGTATTTTATGATTTTACATAAGGAATTAAATAGTACTTTATGTGGCTGGAACGCACTAGTGCGTAAAGCAAAACAAAAAAAAATGTAATCTTACCAACTCAACAGTAATTTCCAAAAGCGACTTGTTATTTGCCATCTATTACTGTCTGTGAGCACGATGAACGGATAAACGGATTGAAACCAAATTTTGGGAGGATGTTTGGTATGCAAAATATATAAAGAGCTCTATTGTTTTTGAGGAAAAATATAAGCTATAACAGTGTTTTTTTTAGATAATAATGGTATACTTTTCATAACGGCTTATTTTTCTATTTATTTTTTCAAGAAAGTTTCGTTCAAATTTTTTTTCTTAACTTTATAGTTTCAGAAATATTTTTAAAAAATCAGCTGTTCTTTTGTTTTGTGGATCTGTCAGAAATAAACTAGTACCTACTCGCGACAGTCGGAGACATAAGTTCAGCTTAATAGTAAGTACCAAAAGTTATGAGATTCTCCGTGCTAAAAAATTTCATTTTTGTAAAGACTACCCAATTTATCTAATGCTTTAATATACAGATACACACCTATACAATTAAAATTTCAAAGCAATAAATCTGGCAACGTCGAAATATTTATATCGAATGGTACTCTATAAAGTACGTGTATATGAATGGACCAAGTGATAAATAGGGCATTATTCATAATGTCAGACTTACTGATTGGCTAGCGCTTGTCACGTGTTTTTTCCTGCTTCCCGCGCCTTGCCAAATGTACCTAAACTATCAAATTGCTCAACAATCATATAGCAATATTCATAATGACCAGACTATGATAAATAATGAAGTTTAAATTATTAATAATTACATGGTCAGATTCGACTCGTCATTATTCATATTGTCCGGGTATTTTAAATAATGCCCTGATTAATCACATGGCCCATAACATATATAGTAATGTTCATATAGTGTACTGTGTAATACGTCATAGTTTGTTATCGCTGACAATCCAACTCTTAGACGAGATTAATTAATAAAAATATTTTATAAACAATGCATCATAGGAATGAATTGCGAGATAACGGACAGTTTGCAAAACAAAAGGTTCATAACAAACGGAAAAAAAGCAATTTTGGCTATGAATGACGCTAAGAAATTGAAAATGGAAACCCAAAATATTGAAAATAACCTTTGTAGTAGTCGACGTCTCGTGGAATTACAAGAGTTAGGAAAAAATTTAAAATGTTGTTTGTGTAAAAATGTTCTTTCTCTTGACAAAATAACTCATGAGAAACGCATGGGTCTTCATTCAACTTTGAATGTTAATTATTGTGATGAATGTAATATTGAAACAAAACCTACTAGTGAAATTCATCTAACAAAAAGTGAAGTTAAGAATTCAGATGTCAACACTAAAGCAGTTGTAGGTAAGTTTTGAAAAAAAAATTACATCAATAGATTCAAAGAATATTAAACTTCTTATTTAGCAATTGTTGATATTTTTTTATTATTAACAAAATTTTACCTTTTTAAGGTGCTGTTCATTCTGATTTTGGCTATACTGCTTTAAATAAAGAAAGACAAGAAGGACTACAGTATCAATCAAATTGTGGACTGCTGATAGATGTGGACTCTACTAATGTTATTATTAATACTAAATCAGTATATAAGAATTTACGTGATATTGACATTACATCTGTTGATTGTAGCTTGGTGTACTTTGATTTAGAGACATCTGGATTTTCGAACACATCGGATATTTTACAAATTGCAGCAAAATTTGACAACAGAACTTTTAATGTGTATATTAAACCAACGCAACCTATTGATCACCAGGCATTTATTGTAACGGGACTAGAAAATATCAAAGGCAACTTATATTTACACGGTAAACCAGTAAAATCAATCACTTTAAAAGAAGCGTTGATTTCATTGCTACAGTTTTTAAATTTTTCATCTAAACCTTGCATACTTGTTGCACATAATGCACGTTTTGATTCGTCTCATCTTCTTCGGGCTATTATAAACTCGTCAATGATTGACGAATTTCAAAAAATTGCAGGATTTTCAGATACTGTGAATCTTCTAAAAAAATGCTTTCCAGATCGCAAAGGGCCCCATTTATTTAAGCTTGAAAAATTAGCGCAAGACTTTTTGCAAATACAGCCAACTGGCAAATTTCATGAAGCAATGTATGACGTCGAAATACTTGAAATATTATCAAATAAGTACTTGAAAAAAGTAGATTTGATAGAGAATTGCGTACTTTATAAAGCGTCCGTCATGAAAAGAATTATATTGCCATCGTTAGAACCTTTAAAAGGTGTTATATCGGATACAATAATAAAAAGGATTGCAAGTGAATGCATAACTTTCGATGATTTGAAAAATACTTATGAGGAATTGGGTTCTATAGGGATCAAGCAATTATTATCTGATAAAAACGATAGTGGTAAACCACGTATCACCAAAGATTCCCAAATACTAAAAAAAATTAATGACTACTTTAATAAAAATACAAACCTAGAAAATAAAATTTGAAACTAATTAAAATCAACTTATACTTATTATATAATACTAGCGGTCCCGCCCGGTTTCACCCGGGTGCAAAAGAACGAATGGGGAAGGAAGAAAAAAAATTTAGGGGTGGACTACCCCTAACATTTAGGGGGATGAAAAATAGATGTTGGCCGATTCTCATAGATACCGGATAAGCACAAAAAATTTCATCAAAATCGGTCAAGCCGTTTCGGAGGAGTATGGCAACGAAAACTGTGACACGAGAATTTTATATATTAGATATTATATATGTATGTATGGATATGTAGGAATGTATGCGTGAAGTATAAATGAGTGTGTCATGTGTAAGTCTACATTTGTATTATGTATATAATCATACTTACCTATACCACATATTACCCCATATTGAATATTTTTTTATAGTGCATATAGCCTTTGATGTGGAGCACTTATATATTAAAAATAATAATAAAAAAAAATATTGCATAATATATTTCTTTGTTATTTTCAAAAAAAAATTGAATGGTTGATTTTTAAAAGTATGTAATATTAATATATTTATTCATTAATATTTAATATTTGTTAATATATTTGTCTGAAAAATTGGTCGATAATTTTATTTATTGAAGAGTTCTAATCAGACGTTAATCAAAGATTAGAATTTAATATAGTTATGTTATTATATGCACTATGTTAGATAATATATAAAAATTTATTTCAATAATTGAGTTATTTATTACAAACAAACATATTAAAGAAATTCGTTATTTTTAATTATAGCTTTTCAAATAAAACGCTCCTCATATTAATTTCCCAGTAACTCAGTGCAATTTAAAAAGCCGTCACTAATAGGAATTTATATCAAAAATATGTTTTTATTTTCTTTGTTATTGTAATATAAATTGTTAATAAAAGTAAATAAAAAAAACTTTTGACCGATATTTGTATGTATGTAAGGTTGCCATGTTGCCAGTGTTTTATTTTTATTTTAAAGATCTATATTTTTTTTAACAAAACGGTAAAAATTCAGTTATTTTCAAAAAATTTATAATTTTTGAATTTACAATGCAATAGTTTTTAAAAAATATACTAAGAACTGTTTTCGATATATTCTGGAATGTTTTGTTCCAAAATATGTATTGAAGGAGATTTATTTGGTTGAGGAACAATTGAATAATAAGCTTTACTAGAGTATCGCTTGTGGCCAACGTTTCGAAAATTATAAACTTGCATTGAGGCCCTGAGGATGAAAATATAATTTTCGAAACGTTGGCCACAAGCGATACTTTGGTAAAGTTTATTTCTATTGTTCCTCAACCAAATAAATCTCCTCCAATTCTGGAATGTATTTGTTTTCTTTATAGGTGGTATAATATCTCTAGCATTTTAAATTTTTAAAAGATCAAATATAAAGCACTTTTATAGAGAAACAGAGTTCACTCAGATAACAAAACAAGCCTTGTTTTTGTAAACAACTCTAATATAGAATTCATAATGGCCAAATACAACTGTCAAAAAATATTTTTTACATTTATTTTGATTGCAAAACAGCTATTTAATAGAAGGAACGTGCAAAAATGTAGTAGGTATATACTCCAATGTAATGTTTTTATGACTCGTGTGACTGTTAAAACTCGGTGGGGGCTCGTTATCAACATAATAACATAGCAAGTCAATAAAATAATACATTACAATATAAATACAGAAACTACTATACAGGGTGTCCCATTAAGAATGGGACATAGAACAACCGCAGATTCTCCAATTCAAAATAAAACGATTAAGCGAAATATGCTTAGATAAAATGTTACTCGCTCTACCAGTGGCGTACGGCAGGAGTAAGTAATGCTTGTACCCCTTCTAAATGTTACGCCGCTGTCTAAATTTTAATTTTGACTATAATTTTAATTTTTTTGATATTTTCTAAGTCAATAATGTACACTTGTTAGTTTGTTGTAAATTCATTGGTTTTCGAGATATTCGCAGTTAAAGATAGATAGACATGTACTTTTTATTTGTATTATTATTAATAATATTCATTTTTACAATTTTGTCTTAAAAAAACTGCGAATATCTCGAAAACCAATGTATTACAACAAACTAACAAGTGTACATTATTGACTTAGAAAATATCAAAAAAATTAAAATTATAGTCAAAATTAAAATTTAGACAGCGGCGTAACATTTAGAAGGGGTACAAGCATTACTTACTCCTGCCGTACGCCACTGGTACTGAACTAATTTTTTTATTGTTAGGTGCATTTTACGATATTTAACAAGTGTGACGATTTGAGTAAAATTATACGGTGTATTAAAAAAATTATGGACATTAATAATTTTTCAGTTTTCAACTTCAACACCCCGTATTTCGGAAACGAGTAACATTTTATCTAAGCATATTTCACTTAATCGTTTTATTTTGAATTGGAGAATCTGCGGTTGTTCTATGTCCCATTCTTAATGGGACACCCCGTATAGTCCGGTCAAAATAGACACAAAAATAGCGGAAAGTTTACAATAATTCGCATAGAACTGAAAATTGGTACACGTCTTAGGGACACTCTTATAAATGAAATATCAAAACTTCCCACCGATACTACACCTGCTTCAAAAGTATCGGTTATTGCACTTTTTTCATAAACGGTAAATGTTATCTAAAAATAAGTCAAACAAAAGTTGTAGAACATGTAATTCTCTACAAAAACTGTTTTTATGCTTTTTCCCTCAGGAATCACTATTCCTGAGATATCGGATTCCAAAAGTT
Organism: Xanthostigma xanthostigma; assembly: GCA_963575645.1. Classification (NCBI taxonomy): domain Eukaryota; kingdom Metazoa; phylum Arthropoda; class Insecta; order Raphidioptera; family Raphidiidae; genus Xanthostigma; species Xanthostigma xanthostigma. Next base: position 13,890,933 of record OY754467.1, read on the forward strand.
GAATAAGTATTCTACATATTAATATGCACACATTTTGCGGACCACCTGTTAGGTAGGCGCATTTTTTAACGTTGTTTCACTGATAGGCATACTCCAGGATCTTATGTGATTCAGTTTTATTAGACAATATTCTATATTAATTAAAAAATTATACCTACTGTTGGTAATGATTAAAGTGGAACGAATTATTGTTGATTTCGGGAAAATTTTAGTCTGATTGATAATATTTAAATTCTGCTTCAACAGTATTGTCTTCTTCGCTTTCTTCTTCTTCTTGCTGGATATCTGTAAATTGTTCTAAGAAAGATGAATCAACTGTCTCCTCATTGATACCATAAGAATCCTCATCTGTTGCATTTGATTCAACATTGGGGCAAGACTAGCCTTATCTTATTTTTACATGAAATACATTATCAAACAATTTAAAGACAGTTGTTTTACCCCTTTTAAAAATTGCTGTTATACTATCGCAGTCAGTTATTGCATGTAAAAATAAGATAAGGCCAGTCTTGCTCCAATGTTGAATCAAATGCAACAGATGGGGATTCTTATGGTATCAATGAGGACAGCTGATGCATCTTTCTTAGAACAATCCAGCAAGAAGAAGACAGCGAAGAAGACACTACTGTTGAAGCAGAATTTGAATATTATCACTCAGATTAACATTTTCCCGAAATCAACAATAATTCGTTCCACTTTAATCACTACCAATAATATAATTTTTTTAATTAATAGAATATTGTCAAATAAAACTGAATCACATAAGATCCTGGAGTACGCCCATCGGGGAAACAACGTTAAAAAAAGCGCCAAGTACACTACCTCACAGGTGGTGCGGAAATGTGTGCATATTATGTAGAATACGACTTCTTCAACTTTAGGAATCCGATATCTCAGGAAAAGCGATTCGTAGGAAAAAAAGTATAAAAACACTCTTTGTTGACAATTGCATGATCTACAACTTTTGTCTGACCTATTTTTAGATAACATTTACCGCTTACGAAAAAAGTGCAAAAACCAATACTTTTGACCTTTGACCTTGAATAAATCTTGAAGCAGATGTGGGATCGGTGGGAATTTTTTGATATTTCATTTATAATAGTGTACCTAAGACTTGCACATTTTCAGCTCTATGCGAGTTATAATAAACTGAAATGTTTCTTTTGACTAGACTAATAATATCAACGATTTGAGGTTAATCATTAGTTTTTGAAGACTTACTTAAGTTTTTTTTATATAAACTTACCCGCAGCAGCGATGCTATACGCGTTATTAAATAGTGCACTGACTGTGCTACAAACTGCTAGATGTGCAAATTGAAGATGATGAAGAAGATGTTGAAGATGACATGGTGATGTTGAAGTCAATGATGAGTTTGCGATAAAGCAACTGTAAAGATGAAAATATGGTGATGGTGCTGATCCGAGAAATTAAATTCTAACGAGGCTTTAAGCTGTGAAAGTTTTTTGTGGGCCGACTTAGGTTTTGATTAATAATTATTGTCACGTTTGGTTTGACTGTTATTTAGCGTAATGATCTAATCGAATAATCAAAATATTTTTTTAGGTATGCATAGCTCGTTTAAATAACAAATATCTTTGAGGTATATCAGCGACGAATAAAGAATATAATTTAAAACATCAATAAAAAATTATTGACAAAAATAGCTCTGTTGTACTGTTCGAATTGAAACATACCGTATGCTACACGGGCTACCTCAATGTTATTCCCTCTAACATGCCCTCAGCAACGTGTACGTAGGTACAATATATGCTCCACCAAAAATAACACCGGATTATCCAATTAGTTATTCTGTTTTCACTGGCTCTTTTGGACCAGAGTCACCACCTTCACACTGTCAAAGCAGAAGCAAACTCCCTTGTACTATGGAAATGCATTTTTCTAGTACGTACACACAAGGAAAGAGCGCGGTATATTTTATGAGCCTCAAACCACACGGCACACGGAGCCCCTAACTTGCTCATACATATTATAGATATAGAACATACCGCAAGGCAGGCTTACTGTAATGGAACACAAACAAAAGGACATTGGACATGTATCCTGTGCTCTACCTTCTCCACGTTATATAAATATGTCCTACACTTAACACCAAATGGAAATGGACTAGATGTATATATAGTTGGCCAGTAGATGATTGATTGACAGTTAAGGTCACTGCACTTAGGGTGTCAATCCAAACGTTTTAACGTGAATATGAACTGAAATAAACTGTATCAAAATCGATCCAGCCGTTTTTGGAAGCTAGGTGTGCTTCTTAACGCAGATCTCAGAACAGGCAGTGAACTGCAAAAAAAACGAGCGAGCGCGCATAGTACATATTTGTGTTCAGATCATAGCTGGGAGAATAGTTTAGACGAAAGGACCGTAGAAATAAAGCGCACATGTATAGGGGTGCACTTTGTATACCTGCAGTATTAAAGTGGTGAGTCAAAGACAACCGATAACCGTCGTGGTTAAGTCCATTAATTATTAGATATGTTTCAGATTCATATCCTTATTTACGTAAATTATGTTTTTCTTTTTTTCTATTTATGACATGTTTTTATGTTTTTTACTAATAAATAAAAAATTTTAATTTAATAATTTCCTTGTTTTTTAGTGTAGGTACCTATATGTAAATTTTAAACATTAATATAGAAAGCGAAAGGAGCATAGCTTCCGTCGTGTGTCCGCCAACCTAGCCACTTCTTTTTTTTTTGTTTGAACAAAAAGACCGCAAAAAATGTTAGTTTTAGAATTTTTTGAAAAAAATGTATTGGAAGTATTTGAGTCTGGTGGATGTCGATATTTTCATAGATAATAACAACAATAAAACCATTTCACCTAAACAATTAATAATATGACTCAAATACAGTAAAACCTCGGTAAGTTAAAGTTCACGGGAAACGTTGAAAAATTTAAGTTATCGAGTTTTTTTACTTATCGAGAGTTGAAGTTAGAGAGGTTTTGGAAGTTCAATTTTTAATTTAACGAGGTTCAACTGTTCTAATAAAACATAAAGCGATTTAGTGAAAGACTGAAGTGAAAATTAAAAAATTAAAAACCTTTTGTTTGTATATTTATTCAGGATGACTCTCACTGATAATACTTTCAGTTATGGAGGTTACCAAAATATTATTTTAAGTTACCGAGGGCCAACGCTCAAAATATTTGTTTAAGTTACCGAGGTTTTGTACTTTAACTATAATGGAGGCTTTAGACTTTGAGGGGAAGGGAAGTCAAAAAAATTTTAAGTTACAGAGGTTTTTAACTTATCAAGGTTCTGCTGTGTGTATATTCATTATTGAAGGAGATTTATTTCGTTGAGAAACAATTAAAAAATAAGCTTTACCAGAGTATCGGTTGTGGCCAACGTTTCGAAAAATATATTTTCATCTTCAGGGCCTCAATGCAAGTTGAGATGATAAATTGTGCAAATTATTGTAATATAGTACATGGTCGTTTAAATTATGAATTTTAACAGTTTTTAAATTTAAAAATATCATAACACAATTTTTTAGATAAAATTGTTCTGTCCAATGTTCAACATTGATTTTCACATTGGACAGAACAATTTTATCTAAAAGCTGTGTTATGATATTTTTAATTTTAAAAACTGTTGAAATCCAGGCGGGCAAAACAAGCACGGGGGACCCGGCTTAAGAAATGTCTAAATTGCCCCCTCCTGGGCCAAAAGCTGGGTACGCCCATGTTAACGTCATAGAAAAACACTAGTTTTTGAAACAGAAATACTTTAATCAGATTGAATGCAAGTACAACCAATCCTATCATCGGAGAAATCAGGGAATTACATCGAAGAAACAGACGCAGATATGTTTTCGATACGCTTTGTTGCGTTCAATCACCGCACATTGAGTAGATAGACAATGGTTCATATAGTTAATTAATATATATATGGTCTTAATACACGACCCACCTCACGAATTGTTTTTATTTCATTTTATCTACACGCATTATTTGAAATAATACTAATTACAAGTCCATTTCTATCTGACATTTAGTTTGCATGTCTCATCGCAGTATATCTATTTCCAGTAATGAATGCTACGAGTAGTCTGGACCATGTAGACAGTATGAATATGTTTTTATACCAAATGGAAATTTTAACTTGTTGACAAAGGTCCAGAGTACACGACAGTATGCGGTGCTCTTAATTCGGTTATTTTTTATTTACCCGCCACTTTCAATTTTATTGCTAATTGCAGACACTGTACTATAACGTTATTATTTATTTTTTATTTATTATTATCTAAAGGCCGCTACACACGAGGCTGGTTTTGCCGCTAGATTACAAGCTAGATTTGGCTGCTAGGTTTCAAGTGTGCTGTGACGCTGGTTTTGGTGATGGCTATTGTATGTTTGCTTCACCACGATGCCTGTATTGAAAGTTGCTGTGTAGATGAGTTTGGTGCGCGCGCAGTGACTGTTCTAATGTTAACAAAAGCGAAAGTTTTTTGTCTCTGAACAGAACACACATTATATGACGCCACGTTTGTTTGTGGGTGTCGTCCACGTGACAAGATACTGTTTTTCTCACAACAAGCTGGAAAAATAGCTCGGGATCTAATTTGAAAATCCATCACGCGAGCTCGTAGTTACGTAGTTGCCATCTTTTTTAAAGGGCGTCATCTATGATTTATTTCAGTTTTACGTCTCACAATTCAGTATTCAATGTTCATCCAAGTGTGTAGGCTTTCAAATCTTCTTGGTTTCCGGGCTTGTATGCCGTGGTCCATCGGTATTTCTACCTTACGTTTCGTCTACAACTGCGGTAGACATTATCAAAGGCGATGTGGTAGCGAGCGAAGTGTCCTTCTAGGCTGCTCTCAGGTAAGTGTGTCGACAAATGCGGTACTTCCGTCTTTTATGGGCAGCGTGCTCGTGTTCTCTACTCGGTCGTAGTATGCTCTTCTGTGATTGGTCGTTCCATTCAGTGGGTTGGTATTGCACAGTGCTAGTGTCCAGGTTTTACTTAGATTCAAACCTTCATCTTTCCGGTTGAAATTATTTGTGTTTATATTGTTGCAAGCATTGCTACATTAATTCTCTCTCTCTCTCTCTTTTGTAATATTGTCAAAATTAGTTTTCCTTAGCTACACAGGAAAAATAAATGTTGTTATGAATTTGGAAAAAATCAATTCAATTAATAGATCTTGAGAAAACAATTCATTACGAATCTTTTAAATTCAAGTCTAAGTGTTTTATGTGTTTTAAACTAAGAACTTTATTAAGTACTTACAATATATTTCTATGGCCTCTCTGTATATGCGCGGGTAGTAACTCGATATTCTGTCTATAACTTTGGTTTCTTCAAAAAGGATCTTATGGTTGTCTATAATCAACGTATGCTCGGCTATTGCAGATTTTTCAATGTGTCCCAGTCTACACTTTCTCTTGTGTTCTGTTACGCGTGTCTTTACACTTCGTTTTTTTGTCCCAATATATTATACTGATCAGTATAATATATTGGAACGTATTTTTAATAAAAAAATATATCGTCAACTTCATCGCCGTGCAGATAATTGACATAACCTGTAGTTGATGCGTGTATCTGAGCGACTGCAACACGCAGAGAGAGCGGAGGAGGGTTTCTTCTTCTCCAAAAGCAAAGCGGCGCTCCGGCTCGCGCTCCAGGAAGGAACCAGTCACGCGGTTGACGAGTTAATTGAGAAAGTTTATTGGGATGAGAGAGACAGTCGACAGGTCATCCATCATTTGCTTTCATTACGCTTCCTACCTATGGCTGCATGTATGCATCATTAAAGGACTCTTCACATTATTCATCGCTCTCAAACGGACGACCGTGGTGGTGCGGTTGAACCAATTTGAGAACATTTGAGATTTTACTCAACACAAATTAGACTCTCGCGTTTTTTTAAAATGATGATTTTACTTAGTGTTGGGCATAATCGATATATTTCAATAATCGAATGAATCGAAATAATCGGTTTTTATAATAGAATGATCATTTGAATTATCGATTATGAATGATGCGCAAACTTGGCAATTATTAATTTCGTTTTATTTACTTTTACAGTATAAGCGAATTATCATTCAAAATATCGATTATGAATTATGTTCTAACTTTGCAATTTCGATTTGTTAATATTACTTAACACAATATTAATAATAGAATCACTGGTATGATCGAATAGAAATAGAAATATATTTGTTATGCCCTAGATGGATACATCGTCAATTTACATAATGAGTTAAACATTAAAATTTAAATTTAAAAAATCCTTAATGTCAGAAAAACAATTTTTTAGGAATTTGATTTAAGTTTGAACTTAAATTCTTTACTACACTGAATTTCAGTTAAGCTATTTGTAAAATAAAACACTGCCAGCAAAGACTTCCCATCCCAGTGCATGTAGATGCAGAAACGAATGTTATATCGATATATCACATTAATATCGACAGTGGACATAGCAATAGTACCTACTGTGTCGGGATTTAATATTCATTTCATATTTCATAATCGATTCAAACGAATGATATCTCGGTTGCCATAATCGAATGATCCAACAAACTACAAAGTATGTATAATCGAAACACCCCCACTCTCCAGTGCTAGCAAAGACTTCCCATCCCATTGCATGTAGATGCAGATACCGAATGATATATCGATATATCACATTAATATCGACAGTGGACATAGCAATAGTACCTACTGTGTCGGGATTTAATATTCATTTCATATTTCATAATCGATTCAAGCGAATGATATCTCGGTTGCTATAATCGAATGATCGATTATTCGGCCATAATCGAAATATTTCGATTATATCATTCATAATCGCCCAACACTAATTTTACTTCTTACAAATTAATATTGGATTTGTATATATATAAATTAGTGAATAATTATTATGATTCGTCTGCCCTGCTATCTTATATCAGTTTACATGTTCCCTCTTTCAATTCTAGAACGCATAATCTTTTCAGCATTGACTTTATGTCTTCTAACTACGGGATTAATTCACCTATGAACAGGATTACTAAGCTTTATAATAATATTACTATGAAAAATGATGATATTGACATATTTAATATGTCATATTTTACTTTTAAAAAGAGCATATCAAATACTCTTTCTATCACTTCATAAGTTGCCTGGCTATTCTTATTCTTACTTTATTTTCTTTTGTGTTTATTCTGAATACTGTATTTTTTTTTCTTTTTAATTCTTTATTGTACACAAAACACATAGATACATGTTTTTTCTGTCTGTTTCTTACAGTGTAATAATTGACAACTGACTAATTTTTTTTTCTGTATTAAGAGGTGTCATTTATCTGGACCTAGAGTCTGTTTGGCACCCATCTTAAAATAAATAAATAAATAAATAATAGACATTAAGCTCCTGACGAGGTGAAAACACCCAACCATTTGAGACAACTAAAACGAAGCAATAATGGATGATTTCAACAGTTGACAACGAGAAAAAAACTCGGGTCGCAGTCGACACTGCTTTCTGTCGAATGCTCTCGAAGATCAGAACAATAACGCACTCAGGTATAAGAGCTTTTGTGGCGGCAAGAAGCCAAATCCCAAACTTGTAACAACAATGAATGCAGATATAAGAAAGGACCAGAACATTCCAGAAATCGCTGGAAAGCATTCCCAGCGCATATAAATACGACCAAGCGAGCTCGGGGAGTCAGTCGGACAGTCAGATGTCGTGTGTGAGTGAGTTCATAGTCAAACACGTGTGCGAAATAAATAACTAGGAAATAAATAACAGTGCGGAGAGCGGTATAATAGACCATTGATTTCAATTTCTCTGAGATATTCATGCTAGGCGGAACTTTCTGAACACTCTGTATATATATATATATTTATATACGTAACGTTTCCAGAAATGATGCCAAATTGTTCAAGAGGCTACAAAACGTCGAGAAATGTTGGTCTGACCCTTAGGTCTCGCCATCCGACCGACGCTAATACTGTATATGCCATATGGCAAATACACTAATAACCGCTTAAATTCAATCAGTTTATTAAATATTATGAAAAACGATTTCGGAAGATATTTTTAAATTTACATGTTTAAAAAAAAATTTACTGAAACAATTTTGTGCTAAGGAATACCAGCGATTTAAGATGAAAGGTTCAATATCCAGATGTATCATGCGTTCTGCGATGTAGTGGAGTTATGATTGTTTGGTAATTTGCAGTCAGTGTGCCCGAGTCCTTAAATTTACGTGTATAGTAGCAAGATTCTCCGAGAGAAGTTGCGCCTATTGTTTTCTCTTCAGTGTCGTGTTTGTTAACCCTTTTATTTTCTGTGTATTTAACGCAACGGTTGTGTCAGATTGATCGAGCGCTAGTTGTAAATCGTTATAAATTATTATTATCAACATAATAAATGTAGCTGCTTGTTGGAAATGAGTTTTCTCGCATAATAATTAAGCTTGTAGATAATATTGGGAAAAGGATGATTGATTTTTGTTGTTGTTTTGACATTATTCCGTTTATCTACACAACGGTTGATTACTTTTTACGTGCCGCTATTGTTCTGTAATGGATGAATTTTACAGTAGGTAATTTTATTTTGTCTAAAATGAAATATCGACTTTTGTACTTCATTTTAATTACTATGTTATTTTTATTTTTTATGAGTTATTTTGATTGGGATATAACAGACAATAGGTAACCGACAGAAAAACTGTTCAATAAAAACAATATGCCAGTAGGTATATTAATTACTAGCTGTCCGGTCCGGCTTCGCCCGAATTTTTTGGCTTGCTACCGTTTATTCGCCGACTTACGTGCAAAATTGGACTCCACGAAAAGCGCTTTTATTTTGCACGCGATAATATATAGCCTATGTTCATCTTGAAGGTCCATTCTAAATATTGGTGAAAAAAATTTGAAATCGGGTAAGTAGTTTCGGAGATTACCGTCCGTATACACAAACTCACAAAATGTGACTCTCTCTTTATAAAATTAGTATAGATCACTCATTGTATTTGAATAAAAATATATTATTTTCATAAATCAAAATAAATTTGGTAAATATACACTTTCGCGGTCACCTGGTTTTTTGGCTCTAGAAAATCGAAAAATAGATGGATTTCAATGATCTCGGTCTCAAAAAGTTCCATTTTACGGCGGATTTATGAAAAAAATTAGTTCACCCCGGAATTACAATTCGCATACCCGTTTATCGTTCACCCCGGAATTGTTTTTTTAAAAACTCCACATTTGCCCCTTCCCGTTTCACTGCGAGACAATTCGCATCCCCCTTTATCGTTCACCCCGGAATTACAATTCGCATACCCGTTTATCGTTCACCCCGGAATTGTTTTTTTAAAAACTCCACATTTGCCCCTTCCCGTTTCACTGCGAGACAATTCGCATACCCCTTTATCGTTCACCCCGGAATTACAATTCGCATACCCCTTTATCGTTCACCCCGGAATTACAATTCGCATAGCCCTTTATCGTTCACCCCGGAATTACAATTCTAAAGGATTATATGTAGAAAGTCAATTTTTTTTTGCATTTAAAGTCATGAAACTGAGAAATATTGATTTTTTCAATTTTCGTATTTTTTTCCATAAATCCGCCATAAAAACGAAGATTAAAAAAAAAAATTTATCGAAATCGGATGATTTTTCGATTTTCTAGAGCCAAAAAACCAGGTGACCGCGAAAGTGTATATTTACCATAAATTTTATTAGTTGTCAGTTTGATGTAGGTACAATTTAATAATAACTTTAATACAGTTGTGTCCACGGTGATACGGTTATGTCCACGGTGGATACAGTTATGTCCACGCTGAATACTAATGTCCACAGTGAAGGCAGTTATGTTCCTGGACCGGAATAGCTGCGCCCATCCGCCCCTGGTGAGAACGCATTCAGAAGATCCTGGGTTTAAACCTCGGAAGAAGCAAACGTAAAATAAGAATGTTTCTTACAGTCTATTCCTGGCAAATAGTATATTACACCACAAGGGCCGAAAGTTTGTTATTCTTGCCCTGCGCGCCATGATGCCTGAGGCGAAGCAGTGCAAGGTATAAAACTTTCGGCCAGTGTGGTGTATACTATTTTCCTTCATACCTCGATCGTAAATACGCTTATTAAATACATTAATTAATTAGTTTTTAATTACATAAAAATGCAGATATATTCCCAGCTTGCAGCTTTGAGGCTATACGTAAAAACCCGAATGACAGCTGTTCGCGACTATTAGCTAAAATGTAATAGGGTTGCTGTGGAAACGACATCGAAACAACAGTTGAAAGGTGATTTTTTCTTTACTGCCACCCGAATGTACGTACTTCACGCATCAGTGCGTATAATTGCACCAATTCGTAAATGTTAGACTTTCTGCCTTACAACTGATATCGAAAGTATATGTACTGTCGATCGAGATATGAAGAAAAGATCATTTTTGTACCAATATTTTGTTTAAAGGTTTCCTATGGTTTCCATCAATAACTCTAGAGCAGGCCTGGGCAAATGGCGGCCCGCTGACCGGATCCGGCCCGCAACGCAATTTTAGCCGGCGCGCGAAGCATTTTAGAAAATTTTAGAAAAATAGTAGCGGTAATAGAATGCGGGGATCTTTTTTTTTTTGCTCTCGCCCGCGGTGAAATTTTCATCAGCTATGTGGCCCGCCGATCAAACGATTTGCCCGCCCCTGCTCTAGAGTCCAGAATCTAGATCATGGCTAATAACACTCATTTGTTATTTTAAGTACGTACACTAAATAAAATCAACTTTTAATAATTTTTTTTTGTTTTTGATTCGAAATCATGATTCATGGTAGTTTTATAAAAGGTACTGCACTCTAGTGATGTGCGGGATATCCGTATCCGTATCCGCGGATATCCGAGGGAGAAGAACGATCCGTATCCGTATCCGTTAGTTTTTGGCGGATTTTTTACGGATCTTTTACCTTATTAATTTTCAATTCATAGATGAAATTTTATATACAGGGTGAGTCAGACCACCCGTATCAGTCGTTTTTTTCGAAAACGGTTAGTCGTAGAGAGTTGTGTCAAAAATCTGTATTATAAAAGCCCTAATGAAGAATCGAATGGTGATATTTTTTCCCCCCGGAAAGGTCGGCTTCCCTGTTAGTTTGCTCCGGAATGTTCAGAACTCCGGAATGTTAAATGGCACGATAGGTCGAAAGTGGTATTGTTGAAAAGATCTTTAAAAAATAAGCAAGTTTTGTAGGACATTTTTTTTTGTTACTGCCACCCCTGTTAAGTAATATTCGTTTGAAATTATTAAATTAACATGTCAGAATAACAAACTTAATTTTAAAAGTCGGCATTTAAAATCTAGTTACCTAATTAAACAATGTCACAAATGTTCAAACTGTCTTCAATTTACTTCTAAACACTGCGGAGCTCTTCTAGATATGTTATGAGTACCTGGAAGTATTTTCCGACAAAAAAAAACAATTTCAATTATTGAAAGCTTATTGTGACATAGTTTAATTAGGTAACTAGATTTTAAATGCCGACTTTTAAAATTAAGTTTGTTATTCTGACATGTTAATTTAATAATTTCAAACGAATATTACTTAACAGGGGTGGCAGTAACAAAAAAAAATGTCCTACAAAACTTGCTTATTTTTTAAAGATCTTTTCAACAATACCACTTTCGACCTATCGTGCCATTTAACATTCCGGAGTTCTGAACATTCCGGAGCAAACTAACAGGGAAGACGACCTTTCCGGGGGGAAAAAATATCACCATTCGATTCTTCATTAGGGCTTTTATAATACAGATTTTTGACACAACTCTCTACGACTAACCGTTTTCGAAAAAAACGACTGATACGGGTGGTCTGACTCACCCTGTATATAGGTGATTAGGTAATAATGAAAAACTGTTAAATTCCATTCAGATTATTTTTTATTTTTTAAAATCGTATTTGGCACCTTTATTATTGCAAACATTTATCGTAGTGAGTACCATACCAATAGTACATAACTCAAAGGTACTAAAAAACTATCTTTATAATGAGATATTGCACATCGATCTTTGGAAACAGACAATCTGTTATGAGAGTTAACTCTTAAAGAAGTCAATAACTTTTTCCCATAACAGATAGTCTCTTTCCAAAGGTCGATGTACAATATTTACCGCCGAGTACTCTAAGAAAGTTAAGATCCGTATCCGTATCCGTATGCGCGGATCTTGAAACCAAATATCCGTATTCAGATCCGTATCCGCGGATATACATTTTTAACGATCCGGCACATCACTACTGCACTCTACTGAAACAAATAAAAATATATTTTTAATAATAATTAATCAAATACTAACAAAGTCAATTGACACAATAAATATAATTGTTATGCAATTAAGTGCATGTTAAAAAATCGTTAATTAAAATCAAATAATAATAAACCAGCAGTAAATTTACGTTGTGTATTTTGTTTTTGTTCCTCCTAAGTGTTGAGACTAGAAAGCAAGTTTTAATCAGTACATAACTGGATAAGAAGAAAAACCAACGGATAAAATAAATTATTTGAGTTCCATTTAAGATTTATATTCAAATAAAAACACGATTGTAAACGAATAAAAAATAATGAATGTATTTTTAATGTTTTCATTTAAAAGATCGCGTGATCATCTCCTAAAGAAAAGAAAATAACGATTGCTACAACTTTAAAATTAACGAGCTGTTTGAAACAATTTATAACTATTAGTAAAGGTGGTTAGAATACGCTTTGTCTAAAATATATGGTAATAAAATACACAAAAAGCCAATTTCAATATCGTTCACGTATAGCAATAAAAAATTAAATCATTATACTTTAATATTACCTATACTTACATGTTATTTTTGAACTTAAGGCCGCTTCACACGAGCCTGGTTTTGTGACTGGAAGAACTAGCTGGCGCGCTCACTGCAGGCTCGCGTGCGTGATTACAAGATAGATTTCAAAATTAGAATCGGGAATATTTTTCGTGATCGTTTGTCTCTTTGAGCAAAAACGATTCAGGAAACAGGGTGACATGGACAAACGCCCGCAAACAAACATGGCGTCATAGTGTGTGTTCTGTTCAGAGACAATAAACGTTTACTTTTGTTAATATCCGAACTGTCACTGCGCGCGCACCAAGTTGATCTACAAAGCAAGCCCAATATATATAAAAGCCATCACGAAACCCAGTGCTAGCACACTTGAAACCTAGCAACCAGACCTAGCAAGGAATCTCGCGGTAAAACTACCCTCGTGTTCAACGGCCTTTAGATCAACAAACGTAACAAAATATTTAAATACCTACTGAATTTATCGAGCTGGGTGGCGTAGTGGTGAGAGCAATAGACTCGCATTAGGGAGATACCGGGTTCGAATCCCGACGGGAGCAGATGTGGCTGGGACTTTTTCCTACTGGATCTCGTCGAGAAACGGTAATTCCTGTACCGGCCATGGTTTCCCCTAATAATTCCAGATAAATATCGAGATGGTTTCTTATTCAAGGCCATGGCCGATTACCTGTCAAACTCATATGCTCAAAATTTTCCAACCTTATCCTAATGTCCTAAATTCCTTCATTTGCCCATTGCTATTTAATGTGGATTCAAAATGTGGAAAGTAACGGGAAGTGTGATGGAAAATAGTAATGGTGTGAATGGCGTCTGTTATGACATAAAGTCGAGAAACGGGAGTTGAACGCATTATTATTATTACTGAATTTTACAACCCTAAAATCGTTCGCAATTTAATAAAACATTTGTTAACTCTTTAGCGTTTCAAAATATTGTAAGTAAGTCGCCTTCGTTTGATAATATTATAGAAATTTGCATTTTCCCAATTTATTCGTTAGGAAATCACCATCCTTTTGTGTTTTTTTTTTTTGTATTTTTATAGAACCCTTAATTCTGAACCAAAATATTATTTTCTGGGATACCACCAAAAATAACAGTGGCAATATCAAAACCGAAACAAAAAATGTTTTAAAGAAAAATTTAATGGTTCCAAATTATATAAATTGAGAAAAAGTTCGTAAGAATGGAAATGGATGCGAAACCGAAAGTAGAGTAATGTAAAGGATGATACAGCTGGGATTGAAGATGAATAAAAAGAGACAGACAAGAAGATTGATGGAATGAATGCTATCAGACAAGAAAGTGTTAGATCTAAGAGATTAAAGGTCAAACAGATGAGAGTAGAAATGGAAACGAAATCAGTCGATGTCTGCAAATATAATTTAAAAAGTATAAAACCTGATAATATTTCTTAGTAAACTTCACAGACAAATCTTATTTTTAGACAATCAATAAACTAATAATACGTGATAATACACTCTTTCAAAAATGTTTTCCTATCTTATGTCTATATTCACCGAACGTAAGTAGTTATTTATTCGGTTCATTTGTTCTTCAGGTAGCTATTCGTCCGAATAAATAGTGATAATTCAATTCACCAACCATAATTATGTTTACTATGCAGGTGTCTGTCTTACTTCCAGGATATAAATATTTATTCACCTGATAAAATAACAATGGCCGCCACACAGATCATAATAAAGTTTTGTGTGCAAGTTAGAATAAAACATTATTATTTTGACGTTTACACTAACGCCATCGGTCGGATTTTTGGGTGAACGTCAAAATATTCAACAAAAAGAGCAAGGAATATAGCGCAGTGTATATTTATTCTTTAACTAACTTTTAACGTGATAATTTGCTTGGTGAATTGAAAATAAATATTATTCATGATTAGTAATTTCCATCTTTAATAGTGTTCGGTGAATAAGGGCATTAGGACAAGAATTTTACTAGACGATTTGTTTTATTACAGAAATTTAGAATTTCTAAAACCTGCTAATAATGGTAATTATTATTCTTCTTACATCTCTTAAAATGTTTCAATGGAACTTTAAATAAATATGCTAATAACAAATATTAGCTAGAAAAAAATATAAATTGTTACTAAGTGTTATTCAAATGACCTATATATGTATTCATTTCTATTGAAACGTGAAGATATTTATTATATCTGCTCATTTTAATGTTTTAAGAGGTTGTACTCTAATCATTTCGTTATGTTAATAACTTAATTTTATTGCTGTTACTTTGGTTTGATCACATTATCGCTCATTATTTATAAGGTAAAATAATAATCCAGTTTTGAGAACGCTATTTTAATGAACAGAATGTATTAGCTTGTACCGAAATAAATTATATTGTACTAACCGTTTCGAAACTAGGTTATGTTTATAGTCATTTTGAGTACCTACGCACGTTCATCTTAGTTTACCGAGATGAATGTTGTGTCCAAATATCACGATGATCGGAGTTAAAAGTTTTTGTAGGACGGGCAAATTTTGAGTTATATTTTGCAACATTTTTCATTGATGCTCCGCTCCTATTGGTCGTAGCGTGATATTATATAGCCTATAACCTACCTCGATAAATGGACTATTCAACAAAAAAAAAATTCAATTCGAACCAGTAGTTCCTGAGATTAGCTCGTTCAACCAAACAAACAAACTCTTCAGCTTTATATATTAGCATAAATTAGTCTAGCATCGCACAAGTGTAATGTATTCCATCTCGTTCTTTCGCACGTTAAATCCTACAGATATACGTATATATCTTTTGAAGCGGACGAGCGCAACGCCACACTTGAAGCGGTGGAGCGTAACGCCTCATCAATTGATTTTACTACTCAAAAAATTTTCGTACCGGGCCTTATAACTCAAAATTGTTTCTTAAGGAGTAAACTCCAAAAATTATAAATAGTGAAATATTTATTATAACCGAAAAATCTATTAGAATATTCAACTTCGTTTGCATTTTTACCATGTAATGTAATTATTTGATCAGACATGAATATTGGTTATCTAGTACAAAATAAAGAGTTCAGTGCATTAATCATACGCTTATGATGAAAGATTATCTGTCTTGCTGCTACTTTGATGGTTTCCTTAATCTCAACAGCAAAGAAAAGTATCTAGACGTGATTCATAATCATTTATAGGTTCGGTGATTGTCCCTTGTTTCTCTGTACTGCTCGTTTATAAAACAAATAGTAAGTATAATACGCGCCACGAATCTAAAAGGCTCGGAAGTTAGATGCGAATGCGGGCTTGCGCTTGTACAGTCTGTTAAAAAAACTACAAACTCGCAACTCAACAAAACTAACATAATAATAACAACTTGACAATAGCGAACTCGACTGTACTTTAAAGCAGGAAAGCGGCAAGTGACAAAGGCAACGAGCGATCACGGCCAACCACCGACGAGCGCACGTTCCGTGCAGGTAGCTGGGAGGTGGTGGGTGTCTCAACGGCTCTAAAATGTGCCTTTGCGACGCTGTTTGTGACTAAGTTCCGAACCTTTTAGATCCGTGGCGCGTATTATACCCAATATTTAATCCAAGCCGTGTTTTCAGAACAGATTTTTCAATTATGTGTGTAACCTTCATAATTGGAAATAATAAATATTTACAAAAATACGTAGCGCGCAATGCTTTAGGCTGGAAACAATGCTCGACCGAGCGTGTCAGCGCGTACGTCGGTTGGGCGTAGCTATACCAATGCAAGTGTATTACGCGTTCTGTGCGCGCTGACAATTTGCTACGCGCATATTATAGTTACGTCGCGCTGACAGGAATCGTCGGTCGAGCTCGTCGGTTAAATAGCGTCGGGCGACCATGAAAATGTATTAGAACGTAATTAGTACGACGCTAAACGAGTACGCGCGTACATACTTTTGTACAGTACAAACAAAACTTCTGATAGACATCTTGTAGTAGTCAAAAAATGTTTCCTCATCTTCTCGCAATTTTGAAAACAGTGTACAGAATTCGCCTTTAATTAGCCTTTCTACAAGTATTGGGTGAACGATGAACATGATATCAATTCTTTGTCTATTCTTTCGTAATTGTTTGTATAAATAATATGCACATATAGATTTCACTGCAAAAGGATTCATTTCTGTTCGCAAGTGTACATTACACAAGCGACTCAGTTTTTGCAGTCAGTCGCATTTTGACAACCGACGTCGGTCGAACATAGAATAGTTCACTGAAATGCTGAGTAGATGGCTCATGGTTAAAGTAAAATCCCAATAAAACTGGTAACATTATTTTGACTCAACTGTATTAATTATTTATCTTAATAAAGAAATAAAATCTAAAGCAATAAAAATTAAATAGGTTTACAAATTGTTACTGTGCGCATGAAGAGAATAGAAATTCTTCTCGCTATATCCAAAATCCCGATAAATCCGAGTCTCGCTATAAATATGTCTTTGATTATTTTTCTTCACAGCTGACTAAATTGCTTCGTTTGATAAGTAAACTCATCGCATCAAAAATTATGATGTTTTGATGAAGAACTTCTTCGTAGCATAGGATCAAACAGCAATACTATGGTAGAAATTGCATTTCGTCGTTCTGTAATAGCTCTTATGTGCATAATTGGCAGATTTTACGTTTTTTAAATGAAAAGATTCAAGAAACGGAGCTCTATACACTAGTAATACCTCCAAATTAATTTTACAGTAACCAACAAGGGGAAGTAACTCTTATGTGAAAAGTTGTATCAAATAATTCCTCCCATGTGCCAATAAACCCGAAATTAACGTTAAATATTTTTTAAGAAAATACTTCGTCTTAATTAAACATGTATAGTGAAGATAAGTATGAATTAGTAATATACCTACCTCTGAAATTGCTAGTTCTTACCATCCATTGCTGAAATAACCACTTTTTGGCCTTTCCTGCAAATTTTACTTTTTGCACATAAGAGGTATTATAGAACCAACGACGATTTATTATGCTGACCTTTCAACAATTATTTTTGTTATCTTCTAACCGCATTTGAGCTCCGTAGATGACAACAATAATTGTGGAAAAGTCAGCAAATAAATGCAATTTCTACCACAGTATTGCTTTTTGATTCTAAGAATAAATTCTTCATCAAAACATCATAATCAATCAAGGATCACAGTCATTTGTTCTTTGAGATAAGTTTTCTTCATCAAAAATTGTATTCATTTACATTGACGACACGGAAAATATGGTTTTGGAAGCGTATGACCTTCAAATAAAAAAGATAGTTATGTATTTAACAAGAAGTTTCATAATGCAGGGACTCCGGAGAGTGTTTGGATGTGGTTTAGAAAGATAGTAATAATGAGAGAATGAAGGACTGAGAGGTAGGGAATTTTAGAACTTTTCTACAAAGCTGAAGATTAAACAAGCACTTTCCATAGAACAATGCATCTTTCAGCTATCCGTCGAGAAGTACTATCAGATACTATGACACTGCGCTACCACATACTTTTGTGTATTGCATACCCCTTTTAATCAAAATGAAAAAGCATTAAAGTAAGCAAGATTTCTTTTTATTTCGTTTTGACTTTTAGTTCTGCATTTTACGTTAGTAAAATCAACATTAATTGTTCTATTTAGAGTACTTTGTATTTTATAGAGTAATGATCGAACAAAAAAATATAAAGCTTAAAACGTAGTAGACCACTGAAATTAACTTTTGACAAGGAAAAAATTAATAACACAAAACGAATGATGAGGAAGGGAAGAAACAGCCGTCATAAATACATAAACCAAAAATTCAAATGCCAAATTTGAACAATATTGTTCAAATTTGGCAATTATATGTGAAAATATACAGTTAAAATCTTTCATAAAAGGGGAATTCAATGTTACATTAACAAATGTAATACACCATCTGAAAGCAGACATTTTAGCGAAGAAAACCCCATACTACGATTTTTGAAAATATGAAATTTTTACATTACTTTTTAGGTAGAAGTTAGGGGAAATTTTTCGGTTTTTTGTTAATATTACATTGACAAATTATTTTTTTTTTATTCGAAAAAATTACAGCTTATTTAGGACATAGAAAGGTAAGTCTCCTGAAAATTTCATGAAAAAAAAATCATTTTTGCAGGAGAAAAAAATTAAAAACGAAAAACACGGTTTTTTCGATATTTCTCTGAATCTTTGAAGTTATGTGAAAAAATTATATTTATAAAAGTTGTAAATCCTTTTAATACCTACAACATTGCCATACAACATTTTTTGATTGGAGGTCAACTTTCGCCGGAAATAACAAGAAACCACGTTTGATCCCTAAAACGCGCCCCCCCCCAGCCCCTTTACGCATTTGAATGCTGTGTTTCTGTATTTATGACGGCAGTTTCTTACCTTCCTCATCATGCATCGGCCATTTTATTGAGGTTTTCCATGGTTTCTCTCAATAATTCCAGATAAATATCGAGATGATTCCTTATTCAAAGCCATGACCGATTAGGTACCTGATAAACTCCTATGCTCAAAATTTGCCTACTTTATCCTAATGTCCTAAAATTCCTTTATTCGCCCATTGCTATTAATTAAGTGGAAGTTGAAAAATGTAGAAAATAACGTGAAGTGTGATAGATGGAAAATAGTAATGGTGCGAATAGCGTCTGTTATGACAAAGTCGAGAAACGGACGTTGTAAACGCATTATTATTATTGAAGTAAAACTTCTTTAGGCACGCTTGACTTGAGGAGTAAGCTGGTAAATGCCTGACGAAATCGTTTACGGAAGTGCATCATCGGAATTGAGAGGGAGATATAAGTTAGTGAGTGCGACAAAGATGGAGCATTAAGTTGAGAGGGAGATCTAAGTTAGTGAGTGCGACAAAGACGGAGCACTAATAATTTGACGTTTAAAATGAAAACAACTGTTTTTTTTTTGTATCAAAAATACATTTCATCGTATTTTGCTGCATTTTGTAACGGGAAATAATGTAGGTTAGTTAATAAATCCTTTTAAATGTATTATAAATTATGCTAATAAATATATATACATATTTTGCTTCTTAATTAATAAAAAATTATATTTTGTAGATATGTGCTACAGAGTGACGTTATATTGTGTTCGATAAACTTTGAGACGAACCGACTGCATATTATTGTTCGTTTATGAATTTAACATAAGCAAATTTGAAGTATTTACGCATTATTCTTAATAAATATATTTAAAATAATTATGGCAGGAAGATGTTTTACTTCAGTTGTGTTGTCTAAAGCACACTGGCTTTTTTTATATTTCATGTCTTTTGTTATTTTAAATATGATGTATTCCCGTTCAATTTTAATACCGTTTTTGTCTCTTGTGTCAGTTTTTTTTCTTACTGACTAAAAATATTTGTTTAGCTTTAAAAACATGTCTGCCAACACGTATTATGTGGATCGAATTTGTAGACAAAATGAGAAAGTAAAAGGCGTATAAAAATAGCACAAGTGCCATTGAAGGCAGGTTGTTTAATTGAGAAGTAAGCTTTTTCTCTCTGACCAGCCGCAGACCACTATCCGTTGGCCGTAGACATGAACGTTACATTCCCGGAGAACGATTCGTTTTTCGATCAGATGATTTCCCGAGCGTGCTATTTGGTTTCCTCCGTTCCACTGACTTTGCGTCTTGGTTTTACATCTAAGCAACGATTGTTTCATCATTTAGAAGTGTAGCGAGCTTCAAATTATTTTCAATTTTAGTTTATTTTTATTGGTAACTTTTGTTCAGAACGATTCTCTAGCGATTTTATAGATTCCTTTATTGCTATTGCTTGTCCATAACAAAAAGGTAAAAATAGAACATTCAAATTGTTAGTTACGAACAAAATACAATGACTCAAACATTCACCGATCTCCGTTCGTTTCACGGAAAATAAATTAAACCTGAAAGAGTATTTTTATGTTATTAATGCTCCCCATTTATTGATAATTTTCATTACAATTTCTTTGTAGAACTGTGTGCTTGAATCTATAATCAGATTATACTTAAAGATGCAGTCTTCATGTGGCGTAAGAATTTGTCTCTCTCTCTCTCTCTCTCTCTCTCTCTCTCTCTCTGGAGTTATTTCTACTTCGATATCTCAAAAAACGGAACAACCTAGGGTCATGCGGTTTATTTTGTTGTATTTATCACAAATTAACTTAAATCTGATTAGATTTTGAGCCTAATCGGTTAATTGATTCTTGAGAGATAAAAAAATGTTCTCAAAGGCAAGCATTACCGTAAGTAAGTAAAAAAATATAAATGTGTTCTAGATGTTACAATTTGATTATATTTTTTTCTAAAATGTAATATTATTACGAAAAAAACATATTTTAAAAAATTACAGAGAAGTCGTTTTTTGTCAGTCTAATCAAGATGTCTATAATTTTAAATGGTCTTTAGTAGATCAACAAAAACAAAGTTATGCATTTTATATTTATGCTAATATTATAAAGAGATAAAGTTTTAAATTTGGATGTAAGAGGTAATCTCTAAAGCTATTCATTCAATTTCAAAAATTTTTTTTACTGATATTTATATAATATATTATCGCGTCAAAATAAAAACGCTTTTCGTGGAAACCATTTTTACAACGTCAAACAACGAAAAAACGCTGGCAACCTACAAATTCGGGCCAAACCGGACCGCTAGTTAAGAATTGTTCTAATCTTTGATTAACGTCTGAATAGAACTATTCAAATAAATAAAATTGTCGACCAATTTTTCTCAGACCATATATTGACAAAAAATAATAAAAATACAAATCAATATAACACAAGATGACGTTTCGATCCGGATTTGGATCTTCTTCAGAAATATCTAAAAAATATAAAAATTAATTAGTATTATTTATTATCTAATAGATTTCACGAAAGATTGAAAGTTTGAATAATTCAAAAAATTAATGAAAAATTAATAACAAACAAATTTTATAATACGTAGTCATATCATGGATATCAATTAAAGTATCCATAAAGAAAAAAATATTTGAAAAACAAAATATTATTTCAAAATAATATCATAAATATTACTTAAATTTTCCGTATATAATTGATCATTAAGAGAGTTTTTATTAGATTTTATAATATATAACATTTCCGAAATACTTCTTTTAAAATTTTAACATTATTCCAATTAATTTTATGGTCGTATTCAATTTTATGCTTAGTTACGACATTATGCTTATCAGGAAGTAGTTTATGATTGCTTTGATGTTCTTTAATTCGTGTAAGATCGAAACGTCATCTTATGTTATATTGATTTGTATTTTTATTATTTTTTGTCAATATATGGTCTGAGAAAAGTTGGTCGACAATTTTATTTATTTGAAAAGAATTGTTCTGTTAGTAAAATTTTCATTTACGACCAATCTTTTACTAGGAGGGAAATATAGGCTGTCCAGCCAAATTTCTTAAGAAAGCAGTCTAACAAATAATACATCTTAATAATTAAGTTTAAACTACAATAATTATTGTTTACAATTTTTCCAAAATGCACCCCACTAGCTTCGCCAGACTCTCTTAATTTAATTAAAATGTCTGACGTTGTTTTTCTCACTATTTTAATACATTATCTACGATTAAGACGAATAACAAATTTGATACAGTACAGTAGTGAGCAAGTCACTGTCAAGGCGTTACAAGTCGTCTGGAGCTGTTTGAGATGGCGCTACATAATGTTCCGTGTTCTGAGAAACACTAATATATAGTAATTAAATTAGCGATACGCTGTTAGAATGATAAATCAGTAGTTTCTTTGGCGTTGTTCTGACTACAGCTTCGTCTTCATTGTCGCACTTTTCTTAAGGGGATGTTTATTAAAGATTACACTTGGATATTATTATTGCTTCAGTGTTTAAAGTCGTGTATCGCATCTGCTAACGTCGCGATCGGGAATCGAATCAAGTAAATGCGAATAAAGTGCTCTCATTTACGCCATACGATTAATTACAAGAAAATTTCATTATGAAAAATCGTTTCCAAGAAAAAAATAGCTCATCGAAAAATTCAGTCTGTTCTCAAACAGTTAGCCAGCACTTACTTCAAATTACACCAATTTTTTTTTACTGTAGATTATAGACGCTCAACATCTGAGGTCATCAGAGTTTTTACCCCCTATAGTTGCCTATCATGCGAGTATAGCGCTCATAAAATTACCTATTTGACACTAGTGCGTAAAACAGTAATCAACAGTGATTTTTTTGCTAAACCACTTGTCTACCATTAGAACTATTGGTAATAATTGTCTTTTTTTATATAATTTTCAATATTTTCGTATTTTATAGGTTATATAAAAAATAGAAAAAAAATGTTTGGCCCTATTTTTACCACTAAATTAAAATTAGAAATATTGGTGGTAGAGTTCCGGGAAGTGGCACTTTTTTGTAGGAAATTTCCTGTTCTTTCAGAATCTTTTTTATGATTTCATATATCTGCAATAGTTTTTGAGATATTCGCAAAAAACCAAACCCCTCTTTTTTGTACTAAAATGTTTAGTATAGCTTTTGCAATTTTTTCGTCTTACACTTAATTTTTTTCAAAAAATTTCTAGATGTGATTCCGAATCGAATGACACCATGATAATAATTTTCGGTGAAGGAGGACTTGAATTCATCAAAAAGGGACATGTGAACTAAACCAGAACAGAAGTTCGTTATATAACAGAACTATCAAACATGTTTAAAATATATTGAAAATAAAGTGTAAACCAGCTGTTTCAGAGGGGGTACGTTCAAAAAAATGTAGTATATATTTCAAACGTAATAATATTTTGCAACATAATACTCACCGAAAAGTAAAAGACATCTTTTTATAGACAAAAAAATGTTTTACCGCTATACAGACATAAAAAGTAACTGTTTTCTAGAAAATTAATAAAACAGTCTTATAACTCACTGATTTTTCCTTCTAATTTGTCAAGCCCCTAGTGAGGCAGCCTATTTAGCAAAGTTCTCAAATAATGTAGGTGAGAATTCCTCTTAAAATTTTCTTAACCGTGTTAATTAAAACACCAGACTTGAAAAGTTAGTTTCTGTTCCCAATGACTAAAAACACTTCTTGGTGCTACGTCGACGCGCTTGCTAACAACGGAAGCTGAATTCAAGATGTAAATATTACACACTTGTTAAATAACCCTTTTAGAGGAATCTCACTAAATAATGTTAACTTTTAGGTAGTTCACTTCAATGCAATTATTTGTGTTTGTAATTTGTCGTCTCGAAAATAAGCTACCTATTTTTTTTTCTATTTTCTGTTACATCAACCATGTAACGAGTTGTTTGGGAATTTGTTTTTATTATTATGTTTCGTATATGTCTAGTTGAGTAAATATAATAAGTATTTTAAATTCTATAAACCGTAATTATGTAATGTTTATCTAATAATAATTATGTGTGCAACTGTGTGTCTACAAATCAATTATGAATTAAAATAGTCAGAGTGCCCGTCGGCAAAAATTTTACTGACACATACTCTCCCCAAACTTTGTGTATGGCTTCATTAGGCCTAGTCTGACACCTATTTCTTCTATGACTTTTCTTGATTTTGGGGCGTTTTCCCTCTAAATTTTCCGAAAGATGTCGTTTTGACGACACGTAAAAATTAATAGATATTACTACTGTTTGTATGTTCGACATATTCGAGGTGTCAGACATTTTAAATGGTTCTTGTTATTAGTCAGAGAACATTATTTTAGCGTTTTGGTTTTAAGCTATCCAATTAAAAAAATAAACAGTATCTATAAATTTCTACATGTCGTCAAAACGACATCTTTCGGAAAATTTAGAGGGAAAACGCCCCAAAATCAAGAAAATTCATAGAGGAAATAGGTGTCAGACTAGGCCTAATAAAGCCATATACAAAGTTTGGGGAGAGTTTGTGTCAGTAAAATTTTTGCCGACGGGCACTCTGACTAAAAGATTATATGTTTGAAAAATGATTAATTTTAAAACGTAATAAACTCCTCAGACATGCATATATACAATGTTTTGAAAAGTTTTATTTGCACCATCCTCTATACAACAGATACGCTCTCTCTCACACTCCAACCTACCCGTAGCGTCTTACCCGCACTCAGGTATAATAGACAGTTATTTAACCGCCTGGCATACATTTAGACACGACTACATTGACTTATTTATTGTTTATTTTATTTAACAGTAAATTTGAAGGTATATAAATTTCACAATGCTTCTTTTGCAAACGAAATTTCGCAAAGTCAAAAATTCACAGCTTGGCTAGGCCCCACTATCCTTCAGCTAGGTCTTCGATTTTGTGTTCAGACATTAAAACAGAAGTGATATAAATGGCACTCATAAACGTCAAATGTGTACAATAGAATAAATCCTTTCTGATTTCAAAAATTTTATTCATTTGTTTTTTTTACTGGTACTATTAAAAAAAATTAGTAAACGGAAAAATTTAAATAAATAAATCTAATCAGGCATCTAATGTATTTAACATGTTTGCAAATAACAAGACGTTGTCAA
The DNA here is from genome assembly GCA_963575645.1 of Xanthostigma xanthostigma. NCBI lineage: Eukaryota > Metazoa > Arthropoda > Insecta > Raphidioptera > Raphidiidae > Xanthostigma > Xanthostigma xanthostigma. Next base: position 13,916,225 of record OY754467.1, read on the forward strand.
TTTCGAAATATTTAAAAAAATGTATAAAGGAGAATAAGTGAAAAATTACAAAATAGTTTATTTCGTTGGCAGTTCTTGTTAAATGTTTGCGACTTTTTAAATTATGATAAATTTCAATACTAATTCGACGTAATATTTTAAATTACTTTCGTTCTGCTTTCGTCGCTGGATATATTAAACAAATGAACTGCGATAACGAAAGCATTTAATTAATAATTTTAATTGTGAAAAAGTGACACGAATGTTTTAATACTTTTAATCAAAATTAACGCCCCTAAATGACTTTTGTCGGTTCTCCATTTAGGCTTGAGTTGCCTTTGTGATACTTTCATTATCCATATTCTATAAAACTAGATATTTTAAATGACTGATTCTAGTCGAAAATAAATTGGAAATATTTTTTCTTTATAATCGTTTATAATAGATATGGAATATTTTTGACGTGATAACGTCTTATAAATTGATGAAACACCGGCTGCATGCACGAAAAAGTGTAACGTTCCGCCTGAGTGTGAAACACCATTTCACGCACGAAAAAGTGTAACGTTCCGCCGTAACGTTCCGCCTAACCCTGTGCGTGCAAGCGAGAGCGCAGTAATGTATTATTAAATATGATATTCGAGCGGAATACGTTATCACGTAAAACTATCGTCCGTAAACCGACTTTACAGACAACCAATTTTTTTCCAGAAAATACATATTACAAATTTTGAACTGCCTTAGAAATAATAATTTATAACCTTACTTTAAAAAATCAATTAAATAAAAGAAATATTGTCCCCAATTTAAGGACCGCGCGCACATATCAAACATGAACAAGCACAGTACAAATCTGCAACCTTCACGATGTGGCACACTAGAGCAGCACGAACCAGCACCAAACCAGCAAACTTTTGTAGAGGTTTCGTAATATCCGGTAGATATTTTAAAGTTTTCAAGTAGTCAATGCAAATCTATTAATGAAAACGATCCATCACTAGTGCACTAGATCGGTCTAGCACGGATAGACAAAAATTGCCAGCGATCGACTGACGGTCATTGCTGGTTGCAGGTACCGGTCTAATACAGGCACCTTCAAGAACAGGCTTTTCTGCTCCGTCCTGTGCTGGTCATGCATGGCTAGTAAATTCGTTCACTCTTTTTGTTGCCAATACAAGTTAGATTACCTTTGCATTTGGATTATATTTAATTATTTTATTTTCTCTGTACTTTTCCTAGTTATAGAAATAACCATATATTTACTACAGTGTAAACTCCATTTAACGTCACGCACGATATATATCGACAAACTCCTTAAAACGTCAAAATTACTTAACTCCAGTTGATTTACCTTGTTGCTCATACAATGATACACTCTTAATGACAACACACCCACTCTAAATAACGTCAACAATACGTCATCATTAAGCAATAAACAGTACCTACTTGTTTGTTATTTTGTTGCTTTGTTGTCGGCATCATGCGTACCGAACTTTTTAAGAAATTCGTTCTTTCGATTGTTGGAATTATCTTTATACATAACCAAATTGATCCCACAGTATCTTGAGATATAAATAAAATATACAGAGTAATTCCAAAGTTGACGTTATTTTTTTACTAGTGAATAGGGCTTCAACAAATAAGATTTTGTTCCATTGGCGTTTTTTCGAAATATCAACATCAACGGAGATACAGGGTCTCAAAGTTTTATTTAAAAAATTAAAATTTATTAATAACTACCAAACCACTTGAGATATTTAAGAAAAATTTTGTAGGTGTCAATAGCTACGTGGGAGGGAAATTTTTCAATAAATAAAATATTTTTGGGTTGATCAGTGGCGCGCGTAGAAAAAAGTTGTTTAATATTTTTAAGAAAAAAATAGTACACCACTGATTTTTCTAAAAATAAAAATTGTTATTGCATTTCTTGTTCAAGTCTAAAAAGGAAAGCTCTTTTATTATTTTTTGGCATGGCGCACCGTTTTCGAGTAAAAAAATAAAAACTTTGACACCCTGTATCTCTGTTGATATTTCGAAAAAGCGCCAAAGGAAAAAAAATCTTATTTGTTGAAGCCCTATTCGCTGGTGAAAGGATAACGTCATTTTTGGAATCAACCTGAATAAGAAAATACAATTAAAATACTTGAATAGCGAAAAACGTCAGGCAAAGATAACAGACTATATTATACGCAATAAGCATTGTAATTTGTGATAATATATGAATGTTTGTTGTACAGTTGTAAATTTTATATATTATGAGTAAATACATATTATAGTAAAAAATATTAATGGATTATTTCTCCTCTTCGTTTAACGACAACTCTCAATAACGTTACAAAGTGCACAGTCCGTTGAGTGTCGCTATATAGAGTTGACACTGTATTTACTAAATGAAATATTTCTAGAAATAGAACAATAACAACAAAAATGTATTTTATTATATTGAGGAACAGAGCCGTCAAATTTTAAAGTTTTTCCTTGCAGAAAGCAAGTACGTATAGAACCTATATACATCACAAACATTTCAGCTTTCTCTAGCTTTCTCCACCCTCAGCTCTAATTTATAATAATTTAGTGGCCTAATGACTTAGTAACATTTTAGGGTAATTATAATAAACTGCCCAACTCTCCCCATTTAATATAAACGTATATACCTAAGTGTGCTCGGTGGTCATGGCGTAACGTTGAAAAAGGTAAGAGAGAAGGTAATAATAAGAGAGGCAGTCAACAAGTTTTACAATGTTACAGAATGTTCCAGAAAGAGCTTAAAAGTATGTTCTATTGAGATTTTACTTCGGTCATGCGCCATCTGCTCGCCATTTCAGTGAACTTGTCCTATGTGGAGCGTTTCATATACTAAAGCATCGCGCGCGTATTTTTGGAAATGTTTACAATTCTAGAAGCTACACACGCCAATGAAAAATCGAAAAAGAAGCATGATATGTGTTGAGCAGTAACTAATTGTGTTAGTAGATCAAGTGTATAATAATAATAATAATCTTTATTCATAGAGATGTCATAGCGACAACGAATGCGTCAGTTTACAATATAAAAGTCTACAATATTAATGTCGTAACCTCGGGTGGCAGACTTTCATAAAATTTTACAGTGTAAATGTTTCATTCCTACCCTCGGCTTGGCAAGCACAACATGAATGTGAACAATTATTTCGGCGATGTTGAAAACGTGGATATAGGGTACCTACATTATCATTAGAAAAAAACTGAGAAATGTTCTCAACCTTTTTCCCAGTCATAGAACTTGTTCACGACAATTTAAAGTGGATGACTATTATTTGCCTGATAAGTGTATTCGAGGTTATTGTGTTTATTTTGACGTTTGAATGCAACAAAGTTAACCTTGTCACTACAGCTTTCATCGATGATTCTGCCACATTTTATGAAGTAACCAGCGCTTGCGATTTTTTTCAGTGTAATATAATTAGGTAGGGGAGGGAGGGGGAATGGCGCTCACCTCTGTAACTCTGTCAAAAAGGAACGTAGCAACACGTCACGTCGCGTGAAGCGCGAGGGGAGGGGGCCTCTAATAGACAGCGATGCAAACGGACAGTCAGCTCGCGTCATGCGACCGTGAAAAGCGTTTCTTTGTTTGCGGCCGCGCTGATCTAATTTTTAATTAGGTGCTGAACAAGTTAAGTTGCTGGGCTCGCTATACTATGGACTCAGTGTTGCAGATTTGCGTAAACTTGTTTATAAATTTGCTGAGCGCAACAATATCAAAAACAATTATGATCAAAGCAGTAAAACAGCCGAATTGGATTGGGGACACTACTTTATGAGACCCTGAGCGGCATTACCCAAAGTCAGGGGCAATGCCGCTCAAACATGTTTTTTTAATAATGTTTTCCTACTACTAGTAGGTGAAAGATATATGCTTTTGTTGTTAAATTGTTGATTACTCGATAATTAAAGACTTTATTACTCTTCTTAATTTTGATTTATAATAAATAATTTAAAAAATAATTTAAAAAATACACCAAGTTTTCCCAAAATATTAACAAAAAATATAATTATTATATTAACGTTTGCAATATAATTACGTTTGGAAGGATTAGTATCACCCCAACGACAAATTTCTTCCTTGTAAATATGCATGCTAAATAAAATATCGAAACCTCGTATACTGTCAATGCAATCACTTCGCATAGAGCGCCCATAATGGATATTTTGAAATAGGCTCCGCTTCCAGGTAAAATCGCAGTTGTGTTGTAAATTAAACAAATTGGTACTTCTCTTTCCTTATCTAAGTGTAATTTGCACCTGGACAAAAATCGAACAAATTTTAGTGCAGGTTTCGTAATATTGCAGTTTTTAGATAGTTTTATCAATAACACACCAGTAGCACACTTGATCGACCCAGCACGGCTAGACAAAAAATGCAGGCGACTGAATGACGGTTTAACGTGCGCTACTCCGTTAAATAACATGAGTAGCTTCACGAACAGTCTTTTTTGCTCCGTGCTGTGCAGGTCGTGCAGGTTAATGCTTGCCTAGTGAGCGCGGTCTTTTATATTGAGTTTGTTGAAATGGAACAGCGGTTGAGTAGGAAACGATGATCCTGCGTGCTCCTTGTGTCCTAGACACAGTCAAAACTTTTAACACTGGCGGGGTACACATCGCGGAAGTAGCGCTATTCCGGGCACTGAACGACTCCATAATTCAGAGAGCAGCTTTTATACAACGGAACATTTAAAGGCTTAGCATAGCTCATGATTATATAGGTGCCTAAGTTACTTTCAAAACTATACACAAAAGATCCGATAGTCTCTTTGCAATTTAATGCCCAACTGACGTGAAACTTTGCAGCCGATGTGTAATATTCTGATATCTTGGCTATAATCTATAGTCTATACTAATATATAAAGCTGAAGAGTTTGTTTGTTTGGTTGAACGCGCTAATCTCAGGAACTACTGGTACGAATTGACAAAAAATGTTTTTGTTGGATAGCCCATTTATCGAGTGGGCTATAGGCTACGACCAATAGGAGCGGAGCATCAATGAAAAATGTTGCAAAATGTAACTCAAAATTTGTCCGTCCGACAAAAACTTTTGAACAGTAACTCTGATCATCATGAAATTTGGACATAACATTTATCTCGGTTAACTAAGATTAATGTGCGTACTCGTGTGCCTCCCCCCCATTCGTTCTTTTGCACTCGGGTGAAACCGGGCGGGACCGCTAGTATTATTTATAAAACCAATTAAAAAATGGAAATAAAAAACAAGTAAATGATGGTGGGAAAAAGTAACTTCAAGCGTTTAAAATTAGATATTATAAATTATATATTATACTAGTGCCCGCCTCGGTTTCACCCGGGTGCAAAACTGTTCTGGAAATATTATATTGACCTTCCCATCTACACAGCAGAACAAGTACATTGTTTTTATGTAGGTATCTCTAAAGATTTGGCCAGCGTTAACCATGTAAGCGTGCGAAAACAATTTTTTTTTTTGACAAAACACAGTCATAGTTCAGCCATTTTATGATACGGGATAATAAATCCTTTTTGTGCCGCGTATTACAAATTATTATGAGAGTCAAGATTTGATATCTATACTAATATATAAAGCTGAAGAGTTTGTTTGTTTGTTTGAACGCGCTAATCTCAGGACCTGTTGGTTCAAATTGAAAAAAAATTTTTTTTTGGATAGCCCATTTATCGAGAAAGGCTATAGGCTATATAAAATCACGCTACGACCACTAGGAGCGAAGCATTAATGAAAAATGTTGCAAAATGTATCTCAAAAATAAGCTTCTATTCAGGTGAAATACACTAACTAAATATACTCATATTAGCGTTGTAAGTAAACAACCTCAGATGGCTCAATCGGTAGAGCATGCGACTGTCAATACTCAATATCAGTTGGGTATAACGTTGGGCGAATATATATTTTTATTTTTTTTCTACATTGCTTTCTTCTAAGGCTTACATTTAAATTTATTTTAATTTTATTTAATTAATTAAAAAAAAAAATTAGTTTAAAAGAGTATAAATACTGCTTTTTATCGACAAAAGCTTTTGAACGGTAACTCCGATCATCATGAAATTTGGACACAACATTCATCTCGGTAAACTAAGATGAATGTGTGTTCCTCCCTTCCCCGCATTCGTTCTTTTACACCCGGGTGAAACCGGACGGGACCGCTAGTAAATAAATAAGTATTTATTATAATCAATGTTGTGATTTTTAGCATTATCATTTCCAAATCAGTATACTGTATAACAGCTGCACTTATTTTCACGGAAATAGTATAACACATTTTTATGAAACTTATAAAAGTGACAACAGTTTCATATTAGCATACAAAAGCAAACAAGCATTTTGTGTATAATAAAATTTAGGAAACGCTGAATAAACAGACCGAGTTTACATATTTGTGTTGAAAAACACCTGTATATGTTACGCAATATTGAAACCAACCACTTGTAAGTTAAGGTACGTATCTACAAAATTACAATCGAATTGTTTTCAAACGCTGGAATTTTATACGGATATCTCACGTTTTATCAAATCAAATAAAAATTGACGAACCTGACTAAATTAAATAGTGTAATATTACACCACAGGGCTGAAAGCTGCAACTGATTTTTTTTTAATTTTCAAAATATTTCCGAACTAAATATAAATTTAAGAAAAAAATTTTTTAACGAAACTTTCTGAAAAAATAAATAGAATAATAAGTCGTTATGAAAAGTATACCATTATTATATAAAAAAACATCGTTATAGCATATATCTCTTCTGCGTATGCGCCGATTTTCCCCAAAAACAATAGGACTCTTCATATTTGCATATCAAACGTCCTTCCAAAGTTTGGTTTCAATCCGCTTATCCGTTTGACCTGTATCGTGCGCACAAACAGACGCACAGAGTTTATCCAAAAATATGTTTTTTTATGTTCGGGGGACGTCAAAACGAAAAGATATTGTAAAATTTTTGAAAAGTGATTTTTGACCTAATATCTAGTACTACCATTCCCCACTTGTGGGTTGGAATGGTAATATGTTAAGCCCGTTCTGTGGTACTGATTAGACATTTTTTTATCTTTGTATAAAACAAGAAAGAAAAAAAATAACAACAAAGAGTGAAAAAAGAGAAATTGCACTGCAGAACAATTCATTAATCTCGTATATTAAATGAATGTTTATATAAAATATTTAGCGGTTTCTTATTGGTCTTGATGATCACCTTTGCAACGACCCGTCTCTGTAGCGTCTACTACATAATATAATATTCGTGTGTGTATGTACAGTGCGTGTAGACTGAATATATACACATACGCCGGAGGTTCCACCGCCAGAGGTGCCTACTGGTGTTCGCCTCCTCCGTTATCCCACCCTATCTCACTCTCTCACACTGTGTCCTCGTTATATACCGGGATGTCTCCGGGGAATCATGCCTCGCTCGTTTGTTGTCTGCTAAAAGCCAAATCATGTCCCGTTCTTTTACCACTAGTTTCAGTCAGTGCCTTGTTTCCGTACTATCCTACTACACTCTATGCGTACACAGTATCAGCTAGTGCCGTATAGTGCTTAGATCTTACCGACGGCAATAGCTTAGCGAGATATTAGGTTAAGTACAGGTCCGTGATAGGCTGTTGACTTTACGACCACTATAAACAATTGACTGCCATTTGAATTTTATTACGTTTATTTTAGAGTTGATGTCTTTCTAGATTGTCAGTATTTTGAATGGAAACGTTTCAAAGACTTTTAAATGTATACAGCTGCAGACGGATTTTACAGATTTGTTATTTGAATTTTATTTTTATTTACATTACAAGTTCTGTTCAAATGGGAGATGTAACAAAAATATATGTCTATTGGTAAGGTGAATTCGCAAGGAAAATGACAAAAAAAATTCTTTTCAAAATACAAATGACACTCAATATTTTCTGTATGAATCAAGAGCACATATTATGAGTAGGGATTGCTCCCGGGAATTACCGGTACTGAAACCCATTTCCCGGGAATTCCGGTACTACAAAAAATTATACTAATTTAAATGTAGTTGTTATTATCATCCATAATTATAAATATATATTAATAATATCAGGAATGTGGACTAGATAAGATGGTAAATAATAATCACTTTATTATTTCTGCAACGTTTCGGTCTATATTAGATCTTCCTCAAGCATCTAAAAAATTAAAAAATTAAAAAAAGTAGTTTATTAAGAATGACTAATTTGAATATGACAGTATTAATGTTGGAATTGTGTGGGCAAGATGGCACTAACAACGTAGAACTAATTTTTGTACGTAATAAAGTAGATTATAGAGAGCCGAAGGTTTGAAAGATGGGTTTACTGTTTACCATGAGACACAAATTCCACATGTTGTATTTTATGTATTTATTTCTATATATTTATTTCTGTTATTAATTTTAACAAATTTATCAGTTTTGTTAATGTTGTGAAAAGATGTATGACTTGGACGACTGTGCATTATAGGATGGTGATTGTTTTAATTCGTATTATGGTAAATATTGAATTGTAATAATTATTGTGCCAATGTAGAGTTTAAGTACATATGTAATTTTTTCAGATGCCTGAGGAAGGTCTAATAAAGACTAAAACGTTGCAGAAATAATAAAGTGATTATTATTTACCATCTTATCTAGTCCACATTCCTGATATTATTAATATATACTTACTTAAATTTTTAACTATTTTTTCAAGCTGTTAATGCTGTAATCGTCGCCGGTGAATTTTTCAAAATCAGTCTGGATATGTACTATTTATTAAATTTTATTCCTTTTTCATGACAAAAATTAAGTTGAATTAAGACAATACTTATTACTTAATTTGTTGATTCTCAAAGATTATTATTGAGACTGATTGTAATATTTAAAGTTTTTGAATTACGTGGAGTAATAATCAGTGATTTGTATTGTAATTAAACTTCTAACATTTTATTTCACGCACATAAAGCATTTAACACCTTTTTTCTCTAGTACCGAAAATATCAAATATCTATGTATTTCTCCGTACTGGAACTCCTCCAGTACCGGGAAATACAAATTCTATTTCAGTACCGGTAAAGCAGATTTTGCCAGAGACAGAGTTAAGGTTAACTGACTTTTGCCCCATTATGTATATCCAAAAATGAGTAATTTAAATCCAAATAATAATAAATTAATAGTTTCATTACGGAATGACAAAGCAACGTTTTAAATCTACGATAATTAGCTCTCGGAAGGTGCAAAAAATACTTTATCATGAGAAGGTTGATTTAGATGTGTCACTGTAAAATAAATGATAATTCAGTCGCCGTAATAGTGGAAGATTCGGGTTTGAGTTCCAACAGTGGTTTTTTTCCAATATTGCATTATAAAACGTCAACAATGGGTTTTCATAAATATAATGGCAGCCTATAGCATTTGTATGTATGTAAAAAATAATGACACCGTTTTGTAAAAATTAATACATGACGGTACACATTTTGTTTTATATCATCATGGCTGATATTAAAAATTTAGCCCCCAATACATCATCACAGTGTAGTTAAAAAATGGCTGCTTGTTACTTAAAAACCAGTTACGTGAAATGTTAACTAAGTTTTTAAATTTTAAGCATAAGATTATCGTTCTTTCCTTTCTTATGCGTGCGCGATTTTAAGAAAGATAATTGAATTTTCTTTTAATGCACATATTCACCGAACATTGTTAAAGATAGAAGTTACTAATTTTGGAACAAATTTATTCGTTACAATAAAATTTACTTTCAATTCACCAAGCAAGTTATCAGGTAGAAAAGTTAGTAAACAAATAAATATACACTGCACTCTCCTTGCACTTTTTGTTGAATAATTTGACGTTCACTCAAAAATCCGACCGAAGGCGTTAGTATAACCGTCAAAAAAAGTTTCACAAAACAATGTTTTATTCTAGACCTAACCCAATTGCACACAAAAACTTCCACTAACTTTAATGTTTTACAACTTTACGCTTCACAAAAGGTTAATAAACAACATAAATAAATTCGCAAGAGCAAATTGTATAGATGTAATACTCCACGTTTATAGGTTAGGTATTATGATCTATGTGGCGGCCATTATTATTTTATCAGGCGAATAAATATTTATACCCTGGAAGTAAGACAGAATAGATTTATACTTGCAGTAAACATAATTATGGGTGGTGAATTAAATTATCGCTATTTATTCGGAGGAATAGTTACCTGAAGAACAAACGATCCGAATAAATAACTTCTTACGTTCGGTGAATATGGCCTAAAGACAATTAGCCTCCATACTAACTACAGCTCACCTAAAACAAACTTTCTTTTGACCTCCTTGCAAAACATGTATTTTCAAATTTTCAAACGGCATATAAATAAAGAAGCGCCTTCTCTGACCAACGATTTCCTCTATAAGCTTCAAGTTTGCATTACAAATATCATCAACAACAAACAAGATACATTATGCACGCATGTATAGTTTGTCCTTTTTTGTTTCGTGTGAGGGGTGGAAACGAGCAGAGACAACCTGCAGTGAGTATCCTTGTGCAACATCATCATCACCACGTTCACCAGCAACAGCAGCACGGTGATGATCACCGCCGACCATGAAAACAAGACCACCGTCGCCGACATACAAAATGCACACGTCACACATACAGCCTTAACGTATCAACAATACACACTGTCAAGTAGTGGGGCCATTAAACAGTGGCGGCGTCACTTGATGACATTTCTGTAAACTAGCTGGCAATATTATTATTACGATGAAGGAAGGTTTTGGTTGAGGATCATAAATAAGTAAGCTTTACCAATGTTACGCTAGTGGCCAACATTTCGAAAAATTTATTTTCATCTTCAGGGCCTCAAGCATGTCAAAAGGTGGTAAATTGTTAAAACAATATACATGATCATATTAGGTATTATGAGTTAAAACATAATAATATGATCATGTACAGTGGACCCCCGGTAATCCGGCTCCTGTCTAATCCGGCACCCCCTGTAATCCGACATGGTTTATTATTTATTATTGAATATTTTTTTGACAATCTTCGCTAATGCATGATTGAACAAGTTATAACTTGGACGCACCACCACTATTGTGCTCGACGCGTAGGGTATTGTTTTGATTCTGATTGCTTAGTTTGAATTTGAAGTTTAAAGAAGATAGCGGTGCGGTCTAGCGTGTGTTCATTGTTTACTGTTTATTCATTGTGTATTACGTATCTGTACCTAGTAATGTCGTCACAAGCTCAGAGGCGAAAGCACAAAACACTGACAAGTAAAGAAAAATGTGACATTCTTAGGCAGTACTCTATAATCCGACAAATTCGATAGTCCGACACTGCCCTGCAAAATGTTTGTCGGATTACCGGGGGTCCACTGTATATTTTTCAATAAATAAAATTTACGACCAAATTTTCCAGACAATATATTAACAAAAAATATAAAATTAATACATTAACGTTTTTGTTATTATATATTGTCTAAAAAATTTGGTCGATAATTTTATTTATTGAAGAGTTCTAATCAGACGTTAATCAAAGATTTGAATTCCACTGTATATTGTTTTAACAGTTTACCACCTTTTGACCAGCTTGAGACCCTGAAGATGAAAATAAATTTTTCGAAACGTTGGCCACTAGTCAAAGCTGGTAAAGCTTATTTATTTATGATCCTCAACCAAAACCTTCCTTCATCGTAACATTCTATTGGATCAACACTACTTTATGCTGAAGACAATATTATTATTAAACTTTCGTAAGCCGGATGAAAAAATTACATGTGATTTTGAAATTTTAATACCTTCAAATTTAGTATTTATTATTTAATAACATTTTTTTAAAAATAAACCATATCATTTTGTCGGGTCTAAGTGTCTGCCAGGCGATTATAAACTGTCTATTGTACGCGAGTGCGAGAAGACGCTACGGGTAGATTAAAGTGTGAGAGAGAGACATTGCAGCCTACCCGTAGCGTCTTACTCGCACACGCGTATAATAGATATTTATTATAGTTTTTCTCTAGTACCGAAAGTATCGAATTTCTCGGTACTGGATCTCCTCCAGTACCGGGAAATACAAATTCGATTTCAGTACCGGTACTGCAAACCCTATCCTTCAGCCAGGTCTTCGATTTTGTGTTCAGACATTACAAAAGAGGTGTTCCACAAATTTTCACTCTGACTCAAATACCTACCCAAAAATGGACTACATACATAGCCTAATAATGAATTAAAATAAAACATTGGTCCAATTCTGTATTTTGTTTTTTTTCTATTAGAAAAAATCTACAGTGACGCCACTGCTAGTCGCATCTTCCTCACATTCAACACAAAGCGACCACTGTCTTGTCTACGAATGTTTCAGAGGCAGACAGTCAGACACTATGTCCTATGTACGTACAGAGAGGTTGTTAGATATGTATGTATGTACATCCATCGGTGTACCCGGTACGGAAATGGTTTCGCGTTTATTTTCTTTTTCACGCGGAAACGAGACCACTTCGTCCCTAAACTACTAAATTATCAGCGCTCCCGTATTTTTTGTTTTGTGTACTCATTCTTCTCAATCTACATACTCAAAGTACTCTTACTGGGAAACATGTATCGTTTTGAAAACATATTTACACTTTATACAACATTTTATTCATGTACTTATTTTATCAAGTTTTAAGCAGGCGTTGCTAGATAGAGATATTCCAGAATTTTTTGGGGGTATATTCCATAAGATTGTAGTCACCCAATAACAAATGATTGATCTACATAGAAAAAGATTGCTTTTCAAACTAAATTTTGATCAATAAGTATAGAAGTGATTAAATACATGTTAAAAAAATCGTTTTAATAGATAAATTATTTTATTTTCTACAATGCTTTTGTTATGGAGAAATATGCGTGGTCACAATCTAAGGTCATTGTCAAAATCAGATTTTCTGTCAATGCTTTCTGCAACTCAGCATTAGTTGGAATTATTTATACTAGCGGTCCCACCCGGTTTCACCCGGGTGCAAAAGAACGAATTGGGGGAGGAACATGAGTACGCACATTCATCTTAGTTTACCGAGATGAATGTTGTGTCCAAATTTCATGATCATCGGGGTTACCGTTCAAAAGTTTTTGTCGGACGGACAAATTTTGAGTTACACTTTGCAACATTTTTCATTGATTCTCCGCTCCTCTATAGGCCGTAGCGTGATATTATATAGCCTATAGTCTTCCTCGATTAATCATGGGCTAACCAACAAAAAAAAATATTTCAATTCGAACCAGTAGTTTCTGAGATTAGCGCGTTCAACCAACCAAACAAACAAACTCTTCAGCTTTATATATTAGTAGGTATATAGATATACTGATTTTCAAAGATAATCTAACTTCATGTTATATCTGATGCATCACTTCTAAGGAAACAATTGAAGTATAAGCTTCAATTAACTATAGTCAATGAAATAAATAAATACGCTGTCTTCTACGCTATTTTTTATGGTATACGTGAAATATAATATAGGACTTACTTCCTGTCAACCCATCCTTAAAAAAGATGCAGCCCTTAAACCACCCCATGTTTGTATTTAGTACAAATATGTATCTCATCTTGTCTAAAAACATCGTAGACAACACACAGGCAGCTGTTTTTGCATTTCTAATCTGTAAAACAAACAATATTTTATTTGTTTAACCACTGACTGACCCCTGAACGTCGTCATGGCAGTACGGAAATGCATAATGTAAATATATCATCTTCTGTAAGTGTGTAACAAATTCATATCTTTTCAAGTGTGAAAAGTTTGAACAGTGTGAAATCCATTGCCGCCAAAAATATTAAAATTGACAGGAAAAAAATAATAAAAAGGTACAAACAAAAATAATAAATAAACGATAGTAAATACGCTTTATTCAAAGCAGAACATTGTAAAATGTGTATATTTTCTTTAAAGTACTATGATATATCACGAGTTTTTGTTAATTTTTTTGTAGCTCAAAAATTTATACACCATACTTAACTAAAAGATTACAGAATTATTTAATATTAAGAGTTTTCGTCCCTGCAAATACCCCCTGCACCCTTCATCTCAAATCTTTTCCCCTCGCCTAAAAACGGTTCGGGCTCTCCCGACGCTATTTTTAAAGCTAGAGGGTTCTGGTAAACGCCAAATGAAAGACAAAGAATCAGACTACAGATCCTTCAGGCGAATTTTTTGAAAAAAAATTCCTGAAAAAACTCACAACCTTTTGAAAAAAATAATAAGTTTCGTAATATTTCACAGGTAGGCGAAACTGTTTTTCAAAAAATTCGCCTGAAGGATCTGTAGTCTGATTCTTTGTCTTTCATTTAGCGTTTACCAGAACCCTCTAGCTTTAAAAATAGCGTCGGGAGAGCGCGAACCGTTTTTAGGCGATGGGAAAAGATTTGAGATGAAGGGTGCAGGGGATATTTGCAGGGACGAATACTCTTAATGGCAGCATTTTTGAAATCGAATACATTTATAATACAAAATTGAAGGTCGTGAGTGCAACAAAAATAACTGATGTCAATTGTTTCGAGAGTCTAGTAACAATAAAATTATAGTAGAACGAACTCATCAGTCGACGACACAAAATGATTTAGGGTGCATTCAGCGCTTACGCTTATAAGCGCGATTTATTGACATTCGGCTTGGCTTTTCAATGCTAACGTCACTCATTAAAATATCGTTCGCTTTGGGATCTATGCTTTGGGATAAGCGCGAGTAAACGTCAGTTGGCATCATTATGGCGGATGTAAATAATAATTTAAGAATTTTTCAAGCAATAATGAATATAGAGCTGTAACAAACCGTATGTATTCGTTACTGAGTAACGGGTACATCGTCTGACTCGAAGTAACGAATCGTTACTTACAAATTCATTTCGTTACTCGCATTTGTCGTATCCATGTCAGTTCGACCTGGTTTGATGCGGTTACACGTTATACGAACGAAGTCATACCGTATCACGTATGCGACGCGCCTCGATGCGATGGTACATGCTTGATGCTGTTAGTACACGATTGTATGTCGTATGAAAAGTAACGAGTAACGTAACGATACGAAAGTAACGGGTACTGGTTCTTTAAGTAACGAATACGTACGGGTACACAATTTCTCGTTACTTTTACAGCTCTAATAATGAATCTTCTAAATCAATGGAGTATAATGTGGGCAATGAATTTGCCATTTTTCAAAGAAAAAAATAGTTTTAAGTTTCACTTGCTTTCAGTCAAAAAGTTAGGTTAAGATGCCTTAAACATGACACGAACAAAGTCAAACGCTTAAAACGATTATACCCTGGTGTTCGTTTTAGTAGTTAGCACGATTTGGCGCTGACGCTTTTGCTGCACTCGAAAGGTAAAGCGTTTATGAGCGTTGCGCCGACCGTTTGAGCTCAGCATAAGTGCGCTTTGTCAACGCTTACAACATCAACTTTAAAACACCGTTTGACAGCGCTGAAACCGTGTAAGCGCTCAAAACAAATGCACCCTTAGTAAATAATGATTTAAGTTTTAGTCTTCCCAAGCAGTCAGCAAACGGACACGAAACCGTCACCGCCATGCGCCTAAAACGTGTTCTAAAACTGATACAGTTTCGTTTTAGCTACTGCGCATGCGGATGATGGATTCGTGTTCATTTGCTGGCTGCTTGGAACATACCTGTTGTAAACGTTTTTTTGAGGATTATAAATATTCTCTCAAATTGAAAGAAAATCATTTGATCACAATTCGATTTACAAATTTAAAAGGTTTGCGAAATTAGTTCTGATTAGAAAAATTCCGATGTAGGTAGGTACTTAGGTCCACATTACAGGCATAGGTTATTAAACTACCTGTCGTTTATAAAAAAATGAAAAACTTATAATAATTTAAAGGATTTGATGGGTTTAAAATTATTTGTACTCAATCCTTCACATAAGTATTATGGTATTTTAAATATACCAAAATAAAATGACACCTTGATATTATGATATAAAAATATACGGGATACAAGGCTAAAATAAAAAGCAATTTTTATTCACTAGAACATTATTTATTGGTCAACGTTTCGGCAATATTTCTTGTCTTATTCAGGACATTAAAAATCTTTAGTAAAAAGTCACAAACTTTAAAACATAAAACAAATTAAAATCATTGTTGTCAAAGTTTTATATGTTTGACAACAATGATTTTAAATTATTTTATGTTTTTAAGTTAGTGACTTTTCACTAAAGATTTTTAAGGTCCTGAAGAAGACAAGGAATATTGCCGAAACGTTGACCAATAAATAATGTTCTAGTGAATAAAAATTGTTTTTAATATTTTAGCCTTATGTCCCGTATTTTTTATCATATTTAAATACACCATAATACATTAATGTATTAGCAAATAGGTACACTATTTGGTCGGATGAATTTGGCACTGCGATTAGAATTTTCGTATAATTGCGCTGAAGGTAGCTTTGTGCACATTGAGTATCTAATTTCGACAGACGTCGTTCTGGCACATTAAGCTAACTAAACATAATTATTAGATTCTGTATAACATATTACTATATAAATAAATTTTACCATAACAAAAAATAAATTCAAATTTATGCGTTTAGTTAAATAAAGAAAGCAAGTAAACATTATGGTCGTGAATCATATGTATTATCTAGGGATGGACAATATTGAAATGCAATACCGTTGTTGACCCAATAGAATAATAACATTGAAAGTTCGGTAGAGGAACGACTTGAAAATAAGCTTTAAGGCCGCTGCTCACGAGGCTAGAAACGCTGCTAAGAGTTCTGCTAGCCGGTAGGCTCGGTAAGAAGCTAGAAATGACGTCACTGCGGGCTGGCCTGCTAGCTCACAAGATAGGTTTTAAAATTAGAACAAGGGCTATTTTCCCTGCGAGATTTGCTGCTAGGCATGAGCAAGACCCAATCAGGAAGCAGTATCGTGTCACGTGGGCACTTGAACAAACACCCACAAACCAACACGGTGTCGCATTCTGTTCAGAGTCA
Source organism: Xanthostigma xanthostigma (assembly GCA_963575645.1). Classification (NCBI taxonomy): domain Eukaryota; kingdom Metazoa; phylum Arthropoda; class Insecta; order Raphidioptera; family Raphidiidae; genus Xanthostigma; species Xanthostigma xanthostigma. The sequence goes on from OY754467.1 coordinate 13,933,181, forward strand.
GACAACAGACACGTTTTGCTCTATGTGTTTATATTCGAACTGTCACTGCCAGCGCACCAGATCTATCCACAAATCAAGCTTGAAAAATAATCTCGTGTGAAGCGAGCACTTAACAGCAATCAAGAAAACCAGCGCTAGAAAACTAGTAGGCATTTCTCGCAGAGAATCTAGCCTCGTCTGCAAGCGGCCTTTACTAATATTTCTTTGGGGTCGACATTTCGAAAAATGTATTTTCAGTTTCAGGGTCGCAGGCTAGTTGAAGAAATCTGTTGTGGAAGTGACGCGTATATCAATGGTGAAAAACGTGAGTCCAGTTGTTAAAAATTTGAAAATATTGTACCTATAGAAACTACAGATTTGAAAATTAAAAAAATAGTGTCCAACCGAAACTAGTTTTTACGGCCGAAAGCGAAACCGAAATTTCATGTTTTCGTGGGAAAAATAAAAGGTTGTTCTAAGCAGCCAGCAAACGGTAACGAAACCGTCACCCGAATACGCAGTAGCTAAATGAAGCCGTTTGTATGTTTTGGAACACGTTTTAGCTACTGCGCATGCGGGTGACGGTTTCGTTACCGTTTGCTGGCTGCTTGGAACATATACCTAGAGTAAACATTATCATAATCAGTCTACATTTTTTTTTTTATTTTTAAATCCCTCACATATTAATCATTCAGCCTCTGATATTTAACTAATCATTAACTTTAGGAGGCATAAAAGACACTTCAGCGCGAAACCTCCAGAATGTAGTTTCTGTATCGGCCGGATGGCAGCCGAAACAGAAACTAAGCCGAAACCAGTTTTTTTGCCGAAACCAGGCCGAAACCGAAAGTTCAGTCGAACACTAAAAGTACGCTTTTATCGACGCACTAAAAAGTAGAAAATAAATGTCATCCTCTTCTGTAAAAGCGTAGGACACTCACTCTACTTATATTTCATTTAATTCATCGAGTGCCCCGCGCTTTTATTGGTTTATATTTAAAATTTATTTTCTATTTTATGGTGCGTTGATAAAAGCGTGTTTTATATTATATTTTCAATATATTTTTTCCATCATTTCCATTCGTATTTTTATAGCTTTCTAAAAAATCCCATCCTTAACATTGTCCCATGGAATACGAACCGGGGTAAGAACGTAATAACGATGGTGGGTATTATTATTACAATTACATCAAACAGCCGCACCTGCTATTATTGTATTGTCATCTGGCAGATAATACCACAATTTAAATGTGGAAGGCAATCACGATGTAATATTTAACCAAATAAATTATACATGTATGTTGTACTTTTATAGTAGCGTAGGTTATGTTACATATTATGTGAGATGTTACATGTTATAATAACTCTAGAACATCGTAAGCTAAATATTAGTAAACCAGCGTCAGGTTTTGCCTTCAGTGTGAAATTTCAACTTTTCGCGAAATATAATAACTGAATAACTTACTAAAGTGTAAAGAAATATTTATGTCAGCATGCTATCAACTTATCATTGTTTTGTAAGATTTTAATATGACAGCTATAGTGAAAACTTAGTCTCACCAAAAACATGAATGTTAATAAATAAAGGATTTTTATAAAAAAGCTTTTATTAGTTATCAATAATTTTTCATTTACTTATTTTTAAGTTTTTAGTGTGTTTTATTAAACGTGCGATTTGCAACTGGACGAACAGTTAGTTATTATAATATTGCATTGTTATCGGAACTACATACGTATGCCAAATTTCAGCTCAATCGAAAACCGGGAAGTGGGTCAAATTTAACTTGCAAGATTTGATTTCAAACAGACACCGGGACAGGTGAAACTATATAAAATCTTGTAAAAAGGGACCAAGTTCTCGTTAAAACTGTGTTTTGTTATCTTAAAAAAAAAAAAAACTGCAATGTAGAAAATGTGCCAAGTTCCTTGCTTACACGGTTTTAGCAGTGTTTTGATAAACACAAAAAAAATATTGTGATAAATTTACAGGCTAAACTTGACAAGTTTTAAAGGGTCTCAATGAAGTTCACTCCAATTAATCAATATTTTTTGCGAGCAACTTGATCCTGTTAATTTTGATGTTACACTGTGCATGCGAGTCGTAAAAATTCACTCTCGTAATTTTTTTCATAACGCACCAAAAGAAGTAAAATTTAAAAAAATTATTACATCGATTGTCAATTTAACAGTTTTCCACTCATTCTTAGTGCTTATTTATTTTTAAAATTTTACTACAGAAAAATAAAACAATTTTTCCAAAGGTATTATATACGTCCTCTTTATTTATACAATGATTTTATCATAACAGTGCAATAAAAAAGCTAAACGAACGTGCCGTATGATATATTGTGTTTAAAAGTACGAACCAAACCCCTCCTTGCTTCTCAATCAAACATGTCTGTGCATAGTTATAAGGGCACTGTTATTGGGGGTGAGTATTGGGGATCTAATCAAGGTCTCCCACAAACATAATCCTAGGCACCATCGGGTGCCACGTTGCACTTGTTACTGTGTTATGTGCATGTATGCATGTATCGACTGTTTCGTAAAAAAATATATGTTTTGTGGTTACTGGTTACCCAACTTCCTAAGAATTCCTAAGAAAGCGGTCGTAATATGACGGTGAATTACGTGACAAAAAATGTTAGCATAGAAATCAATGAATGCCGCTTCTTTACGTTACGGTGATACCGCCCACTTACATGCAACATTTTTGAAACGCAGTCATGCCGCTATACTATGGGTATACCTAGGCTGTACTATACGATTTTTATTTTCCCATATACAATGAAGATAATGAAAGACGCAATATATATGTTGCAGTCAAAACTCTTAACCAGTCAAAAGTACTATTGACTAGCAAAATCAGTCAAAAGTACTTTTGATTGAACAGGTTGGTCAAAAGTGGGTTTGACTGAAAATTATTGGTTATTAGTACTTTTCACTGCAAATTTGCGGTTAAAAGTACTTTTGACTGACGATCTTCGTCAAAAGTAGTTTTAACTGCAATAAAGCATCAGTCAAAAGCACTATTAACTCGTTTGATGTGAATAAAAAAGATATTTATTAAATGTGAAATCGTTTATTACGAAAAATTTGGCATTACAATCAATACAAAGAAAACATACACTTAAAATTTGTCATTAAAATAAGTAATCAGAAAATTCACAGGTTATAAAAACACAGTACCTATATTTTTTTTCATCAAATTTAGCATCTTCCACATCCATTGCAAACTTTTCAAATTTTTCTTTTGTCATCACATTGAAATGACTATCTTTCATATCTTCTATCGCTAAAATTCTTTGCAAAAAGCGTTCTTTCTTTTCGTAGTCACTCATTTTTGTTCTAATATCAGCACGCTCTCCACTAATAATGAGTAATATAAAAGTTCATATGTGCGTTTGTCGTTATTTTTATCGACCACCGTAACTTTTTAAGAGTTTTGACGGATACAACCAGTCAAAACCACTTTTGACGGAATCACTTAGTCAAAAGTACTATTAACCAACTCCATTGAGCAAAAGTACTTTTAACTGTTATTTTAGTCAAAAGTATTATTGACTAAAGCATACGGTCAAAAGTACTTTTGACTGATTTTGCTAGTCAATAGTACTTTTGACTGGTTAAGAGTTTTGACTGCAACATATACATGAGTTATGCTGATATTGTAGCTATAGAGATCATTAATGGCTTTCCATAGCTACGATATCAACAAAACTCACGGCTATATTGCGTCTCAAATTAAATTGACTGTATACAGATTGTATCAAATCAAAACAGTCCATAGAACATTCTGTGTGTAAGACAGAGACGATATTATATAAAGGACTAAAGCAGTAAGTAAGAATGAGGTAAATGATCGCTAATAGTTACTGTGGTTATACAATCTGATAGTATCGTCTTTGTTTTCTACAGTAAAAATCACAATTTTATCAAATGTCAGTATTCACTAGTGAAATTATTGATAAAATGGCTATTTAATATACTGTTCGGGAAAAAATCCAAATAATTAAATGGTTTTATGGTGGTAATTCAACCGCCAACATAATAAATTTATTTGTAGTTGTTTTAATTGATAAATTAGTAAAAAGATTTACAGTGTACGTAATTATTTATTTACGTAACTACAGTAACTATATTAGCGATCATTTATCTCATTCTTACTTACTGCTTTAGATCTTTATATATCGTCTCTGTCTTACACACAGAATGTCCTATGGACCGTTTTGATTTGATACAATCTGTATACATTAGTACAATATATAGGTGAAGTTTTGTGATTGTATAAAAAGTTGATTGCTGAAATTGCACATTTAGGTGCCCTGAACTCAAAAAAAGGTTTTTTAAAAATGTTGGTCTGTCGCGTAGTCTGTTTGCGGTCGTACTTAAAACTAAGAGAACATTGGGTTAACTTTTATTGTCATACTTTAGACAATATTTCAAAAATCAACAATCTTATCATTTTAATACTCCCCAATGTCGGCAAAACATGAGAGCCTTAGCAACTTTCCAGAAATAATCTCAACGGATTATTATCGATTGGAAATATTGCCGACGGCCCATTGCATGAATATTTAAGTTGTTAATCAATTTCATTTAATACATATAATAATTCTTCTTTGATTGCAGTTGCATGTATTCAGACAGTCGGTATATCTATGTCGGGATGAATCACTTTTTCACATCCAGAAATAATTTGCGCTAAGTCTAGCAGTAAATGGCTAACGGATCTTATTAATGTTAAAATGGGTGCTGTTTTACGAGCACAAAATACAATACGACTATGTAGATGGGGAATATGTTTTAGCTACTCTGTAGGTATGGTACAGAGAAACATAGAGTAATGAAAATTTATTATAAAAGGACACTACATAGTACCTTCTAAGCCTTTCTGCGTAACTAAATAGATGTTGTAGATTATAGACGTTTGATAACAAAGGTCGTAAGCCACTTCTTTCTTTTTATTGAATATTTATATAAAATTTCGGTAAAATATCTATGGCGTAAAATAAAATATCTGAGTGGTTAAAAAAAAAATCAGATTTAAAAAATATATACCTACGATAACCATAATAAGAAAAAATCGTAGGTATGAGGACAAAAATATTATATTACATTTGTTTATTGTACGACGTTTTGTCTATATATTGAGACTTTTTCAAGTAGGTATACTACAAAACAAACAACAACAATAATAAAAATCAGCACAACTCGCAACTTTTTAACACCCTACTAAACAAACGAAATACTAGATATAGAAATCTAAAATTAACTTTTATAAACAAGCTTTTATTAAAATGTCTAAAACGAAGATAATAACAAACAAACAAATAAAATTATTTTATCATTGTTGACCTAATCTAAAAGGTTGTCGCCAGATATTATGTTCATCTTAAAAATTGGTGATTTAAATTTTCCGCGGAAAACTTTTAGGTCAGGTCAACAATGATGAAATAATTTTATGTGTTTACTTGTTTGTTATTATCTTCGTTCTAGTACCTACATTTAAAAATATTGTTTTCAACGGGTTTTTTAAAATTATATTTTATTTATTTCTTCTGCTCTGCAAATTCCTGCGACATCTTCAGTCTTTCTCTGTTCAATAAACAGAATTTGGCTTTCTTGCATTTATGTAGAGTGTAGACCTATTAAGTGTGTAGAAATCGAGTATCAACTATCAACTGGGATGGGCACTGCTGAACTAGACCGCTAGAAGCGCCAGCTATATAACCACTTCGATTTGTGAACCATTCATAGTACTGTATATTTAAAATAATAAATAAATTTATTCAAAATAATCATTTTCTTTAAATAATAAATCAATGACAGTGTTCAAATTATAAAGATTTTGTATTTCCAAAGAATTTTGTAGGTACTGAAAAAGAAGTGGTTGCATGCTATGAGAAGGGAAAAAGCGCGTTTTCCTATAAGAACCAATCATAACTTAGGTAGCTATATACCTGCTGCCATCTATTTTACGTTTCTCATGTGCCCGTCTCTATTACTATCGAATCAGTTTACTTTGTACATTTCTGTACGCACACCTATTGGGTTAGGTAGTATATTTTGTACAGTAGAATACTCAATACCGTATGACTGCAGATGAGTTCTATTGTTTGAAACACATTGATTGTTGCATTGCCACATCCTGAGGGAGAGCTCACTTGTACGTACTACAGTGTGTGGGTTCGATTCTGGTAACATAAGTGCAGCCAACTTTGCTCGAGTGCTGACACAGCGAATTACATTCACGTCATGCAGGAACCGAGTCGGTATTGTTTGCGTAATTGTTGTCTTTTTTTATTTGATGAAAAAATAAAACAGCTTCTCTCGCATTGTTTATAATTAAATTTTTCGTAAAAAGAATTCTGTTCTGAAAAGTTTGTCAGTTTTGAAAAGGTAAAATAATTGATTGACTGAAAACAACGATTTTGTTTTAAATTAAAATATATCAGGTTTTTGATTTTTATAGGTTGAATACAAATTTAATGTAAACCTTTGAAAACGTGTTATTTTCACAATAGTAATACATAATAATAATATATATATAGTTGGCAAAACCAAAAGTGCACATCCCGCAAGTTTTCCACTGTACATATTATAGGTAATGAAAAAAAAATATTGAGAAAATAGATTTAAAAAACCCAATTAAAAAAATAGAAAAAAAATTAAAAACAAAATGGAATAAAAAAAAAAATATTACTTGTGTCAGCGGGAATCGAACCCGGCACCTTGCTATGGACCAACGCTTTTAACCGCTCGGCCATTCCGATATCGTAGCTTGTGTTGTTATTGTGGTATAGCAGTGTAGCAGGTATTCTACGTAATACACTACATATTTTACAATAACAGTAATAGGTATTTTTTTGTTTTTTTAAGGTTTTTTATTTTAACTATTAGCTGTCAAAAATAATAAAATAAAACTGTTTATAAAAATTAAACTACTGAACACATTTATGTGAATTTAAATAGGGTTCTGGTCTGATACTAAACAAAGTGAATAAAATATAACCCAAGGCAATCCGACCAAAATTGCGATCTGTAGAGTCGTGACGTACATACGTACATACATTCATACGTACATACGTACAGACCAACCGACAACTGCTGTTTGTGATTTTCAATTACAATTTTAATAGTATTTATGAAGTCGAATTGATTTAAAAATGGTTCTGTTTTATAGATCAGAATCTCCTCTTTTCAAAAAGCTTCAATTTGAATGGATTTCGTGTGAAATTAACTTAGATATAACTTCTTATATGAACGAAAGTCAGCTCTGACGCACAAAGCGACAATAAAGCACATACCGCTAGTTTAGCGGTATGTGCAATTTATCTATAATTGGCATACAAAAAAGTGTATAGATAACATCGATACATAAGAAAGAGTGCCTAGTGCCTACATTAGTAAAAAAAAAGAAATTCATTTACACAATTATGACATTTAATTACTGTACATTGTAGGTACAATGATAGATTATAATAGTTTTTTGATAGCAGATTTTTTTTAGGTTGGATTTGATTTTTCATAAATTATTTTTTTTTTATTTCTTAGGCACTGTTAGTGTTGTATATTATGTATCTAGAACTTAAATGCAGTTTTTACGGCGAAGAAGAGATCGTAAGTCTAAAGAAGTTTATGAAAAGTTTATGTACGACTATACGTTTCACGTTTCTTTTGTTTTATTTTACGCACTAGTGTGAAATAAATCATTTTACTGCCGCTGTGCAGGCATGACACGCAGTCATTTTATAGAAGGTCGCGCAAAAAATTATATTCGAAATAATTTTTCAACATTTTTGTCATTTTCTTCTCTACTATTGTTCTAAAAAAATCGCTTTATAAACTACGTAATTATTTTTGTGACAAGTTGAGCTCTTGAAATAGAATTTTAAAAAAGTAAATTTGTGTACAAATAACAACCGCAGACTACAAAAACAGGGACGAGAGGAAAATGTGTCAACGCGAAACAGTGTACTCGTGGCGTGCAGAGATTAAAGGTTGAATTTAAGATCTTATACTAAGCTTGCAGCGTAAACTATAGTGGCGTGGTTGCTTTCTCTATGACGTAGCATGTGCTGTCATCAGTAGCGTTTATATTTACTTTAGACGCTAAAACGTCTATAATCTACAACCAATCTTAAATTTATTTCAAACAAATTAAAGAAAAAAAAGTTGGAAAACTGTTGTCCACACACATCGACATAATATGTCGCGATCAGTTCACAAACTAAGTGTATAATTGCAATGAGTTCAAATGGATTATCCGAACTGTACTGCATACCGTGGCTATATCTGATAGCTAGCGATCGTACCGTGCTGTATGCAAGAGTTCTCATAATTGTATTATATTTTAATACTTCTGTCTAAACGCACCGTTAGCGGACGCTTGTTTTGTATTTAGAACTGTTACTGTTTACGTGCGTATCATGTTGTCGTGGTTTGTATATGTATAAGAATGTATTGTGTATAGAAAAATATTCGAGTTTCCATTATTTGTTGTTATAGCGGCAATAGAAATACACACTCTGTAAAAATTTCAACTGTCTACCTATTACGGCTCATGAGATACAGCCCGTTGATAGACAGACGGACGGACGGACAGCGGAGGCTTGCTAATAGGGTCCCGGTGGGCACCTTTCGGATAGGGAACCGTAAAAAGCCTGTTCGTGAAGGTACCCATGTTATTTAACGGACATTAGACCTACAACCAGCAGTCATTTTGATTCATTAATTTGCATTGATAAAACTACTTGAAAACTGCAAAATGTCTACCACGTACCTATTAAAAAACCTGACCCCGTAGACCCCCTCCCCTATATCTACTCTTCTTCTTACGGTAGTTCTCTGTGCTTATGGATTATTATTATTATTATATCTCAAATTACCATAACTAACCTTATTCTCATTTTAGGAAGACTAGATTATGTCTTGGGCAGGGCTTGTGGTACGATTTTTAGCCTTAAAAAATTTAAGAATGCTATTTGTTGTCAACTAAAAACTCTATTTAGTAGAAAACAAACGACACTCTTTGTAACATCCCAGATGTTACAATTTTATTTTTCAGTGACCTTATGAAGGTCACAACCTCCGCTGCAGAGGTACGGATACGTTTTTGTGAATTGTCATTATTAGGTGGTAGGCTCTGCCGTAGCCCGTAGTTAAGAATAATGGTTATATACATTTTTGTGATTAAGTATTGATTTAGAAAGGTAAAATCATATATTGCATTTTTTATCTGTGAAGTTTTTTTATTGTAAGAAATAATTTTGTTTTGTTTATTATTTAATTAAACAAACCTAGATTTTTATTAACCAAGTTAGTTTAAGAACAGTAACGCCCAAGAGCCGAGCGTTACATCTTAAATTTCGGCACCCGAAATGTGTGGTGGGTATTGATGATTTCTCTTTAATTTGACGTGATGTTGTTAAAAGTAAAAGTGACATTTTTCACACAATAAAGACATTTTATTGTTCGCTCAGTACAAAACAATACAAATATAATTATTCAATCTATTTTCAAAGAATGACGAGTCGTCACTGATAGCAGTGACAGGAATGACGACATATATACACACAGCGACGCGATGGAATCCATCCATCTTTTACCCTTCTTTAGAAAGGGGATTAGTTTTAATACAACACGCGTCATTGTTACGTGTAAGAAGGGTGTAATTTTGTAATAATTCTTTTTTCCTCTCACATTTTCCTGTTTGAATAGGAATAGCAGCAGGATAAGTGACATAACTTTAATGGCGTTTCGCACCTGTGAAAGATCTCAAGGTGTCGTACATGCACTTACTTGAGTAAATAAAATTGAATAATACATACTGTGGGTAGGTGCGCTACCACCCCTGGTACAGAAATATCAATATTCATGTTTGTTTCGAAGACAAAGTGTTTATTGAACATGATTGATGATGTCTAGTTTTTAGAATACATACTTTTTTTAATACAAATACTGTACGTGGCTCATTTTCGAAAAATATCTAAATATTACTTCAAAAAATTGTTCCGTCAATCCAGGGTCAGAAAATAAGGATTGTTTCGAAATGTTTTTGTTCAAATTGCAATAATAACATTAATGTGGAAGGGAAAAAATTCGGTAGTTGGGGCATTCAATTTTCTCTTTATTCATTTAATTTTTTGTCGTTATTGTTTTTTAATGTAATACGAGAGTGAAAAAGAAAACGATGAACACTACATTTTCTGCAGAGGAATCTTTAAGGCTCTTGGACTCATGACACTGCCTTCAGTATACATCTATGAGTGTATTATTTTCGTAAAAGAACATTTCAGCCTTTTCAGTAACCATCAATAATTGTTACATAAGTATAACACCAGGGGAAACAATGACTTTCGCTTGCCAGATCATTCTTTGACTACCTTTGAAAAAGGTGTGCTCTACAACTGTATCAAACTTTACAACCATCCGTCAGTTGAAATCAAATCTTTGCCATTGCAAACCATGAAAAGGAAGTTAAAGAACGATTTGGTAAGCAGAGAATTTTGTAGCCTTTTTTCCGACATGCCATATTATACTCTTTTGTCAATGTGGTAAAATAAATATTATTATTATTATTATTATTATTATTATTATTATTTCTTATATTCGTGTAAATCCAAAATGGATAGTCTCAGTGCCGGATTAAGACTCCTTGATGCGCTAAGCATTGCTTGCCTATGGGCCTCTATCTCTAATAGCAGTCTAAAACATTTATAATATAATCTGTTTATGTCATATTGAGTTTATAAAAAAAATGTTTCAAATTATGAATGTCATAAGTATAAAATTGACAGAAAAAAGTTAAAAAGAATCTTTTTTGGTTTTCATTTTGAAAAATAAATTATTTCTTCTAAAGGCAGTTTTATATCAATAGACCAAATTGTTGAGAACATGACAAAACGAAAATAAAAATTGTTGACATGGTGAAGTAGGTACTACTTACATTTCTGAATTGTGATTTTTGTTGCCTCTTGTGATGCGATGCCCTAAGCAGTTGCTTATTTTGCTTATAGGTTAATCTGGCTCTGGATAGTCTTATTCGTAAGTACACCTATATTTAAGAAAATACGAATCTGAACTTTTAAAATCGTAAAGCAAAATTTTAATCCATTTTTGCACGGTTGTTTCAATTCGTGTCTTGTTTATATATTTCGTGTAAGCTCGAAACAAAATAATTTTAATCCACTGACACTTGGGGTGCTAGATGACCTCTCTTCTATAAAAAAGTCTATCCTAAAAACAAGTGTAGTGCTATTTAGAAGTTAGTAAACATTAGAAATAAAATCTACACTACTTGTGTGCCTTAACGTCTCAACCATGCCATTGTACATTTAGCAAACAGAACATACCTATATAGTTACTAGTAGCGTGTATAAAACAGAAAAACATATCGAAATAATGGAGTCTTCTGACATTTTTTTATTGGAATTTATATTACGAATTATAAGATACAACATTTTAGCTACTTTTTCGGAAGAAATTTAAACAATAGAAAAATCCCAAAAAAGTATATATTTATATGAATGGAATTAAAAAAATAGAGTTATGCTGTTGGACAAATGACGTAGACATCTTTTAGACTGCAGTGATTGGCTGACTAAATCTATATTATATACATCTCTTTCTATATGTAAAGAACTAGTGTGACTAGTCGTCTTCTAAAGTACATTAAATTCTAAAGTACATTAAATTCTTGTTTACAATTAAAAGGAAGGATATAAGAACAAACCAGTGGGAGTATATGCTCAAGTAATTCAAGAATTACAAGGCGCGAAATTTTACGTCATATACCCCGGTGTTTTGTTTGAAAATCGGTGTATATATAATTATATTTAACGACACTTGGAGAATAATATAGTATAACTTAATTTACTTATTCTAAGAAAAAAATAACAGTTGAAAATAATGAAACACAGAAAGGAAAATATAATTTTAATAATTTCATGGTACTCTATGTAATATGATATTGTGTCATGCAAAAATTAAACCTAACTAACATCTTCAGAACAAAAGAACAACAGATTTTTTTTAAAAATATTTCTGAAATTATGAGTTTAGAAAAAAAATTTCATAACTTTCTTGTAAAAACAGTTAGAAAAATAAACCGTTATGAAAAGTACCCAATTAGGCTTTTGAAAAAAAAATAATTATCGATTTTTTTATTGTATTTTAAAACTTTATTATAAATAATATTGATAATCGATACGAAAAACTTTCAAAAAACTTTTTTTAAATTAATTATAAGCAATTTAAAATTGATAAGATATTAAAAAAAATCACGTGACTGCAAACGCACTAAAATTGTTTTTGACAGTTGTGACGTCATAATGGTAAAATGTATATACGCAGTATACCTACTATCAATGGCTTCTACATGTATTATTATAATATAAATTACCATTATGACGTCACATTATGTTCGGGAAATGTCGGCGCGTTCTCGGAACTGGGTACAAAAATTTATTTTTAATTTGATATAACTTTTGAATTATAACGAAAATAAAAAAAAGAAAAATAGTTTTGTTATAAAACTTATGTACGATCTTTCCATTTATGACAAAAAAAAATTTCATTCAAAAGCCCAATTATTATATAAAAACAACTTTATAACATATATGTGCCGAGTGCCGACTTTAGCTCAAAGAATTTTTTACAAAACTTTCTTTAAAATAAAATAATAAAACATTATAAAAAGTACACCATTATTATATAAAAAAAATTGGATGTCTGTAAAGTCGGTTTACGGACGATAGTTTTACGTGATAACGTATTCCGCTCGAATATCATATTTAATAATACATTACTGCGCTCTCGCTTGCGCGCACAGGGTCAGGCGGAACGTTACACTTTTTCGTGCGTGCAGCTGGTGTTTCATCAATTTATAAGACGTTATCACGTCAAAAACTTAGTCCACCATCTTTAGAAGTCCGCCATATTGGATTTAGAGTGACGTCACTTTATTTTTCGAGTTATTCTCAGCAAGCCCTTTCATTTGATACCCATATTGTAGGAAAGCATAATAAAATTAGTCCGCCATCTTTAGAAGTCCGCCATATTGGATTTAGAGTGACGTCACTTTATTTTTCGAATTATTCTCAGCAAGCCCTTTCATTTGATACCCATATTGTAAGAAAGCATAATAAAATAAGTCCGCCATCTTTAGAAGTCCGCCATATTGGATTTAAAGTGACGTTACTTTATTTTTCGAGTTATTCTCAGCAAGCCCTTTCATTTGATACCCATATTGTAGGAAAGCATAATAAAATTAGTCCGCCATCTTTAGAAGTCCGCCATATTGGATTTAGAGTGACGTCACTTTATGTTTCGAGTTATTCTCAGTAAGCCCTTTTATTTGATACCCATATTGTAGGAAAGCATAATAAAATTAGTCCGCCATCTTTAGAAGTCCGCCATATTGGATTTATAGTGACGAAACTTTATTTTTCGAGTTATTCTCAGCAAGCCCTTTCATTTGATACCCATATTGTAGAAAAGCATAATAAAATTAGTCCGCCATCTTTAGAAGTCCGCCATATTTGATTTAGAGTGACGTCACTTTATTTTTCAAGTTATTTTCGGCAAGCCCTTTCATTTGATACCCATATTGTAGGAAAGCATAAAAAACTTAGTCCGCCATCTTTAAAAGTCCGCCATATTGGTTTTAGACTGACGTCACTTTATTTTTCGAGTTAATCTTAGCAAGCCCTTTCATTTGATACCCATATTGTAGGAAAGCATAATAACATTAGTCCGCCATCTTTAGAAGTCCGCCATATTGGATTTAGAGTGACGTAACTTTATTTTTCGAGTTATTCTCAGCAAACCCTTTCATTTGATACCCATATTGTTGGAAAGCAAAATAAAATTAGTCCGCCATCTTTAGAAGTTCGCCATATTGGATTTAGAGTGACGTCACTTTATGATTCGAGTTATTCTCAGCAAGCCCTTTCATTTGATACCCATATTGTAGGAAAGCATAATAACATTAGTCCGCCATCTTTAGAAGTCCGCCATATTGGATTTAGAGTGACGTCACTTTATTTTTCGAGTTATTCTCAGCAAGCTCTTTCATTTGATACCCATATTGTAGGAAAGCATAATAAAATTAGTCCGCCATCTTTAGAAGTCCGCCATGTTGGATTTAGAGTGACGTCACTTCATTTTTCGAGTTATTCTCAGCAAGCCCTTTCATTTGATACCCATATTGTTGGAAAGCATAATAAAATAAGTCCGCCATCTTTAAAAGTCCGCCATATTGGTTTTAGACTGACGTCACTTTATTTTTCGAGTTAATCTTAGCAAGCCCTTTCATTTGATACCCATATTGTAGGAAAGCATAATAACATTAGTCCGCCATCTTTAGAAGTCCGCCATATTGGATTTAGAGTGACGTAACTTTATTTTTCGAGTTATTCTCAGCAAGCCCTTTCATTTGATACCCATATTGTTGGAAAGCATAATAAAATTAGTCCGCCATCTTTAGAAGTTCGCCATATTGGATTTAGAGTGACGTCACTTTATGATTCGAGTTATTCTCAGCAAGCCCTTTCATTTGATACCCATATTGTAGGAAAGCATAATAACATTAGTCCGCCATCTTTAGAAGTCCGCCATATTGGATTTAGAGTGACGTCACTTTATTTTTCGAGTTATTCTCAGCAAGCTCTTTCATTTGATACCCATATTGTAGGAAAGCATAATAAAATTAGTCCGCCATCTTTAGAAGTCCGCCATGTTGGATTTAGAGTGACGTCACTTCATTTTTCGAGTTATTCTCAGCAAGCCCTTTCATTTGATACCCATATTGTTGGAAAGCATAATAAAATTAGTCCGCCATCTTTAGAAGTCCGCCATATTGGATTTAGAGTGACGTCACTTTATTTTTCGAGTTATTCTCAGCAAGCCCTTTTATTTGATACCCATATTGTTGGAAAGCATAATAAAATTAGTCCGCCATCTTTAGAAGTCCGCCATATTGGATTTAGAGTGACGTCACTTCATTTTTCGAGTTATTCTCAGCAAGCCCTTTCATTTGATACCCATATTGTTGGAAAGCATAATAAAATTAGTCCGCCATCTTTAGAAGTCCGCCATATTGGATTTAGAGTGACGTCACCGATTTTCCCCAAAAAAATAACAAAAATTTCTAGTAAAAATAGATAGAGTAAAAACCGTCTTAAAAACTATATTATTATTATATAAAACAACATTATAAGAGATATATTCTTTTACGCATGCGCCGATGTTCCCCAAAAACAATAGGCCACTTCATATTTGCATATCAAACATCCTCCCAAAATTTGGTTTCAATCCGCTCATCCTTGGTGTCGGAATGATAAGAAATGTCAAAAGTGACGTTTGCTTCTGTCAAAGTATTAAGTTATAATAATTAGTTATTCAAATTGTTAACTTAGAAGGCGTTGGATTTCAGAAATATTCGAAACGGCATCCGTTTTTGAACAAATGCTATCTTTTAATTTCATTATTGTCATAAATAAAATAATTATCGACCAATTTTATTTTAAGACTGAACATACGCAATAATTATATTACCATGTTATACCGTGCAACAGAGAGAGATAACCGAAAGATGTTTGCTATCGGTTATATCAGATTGAATTTATTTCTATATAAATGTGTATAAAAAAACTGATTGGGCGAATTCTGTTGTACGAAATTTATGTAAAATTTTCTCCTCTTTCGTTTAAGACAGGTTTCGAACCGATCTGATTTAAATTGAGCGAGTTATAAGCGAAAAACTTCGTTTTTTCTAAATTGCTCCCCTCTGGAGCAAAAATTCAAAAATCGGGCGACGTTAGGATCTAAGTTACCCGGAGACAAATCGAACAAAAAAAAGTTTTTTAAAATCGGTTAAGTCGTTTGGGCTGTACGCTGGATACAAAAAGCGTGACTCACAGATTCACAGATTCACAGATTCACAGATTCACAGACAAAGCGAGTACATATAGGCGCTTTAGCTTACGCTATTCGCGCCTAAAAACCTGACTTATGTTTCTTGCTTATGCTTGAGGAATAACATGCACAGTTCAAAATTGTGATGCGTAGGCCAACCATACCGATTTCGTCGAAAATAAGCTCCAGTTGAATTTCTTCAACTGAACAACTACAAAAAAGTTATTAACTAAGAGCATCTACTGTAGCAAATCTACTCTTATAATAAAATCACAGAGTACGTAGATTGTGGCGTACGTAAGTAGTTTTGTTTCTAAAAAGAAAATTATAATTCAACATCCGTCTGATGTTATGCATGCACCGACACCGTTCCCGACGTGAAGTGTGACTCACGCACCTTCATCTCTCATGTGTGTATGTGTGTGTGACTGTGTGTGGCGTACTCAGTACTCACCCCTCATGAAGTAGACATCGCAAATCCAATTTATTCTACCGCAGGGTTCTGCATTACATAACTGCATACGTCTGGTTCACCAAGAGAAGATCCAAGAGACCTCCCACTTGGCGAATAATCTTTGATTACGCAATAAAGACTCATCAAGACTGTTTTCGTGTCTTAAGATAATCTGTATTTAGTCATAAAAATATTAATTATTTTTAATATTCTAACAAATAGCCTTGAAAAGCGTGTCTACTTATTTTTAATTTTTATTAAAAAAATAACAGTTTTTTTTCAATTAAATGATATGTATTAAACGTGGGATTTTGTTTGTGAATTTTTATTTCTGAAGAGAGTTAATGGCAAATAAATTGGAAAGTTTAAAGCAAATGGCGAAAGTGAGGTCGGCGGTCATACCAATTGTCAATCTTTGTTGAATTTTATACAGTGACGAAAGTGTTTTACGTAAGTTTCTTAATAAATAACGTACCTCAATGTTGTATTGTGCCTTTGTGCTTCTCGAGAACATCAGTTAAAATTATGTGTATATATTTATGATGACCATCCTATAAATCTTATTTTTCCCAATTACGTTTGCATTATCAATTCATTTCTAAACTCCTTGATCCAACCATCATATTTGTCGTAAAATAAACATTACATCGTTGTCATATGCAAACGATCCACCCTCAACCACATTAGCGTCAATATCGGACATCCGTCCCATTTTATCAAAAATTATTTTTTAAACCCGACTCTAAAAGTTATCTAAAAACAAATAATTTCCAACTATAAGACGAATCGTTACTCCCTTAAATAAAAACGAAATTCTTGAGGCATATAAAATGTTTTAATGAATATTTAAATTTCATAATAGATATTTCGTTGAAGTCAAATAGTAGAAGGAGTTGGAATCCCAATAATCATTAGCAATGTTTTCAGTACTTCGATTATTTGGATAGCCTTTAACTAAGCTTCTCAGATTGGATATCTATGGACGTTGTGTCCTGGCACTCTTCAAACTTCAGTTCATTTGACATGTCTTTACTTTAAATATCATTATTAAGAAACAGTAAAAAAAATAGTCAAAAACAACTTAATTGCCTATGAGCTAGCCGCGAATCAATGTATTTTTGAAACTGAACATGAACCAGAAGTTTCAACAGTTACAGCACAATTTTGAGAACTAACAATATTAATGTTATTTTAACCTACTTTCCTGCAACAAACGACCGGTACTTGAAGAAAATATATGAAATTATGGAAAGAGCTAATACAATATTGGTTATACTTACTTGATGTAATTTATGAACGACAGCACAGGACAGGATATAATAGCTACTGTGGTGCACAGGTGCTGTTTCTCTGGAACGCATTATTTCGTTTGGGATTTGGACATTAAAATGCTTCGTTGATTTATTCCATCACACTCGTCACTATTAATTATACCATATAACCCATCAACATCATCACCATCGATGACGTTTGTTGTTGTTCAAATACCTAATATTTGCTAATAGTGGTTTCTGTAAAATAATTTGGGCATGACAACAGATTAACGTTGAAGATACTGTTATAATAGAATAATTTGTTGCGTATGAAATTTTAAGGTCAGATTTTTTATCATTTCGACACCACGAGTTAATTGTACTAATTTAGGTCAAAATTCACGTTTCAAAATTTTTTCATATTAAGGTTCCCCGAATCCAAAAAACATATTTTTGGAAATAGTTTGTACGACTGTTTGTCTGTAAACACGATACAGCTCAAGCGGATTAAAAATCAAATTTTAGAAGGATGTTTGATATATAAATACGAGAAGCCCTATTGTTTTTAGGGAAAATCGGCGCATGCGTAGAAGATATAGATGCGATAACGTGTTTTTTATATAATAATGGTATACTGTTTATAACGGTTTATTATTCAATCTATTTTTACAAGAAAGTTTTGTAGCAAATTTTATTCTAAACTTTATAGTTTCGGAAATATTTTAAAAATAAAAAATTGGTTGTCTGTAAAGTCGGTTTACGGACGATAGTTTTACGTGATAACGTATTCCGCTCGAATATCATATTTAATAATACATAACCTAAATTTTAGTAGCTGTCAAATTTGGGCCGATCGTGCTTCTCTATCGCTTATACTGCGCTCTCGCTTGCACGCACAGGGTCAGGCGGAACGTTACGGCGTTACACTTTTTCGTGCGTGCAGCTGGTGTTTCATCAATTTATAAGACGTTATCACGTCAAAAAAATATGTTTTGTAGAACTGTTATCTAGACAATATGCTTTGATTAACATATTATATATAGATAACTATGAAAACGAATAGCAAATATAGTATTTATTACTAGTCGTTACCCACGTAACCGCACGCGTAACAGAAATTATATTTTCTTTATTATAATATATCAAATGTCAATATTTTTGAAGTTGGAATGGTCCCATCGTCCAATTGGCTAATTTTTTTTATTTTAACAGTAAAATTCCAAATTAAATTTAGTACCTATTCAGTAGTAATTATAGTAGGACGTAGAACGAGGAATAGAAAAAAAACTTTCCATTCAATTTATGAAACGTTTATTCAATATTTTTAAATTAAGTTTCCCATTTCTACAGACTGTTTGAATTTTGTAATTAAAAATTTTCATACAATTAGAAAATAATTTTCCTGTCACTAAAATGTATTTCATTTCAAATTTCGCAATTTTTTGTGCCGCTATTGTAAATTTAAAAAAAATTAAATCCCATCTCTACAATATGGCATTGACTCATCTACGATGTTTCTGTATTGGCTAGAAAAGTAGCATTAAACATTTTTTTCTCAAGTACTACTACACTATTTTTTAGCTTTTCTGATAGAACTTTTTATTCTCTTTTCATCCGTAAAATATTCCTGTCTGGAATACCCGGTATAGTTGAAACCAGATTTTTTGATATTTTTTCATTATAGGTCGGTACAGTAAAACTTGTCAAATTCCTTGGCCTATTTCGATGAAAGCCATACATGCACAAGTTTCACTGTATTAATGAAGTATTTGGGCCCCTTCCGGCCATATATTTCTCATAAAAAATATGGCAATACAAATAAATTCATATTTCTAGGAGAAAAAACTAAAAACAAAATATAATCACCTACAATGGAAGCTATTATATTATGTATACAGTTTTCAAATTAAAAGTTAAAGTACAAAATTGTATTGAAAAATATCAATTTAATTTTTGCCACAAATTTATTGTTTTTATTGTATATAAAGCTACATTGTGTTATCGCTAACAATTTTGTTTTGTTTTCCCTGTATTATACAAAAAAACATTTTCAATATTTCATCTGTTAAACAGTTAGGTATTGTTCTTTCTGTGAACGGTTTTACAACCAAAGTCGTTATCCAATATATAATATATATAAAACGAAACTTTCAATATGCCATTTTACCAATGATATAATTCAGTTACAGTGTACCCCATTACGTTTTATATGGAAGGGAAACGAGGTAAATTGCCAAACTATATCAGAGCTGGGGTGAGGACATGTCACTACGATTTTAGTATTATATGAAGAACACAAATTGAAACATTGCTAAAACTAAAGTCATTGAACACTTTTTTTCGTCAAAAAAATATATTTTAAAAAATGCGTTCAAAATTTTTCAGATGTTTAGTCATTGACTCAAATTAAAGCATAAACCAATCATTTTGCTGCTAGTATATAATGAATTCAAACATCTTTGCTGGTTGCACCCACGACTTGGTGAAATGTTTGGGGAAGTGTATCGCGAAAACGAGCCTTAGGGCAAGCCGTTCAAAACGTTGTCTAGGCCTTATAATATCTAGACTCTAGAGCGTATGCTGTATTCAACCCTCCTTGGTCAACTGTCAAAATTTGTTGAGGTTACATGTAAATGTCATCGTATTCGAATCTGCTTGTTTACACATCTCTTGAGAGAATCGGAAATCCACTTTTCACTTAGTCATAAATCATAATATTATGTAGATTTTTACAAAACCCAAACAGAATAAATAAAACAAGAGTTGGGAATAATCGTTGATTTTAATAATCGAAAGGCTGCTATTCGAATGATTTTTATAATCGAATGATTCGTTCTAAATGATTCCTTCGCCTGATAGGAGGTGATAATGAATGAATCTTTCAACTCTCGAACAGATTTGCTCTCGATTTCAATTGTCAGTCTTGAGCGAGTCACCTACATACAGTATTTCACAGTCAGAAAAAAGATAAACTTTGCAATGCATTAGCATCTCCAATGGTTCGGTGCTATTCGAGTGAAAATTCAATTCATTCTATCTATCTATGCATCCCCGTGTACATGATGCATTCGATATGAATATTATATCGAATGAATTTATTTCTGGTTATCGATCAAGAGACTTTGAGAGAGTCACTTGCACGCTATGCTTTATAAAACAGAGGAACATAAAAGACTAAGTAATCATATTCAATACTGTGAAATTAAATCTGAGAGAGACAGTTACATAATGTTTTTAAGAGTAAATAAAGATCGTAGTACAATTTATTATTGGAGATTGTATTAAAAGTCGTAACTCGTAGGTATAAAAATCATCTCGAACGATTTAGAATAACTTCTCGAGACGTCTCGAGATATTTTAACAGTCGAATAGTTCGACAGTTTTCACTCGAAATGTCCCATCTTTAAATACATCAAACAGACGAATACGTATATATGGATTTAAGTCGAGCAGGATTCTATCACAGACCATATTAAAAGTATTAAAAGTATCGAGAGATACAAAATGTCGACTTGATCAAAAGTTTTCAGAGTTTCAACTGAGGATGCTAATCGACTTTTAGTCGACTATTTAGTTAAACCCGTGTATCTCTATTCTTTTATATTCAAAGATACACCCTGTAAACGCTGTATTTGTATGTTATTGTGTGCC
Organism: Xanthostigma xanthostigma; assembly: GCA_963575645.1. Classification (NCBI taxonomy): domain Eukaryota; kingdom Metazoa; phylum Arthropoda; class Insecta; order Raphidioptera; family Raphidiidae; genus Xanthostigma; species Xanthostigma xanthostigma. The sequence continues at coordinate 13,954,439 of OY754467.1, forward strand.
GAGCCCGAGAGAGTTTATTTGAACCCCCCTGGCACATCACATCAGTGCGGAGCGTTTGTGCGTCACGGTTTCGCGCGCACTTCATTCACAAAATGCACTTCGTCTTGCACTGCTGCACAAGAATACCGCGATTGTGTATTTGTACTGAATGGCGCTCAACTATCTGCCCGAAATGTTATATATCTACTGAAATTTAAGTACGATGAGAATTTAAGAAATAAAATAATGTATATGTTTTCCCAAAAATAATGGAGTTGAATTCATTTCTACACGTTAAGTATTATCGCAGATATACAATTTTTCATGATTTAATACCTGTTTATACGTCATCAACGCCGTATTATCTGTACTAATAGAGAGAGTGCGAATTTTGTGAGTTTGTATGTATGCGGAGGGTAATTTAGGAAACTACTCATCCGATTTCAATTTTTTTCACCAATATTTTGAATGGACCGTCAGGATGAGCATAGACTATATCGCGTTAAAATAAAAGCGCTTTTCGTGGAGACCAATTTTGCAACGTAAGTCGAAAAATAAACGGTAGCAATTTACAAATTCGGGCGAAGCCGGATCGGGCCACTAGTACTCTATGGAAGAAGGCTATGTATGTTCGCTGTATATACTTTATTTTAATAGTATTAGTACATGAAAAAACACAATTGTCATTGTTTGATCATTATTTAAGACGGCAACCATATTCCTAAAAAGCTCTTACCGACCAACAAGTTCATAAAAATTCAAAACTCTAGCTTAATGGGACCAATAATTACATCAGAATTAATACCGATAGGTTTTTCCCCCATGGTTCTCGCAGGGTTTCCTAGGCAAGTGATTGAAGTCTGTACTAACTTTTCTGAAAGTTTCATCCTCTGTAAAATCAAAATATTTTTGCGGTCGCCGCTCCGACTAAACGTCAAATGAGGTCGTCAGAGACTGTTTTTTATTAGATTTTTATAAGTATTAAACAGATAATTAGAATATGGCTAAAATGGACACCAATCAAAATTAAAAGTAAATTAGAAAATCTTTACATCCATATCTGAATCTTATCAATTGTCTGATTAACACGTCTATACTACAATAATATTATTCATAAATTTTCAAGTTCATCGCCAATATACAGAGATGCAGACGCTAAAAGAGGATTTGACTTTGATTTTTAAAATTGGTTAGCGCAGTGTAGGCAAACTAGGATACCAAATAAAATTTCTCTGGCATTGATATGTCTAGAGCAGGGGTCGGCAACCTTTTGAGACGGAAGAGCCAAAAGTTACAATTTTTAAAATTTCTCAATTTAAAAATTATCATTTCAATGTGACAATAGGTATTATATTTGATTTTTGATTTAAAATAAACGACTTTTAATACGAAATAATATTTATATTCACATAAAAACACAAATGTTTTAAGCACAAAACATATTAAAGTATTTTAGCTAGAATAATAAAATAATTAAGTTTTGCGTATGGAACTGGAGAGTCGCAACTTTTCATCGAAAGAGCCGCATGCGACTCGCGAGCCGCAGGTTGCCGACCTCTGGTCTAGAGCAGTGATGTCAAAGATCCGGCCTTCAAGCGATCTCAATGCTGCCAGCGACCACAATCTATCCAGTGAGGATTTCAATCTATTCTAAAAATAACTACCTCAAATATGACACGTCTGACATCAATGAGTTTATCAAATACAAGAGACCTCAGATGTCTGGATCCTCAAGCTCAAGATAATTTATCCTTTTTATTACATTTATATGAAAGATTTTAATTTATTATGTGTTTTAGTTTTTATTTGAAGCTTGGCCCGCTAGCACACCCTAAATCTTATAAATGGCCCTTTAGAAAAATCAGTCTGACAGCCCTGGTCTAGAGGCAGAGCCCACCGAGATTCTCAACAGAAGTAAATAAAATTATATTATGTGAACCTGGTCCTATAATATGGCAAAAATATTATGTTTCATTCAATGATATATATCATAATACATAAAATGGAATAATATCTCCAGTCAACGTAACCCCATCCTGAAAGCAACAGTTATATAATATTATATGTAGTGCCAAAACGTATTCGGTGTTATCGCTTTATAAAAAAGTTCGTCGACAGACGGCAGGACGGGCGTTACGCAAGAGGCCTTTAGCCACGCGACCATCTCATCCACGGCGGTTGTGCCCTTTGACGAAAGTGACTGTTATGCTTCGACAACTATATACTACAACTAACCCTCGATACGGTTTTGTGGTTATATCGTATTATGAATTTCACACGTATGTGTCTAAAGTTATTGTTTGAGTCGGAAGTTTCATTGTGACATAATACTATTAAAGGTTTAAACTTGTTGGAGTTTGGTTTTGTTATCAATCCATTTACAAAAGCACATTGTTCTTCCAATAAATTTATTTTAAATTTAATAGCAATGATTTCAAAATGCGTAACTTTCAACCCGACAGGGTCGGAATCATGGTATTTGGTTCTCGGTTAAATTGATCGAAAATGGTTTTATTTTATAGTTTAGGTCACTAAGAAAAAGTTTCCATGCGCGCATAGCCTAAAAACCAATAGATTTTTAGCTACAGATATGTTTAGCGAGATTTTAGACATATTGAATTCACAATCTTAAAAAAATCCTAAGATCTAGAAATATGTTTTAGAGTGTGCTGAATCCGAATATGACATTATTGTTGTATACAGGGTGAAACCTTCTACCATTACCTAGTTTTTGACTATTTTTCTATTTCTAAAAAAAACACACAAAAGTTGCAAATAGAACATGTTTGTGAATTCAATGGATATCTTTATATATCTAGAATCTCGCTAAACATATCTGTAGCTAAAAATCTATTGGTTTCTAGGTTATGTGCCTATGGACACGTTTTCTTAGTGATCTTTAAACTATAAAAGAAAACTATTTTCGATCAATTCAACCGAAAAAAAAGGTTTGTGCGGGGTTCTTTCAAGAAGTTGCGTCTTGATTTTTAACTGTTCAACGAATAGACAAATCTTGAACTTTTAAGATAAAGTAGTTTTTAGAAATTCAAAGATTTCTGACACCTCGAATATGTCGAACAGACATTTTAACTGATTCATGTTATTTGTCAGAGAACATTATTTTAGCGTTTTGGTTGAAGTTTTTAAGTTATCCAATTAAAAAAACAAACAGTATCTATAATTTTTTACATGTCGTCAAAACGACATCTTTCGGAAAATTTAGAGGGAAAACGCCTCAAAATCAAGAAAAGTCATAGAGGAAATAGGTGTCAGACTAGGCCTAATGAAGCCATATACAAAGTTTGGGGAGAGTATGTGTCTGTAAAATTTTTGCCGACGAGACAAAATCTTCTGATTTGAAGTTTGTCAAAAACGAGTGAACTGATTTTTTTAAATTAAGTTGGACCAATACGTAAATATTCTGAACAAAATGGCGGCGAAATGATATAAATCTCCTCAAAAATTTATGGCTGCTAAACAAACATTGAAAAAGTCAGTTTAAAACACCCCATAATTAAAAATTGGATTATTCCATATTCTTCCCCCCTCGAAATTATACTTTTGTCCGAAACATTTTTTCAACTGCCATTCCGTTTTCAAACAAACACGCGGTATTGTCTTTTATAAATGCAATAAAAAAATAATACTTGAAAAATAGGTCGTTATTAACATTTTTATTATTATAACAATAAAGAAAATATTTAGCCTCCCATATAAAGAGCTAACACAATAACAATAGTTACTTTATTCTGCAAGTCAACTCACTCACAGCTAATAAACCATTAAGTGGCTCTTAAGATCACTTGGTAGTTTCTAACATACTTTATCTTTGTTTGATTCACCTGACAATTATATTCTGTTCCTTTATATTACCGTTTTTCAGCTTGCTATGTCGTACCCACTTAAACGATTGTTGATGCAGTATTCAAGCTGCAGACCATAACTCGATAATGCAGCGCAATGCAAAAACGATGAACTTTCAACTTCATGCTGGTAAATGCTATTGTTATAATATGTCATTATACAAAACGAATTTTGTTCAATATTTGCTGCTCATACAAGTTCCCTTATTAGTCCGAGAGCTATCAAAGGTTTTTTGGCTAGGTATTTGAGGCAGCATGATTTGTCAACACGTCTTTTATGTCTGAATCGAAGACCGAGCTGAAGGATAGAGGGGCTTTACCAAGCCGTGAATTTTTGATTTTGCGAAATTTTATTTGCAAAAAGAGACCTTGAGGCGTTTTGAAATTTTAATACCTTCAAATTTAGTATTTAATAAAAACTCTTCAAAAAGTTTAAAATAAAACAAAATTAAAAATTTTGAAAATCCCACGACGAATGTAAATGTTTTGTAATAGAAAAATAATAAATAAAATTCCCCGACTTAACACAGGTAAGTAACCAAAGAAAATCAGTCGGGGGCTGCCATTCGCTGCCCTGAATTAAGAATAAATGAATATAAATTAGACTACAGTTATTTACGTATACCAAACGTGATTTCAAAATGCCCAAGCACTTTTTTGTAAAAAATTCTGAGCTTGGCTAGGCCCCACTACCTTTCAGCCACGTATTCGAGTTTGTTTTCAGATATCACAAAAGAAGTGTTTCACACAAATGTGAAATGTATTATACAATTTAATCTGCCATTAACTTTTCTTACAGCAACTCGCAACGTTAGTTTTCTTCCAGTTTATTCTAGCAGTGCCTTACGAATTATTTGAGGCATATTTTGATAGTAGGACTATGACAATATAAACAGTCGGTTTGTAAAATTGACGGAAAGCTTGGCTTCATTTGCATGTTATATGATTGTATAAATTCATGCATACTAAATTGCAAACTGTGTGTATTATCGCATTGTCATTAGCTCTAAGCATTATGCTAGCGCGACGAATTATTAAATGAAATTCTGTTAGAGCCCTAAATTGGGGGAATAAGGCAGTGTTCTGGCATTTTAAACGATGACTGGTAAAAATGTAAATTTAAATCAAATTGCTTATATTTTTATCATGACAGTATTGAAACTAAAAAAATATATATTTTTGTACTTACAATACTATTATTTTAACGCGATAATATACAGCCTATGTCTATAAATATTAGTGAAAAAATTTTTAAAAACGGATGAGCAATTTCGAAGATTTCCTCTTAGATTCAAACTTTACCTCTTTATAAGATTGCTGTAGAAGAAAAATTCCAGCCAATTGGGCGACGGGACCATTCCAACTTCAAAAATGTTGACATTTGATTATAATAAAGAAAATACAATATCTTATATCGCGTGAGGTGGCGCGGGTAATGGTATTCAATATGATATTTGCTATTCGTTGCCATGGTTACCTACATATAATATGTTCCACGTCATGTAAAGATTAATCAAAGCATGCCGAACTAGTTTATTTCTGACAGATCCATAAAACAAAAGAGCGGCTGATTTTTTTTTATTTTCAAAATATTTCCGAAACTATAAAGTTTAGAAAAAAAAAACTTTAACAAAACTTTCTTGAAAAAATAAATAGAATAATGAGCCGTTATGAAAAGTATACCATTATTATATAAAAAACACCGTTTTAGCATATATCTCTTCTGCGTATAACAATAGGGCTCTTCATATTTACATACCAAACAGCCTCCCAAAATTTGGTTTAATCCGCTCATCCGTTTGACCTGTATCGTGTTCACAGACAAACAGACTAGCAGACGCACAGAGTTTTTTCAAAAATATGTTTTTTGGATTAGGGGGACCTCAAAACGGAAAGATATTGTAAAATTTTTGAAAAGTGATTTTTGGCCTAAACTAGTACCATTCCCCACTTGTGGGTTGGAATGGTAAAAAGAAATATTCATCATTTTATTATACCTACACAAAATTATTTAAAACATATATAATATAAAGACTAAGAGAGAAAGAATACAGTTCTACGTGTAATAATTAATTGGCATTGTTACATAAGAAAAGTATAATATGACATTCAATTAGGTCAAAATAATTAATTGATTGGTTCAGTCATAGTTTGTTCTTAAACCCGATAGTAGAGTTTCGTGTACCAGTGCGGTATAAATAATAAAAAATCCTGTGCATCTCCTAGGCTAATTTTGCACACCATACTCCTTTGTATACGCATATCTTGTACGTGCAAGAATGAACAGCTGTCAGTTTTCGACCTCGCGTTCCTTGCATTTTGTTTTGTTAAACCTTGTAAAATTTATTAATAGTGTTAAATTGTGTATGATTAACTTTAGTTTATATACTAATGATCTCAGTTTTTGAGCGTCTATAAATATAATTAATTAAATTTCATTATGTGACTTGTTGTGACGTGTTGAAGTGCCGTTTTGAGTTTTCGACGCTAACATAAACTGTCGAACGTGGATAATCTACAATTTCTCTCTCTCTCTTTTTTTTAAGTTGGAAATAGCCGCTGTAATGGAAGGCTAGGTAAGCAAAGCTTGCATAATCTTTTGTCGTTTTATTCAGTGTTCGTGCTGAAATGTTGTTTGCGGTTGCACAGAAAATATTTTAAGGTTAAATAAAATTAGCACAAAGAGAATTCAATTTGATATTTGATACGCTTGTCCCAAAATCGTGAGTGTAAAAATTGAACCAGTGACTTGACACTGTTGGTTGGTCATTAAGATGCTATAAATTTCCCGCATGTTAAATATTGACGCAGCACGCGCCGTGGAAGCTCTCAAGGGGCACGATTTTTTCCGACTTAAATACCATCATATCTTTATCTAATTTGCTCATATATACAAAACAAGCGGTCCCGTCCGGTTATACCTGGGTGCGAAAGAACGAATGGGTGGGGATGGACATAAGTACGCACATTCATCTTACTTTATCGAGATGAATGTTGTGTCCAAATTTCATGATGATCGGAGTTACTGTTTTTTTCTCGGATGGACAAATTTTGAGTTACATTTTGCAACATTTTTCATTGATGCTCCGCTCCTACTGGTCGTAGCGTGACAATATATAGCCTATAGCCTTCCTCGACAAATATGGGCTTTCCAACAAAAAAAAACTTTTCAATTCGAACCAGTAGTTTCTGAGTTTAGCGCGTTCAACCAACCAAACAAACAAACTCTTCAGCTTTATATATTAGTATAGAATATAACCTATGTTGATCTGGAGTAGTGTACCATTCAAATGCTGAAAGAATTTTTCAAATAGGAGCAGTGGTTTCGGAAATTTCTCTCCGCATACACACAAACTCACAAAATGCATACGCTCTCTTTATAATATTAGTATAGATTTGTAAAAGTACAGTCCAACCCTCAAAAAAAGTGTTTGATGACACCCCGTTAAATTCCACAAAAAAAACGTGTTTTTAATAGATATTATTTTTATATAAAGAAAAAAAATTATTCATTAATTAGTTTATCAAGCACTAATTAGTTTCTATATTAATCATGAAGTGAACATTTTATCGGTTTGTCGTAAGTCCTTTTTATAACAAATTCCAATATTAAATGTTTCTCAAAGAAGTGGGAGTTAATATTACTATCAATTTTAAAGTGCTTTGTATTAAATTTACTTCCCTTCGCTTCAACCACTTGAAAAAGAATTATAAATGTACGAACTTTATTATTGCTTTTATTTTTCAATTGTTTCAATTTCAAACACTTATTTTAAAAGTAGGTACTTAAAACGCTACACATTTTTTATAGTCGTGGAAAAATGTCTTATAGATAGCAGAAAAATTATAATCTACTAATGTTCATAGTATCCCATTTTAAGTTAGTGCCTTTATTATTTTTGATACATGTACATGAAAATACAGTTATTATGTAATAATGAGGTACCAAATATGCATATTTTGCATAAATTATACATAAAAAAATGTTTTAATTATTCATTTTCCTACCATGTTTGATAAATCATTGTTTCGTAAAACTCATATAAATCGTTGTTTATTTTAGTTCCTGTCAAACAAAGTTTATGTAAAAATATAAGCGCATTTCGGTTTAAGGGCATTCTTCACCACCATGATTTATAAATTAAATATTTTGAATCAAATAACCGTTTTTAAAAATGTAGAAATTGTTCCAAAATAACTTTGTAAAAATTGTAAGTAGTTGTGAAATTCATTGATTCATGTAGCTTAATCACATGATTTGAATAGTCAGTTTCTTTTTTAAATAACGTCAATGCATTCAGTCATAAAAAATAAGTTCAAAAACTAAAATCCGACTACTGAAAAGTATGAAACAAGAAAATATTCTCATCTGAGGATAGCCGTGGTCATATGCCACTTACCCTAACAAAACATTACATTTTAACAGTACTGTAGTTAGCGATCATAAGCTCTAGGGCAAAGTGCATCACGCTATACATCTAGAGGGGTCTCATATATATGAGATGGCTTACGACCACGGCTATCCTCGGATGAGAATATTTTCTTGTTTTATACTTTTCAGTAGTCGGGTTTTAGTTTAGGCTTATTTTTTGACGTGATAACGTCTTATAAATTGATGAATCACCAATCTTATAAATTGATAAAACACCGGCTGCATGCACGAAAAAGTGTAACGTTCCTAACGCGTAACGTTCCTAACGCGTAACGTTCCTAACGCGTAACGTTCCTAACGCGTAACGTTCCTAACGTTCGTAACGCGTAACGTTCCGCCTGACCCTGTGCGTGCTTTTTGCTAATTTCTCGCTCAATTTAAATCAGATCGGTTTGAAACCAGTCTTAAACGAAAGAGGAGAACATTTTACATAGATTTCGTATAACAGAATTTGCCTAAACAGTTTTTTTATACAAATTTATATAGAAAAATATAATTATACTGAAGCTTATTTTTTTATTTAAATTATTTTTTTAAACTTATTTTTTATTTGAACTTATTATTCAATTTGGTCCCCTCTGGGATCAAAATTCAAAAATAAATGTAGCCTATGTTACCCAGGCCATAATAACGAATCGATTGACACCTTATTTATCAAAATCGGATGAATAGTATAGGCGCTACGGTGGAACATCCATAAATACAAACTAGACTGCTAAACTCATAACACTTCTTTTTGGCTTCGCCGCAGTCGGGTAAAAACTAGAAATATGAAATTTACTCAAAAACAGTTAAAAACTGTAAGATGTTTAGCACATTTTGATCACATTTAAATATAAAACATAAAATAGTAAATAAGTTGCCGAGCATCCTTTCGGCTAATTCTACGAATTAACAATCGCTTTATTACGAAACTTAGATCAACAGTTGGTATATTTTCTATTTTTTTGGTCAAAATGTCGCGATAATTAATTTCATTGATGTTTTTTCGTAGAATCTATTGATTTTTCAAAGTATTAATTATAGCCAGTTTGAATATTAATACAGCTTATGCAAATTTGTAACAACTAATAAGTAAATAATATTTTAAATGACATTCTTACAGAGTAAAATTGAGCAAAATAATACGTTTAATAAAATTATACGGGATACAAGGCTAAATTTTAAAACAATTTTTATTCACTAGAACATTATTTATTGGTAAACGTTTCTGCAATATTTCTTCCCTTCTTCAAACCCTTAAAATCTTTAGTGAAAAGTCACAAAATTAAAAACATAAAATAATTTAAAATGAATTCTAGTGAATAAAAATTGTTTTAATATTTTAGCCTTGTATCCCGTATAATTTTATCATACCATAATACCAAGGTGTCATTTTATTTTGTTAATACGTTTATTATTAACCGTTCTTTGCATATTACTATTCACAGATCCTGTTTTTAAAACGTTAAATTTTTTTTCTTTTTATGAAGTTCACTTGCTTACCGATTTAGCCTTATAGTTGACATATAATTTTCTTATTAAGCTGATAAGCGGTATGTAATTTCTAAGTAATAAATTTTTTTAATATATGTCCTGTTTACATGAAATGGAATGGAACAGGTTATAATCCGAATTTAAGGCGCTGTTATTCATCCCACATGAAATAATAACATGCAGATCCTATATCTTATGAATATACATTATAATAATATACAATATTTATATTATATTAATGTCGACTTTAGATTCATTCACTGAAAATGATGGAGTGTTCCGCTGAAGCATTACACCTGAAATGCTCGTATTACACTTCGTGTGTTACATTAAACGCTGTAAGAACACAATGAAGACTTTGTAATTTTCTTGTTGTGTCAAGACATTTAATTTATTTTTGTAACACGTCTATTAATTGGTATCAATATAATTTATTGGAAACATGAATTAATAAGTGCGTTCCAAAATAATAATAAAATGATATAAATCGATAAAAAATATATTTACAGGTTAAATTGCACGTTCTGCCTACTGCCGCTGTCTGACTATCCCCTTCTTTCCTGTGGGAACACCAGTCCAAACTCCACTATTGACTAAGATAGTTCTTTTTATGTCTTCAGCATAAAGTAGTGTTGATCCAATAGAATGTTACGATGAAGGAAGGTTTTAGTTGAGGATCATAAATTAGAACAATTAGAACAATTTACCACCTTTTGACCAGCTTGAGGCCCTGAAGATGAAAATAAATTTTTCGAAACGTTGGCCACTAGCGTAACACTGCTAAAGCTTATTTATGATCCTCAACCAAAACCTTCCTTCATCGTAGAGTTCTTTTTATGTTTCTGTAATTTAAAGTAGTTCATTGAAAACTAATATTATATTTCCTAGACCCTATTTCAAGTTCCATTAATCCATCCATCATTTTGTCCCTGTTATAAGTAATGAATTTTTAAGGTAATAAAAAATAAGCATATGGGTCAAACCCTGAAGCCATTGGTGGCGAAAAAAAAATTATATTTGAGGGTACTTTGTCACGCAGCGGGATGAATCCCTGCAAAGATCTGTAGAAGTTTAGTCACTTCAAAAGAGAAATACAGGTAAAAAATGCACCAACATACGATTTATTAGAATAAAATTGTTCTTATAATAGCTCTTTAAAATGATTCAATTTTAAAATCAGTATTAAGAAAACGAATCTATATAATATTATAAACGAAATGCCACTTATTGACTCATCACGAGATCTCATAAACTATACGCCCGATTAACTTAAAATTTGGCATATTGACTCCTTTCTCGACGTTGACACCCACTAAGAACGCCAATCCTATTCAAAATGGATTTTTCACCTACCAACACATATACAATGGATTTGAGTTGTTACGTGGGTGGGTGTGGATGGTAGCGTAGATGGGAAGGTCAATATAATATTTCCATAGAGGGAAAGAGTACTGTACCGCAGGAGTGTCAGACTGATTTTTCTAAGGGGCCTTTTATAAGATTTAGGGTATGTTAGCGGGCCAGATTCTAAATTAAAAACTAAAACACATACTAAATTAAAATCTTTATTTATTTAGTTTAAATAAAGGTAATAAAATGGGTAAACTATCTTGAATTTGAGGATCCAGACGCCTGAAGTCTCTTGTTTTTGATAAGCTCATTGATGTCAGGTGTCATATTTGAGGTAATTATTTTCAGAATAGATTCTGGTCGCGGGCCGTATCTTTAACATCACTGCTGTACTGTAAGTGTACTGTGCTTTCTATAACGGTCCATTTTAAATAGGCGTCGTGCGGTGATTGATTCGCCATCCGACCGACGCCAAAAGTGTAAGTGCCTTGTGGCAAATACGCTAGGAAAGTATCTTTTGACACGCGATTTTTGTGCCCTCTCGTGTTTTTTTTTTTAATTCTGGTTAAGCCAAAACCTTAATGTCATAATATGTTATACACGTGCATTTTAATAAGGATTAATTGTTGAAGAAAATGGGTAAAAAGCTATTAAATCGGAAGTGCTGTGTTGTTGATTGTAAAGATACACCAACTAAAACTTCAGAATTACAATTCCACCGTTTTCCTGGATTTTCTTATGAATTAGAAAGGGAAAAAAATGGCTGCAGCAGTACGTCGTCAATTTTATTTTACGTCTGTAATCATTATTAAATACATGAAAAATGTCATAAGATTTAAAAAAACTTGAAAAAAAATGTATATCATTTATGTAGTTTTTTTACTGACATTGTGCGTAAATATTGTTTTATGGTTAAGAATAGCTGGTTTCCAAGTGTTTGTAAGTTTTGAGTGAACCAGATTTTGAAAAATCAAACACGAGATGGCGCAAAGAGCGCATGTCAAAGATACTTTCCTAACGTATAAACTAAATAACTCTAATGAGTTCAAAATTGCTTAATATAGTACTATTTCTATTTCGATTATGCAAACGTTAAGTTTGTTTGAATTGACTATAGATACTAGTAAGTCCGTGTGGCGTATAATATACTCTTGTACATTACAAATCTCTTAAATCTTAATGACATCGCAGCGGTAATATTTTATACGTTAGATCGGTACATTGCTCAGTCGACAGACCTAACCAGTGAAACAACTTGTCTGGATGTCGTAAAGAAAAATAAATAAAAATATTGTACTTTATCTTTCCGAAAAAACTTACACGCCAGAGTCTATCAAACCCCGTCGACTTTTCCAAATTTGTTAAAACAATCACGCCCCTCTTTCCCACTGGGGCCCCCTAATTCCTGCCAGATCACCAAACGATACCCGATATTTATTACCGAAAAACATATTTATTTCGAAAAAATCAAACGATAATAATTGACTACAATACCTACTTGGTTATTAGCTTTTGCATGCGCGAAGCTATTCTACTCTCGCCCGAAAATCAGGCTTTCCGATTTCAGCATGTTAAAAATGCAATTTAAGTAGGTACTTTACTTAAACATGGTGAAATCGGAATGCTTCAAGGGATTAACCAGTTTGTCGCTGATGTCCATATAATGTGATATGCTCAAAAACATAGATTTTGAAGGAGTGATTAAAGATTTTTCCCATCTCAAATCTAGAAGGATACCGCTTCAATCAACATAGATTTATAAGCATTAACATGTGACTGCTAAAAGAGTTACTTTCGTTTAATGTGACTAAAGAAATAAAAATAAATCTAAACCTTGCTTATCTACTTTCTTTGTCTATTCTTACAAAATAGTGCTCTGTCAAGGTCATAGGGGGGCCCCCTTATCCTATTTTTACCCAGGGCCTTCAATAGGTTAAAGACGGCCCTGAAAACAATAACAGTATCGTTACTGAGAATTGATTGTTTAATGAAATCTTCTCAACGCACATATACCTTAAACAACGAATTTGTAACTGATTTTAAAAAAAGATGGAAAACAGACCATGGTAGACTACATTACATGATTACATCAGAAAGATTACTTTATAAATTTTGTAAAATTTTGAAACCTAAATTAGTGCCATAATTTGTGAAGTTGGAATGGTGATACAAATAAAATTAAATATAAGATTATTAAAAATTACTCCAAGTAAAATAATTCATAAATAAATTGCGCATTGTCTATAAAGGTACGGTTCAAACTTTCGTTTTTCTTCCACCTAGGGCCTAGGCGAATACCAAAAAAAATCATATAAAATTTACAATAAAAAATACATTCTATAATACCTACTGTTTTTCTATTTGCGAGTTCTAAAATTATCATTTTTCGAATCTCTAATAAAAATAGCGGAATTTTTTGTTAGTGTATTTTTTGTACTGTCAGTTTTAATACAAACACCAATAAAAAACACTTAGGTAAAAGTTAGTAAATTCAGTTCATTTCTTTGGCATTCCAAAGGCATATTCGACACAAGCTAAGGACATTATAACAATAAATTTCTTTATTCAATTACATGTTCCAAAGGCGAACGGTAGACTTAAATGAAATTCATTTTAAAGTGTAGAATATAAATTTAAAACCATTTAAATTTGTAAACATAATACCGCACTGGTTAGTTCGAGGGTTCTTAATCTCACATCGGTTTACAAACCAAATTGCATATATGCAGTTTTAAAACCACCGAGTGAATGTTATGCATTCGACACCTGAGTCCCCTTCTTTAAGATTAATACTACAAATTTAACAAGCTAAGGGATCTTAGTGTTTACTCGATCTTGTCTTCGGTGAAGCACCACGACGGAAACAATTATCTGAATAGCAATACATCAAATCAATCATTATCAGGGGCCGTATCTGCCGTATCAACTATACGGGGCCCCCAGGCCACTGGGGCCCCCAACGTGCGTAAGCAAAAATTAATAAAAGACTTCCCAAATGTTTGTCACTATTGTCCATAGAGGCAGAAACTTTAGAAAAACTAAAGTCATCGTCAGCTATAAATGATTTAATAAATCAGTTTGCCGAAAAAAAGGCAAGGAGAGTGTATATTTTATTTGAATTGTTTGTCAAAATTTTGGAAAAAGTGACAGATAGATAATTATGATGAATAAATATTTCTTTTAATTTTATTCAAACATTTTTTTCTTTTGTGAGAAATATTTACCCTTCCTAAGGGCCCCCAGACAAATTTTTATACGGGGCCTCGCCAAGGCACGCTACGCTTTTGATCATTACCATGACTTACCTTATTTTAACAAGCTAATGTATTCGTTTTTTTCTTATTGTAACAAAACTGTTCTGAACTTGGTCGTAAAAATATTTATTTACAAAATCAAATGTTAATAAAAACACACTAAAAAGTACTTCTTTATATTAAGTAATGCAAAAATGAAATAAAATAAATAACGAAAAACAAACTTATTCTAAAACAACAATAATAACACTAAACTACTATGTGCACAGAATATCACTCGTTCGTGCACTATTCATTGTCACTGACACTGACTGCCTTGCCTTCTTCAGCATTCTAGAAGCTTCGGCATTTCTCTATGTGGTTCCGATGACAATGAGTGTAACCATATGCACATTGTTGTTTATGCGGTTGCGACAACCATAATTTTTGACAACAATGTACTGTCGTCGCCTCCAGTGGCGTCTCGTTACATTATATTAAAAGGTTATCGCTCAGTTATCATTTAAAAAAAAATCGTTTTTATTGCAGCTTTAAGTTGTGCTATCATTCGAGAACATTATCTGAAAATTTCAAGTCGACTCGATAAAAATAAACGAAGTAAATCTTGTCTTGTTCATATGTAATAGGTATTGTTGCGCGCCCCTGCTGGGACGACTATGGTCTCCATAGAATGTTCCAGACCACGACAACAACAACAATGGAAAACAGGTAAAAACCCGACCTTCTTAGAATGGCCTGGAGAATGCAATGCATGTAAAAATAGCTTGAAAAGCTATAAAATGCGAGCGGAGTGGTTGGCAAGTCAGTCAGTTGGTTAGTTGTTGGTGAGTTGTTCATGTGCTCTGGCGTTGCGACATAAATCATTCAGTTATACTGTGAAGATAAATAAACTTTTGTGTGCGTAAACGATTGAGTGCAATTATATAAATCTGGTTTTACATAAATAACTCTTTGTAAATAGTCGTGTGAATATAGTTAATATACAAGTGTGAATAAGTGTACCAGAAAAACTTTGTTGTGTTTGTGTGTTGTAAATATGTTGTGTACATAATTTAGTGACTACAACAGTTTTGTTAAGTATGTATCACGGTTTTATTGCCATAAAAAAATCATCAAAATCGGTCAGGCCGCTTAGGATGAGAATAATTACAAACATACGCACACGGAAATTTTATATACAAAATTGTGGTATTATTGTTCTCAACACTAAGTATACAAGATACAGTCTGAAGGTATTTAAATTGCTTTTGCCGCCACAAAAAATATTATTCAATTAGATTAACAGTAGCGGTTTGTTGGCTTGAATAGGACGGCGCATATAAAAGGAACAAGATCCAATTTCGATTAGTACTGGCTGCGAGGTTTTATCAGTCAATAGTTGTATTGTGCGTACATGTATTAATACGGCGGGGGTCGGGGTAAGATTGTGCTGTCTCATTCACGATACACTTTCATTGTGCATCGAGGTCTCAGTTTTCACCGAACGTGACCTTGCATTTGCTTTTTTTATTAAAAAATATCGTTTAGTTGTGACGTCGATTCATTGACCATAAAATCAATAGTTTGTAGCGCGTAATACCTGAGACCTTTTCAGAAATGAGAAATAAACATTAAATGTGCAAGTAGGTATTATAAAATGCAATAATCCGCGTTAAGAGTATTCGTCCCTGCAAGCACCCCCTGCACCCTTCATCTCAAATCTTTTCCCCTCGCCTAAAAACGGTTCGCGCTCTCCCGACGCTATTTTTAAAGCTAGAGGGTTCTGGTAAACGCCAAATGAAAGACAAAGAATCAGACTACAGATCCTTCAGGCGATTTTTTTGAATAACAGTTTCGCCTACGTGTGAAATATTACGTAACTTATTATTTTTTTCAAAAGGTTGTAAGTTTTTTCAGGAATTTTTTTTCAAAACATTCGCCTGAAGGATCTGTAGTCTGATTCTTTGTTTTTCATTTGGCGTTTACTAGAACCCTCTAGCTTTAAAAATAGCGTCAGGAGAGCGCGAACCGTTTTTAGGCGAGGGGAAAAGATTTGAGATGAAGGGTGCTGGGGGTGTTTGCAGGGACGAATACTCTTAAAAGAAATCTCAACCAATGGACTATGTGCAAGGAGGCGGAGTTAAAAATTTATCGATGCGATCGTTTGTGGTGAGCACTAGGAGAAACTTCAAACTCAAATTTTCCGTATGTCAGTGAGCAATGTTTATTAAAAATGAAAATAAAGTTTTTTAATTACGAAGAAAACATGGGCAAAACTAGACGATCTGGAAATGCTTGTTGTGTTCCGGGCTGTTGCGCTGATGGCCATTTAACTAAAATAAAGAAATAATTGGCGCCATAATTCGACCTTACGCTGTCAGTGTAAAAAAATAATTATTTATATATTGTACGTCATAATTGATAAATAAATTATTCTCACGTACCTTTTATGTTATGCTATTTATGTAATAGTTTACAATCTGAATTTTATTGTATATAAAATTAACAGCAGTTTTCCTTACTACATTTTTTTGACACATCATGAAGTTTTTGATTTATCACCATAGAAACACGTCGCGATTTCCATAAAAAGTGAGTTAAATAATTATATTCTATTATTCACTAGTATCGCTAGTAGGCTTCGTGTACACGGCCTATTGGACGACTTGAACATTCCAAATTGACATATTTAATAAATAAAATAAAATTTCTGTTAACACCTGCGCTGACGTGGGTAACGGCTAGTAATAAATTGTCTCTTCTGCGCTTGCGGTGAATAATGGCGATTTTCCCCAGAAAAAGCAGGCCTCTTCATACGTGTCAAATATCTTACCAAAATTTGGTTTCGGTCTGCTCAGCCATTTGGCCTGTAGTCTGTACCCTGCCCAGAAGACAAACAGACGCACTTTTTCCAAAAATATATTTCTTAGACTTGGGAAACCTTAACACGAAAAAATTATGTTATATTTTGAAAAGTGAATTTTGACCTAAATTAATACCATTCTCCACTGTAGAGTTGGAATGATAAAAGTAAGCTTTAATGTATTTTTATAAGTCTGTAATTAGAACAGGGCATTAATTGTATTATAAAAGCAAACGATTTGATGGACGTGCAATAAACAAGTTTTACTTTATTTTGTTTTATTAATTATAAAGCAAATTAAATTAAGATTTTTTTTCAGTGATATTTTATTATTAGATATCATGCTGAATCATCAGAATACTAATAAATACAAAACATCCAGAATCTTTTCTTCAATTTAAAATTGGTAGATTGTTTGATACTAATTTGTAAGGTTCAAAATGTTTCATGTACCAAAAATTATCATTTTAGTTCATACAAAAAAAAAATGTATGCGCCAGACTCTCGCGCGTTAGAAGCGAAAATTCGTTAATTCTAGCATTTGTTGACGATTTTATAATTCACACTTTTTTATTGGTATAATAATATCATAATTATTATACCACATAATGTTTAATATATCATGAAAAAAACATATATTTTATATTTATTATTATTTAAATATTAGTTAAAACTATATTTAGTAGTTTCTCTTTTTTATTTAAATAATTTACGTTTTTTGTGAAAGATCAATGTCATTATTAGACATGTAGTTTTATGAGTATAATATAAACCTATTTTAAAACGTCAGAAACTGTTTTAAATGTGATAAAGTCAATAAGAAAACGAATTTTCTCAGAGATAAGACCTAGCTCGATCGATTTCTTGCTTCACAAAAACCATTTTCAGAAAAAAGCGTCTCACTGAACCAAGGAAATTTACCCCTCTAGCGCGCCTAAAAAAGTTTCACTTCATTTTCTTGATTTTCAATTCATCTACTTACCCAATTATGTTTGTAATTTACATAACAGTAGAACGTATACATAAAACGCAAACGGGCCGAAGTTAAAAACTATACAAAGAAACGTTTTGTTCATAATTAAATTACACCACAAATCAAAATTTTAAAGGCATTCCAGATAAAATACGTACATATATATTTTTTTCGTGAACATTACTGCTGCTTGAAATGAAATATTCATTGAAAATTCAACACCAAAATATTATTTGAGAAAAAATACAAACATGTTAATGACAGTAGTAATATTAGACTATCTTTGTATTTGAAATTCAATACAACATAAAAATTCACCTGCACAAATAAATCTTAAATCTTATTTGTGTTATCTGCAAAGTCTTAAATTCCATTCGACATTAGGCTCGAGGTGAAATTGCGTACAGATACATGTAATAAAGTATTAATTCAAAATAAGTAGCTATGTAATTTTCTTTGCGATGTCAGAAAGATGTAAAACAACCCTCGTCTCCCAATAGATAGGTACTCTCACCGCAATATTAGTATTAAATAACATACACAAAGTAAGGTAGAGGTAAGTAAATAAAAATGGATACAAAAATGTGCATTTGCAGAAAATATCATGTTGCCAGTTTCGTATTCATCCTCCGCCTACTGCTATATAGAGAGAGAGAGGAAGAGGGAAAGAATATTTGATGTGTTTTTAAATGTGATCACGGAATGGGAAATGCGATAAGAGAGCATCGTCTATCTATCAAGGAACTCGACCTCTCGAATGGAAAATATACATTCTGTAATGCTCTTCGCTTAATAATGTTATATATATTATATACAATCGTTTTTATTGACATTTTTTTTAAATTTAGAAAATGTTTCTCATAGATTTAAATGAATTGTGATTTTAAACGTAAGAAATTAATTTTCTGTCTTTTTATGTGTTCCGGGCAAAACGGAACACTTATGGAATTAGTTCGGTGTCCTTCACATCATCACATGCGATTTTCTCTAAAACTACTTATTCGACCTAAAAATTTGATATTTGGCATGGAAACCAATTAAAGACATTAAATATAAAAAGTTGACTTTTGATTCTGGGAATTTATTTTTGGAGGCAAATTTCAAATTAAAAAATTGGTTGTCTGTAAAGTCGGTTTACGGACGATAGTTTTACGTGATAACGTATTCCGTAATACATAACCTAAATTTATATAATAATTATAATAATTCGAATCTGATATTGCATCTTTCGCTTCAAATTTAGGTAAATTTTATTAAGTAGAATAATAAAACACTATAAAAAGTATACTATTATTATATAAAAAACAACTATGGCATGTATCTCTTTTGCACAGGCGCCGATTTTCCCCAAAAAATTTACAAAAATTTCTAGTAAAAATAGATAGAGTAAAAACCGTTTTAAAAACTATATTATTATTATATAAAACATCATTATAAGAGATATATTCTTTTACGCATGCGCCGATGTTCCCCAAAAACAATAGGCCACTTCATATTTGCATATCAAACATCCTCCCAAAATTTGGTTTCAATCCGCTTATCCTTGGTGTCGGAATGATAAGAAATGTCAAAAGTGACGTTTGCAACTGTCAAAGTATTATGTTCTAATAATATATTAGTTATTCCAATACTTAACTTAGAAGGCGTTGCATTTCACAAAATACTAATGTCAAAAAATTGAATTAAACATTAGAAATGCAGCCGTTTTCATGTTAAGACAAGACATACGTTCTCTTCTAATTTCCATGTACGGCAAACAAAGACGACCGACCGCGTCGCGCCATGCATTAGACAACATTGCATTTATACAGCTATTTTTCTTTTTTCTATATAAATTTGTATAAAAAAACTGTTTAGGCAAATTCTGTTATACGAAATCTATGTAAAATGTTCTCCTCTTTCGTTTAAGACTGGTTTCAAACCGATCTGATTTAAATTGAGCGAGAAATTAGCAAAAAACACGCACAGGGTCAGGCGGAACGTTACGCGTTAGGAATGTTAGGAACGTTACGCGTTACGAACGTTAGGAACGTTACGCGTTACGAGCGTTAGGAACGTTACACTTTTTCGTGCATGCAGCCGGTGTTTTATCAATTTATAAGATTGGTGATTCATCAATTTATAAGACGTTATCATGTCAAAAAAAAAATTGGTTGTCTGTAAAGTCGGTTTACGGACGATAGTTTTACGTGATAACGTATTCCGTAATACATAACCTAAATTTATATAATAATTATAATAATTCGAATCTATGATATTGCATCTTTCGCTTCAAATTTAGGTAAATTTTATTAAGTAGAATAATAAAACACTATAAAAAGTACACTATTATTATATAAAAAACAACTATGGCATGTATCTCTTTTGCGCATGCGCCGATTTTCCCCAAAAAATTTACAAAAATTTCTAGTAAAAATATATAGAGTAAAAACCGTTTTAAAAACTATATTATTATTATATAAAACATCATTATAAGAGATATATTCTTTTACGCATGCGCCGATGTTCCCCAAAAACAATAGGCCACTTCATATTTGCATATCAAACATCCTCCCAAAATTTGGTTTCAATCCGCTTATCCTTGGTGTCGGAATGATAAGAAATGTCAAAAGTGACGTTTGCAACTATCAAAGTATTATGTTCTAATAATAATTAGTTATTCCAATAGTTAACTTAGAAGGCGTTGCATTTCACAAAATACTAATGTCAAAAAATTGAATTAAACATTAGAAATGCAGCCGTTTTCATGTTAAGACAAGACATACGTTATTTTCTAATTTCCATGTACGGCAAACAAAGACGACCGACCGCGTCGCGCGCGCGCCATGCATTAGACAACATTGCATTTATACAGCTATTTTTCTATATAAAGTATAAAAAAACTGTTTAGGCAAATTCTGTTATACGAAATCTATGTAAAATGTTCTTCTCTTTCGTTTAAGACTGGTTTCAAACCGATCTGATTTAAATTGAGCGAGAAATTAGCAAAAAGCACGCACAGGGTCAGGCGGAACGTTACGCGTTACGCGTTACGAACGTTAGGAACGTTACGTTACACTTTTTCGTGCATGCAGTCGGTGTTTTATCAATTTATAAGATTGGTGATTCATCAATTTATAAGACGTTATCACGTCAAAACAAATGTTTTTCAAGGATCACGTAGAGTCAAATGAAAGCACGAATACAGTCAATATACGAAGTATTTTTTTATTCATTTTATTAGGGCAAACGCTTAAAAAATGCTCTTCCCCGTCCTTATCACTAAAATGAGCGCTCAGAAAAATCGTGTTCATTAAAAATTAGTTGTGGATAGATTGAAAGAAAATTATTAGGATTAAAAAATTCTAGCACAGTCAGTTGTTAACTTGTTATAAACAAATTAATTGTTTGTTTCTTTATAACTGTAGAGCCAAAATTTGACTATAGAATTGTGAAAGTATAATTTGCACTTAACCGACTTTTTATATTTCGATTACTGAATTTGCCATAAAATTATTTGAGAGCGTTTGTAAACGAATTTTAATTGCACAAATTCACACTAAAAAAATCAATAAGGAATTGCTTTCAAATCATTGTTTCTTGAAATAACGCCAAGTAACGAGACACATTTTATTATACATAAAGTACAAGTCCATCTTTATACAGGGTGTCCCTAAAAGGTCTTTACAAAAGCCTACCACATATTCTTCAGGCCAAAATAACTCGATACAAGCAAACTTACCTCAGTACAAAGTTGCTTAGTTTGGGCGCTAGACGGCTCTTAAGTAACAATTTTCAAATCGTTTTTGCTTTATAACTTTGAAACGGCTCATGAGATTTTACTCAAATTTGGTACGTTGGCATAGCTTTATTGAGCAATAAAACCCATATCATAATAATGATGAATATCATTCCATGAGCGTAGAACTTGATTTTTTCGATAATTAAACATCTAAAACTTCTACGCCAATGGAAAAAAATCAGTTTGAGTATGAAATCTGGATCACGCGACTCATTTACTACAAAAAAGGTACTCTTGATAAAATTCGATTACTCTCATAGTTTCGACAAAATTTTAATTTTAGTAATTTAGAGCATAATTAAATATTAAAACGAATAACAGATATTTCATAAAAATTGTTAAAAATGTTCACCATTTTCACGTATACAAAAATGTATACGACGCAAAAAATTGAAATGTACCTGTTGCATAATTTCTTCATTGCCTGTAAGATTATTTGTTGCTTGTTGGATACGTTGCCATAGTTGTTCTACAGTATACACAGGGGGCTCTAAATTACTAAAATTAAAATTTTGTCGAAAATATGAGAGTAATCGAATTTTATCAAGAGTGCCTTTTAGGGACACCCATATATACCTAACGGTTTGTCCATTGAGTTCTTGGATTTATACAAACAATTGTAGATGAGTGCTACAGTTCCTGGACATCACCGACCTAAAAAACAAAATTTAATTAATTAATTATTTATTACGTAAAAACATATCTATTTATATATTTTAATAATTAATAACAGACAATATTAATACTTACTCTATAACCATATTCTACTTGAATCTAATATGACAATACTTACCATATATTTTATCATGCGCATATAGCCTAAGCTGCTGAGCATATTTCCAAATAAAAAAAATTGTAGATGCTTATATTGAATCCATATAGCTAACATTGGCGTAGCAAGAGGAGGGGCCAGGTGGATCTGACCCACTTTAGAATATTAATTGTTCAACAAATAAGATAAATCTACAATAATAATCTACATATTTTCTTTGTCGTGAAATTTCTCCAGAAAGTCGTGTTGGTCGATTTCGCAACTATGCACAGTTTTCAAATTATATATAAGTGGCAGCTGGTAATGGAAGGTAGAGTTGAAAATTTAGCTCCCCTAGGATAAAATCGTTGCTATACCTATGATAACTACAGCAATTGGTAACCTCACAAATAATTATTTCGGGTCGAAACATTTCGTTGGAATACTGGTTTGAATAAATTAATGACTAGGTATATATTTGAACACGTTTTCTTCTATTTCCAGTCCAGCGATCAAATCGATAGCGCTCATATATCCGTTCAAGTTAGGGTATATGTATCTTAACAGTTGGTAGCAATAAGTCTCAGACAACGGCGGTGGCTGTTCCCGGTTTGATAAACGTTCGTGGAACCCAGTTCGGAGTCTATTACAGCGGCATTACGTCGCTAATATATTACACGCTATTAAGGAAGGAATTCGCAACCAATTGAATAATGAACGTCCTGTTTCAATCAAGTCGATCCCAGGACGTGTGTCTGGAGTTACCTACTCAGTTATCTTAACGTACTCTCCCCATCTATTGGAATGCGCTGTAGTTAATAGGGACATGTCATTGCAGTCACGATACAAAAACACTATGTTATTTGGCCATTTTATTAGATAGATTCTATTTTATACCAGTCAGTCACAACCACTACCTAACTCCCTTTCCTCCTTCCAATATACATATATTTATATTATATTGAAATGCAAACCCATGCGTTTTAACTAGAACACTTAAGTAAGTGTTATAATTAACAATACCTTCGCAGTTTAATTTCAATTAATATACGTAACTTAACCTACTTATGTATGTATCCACTACAATTATCTATAGTCGTAACGAAAAGTCACGTATATCAAATTTGTGGAAAATGACTAATTAAACATCTAGTTAATTTAGCAAATGAATGGTCCAGTTTTACAATTTTTCAGTACAATAAAAAAAGGCAGTATCGATCACCAAATTGAATTATTAAACATATCTTTTAAACGTCGACACTAGAAGCTAACGACAACCAAAACCATACCCATCACTATTCTTCAATTTATTATTGTAATGCCCCACTTCGAATGAATTTCTTTTTTCATTATACACTATTTCATTTCATACGTTCTTATTTATTCCTGAAAAAAAGGTCATCATCCCCACTCAGGAGTTTACTGGAAACTCCTTAATGTATCATCTATACTAATATATAAAGCTGGAGAGTTTGTTTGTTTGGTTGAACGCGCTAATCTCAGAAACTACTGGTTCGAATTGAATTTTTTTTTTGTTGGATAGCCCATTTATCGAGGAAGGCTATAGGCTATATAATATCACGCTACGACCAATCGGAGCGGAACATCAATGAAAAATGTTGCAAGATGTATCTCAAAATTAGTCCGTCCGACAAATATTATTAGCGCGTTACGTATTTAAGCCCGGATAGCTCAGTCGGTAGAGCGCAAGACTTGTTCAAGCCCCCCCACGTCGAAGAATATATTTTAATTTTTTTATTTTCTACATTGCTTTCTTCTAAGGCTTACATTTCAAATTTTTTAAATTTTATTACGACTAATTAAATAAATCTAACTAAATAGCTCATTTGAAAACTGTTACAACTATAGGTACCTTATATAAAAACAATTTTCCTACAGTGTTTTCAATTAAATATTTATTTTATTAAAAAAAAATATTACTTAAAAAAAGTATAAATACTGCTTTTTAACGACAAAAACTTTTGAACGGTAACTCCGATCATTATGAAGTTTGGACACAACATTCATCTCGGTAAACTAAGATGAATGAGCGTACTCATGTCCTTTCCTTTCCCATTCGTTCTTTTGCACCCGATTGAAACCGGGCGGGACCGCTAGTAGGGGAGGGAGGGGGAATGGCGCTCACTGGGTAATGGCGCTCACCTCTGTAACTGTCAAAAAGGAACGTAGCAATACGTCACGTCGCGTGAAGCGCGAGGGGAGGGGGCCTCTAATAGACAGCGATGCAAACGGACAGTCAGCTCGTGTCATGCGACCGTAAAGAGCGTTTCTTCGTTTGCGGCCGCGCTGATCTAATTTTTAATTAGGTGCTGAACAAGTTAAGTTGCTGGGCTCGCTATACTATGGACTCAATGTTGCAGATTTGCGTAAACTTGTTTATAAATTTGCTGAACGCAACAATATCAAAAACAATTTTGATCAAAGCAGCAAAACAGCCGGATTGGATTGGGTACACTTCTTTATAAAACCCTGAGCGGCATTACCCAAAGTCAGGGGCAATGCCGCTCAAACATGTTTTTTTAATAATGTTTTCCTACTACTTGTAGGTGAAGGATATATGCTTTTGTTGTTAAATTATTGATTACTCGATAATTAAAGACTTTGTTACTGTTCTTAATTTTGATTTATGATTAATAATTTAACAAATACACCATGTTTTCCTTAAGTGAACGCCATTCCCCCGTCCTACCCTACTACATAATATGTGGCTGATCCCCTGAGAACTTGAATACTGAGAAGTATTGGGCTTTATGTACACGTAAGAGCATATCCAAGAGTGAATCTTAATTAGCTAAAATATTACTAATTATTATATTAAAAAGAAGTCTTTGTAAAACACCATAACTGTTGCTAAATATAAAAGAACCAAGTCTTCACATATCGTTTATATTATCTTTAACAGTAGCAAGTAGTCTCTGAAGTGTCTAGAACCAATATCTTACATCTGTTTGGCTTACAAATTCTACTATTAAATATTTGTGTGTGCTTCTCCCTAAGTGATAATAAGTAGAGCGACTTTTAAACGAACAAGGAACACGTTCCATGTTTGTTTGTTCACACCAGGGTTCGAACGAGCGCCACACGTCGGAGCTTTGCGTTGCTAAACGTAGTTGTGTATATAACGTTCCAATGTAAAGGTAGCATTAGAGGTGTATATACGGTCAACACGATCGCTTGCGTGTTTTCCCTCGACGATGACGTGCCCTACGTTTATACGGACCCTGCGAACTGAGGCTCGGTTCCTGTAGACTGCTTACAGGCGCTGACATTAGATGTGTTCTGAAAATTGTATAAATTAGAATTTTTCAGCAGCTTTGAAAGCTGGAATACTATCCATGAAAACAAATTAAAATCAATTAAACCTGCAGTTGATCCATAGTTTACTTCTTGTCGTTCCTCTAGATGGGATGAGGTTAAAACACGACTTCGTATTGGTCACTCTGGGTCAGGGGTCGGCAATCTGCGGCTCGCGATGTAAAGCTGCGGGATCGATCGATGATTGAGTACCATGTCTATCTCTCAGCCATTTCCACCCGCGTCTCACTCGCGCCGCTCTTGTCGCGACGTGTCGTCCTCGGATATATATATTATACCTATATAAGCAAATACTATAATACTGAAACGAAAATGTTTAGTGGCTCCTTAAAAACTGGAAAATTTTGTAAATTGTAACTTTTGGCTCTTTCGTCTCAAAAGGTTGCCGACCGCTGCTCTAAGTTAACACGTGTTTTTGATGGCACGTGAGGAACTGCTCTTCTGTGAGACGTTTGACACTCAAATCACCGTCTCGCATGTTTTAATTGAGTGTGTCCAGTTTAGGGACACACGACAGCAAATTGGATTGCCAGTTGATATTGAATATATTTTTATTCCATAATAGATAATCTATTGTTGATAAAAAAAAGACCAGAGGTTTCGTGGAACACTCAGTTGGAACGAAGTTCTTTTCGTTATATATTATGTATTAAATAATTTTTTTACTAATTTGTCTGATAAATTATTCGAAAATTTTATTTATAATGTAATATAATTATTATAAACTAAAATTAATCGTGTGATTTGCAACTCTAAAAAAATAAAAATAACATTATTTTGTTGCGCATCTCTCGGAAACCGAACCTGACACACCCGCGTAGCAGGTATTCTACCACTAAACAATTGACCTTGCATAAATTTCGTTATTTATATCGGAGTACTAACATTTATCTAGAGTAAAATACATACTATCAAAAAATAATATATTAGTGAAATATACTAAAACAATGTTATCAAACATTACTACATGAATATTTTGAGCAATATTGATTTTTCTTTTACTAAAAAAGGAAAAACAATACAGGGCTCAACCGGGATTTGAACTCGGGACCTCTCGCAACCAAAACGAGAATCGTACCAACATACATGCTTGATACCACACATTAATTTATAACAAATCGTTAAGTTAGAAGGCGTTGCATTTCACAAAATACCTATTAAAAAAATTTGAAAAGAAGTTTGACCCTGCAGGCCATCCCTGTAACTTCTCGCTATTTTCGAGTTAAAAATGCTCAAAAATATATAAAATATAGCAAGAAGTTTATTTTTTAGCTCTTCGAGCTCAAAAAAAAAACACTTTGTTACGAAATTTTCGTTCACGATATCTCATGAACAAATGAACCGATTTTGATGCGATTTGCGGCAGTCGACGCAATTTTTTATCCTAAAAAAGTAATTTATTACAGAAAAATCGATCTCATAGAAATTTTACGAGCTATTTAAAAAAAACACTTTTTTACAAATTTTTCGTTCACGATATCTCGTGAACAAATGAGCCGATTTTGATGCGGTTTGCGACGATCGACGCAGTTTTTTTAACCTAAGAAAGTAAATTATTACAAAAAAATCGATTTGATAAGAATTTTACGAGTAATTATAAAAAATTACTTTTTTCCTAATTTTTCGTTCACGTTATCTCATGAACAAATGAACCAATTTTGATCTGGTTTGCGGCGATCGACGCAGTTTTTTTAGCCTAAGAAAGTAATTTATTACAAAAAAATCGATCTGATAACAATTTTAAGAATCATTTTAAAAAAACATTTTTTTACGATTTTTTCGTTCACGGTATCTCGTGAACAAATGAACCGATTTTGAGGCGGTTTGCGGAAATCGACGCAGTTTGTTAAGTAGAAGAGCTGATTAGATTTTGGAATTAATCGGTTTAGTAGTTTAGAAAATATTTTACAAAAACAAATTTTTAAAAATTTTTTAAACTTGTTTTTTTAAGATTTCTCAAAATTTTTTGGGCCGAATCGTTTCAAATTTTCAGGAAGTCTAAGTTCACCAAGATCACGTCAGATGCCGCAAACCGCGTTTCAGTCGGACACTCTGTTCAAAAGATATAAAAGGTTTACATACATACACACACACACACACGAATACAGCCCTGCGGACATCATCGCCAAAATAGTTTCAATAGCTTCCTAGGACCTCAAAACGTCGAGATCTAGCGAAAACTCGATTTTTGAAAATCGGGGTGAAACCAATAACTTCCCGATTTTTGAAAAAAAAAATTTTTTTTTTTTTAAAGCGGGGAGTTAAAAAATTGACTAATATTTGAAATGGCAATCTTTTTATTTCAAGACAACATACGCAATCTTTAAATTTCTATAAAAATATATTATCTACCATTTAATGAAGCAAAATCGACCATTATTGAACTAGAAGTTATTTTTTTCAATTAGTATCATAATTTTTATCAATCATTTCAATGCATTGAATTACATGACAAAATAGTCGAATCTTCCCAGAGCAAAAATCTATCTTCATCACTGAAATGTATTGCAACATATTAAACAGTTATCTATGCTCATCAATAAGTTCACTCTAATGAGAACTGGTGGTTACTTCCAAGTTCCTGTAGATGCACCGTCCATATAGTAGTTGAACTCCCATGAGTGTCGAGACGCCAACAGATGTGTCGACGAGATAGGCGTCGTGTTGGCCACGTATATCGACGCACCTACATCAATATTGCACATACCGCTAAACTAGCGGTATGTGCTTTATTATCGCTTTGTGCGTCAGAGCTGACTTTCGTTCATATAAGAAGTTATATCTAAGTTAATTTCACACGAAATCCATTCAAATTGAAGCTTTTTGAAAAGAGGAGATTCTAATCTATAAAACAGAACCATTTTTAAATCAATTCGAGTTCATAAATACTATTAAAATTGTAATTGAAAATTACAAACAGCAGTTGTCGGTTGGTCTGTACGTATGTACGTATGTACGTATGTACGTACGTCACGACTCTACAGATCGCAATTTTGGTCGGATTGCCTTAGGTTATATTTTATTCACTTTGTTTACTATCAGACCAGAACCCTATTTAAATTCACTAAAATGTGTTCAGTAGTTTAATTTTTATAAACAGTTTTATTTTTTATTATTTTTGACAGCTATTAGTTTAAAAACAATATAATAATTGCTGTGTAAATATAATGTAATCCATAAAACAAGTGCTACACTTCTATACCGTGATAACACCACTACAGGTATTAGGCCGCCGTGGCGTAATGGTTATGCCGTTGGATCCCCAAGGGCAAAGTCCTGGGTTCGATTCCTTACGAAATCATTGATATTTTTCTTTTTTTTTCTTTTTATTTTGTTTTATTTTATTCCACTTGATATTAATTATATATTATATTATGTATAGTTCTTAATTTTTTTTATTTTTGCAAACTTAAAAAAAAATATTTTTTCAATTTTTAATTATTTATTTCTTTAAATTTTTAAATCTTTTTAAATTTATTAAAAATATTTTTTAATTGTTATTTTTTTATCATACAGTGGAAAACTTGCGGGATGTGCACTTTTGGTTTTGCCAACTATTTCATACTCTGTTTTGTTTGTAGAACTTACTGCTGCATACACGAGTACTGACATATTATAGAGCCTGTCAGCATGTATCGACGTAGTGTATTGTACAGTCGTAATGTTCAGTGTCAGTTGGCGGACATTTGAAATAATTTCGATGTCGTTAGATCTGTGTTGATATTTTATCGATTTTTTTAAAATAAAACTTCTATACGCACGCTTGACTTGGGGAGTAAGCTGTTGAATGCGTGACGAGGCAAAGGGAAGTTGAGAGGGAGATATAAGTTAGTGAAAATAGAAAGAGGATAACATCAGGTGGCCGAAACAAATACTTCACTGGCTAGTGACGCCATCAGGTGGCCGAAAATATAAGCAGTACTAACAATAGAATGACACATACTTTACTTGCCAGTGGCGCTGTCGGGTGACAGAAAAAAGTTTTGTAAACCTACTTAACTTACAGAGCTAAATAATATTTCATAAAGATTTACGCTTAAAATCCAACGAGAGCTAAGTAATTGCAATGTATTACTTTTGTTTTCATTATCTTTATGTTTATATTTCTTTCTTCTCACATTAGATTGTTCATTTCGTTCTTGAACAATTTTATAAATTAATATTTTGTTCAATACGTTAAATATTCTACGTTTAAAGTGAATAAAATTGTAAATTCATTTTAAAGTTCATATTTTGTGAATTTTCGGGTGAATAATAACAAATTATGGCAGAAAGAAGTTTTACTTCAGTCGTGTGGTCTAAAGCACAGTCGTTTTTTTTTATTCTCTTGACACATTATTGTGTATAATAAAATTAACAACGAATGGCTTGATAATATGAAACTACAAAACATGGTTTATAAAAAACGTCTTCAGAAAAGCCACCGAAATGTCTCTAAAGAGTATAATATAAATTTTACTATAAAGATGACAAAAATACATGTAGTTGTTTGACTCCTCAGCAACGTGATGCACCCTCTAATTTGAGTAAATTAAGTAAATATATGTTGGTTGGTCCCTGAGTATGCTATAACGTTGTTTTTCCTTTCATAATGGTATACTTTTAATAGCGGTTTATTATTTTATTTAATTTTGCAAGAAACTTTTGAAAAAAGGATTTTTTCTGTCGTCCACTTACGTTGTAATATTGCTTTCCACGAAACGCGTTTTTATTTTAACGCGACAATATATAGCCTATGTTCATCCCGAAGGTCCATTCTAAATATCGGTGAAATAAGTTTTGAAATCGGATGAGTAGTTTTGGAAATTATACCCTCTGCATATACACAAACTTACAAAATTCGCACTCTCTATAATATTAGTATAGATATAATATGTCAAATGTCAGTATTTTTGAAGTCGGAATGGTCCTATCATCCAATTGGTTGAACTTTTTTAGCAAGAGTGGTTAGTTTGAATAACCTCGACACGGAATTCAAACATGAAACGCTAAGGAGTTGCCTTCAATTTACTACTTATCTTTTTTTTTATGTAACGTGCTCAGCAACTTAGGCTGTATGCACGTGGATGATTATATGGTAAATATATTTAGCTCAATATTCTGAAGTTTCGATAAAATTAATATTTTTATCATTTTCTGATTAATTGCACATTTAATTAGATTTTATCTTTCAGGTCGGTGAGCTCTAAAAACCGAAGTATCTTCGACACGCAGGCGTCGTCATCTTTGAAGGCTTCTTTCATTGAACCTGGTAAGTCGGCTATGACCCTTTCGTTGGCATACATAGGACATGATAATAGAATATGTTCTACGATAAGTTGGGTGCTACATATTTCACAGATTGGAGGTGCTTCTTTTTTAGGGTTCCGTACCCGAAGGGTGCTCAAACGGGACCCTATTACTAAGCCTCCGCTGTCCGTCTGTCTGTCAGCGGGCTGTATCTCAAGAACCGTAATAGGTAGAGAGTTGAAATTTTCACAGAGTGTATTTCTATTGCCGCTAGAACAACAAATAATTAAAAACCCCCCAAAACTCCCAAAAGAGGAGCAAACTAAGTTTTTTGCTTATAATTCGCTCAATTTAAATCAGATCGTTTCGAGACCTGTCTTAAACGAAAGAGGAGAAAATTTTACATTGATTTTGTTTAACAGAATTCGTCGAAACACTTTTTTTGTACAGCTTTATATAGAAATATAATGTATAAATTCAATTTTGTCTAATCCATAGCATACACGGAGATCGTCTGTCTTCGTTTGTTGCATAGTGTACTATGGGAATTTAAATATTGCGTATGTTTTGTCTTAAAAAAAAGATTGCATTTGTTCAAAAACGAATGTCATTTCAAATATTAGTCAGTCTTTTGACATTAGTATTTTGTGAAATGCAACGCCTTCTGAGTTAACGATTTGAATAACTAATTTTAATTATTAGAACATATTGCTTTGACAGATGCAAACGTCATTTTTTACATTTTTTACCATTCCACCACCATGGATGAGCGGAATGAAACCAAATTTTGGGAGGATCTTTGATATGCAAATATGAAGAGGCCTATTGTTTTTGAGAGACGTCGGCGCAAGCGCAAAAGAAATATATATTATAATGTTGTTTTTATAAGATAATAGTACACTTTTCATAAAGGCGTATTATTTTGTTTTACAGGAGTTTTGTAAAATAAATTTTTGAAAAAAATCGGTGCATGCGTAGAAGAAATATATACTATAAGCAGAGCTGGGCCAAGTACAATGAAAATGTACTTGGAGTACCAAGTACAAAGTACTTTCCATTTTCGTCCAATAAGTACAAAGTACAAAGTACTTGACTAAGTACTGAGTACAAGTACTTGGATTTTACGAGTACTTTTTACAAGTACATTGGACACAATGTGGTACACCCAGCCTCAGTACACCTTTGTGGTACAAACTACAAACAAACCCTACAAGCTCGATTATTTATGAAATTAAAATACACAGAGAGTGACGTACGCACAAAATGTTTTTATGAATTATATTTTATTTATATTAAGGCCTAGTTTATATGAGAGGTGTTCAACGCGCGTTGGGCCAACGCGCGTTTACAGTTTCTATACAATTGTATAGGACTGTTTATATGATAACGCGCGTTGGTGGCGCGTTGAACGCGCGTTATCATATAAACAGTCCTATACAATTGTATAGAAACTGTAAACGCGCGTTGGGCCAACGCGCGTTGAACGCCTCTCATATAAACTAGGCCTTAATGTGAATTAATACAAAAACAAAAAATTGAAAATACTGAAAATACTGAAAATAGTAAAATAAACAACTAAATAAAGACAAAAATCAATGTTTCAAGAAACCCTGCATTAATAGGTTTGTCCAAGCAGCCAGCAAACGGTAACGAAACCGTCACCATCATGGGCAGATAGCTAAAACGTGTTCCAGTATCTTTTTAGCTACTGCGCATGCGGTTGACGGTTTCGTTACCGTTTGCTGGCTGCTTGGAACAAACAGGATACCCAGAAATGTTCACAAGAAAGAAGCGTTTCTTTACGGAAAAATCGAAAACTAAAAAAAACGCCTAATTTTTAAAACTTCTACATAAGACTTCTTTCTTCATAAAAGTGTATTTTAATGTACTTGTACTTAGAAACAAGCTGAAAGTACAAAGTACATTCAACAGATCGTTACAAGTACAAGTACCAAGTACAATTTTTAAAAGTACTCGGAATACAAAGTACAAAGTACAAAAATATGTACTTAAAGTACTTTTTCCAAGTACCGCCCAGCTCTGACTATAAGGCTGTTTTTTATATAATAACGGTATACTTTTCATTACGGTTTATTATTCTATCTATGTTTACAAAAGTTTTGTAATTTTTTTGGGAAAAATTGGCGCATGCGCAAAAGAAATATATGCAATAACGTTGTTTTATATAATAATAGTATATATTTCATAATGGTTTATTATTCTATTTTAAAAGAAAGTTTTGTAAAAAGTTTTAGGGGGAAAGGCGGCGCATGCGCAGAAGAGATATGTGCTATAACATTGTTTTTATATAATAATAGTATACGTTTCATAATGGTTTAATATTCTAAAGTTTTGTATTTTTTTTTTTTGGGAAATGGCGCATGCGCAACAGAGATATTTGCCATAACGTTGTTATTTGATATAATCGTATATTTATCAAAACTTTATATTATTTTATTCTACAAGAAATTTTTGTAAAAAAAGTGTTTATAATATAAAAACGCCGGGGTGAATTATGTAAAATTTCACGCCTTGAAATTCTTGAACTACTTGCATACTCCCACTGGTTACATATTGTTATAGCGCCTCTTGTTTCTTTTACAAAAGTATTTAAAAAGTACATAGTGTACGGAACCCTTCGTGTGCGAGTCCGACTCGCACTTGACCGGTTTTTTTTATTTAATATAAACGAGTGTGTTAGATTAGTATGTCCAATTCTCAATCTGGTTAGAGCTGTTTCGTTCCTTCTTAGATTAGTCAGAGTGCCCGTCGGCAAAATTTTTACTGACACATATTATGTATATGGCTTCATTAGGCGTAGTCTGACACCTATGTAGAACATATTCGAGGAGTCAGACATTTTAATTTTTCTGACTAATGTTGTGAGGCGCTGATCATTTATTTGGTATCTTGTTTTATTGTTTTTAGCTTGTTGGAGGTGTTGAGAGACCATAGGATATTCCAATCTTCTTTTATGTTCCTACCGTAGAAAGTTTTGGAATCGCCTAGGGGGGTGTTCAAGGTTGTAGGATCAGTATTATGCATCGTTGCGTTTTTGGCCTCTTCATCTACTCTTTCGTTACCGATTATACCACAGTGGCCGGGGATCCATATGAAAATAATGTTATGTTGGGGATGAAGAGACGATACTGTATTCTGCAGGAGTTCAGGATGAGATTATGTGAGGGCTATTACCTAATAACTTTACTATTGTAACTATGAAAGTGATATTTTGATTTTCCAAAGCTTTAATGTTAATTGTTTACACAATTATACATTTATTTCTTTAAATTCGCATAGTTGACGAAGACTTTGCACAACCCTAGCAGGATCAGACCATGCATACGTGTACCTTGATATGTGAGAGCACGGGCCTGTTGTGAACACTTCCGTTCACGCGCGTGCGTATGAATAATAAGAAAACAATTTCCGTAAATTTTTAAGAATTTCCTAGAGCACGCATTTCTTGTACGCATAAAACTTTTTCACATGTTTCAGCACGAAATAAATCAAGAGAGAAAATTGAAGCATATATATAGAATCTAAAAAAAGGGGTGAGCAGGTTGAAAATGCGTTTTTCTCGTGTCTAAAAGTAGAAAGAATGCTACTACATATATCTGTTCAGTTTATTTGATAATAAAATCGCAAATTAAGTCGTCCACTTTCGATAATAAATAGGTATAGATACCATGAAATATACATATTTGCTAAAAACATAATAACTTTGGTTATCATACTTCAGAAATAAATTACTGAGGAATTTCATTTATACCGTCTATTAGAACAGTAATAAAAACCCTTTTTGGTTTCCGGGCTTGCAGGATATTTCTAACTGACGTTTCGTCTACAACTGCGGTACACATTATCAAAGGTCATGTGGTAGCGGTAGAAGTGTTCTTCTACACGACTCACAAGCAAAGTGTATGAGAGTGGGATACACGAATTATTCTATGTTACCATTTTCGGTAAACGCCCTGTATAGTTATCATTTTAGATATTTTCAATTTTTCAAACACTCTTCGCAGCCTATAAGAATTTATCAAAGCTAACTTGTTTTTAGTGAGCTTTCTAGTACAGTCAAACCAGAGTGAGTGAGAACTGGGTAAGCGAGAAAACTGAGAGTAATTTCCGGGTACTGTCTTTGTAAACCCCTAAAACCTCTATAAGTAAGAAACAGAAATCTCTATAAGAGAAACAGGTTTTTCACTCACAGACCTCTATAACTGAGACTACTACTTGCCTGTATCTCTATAAGTGATAGTAAAAACAGAAACTCAGAAGAAATTAGCGGATTTAAGTAAATATATTATGTAAGATTTTTTGTTTTCGTTTTTTAGCATCTATGTCGAATAATACATACCTACATATTTATCACTACATATTTGTTGTATTTTTATAGACCTCTATATAAGTGAGAAAGGTCACTTCTATACATCTTTAAGTTATAGAAACTCGGATTTGTGAAAATTCCAGCCAATTGGGCGACGGGACCATTTCAACTTCAAAAATGTTGGCATTTGATTATAATAAAGAAAATAAAATTTCTGATATCGTGTGAGATGACGCGGGTATTGGCTAGTATTCAATATGATATTTGCAATTCGTTGCCATGGTTACCTACATAATATTATGTTCGAAAATTCCACGTCATGTAAAAATTAATCAAAGCATGCCGAACTAGTTTATTTCTGACAGATCCATAAAACAAAAGACCTGCTGATTTTTTTTTATTTTCAAAATATTTCCGAAACTATAAAGTTTAGAAAAAAAATTTTTCAACGAAACTTTCTTGAAAAAATAAATAGAATAATAAGCCGTCATGAAAAGTGTACCATTATTCAATAAGCAAAATTATCGAAGAGTTCTAATCAGACGTTAATCAAAGATTTGAGTATACCATTATTATATAAAAATCACCGTTATATAGCATATATATCTTCTGCGCATGCGCCGATTTTCCCCAAAAACAATAGGGCTCTTCATATTTGCATACCAAACATCCTCCCAAAATTTGGTTTCAATCCGCTCATCCGTTTGACCTGTATCATGTTCACAGACTAACAGACGCACAGTTTTTCCAAAAATATGTTTTTTGGATTCGAGGGACCTCAAAACGGAAAGATACTGTAAAATTTTTGAAAAGTGATTTTTGACCTAAACTAGTACCATTCCCCCTTGCGGGTTGGAATGGTAAAAACTTCAATAAGCGAAAAAGAGATCGCGGTTGAACTCCTGCTTATCCAGATTCGACTGTATATTTATAAAAGAATATATTAACAAGAAATGAATAAAGATGATATCATTTATTAGAAATTATGTAAATGAAATGTTAACCTACTTTTATTTTATAGACGTGTCATTAAGCAGCTTCATCCAGTTAAGGTAAAATGCCGACAAGCTCTTTAGCCACTGAATGGCTAGTGTTCTTCGAGATTACGCACATAATACAATTATTTCCTAACGGGCATATCTCAGTAATTTCGGTCTATGCATGAGCATTTTATAGCTTTTACCAGCCTTAACGCAAGCTCAGGGTGTAATAAGCACTTAACGCTACTAACGCATAAAGAGATAGGAGCTACACATTCTATTCTGTCTTATTATATTACCATGTTTAGTGTCGAGATTATGAATGAAATTTAGTTTTAATTAATTTTAAATTTTCTTGTCATTGGAGAATATACACTCTGTTATTGACTTTATTTTTGAGAAGCAGTTTAAAAATATGAAATCATTCACAAACCACAGTACCACTTTTTATTTAAAAATAAGATAAATCATCTATAGGTTACAATAATTTGGGGTCCAGGACGATAACTCGATGTGCCCCAATTTTGACGTTTTTTTAAGTTATAGGAAACGCAAAATTTTGACGTTCTAAAAAAAAACTTTGCGGATTATTCACAAATACCTCAAAAATACAAAAATAATTGTTCGTCTTTTCTGTCATTTTTTGAATATAACCAATCAGAAATCACATATATATGTCGCCGGGATATTGTCAAATCCGTGATTTTGTATTTTCACTAGTGAAATTACAATATCACGATTGACAAAGATTAGTGATATTATAATTTCACTAAGTGAAATTATAATATCACGGGTTTGACAATATCCCGGCGACATATTCACGTCGTAGCAACTGGTGTAGAATTACTGTATTACTATCTCACTTTGTATACACGACTCCGTAATTGTTTTTAAAAGAACTTCCCCAGACACCTTTCCTTTTCATTGCGCATCGACATGACTCCGTAATTGTTTTTTTAAAGAACTCCTCCCATACCTCTTCACCTTTTCACTGCGCAAAAAAAACGCCATCGCATCGACACGACCCCCTAATTCTTTTTTAAAGAGCTCCCCCCTCAAAAAAATAATTTTAAAAAAAATCAATGTTCCGCTAATAACACTATTATATGTTATATAAAATAATAATTGTGTATTTCCAGTGGATATTCTGCACATCGAGTTATCGTACTCTAACCTATAAAGTATAATCATATTAATATTATAAATGCAAAAAACTACTTAACCGATCATCATGAAACTTTGCACATACACTCTTGAAGGTATTAGAAGTAACATAGGATACTTTTTATTAAAAAAAAATAAAAATTTTTTACGAAAAATAAGAAAGGGTTGAAAACATTTTTTGGGCCCAAAAATACCGAAAAATTTCTCCGAATCGTTTCAAAATTGAAATTTAACCCTTTAGTAATGATTAAAATGTGCTATTAAAATTTCATTAAAATCGGCCCGACAGGACCGGACTTACAAATTTTATGAAAACGAAATATTATAAATGCGAATGTAAGTTTGTTTGTTACGCTTTCACGCAAAAACTACTTAACCGATCATCATGAAACTTTGCACATACACTCTTGAAGGTATTAGAAGTAACATAGGATACTTTTTATTAAAAAAAAATAAAAATTTTTTACGAAAAATAAGAAAATTGTTTGTCAAAATATGTGCAATACCTCAACCCCTGATATGCATGTCAAAAGTCGATTTCCATCTCAATCGCGGGCGTAGCCGCGGGTAGCGGCTAGTAAAATTCTAAATATAAGAATACCCATACTCGTGCCCTTGCACTGGCTTCACCCAAGTTGGGCAGGATTATTCCAACTTTAAAATTTATTAAAAAAATGTATCACTATTATTTTGGAATAAAATAAATAAATCATTTTTTTCACTGGAATAATTAGAACTGTGTTATTATAGACATATAAATTCGTACAATGTTTTGCCCAATATGTTGTCTAGAACTCACAGTTTAATGTTGTAGCATTCATACAAAATTTTTGGTTTCCGTCGGACAGAAGTCGAAATTAGATTCCTGTTTCGGCAGTAAAACCATATTTCGGGCGGGTAGTAAATTTACAGCATAAAAATATAACATTATTGAAATGTTAAAACAAAATTATGTAATTAAATTCCATGCATCCCGATTCATTTCAAACGAATTCCTACTGCTCAACCAAAATTCATAACTATTGTATTTCGTTTTTGCACATAGACTGTGACGACCACGTTATATTTTCTTTATAAAAAAGATCACCGACCGTTCAATTTTAGTTACGCTTTCTGTAATTTAATTACGAGAAGTTGCACGTTTCATTTTAACTGCTTCTATCCTTCTTTTATTACAGTTAAAAAAGTGTAATCAAATCTGAGATTAATTATTTTTCGAGGGCGGTTTAATTCCGAGTAAAGGCGCGTGACGCATCATTAAAGCAACCAAATTGAGTGGAGTCCTTTGTGAGGAACGAAGAGCAAGCTATAGAGAGTGAGAGAGAAGGGATGGGAGTTGGAGCTTACATATGGGTTCAGAAGATAATAGTGTGCGTAACCCATCACTCAGAGGAGAGCCATATTTCACTCGCAAATGGCTCTCGAACTCCGTTGAGGTTCAGAGTATACACACACACACTGTGAACTGTGTTACACACTGCCTGCTTGCATACATTGCGGATAGTTTAAAACAGTGTTTCTTAACATTTTAAAACACCAATCTATACTAATTAGTGATGTGCCGGATATCCGTATCCGCGAATATCCGAGGGAGAAGAAAGATCCGTATCCGTTAGTTTTTGACGGATCTTTTACGGATCTTTTACCTTATTTTTAAAGGATATACTAACCTTTGCTTGGGTTTACCTACGGAAGATGCTCGAAATGATGACATTTGTGGTGTAATTTCGGTACATACGTGACTATTTTGAATATTGAACAGAATATTCTAAAAATATAAATTTTGAATTTTTTTTAAATAAATAAATATAAAATAATTTGAATGACCTTGTGTTGTAGGTTGCTGAATTCGTCTTAAAATCGCTAATAATGTCATCGAAAAAAATACATGGTTTCGTTTAAAAAAATGAAGCTGACC
The DNA here is from genome assembly GCA_963575645.1 of Xanthostigma xanthostigma. Classification (NCBI taxonomy): domain Eukaryota; kingdom Metazoa; phylum Arthropoda; class Insecta; order Raphidioptera; family Raphidiidae; genus Xanthostigma; species Xanthostigma xanthostigma. The sequence goes on from OY754467.1 coordinate 13,994,097, forward strand.
TTGACGTAGCTGCAGCGCCTCCACCGATAAAAAAATAGGGTGGTCCAGTATGACGACCTTCTCGAACACTAAAACTTTTGTCTGAAACATTTTTGGATATGATCACTAGTTTGAGTGCTATTGCTCTGTAACACTTTCTGTGCCTCACCCTGTATATAGGTGATTAGGTAATCATGAAAAGCTGTTAAATTACATTCAGATTATTTTTTATTTTTTTAAATCGTATTTTGCACCTTTATATTGCAAACATTTATCGTAGTGAGTACCATACTAATAGTACATAACTCAAAGGTACTAAATCAACTGTCTTTATAATGAGATATTGCACATCGATCTTTGGAAAGAAACAATCTGTTATTTGAAGATTTCTATTCAGACGTTAATCAAAGTTTTTAACTCTTAAAGAGGTCAATAACTTTTTCCCATAACAGATAGTCTCTTTCCAAAGCTCGATGTGCAAAATTTATCGCCGCGTACTCTAAGAAAGTTAAGATCTGTATCCGTATCCGCGAATCTTGAAACCAAAAAGCCGTATTCAGATCCGTATCTGCGGATATACATTTCAACGATCCGGCACATCACTAATACTAATATTATAAAGAGGTAAAAAGTTTGTAAGTTTGGATGTAGAAGGTAGGTAATCTCCAAAACTACTCATTCGATTTAAAAAATGTTTTCATCAATATTTAGAATAAACCTTCAGGATGGACATGGGCTATATATTGTCGCGTTAAAATAAAACCCCTTTTCGTGGAGACCAATTTTGCAACGTACGTCGACGAAAAAAAACGGCGGCAATCTACAAATGCGAGCGAAGCCGGACCAGGCAGCTATATTTAAATAAGACTATTACGCAAATATTGGCATACATTGCCATGAAGAATATCTAGAGAGATTAGGTACTATGCGAGTGAAAACAGATTTAATTTGATTTGTTTATACATTCGATATGTTATTATAGCGAATGAATTTATATCTCCTTTTCGATTACGAGACTTGAGAGAGTCACCGGCATGCAGTGCTTTATAGAGCAGAGGCAGATGAAAGACGTAAGTAATCATATTCAATACTGTAAAATGCATTAAGTATGCTAGCTGATGACGACCTGAGAGAAACACTTACATACAGTGTTTCAAAGAGTAAAGAAAGAGCGTAGTATAATAATTTATTATTGGAACTGTGTAACTCGTAGGTATAAAAATCATTCGAATGAGATACATATCTTGAAATATTTTAATAATAATCGAATAGTTTCACTCGAAATCATCACTCATTTAAATCACGGTATTTGCACGGGATGCTATTATTAATAATCAATCGCCAATGTTATTTAGATTTAGTTCATTTTTTTAAGAATAGGTATATCACACCATTCTTAACAGGGATTTTTTTCAAAGGCTAGACTACCATCAATAGAGTAATACTTCGTTAACAGTTCAACTATCTCTCCTTCCATTTTCAGACTATTCTGGACAATAGAGCCACAGTTTTAGTTGCTGAAGTTCCTGAAATTAACACTCTTCGAAGAATTTGTATGGGTCAAGTTGTCAACAGTGAATCACTTTTTTTCTATTGGCTATATCATAAAATTTTAAGGTACCAAGAAAACTAAAATATGACATCTGTATAGTGTGGTTATTTTAATTTAAGTTTTCAGTATTTTTTTTTCATTATCTACAAAGGAAAATGTTTTATAATAGTTTTTTTTTAAGTAGAAAATGATTCACTGTGTACTGCTAGATGGGTACAGTGGTTCAGCCTTGAGTACACAGTGTCTCGTGTAGGTTTACAGTGAATCACTATAATTAAAAATGGGTTTTATCGATGCTTTATCAAAGAAATGAAATAAAAATGCAGACATTAACTGGTTGATTAGTAAAATGTTAGGTTACTTACCATACTTACCTATCTAATAAGTAAAATTCCATTATTAGTAATATTAAATTTGTAATTTTTTGCAGTATTGTAATCATTTTGTAGTGATAATAGCCACAGCAGCCGATTCACTTGTTTTCTTTTTTTTTGTTAAAATAAAAAAAAATGTTAGATACAGAGTGGATCATGATTCACTGTCTACTCAGTCTACTTGAACCACTGTGTACTGACCGGCTATTTTGATATCTCACGTCAAAAATTTTAACTTTAGTTTAGGTTTGGATTATAATTGTTACGTTAAAATGTACCTAAATATATGCAGTTTACAATGAAACAAAAACATGCAAATAAGTAGTACCCTCGATTGACTAAAGTACGATGAAGCTTATTTTGTAAAAAAAGTTTTGACACATAAAAACAAACAATTACATGTATCACTTGAACTGAAAAGCACACGTGGCTGACGTTTACTATAGACAACTTCACGTCAAATATACATTGTTATATTATGAAAAGAATGGCGTTATCGATCAATCTTATCTCGTTTTTAGCTACGATTCACTGTACCCGCCTGAGCCACTGTTGACAACTTGACCCTACAGTTTATTTCAGGATAACTTACACATAAATTAAATTTGGTCATTACGGGACTAATTCAGAATTAATTACTGATGATTCTGGTATAATTCGTAATGTTGTGAAACGCTGGAATAAACAGCACGGTAGCTGTGCGATGTAAGTGCGTGGCTTCGACCAGATAGTCTAGACTTCAGAGTCCGGAGAGCACGCAGCCAATATCTCTACGTGTATCATACACACACAGGTCGGTATCTACTGTATAGGCTATAGAAGTACTTCATCGTACTACTATTGTAGGTTAAGTGTTCAGTGACATTCCGTGGTTTGCGAAAATTTAGTTAAAATGGTCCATTTAAAAGGTGGTTTTAAGGGGTTGAAAAAAATTTTGGGGCACAAAAAATCTGAAAAAAATCTCAGAATCGTTTCTAAATTAACTAGTAGAGATTAAAATGTCCCATTGAAATTTTAGTAGAATCGGACCGGCAGGATTGGACTTACAAATTTTATGAAACAGCTAGTTTACGAATGCATACGTATTTATTTACTGAAGGGTGCTAAAATATTATATTAAGTGGTGTATTAAAAGGTTAAATTTTTTATTTCGTCCAAAAACTAACTGTTCACATAGTAAAGCCACACAGCCTATAATGACAAATACATTATACATGCTGATTTTTAAGCTGATTATTTTTTTTAACAGCGTGTAGAAATAAAATAAACGAACAAATATTTCAAGTAACTTTTTTATCAAAACTCAAAAATGAAAGAGAAACAGGCTTTCAAAGTTTAATTAAATTTTGAGGTCGGTCCTGGCGTTATGTTATGTCACTATGGAAATATGTTATGTCATTACCAAGTATTCACAGAAATTGTTCGAAGTTGTTCCCGTTTTGTTGGACACAAAGATGCGTGCGTCGTAGCCATGATGCTACTGTACGCATGCTTGTAGTAGCGATAAAGGCCTTCCGCGAATTATTTGGGATACATTTCCGATTCGTGCAATCAATTCTTCGCGTGTGTTAAGCGGGGTTTTGAAATAATTAAATAAAATTTAAAAAAAATAATTAAACTTTGAACGGCTGTTTCTCTCTTATTTTCGATTTTTGATAAAAAAGTTACTTAAAATATTTGTTCGTCTATTTGATTTCTACATGCTGTTAAAAAAAGAAAAATCAACTTAAAAATCACCTCTATTATCGGCAGGGCTTGCGACTGTGACCCGAGTTTTTTTTAATCTTTTTTCTAGAAAAATGGGCTTGCCATAAGTACTTTAGTTTATAATTAAAAGTAAAGAAAAAGTTCCGACGTTACCTATTTGTGAATAATAATCATATACTTTTATTTTATACTGAGCATAGGAATAAAATCGCAATCGAACCATTAGGGTGCAAAAATATACTTCTGTCTTTTTTGACGTCGTAAGCACTGGCGTATCCAGGAGGGCAAAACAAGCACGGGAGACCCGGCTTAAGAAATTTCTAATTTGCTCCCTCCTGGGCCAAAAGCTGGGTACGCCCATGTTAACGTCATAGAAAAAGACAAAATTTTTGAAACAGAGATACTTTATTCAGATTGAATGCAAGTACATCAACCAATCGTATCATCGGAGAAATCAGGGAATTACATCGTCATAGAAAAAGACACAGTTTTTGAAACAGAAATACTTTATTCAGATTGAATGCAAGTACATCAACCAATTGTATCATCGGAGAAATCAGGGAATTACATCGAACTCGAAGAAAGAGACGGAGATATATTTTCGATACGCTTTGTTGCCTTCGCTCACCGCACATTGAGTAGATAGACAATGATTCATATAGTAAATTATTAAATTATATGATAATAATGTAGTTTGTGTTGAATTGTAAATAGTTCGCTTTTAGGAAAACAACAAAAATTAAAGTATCCGGTCAAGTCTTTGAACCGACTCTATATTATACATATATATGTGTGTATTATGCGTGTATATGCGTGCGGGGGCGAAGCGCCAGGCGTGGGAATTACGGTAAAGTGTCAGAACACAACTAACAGGTGTTGGTAGTGTAAACTTATCTAACATGTACGCGTTTGTTTTATGTCGCTTTATAGTTTATAACAATTCGTTACACATGTACATTCGTATCAGCCATTTAGAAAGCGAATGTTAACACTAACAACTATTATTTCTTACCTCCCAAATTACAAAATTATCTTTTATGATAAAAACCAGCGGCGTAACATTTTCATCCCCCGATAATGTAATTATCCGGTCCATTTTTTTCATAAAACATTTATGGCCATATTCACCGAACGTATAAGTAGTTATTTATTCGGTTCATTTGCTCTTCAGATAACTATTTCTCCGAATAAATAACGATAATTCAATTCATCAGCCATAATTATATGTTTACTGCAGGTATAAATCTAATCTGTCTTACTTCCAGAGTATAAATATTTATTCGCCTGGTAAAATAATAATGACCATAATAATTATGTTTACTGCAGGTATAAATCTAATTTGTCTTACTTACAGGGTATAAATATTTATTCGCCTTAAAATAATAATGGCCGCCACATAGAGCATAATAACTAACCTATAAACGTAGAGTACTATATTATCTACAGTTTGCTCTTGTAAATTTATTTATATGTTGTTTAGTAGCCTTTTGTAAAGCGTAAAGTTGTAAAACATTAAAGTTAGTGGAAGTTTTGTGTACAATTGGGTTAGGATAAAACATTATTATTTTGTGAAACTTTTTTTTGAAGTTATCACTAACGCCATCGATCGGATTTTTGGTTGAACGTCAAAATATTCAACAAAAAGAGCAAGGAATATAGTGCAGTGTATATTATTCTTTAACTACCTTTTCTACCTGATAATTTGCTTGGTGAGTTGAAAGTAAATTTTATTCTAACGAATTGTTCCAAGATTAGTAACTTTTATCTTTAATAGTGTTCGGTGAATATGGGCATTAGTCAGGTGCCTACCTATAAAATGTGATTTAAGTACTTATAATAATATAAAAATTGCACTGCTTAATTCCAATTTCTATGTATAATTTACACCTCTTCCGGCAGTCGTTTTTTCAATAGAGAAAAAAAAACTATTCTCCTATCTTAGGTATTGAATATAAATACGTACTATATACAGATATGATTACAATAATTAATTATTTTCACTTCAACTACAATTGGCGACAGCATTTCATTATAATAACAATTTTTTTTCAATGTGTTTTTTTAATAATATTATACATACCGCTACGTTAGCTATATGTGCTCTATTATCGCTTTGCGCATCGAGCTGAGTTACGTTCATACATATATCTAGGTTGATTACCCACGAAATAGATTCAATTTGTGGCTTTTTAAAAAGTTCTTTAATACAGAACCATTTTTAGATTGATGCGAGTTCAGAATTACTCCTAACTCCTAACTCTCGAGTAGCAGTTTGGTACGTACCTACTAAAGGTCGATTGATGTGTTTAATAGTTCCTTAAGTTTTAAAAATGTTTTAAATAAAATTGAATTCGAATGAAATATATATGTACCTATTCAAAATATTTCTCGAAAAGCTAAGTTACTGGTATAAAAAACAGGCGACATTTTCTATATTCTCTATACTAGTGTTTTTTAAAAGATGTGGATCGCGACCCCTGGGGGTGTCGCAAAGCCTCTACAAGGGGTCGCGAAGCCTCAGTAAAAATAAAAATGTACGGATTTGATATTTGTAATATAATAAAATACACTATACCAATTAGGCACAGCGGAGGGTAGGGGGTCCCAAAATATGTTTTCATACTAAGGGAGTGCGCCATGAAAAAGATTCAAAAACACTGCTCTATACTAAGCAGTTGAAGCTTTTGAAACAAGCACTAATAGCGGCATCCATCTTGCTTTTCGATTTTTTAATAGGCATAAGAAAATAAAATGTAAACTTTGATTACCGTCTGTATTCTTGATATAAATAAAAATATTGTTTACTGTCATACAGTAAAACAAAATAATACAGTTTTGTTTTACAAGATTCCAAACCTATTACATGTCAAACATATTCGAGGTGACATTTTAAATGGTTCATGTTATTTGTCAGAAAACATTATTTTAGCGTTTTGGTTGAAGTTTTTAAGCTATCCAAATAAAAAAAACAAACAGTTTCTATAAATTTTTACATGTCGTCAAAACGACATCTTTCGGAAAATTATTTAGAGGAAAAACGCCCCAAAATCAAGAAAAGTCAAAGAGGAAATAGATGTCAGACTGGACCTAATGAAGCCATATACAAAGTTTGGGGAGAGTATGTGTCAGTAAAATTTTTGCCGACGGGCACTCTGACATAATATGGTTTACAACCCAAACACAATTTTTTTTTAAGTGAACAAAGTAATAGATATAATAATAATAATTAAAATAAAATAGTTTTTTTTTCTAAAATGGCTATGATGGCACATTCAAATCATCCAAAAGCTATAGTGGGTCTATTTTGCAGCATGTTCTCGAGCTTATAAGGATATAAAAAATAATCATAATATTTCTGTTTCACAATCACAAAATATAATATATACGAAACAATAAACAAAAAATGTTTGTTTTAGTAATTCTATAATAAATTATCTTTAAAAGAACAAGCACCGTAGAAGAAATGACACGCTGCATTATAATTTTTCATATTTAATATCGGTTTTACCAACAGGCTAATTAATTTACGTCATTATAGCCAACGTTCCGTTACGCCTCGGGTGAAAATAAATTGATAAAATCAATTACAACGGTCGTTTCGGTTCCCAACCCTCTACTCGCTCAACTAAACCTCACCTCACCTATTCTACCGCCATTTTACACATACACATATATATTTTAAACTAAAACACTTATTTTTAATTCAGTTATACGCAAGTGCTCGCTTGAGAAGAGCAATCACCAGGAGGTGATGGAGGTTTCCATCAGTAACTGCGATATGTTGCCACTACGACCCTAGCACCATTAATGAAATTATAGTGGGTTCGGCCGAAGAATGTGAAGGGTTTTCTCTGATGAACAAGTGTTTTAATTGTAAACATTTTTTTAGCAGAAATACTAAAAGTTAATCAAATTTGTATAACATTGCTTTTGATCTCAAAATGTTCACATTGTTTTTTTTTTCGTCGTATTTAATTAACTGTGAAATTGAACACAATTGAAAAGGTCAAATGCAAACAATAACATTTTTAAAAAAATATTAAATATATCAAAAAATAATACAAAATATAGAAAAATTGTAAGTTTAAATATTAACAGTAATATCATAACTCGCAAAAAAAAATAATTCAATATCATTTTCCAAAGTTTTCATTGTATGTTCTTATTTTTTTTAAACATAATTTTCAAATTGACAATGTAACCAGAATATAAAAATATTGGTAACAAAAAACAGACGAATTATAATTTTTTAAAACAAACTGGAGGTACGGCTTCGCCCCACTAAAGACCGCTGCACACGAGGCTGGTTTTGCCGTTGGAATCACTGCTGGAACTTGTCCTGGCTGGCGCGCTAGTTACGAAGAATGAAATGACGTCACTGCAGGCTCGCAAGCAAAGTCACAAGATAGATTTCAAAATTTGAACCGGAGCTATTTTTCGTGCCTGTTTGTCTGCTTCTTGTAAGCAAGAACCAATCAGGAAACAGTATCTTGTCACGTGGGCGACATGGGCAAACGCCCACTAACAAATATGGCGTCATAGAGTGTGTTCTGTTTAGATACAATAAACGTTCCTTTTTGTTAACATTCGAACTGTCACAGCGCGCGCACTAAACCCATCCACAAAGCTAGCTTCAAAACAAACGTGTGAAGCCAAAAGATAAAAGCTATAACGAAACTCAGCGCCAAAGCACGCTTCAAACCTAACGGTCAAATCTAGTGGCAAAACTAGCTTCGTGTGAAGCGGTCTTAACTTTCTCTCGTAACCAAAACACACAGATGCTTCTACTTTACCTTTATCCTTCGTGTTGTAGGGACCATGAAACATCTAAATTCATCAAAATTTGGAATTCGATTTTTTTTGTCATTACCAGACTCTCCAGGTTTATAGTTACTCGAAAGTAAAAAAAACCGGCCAAATGCGAGTTGGACTCGCACACCGAGGGTTCCGTACAATATGTAAATAATTTGTCCATCACGGGAATCGAGTCTCGAAGATTTGTCCTGTTTTGCCATTGGATAACTCATCCTCATACATCAACAAACGTCGCGGTCAGTTTGAACTTTGCCAGCTAAGTGTGTAATTACCCAATGAGTTCAGATGGGCCACTGAACTGTATATGTAGCTCGAGGCTATATCTTATAGCCTAGTTGTCGTACGGTGTAGTATGCGAGAGTTCTTATATTGTGCTATATAAACGCACCGGTAGCGGACGCTTGTTTCGTATTAGAACTGCGTAGCATGCTGGTGCGGTTTAAAAACATTTTTTTTTGTGATGTAACTACAGAACGGTTTTCGGATTTTCCCTTTACTTGTGCTATAGGACACTGCTTCTTGCCAAATTTCATGATTCTAGAATCTAGATCAACGGGAAGTACCCTATTGGTTTTGACTCTCAAGAGTCTGGCAGACAGGCAGACGGACAACAAAGTGATCCTATAAGTGTTCCTTTTTTCCTTTTGAGGTACGGAACCCTAAAAAAACAGGTGATAATAAATCTTTCAAATTACGGACACAACGTACCGCGTAACCAACTTTATCTAAAGAAAATTGGTATAGGTTATGTATATATATTGTATAGGCTTGTGTATGTGTGTAAAAGATGAATATTGTTTCTTCCATTCTATTCGGTGGTTGGTTCGAAGTGGTTGGAGTGGTGTATAGCGAAACCCCAAGCACACCATTACATTGATTTATACAGTCATTACGAAAACATTCATTTCTTACAATTTGTTCCATGGGATCGGCTGGTAAATGGTCTTTCCTTTACTATTGTACAGTGGCATACAAGTGACTGGGCATTGGAAAAATGAAATTGACTCTTGCGCCAAAATATTGTGCCATTTTGAGTATTAAACGGCGTCTAGGTATTTTTGTTGACGCCCTGGATTTGATGTCAGTCGTTACCTTTGTACATCATGCTAATTTTTGACATACAAAATATACAGCTACTTTTGTACTATTTTAAGCACTCGTCAGAACAATTTGTTGGGTTTTTAACTACCCATCATTTCACAAAATTAAATTTTACGTACATAATAATAATAATCACAACCCAACACATACATACACTGTCACAACTTAGACCTACTTAATAAACATTGACCCCATACTAATACTTGGCTTCGACCCATATAGCAAGGTATCCGTATTATCCCGTGTGTAGTTCAAATGGCATAATAATAATAATAATAAATAAAATTATCAACCATTTTTTCACACAATATATTTTATTTCAAAAATATATTATATCAATGACGTTTCGATTCGGATATGGATCTTCTTCCGAATTGAGCTGAATAAATAAATAAAAATTCACTAATAATTAGATTTTAATAAAATTAAAAATGAATGAGTTTTTGCAAAATCGAAATATTAATTTCAAAATTAAAAATGAAAACTATTAATGTAATATTATATTGTCTGAAAAATTGGTCGATAATTTCATTTATTGAGGAGTAATCAGACGTTAACCAATGCTTTGAATAATAGGTAATAATCAAAACTTTGATTAACGTCTGATATTTCGATATTTAAAAAAACCTACAGTGAATTTTTAAAAAACTTATTAATAATTAATTTTTATATTTTTTAGATCAATTCTGAAGAAAATTCAAATCCGGATCGAAACGTTAATGTACTGAATTATATTTATATATTTTTGCTAATATATTTCTCTGAAAAGTTGGTCGATAATTTAACTTATTAAATAAGTAATAATAACTAGTGCTCGCCAAGTGGTCGAAATTCGAACGCAATTCATTAAGTTTGAACTTAAGATTAAAATACATTTAAGCTATAGATAAAAAAAATAAAACGTTATATACAGATTATTGCGGCACATACAAGAACGGTTGTGTAAAAAATGATTCATTCAATTTGGATTAGACAAAGTATTGTTCGTTACCTTTCTTCAACACATCCCAACCCAACTGTGCGTCGTGCTCTCCTTTCACGTGGAGAGAAAACCTATTATTTCTTGTAAATTTTTAAATATCCTACATGGAACGAGCACCCCGCTGTGTACGAGATGGAAATCTATAAACACAAAAAACGTGGAAACTAAATGGGAATCTTACTTTAATGCTCTACTTCTTACGCATAAATTGTTTTATATAGCTGTTTTTAATGAAAATTTATTCATTGTGTATTGTGTAGGTATATTTACAAAATTCGGTTCATTTTATAAAAAAATGAAATAAACAGTTTCTATTTTTATGAAAAAAGAAACGATAATGAGCAGGCCGTTCATACGGGAGGCAATCAAAATTTTATTTGTATTCACGGTATCAATCAAAATATCAAAAAAATAATTTTTTACCTCAGACGCTAGAAAAATAAACAAAATATAACGGAATAATCACAGAAATACGTATTAGGATTCAATAGATTCGCTGAATAGTGAATACGTTCCTGATTTTATTTAGATGTTATAAAATCAATCTAAATATTTTTACATTATTTTTTTACCATTCCAAACCACAAGTAGGGTATGGTACTAGTTCACAAAAATTCAAAATTCACTTTTCAAAAATTTTACAATATCTTTTCGTTTTGAGGTCCCCCGAACCCAAAAAAAAAAACATTTTTGGTCTGTTGGTCTGTTAGTCTGTGAGCACGATACAGGTTAAACGGATGCGCGGATTAAAACCAAATTTTGAGAGAATGTTTGGTATGCCAATATGAAGAGCCTTATTGTTTTTGGGAAAAATCAGCGCATGCGCAGAAGGGATATATGATATAACGTTGTTTTTTTATATAATAATGGTATACTTTTCATAACGGCTTATTATTCTATTTATTTTTCCAAGAAAGTTTTGTTTAAAAAATTTTCTAAACTTTATAGTTTCGGAAATATTTTGAAAATAAAAATCAGCTGTTTTTTTGTTTTGTAGATCTGTCAGAAATAAACTAGTTAAGCATGCTTTGATTAATTTTTACATGACGTGTAAACATAATATGTACCTAGGTAACGAATAGCAAATATCATATGGAATACACTAGCCATTACCCGCGTCACCTCACGCGATATAAGAAATTTGATTTTCTTTATTATACTATATCAAATGTCCACATTTGGAATAGTTCAGGCGCCCAATTGGCTGAAATTTTTTTAAATGTGATATTCAGTATTGTAGAACTATGCCAGATATGACAAAAAAATATAAGCATGCCGAAAGGTAACCAAACTTCTTTGTGCCTAACATTGTACCGCACTATCGAGTATCGACACCCCCAGCAGTGCTAGACTAACAACTCTCCCCCCGAATGACGACGGTATCTTTTCTTGTAGGTACAGAAGAACTACAAGGTGTAAAGTGTAATATATTATTTTTATCGACATTCTTACCCCAGCATTGAATATCAATGTCTATCTAATAAAAATGCGCATTTTAAATTAAAATTTGTTAAACGTCGACGATGGTATTTGAAATATTATTAGGAGGTAAAAATTGTATAAAGAATTTAAGAAGAATTTTATCTGATATTTGTAGATCAATGCAAGAGATTATATACTGATGACCTTTTAGTTAATTTGAAGGTAGTTTGTTTTTGAATATTAACCAAACTTAATTGTTATCTGAATTTTTAAATTTGTAAAAAAAAGTTTAAAACTAGGGCTGCGGTTAAAGTCGCAGTTCTCCGAGTTCCAACTGAAGTTCCAGTAAAAATTATAATAATAATCAACGTCCGTTTCTTGTCATAACAGATGCCATTCGCATCATTACTATTTTTTTTCTACCACACTTCCCGTTATTTTCTAGAATTTTTAAACTTCAGCTTATTTAATAGACGAATGAAGAAATTTTTAGGAAATTAGGATTAGATAAGCAAATTTTGAGCATAGGAGTTTGACAGGTAATCGGCCATGGCCTTGAATATTTCGATATTAATCTGGAATTGTTGAGGGAAACCATGGAAAATCTCAACAAGATGACCGGTACAGGAATTACCGTTTCTCGGCGAGATGCAGTGGGAAAAACTCCCAGCCACATCTGCCCCCGCCGGGATTCGAACCCGGTTCCTCCCGAATGCGAGTCTAGTGCTCTCACCGCTACGCCACTCCGCTCGGTTCAGTAAGAATTATTTTTAATACAATTATTAAAAATACCAAGCGTAATTCGAACCAAGTAATATCAAAGACCATATGGCACATAAGCTTATATATTAGTGTACCTATTAATTTGATTATTGTAACTCAAGTCAAATTTAATAAAGAAGTTTTTTTTTAAGGTGTTGGACCCGACTTTTGCTGCATTTTTTCCCGTAGTCTCGAGGTTTAAAGTCTTGCAATGCAGGCAGCATGAAGTCTGTAGCCATGTCCGTGCTTCGAGATGGACCGTTTTCTGGCGCACGCGAGATGGCGCTGTTATCACTACCAGAGAAAACTTCGGTTCCTTCCACCTGTTTTCGCCATAGTTACCAAACTTGTTTAACTTCACAGACACTACACACATGTAAGCCATGAACGTGTGTGCGTTATCCACCATCCAGTAGTTGACGCCATATTGGTTCATGCGTTTAAAACTATAAATATACTGATATTGATTTTAATCGTAAAAATATCCGTACAGATTCTGATCTCCTGGCAATGCATAATTAAGAAATAAGAATGCAAAGTTTGAATTTACTACTTCGAATAGAAGACATAACTGTCGTAATCCCTATTGTAGTTACATTATTTAATTGGATTAGAGAACGCTGACGACATTTATACAGTCGTTTGAAAATATTAGAAAACGACGATTTTAAAAGTTGCAATCTTCAATCAATACCAAAAAAATCTTAATAAACAATTTTATTATAATTTATAGCGCAATAAAAACTTACTGGTTTAAAAAATTAAATTTATTTTCTACTAGCTGCTACCCGCGGCTCTGAACGCGGTTGAGATGAAACTGGACAGCGAGAACAGTAGTGGAACCGTATCACTTTAAAAAACAATGTCTATACACTTTGATATTTTCGTTAGCAGTTTTTGCGTACTATAATATTGTAATCTTGAGGGATGATTTCGCAGAAACGCTGAAATACGTAATCCTTTATTTCATACCAATGGGATAAATATGAATTTTCATATCCCTAACGTGAGAAATGATGCGTTCCCAATACAAACTTTCATCCCCTATTTCACTCTTTTCAGTTTTTTTTTGAGACAAAAGGTACCTTATGTCCTTCCTGGGGATGCAATCTATTTCCTTGGCAAATTTTATCGAAATCTGTTCAGCAGCTTACGCGTGAAAGTGTAACAAACAAACAAACAAACTCACATTCGCATTTATAATCAAGGCTGTAAGCAGGGGGGATGTTTTGGGGGTTCAAACCCCTCCCGAAATGCCTTAGCCAACCCACCGTTTTATACATATACTTACTGAAATATTTTCGACTCTTTTTTTGATCTGTGATACGATAATTGGATTCGACGTTGTTTGGAACGAGTTGTAATGCATTGTTAATAAATTAATTGCGTCATTAAACTCTTTCGTCGAAATCTAAGTCGGTTGCCTTTTATTTTTTGTATTATAGTATACATATGTGTGCTTGTTTTAAAATAAAGTTGTTACTTATTGTCTCTGGTCCAGAGCTCAACTCCCCCCGAAGTGAATTCTTGGCTACGGCCTTGTTTATAATATTAGTTAGGATGGCAAATCGTGAGATAAAAATTGATTACAGAGCTCGTAACCTGTACATTGAATTATTTTTAACTGTCAAGCAATAAACGCGTAATAAACTTAAACATAACGTATCTATTCCATTTCCCGAATAATGCCACTCTATATGTATTTCTCAAAGGACTAATATTTCTGGTCATGACTAGAACTTCATCTATCTCACGCTCTCATAATAACGCCGTCATATATTCAATCACATAATCATCGGATGCATGCGTGGCAACCGTTCACATACATAAGACCATCGCTTGTCTCTCTCTCTTCAATATAACAAAGTTCGCAAATAGAGAAGGATAGCACGAGGTTATGATCACGTTTTGATGATGAATGTATGATTTATGCACGGAGTGTGATGCGGAGACAAATGTGAACGTGTGCCAGTATAACAGTAATTCATACCGTATAAACCTGTGTCTATTCTGTAAACCCTACAATTGCCAATTACATTAACATGACATTAACTGTATGTCACTGTGTATATGTCGTAATCACATAGTGATATTCGTCAGATTGTGAAAAACCGAGATACAGTGTAAACTCTATATAGGCGACATGTACAGTCTGTGGTGTTATTGAGAGTTGTCGTTAAGCGGAGAGAAGAAACAATCCATTAATATTTTTTTACTATAAGACGAATTTACTCATCTTTATATATAAAAATTACGTGTCACATGTTTGTCCGCGATGAACTCCTAAACTACTGAACCGATTTTAAATTTGATTTGCACACCGTGTGCAATTCGACCCAACTTGAAAGATAGGATAGCTTACATTTCAATTTATAGTCGCAATATTATTTTATTGCAAATTATTTGTCTATTCCTTGACAGTCATAATTATCTGTTGACTGGATTGAGTGAATATTCAATAGATGGCGCAACGTTTCATATAAGCTACAATTCAATAGCATAACCACCACGTGTTGCTGAGGTTAAGGTATCGAGCACGACGGCGCAGCCGGAGTGCTCAGCTCCAAAGGATTTTAACAGATGGCGATACCTGTTGACTGGATTGAGTGAATATTCAATAGATGGCGCAACGTTTCATCGAGCACGACGGCGCAGCCGGAGTGAACCCTCGAAATAGAGCTTAGCTCCAAAGGATTCTAACAGATGGCGATACCTGTTGACTGGATTAAGTGAATATTCAATAGATGGCGCAACGTTTCATATAAGCTACAATTCAATAGCATAACCACCACGTGTTGCTGCTATATATATATTATCGCGTTAAAATAAAAACGCTTTTCGTGGAGACCAACTTTGCAACGGTGGAAATCTACAAATTCGAGCGAACCCGAACCGGGCCGCTAGTAATATATAAAATTTACAACATTCATACTATCACAAATTACAGCTGAGCTAAGCATATAATATGAAAGATATAAGATAATATAAATCTGGTTCAGACAAAACTTACGAACACATGAAAACCAGCTTTATTCTTAACCATAAAAAAATATTTACGCACAATGTCAGTAAAAAAACTACATAAAAATAAATAATAATCATTTTTTATTTCAAGATTTTTTAAATCTTTTGTTAACACAAAATAACAATTATGATATTTTTCATGTATTTAATAATGATTACATACAGACGTAAAATAAAATTTAATTACCCTTGACGACGTACTACTACAATCCATTTTTTACCTCTCTAATTCATAAAAAAATCCAGGAAAACGATGGAATTGTAATTCTGGATTTTTAGTTGATACATCTTTACAATCAACAACACAGCACTTCCGAACTGATAGCTTTTTTCCCATTTTTTATTCAACAATTAATCCTTATTAAAACGCAAATATAACATATGACACTAGGGTTTTGACTGAACAACTATTTAAAAAAAAAAACACGAGAGGGCGCAAAGGTCGCGTGTTAAAAGATACTTTCCTAGCGTATTGCATTTTATGCGGAACAAATAATATATGTAATGCTTAATGATTTCCATAGCTACCAGATCAACTTATTGAAATTTATTGTATATTTTTTGACATTATTTTTAATAACCAAAATTTTTTGTAATGAATTTTTATTGCGATTTTTGCACCGCACTATACAAACGTTCAAATTTATTGCGCCAGAAAAAAGATCGACAAAAAAAGCAAAAAAAATATAAATGTTTGCTATGTAAGAGAAGCTACAATATTAAAGAAAATTACCTTCGACATGTCTGTGCACATTTTATAAATAAGAAATTGTAATATAAATTTTGGAAATATATATTTTTTCAAAATTATATTAAACGACCAATGTTTACGTTTTAAATGTATTAAAAGTTTGGAGAAGCGGTTGAAGAAATCGAACAGTTATTGGGAAAACTTAAGCTATAGTGGATTTAGTTTTCCCAATACGCTAGGAAAGTATTTTTCGACAGGCGACTGTTTTTTTTTTTTAATCTGGTTCAGTCAAAACCTTAGTGTCATATGTTATAAGTGCATTTTAATAAGGATTAATTGTCGAATAAAATGGGAAAAAAGCTATCAAATCGGAAGTGCTGTTTTGTTGATTGTAAAGATACACCAATTAAACATACAATTCCACCGTTTTCCTGGATTTTCTTATGAATTAGAGAGGAAAAATTGGACTGCAGCAGTACGTCGTCAAGGGTAATTAAATTTTATTTTACGTCTGTAATCATTATTAAATACATGAAAAATATCATAATTGTTATTTTGTTAACAAAAATAAGATTTAAAAAATTTAGAAATTAAAAATGTATATCGTTTAAGTAGTTTTTTTACTGACGTTTTGCGTAAATATTTTTTTATAATTAAGAATGATGCTGGTTTCCATGTGTTTGTAAGTTTTGGGTGAACCACTTTTGAAATTTGAAAAAATCAAACACGAGATGGTGCGAAGGTCGCGTGTCAAAGATACTTTCCTAGCGTATAACGGTTTGATTTCTTTAGCAGATTCTTCAAATGTTTATAGGCTTTATAGGGAAAACTACTATTTGTTTAAAATTCAGAATTGTGCCGATATGTTGATCGTCAACCTTTGCACAGAATTTTAATTCATGGGTTACCCGGACGTCGACGTAAAATATTCTTGTCGCATATTATAGCGTATATATTGAATTGTATAACGCCACCGATTTAGTTTGTGGACTCTCGGATGCCGAAACAGAATAAACAAGAATTATTTGAACATGCCGTGTAAAATTATCCTTTCTTTTTTAATACTATCGATGAGATTGAAAGTATTGTAAAGGAAAGGGCTTTGAAGGGACTGGGTTTTCGCAGAGGCGGATTTTTCATAAGACCGACTAGGCTCGGACTTAGGACTGCCAGGTATAATACGCGCCTCGGATCGTTAGGATTGATAACGTGCTTACATTAGCCAGTACGGCTCAAAGCGACAAATCAACAGAAACAAATTCATTCTTTGTCCATGATTTTGTTGCTAATTTGTTGCTCTGAGATTATATAAAAATTTATTTTGTTGCTGTGCACAGGAAACAAATTAACGATGTGTTAGGATTGATAACGTGCTTACATTAGCCAGTACGGCTCAAAGCGACAAATCAACAGAAACAAATTCATTCTTTGTCCATGATTTTGTTGCTAATTTGTTGCTTTGAGATTATATAAAAATTTATTTTGTTGCTGTGCACAGGAAACAAATTAACGATGTGTTAGGATTGATAACGTGCTTACATTAGCCAGTACGGCTCAAAGCGGCAAAACAACAGCAACAAATTTATTCTTTGCGCATGATTTTGTTGCTAATTTGTTGCTCTGAAATTATATATAAAAATTTATTTTGTTGCTGTGCACAGGAAACAAATTAACGATGTGTTAGGATTGATAACGTTCTTACATTAACCAGTACGGCTCAAAGCGGCAAAACAACAGCAACAAATTCATTCTTTGTCCATGATTTTGTTGCTAATTTGCTGCTCTGAGATTATATAAAAATTTATTTTGTTGCTGTGCATAGGAAAAAAATTAACGATGTGTTAGGATTGATAACGTGCTTACATTAGCCAGTACGGCTCAAAGCTGCAAAACAACAGCAACAATTTTTTTTTCCTATGCACAGCAACAAAATAAATTTTTATATAATCTCAGAGCAACAAATTAGCAACAAAATCATGGACAAAGAATGAATTTGTTGCTGTTGATTTGTCGCTTTGAGCCGTACTGGCTAATGTAAGCACGTTATCAATCCTAACACATCGTTAATTTTTTTCCTATGCACAGCAACAAAATAAATTTTTATATAATCTCAGAGCAACAAATTAGCAACAAAATCATGGACAAAGAATGAATTTGTCGCTGTTGTTTTGCCGCTTTGAGCCGTACTGGCTAATGTAAGAACGTTATCAATCCTAACACATCGTTAATTTGTTTCCTGTGCACAGCAACAAAATATTTTTTTATATAACCTCAGAGCAACAAATTAGCAACAAAATCATGGACAAAGAATGAATTTGTTGCTGTTAATTTGTCGCTTTGAGCCGTACCGGCTAATGTAAGCACGTTATCAATCCTAATCGTTAATTTCTTTCCTATGCACAGCAACAAAATAAATTTTTATATAATCTCAGAGCAACAAATTAGCAACAAAATCATGCGCAAAGAATAAATTTGTCGCTGTTGTTTTGCCGCTTTGAGCCGTACTGGCTAATGTAAGCACGTTATCAATCCTAACACATCGTTAATTTTTTTCCTATGCACAGCAACAAAATAAATTTTTATATAATCTCAGAGCAACAAATTAGCAACAAAATCATGCGCAAAGAATAAATTTGTTGCTGTTGTTCCGCCGCTTTGAGCCGTAATGGCTGATGTAAGTTAGTTGCCAATCGTAACACGTCGTTAATTTTTTTCCTATGCACAGCAACAAAATAATTTTTTTTATAATCTCAGAGCAACAAATTAGCAACAAAATCATGGACAAAGAATGAATTTGTTGCTGTTGATTTGTCGCTTTGAGCCGTACTGGCTAATGTAAGAACGTTATCAATCCTAACACATCGTTAATTTGTTTCCTGTGCACAGCAACAAAATAAATTTTTATATAATCTCAGAGCAACAAATTAGCAACAAAATCATGCGCAAAGAATAAATTTGTTGCTGTTGATTTGTCGCTTCGAGCCGTAGTGGCTAATACAAGTGTATATAGTTATTTGTTTTTATTTATAATTCTTTATTTTTATACTCGGAACGTAGCAATAAAGTGTTTGTTTCGTGTCATAGGCTTTTCTTTAACCTTATGAATTTTCTTGTTTTTAACATTTTTTTTCGATCGGTTTATATCCTACCGATCTCTTATCATTTAGCCTGAAAGTGATTACACCATTCAAAAGCAACAAATTATGGTACTTTCATAATGAGTATATCTAAGCCACTTATAGAGATACAACCACTGGCTATGCCATCTTTATATTATAACGGTACCGCATCCATTGTTTCTCGAAAAGTTTATATCCTACCTTACCGATCTCTTATCATTTAGCCTGAAAGTGATTACACCATTCAAAAGCAACAAATTAGCAACAAATTATGGTACTTTCATAATGAGTATATCTAAGCTACTTATAGAGATACAACCACTGGCTATGTATTCTTTATATAACGCTACCGTATCCATTGTTTCTCGAAAACGGTCAGAGCAACAAAATCAGTTTTGGGGTAACAAATTAGCAACAAAATAGCAACAAATTATGGTACTATTAACTTTGTGGATATACTAACTTTATAGACCTCGACAAAACAATGAGTAGTAGGAGCTTCGACGAAATACGTATTTAATACATTTTTTGTAATTGCAGATTTTCATTGAAGATTATTTTAAAAAATACTGAACATACGCGACTAATTTAGCTGCTTAGTTAATTTTTATTAGATAACAGATCGGAGATAATTCCAATTTTTCATTGGAACAGTAGGATCTGTGAATGTTGCCAAACCGTTTTCTCACGATAAATAGCAGCACATGGCGGGCGTGTTTCTATGGATGTTGTGGGCGTAACATACATACGTTATAAATGATTTGACAATAGTCTAGCGTTCTGTTTTCGCAAAATTATATATCCGATTTGGGGTGTAGTTCATTTTTATGATAACTATTATGGTTGGCATTAAAAATACGTGCCCTGAATACGAGGGGTACATTTTTCCCCATGGCATTAAAATATCATTTGTATTCAAGTTCTAAGCTGAAAGTTTAATAAATATTATGCACACATTTTTTTAAAGTTTATTTATCCAATCTTTGTTGGGTCGAAACATATTTTTGATCTTCTTAATACCCTATTTTTAATTATCTTTAATATTTACAGATATCTAATAATGTATATTATATTTCAATTTAATTAAATTGAATTAATAAAAATATATACCTACGATATGTCTTCAGTAAGAATGATTCGTACCCGTTGGTGAAGAATTTGTGTAGAAATTAATATTTTATTAACTTCTGTTTCGGTCATCTCGACTGAATATCTCCTTAATAACTTATAAATTTAAAGTTTAGAAAAAAAAATTTAACGAAACTTTCTTGAAAAAATTAATAGAATAATAGGCCGTTATGAAAAGTATACCATTATTATATAAAAAACACCGTTTTAGCATATATCACATCTGCGCATGCGTCGATTTTTCCCAAAAACAATAGGGCTCTTCATATTTGCATACCAAACATCCTCCCAAAATTTGGTTTCAATCCGCTCATCCGTTTGACCTGCATCGTGTTCACAGACTAACAGACATACAGAGTTTTTCCAAAAATATGTTTTTTGGATTCGGGGGACCTCAAAACGGAAAGATATTTTTTTTGAATAGTGATTTTTGACCTAAACTAGTACCATTCCCCACTTATAGGTTGGAATGGTAAAAGTTACATACATACATTTGCTCGATTTTAGAACAACAGGACGTCTAGTAATACATTAAATTCCCGTCACCCAAAAAAAACGAAATACATAAATATTCAACAAAACCAAAGAGAACACACATTAGGAATTCCAACGTAACATTTTTCCTTTATCCGATCAACTATCAACACTATTTTATCAAACTTCCTCCACCGTCTATTATTATTATTTATCATGAGCATTAGTTCTATTCTTGACTTGAGAGCATTTCGATTACAAAGACCCAAATCAATCATTTTATATCAAGATACAAAATCTCTATGTCATTCAACTATACGTTTCGTAAATGCACTGGCAAGTGGTAAACATTGAAGCAAGGTGCATGGTGGCTGCACTTGTTTTTTCTCTTTGGATTAAAAATATCCCACGATTTCTGTGGCTATTAAAATTGATATACAATCCTAAACATCAACTGATTTAAATGTATTTTTTGTTAAAGATATAGATTTTTAACATTTAATATTAGTAACATAGGTATACCAGCTTGGAAACCTATAATAAGTTTTTCGTCTTCTTCAGTGCTTCTTCTGTAATTCGCGAGCTTATTGTAACTAGTAAATGAAAAACATAAAAATATTTTTTTATTTTTTAAAATGTCTGTATCACAGGCCTGGGGTCACAGATGATTCATTCGGTTTAGTTCGGTATTCTTCGGTTTGACCCGGTTAGACTTCGAAACCTAGCTATATATACCTATACAGGGTGTCCCATTAAGAATGGGACATAGAACAACCGCAGATTCTCCAATTCAAAATAAAACGTTTAAGCGAAATATGCTTAGATAAAATGTTACTCGCACTACCAGTGGCGTACGGCGGGAGTAAGTAATGCTTGTACCCCTTCTAAATGTTACGCCGCTGTCTAAATTTTAATTTTGAATATAATTTTAATTTTTTTGATATTTTCTAAGTCAATAATGTACACTTGTTAGTTTGTTGTAAAGTCATTGGTTTTCGAGATATTCGCAGTTAAAGATAGATAGACATGTACTTTTTATTTGTATTATTATTAATAATATTCATTTTTACAATTTTGTCTTAAAAAAACTGCGAATATCTCGAAAACCAATGACTTTACAACAAACTAACAAGTGTACATTATTGACTTAGAAAATATCAAAAAAATTAAAAATATAGTCAAAATTAAAATTTAGACAGCGGCGTAACATTTAGAAGGGGTACAAGCATTACTTACTCCTGCCGTACGCCACTGGTAGAGCGTACTGAAGTAATTTTGTTATTGTTAGGTGCATTTTATGATATTTAACAAGTGTGCCGATTTGAGTAAAATTATACGGTGTATTAAAAAAATTATGGACATTAATAATTTTTTCAGTTTTCAAGTTCAACACCCCGTATTTCGGAAATGAGTAACATTTTATCTAAGCATATTTCGCTTAATCGTTTTATTTTGAATTGGAACGTGATAAACTCAAAAATTACCGAACGGATTTTCATACGGTTTTCACTAATAGAAAGAGCGATAAACGATGAAGGTTTCTGTATATAATTTGTAAATATTTTGTACAAAATGACTGAACTATTATATAGTGGTGTTTTGTCGCTTACACGCTGGCCACATCTTTAGAGATACATAAAAACAATGTAAGTACTTTGATAGTTCTGCTGTGTAGATGGGAAGGTCAATTAAACATTTCCAGAACAGTTTTGCACCCGAGTGAAACCGGGACGACCGCTAGTGTAATATAATTACGATCTAGTATACAAGCCATAATATCAATTTTTAACAATGATTTGTATATCTAAACCAGTGATTCCCAAAGTGGTCTATATCGACCCCCAGGGGTCGACGACAACTTGCAAGGGGTCCATGTCAGCGGGAAAAAAAAATTGGGGGCCCATGAAATGAAAATGGGGGTCAACAATAGTGAATCTCCTAAAAAAAGAAACAAACTGGACATCATTAACCGAAGAGATTTAAGATTAAATCTAACTAAACTGATGCCAAATATTGAAAATTTATTATTAAAGCATCAGGTACATCCCTCACACTAAAAGCATTTATTTTTTGCTTAGTTATTTTATGTAACCGAATGTAAATTAATTTGATTCGTTTAATTTGAATCTAATTAATAAATGTATAAAACTAAACATTTCACTACCGTTATAAATTTAAATCGTTCAAAGTGTGTAGCACTATACCGGTTGTCAAAAATACATTTGAAATTAATGAATTTGCAAAAAATCAATATCAGATAAGCAAGGGGTCTACCCAAAACCGAAAAACATGGCAAGTGGTCTACGAGACAAAAAAGTTTGGGAACCTTTGATCTAAACCAATAAATCTATGTATCTATCTATCTTATGCAGTATAGGTTTTTATTTTATCATTAGCGTATTCAGTGAAATTCAATGATATAAGCAGCATTGATTTTTTTTAAATTTTTTTACCGAGAGTTTTAAATGCGGCTCCCAATATTTTCAGATAGTTAACTAGGGCTGTGTCTGCAAAAAGTTTGAGCATCCCTGATATATACATTAGTATTTTTTTCTGTTTGAAACTTTCGGTCTACCCAATATTAAAGACCGCTGCACACGAGGCTAGAAACGCTGCTAGATTCCTTTGCTAGATTTGCCGACTAGTTTTCTATAGCGCTGCTTTTCTTGATTGCTGTTTTGTACTCGCTTCACACTAAACGTCATTTCAAGCTAGTTTTGTGAATAAATCTTGTGCGCACGCAGTGACAGTTCGAATATAAACACAGAGCAAAACGTGTTTGTTGTCTGACTCTGAGCAGAATGACGCCATGTTGGTTTGTGGGCGTTTGTTCAAGTCGCCTACGTGACAAGATACGGTTTCCTGATTGTTTCTTGTTCATACCTAGCAGCGAACCTAGCAAGGAAAATAGCCCCTGTTCTAATTTTAAAACCTATCTTGTGAGCTAGCAGACGACCCCACAGTGATGTCATTTCTAGCTTCCTACCCAGCCTACCGGCCAGCAGATCTCCTAGCAGCGTTTCTAGCCTCGTGTGAAGCGGCCTTAATTTTAAAACCTATTTTGTGAGCTAGCAGGCGAGCCCGCAGTGACGTCATTTCCAGCTTCGTACCCAGCCTACCGGCCAGCAGAACTCCAAGCAGTGTTTCTAGCCTCGTGTCACAGTGTGACGCGGCCTTTACTCACGATAATGATATCACTTCTCTTGCCTGTGGCGTTGGTATTTGTATATATTTGACAAACATGATTAGCTTTTCATGCGATACGAGCTTTAACTCGAGTTTTCTCAGCTTTAAACGTCGACCTAAATGCGCTTTTTGCGTGCGACAAACGGAATACGTCTACACACACATATATAATGCATATGAAACATCAATCACATTCAAATATGTAAATATATATAATCACGCACACACATACACGCATTTACACGCGCACATGCGTGTTAAATGATATTTGCATTCGTACAATGTCTGCATTGTATGTAATACTTTTGAAATAACCAGAGTGAACTATTTTCTCGAAAAGTATATTAATAACTATAAAAGCTTGAATTTTTGTATTGTAAACCGAATACGTACAAAAATAAAATTTTGTATTTCCATTTTGAGATTAAAAATAAAGAATTATTTCAAAAGAAAAAAATCCTGAATATTCGGTACGAGAAAGGAGAATGATGCACATACGCGTTTTAAAGAAATTGAAAATGTAAAAAAATCTACTTCAAAGCACTGTTGAAGCAACATTAATAAAGTATTGGATTCGAAATATTCTGTTGATTTTTGTGCATTATTTAATTTTACTTTTCTTTGTTCACTAGTCAAAACACAATTTTGTCAAACGCAACTTCAACACGAAATGAAGGGACGGTGATAGGGTTGAAAAATATTGTCTGAGATTTCTGTAACGTTTTGTTTTTTCAGTAAGTAAGGCGATGGATTTTAATATCAACCGGTTTTGGAAATATACGTAACTTTGTGAATATTTTCAGTGCCGGATTAAGACTCCTTGATGCCCTAAGCATTTCTTGCTTATGGTCCCCCATAATATGTTTAGTTTATGAAAAAAATTCACATTGATAGAAAAAAGTTAAAAAGCATAGATTTTTAGGGAAAAAAATGAATTTTGCTATCAATACTCTCATTGAAAATTTAGCCCTCTATAAAATCGGACCTTAGGCATTTTTATACAATTATAGAAACAAAGTTTCAAAACTTTAAAATTAAAAAAAATTGACCCTTAAAAAATAATGTTTTTTCGTTTTCATTTTCCCAAACAAATTATTATTTATATTTAACTTTTATACTTCTAAAGACATATCAGTAGATCAAATTTTTGAGAACATGACAAAAAGAAAAAATAATTGTTGACACGGTTTAGTGAGGTAATTTTCATTTCTGAGTTGTGCTTCTTGGTTCCCCCTGAGACGTGATGCCCTAAGCAACTGCTTATTTTGCTTATAGGTTAATCCGGCACTGCATATTTTGTGAGACAGAGCGTATATCGTCGTAAATCGCACCGCAGCTCGCTTCTACTCAGCCAATTTACACTCTCTCTAAATAGACAGTTGGAGACTAGACTAGATGATCTGACTTATTTATTTTTTATTTTATTAAATGGTCACTAAATTTAAAAATATTAAAATTTCAAAATGCCTCAAGGACTTTTTTTGCAAATAAAGTTTCGAAAAGTTAAAATTTCACGGCTTGGCTAGGCCCCACTACCTTTCAGTCAGGTCTTCGATTTTCTGTTCAGACATTACAAAAGAAGTGTTACGCAAATTTTCGCGCTACCTCAAATACCTACCCAAAAAATGTTTGATAGCTCTATGCACTTGCACGTATTGTGTGTGTGTTATTTTTTTTTTTGTTAATAATAAAGTCATCTCTGTAAAAATTAACTAAAACATGATTACAGCGGGTGAATTAATAGATCATAGATGCTAAAATGTCTCTGTATAAATTAATTCCGACACATTATAGTGCGAAATCCAGTATTAGAAATATATATACCCTCATCATTTTTTGATGATGACAAAGATATATTAGATAATATATACATTGATAAATCGCACATGGATTGGCTAGCTAAATCGCGTACCGATGCTGTTAAATTAAATAAATTCTAATTGACTTTTTTGATCAATTTCCCCGATTTGTTAATCATAAAAATGGAGCCTACGATGAGAGAATATAACACAAATAAAATGTTAACAAAACAAATAAACTCAAAGTACACAGAACACCACTATGTACAAGATATGTTTATGTGGATGATCAATGGTATATTCTAATTCCTTGTGTCATATTCTCTCATTTTAACAAATCGGGAAATTGATTCAAAAAAGTCAATTAGAATTTATTTAATTTAACAGCATCGGTGCGCGATTTACCTAGGCAAAACATGTGCGATTTATCAATGTATAGTATATTATCTAACATATAGTCCAGTCGGTGGAGATAAAAAGCTCCAGAAATTAGCAAATAAGAATTCAAATAGCCTATCTTCAAGTAGAAAATCTGAACTTTTCAATGGTGCAGTTAATTTTTTTTTTTAATAAAATATCATGTATAAAAATGCAAGTACAGATATATATTTTAATCGAAAATCGAGCGTTGCAATAATAATTTTTTTTAAACATAAGGAAAAGTCGTAAATTTTTTTTGAACCTGGTAAACTGTTCTTTAGATGTTCTTTTTCATAAATAAAAATTCCTGATCATAAATCTTATCTCGTTATTAAATACGACCCTTGTTACTATTTTCATTTTTTTCGGAATCTTGAATTCACTGGAAAAAATATTTTTAAACCTCTGTAACACGATGAAAACTTAAAGGATTTCAATGTATATTTTTTTAAATCGTAGGTATAATTAAGTGTATTAAGAATCACTAAGTATAAATTTGTTAAGTTTTCAAAATTTTTTAATATTAACGATTTTTCATCCATAAAGAGAAAACAGACATTTTTTTGGTTTTTCGTCTGTATCTTTTTATATCGTTGAATATAAAATTTCATACTATTACATTACAAAGATAAATACTCAAGGAATAGAATGTGATATGTGGCTAGGCAAGAAAGTATCTAGGTAAAAAATACAATGGAAATTAAAACAGGTAAACAAATCTTTGATTAACGTCTGATTAGAACTCTTCAATAAATAAAATTATCGACCAATTTTTCCATGACTACTTGATAAAAAAATGTTTGTTATTATTTTTTCATTATTTTGATAATCCTTAATAATTATTTTTTATATTTTTTAAATCAGTTCTGAAGAAGGTCCAAATCCGGATTGAAACGTTTATGTATTAATTATATATTTTTTTGTTAATATATTGTCTGAAAAATTGGTCGATAAGTTTATTTATTAAAACAGGTAAAATTCGATGCGGAAAAAATTTTTCGAATATAGTATTTTTCGTCCCGAAATTATTCTTTTTAGGTTTTTTGGGTCATTCTTAACAAGAAATGTTCTAATCAACTTTTGAAAGTTGGCCAAAACGCATTTTTTCGAACTTTCTAAATGCAATATCTCAAAAATGGTGCATTTTATAGGAAAATCATAAGAGACCTTTTTTTCTTTAAAATTGTCCAAAAAACCTAAAAAAATTGGTTCCGACGCCAAAAACAAAAAAAATTTATTTTCCGAAAATTTGTTGCTAATTTATAAAATTTTGTTTTTTTTTAAATTTTTTATTTGGAATATTTAGAATATGCATTTCTAGACAAATAGTGTTATAAACATTTTAGTAAAATTTAATGATTTAAGTGATTTATTTGCTTGTTTGCCGACGCAAGATGACTTACTAACTTTCCGAATTTTTTCCAGGTAAACTATAGCTCTGACGAAAAAAGTACAAGATATCTTTTTTATAGAAAAAAACGTCCCCTACAAGGCAGTATTTTTTTATTTATCTCTATCTTTATTCCAGCTTAAAATATTCAAGAATTTTGAAAATAAAATTTTTTTTCAAAATTTTTTTGACTGGGAAATCGATAGACGAATGAACTTTTTTCTATTTCAATCAGTACACTTTAAACTACTCATAAAAAAAATTTGAGTCTGTTTGCGAATTTCTGGAGCTTTTGGTTTAAAATTGTCTCCACCGACTGGGCTAATAATATAATCTTTGTCATCATCAAATAACAGATGAGGGTATATATTTCTAATACCGGATCTTAGACTATTATATGTTTTGCAGTAATTGCAAAGAAAAACGAAAGAAAGCATTAATAAACGAAAAACTTTGTTAATATTTATGAAAGTTAAACATAATAATATGCTTATAACATATTATGTTAATGTGTGCGTTAAAGCGAGATTGTTAACCGTTATATATGCTGTATTTTTTGTATACGAAGTTGCATCAGCCGAAAGTCTGAAACGAACGAACTAGCTTACCTACACGTGCTATGTGCAATCTTTCGGGAAAACTAGCGGAATTGAAATCCAATAAACGTATTCAGAAGTCAGTCGATATAATGATTGATGGCCTCTTATTGAAGTAGCTCCATATAGCTCTTCTGGCTGTATAGATCTCAAACTCTTTCCATTGATATGTTTGTATATGAGACCAGGCTATGCCTTCTGTTTAAATCGAAGTAATTGATTTCAGTTTACTGGCTAATAGTGACGTAACGAATGTCAATTTTTAGACGAATGCGAACATTCAGTTTTCAAATCTGGCGTTATTTGTTTAAGTTTATAATTTGGCAGCTCTCGCAAGTCGCACGCGCACATTTGTAGTGGTTCTGAGTACTGGGTTGATCATTAATACTAAGTCTAAAATTTTATTACTTAATTTTAAAGTAGCTGATAAAAGATATAGGTACCTAATTTTAAGGTTAACTTAGCGAAGGTACTTAAGTTACTTTTTCTAAAAAGGAAGCAAGCAAAATCTTTTCCAATAAAAATGCTAAGAAATTATTATTTTTTATTTAATATTATTTTCCCATTTTAAAAAATATTTTTTCCTCATAATATTTCCATGAATTTTGCGAATACGAATGTCAAAAAATATATACGAATATTCGCGAATGCATATGCGAATATTCGTTACATCACTACTGGTTAAATTATGTTTACATTAGAAATAGTACCACATTAGAAACGACTATACCTTGTTGAATTCTCATTTACATCCAAAAATTCTTAATGGAGTCCAAAATGTAATTATTATCACATCAAACTAGTAATAATTATTAAAATGATTATTAAATCGCTATTTTAAAAATATCAGATTCTAATGTCTTTACCTTTTATATAAGTTTTTTAGACGTACTAAAGTAGGCCAGTGTATCACAATATATTATACAACATAGAATACTGCGAACAAAAGAGGCTCATCAATATAATGGCAAAATTCAACAATTGTAGATTAGAGATACTAAACATGGAAATGCCGGCAATTTACATTAGGTACTAACTTTTTTATATTTCCAACTTATTGTATTTTTTTCTTAACTTCTGACATAATATATTTTCCAGTAAATTGTTGGGTCAGTTATTTTATGTAATAAATTTTATAATTATCTAACTTAAAATAGATACAAACTATTTTGAGTTAGATAATTATAAATACTCATGTATTTTTTGAATTATTTTGTATGTTCTGCTACATAGTCATTTTGCAGTTGTCCTGATCAAAGAATACATGTATATTTTTTAATATCAGCTTTAGAAAAATACGCGTTCACTTGAAACAAAGCTTATGCAAGAAAATATAATGGCAGACCCATAATTTCCTATCATAATAACCGAAAAATGACGCAGCATATTCAACTAAATATTCCATATTTTAATATAACGCCATGCGTTACCACCGTACGCTTTACAATAAAGGTGAGCCATAAAATTCAAAATTTTTGTATTGACTTTATTGTAAGTTATTTAGTTAAATGTTTAATATGTTTGCATTTAAAAAAAATAACAGTCATCACTTTCATCGAATAAGATGACAAAAACTCTTTACATTTATCTCGGGGTAATACTATATAGCGAACTGCGCTTTAAACAGTGGGAAAAAATCAAATTATATCAATAGTTCCTGAGATGTCCTACGATAAACACAAACTAGTGTCTTTTATAATTTATACTGATATTATAAAGAGAGAGTGCGAATTTTGTAAAATTTGTGTGTAGATGGAGGGTAAACTCCGAAACCACTTCACCTATTTGAAAAATTATTTCAGCACTATTTGAAATGAACCTTCAGGATGAGCATAGGCTATATATTGTTGCGTGCTCCCTGTTGGGACGATAATGTGTTCCATAGAATGTTCCAGACCACGACAACAACAACAATGGAAAGCAGGTAAAAACCCGACCTTCTTGGAATTGCCTGAAGAATGCAATGCATGTAAAGAAAGGTTGAGATGCTTCTAGAGCGTTCTACAGGCGGGGGACAAAGCTATAAAATGCGAGCGGAGTGGTTGGCAAGTCAGGCAGTTGTTCGTGAGTTGTTCATGTGTTGATACAAGTGCTCTGGCGTTACGACATAAAACATTCAGTTATAATGTGAAGATAAATAAACTTTGGTGTGTGTAAACCATTGAGTGCAATTATATAAATCTGGTTTTACATAAATAACTTTTTGTAAATAATCGTGTGAATATATTTAATAGACAAATGTGAATAAGTGTACGAGATAAACTTTGTTGTGTTTCTGTTGTAAATATTTTGTGTACATAATTTAGTGACTCTATATTCTTTGTCACTTAGTCTTTTATTTTTTTATTTGGAACTGTCGTTATTTTGTTTCTGTTAACGTTATTATTACTGTTAAGTTAAAGAAGTACGCTTTCGTTTGTGTGTTTAACTGTTTTGTTAAACGTTTATTATTTAAATAATTTCCACCATTGACTAGAACAGTTTTGTTACAATAGTATTGCGTTAAAATAAAAGCGTTTTTGCGGAGACCAATTTTGCATCGTAAGTCGACGAAAAAACGGTTGCAATCTACAAAGTACCAAACCGGACCGAGGTGCTACTTAAAAATATAAGAAAGAATTGTTCTGTTAGTAAAAATAGCCGAGCTGGGCCGCTAGGGTACGTATAAAGACAAACATTGATTAATGATGATTACTATAAAATCGTTGGAAGAATATTTTCTCACAGAAGTAGTGAAGAGTAGATTTTTCACCAGTTCCGTATAAGAACTCTACTCTCACGAGTTCGAGAATTCTGCACCAGAGTCAGATACGGTAAACCGTTAAAATAAACTTTAGTAATATTGTTGATTTTAAATATTTTAACAGCAAATTTATTACATGTTTAAATTTAGTCTCCCTTGGCTCATCTTGTATATCGTTGGTTATCCGTTAGGCCGAAGCTTTTACCTATGTTCATTTTAACGTTAACCCATATGTTTGGTGTACATGCACTTGTATGTGTGTGTGTGTGTGTGTGAGAGAGGTTCGGACATAACTTCCATAAATCATAATTTTCTCCGACCAATAGCGCAGCACCAACCTGGGTGTGCGTGTGTGCGCTGGTTTTTCTTTCTTTTTTTTCTTATTTTACCGGATGTATTCCGTGTGAATAGAACAGTAGCGTAAATTGTCGTTTTTTCAAGCTTTTTTTTCAAGTTATAAAATGACTGAATCGATGCACTCAATTCAGTAACAATAAGTATTTAAGGTACTTATCCACTTTAGAATTTTCAAAAAATACATTTATTTTTTTGCATTTCTTAACTTCTTAGACCTTTATAAAGCACCTCCTAAAATATTTTTAAGAAATTCGAGTGAAATGCAAGTACGTTATGTCTTGCTTGTTTATTTTTGCAATTTTCTAAAGTTTTGTCTCAACACTGGCCTATTATCAACAAAGCTAATTAATAAATCCATATCAACATCAATTTTAAATTCCAAATTCACAATGAGCAGTGCAAGGTAGGTAGGTAGGTAGATATTGGTAAAAACGTGTGCGCACATCTGTCGTCGTCAACAAACTTCTATGAAATGACGTGGTCCACTGCATCGGACCGACCGCCGTCGCGCCGAGGGGCAACGTGCGGGTATCCGTTGAGTTTTGTTGCAACGGTTACATGCCCGTCACGTTAACAAACACCCACACTAACTTATTGAACACTGCGCGTCGGACCGTCGCCCGTTATAAAAATCCGGCCGTTATCCGTTGTCGTTAAAAAGAGGCCTAACTCAAAGTGTGCGCGAACTCTCATCTGTACAGTTGCTCACGCAACTGTCAGTCTCTCTCTCCAAAATACCGATTTTTAGTTTACATCCAACAAAGGGATGAGGAGGCCTTTAATGACAGTGGTCTACTGTTATATGGTCCCGAGATAAAAAATTTACTAATTGTAAGCGATGACATTTTTTTTTTAATATTTGATAAATGTGAGAAAAAACTTTTAACGCGTTTTTTTCAAAACTACTTTTTTCAAATGGTCGACAGTTAATCTCCGGAACTACTAATCCGATTTTAATAAAATAAACAATATACTCCTCGCACGGCGCGCGCGCGCGCCATAGGGAGTATATTGTTTATTTTTTCACGCAAAAAAACGCATCATTTAATCAGCTGTTTTTAACACCATAATTACTTTTACACACGGGGAAAAAATATATATTAAAGTGTGGGTTGTGCTCTTTATTTTCCTTTTTTTATTTTTTATTTTTTATTTTTTGAAGACCGAAAATAAAGGGGAAAAAAATTATTGAAAAGTATGGATTTTCAATTTTGAATGAAAAATTGGCTATAACTTTTTAGGGAAGCATTTTTTCGAAAAAACACAAAGAACAAAAAGTGTTTATTTTTGGCCAATTTACCTAATGTTAATAACAATTTTTGGCCCACACTAACAAAACAAATTTTTTTTACGAAATCTTCAGAAAAGTTTAAGGAACAATTTGCAAAAGGTTTCAAGTGGTTATCTTTTATTAAAAAAATTGGTCAGTCGATTCCACGCCAAGCGCTTAAAATGCCAAAAGTCGCACGCCTATATCAAATGTCAACATTTTTTTTTGTAACATCAATTTTTAATAAGTTTTCCACTCATTCGTATAATAGTAATTATTTCGAATGTTCAGTATATACATAATTTCGGCAAAGTTGCTTACCCACAGGGAAGAGAGATAACCGCGCTACTGATTAAATGAATTCCATTTGAACAGTGCGAAAATATAATGTAACGCTTTTCTTTTGTGTTTCGGAATTCGTTATTCTTGGATCGTCGAGTTTTCCATTTTCTTTCGTTGAAATGTTCTACCAATATTATATGTAGCTTTTGTACGGATATCAGTTGCGTGTATTATAAATGTATGTTGTATATGTCATGAAAATTCTGTTAATAAAAGTTACATATGAGAAAAATAAACATAATATATATGTATATGTTTCACGCAATAGGCTCTTCCGTGTGTACCCATTCAAAATATAAGGTTAGATCCAAAAATTGTACAATTTTTATCTAAACTTTAATATCAATAATATTTTACATAAAAACGAAAAGAGTGCCCGTCGGCAAAAATTTTACTGACTCATACTCTCCCAAAACTTTGTAAATAGCTTCATTAGGCCTAGTCTGACACCTTTTCCTTTATGACTTTTCTTAATTTTGGGGCGTTTTCCCTCTAATTTTTCCGAAAGATGTCGTTTTGACGACATGTAAAAATTTATAGATACTGTTTGTTTTTTTTTTTTTTTTAATTGGATAGCTTAAAAACTTCAACCAAAACGCTTAAATAATGTTCTCTGACAATAATATGAACCATTTAAAATGTTTGACACCTCAAATATGCTAGACATATTCCAGGTGTCAGACATTTTAAATGGTTTACCCACTCTATAAACAACGACAACAGTACGTCATCATTAAGCAATAAACAGTACTTGTTTGTTATTTTGTTGCTTTGTTTTCGGAATCATGCATACCGAAGATTCTAGGAAATTCCTTCTTTTGTTTGTTGGGACTATCTTTCATATGTTTAGCTCAGCTGCTTATTGATAAGTTATCATAATATGATTGCAAGTTTGTGGGCAACTAAGAATATTATTCTTAGTTGCCCACAAACTTGCAAACTGTGAACATGGTGAGTAAAAGAAAATCTTTATGTATTGAAAATATTAATGGATTATTTCTTCTCGCCGTTTAACGACAACTCTCAATAACGCCACAAAGGGCTCAGTCCCCTGAGTGTCGCTATACAAAAATTTGCACTGTATATAAACGACTATTTTTAAAAATCTTGCGATTGATCTAAAACGTCAAAATTTTATGATCCGGTCTTAAGCTTAACTGGGTACGTACCGTACGCCTAGGAAAATACGTACACTAACAAACTGAAATTTAAAGGATACACAGTAGATTAGTAATTAAAACAAGCGAGGACTTGCTTGTTGAAACAGTTGATGGCCGTTTTAATAAACATTTTGATCGAAAAGGATTAACACCTGCGACCAGCACGTGAAATAACAAAAAAACAAAAGACAAAACAAAACAGAACAAAACACACGCACTAGAGCGAACGAGGACAAGAACGAGTCCTGCCAGCGGTTATTTCAGGACGTGGCATTAGTGGTGCCTTTATTAGACTCGTTAAGGGTTTTAGTGCTGGACATGTTCCGGTGCCTACAGTACAGTCGGGCTGAGTTGCGTGTCCGCTTACCGATGTCCTGCAGCCCTAATTTCTTCTCTCGATGCAATAAACCCACATCAGTTGGTTACCTGTTAGACTCCAGTTCGATTCACACGTCGGGAAGCGTATTTCCGTTTGTGAATTTAGTAGGAGGCACCTTTGCCTTCAAACGAGCACGGTTTTGTAATGCAAAATTTACGTACAAAAGTGTATTCAGTAGAGCTGTAAAAGTAACGAGAAATTGTGTACCCGTGTGTATTCGTTACTTAAAGAACCAGTACCCGTTACTTTCGTATCGTTACGTTACTCGTTACTTTTCATGCGACATACAATCGTGTACTAACAGCATCAAGCATATACCATCGCATCGAGGCGCGTCGCATACGTGATACGGTATGGCTTCGTTCGTATAACGTATAACCGCATCAAACGAGTCGAACTGAGATGGATACGAAAGATGCAAGTAACGAAATGAATTTGTAAGTTCGAATCAGACCCGTTACTCCGTAACGAACACATACGGTTTGTTACAGCTCTAGTATTCAGTAAGAGGCATGGCATTGTAACATTTTCTAACAGTATAGCTAATTTGTTATAATCTCGTACGAACTGTACATCCCTATCCCTATATTATTAAACGAGCTAATCTTGTACCTATGTATCTATGTACCTATATATGTCCCTAAATATTTTCTCGAAAACGGCCCTAACGATTTGGATGAAATTTACTGAAAAGGGATTTTGGGGGGCAAAAAATAGTTTTAGCTAGGTCTCATCTCTCGAAAAAATCGTTTTCTTACAAATTTTATCATTATAAAAATCAATTTTTTGACGTATGAAAATACTTAAATATTGTAAGTAGGTTTTGGAATTTTATACAATGAAACAATTGTTTTCAAAATATTATGACAGTTAATCTTTAATTACTATCCAAGTGAGACTTAATTAAAATAAATACGTATTTGAAAGAAAGTTATATACAATTATTATTATTGGGCTTTGACATGCTCACTCCTGACATCTGGTGGCTAACATAAAAAATAAAATGTGAATGCATTTAGTCGATCTATCATCTGTGAACAGTACCTACTCCATTCGTACTTTTAAATTCTTAAAAAATGAAATAAATAAAAAGTTTTGAAAATAACTGCAGTTAAAAATCAATGAAAGTTTGCTCTGCACATTTTAAAAGATAATTTTATGTTTTCAAGTAAGTACTATACAACTGTAACGTTACTATTATATTATAACCTCATAGTTATAATATACAGTTTGTTTATTATTAATATTTTTATCTACAGATACTGCTAAAAAACAGCATTTGAAAGAAAATAAATGCTATAAGTACCTTCAGTCAATTTACCTGGGAAAAAAAACACAGCTACTGATGAGAACCGTAGGATACAGAGGAACAAGAGAAAAGAAGAACAAAAAATTTAATTTGGAAAATAAAGATTCAGTACATCAAACATCAATGAAAATAATAATAAATTGTAACTAAAACTAATTTTGTAGTAAAATAATTACTTTGATTGTCGTTATGATCATCATCATAAACTTCATTATTATCTTAGTTTTCAACAATAAGACTATCATCATTTTCTTTATTGCCTAATTCATACAATAATTGAATCCTATGGTTCTGATCAGTAGCTGTGTTTTTTTCCCAGACAAATTGACTGAAGGTATAGCATTTTCTTTCAAATCCTGGTTTTTTAGCAGTATCTGTAGATAAAAAAATTAATTATAGACAATAAATTATTATATTAAAACTCTATGAGGTTATATAGTATAATAGTAACGTTACACTTGTATACTTACTTGATAACATAAAATCATCTTTTTAAGCAAACGTTCATTGATTTTTTAAGTTCAGTTATTTTCAAAGCTTTTTATTTATTTCATTTTATAAGAATTTAAAAGTACGAATGCGGAATGGAGTACTGTTCACAGATGATAGATCGACTAAATGCAGTCACATTTTATTTTTTATGTTAGCCACCAGATGTCAGGAGTGAGCATGTCAAAGCCCAATAGGTGAGTAATTTTAATAAATAAATTTTTAACCTAAATTTGAAGCGAAAGATGCAATATCATAGATCAAGATGACGGCGAATCAGTTTTACAAGTACCGGATTGCCATAAGGGCCGACAATCCTCTCCACAAAGGAGTCAAACTGTTTCAGCAATATTATCTTATTGCTCCACAAAAGGAAGCGAAGCTTCCCCAGAGAACCTACGGTTCTTATATGGAGAGCCGAAGGCTCGACTAGTGTTGATTACAACCGAGCGGGGCGCAGCCCCGCGAGGTAAGACTGTAACAAAGGTGGAGACGTAGGCTCCACAAAGGGAAGCGACAGAGAACCTACGGTTCTCAAAGTTTTGGCGATATCAGCATATCAGTATTTTATTTAACTTTCCGAGCAAAGCTCGGTCACCCAGGTACTTTAGTGTTAAATTAGAAGTTATTTGTATCTCGATAAATTGAGCGCAATTATTATTATAAAAAATGTCTTTTAAATTAAGTGTCTCAAAGTAAACACCAGGAAATTTCGTTTTCAGTTTCGAATGCTTTGGAAATTCAAAATTTCTATGACATGAACATTGGTAAACACAAAATGTCGACATTATAAATGATTTAATATTTTAAAAATATACGAGGCGTTCCTAACGATCAAATTTGGCAGTGTCCATCTCTAATGGCGCAGCAGATAGATACAGGAAGATATATTTGTTTGTAAAGTGATTATGTTTTGAAAATTGATCGTCGAATTAGTTTCAATATTAATTTACCAGTTCATATTGATTATTATCTGTTAAATTTAATGCAATTAATTTTTGAGGAAAAGAAAATCATGTGGAAAAATGCCGTTGAAGCCAAGTACAAAATTTTAGCCCTTATATTTATTTACTCTATTATTATAAAACGGTTTGGCAGTGGGTACGCGTGATTTAAAATAAATGGCAAGCAAATCTCCCAACAAATGGATATTTTTGTGATCAGTTTCAAAATAATGAACAATGTATACATAAATGTGTTTTTGAAAATGATAATGCCACTCTAATTATAGTACTAAACTGTTGGTAAAATGTGAATCGTGCTTAATTGTAAGCTACTAATGATCATTTATTATGTTATCGGTTTACCTCAGTTTTTAATGTTACTTGAAGTATTCAGTAGTTTATATTTCAAAAAATAAATTTTATGTTAGTACGTAGAACCACCTATAAAAAATATTGGAAAAATTTTATTGCTTCTAAAATAAAAATGTAAAAAAAAAAGAAATGACAGGTATGCTAAACTAGTATTTTTGATACAGCCTGTAATTTAATTTGTTTTTATAATTAATTACTATTTTTTAAAGTATTTTTAATCAACAGTATTAATTATTTTATCGTTAATTTCATTAATCAGAGATAGTCATCATTTAACGAGTTTCTTTTATAGCTAATAATTAAAAAGCAAAATCACTTCACCATCGTCTCTTAACAGTATAATAAGACGTGGGTGCAATAAACAACGTGCAATGTTTAAACTTGTTATTGTTAATAATAAAAAGCTGAATGATATCGAGAAATTATTTATGTGATGTACTAAACTGTACAGCCCTATAATTATGCAAGTATAAAATATGTTACCTATCTTTATAAGAATAGATTTTATACACGAAGGAGGGACATTACAGTTAGTATTATTGTGGTTATTTCATCAGGAACTAGAATTTTCAGTTCATTTACCGTTCCGTATTAAGATGGTAAAAAATCTTTGTTAAATGATGTACTAAAAGCTAGAAAATAATTATGGGTCACCAATTTGGGTATTTGATCAATCTAAAATAAATTCATGAAGCGCATTTAGTAATACTGAAAGAGTCGAAGCAAGAATGATTTCCAAGCTCCAATAAAAATAGTTTTTTACCAAACACGCCCCACAATTTAATTTTAGTTTGATGACTCATAATTAATTATTTTTTAGCTTTTAGTACATCATAGATTGTACTATAAAACCGTTTAACTTAAGGTTTTTACTTATTTAATTTTTTAGAGTTTTATTAAAAGTGCGATTCGCATCCGGACGAAGCTAGGTCGATCAGCTATTTATCATAATATTGCATCGTCATCGGAAAGATGTGCAAAATTTCAACTCAATCGGTTAACGGGAAGTCTGTGAAAATTTAAAAGTGCGATTAGCGCCCGGACGAAGCCAGGCCGATCAGCTAGTTGCCATAATATTGAATTGTCATCGGAAGTACAGATGTGTGCAAAATTTCAACTCAATCGAATAGCGGGAAGTGAGTGAAAAATTGGTCGCAAGAATTGTAACAACCAAATAAATATATAGGTACGGACAGTGATATATAAAACCGTTTAGAAAACGCAATCTTCATGGTAAGTCTTTGTGGTTTGTTTGTTTGTATATCACAATCCATTTTCTCAGAAATTGTATTTTATATTCTACCAACTTGAAATTTGGCATTATAAAAAAAAATTGGTTGTCTGTAAAGTCGGTTTACGGACGATAGTTTTACGTGATAACGTCATAAAGAGACATTGATGAACTCTCTGACGTCACGTGAGAAGAGAGAGAAATGCGTACAAGCCGACGCTTGGGCCGATCGTGCCTCTCTATCGCTTATACCGCGCTCTCGCTTGCACACTCAGGCTCAGGCGGAACGTGACACTTTTTCGTGCGTGCAGCCGGTGTTTCATCAATTTATAAGACATTATCACGTCAAAATAAAATAAAATTGCAGTCTTGAGGAAAGCGCTTTATAAGCGTCAAATTTTGCGTGTCATCACTCGACTTTTTTAATTCGATAGTAGCGGTGAGTCACCCTGCGGCCGGCGTTGAAAGACGCGACTGTCATAATATCTGAGGTCACAAGTAAAAGTGGCGTACAA
Organism: Xanthostigma xanthostigma; assembly: GCA_963575645.1. NCBI lineage: Eukaryota > Metazoa > Arthropoda > Insecta > Raphidioptera > Raphidiidae > Xanthostigma > Xanthostigma xanthostigma. The sequence continues at coordinate 14,033,729 of OY754467.1, forward strand.
GAGACTTTGGGTCAAATAATACGATATAGCAATTGCATCTTTTAGGACTGCATACTTGCTATTTATTCATGATGATGAGATTCGGTCGTAATTCAGCCTATAACAAAGAGAAAAGATTCTCTAATAGTGGCAATAGGCAGCAGACTAAGGAGCTTAGAAAATAGCATATGCTTTAGATATCTTAGCCCATAGGGTTTGTAGAACTGTTTGAATTTTGAACTATACTCACCACAATAATCACTTCATGTCTTACCGAACCATGTCTTACATAAAAAAAATTAGAGGTAGGCATAGGGTAGTAGATGTCAGATGCTAATACACATTAAAACATAATAAAGAATTATCGAAGACTTGACTTAAACAATTTTGTCCATAGTCGCAAATATTATTATCCAAAAGAAGAGAATCTTATACCCACCAAAAACATAAATGTGAAAAAATGGACAAGATCGATACAAAGTACAAGTGGAGTTAAAAAAAAAGTAGTGCGAGATCTAAAAAGGTTCCAAGTTTTCACTTTGTAAGTTTACACACACAAACATTAAAACTTGCCGGCAAATACAGTTGTTCTTTATATCTAACTTGATTTTTTTTTCACATTTATGTTTTTGGTGGGATTTCTATACTTTTTGTAAAGTTATATTTTTACTTATTCTATTGGGTTGTCCGATAAGTTCTTGACGTTTTTTAAATTAATACACACAACATTGTCTTCCGTGGATGAAGATCTTGCTTCGCTCGCGGGGTCGCTTGTTTTTCTTTCAGCTATGGCACCCTCTCCGTATACGGCACAAATCTCTCTAGCAGCTTCCGTGGCTTTGGCACCTCGGTTAAACGCAAAAAGAAGGGGGTGTCGAAAATGCTCGTTTTTGTCGACTTGACACTCCATTTAAATGCTCTAAAAATTAACAAAAATGAATCCAAACAAAAAAACTAAATAGACTTTCTTGTAGAGCGAAAAATTCTCTTTCGAATAACACAAAACATTATACCAAAAAAATTCATTTCGATCGCTAATTTTTTAATTTAAAAAAACGGCAAGAACTTATCGGACAACCCATTACTTGCACATTATACTATAGTTATATCCGATACTTTATTGTATCATAGTTCTTTATCACACGTCATGAATAATTCAGCACCGACTAGACGCGAATAATCTTCGGACGACCGATTCATGCATTCTGATCGATGCTCCCAACACCGGCTAGCCGCTAAAAGCTTGTGAATTATGAGCAGTAAGCCAAAGTGTACATTTTTAAACAATCGTATCTTGGAAACATTTCCACCTTGTATTAAATTTGGAATACTGCTTAGTGCTTTTTTATGGTAACTTAGCTTCGGAGATTGAAATGGTTCCTGTAAATATAGTGCGCAGTGCTTTGCAAAAACTTGGCCGGTGTACTCCGTGCGCTATGATTGTATTTTGCCCGTTCTTTCATCGACTTGGTCACAGAGTCCAGCATCAGACCAGTCTGCCAGAGAAATCCGGTGGTCGCGCAGTTCGCGGCGCTCCCAAGCCGTCAGCAGCGCAACAAGGAGGAGGCAGAGAGTTGTCTTTGGCGTGATGCAGTTAAGTGGGCCGAACCACTCGTTCTACAGACCGGTAATTGAAAAACGAACACGCTGACGGTACAAAGAGGCCATCAAGATAAATATAAGGGAGTGAAATTCTGTTAACGAAATTAATGACTATTGAATTGGTGTTCAGGCAGATCTAACTTGTGTGTGGTCTCTTCAACGAATACGCTACAATATGCATCAGTTTTATACAACCTGTACACAAAAATAATTAATCCTCGTACAGGGTACCTACATGAAAAACTAAAATACAATAAGTTGAACCAAGTTTCGAAAACAGACTTTTTTTAATATGTTGACTGTAACTTTAAAACACATCTTAATTTTAACGTATCTCGAATGCAAATTAACGATAACCATTTCAACCCCACAAGTATAGGGAACGTTACTACTTGCTTAGATCAAAATTTATTTTATTTTTTTTTATATTTAATTTTTTTGTTTTAAGGTCTGTTTGTTTGTTTTTGAACACGTTAAAGGTCAAATAGATGAATGCATTGAAATCAAATTTTCGATGTTTGACATGCAAATATGAAGAGCCCTATTGTTTTGGGGGAAAATCGGCGCATATGCGTCTAAGATATATAAGATTGTATTTTTCTATTATACCGGTATACTTTGACAGACGGTTCAATATTTCACTTATTTTTCCAAGAAAGTAAAAGACATTTATTTCTTAACATTCACGCTGTATATACAGTATGTAAACACGTAAGGAAATTAACATTGGGAAAAAAATGACTGGATCAGAGTGAGCCTTGAAATCTTGTTTTTCAATTTGACAGATAATATTCTTTTGCAAAATGAATGTGTATATACTACCGAAGAAAATATTCAAATGATTACAACATAATCGGACTGTTTTTATTAATGAGACATTAAATTCCCAAAAATACTTAAATATGGTGCGAGATCAAATATCTCTGCCTTTCTTGTTGAACCTAATGTCATTGGGTCACTGATTTACCAACGCGCATACGTCATACCAGTCAGACAATTTTTGAATGAAATATTTCCAAACAGATGGAGTTGTTTTTTTTGTTTTATTTTTTGTACAAAAAAATTAAAATAATGATTTATAAGAGCTTTTTGTTATTAAAAAAGCCAAGTAAAATAAAAATAAATCAAAATAAAACAGAAATCCTCAAGATTACCAGGATAATTCAATAGAAATAACAATTAATGCAGTCATGGCTAACTCTAATCCAAGTATTTTTTCCCAATGCTAATTTCCCTATGTGCACCTTACGTGTTTACATACTGTATAGTGTTCTTATGTGCAGAAATCTATCCAATCTTAGAAATAAATTAATATTTTTCTTTTGTTGAACATACTGTAATAAAAGGCATTAACGCTGTAATTGAACTACGCAAGGTTGTCGCCGGTAATCAATAACGTCCATAAGAGGTTGTTTTGTGCTTATGTTAGCTTGTTAATTGGTGCACTATTAGCTCTCTAGTTGACCAGTGATAAATGTATTGTTTGTTTGGGTGCATGTCTTACACCGCTTTATATAACTACACTTGATTTATTAATCGCAGTGTTAACAGAACGTGTTTCGGACAGACTGATATTAACATTTAAAGCACTACGGGATGAACGTTCCAAACACGAAGCAGTAGATACACTGCTAAAAATGAGAGTATTGCAAGAAAACTTTAAAGTATGACAAAGAAAAATGAGATGTGGTTCCGAATTCCCGTCATCTTCGATCGGGATGGAACTTTGGGCGTTTGTTTACCTTGGTGAGTCATGAAAAACTCCCAAAAGATTTTTGGTGCAAATGCCCCATAACATTTTTATGAGGGTTTAAAGTTTTCACTGTTTTAAGTAATTTATTCATGCGTATTTTACTTTAACGGTGTGTGAGGGAGTTACAGAGGTAAAGCCAAAGATCCTTTGGGTTTTTTTTATGTCCCACCAAAATCAACAAATGCCCAAAGTTTCATCCCGATTAAAGATGAGCAATATTCGGAACTACACCCGAAAAATGATAAACCTAGCTTCTATCTACGACTTCTAACTCTTTAAAATCGATTTTGATGGGAATATAATCCACATAAAAATTGTTCCTGACGTTCTCACTCAAAACTAGAACAAACAAATTGATACCAAACCAACAAAATTTAATTTAAAACGTTCTCCTGTATAAATTGTATACACAAGCCTTCCTCGGTTATCGCTCTTTCTATTAGTGAAAACCGTCTCAAAATCGGGACCTGGTTTAGAAGAAGTAAGCGGAGAAACAGGCAGAGGCAGACAGCGACTTTGTTTTATACTTTGTAGTGGTTGTTTTCATTTCTTTTCAACATATCAACGTTGCCGGAATCTTTGGGTGGATATTCCCTCTATATTTGTTAAATGGGCCTATCAATGAACAATAAATGTTCACCCATTAAGCTCTGTCAATTTTGATATTTGTTTGTTTGTCTTTCTTCCCAAATGCAGGTTTTGGAATAAGTAGGTCCCAGCTGCGACGCAATCCACTGAATATATTAAAGTATAATATAATATATTCTTGAAGGTAATTAAATTCTCTACAACTCCATCTTAATAAATTTATTTTTCAGATGAATAGTTTAGACGACATGGAGGAATGTTTGATGAAAAATATGCGGTAAAAGTTTTTTTTTCAAAAAATTTCACTTTTCTGGGGCGTGTAGCACAAGAACGGTTGTGTATTTGAAAAAAGTGTATAGAATAAAAGTTGTATAAAATTTTATGAGCTTTAATTTTACATAAGAACTTTTTCCCATTTGACGTACCGTTTTTGAGTCCTAAGCTGAAACCCCAAAAGTGGTACCTTCTTGGTGCTCCCCTCCCTCCGGCTCACCTCCTAAACGTCAGGACTTTTGATATGTTTACTCCCTAAGGACCCTGAACAAGTTTCTGAAGAAATCGCTTAGGGGCCTGCTCACGCACTCTACAACTTCTTTATTCACTGGATGTAATTATTTTGTAAAATATTTGAACACTAAAATAATTTTTATGTTCCCCCTTGCTCTGGATCTAGTCCTACAATAGTATGGATCCTCATGAACTCCAAAAGATTGGTGACTAGATTATCCAAAGGTTACTTTCACGAACTGTTAATCAATTGAATTGTACAACAAATTAACCGGCAACCTACGAGTTAATACCTAAACACAAATCATACAGATGCCACCATGATTTGCAGATCCGCGCCGGTTATATTTTACTTTTAGCCCATGCACTTTACTATTCATTCGTACATATTTATTAGCAGGCCGGGCTTTGTTCTCCATACATAATGTATGGATCTGTATGATTTGTTACATACCTGTATAGTACAGTACAGTCATATTATGTATACGAGAGTGTACATTTGTAATATGACTGTTTTCTTTATGCAGTCACCGTGTTATGATTTGTTGTGTCGTAAATATTACTTATACCAAACGTAATTCAAACAGACTCTGTGATGAATGTACGTTCGGATGTTTGTTCACATGATTTATTCAATGGATCTTAGATGCATGAACTCTACTATACGAATATACAGATTTTACGAAAAAAGAACACGTTTGTATGACATTTTTTTTTTGCACGATCTCCTATAAAATAACTGCCTTTCGTGCCCGTATAGCGGTAGTAAAATGACCATTTTTCGCACTAGTTTGTCAAATAAAACAAAAGACATGCGATTTTACCAATCCAGATGTTTTATCTCTGTCAGTTGCCATTTAAGTCCATATGAGCGTCAGGGAAGCAAAATAGTAGAGCTGTAAAAGTAACGAGAAATTGTGTATACCCGTATGTATTCGTTACTTAAAGAACCAGTACCCGTTACTTTCGTATCGTTACGTTACTCGTTACTTTTCATACGACATACAGTCGTGTACTAACAGCATCAAGCATGTACCATCGCATCGAGGCGCGTCGCATACGTGATATACGGTATGACTTCGTTCGTATAACCGCATCAAACAAGTCGAACTGACATGGATACGAAAGATGCGAGTAACGAAATGAATTTGTAAGTAACGATTCGTTACTTCTAGTCAGACGATGTACCCGTTACTCAGTAACGAATACATACGGTTTGTTACATCTCTACAAAATAGGCTTCTCTTCATACCTCGATCGAAGGTACATTCCTGCAGCATTAATTGTAAAGCAGAAAGTCTAACATTTACTCATTGGTGGAATTGCACACAGGGATGCGGGAAGCACGTGCATTCGGGCGGCAGTAAAGAAAAATCACCTATCAACTGTTTGTTGAGATGTCGTTTCCATAGCAACCCTATTACATTTTAGCTAATAGTTGCGAACAGCTGTCATTCGTGTTTTACGTGTAATCTCCAAGCTGTTTACTTGGAATTTATCTATGTTTTTATGTAATTAATAACTTATTAACTAATTAATGTACTCAATAAGCGTACTTACGACCGAGGTATGAAAAAAAATAGTATACGCCACACTGGCCGAAAGTTTGATACCTTGCACTGCGCGTTAATCATAATGCTACACTGGGTTGTAAAATAATTCACGCACTTGATACATAAATATATAACCTACAATTACCATTCCAACTTAACGAGTGGGAAATGGTACTAAAATTCACATTTCAAAATTTTACAATATTCTGAAAAGTAAATTTTTACCTAAATGGGTACCATTCCCCACTTGTGGTGTTGGAATGGTGAAAATATGCTTGCAGAATTGACACTAATACTAATTTGCGATTTGTTTTTAACTGAAAAATCCTTAAAATTTAACTCTAAATTGGAATGAAATGAAACGCCGTTTAATGGTATTACGATAACAGAAATTTGGGTAATTCTATTCATTAAATTGGAGAACTATGACAAACTTATTATTTATTTATCTTCAGAGATTTCAACTTTCTACAACATGAACTTGTAAATATGATAATCATATATTGAAAATTAACTTCAAACACGCTAAATAACTACACCTACATATAATAGCCACCAACAGTTAAGTAATTACTTTAATGCAATCCAGTAATGGAATTCACTGATAGAAACATCATAGAAGTTAAATGCATTTTATCTCATTAAAGAAAGGAACACTAATTCTCTTCATAACATAATTACAGAGCAGTGAGTAGTAAGTGACCACAACTATAGTCATATTTAAACTAACTCATCATTATACTATTACAGCATCAAAGCCATGCCGAATGAATGTGTAATTACCTTTATAATGTACTTACATATAATAATGTATTTCTTGAACAATAACGTTGCTTTTAAAGTAGCGTTAAAAAGCTGTTTCAATTATCTAATCTTAAATACTCTTTCAAATTTATACACTTATTATGTTGTGACTATTGTTTAGATCGTAGAGTCTGCATCTATAACATAACAAGAATGACTATGAATAAAACAGTAAATTGAAAGATTATAATAAATCCCCAAGCTCAATATTGTTGATGCGATCTTCTTAAACCAGTAAAATGCACTAATTCGATAGTTAGAAGAACTTGTAGCGGATAAGGAGAAAGTTTTGGGCAGATTTTTAAAAATCAGTAAAAAATAGAAAAATTCAAATAATTGATAATTTTTCGTATTTTTAAACGTTGGGTATGTTTTTAGTCTTAGCCGTGGTAATTTTCAACGTCTCTACTTTAAAATTTTTTTATTAATTTAAAATAGGTGGAGAATTAATTTTAAAGACTTTTTCGCGAATCATTATCTCTTTTACAATATTATCAATAAAAAATATAGCTAGTTCTAACTGTTCTGGAGATACAGACAAAAAACTGATGAAACAGTTTTTTAACTTTTTTTTAACAAGTTGCTGTCATCGCACAAAGATGCAATTTTGACAGATTGTGTAGGTATATATAAATGCTCCCTTTTGCGATTTTGTGGAAATGTTTAGGGTCAAATCATCTTCATTTTACTGGCCTATTCTAGAGTTCTCTTATAAATCCTGGCATCTGACGGCCCCAAATGGATGTTGGTCCTCAAAGAAAATGCTTCTTTCCCCAACTGTATGTAGACACACAACCATTCATGCTCGTTTGTTAAAACACGCCGAGCATGGATTCAGTCGTTTCTTGCCCATGCGCATATTATAAACCTGGCGTATTATGTCGGTGGGAAGTGACATCTGAATGCGAGCTCGGCGACAACTGTCAAGCGACAAACAAGCCGTTCTTCAGTTTCTTTCGTGTGTTTGTTTTCTCTACAACAGGAACCGCTTGTTTGCACTTCTGTCTTGAGGGACCGCGAGTTACGCAAGCAACAGAAAACATTTATATTGACGACTGTCATATCAAATATTTATAGTTTTTTCTGTATTTATTATATTTATATTTGAATGAAGATTATCGAGAAGACCACGATGAAGGAAGGTTTGGTTGAGAATCAGAATTAAGCTTTATCTACCAATGTTACGCTACTGGCCAACGTTTATATTGTTAGAATAATTTACCACCATTTGATTAACTTGAGGCCCTAAAGATGAAAATACATGAATTTGACTCTATTCAATAAATAGAGTAACTGTGATCCATTGAAGTTAATGATAGGTATTTGGAAAAAATTCCGTGGCATAATGATCGAAAATGAATCAATATTGAAATTTTTAAACTTGCATTTAATACTGACGTTTCGATACGTTTTGTATCATCATCAGAGTTTTCTGTAATTATATTTTCTTTGTTTTAAAATTGTTTTAAAATAAAATGTAATTATTGATTTCCACATAGTTACATTTTAATTCAAAACTATTTTATAATAAAGAAAATATAATTACAGAAAACTCTGAAGATGATACAAAACGTATCGAAACATCAGTATTAAATGCAAGTTTAAAAATTTCAGTATTGCTTCATTTTCGATCCTTATTTATTTTATTTTCGAAACGTTGGCCACTAGCGTAACATTGGTAAAGCTTAACTCTGATCGTCAACCAAACCTTCCTTAATCGTGACATTGGATCAACACTACTATATACTGAAGACATTATCGAGCAGAAAACTGAATTATAATCGTATGCAGCCATTAAAAGTTTTATACGAATAAAAGTTCTAAATTTTCTACACGATGACTACGATTATGAGTTAAAAAATGGGAAACTTCCTAATTGTAACTAACAAACTAATATATATTAGAAATCGTGTCCATCGAGACAATTATTAATAAGAATCGCAGGATTGTGGACAATAAGTTCTTTATTCAGTGTACGACGTTTCGTCTATAAATTTAGACTTTTTCAAGTACAATTAATGTGAAAATTTAAAACAATAATTATGAAAATAAACATTAATTACTAACCATAGCAATTAACAAAAGTTAAGGTACATAAGACGAAAACATGGCAACAAGTTTATGTATACATTTTAAACAATAAAAATAAATAAAATAAAAATACGGAAGTTAGTTCAATTTCATTACATAGTTATACTGACTACTTAAATTTTGAGTATCTGTTCTGTAATTAATAGAATTGTTTTTTCTAATAAAACACATTTCACTGATATTGCGTTTCTTCCAATTTGACTCTTTATCTAATATTTGAACTTCATCAAATATAAATTTATGTCCAGTGTCGAAATGGTGAGATGACAACGCAGTCTTATTAGCACTTAATAAATTTATATTTCTACAGTCCATTCTGTGTTGGTAAATTCTGTTTTAGTAATTGTTTTGTTTGCCCCACATAGCACTTATTACATTCACAAGGTATTTTATAAATGATATTAGATTGATGTAAAATAGGTGTTTTATCTTTAAGACAATTGTGAACAACCTGTCTAATTTATTTAAGTTATAAAACACCAACTTGATATTTGTGTTAGAAAATAGTCTGTTGATCTTGTAGGATAAGTTCTTGACGAATGGAAATCTAACATACATCTTGGTAGAGTTAGTTCTTTCAGCCACAGTATCCAACGTGTTATTCGGGTGATTTTGGTCATCTATAAACTTATTGATGTATAAAGTAGACAGGGTAATTATTAGCTTTTAAGATATTTTCAACTTTCTTAAAATTGTCATTATGGTAATCTTGGTGACTTAATTTTGTTACCCTGTGTAACAAGCTTTTTATAACACTAATTTTCTGCTGTACTGAATGGTTTGAGCGATAATTCAGAAGCCTACCTGAATGCGACGGTTTCATATACCAATTCGTTCTTAATTCTCCTGAAGCTGAACGTGTTACTAATGTGTCTAAAAATGGTATTGATTTATCAACTTCCTTCTCCATAGTGAATTGGATCTTCTCATTAAACTGATTAAACCTTTGTAGTAAGTCATCAATTTTATTATCGGGAACTGCAACGAAACGTCGTACACTGAATAAAGAACTTTTTGTCCACAATCCTGCGATTCTTATCAATAACAAACTAGTTTCGAAAAATTTATTTTCATCTTTAGGGCCTCAACTAACAATGTGTTTTTGTAACTGCCAACATGATCGGTTTTTAATTTTTTATTTGAACGGATGGCACGCATTTTCTGCTAGTAGTATATGTAATTTGAACAAAAACAATTTTCTCTATAGAAAAAAGGAAAAGGAATGTTTATGCACAAACCCACAATAACACAATGTCAGTACTTAACACGCACGTGGTGGACATGCGGCTAGCCTTTCAGCCACACACGGTGATCTGTCGTCACAACTAATGTGTCCACGGAGGAGTCCTTCGGTCGGCATCATCGACCGTGTTGCCTTGTTTGTTACCTTCCCACTTGCCTTACACACCACACGTTACCTTAACCTGACAGAAATGTGTTTCTATTCGGTAATAGCTATGCATGAGTTGTATGCAAATTGAACATGCATGCAGTCACTGACGGTTTTAGCGAACGTTTCGACCGATATTACCTTTTTTTACCACGTTTTGTTTAACTCGCTTTCTTGTGCATCGGTTCGAGTGGACATATCCATATAATTCATTCTCACTTGTTTATCGTTGTAAGCATTCATTGATCTATGGCTTAGTTGGTTAGAGCAGTGTGCTAATAGTGCGAAGGTCGCGGGTTCAATTCTCCATGGAACATATGCTATTTTTATTTTGTTACGATGTATTTTTGTTTTTATTTTTAATAAAAAGTATAAAAATATAAAGGAAAACAAAATTTGTAATATACCACGTTTTTAAAGCAAACTAAAAAGTATAAAATAATTTCTTTACAGACAGATTTTTAACTTGTAGGATTTGAAAAGATAAACGTGACGCGCATGCGATAGTTATATATGTTACGGTCTGTACCCGAATTCAGTCAATGACCGAAATAAATGCGTCAAACTAGTTTTGACCAACGAATATTGCCCAAACTCGAAATCTTACATTTAAACGGGTATTGACTGTTATAAAATGAGCAAAACTAGTTTTGCGCATTTTCATTTGATCAAAACTAGTTCTGTCCATTTTTGAACGGACAGTATACTAGTTCTGCTTGTTTCATTCAATCAACGTCCGAACCCGAACAAAAGTAAGGTTATGTTCTTGTTTATGGTCCTATCTATTGAATTGTTCTCCTGAATGCTATAATTAATATAATTGTCGGATATTCAGTGTAATAATTAAGTAAAAATGCAAAGTGAATTGGAGTCTCAACTAGTTCGCCTATTGGAGGCTTCTAAAACATAATTTTATGACGAAACATAATTACCTTACTACACTAAGTGAGGTTAAGAAAGCAAATTTATTGAAAGCTGAATTAAAATCTCTGTCTGCACAGAAGAATAAATCGCTTTGATATAATAAGTATATTATCATTGATGTGTAAAAGTTAATTAAAAAACGCAAAGAAGATTCCGATGCCATATACTAGTACTGTCCGTTCAGAAATGGACAGAACTAGTTTTGTCCAATTGAAAGTACGCAAAAATAGTTTTGCTCATTTTATAACAGCCAATACCCGTTTAAATGTAAGATTTAGGGTTTGGGCAATATTCGTTGGTCAATGAAAAAGTGTATTTATGAGATAAAACGAATAATACGTCCCGTGTTTTTCGTTTCAAATCCTACAAGTTAAAAATCTGTCTGTAAAAAAAAATATTTTATACATTTGAATAAAAGATTGCCTTTAAAAATTTGTTTATCTTATTCATGTTAGAAACAAATACAATTTTCTTTCACATTTTACCCGCCGAATATATTAACTGTTGCAGGTAAAAAGTAGGCTTTCTTTTTACGGCGTGATGTGTGAATTTTTACAGACGTAGTTTTTATGACGACTCCTTCGGTTTTACTTCTTCCTAAAGGAATTACTGTTACTTGTCTTATAAATAATAAAATGCGGGCTGGGACGTTGGCTACAAGTGTACCCTCACCCCGTGCTGTGAGGGTACAATACGTTAAATGTCAACCTTAAATGTTCGATTATTATTAATGACATGAATGTTTTATCTGTCATGAATTCTTTTACACTATTCAGGAACTGAAAATTGACGTATAAAAAGACCTGTGTACATTTTATTTTATCCTGTATATAATATAATATATTTATCAACATTCAACGATAATAAACCAAAGAGGTGTTACAAATGGAGCGCTAGCCTGGGCTGCGCGAGCTTACTTCCGGTAAAGAGATAAAACTTATCGGCTTTGTCACGTTTAGTATAGAGCTTACAAAGTGTGGTGTGCAAATTCCCAAAAAAGAATAAAGTGCCATATTTTTAGTGAAGGTTTTTTCCTATATAAACACATTTTTAGATCTAAATCACAAGCCCTATTACTTTAGACAATATGCCAGCAATCCCTATAGTCTATACTCAACCGATTGACACATTTTTTTTTAAATTGAAGCCTTTAATCCACAAATGAATCATCACTCTTTTTTTATAAAATGATAAAAATTTGAGTCGAAAATATTTATTGTAAACTCTGTCACAATAATTATTCCCACGCTTTTATAATAAAATTATGAACCTAATTCATAAAGAATTATTTTTTTCCTTTTTGATACATTTCTATAAAAGTGTTAAGGACGATAATAGCTTATCTTTAAAAAGTGTTTTTTTTCTAAATTTTTCCCAATCGAATAATTGGCAATCATAAGTAGTATATTAATTACTAATCGAAAACGTTTGTTTAGAAGTACATTTTAGTTTATAATAAAAAGCTAAATTGTGATTTTAGAACTCCGAGAAATGCAATGTTTTTCCTTAAAATAATCCAATTGCAATAAATTTAAATAAATTCCAAGCTGTGGTGAAACCTGACACGCATGAATTACGTTGAAAATAAATTCAGAAACCTCCAGCAGTTAATGACCTAAAAATTACTACCAATAAAAATAAATCCAGAAAACTTCAGCAGTTAATGACCTAAGAATTACTATTTCATACGTTTAAATTTTGAGCACTTCTGTTTTAATAAAAGCTAAGTCATGAATTGTTTTATATTACTACACAAAAAGATGCAATTTAATGTGTCTTTTACCTGCCTTAATTTTAAAAACCAACCTGTTGGTCGCTTAGACGGCACTCTTAGAAAATAACCATCAACATTGTGATGCATGGATGTCAATTTTAAACGGTTGAATTGACGTGAATATCTTGTCAGTGGCGTAACTTGTTATAAAAAAAACCTTAAAAATCATTTTCATATTTCTTTTTATAATTTTAAAGCTGTAACTATAATGACCACTTTAAGCTTTCCAAATTAATAGTCTCAATTTGTTATAGGTATATAACAAAAATTGGAATTATTGAGCTATGAAATAATATTAAGTCTATATATTATATAAAATTCCCGTGTCACAATTTTGCTAATTCCTGAAACCACTGAACAGATTTTAATGAAATTTCGTAAATGTGTCTTTCTTGTTGCAACTTACGCTATAGGATAGTTTTTATTAAATATTTTGTACAAACTTACGGTATTGAGTAAATTTTATTATAATGTAAAATTAGATAAAATAAAGAGTATTATTATTATTATTTTCTCAAAAAAACTGTTTTAGTAACACGTAACATCTGATAGAATTTACTCAAAACTAAATGGCTTTGAATATATTCTTTCAGAGGTCAGTTTTGTTTGTTCGCGTTTAAATAAAATCGCTTTTCGTGGAGAGCAATTTTGCAACGCAAGTCGACGAAATTCAACAATTTCGGGCGAAACCGAACCGGGCCGCTAGTATTTAAAATAAAAAACCATGCAACTTTTCTAGCTCTGTCTTACATTTAAAAGCTTAGTGGTACCTAATATAAAATATTAAAGTAAAAAATACAAAAGGTATTAAATTTTTTATTCTATAAAAATAAATAATTACTTGGTTTTCCATATGAAGTTATCAAATTAAGCTCTAATTAAGATGAACTGTTCAAGAAAAAATGTATGTTTATATTAAAATTTAACATAGCAATAGTTTGCTATTTTTGTTATAAAATACACACTATTACAGTTACAATGCAATATAATAAAAAGAAATATTTTCAAACAAGTTACTGGTTACTGTCGAATCCTCCACTATCGCGGCGGATAAGTTATCAATTACTCTACAATCACATATCTGAGAAATCAATCATTCTCATAATAATGGATATTTGCAACTGTTTTTCACGTACTCTGAGAGCTAATTTTTACATTAAGCATTGTTAAATTGGAACCTTCCATCAAATAAGAGCTACCTACCTTTAGGTGTGAATTAAAGATAAAATTGTTCATTATAACTGTCTGATTTTGGTAGAAACATGGCTAAAACTAAGTATATTCTATAATTTTGTCAGTCCAGATAAAAGTTACTTTTATAGCTCTCTGTATATTGTATTGTGATTTCGTCGGCAAGAAACATAAAAAGAGCAAAATAATATTTCAAACCTTTGCATCGTACAACCACTTACGTCAAATTGTGGGTACTTACTTATAGGAAAGTGACTTGTAGTTTTTTCTCTATTTCGAAAGACATTGTTAAAATTATTGTTCGTGAACAAAGATAATTATTTTTGATGTACTTCGTGAACAAAATATAATACTGAAGTATCATTGAACAATCTTGGATGCACTTAAAATCATAACATGAGTCAAAGTGGACACTTGTGTAATTTTAAGATTTAAAATAGAAATGTTTTATTTTTGATTACTCATGCAATTTTATATTATCTCTTTTTGTATTATAAAAATATGTCATTAATAAACTGTTTTCCCGTGTGATAAATTATTGTCAAAATTAAACCATGCGATGCGGAAAAATAAATTTATATATTATTTTGGTGTGCACACAGCTGCTTTTCTTTGATTTAATGTATATTGGAGTAAAAAGAAACGTTCTTTGTATAATATAATAATAACGTATTCCGAATGGGTATTTTTTTGAGAAATATAATGTAAACTCTATATATAGCGAAATTATAAGGACCAAGGTATTTTTTGCGTTATTAAGAGTTTTCGGTAAAGGGAGAGTAAAAGGAAACAATATAATTTTACGAATATGTTGGTTTTAATTTTGATTAAATTAAAAAATTATAAACTGTTAACTTGTCGTTTTTTACTAAGTAATTTCAACAATATCCCTTTGTTGAAGTCTAAATAATAACGTATTGTTTCGCTATTGAGAGTGGTTGTTACGCTATATAGTATAATTATAGTGTTTCAATATATGGGTGGCAATGTAAACCAAACAAGCCTAGGAGTTTTTCGTTAAGAAGTTTTCTATATAGAGTTTACACGTATTTGGATCTCATACTAATTGATTTCGTTATTTTTATTTATAATCATTAGGGTTGTGTTATTATAGCCTAGCCAAGAACTGTGATTCTTAAGAAAAATAGGTCCAAGTCTCCAAAAAATATGAGCAATAGCTTATTCGATTCAAAAAAATATTCTGAAAAAGACGTTTTTTTTATTTTTTTCGGCGACAAAAATTGCATTTGTTATTAACAAAAAACCAATAAACAAAAAAGCCTCTCAGATTTTTGGCAATTACTCAAAAACTATAAACGATAGTGAAAAATGAAAAACAGATTCTTAAAGACGAGAAAATTTGGAATAATAAAGTCCCACTGCAGGAACACTGTCTCCATTATTTATAATTTTAATTTAACCTTGAAAATAGGGTTCCGACTTTCACGCGGCCGTTACAGCTTGATAGTTGAGCGAAACGTCTTGTAAAGAGAGTACAACACATAAAATAATTTTTATAGCACTAAATAACAATCTAAAAATTTGAGTACATTAATGGTGTAATCTTAACACTTGAAAAAATAAAGTTTCGTTGAAAATTTGTTTTTAAATTTATTTTTATAACATCGGGGCTATTGCTAACCATATATATTTTTTTTTTGAAAAACCGTCAACATTGATAACAACAAAAAATATTTAAATAATTGACCTATAAATTTTTTGCTTCATGAAGCCCTTTTTACATATATACTTAACAAGATTGCGTCATAGAAATGTTTAAAAGTAACATATTTATTTTATTTATTATATTTTTTTATTTAACTTTGTTATTTTTTGGTCTATTTTTCTGAAGAACTACAGTTCTTGACTAAACTATTCTTTATGAAATATAATCGCGTTCGGTATATTTTTAGAATCAAATTTAACAGCGAAAAATTGAGCTTCTTTTCCATTAGTTTGCACAGCACTCGTCTCCGTTTCGCTCCTAGAAAACGTATTATCAGTGGCGATAATCGGCTATAACGTCTGCCAAACGATAACCACGAATGGTTTTTACATAATATATTGTATCCCAACTCATGTTACGTAATATGTTTTCATTAGATTAACACAAAGATAAACAAAAACACATTTATTTCGTGTTATGAGGCTTACAATATTAACAGTAAAATACACTGAAACACGCATACAAACCATAACTACAGGAAAACCGTGTAAAACCATCATAATTCTGACATCCGTCATATCTGAATCAAATTAAACACATTTCCTACATTTCTGTACGTTGTTTGTATTTCTCATTGTTGTGTGCGAATGAGCGAAAAATATCCTTTTGTACAAAACAAAATGAAAATTTCATCGTTGTGGCAGTATAATATTTTGTGAATGGGGTATAAAACAACATTTTCTAAATATTTAACGTCGGTATCGTCCTGTCAAGTTGTCAACCGAGTTATGCTGCAGAAATGTACTCATATATAATCAATTTAGCAAACACAATTTCTGTGTAGGTGGTATATAAATAAAATTTTATACAAAATAAAGTACTCTACGTATTATAAATATGTGTTATGTTAAAGGCAAAGTAATTCAAAGCGCGAATTACTTTTTTCAATGTTCAGGTCTTACGTTTTACTATAAAATAGTAGAATGGAGGAATACGAATCGATTTTTAATTATAAAACTATTCACTAATTTTATCTATCAGCTAAAAAATAAAGATAGATCAGTTACACATATTCTTAAGATAAAAATTGTCTGTTTGTTAATTAATATCAAAAGGAATATGTTTTTGCTCTATAAGTTCTAGATTCGGCAGTATTTATCTAAAGATAATTATTCCGAAACTTATCAATAAAGTCCGCCGCGGTAGTGAAAAGATTCGGGATTCGTAACCGGACGGTGACAGGGTTTAAAAAATAAATCCCCTTAAAAAACATAAAATGTAAAAAAAAAGCTAAGTCTCGCAACGCAGTTCTTCCGCTACAAAAAGTTGTGAGATCTCATGTAACATCAAGTCAGTTATTTTGACTAAAAACGGATTTTTGAAAATTCAACCCCTAAAAGGGTGTAACGGGGGATCAAAATTTGCATGGAGAAATCATATGAGATAAATGTATCAATTCGAAAATGCGCAGGATTATTCCTGTTATAAACACGTGTTTCATGCTTTTTCAAAAACAACCCCTTCAGAGGGTGAAAAGAGGTAAATAGTCTAAAAATCAACATGGATGTCATTTTTAAGGTTTGTCAAGACGTTGGTCATGTAAATGTCACCAATTTTGAAATTTATTAGGGGATCTACGTCGAGACAGGAGTAACTATACCAAATAATGGGAATGCATCCATGTTTCGTCTCAATCGCGTTAGAAGCCGTGGGTAACACTAACGGGTAGTGTGATATACGAAATAAGAAGAGACTTTTGTGATCCGTGCTGTGCTGGCCGTACTTGATAGGTATACGCGGTATTTTGTACTCAATCTTCAATATAATTTTATTCAGTATTGTCTGCAACTTATATTTGCCCCACTTCATAATCCCTACATTATTTTGATAACATTTATGTACAAAATCCCTCCGGTATCTATCTGGCTGTTGAAATAATATAAATAGAATGTGAATTGTTTACATGTATTGGCACATATGTGTGTGCTTACTGTTTGTACGAGTCCTCAGGTGGACTCTGCACTAAGCCACTGGCAGCTGTCATCCTTGAAGAGTGATTGCCGCTATTCGTTTATGACACTCGAAATATTACCCCGGGACCTTGCATGTTTTCACCGGCTCCCACTGTTGTCAGTGGAGAGACAGAAAACATCATTCCCGTCCGACCCTTAAAAGTTAAAGGGTGGAAGTGTCGGAGTGGGACCTTCGAACGGGATCGACTCTACATACAAGGTGTAACAGAATTGATGACAAGGTGGTTTTAGAAAGGTCAAACCATTATTAATTATGAATCGGTACCTATTTGGAGATGACGGTATAGTCATCCCACATTAAATGCAATCAATATGAACTGTGGAACAAATATTACGTTATTGGATTTTAGTACTACTCGAAGACAACATTTATCACGTATCACTGTATGTGCCAGAAAAAGTATACTGGTAGGTACTGTCAAAATAATGCCACCAATGACTCTTTACTCTAAACATGAATCAGTGATTTTTCACTAATTACAAGTGCATATTCACTATTTGTCACTACTAGAATCGTACCACGCAGAAATAGTGAATACTCACAATATGAATTAGTGAATATAAACATTCAGTAATTATATATACGTGAATATAAAAATTTACTAATTATATAAGTAAATATAAAAATTCACTAATTATATAAGTGAATATAAAAATTCACTAATTATATAAGTGAATATAAAAAATCACTAATTATATAAGTAACCATTAAATGTCATCGGACATTAACAATGTTTTAAATACATATTTTTTTAAATCTTTATTCATTCGTTACTTTCACTAGTCTAATTTAACTTTTATATTTTTACAAGTCGATTAAAAATTGAATACAAAATAAAGAATGAGAGATTCGCGTCAAAAAAAACATAACCTTAATTCATTGTTAGTTATGATCTTGTCATTGACTATAATTTAAAATTGGTAAAAAAACAATAGTATACACACAATGCTTTACTCTGAATGTATGAAAATATAATTAAAATAATTAAATTAACTTACCTGATAAATTCTATTACTTGTTTGTTTATCGGTTTACTAGGAAGAGTAATAATAAATTTCTGTAGTAACTGTAGGTATGGCGAATCACTATTCTGAAAATGAATTTTACTTGAATTCACTATTCCGGAAGTGAATCAGAAGTCACTATTTCAAAAAGTGACATTTTAACTATTTCAGTTTTAGAGAGCAAATTTATTAGTGAAAATTCACTAATTTGTTGTGAAAATCACTGATTATCAAGTGAATACTGCAGCTTCACTTACGCAATTAGTGAAAATTTCACTAATTCATGTTTAGAGAGTTAATACGATTATATAAATTGGATAAATGCACATAAATTAAAGAAATATAAATGAAATTATAGAAAACGATAATTGACATTTGATTTCGGTGATCAACTTTCAAGCGATTTATCTGTTGATAATTCTGTATAATATATTGACGTTTTACCTAGCAGACGTCAATGATGACTCGTTCTTATTGTGTCTCATAATTAATATTTTTAACTGTTATTTAAATTAAAACCTCTGAATTTGAATTTCCATAGTAAATCATAGTCAAGACATGTTCCGCCGCATCACGCATGCGAATACAATGCAGTCAACAATTTAAGTAAATAATTGAACTCACATTTTTTGAAAATTAAGTTAAAATCATTTTGTAGGAATACGTGCATAAATGTGTATCTCGTGCGTGATGGTCATGACTCGGGTGACGGTTAAAATTCGCTGGCGGTAACATATACAGATATTATATTATCGACTAATTCAGCCTGTTTTTAATACTTCAAAGGTAGTATATTTCCTTTTATATAATGAAGGCCGCTGCACACGAGGCTAGATTTTTTGCTAGATTTGCCTACTAGTCTTCTAGCGCTGGTTTTCTTGATTGCTGTTATGTGCTCGCTTCACACCAGACTACTTTTTAAGCTTGTTTTGTGGATAGGTCTAGTGCGCGCGCAGTGATATTTCAGTTATAAGCACAGAGTAAAACGTGTCTGTTGTCTGACTCTGAGCAGAATGACGCCATGTTGGTTTGTGGACGTGCCCACGTGACAATATACTGCTTACTGATTGGTTCTTGCTCATACCTAGCATAGAAAATAGCCCCTGTTCTAATTTTAAAACGTATCTTGTCAGCTAGCAGGCCAGCCCGTAGTGCCGTCACTTCTAGCTTCGTACTCAGCCTACCTGGCATCAGAAGTACAAGCAGTGTTTCTAGCAGCGTTTCTAGCCTCGTGTGCAGCGGCCTTAATACTACTGAATGCATTTTGTCAATGTTCATATAATATGATAACTGCGGAAAAATGATGTCTGCATTTCAGAGTTGAATATATTAATCTGTTTTAATAATTAAAATGGGTGACAACGGAAACTAAAGAGCCACCCACATAATACCAATTCATGTACTCTCCAAATAGCTTTGTGTTTAAATAAAATATCTGCATTAGTAAATTGAAACTGTTTTCCTTTCTCACTGCGAACAATGTAGCGGGCCTTAGAGTTTATAAATATAATATTCAGTAGATAGTTGATTGTCATTCCTTCCGCATTGTCGAAGTTGAGAAAAAAATGTATAATAACTTTGCACCTTCTTAGATATCACTTTTTTAGTGGAATATTATTTTTCAGTAAATAGAGATCAATAGTATATTTTAGGTTTTATCTAGATATATCAAGTTTCACAACTTACCTAGATTAATAATAATAATAATAATAATAATAATTTATTTGCATAGCCAAAAAAGTTGGATACAAAAGGTCAGTACATAGGTTATTACACATTAAAATATGTTACGAAAATTCGTCTAGACTATAAAAACTTCTTTCAATTAAAAAAGTCTTTAATTTATTTTTAAAATGCTTAAGCGATTTAATATTTTTTATATTGTCGGGTATTTTATTAAAAATTGTTATTCCATTGTATAGACAGGCTTTCTTGTATAGAGTCAATCGATGAGTTGGTATCATAAGATTATTTTTTCTAGTTTCATATTGGTGTTGTATAGTGTCACATTTGAAAATATCGATGTTTTTAAAAACGAAAACACATAACTTAAATATATAAACCGAGGTGAAGGTTAATAATTTAAGATTTTTAAAAAGAACTCTGCAGGACTCTCTTCTATCGGTTTTTGCGATAATTCTTACGGCCCTCTTTTGAATTAAGAAAATTCTGTTGGCTTCTCTTACTCCGCCCCATACAATAATGCAATACGACATAATAGAATAAAAATTGGCGTAGTATAACGACATTACCGATTCCAAACTTGCTCCTTTACTCACTTGCCGCAGGGCATAGCAAACCGATGTTAACTTTTTAGCCAGCTTATCTATATGCTGTGTCCATGAAAGATTAGCATCAATTGTAACTCCTAAAAACGGAGTACATTCTGACACAGAAAGAAACATATTACTGTTAAGCTGAATAGATTCTGGAATATTTAGCGATCTTTGCATAGTTCTAAAAAAAACAGTAGTAGTTTTTTCGGCATTAAAAATCAGTTTGTTATTTATAAGCCAGTCGTTTAATATTTTGAAAATTGCCTGCGCTTGATGAATAAGTTGATTCATGTTGGAGCCTTTTAAAAGTATATTTGTGTCATCTGCATACGACACTATTTTTACATTTGACGCTGCAAAGTGAGTTATTAAATCGTTAACGTATATAATATATAAAAGAGGGCCTAAGATGGATCCTTGAGGTACGCCCTTAGTTGTTTCTATTTTTTCAGATACGTATTCTTTCCCCTCTGCTGATATACATACTTTTTGTGAACGATTTATTAAATACGATCTGAACCAGTTGTTAGCTATCCCTCTTATTCCGTATTGTTCTAATTTAAGCAATAGAATGTCGTAGTTGACAGTATCGAAAGCTTTGGATAAATCAATGAAGATACCCAAAACTAGAAATCCGCTATCTATGAAATTTGTTAATCATTACTCATGGATAAATGATCTTCATAAACAAAAAATTCCATATTATATTACAATTTATTATTGAATGTTGTTTATCTATTGTTCTGTAATTTTTTTTTTTTAGAAAAAGAAAAGTGCAACGTGAAATATGTACAACAAAAAATGAGTGCTTCGACTACAAGGCCATTATCACGCAGAAAAAAACATGGTAAGTAATTATACAGGATGCAACAGCATAACTTCTTTTACCATTCCAACCCACAAGTGAGGAATGGTAGGTACTAGTTTAGGTCAAAAATCACAAAATTTTACAATATCTTTCCGTTTTGAGGTCCCCCGAATCCAAAAAACATATTTTTGGAAAAACTCTGTGCGTCTGTTAGTCTGTTATTTTTACAAAACTTAATAAAACCCATTGTATATGAATCAGAAAATTTTTATTTGTTTTTTACAATGTACACACCTGAGTTTTACCTAGTTTTTAAAGATCAAATCAGGTAGGTGACGTCCCCCATTCTCAATACACTGAGTAAACCGATTTCTGGCGTTTGTCATGACTCTTGCCAGCATATCAGGTGTTATCCTGGCAATTTCTTCCTGGATGTTGGTCTTCAAATCTTTTAGGGTCCTTGGATGGTTCACATAAACGCGGGATTTCAAAAAACCTCACAGAAAAAAATCACAAGGGGACAAATCGGGAGAGCGGGCCGGCCACTCCAAATCGCCCTTAATTGAAGTCACGTTTTAGACGTATGTTTGCGCGCAGAACGCCGTGGTGATCGCAACATTGAAGCTCTCGACACTGATAAACTCAGATGGTAATGATCTACAATCTAATTTAACCTATATTTTTCAATAAATAAAATTATCGACCAATTTTTCAGACAATATATTAACAAACAATATAAAATTAATACAATAACGTTTCGATCCGGATTTGGATCTTCTTCAGAACGGATCTAAAAATATAAAAAATAATTAATAATTAGTTTCTATTTACTCTGAATGCAATTCGTGATAGATTATCTATCACGAATTGCAAATCCGGATCGAAACGTTATTGTATTAATTTTATATTGTTTGTTAATATATTGTCTGAAAAATTGGTCAATAATTTTATTTATTGAAGAGTTCTAATCAGACGTTAATCAAAGATTAAAAATATAAAAAATAATTAATAATTAGTTTCTATTTACTCTGAATGCAATTCGTGATAGATTTATCTATCACGAATTGCATTCAGAGTAAATAGAAACTAATTATTAATTATTTTTTATATTTTTAGATCCGTTCTGAAGAAGATCCAAATCCGGATCGAAACGTTATTGTATTAATTTTATATTGTTTGTTAATATATTGTCTGAAAAATTGGTCAATAATTTTATTTATTGAAGAGTTCTAATCAGACGTTAATCAAAGATTTTAACCTATATTTCGTATTGTATTGACGAGTTCTCATTTCATTGTATTTTAATTATTATTTATGTAATGCATATTGACATATTTCACAGCTTTTATGCTATTCTCGAAATAAATAAATCTATCTATCTATCTATACACAAAAATACTGGACTAATTACATTTGTAAATAATTAGTGTCTTCAAAATAAACAAATATACACAGAAAATGAAAATAAGAAAATGGGTAGGGAACGGGTAAAGATAGTAAGTTGGCAATTTATAATTGATGGAGTTCACCAGTTGCCTTTAATATAGTATTTTAGCAGCACATTGTTGTGACTAAGACAAATGGAAGTCGATTGTTAATACACGCCTAAATGAAGTACTGACAGCAATATCGGTTTTCTAATTATTGCACAGCAATTTGTAATATACACTTATTCACAATACACTACGGCATCATAATTCAGTCCAATACGATGTTTCTAAATATTTTTTGACGTGATAACTTCTTATAAATTGATGAAACACCAGCTGCACGCACGAAAAAGTGTAACGTTCCGCCTGTAACGTTCCGCCTGACCCTAAATATGATATTCGAGCGGAATACGTTATCACGTAAAACCGACTTTACAGACAACCATTTTTTTTCCATAACATGGCTGTTTTCATGCCTGTATAACAAAATGAACACTAGAGCACTATATAATTAAAACAAATGCATGCTATTTTACTAATCTAATAGTAGTTTAATAGTAGTAATTAGGCGACGGATACATTCCAACTTCAAAAATAGTGACATTTGATATAGTATAATAAAGAAAACAAAATTTCTGATATCGTGTGAGGTAACACGGGTAATGGCTAGTATTCAATATGATATTTGCTATTCGTTGGCATGGTTACCTACTTAATATGTTCTACATCATGCAAAATTAATCAAAGCATGCTTAACTAGTTTATTTCTGACAGATCTACAAAACAAAAGAACGGCTGATTTTTTTTTATTTTCAAAATATTTTCGAAAATATTAAGTTTAGAAAAAATAATTCTTAACAAAACTTGCTTAAATAAATAAATAGAATAATAAACTGTTATGAAAAGTATACCATTATTAGTTATATAAAAAACAACGTTATAGCATAGGTATATCTCTTCTGCGCATGAGCTGATTTTCTCTAAAAACAATAAGGCTCTGTATATTTGCATGCCAAACATCCTTTCAAAATTTGATTTTAGTCCGTTCGTGCGTATCGTGCTCACAGGCTAACAGACGCACGGAGTTTTTCCAAAAATATTTTTTTGATTCGGGGGACCTCAAAACGAAAAGATATTGTAAAATTTTGAAAAGTAATTTTTGACCTAAACTAGTACTATTTCTCACTTGTGGGTTGGAATGGTAAAAAGCTTACTACGGCAGTAAATTCTATTAAAAATATTTTAAAAAGTATACATATTGTGCTTTTTCAAATCTTCATTATATGTCAAACTATTCAAAATCAGTTAAATGTTCTTCTGCAGACTATAGATAAAAAACATAACACGTCAGTAAAATTCTTCACTCAATTTGTCTCGAAAAAAATAGCGTTTAGTTTTTCTGTAGCTATTGTAACAACACATCCTAAAATACACGCCGCCACTGGTCTTCCCACAGGGCGGAGGAGGGTATGTGGGGCGTTGGATGAAAGTCAGACAGTAGAGTGAGCGAGTGTCGGCAGAACGTTATGTTTAGCCTGCTTAGGGAACGGTTCAATTATCATACATTTTCTTATAATATTCCTTATGGATTTTATTATTTTGTAGCGAACTTATTAAACAATGTGATTTGTACTTTACACTTTAAAGACGGTTTTAGCGCATCGTATCAATAATAATGCAATTGGCAATTACAGATAATGAAAATATGTGGGAGTTTATAAAATAAATTTTCAAGATTGAATTTACGTCAATATTAGGTACTGATAAATGACTCAATGTAGATTTTCAAAGCAGGTGTCATATATTGTATAAACATTACAAGAAATAATAGATAGTATCACAGGTGTTTGGACTAAATATCAAAAACAATTAGACAGTTATTGATATGCGTTTCGTCTCTTTTATTGAGAAAATCAACAAGTCTGACTGCCAACATAATAAATTATAATGTACATATTATATAGTTAATGACAAGCTAATAACAAATAATTTGAAAATAGTGAAGAAATTAAAATGTGCTCATTATATCTATATAATTTCTTCACTCTTTTAAAATTAATTATTTGTTAGTAGTTTCTCATTAACTATACACACTTTTAAAGACAAGCTTTATTAAAATGTACTAAAACGAAGAAAATAGACAATAAAACAAATACAATCATTTTATTATTATTGACCTAAAAGTTGTCGCGAGCTATGTTCATAAAAAAATCATTTTTTACTTATATTTTCTTACAAAATAAAGTTCATTTTTTTATTTTAGAAAAAATAAAAGTACAAAGTGAAATATGTGCAACAAAAAATGTGTTAGCCCAAGGCCGTTAGCACGCAGAAAAAATTAAGTAAGTTTATGTTAAAAGTTTATTATTTAACAGATTAATAAATTTTCATGGCACCAAGCCCGTGCAGACACACGGAGAAAATTCATTGATAGCAGAGCGGTATTTTCAATAAATTTGACAAGTACGTTGCGCACATATACACAAATGATATACATACACAAAAACATTGCACAGTCTTACAGTAAACGTGCTAAACTCTGTCCCCCAAAGCCAGTTACCGTCGCACCATTCCACTACACCTGCTTTACCTGTTTGTTTATATTCAAGAGTGTGACGCGCTCTGCACCCCGCATACGGACTGTTTGCCAAAACCAGGATTTGAGAAAGTCAGATACGTGTAAGGCCGTTTGTCCACCGCCGCCGTCACCGGGACGTCACCGAGAACGAGATTACTTCGGGCCGAGAGTT
The DNA here is from genome assembly GCA_963575645.1 of Xanthostigma xanthostigma. Taxonomy (NCBI): domain Eukaryota; kingdom Metazoa; phylum Arthropoda; class Insecta; order Raphidioptera; family Raphidiidae; genus Xanthostigma; species Xanthostigma xanthostigma. The sequence continues at coordinate 14,059,853 of OY754467.1, forward strand.
TAGATGACGTGACGGCGATCGTGTGTCCACCGCGAGCTCGGTTCTAGAGCTTTGTATATTGTATATTTTCAAAGTTGGGCTCCAAAAAGACGCAAACTTCGCGCCACGCATTTTTTCTCAAAATTTTATCTTTGGACACATCCTTTGTTTTATCCCACAAACAGTCTTTACTCTCTACAAGTTCAATTAATGTATAAATATCGTATTTGAATTTGTTAGCCATTTTTTTACAAATTTTATGATAGACAAAACAAAAACCGGGCGAATGGCGCGGTGCGACGGTAGTGTGTGGACAAGAACAAACGTGTTTTGTATTGCCGGCACATCGGCCCGTCATAAAACCGTGCCGAGTTCTAGCGGTCACGCCGAACTACTCGAAACATCGGCGGCCGGGATGACGGCGCTCGGGTGACGGGCGTGCGGTGAACACATGGCCATAGTAAATGTATGTATCGCTAAATCGGCGCCGTTCTCGTTCTCGGTGACGTCCCGGTGACGGCGGCGGTGGACAAACGGCCTAATTGAACAAGCCATAATAGTAATAATATTTAAGTTGCATAACACGGATCTATACAGTGAGACAACCCGTTAGGCAGTCCGGACCCGCGGCAACGCGAAAGCAATTAAAGTCAGTGGGTGATGACTACATCTAGTGATGAGCAAAGCAAGACCAAGACTGAGACAGTCTTTGTCTTGCATACTCAGTCTTGGTCTTAGTCTTGCATACTCGGTCTTGGTCTTGCTAGTGTAGTATGGTCTTGAACTTGCAAAAATGCAAGAACAAGACTAAGACTGCAAGACCAAGACGGATTTTGCTCATCGGCGATAGAAGTAATATCGCGATGATCTCAGCAGCAGGACATCTGCACACGAGTTTTTGTGGAAGTGCAATCTAATGTTCTAGATGACAGAGAGTTTGAATACGACTTTAGACTGCTCTTGATGTATGGAAACTGTAATTTTATGATCACAATCTGAAGTCATTATCAAACCAAATTTGACAATCCTTTCTGCTACCCTTCACTTTAATTGTTTTCGTGTCGTCTCGTGTATGGACATTGGACGATCTAATAGTCGTATCTGATGAATGAAGGATACCACTTTAATATTGCATTTGATTATTAAAAAATCATGAAAAATGTTAGTCAGTAATGTATGCTTGAATAGTTTCTTTCCAACGAAAGTATAGGAAGCAAGTTTATTGAAACTTTGAAATAGGAAGCATTCATGTAATTGTTGAAAAGAGGACAATAGGTATTCGGTGAATTTCAGTGGAGAACAAAAGTTCTTATTGAAAGGGGAGATCGCGATTTCTTGCGCCGCGCTGTGGGTGTGACACTTAAACATAAGAGTCATTCAGAAGTAGATGGATCCAAGTACCACTATGGTGTCCGGTGTCCATTGTCCAACTATTCTTCTTCTCATAAAAAGAGAAACAACAATAGGTCATATGCATGATTTTTTTTTATATTTTTAATAGATTATTTAGTCAACCATAATACGGAAAAAAATTGATAATCATTTAAGAATGTAATATTATCATAAGAAAAAAAATATTAAATTCCACATTCAAAAATAGACAGTTTAAACAATCGGCCATGTTCGCGGGCTTATGTGACGTCATGATATACGATGCATGCCAACCTTGATTCAAATTGTCAATGTTCTAAATGAAGCTTATTAATTGTTTGTTTTCTCTAAATACTGACATAATCTTACTGTGAGACGACACAGTCGTCATGAAAACTGTTGTTGATATATACTCTGACGTCACGATGCGTTTTGAGAATTCGAAAATAGCGCTTATTATCTACATTTCTTTTTTATTATTTGTATTTTTTTCAGTGATTAGATTAATAAAATAACCATTACGTTATGATCACGAACTAAAATATATTTCGAAATAAAAATTTTAACCAATTTGGAGTTTTATGCATATGACCTATTATGAATATTCAATGCCAAAAACCTATTGTAATCTTCCATTTTAAGTGTCCTTCTTCACATTAAACGATATAAAATTTCTGCTATATACCTACTTTATTAATCCAAGAATTCGGATGAATATTAATATTAGAAACGGTTACTTGAAAAAATCTAAACACAATAACCCCGTTTTTGAAAAACACACTGTAAACATACGTACATAAACTAACTTACTAAACTCTTGAACAGCAGTTTATTTAAATTAGGTAATTATGTTTTACTTTCCTGAGTAATTGGCTTTACTCACACAAAAGTTGGTTGTGTCGAGTGTTACTGGATTTAGGAAACTAATTAACTACTGTTAAAATATTGACGTTTATTGAATAAATACCTCGATTATAATAGTCTCAGACTTTGTTTCAACTCACAACTTTACGGTATTTTATTATCATTTATGCCATAACCTTTTTTTGTCCTACTCCTTTTTAAAAACTATATAGGTATATACCTATATATAGGTACAATAAATATTTCCGACCAAAATAAACAAAGATTTGTATATATGTTTATCTTATCATAATGCGAATATGAAGCCTTTCTAATTAATATTACATCAAAGATTACAAATTCATTATTTCTATAAAATTAATAAACACGATGCCGAAACATACAAAGAAAAAAAATATGAACCGTTACTGCAAATTATTAGTGTAACGGTCAGTACACTGAAATATTTGATTTATGTCTTCCTTAAAGCTTATTAGTATTTACAAAATGTCAGATATCCGCTTATTAATTGGTGTATTATCTAATAATAAATACACCTGCAATACTTTTAAAGGTTACTTTGTACTTACATTTAAAAAAAAAGTACATAAGTACATTAGGAACGCTGGCTAGAATATGCAGTGCCGGATTAACCTACAAGCAAAGTAAGCAATTGCTTAAGGCTTCACGTTTCAGGGGGCACCAGGAAGCACAACTCAGAAATGAAAAGTACCTCACTTAACCGTGTCAACAACTTTTTTTTCTTTTTGTCATGTTCTAAAAAATTTTATCTACTGATATGTCTTTAGAAGTATAAAAGTTAAAATGAAATAATAATTTCTTTTTGAAAATGAAAACGAAAAAAAACATTAATTCTTAAGGGTTCAATTTTAAAGTTTTGAAACTTTTTTTCTATTAATTGTATAAAAATGTCTAAGGTCCGATTTTATGGACAGTCAAATTTTCAAAAGAGAGCATTGATTGTAAAATTTAACTTAAAGAATATGAAATTTTAATTGCAATGACAACTATAAACCACAAACTATATACAAATTAGCTAAAAATGTTTACCTTGTTTTCCTACCCGTTTGTTCACTTTCTAATGTTTTGAATTCAATTTGAAGCTCCTTTTCTTGACAATATTTTCTTAGATTTTCTAGCAATATAATTTTTATACTGCAAATGAATCTTATATGACATTTGCAAACAAAATATAAATTCATATTTACTAAAATGTTAACATGCCTTTGTCATTATCATAAATATTCCGCAAAAAGTGTGTTTTTTTAGTTGAATTTTAGTAATAAAAAATAATATCACGCTTAGTCATTATAGCTTATAAATATATATTGCACAAGAGATTGGGTGAATTATCAGTTTTTCTAAACTAACAATAGAAAACAAAAAAAATAATATGAAACTGAAAGTATAGATATTATCATATTACCAGATACTACTTACTAACATTTCAGCTGTATAAACAAATTTTATTTTACAGTTGATTTAACTTATTTTGTAGACTCTCACTAGGTCGGGTTAATATATATGTCACCATGGAAATAAAAAAGAAATATAATTTTACCAATATTATTGTAAAGTATATTCAACAAACTGTCAAAAGCTGGACCCGCAATCAGCAAACCATGGACTGGAGCTCGAATCAAGGAAACTTACATGGGAAAAGAATGTTTTGGGCCCTTCAAACAGGCTTACAAAGGACTTGATCAAACTCAGTAGACCTAAACTCAGGAAAGTGTTTGGGCTCTTAACCGGTCATGCACACGATGGGGATACGTCAGGAATCGACACAATGTAGATATTGCAAAAAGGCGGACGAAACAGCCAACCATTTACTGTTCGAATGCGAGGCCCTAGCCTACAGGAGAACAACCATCTTTGGAAATATTGATGAGAGTGGAACAATTCCTCAGGACAATCTAGTCACCAACCTTCTGGAGTTCATGAGAAGATCCAAATTATTGAAGGACTAGATCCAGATCAAAGGGGAGCACAAAAATTCTTCTAGGATGACGTGCATAACGGGCTATTAAGCCATAACCCCTAATTTATTCATTCATTTATTCAAGGAGGGTGTTCCGAAATATAACCCAGTGTTAATGAAGTCATGAATTGACGCCATACTGTTGATTTGTTCCGAAATATACTGGCTAGCGCGTTGACGTGTCATTATTTCCCTCGTCCACCAAAAGTAATTGTTTACTTTCTTGAGAAGACATTATTGCAAAAAAATGCCGAATATTTATGCTACGTCACACGGTCACACCTGTATCACCAGTACATATAGTATAGCACACCATTAAAATATGGGATCGAATTCATGACGTCATTAGCACTGGCCAGTATACTGGGTTATATTTCGAAACACGCCCATTCTTTCCAATTTCAAATAGGTATGTCATGATTTGAATCCGAACTCCGCTCATGAATGTTTTGTGATGTCGTTTAATTAAATTTGTTCTAATTAGACATCTCAGACTTTATTTATCGAGTGTTAATAGTCTATAATAAATAAAATACAAATTGGATGACATTTTGTAATGAAATACAGGGTTGTATTTAATTTCAATTACCAAAGAGTGCACGCCTGCTTTTTTTTAATATATGGTTTATTGGCCTCTACATCTTCTGACATAATCAGCCATGTCAATACGATCGAAACAATTCCAATGTAAGAACAGAAGAAAATGATATTAAAAAAAAATGCACTTCTGCTATGAACGCAGTAAATCAGTAAAGGTTCGACTAGAAATTCTCCTGCAGTAGTTTATTGACGTTATGTATACAGTGTTTGTTTGTTTGTAAGTCGCAGTGGTCACTGATGATCAGTCATTTGCCTAACCATAAGGAATTCTAAACGCACACGTATTTAGCGATCCGTAGATTTGATCTGACCGGACTTCGTAAAACCACACCAAAGCCACAGGCATGTTTCGCAGTCACAGCAATTACTGTGAACAGCACCTTGTCGCCTGTGAAATCATGTTGAAATTTTATACAGTTAGGAGAGCTATATAGTTTGCTACAATTGTTAAGAAACACCCATTGTTATAGTTCTATCATATACTTTTATATTCTATATTGAGCATAGGAATAAAATCGCAATCGAACCATTAGGGTGCTAACATATACTTCGGTCTTTTTTTAAGCCGTCAGCACTGGCGTATCCAGGAGGACAAAACAAGCACGGGGGACCCAGCTTAAGAAATGTCTAATTTGCCCCCTCCTGCGGGCCAAAAACTGGGTTCGCCCATGTTAACGTCATAGAAAAAGACAAAGTTTTCGAAACAGAGACACTTAATTCAGATTGAATGCAAGTACATCAACCAATCCTATCATCGGAGAAATCAGGGAATTACATCGAAGAAAGAGACGCAAATATATTTTCGATACGCTTTGTTGCCTTCACTCACCGCACATTGATTAGATAGACAATGATTCATATAGTTAATTAATAGATATATGATCTTTCCACACATCCAGAAGACCTTCATTGATCTAAAGAGCTGACATTTATAGCGTATATATGAATTCTATATAAGAAATATTTATATTTCAAACAGTTACCGTCGGAACTTAAATCCTGAACATCCACTATCGCAGTGGATGAGTTATCATTTGGTGAGATATCTAAACAGTCAACCGTCTTTTTCACATTATGTGAGAGCTATTTTACCGTACTGGCAACGCTAGATGATATACATGAACCTAGCGTACAGATTTTATTTTCGCAACTAGAAAAAAACTGCTGAATCAAATTAAGAAAAATTATTATTCATCCTGAGAATCTGTCCTATTAAATAGAAAAAGAATTTTCAAAATCGGTTCACAAACGCGTAACATAATTTATAAATTAAACTCCTTTTTAAGCCTGCTAAAGAAGACTGAATGGGTCTTAAAAAGTAGTATGAAACCATTCCGTTAACATTATAGATTTTGCGTTGATTTTTTGATATGGCTAAACGAACATTAAAAAAAGAGAAAAATATATACGTGTCCATTGAATAACCTCTTAATGCACAATAAGTAACACGCTAAATTTTGATCAAACTGCATAGAAAAATGTTATTTCGATATGAAAAATATCATTTCAACCTAACAGTTATGTTTCGAACAGCATTCAAATATGCGTGGTCATAATGTAAAATTATTGATTTTCTGCAGGAAATGTTTTTTTCTGCCCAGCACAAAGTGTATTTAATTTTGTAAAAAAATGGAATGTCTACAAGTGCTGGTGCATATTTAATATTTTTCTTTTTTCTAAAAATCGGATATAACGAAAATCGATTATAACGAACACTGCTTTTTCCCTTGACGTCTCGTTATAAAAGGGGGTCGATATATTTTTTTTTTATTTATGAAAAAAAAGTATGCTTTGACTACCAGGATCATTAGCACTACTTCCATAAGTCATATTATACAGTAATTTGGATAACAATCATATCATACCTGTTATTGCATATACCATATCATAATATGGTATATGCAATAACAGGTAGGTAAGTATTAATTTTCAGGTAAGTACTATTTTTCTGGTATATGTTATGTTAAATATGTTTTATTAAGTCTGTTGTTTTTATAAACTTCACTATTTTTCTTAGGTTTGCTGGTTCGTTGTAAAGGGCTTCTTCGGTTCTGCTGGAGATGTTAAGTTGATGTCGAGTATTACGATATTTATTGCAGGTAAGAATTAAGTTATAAACAACATTGACAGACATGCTATTGTGAAATTGGGAACGAAACATCGAATCAGCGATAGTAGTGGTACTGACATCATAGCATATTGTGTGTAACTTACCTTCCCTTGATTAAATGGTCTGCGAATGACACATGACCACAGATATATAATGTGCATATGTAGTATGTTTGCAATAATAACCAAGACTGTGTACCAACTAGACGTGGGAACAATAGAATGGTTTTAATAATCGATAGACTGCTACTGAAATGATTTTAATAATAATCGAAAAGAGGGTTCGGCTTCGCCCGAATTTGAAGATTACCACCGTTTTTTCGTCGACTTACGCCGCAAAATTGGTCTTTACGAAAAGCGCTTTCATTTTAATGTAATAATGTAATATATAGCCTATATCCATCCTAAAGGTTCATTCTAAATATTTCTGAAAGAATTTTTGAAATCGGATGAGTAGTTTTGGAAATTACCCCATACAAACTTACAAACTTTACCTCTTTATAATATTTATAATATTCATTCGAAATGATTCGCATGATGTATAATAGGAGATGTGAATGAAAGAATTTACTCTCGGTTTCGATTGTTCAGTCTCGAGGGAGTCACATGCATAATATACAATATTTCATAGAACAGACCTAGCTAAAAAACCTAAATAATCGTATTCAATACTGCGCAATGCATTAGTATCTCGAGTGGTTAGGTATACTGTTCAAGTGAAGACACAATTAGTTCGATTTGTCTTTGCATTCGATCATGAATTCGATATGATATAATTAGCTTTCGTTTTCGATTGTGGAACTTGAGAGAGTCACCTGCATGCGGTGTTTTGTAGAACAGAGACAGATAAGTAATCATATTCAATACTATAAATTGTAGTGAGTATACCAGCTGATGAGAACCTGAGAGAGACAGTTGCTTGCTCTGTTTCAAAAAGCGAAAAAAGAACGTGAAATCACTCGAATTATTTTTAATAACCTCTCGAAATATTTTAATAAACGAATAGTTCGAATATTATTTAATTTAGTTTAGTTTTCGAAAAATCAAATACAAATATTTTATAAATTTTAATTAAAAAAAAAAAAAAAATAAATAAATAAATAATTTTTCGCTTGAAATATCCCATCTCTAGTGCCAACATTTCATCCATTATACGAATTTCAATTAGTTAATTACGTTATTTAATGTGCTATAATATTTTTGTGAGTTGGAACGGAAAATATATTTAATAATACAAAGTCATCAATTTTTAGATAATTACAAAACATACACTAATAATAATAACAACGAAGATTTTAGGGTTTATTACTAAAACTCTGCAATGTGAATTTCAATTAATAATGATCCATCATTACAATTTTGAGCGTATGTTTTGCCAATCAATTTATTCTCTCTGAACAGGTGGAAAACTAAAAGCCCATCCTTTTATTTCAACAACCCCTCATTTAAGCCGGCAGTCGATTATTTTTGCATAATAACAGTTTTATAGTCAATGTCTGCATTTGACAGCTTCCATTGCAACCGATGAGTGGACACAATTTGTAACAATCTGTTTCGTCAAGACTGCCAACAATGTAACTAGGTAGAAAAAATGTAATATATTTTCCTGCCTAAATAAAAGATATCTTGAAATTAATCTGCCTGACATTTCAGATTATAAGTTTACCTAATACTTAAATAATAATAATACATACTGTAACAAAACTGTTCTAGTTCGTGGTAGAAAATATTTATTTACAATAGTAAAACTTTAACAGAACAAATAAACAAACTAAAAAGCACTTCTTTATAGAGTAATAGAAACAAACCAACAGTTTCTCGATAGCGTAACGTAATAAAACAACAGTGCTAATCGAAAAAATAATAGAATAAGTAATGAAGAATACAAAGTCACTATACAACTATATACACAAGATTATTTACAAGACAGGAACACACCAAAATTTATTTAACACTTACTCACACTTATCTATTAACTATATACAGTTCTATTTATTTCCTATACTATTTTTTACACAGTTCATTCATGTATTAACTACAGGGGATTATTTATGTTAAACTATTTGCTGTTTGCTGACTGTTAATTTATGTCGATTCTTCACACAATGTATCACTGTCCCCGTATCATGACTGACGTATGATGACTGTCGGTTGATGACTGCCCCGATCGTGAGCCAGCTCGTGGTTTATATAGGCGCTGGATAGTCCTTTCCTTTGTTGCTTTCATTGTTGTCTGGAATTTGACAACAAAGCCCTTTCTACCTACGCATATTGTTGGAACAACAATCAAGCCGATTGTTGTCTCGCACAACAATATGTGTCTCATTGTTAGATTGTCCCATAACGGTCTGTGTATCATTTTTAGAACGACGAGCCGATTGTCGTCTCACGAAATTCTTTGTTGTCCCAACGGGGAGATTGTAACAATACTTTTTTACATTGCCAAAAAATGGATACAAAACGTCACTATGTTTAAAATAAATCAATTCACAAGATCATAAGGCACAGATCTTCGAAAATATTTTTTTAATTCTTTTTGGCAATTCTTTTTTTCTTTAATCCATTCACTATTCAGGCAACCTTCCATAGATTTTGTGTCTTATGAAACTCCAATCGATTTTTATAGACAATCACATTCATTTGAAACAGTCTTCCGGCAACTCAATAATATCGTCTATTAATCATATTTCTTAAGTGTTTTCTCGGATATCTAATAGCCTTTTGTCTTTTTGTTTAAATCTACAATAGACCATTTTGTAAAACGGATATTCAATTTAAACATCAAACTTAAACGGAAGTTTAGCGTTTCATAGCTGAACTGAATGGGTATGAGGCACTTATTGATTGTCTGGAAACTGTAACTTCCCTAATCATTTTTAAGAAAAAAAGCATCACTAAAATCGCCATTCGTGAAGAACAATTTTGCAACGTAAGTTGACGAAAAAACGGTGGCAATCTACAAATTCGGGCGAAGCAAGATTTGCAAAATTAGTCTCCACGAAAAGCCCTTCTTTTTTAACGCAATAATATATAGCCTATGTCCATCCTAAATATTTGGGAAAACATTTTTGAAATCGGATAAGCAGTTTCGGAGATTACTTCCTACATCCAAACTTACAAACTTAACCTCTTTATAATATTACTATATTATAGTTTATTACAATATATGCATACGATGTTAGAAGTCTTTTTCATATTTCACAATTATTTATAGTACGCTACGGATCTAAAAGGTTCGAAAGTTAGTCACAAATAGCATCGCAAAGGCACATTTTAGAGTCGTTGATACTCCCACCACCTCTCAGCTACCTGCACGGAACGTGCGCTCGTTGGTGATTGGCCGTGATCGCTCGTTGCCTTTGTCACTTGTTGCTTTCCTGCTTTAAAGTACAGTCGAGTACGCTATTGTCAAGTTGTTAATGCTATTTTAGTTGTGTTGAGTTGCGAATTTGTAGTTTCTCAACAGACTGTACAAGCGCAAGCCCGCATTCGCATCTAACTTCCGAGCCTTTTAGATTCGTGGCGCGTATTATAACGTAAAGAAAAAGATGTTCACCTTATCTATACTAATATATAAAGCTGAAGAGTTTATTTGTTTGGTTGAACGAGCTAATCTCAGGAACTACTGGTTCGAATTGAAAAAATAAATTTTTGTTGGATAGCCTATTTATCGAGGAAGGCTATAGGCTATATAATGTCACGCTACGACCAATAGGACCGGAGCATCAATGATGTTGCAAAATGTAACTCAAAATTTGTCCGTCCGACAAAAACTTTTTAACGGTAACTCCGAGCATTATGAAATTTGGACACAACATTCATCTCGGTAAACTAAGACGAATGAGTGTTACAAAAATATAATTCCTAATTTGTAATAGTTTTTAGTACTAATAAATAATTACTCAAACATCTCTTAAATTTATTAAAAAATAATATTGTGCAAGTTACGACTAATTTATTTGTACCTTCTTAAATTTATTTCCAACACATAACATTTTTTAGTAAAACAAACTGTTTTTACTACCTATAAATCTTGTAATCTACCTTCGAAACTTATAATATTTAAATTTACATTTATTTTTTATCCCTTTTTTAATACCTGGCTGTTAAGACGTACATAAATATAATTCGAAAGGGCGGTATATTTTTAAGTTTTTATAAATTATTAGTATTCCAAACAATACATGTGTTTTTAATAGAGGAACCGTTTTATTTTCCAATAAAATTAAACTAAAATGAAATAAAAATACTTTTTATAATATACTCAAATATTTTATAACCTTCCGTCTCGTTGGCGTTCTCTATCTTGTAGACGGACAGAATCAGAAGTCAACATGATTTCTGTTAAACAATGAAAACACACATCAGTGACAGCATATAAACTCAGGAAATGTTTGGAGGGATACGTGAATCAAATAATTAAACAGTCAGTTTAACAGTTGAAACTTTTGCATAGCTCTCCGTACATCGAATTTTATATACGAGGTTGGTTCATTTTAGTTCCGGATTCGAATTCCGGCGAGGGCAGACGAGTTATGGTTCATATTTTTTGTATTACAAAAGAAGATTTTAAGGTTAATATTCAATATAAAATTCAGAGATTCATGTCGAAATTTATTCAAAGAAAACAAACTACTAACTTTTTACGGGATTTTTGCTCTTGAGTTGCTCACAGTTATGCACTTAAAAATGTTTTTTTCAGAAAATCAAACAAAAAATTATAACACACGCAATAGCAAAATTGTGTTAAAACATGATACAACATTTTTTGAAAAAAGTCCTTTATACTTAGATTACAAAATGTATTATAAATTACCTGATGCAATCAAAAATTAAAAAAAAAAACTGAACAGTTTAATAATAAATTAAAGCAATATCTTTGCAATACGGCGCCTTATGATTTGAAGGATCTTTTTTAATTTTTTTATGTACTACTGACGTTTGTATCCACATTAGTGGCATCGCAATAAATTATTATTATTATTATTATTATTGAATAATTTAAAATGGGCTCCGCATAAAATTCCAATATAATCACAAAATTCGTACCGTGGTGCGAAGACTAAAGACCGCTGCACACTAGGTTAGAAACGCTGCTAGATTCCTTGCTAGATTATCATATTAGTTTTCTAGCGCTGGTTTTCTTGATTGTTGTTGAGTGCTCGCTTCACACGAGACTACTTTTCAAACTTGATTTATGGGGAGATCTGGTGCGCGCGCAGTGACAGTTCGAATATAAACACAGAGCAAGACGTGTCTGTTGTCTGACTCTGAGCATAATGACGCCATGTTGGTTTGTGAGCGTTTGTTTAAGTGCCCACGTGACAAAATACTGCTTCCTGATTGGTTCTTGCTCATACCTAGCAGCGGATCTAGCAGGGAAAATAGCCCCTGTTCTAATTTTAAAACCTATCTTCTGAGCTGGTAGGCCAGCCCGCAGAACTCCTAGCAGCGTTTTTAGCCTTGTGTGCAGCGACCTTAAGATGTTTACACGTCAAAAATTGTACTATATGTGGTATAAATTATTGAAGAGAGCTCGTATGTTACAATACGTATCCATACTCACGCCGGATGTTGATGAATCTCAACCTATCTCACTTACACATACTGTGAACTCCACCCGATAGCCCACTAACTCTTTTCATCGTTTCACTCCAAGAGGATTTACTTTTGACCAAACAGCATGATGTACACGAGTATTATGACGTCCCAGGACGGATAAACTTTTGTATTAAATTCAACCCCTAACTTGGCTTTTATCGTACGAATGGTCAACATTTTAACGACGGGCATCTTTATTATTATAATTAATGTAGATACATTTTTACCGACACTTTTTAACCAAACGTTCAGTTTGTTGCACATTTATTAGCGAGCTCTAAATCTTTTGGAATATTAATGTCAGCAACTGCTTTAGTTGATTGTTTATGCTAATTAATCAATGTTCAAATCTTTGATGAACGTCTGAATAGAACTCTTCAAATAAATAAAATTATCGACCAATTGCTTCAGACTACATATTTACAAAAATTATAAAGTTAGAAAATAAGTAGATACTAATTAGTTTTTATATTTTTAAGATATTATTTCTGAAGAAGCCCCAAATCCGGATCGAAACATCATGATTAAAATTATTGATTTATAATTTTACAATTTTTGTTAATATATAGTCTGAAAAAATTGGTCGATAATTTTATCTAATAAATCAATATTATTCTTACTTCTTTATTCAATTGCTGTACTGCAATAAAATAAAGTATCTATACAAAATATTAAATTATTTAGTCAGGATAATAACAAACATTTTTTTAGGAATCTGTGTAATAATCCTAGAATTACATATCTAAATTTTCTAATTAAGTTAAAAAAAACTATGGATTCCAAGTGTTCTCAAGAGATGTGTAAGCATTCCATTGACAGCTAACACATGACCTCATTTTTTACAGCTGACCAGGAAGGAAGGAAGTGGATCTTTGCGTACCTACATTATTTCTGTGACGAATTTTATCGAATTACCTTTTGGAGCGAGTGTTGTCAGTAAAAATGTTCAGCCATCAAAAACTGTAAAATAATAATTGAGCTGAACTTTAAAAAATACCTAATAATTTCATAAACTATCATGCACATATTCATCCATATTGCATTTGCAAATTCCACTTAAGTAGTTAAGAAAATGAATATAAAAAGTTCTATACGTTGTATTTAAATATATAAAAACTTAATTTATGTAATAAAATTAAAAACCCAAAAAAATTTGGCTTATCATCTTCATCCAGTCGAATATTCAATTTTATGCAATTTTTTTTTGGTTCTAGTGTTAACGTCTTTTTAACTGTTTTCGACATGTGGCAGCCCATTTCACATGTGGTATACCTAACCATTTCACGAAATAACTAGCAACACCAAATGTCCATTTCACATGTCCAGTTACACCAGATGGTTGCGACATATAATGTTTATTCGTCGACTATCTATATTTTACTTACTGAATGTTTGACAAACCTTTCACAAATCTCATCTATAAAAGCAACCCTTGCTTTGTGTAGGATCAAAAATGTGAATGGGCTTTTTGGTGTATGGACTATGGGCCCCCCTGGGAGGACAATATGTGCACTGTACGTAAGTGACTCACAGTACCATGACCTGTATTCCCCGCTTTACTCTACTATATTATGGAGTATTATTGTAATGCATCTAAATTCTAAATGCTCATATTGTGTTGCTCGCCTATATAATATAACATGTTTGTCTCCGTATAGGTACAGATGTACATTGTACAGTCCCTTCCACTAAAATAAACAAATCAAACGTATAAAATTAGCTAAGCAAATATATCGTTTGAATTGTGACATAAATATTAATTAGGTATAACACCATAATATGCATGCATTTTTTCTTTAATTACTGTCTTTCATTATGCCAAAAAATAATCATCATTAGTGGGCCCTGTACACGATTTTTACATTAGTAAAACTTAGAAAATCTAGAAGCTACCAACTTTTAAGCTAGTGCTTTTTGACTAAAATCGGTGTATTACAAATAAAATCGTTCACTAAATATTAAATTTCTATGTTATATTCTTGAGCTATCTATGAGTCGAAAAATTTGACAATCTAATAAAAATATGTATGGAAATATCATATTTAGTGAACACTATTCTATGCAGAGCACTTCGCGTCAAGTGTTTAAATTTTAAATCAAAAGATACTGCCTTAAAAAATTACATCTGTAGGGTTATAGACGCTTCTAAATTTTCTGAATTTTTTTAGCTCATTCATAGGTTTATAATTTCTATATGTGGGTTTAATATTTCTTTAACATTCTAAGATACTTCGCGTTAAGGCTTCATGTTCAAAATTTCCATACAAAGAAGAATAGAAAGTGATTCACTTATTTCTGTCTCTAAGGCCAAATCGATCGTTTTTGGGTATGGAACATAATTTGTTGACAATATTATTTTCTTTAATTTTGATAATTAAGAGAATTACCTATTTACATGTTTTATGATACTGCATCGATCATTTTGAGACTAGTGATTTTTGATTTTCATTTTTTATTACAAATTCATAACCAGAGACATTTTTTTATAAAAATTACCTCATTTCAACAATTTATTTTTTTAATATTTCCTCAATTTTTATATTTTTGATAAACGACAATTTTTAACTGATCACAATTAGAAACTCAATACAAAATAAATCACGAATATCCATCGATAATAACTCGATTCTGAGTTTTTTTTTTATTTTTCGTATCTAATTGCACGCCACTAATAGTCTAAATTCTAGATAAGTGTTATAAAAACGACTTTCCATACTTTTTTAGTCCATAAAAAATCAATAGCTTTGATAATATGATAACAAAATAATAATACTTGAAACAATTCAAAATATACTTTTCATTTCTCAATTTTAAGTTAGTGCCGAACAGCAGATTAATAAAAATCAAACGGCATTTTACTTTCGGAACAAAACTAATCAAATGAGTACCGATATTTTGAAGCATATGGGAAGTATTTTAAGAGGTAATTACACTTGACCATACACTTTCGTTGCTTCTAAATTAAGTATTTGTTTACCTTTTCATGTTGCTCTAAGTATTTTTCACCCCAAACTAAGTAGTTACCAATGCCAAATAAAAACTCAAACAAGTTTCGTCAGTACGAAGGGAGAAAAATACATAAAGTATTGTGAAACTATCCAACAATAAAACGCATCCCCAGTACCTTGTCTAGTTGGTGATAAAATTTACTCTGTTTATGTTAGAAATTGCACTGTTTGACATCGATGCATTTAGAGGCAGACTCCCTGTTTTTCATTAGCTAGTTCAACCTTAATTCAGTTAGACTGATGTCTATACGTCTGTGTACTTAGCCAAGAGCAGTCAAATGCAGCGAATGCAGAGAGCTAGTATATGGTCAGGAATAAATATTGATTTCTTTACCCTAAAAGTATACTTTCATCCCTTAAACGAACTCAAAAAGAACTTTTCTTTAGATGTAATGATTTTGAATAATGAAAATTTCTGAATAAATAATGTCCTCCTTTATGTAAATTTTAATTATGAAATTATGAAACACATCAAGGGAATTTGAACAATAAAACACAACGTTCAAACTGTCATTGAAAGAAGCGAAGTTTCGTCTCAATTGTTGAACGTGTTTTACATAATACTGTAACGAGACAACACTGAAGGCGGCGGCAGTGCATTGTTATCGAAACCGCATAGACAACAATGCGCGTATTGTTGCACCCATTGTCATCGGAACCACATAGAAGGATGCCGAAGCTTCTAGAATGTCGTAGATTGTTCCAGAACGCGGCTGAAGAACTTATATAAGCAGCGCTAGCGTGGAAGTCACTCAGAAGTCAGTGTCAGTGACAATGAACAGTGCGCGACATAAATAAGGATTCTAAATAGATATAGAAATAAATAGACATCTGTTAGATATAAATATTCTGTGTACATAGTAGCTTAGTGTTATTATAGTTGTTTTAGAATATGATTGTTTTTCGTTATTTATTCCATTAATTCATTTATTATAGTTGTTATTAGAGAAGTACTTTTTAGTTTGTTGTTGTTAACATTTCTTTTTTTTAAATATATTTTTTTAACCACCAAAGCAGAACAGTGTTGTCAGTTTTGTTACAATATCATAAAATTTATTTTAGGAGGAATGATATGGAATTTTTGATAACAAAAAATTTTATCTTTCAGCTTTTTGCTGTACATATTACCTAACCTAAGTTTGCATGAAATTTTTGGAAAGATAATATTTGCATTAAATTAACTATAACGTACTATATATCATAATGGAATTTATCCAGGTTATATCACCTGGGTGAAATTCATTTTGCAGTGAAAACATTTATTAATATCACTACGTAGCCAATTCATTTCCTTACAGCTTACAAGGGTACATTGTAGTTTAATGTTCATCATGTCAAAGTGTTTGATAAATATTTCTTCTAGTAATGGAATTCCGCTACCTATCTATAATATATGTACATCGCCATCCAACTTTGTTATAAGTTATGTATTTGCGAAAGGTCGACACCTAAACAAAACATAACCATTACACACCGGATAGAACAGAATCAACTCTTTTCCGAAAGCTACAGTTTGGATGGATTTCGTGTGAAAGTTCTAAGAGTTTTCAGGTAAATTCCTAATATTATGTTGGCAATCTTAAGAAAAACATGTTTAAAAATGGTAACAAACTCCAACAGAACCCAAGGATTACATTTAAAAACTGAAATATCTTTATCCAAGCGTATAGACTTCCACGATCGGTGTTGCTCCAAATCTTATTTCACGTTTATTCTACAATTGCGATACGTATTTTCAAAAGCAGTGTGATATAGCAGTCAAACAACAAAATGAAGCTTAAAGACAGTTATAACACACATTGATGCTGGTCAAACTTAAAATCCTCCTCGAAAAAACCCAAGTTATAGACAGAACATAGAGTTACTGTTCGCGCATAGACAGGAAGGCCATAGAAATACAAAAAGAATGAAGACCTAAATTTAAGTAAAACCTGGACACCAGCTCTTCGATGTATAAAACCATTGAGCGTAAAGATGAACCGCAAAGGAGCGAACTACGACCGAGCAGAAAACACTCTCGCTTAGTGTGTGCAGCGCCAAGGAGGACAGTTCGACCGTGCCACACCGTCTTTTAATTAGAAGTACCATTGAACGACGGCTTACAAGTCCGGAAACCAAGAAGATTTAAAGTATCTCTGCTTTTTTCATAAATTCTAATGATTGGAGCTAGGTTAAGTAAGATTTAGGAGAACAATATAAAAATATATTTTATGAAGCATGCAATACAAAATCATATAACCAGACAAAACGTCACTATACACGCTAACTTCACTAAATAATAATAAGCTTGGATAGTGATGAAAGTTATTGTAGCTATTCAAATGGTGTGCGTTATTGATCTCTGAAAAGTAGAAAATAAAATTATGACTAAGTTTCTTAAATAACGCTCCAGCCTCCAGTATGTGCCAGTTGTATCACTTATCAAATCCGCGTAGAATTTTGTGGCGCTTTCCTGGTCACACATTTGAATGAACTTATCTACATTACTAGTTTAAATCTGTTGCGCGTCCCCTGTTGGGACGACTATGGATTCTGTAGAATCTTCTAGCAACAACAACAATGGAAAACAGGTAAAAAAACCGACTTTCATAAAATCGCCTGGAGAATGCAATGCATGTGAAGAAACGTTGAGATGCGTCCAGAACATTCGATAGGTGGGGGACGAAGCTATAAAATGCGAGCAAGGTCAGTCAGTTGTTGGTGAGTTGTGTTGATATAAGTCTGGCGTTGCGACATAAATCAGTTATACTTTGGTGTGTGTAAATAAATAATATAAATCTGTTTCTACATAAATACCTCTTTGTAAATAGACAAGTGTGCTGATAAACTTTGTTGTGTTTGTGTGTTGTATATATTTTGTGTACATAATTTAGTGACTCTATATTCTCTGTTACTTAGTCTTTTATTTTATTATATAGAACTGTCGTTACTTTGTTTCTGTTAACGTTATTATTACTGTTACGTTTAAGAAGTACGCTTTCGTTATTTTGTTAAACGTTTATTATTGTAAACAAATAATTTCCACCACGGACTACAACAATTTTGTTACAATACGTTCTTTTACAGATAATAGTAAGTCGATTTGTAGACAAAAGTGTGAAAAAAGAATCCAAGAAAATCCCATTTCGTACTGAATAGGAACGGAAAACAATTAGGAAATCTATTCAATATAATAATAATAATAATAATAATAATATTATAACCTTTATTTATAAAATTCCAAAGAATGTAAATTGCGTCATATAAAAAAAAATTAAAAATTTAAAAAATCTTCTACGCTATAAAAATTTGACTCCAATAAAACATGTTTTAGCGCTTTTTTAAAATTAATGAGGCAGGTTGACCTTTTAATATATATTCTTGAAAAAAAATCGTATTTGTTCATTTTGTGAATATAAATTTTATATCACCAATCAATACCTACATTTAATTCAACATTAACCCAACCCTGATGATGAATGCGTTTTAACTAAATTCTATTTTGGCATTTATTGGAAGTGAATCCTGTCAGAAACAGATTTAGTTTCCTACAGTGCGTATTCCCCTTCATAACATTTTATTTTATTTCACGTATTCAAATAGCGAAATACAAGACGAATATGCTCTGATACTATTCTGATAATGAATAAGCTGTGTCTCGAATTGGTAGGGAATTGTATAAACCTGTAGTTAAGCATCGATCGAGTGACCTAACGTTAACATCAAGCAGGTATCTGTATAGACATAACCGACCCGAGCTACTGTATGGGGGCACAGGTGAGTGTGGTACACACATATTATATCCGCATACAAGTTGTTCAAACAAAAATTTATCTATATTTTTAAGGGGGTATTCTAGTCTAGAGGCACAAATTTTAAACATTTTTTGCAAATTCGATAAAATAAAAATATGTTTATTATCCATTTTTACCAGACATTTGTTGATAAGAATAAGTGATGTGCTGGATCGTTAAAAATGTATATCCGCGGATACGGATCTGAATACGGATTTTTGGTTTCAAGATCCGCGGATACGGATACGGATCTTAACTTTCTTAGAGCACGCGGCGGTAAATATTGCACATCGACCTTTGGAAAGAGACTATCTGTTATAGGAAAAAGTTATTGACCTCTTTAAGAGTTAACTCTCTCTTTCCAAAGATCGATGTGCAATATCTCATTATAAAGATAGTTGATTTAGTACCTTTGAGTTATGTACTTAGTATGATATTCACTACGATAAATGTTTGCAATATAAAGGCGCCAAATACGATTTAAAAAAATAAAAAATAATCTGATTGGAATTTAATAGGTTTTCATTATTACCTAATCACATATATATTTAAAATTTCGTCTATGAATCGAAAATTAATAAGGTAAAAGATCCGCCAAAAACTAACGGATACGGATACAGATCTTTCTTCTCCCTCGGATATCCGCGGATACGGATACGGATATCCGGCACATCACTAATAAGAATACACAAATAATTCAAAAAAAATTAAAATTCAAAATGTTACAGATTGTTAAAGTGGGGGGTCCAAAAAAAGAGGATATCCTGGCGTACATATTCCAACCCTTCTGGCCATCTGAAACAAAAAAAATTCAGCGATTCTTAATCAGTAAAGATGTCGCTATCGCCCTAACCACGGAGAAGTCTAAAAAAGATGTTTTCACAAAATGGCTACCGTTTGAAAAAAAATTTCACGTTTTTTTTAGGTTTCATATTTTTTAAATATAGTAAAAATTAAAATTTGATCGTAATCTGCTTAGTGACATAGAGAGAAATGTATATAGAAGAATCACACAAAATTTCAAATAAATCGGTTCAGTAGAACTTGAGATATCATACACGCCAGTTTGAAAAAAAAAAACGTGACACACAGATTCACAGACAAAGCGAGTACATATAGGCGCTTCCAGCTAAAGCTTGGGTCGCGCCTAAAAAGCAGTTTCGATAAAAGTTTTGAGTAAAGATCGGACCAGTTAAGTTACCGCGCCACTAAAATCGCTTTAACTCGGTAAATAATTAGAATTTTGAAAAATCTTTTTGACGACATACTCTTGAATGTCTAAACTTTGGAAATATAAAAAGAAAAAAAAATCGATTTTTTCAAATTTCTAGACTAGAATAGCTCCTTAAAACACTTTTTTGCACACCCCCCTACAATGGCTTCTAGATATTAAAACGCGGTCTACAATCAGAAGTGATCTTGTTCAAAATTGAACTGTCTAAAATTTTGAAAATTAGATGAAAACCAGCTAGTTTACAGGAAATAAAGTAGTCTAACCCCTACCACGTACATCTCTCATATTTTCCTTTGCATAAAAATAAAATCTTTGGCTATTTTGAAAATAATTGGACCCTTTTTGTAAGGGAGATTAAAAAATTATCTTTGAACACTTTGTACTTCCAACGTAGGCACAACTGCATGCATGGTCTGGTATAAAGGCCGGCGTCCCGGTGCCTAGCTCCGTGGAATGACGCCTCCACATGCAACAATGGCTGCTGCCTATAATATTGTTATTTCTTTACAAAGTTTACATGCATAAAAAGAAGCAAAAAAACGTTTTTCTTACGAAGCTACGAAATTCTTATTCACGTTTGTCTTTAGCTCGCTGCCTAACGTTCCTTCGTGCCATTATGTAGTTTCTGCAAAGTAAAAAATTCCTGAATATTATTTTTGTTTGTTGTACATATTACAAAATAATTTTATAAATATGCATACAATTAGAACTCGTTCATTAAATTTATAAAATGTATATCGGTGAGCTCAAAAGTTTGTTAAAAAAACAATGTGTGACCCACATAAACTCACGAGGGAAGTGAAACTTCTTTAGAATTATTTCAGTTTCATAGATTCGTTATCCAGTTACCGTTACCAAGGTTTCTCTTAACGTTACAGAAAATTTCAAACATTTACGTCCCTAAAGAATGTAACCAAAATATTTCTAAGGAGCACCATTGTATAATCATCTTCAAATTGTTTATTCAAGATATTATATTTTGTGTTAATTTTCTTGTTAATTGCCAGATATGCTATAATTTATGAGAATCGTTTAACAACAATTTTGTAGTAATTATGAAAGATATGGTTACGCTGTATAAATTAATTAATAATGACTCTTCCCTCAAAGTAATTTTACCTATGAATAATTCAAGAGTAGCTCACGTTAAAAAAACCTTTCACAGATATAGATATGTCATGTCTTGGAATAATAAACAACGTATTTATTTAAATAATCTCGATAACATAATTGATAACAAAATGTCCATTTAAAAATAATAGATCATGGTAATTATTAACGAGCGTGTACATTCGGAATTATTAACTGCAGATGCTCCTAAACCGTATAACTTTATGCTCTAAACTATTTTATTCAACACGCGTGAGTAATATATAATTACTTCATGTTGACGCGTAGAGTGCGAATAATAAGCCGAAACTGTACGGTAATATATTACTGCATAGTTTCTGGACCAGGAACGCGGTAGGGATTTGTATATATGAAAACAGCATCGAAATTCAGCAAAAGTCAGGGCCATCTTGTGTGCATCGAGGGCAATGTGTACGTCAATCAATGAAGTGATTTATTATTTTTCCCTCTTTTATCAGGGCCCCGATTACATATTACTCGTACTAGTTGAATAAAGTATTATGTGCGACTATTGATCGAAGGAAAATATTCCAATCACGTGTTACCGCACTCGCTACGCTCGTGCGGCAAATTTCACGCTCATGGAATCTTCTCCTTCTCTCACTAGTCGCACAATATATTATTAATTTACGTCAAAAATATTATTTGGAAAAACTAAGTTTAAATAATGAGTTCGAAAATTATTTATCATCACAAAAATAGTCCCAGATATAAAGTAATAACATACCAATCACATCGTTAATATATTGAAGATTTTCCAAATTTAGAAAAGAGAATGACAATGCGTTTTCATGTTTTTACAAACTTTATATTATTATGTGTGTATTATGTAATATGTATTATTTATTCGAAAAAGAAAACCAACTCCCAGATGAATTTGAGCGTTGAAAATTAGCATACTTATAGATAATGTCCCCAAACCGACGGAAAAAATCCAAAATCTGTAAACTTTCACTCCAGAGGATATAAAGAAAAGGTCCTCCGAATAATAGCACCTCTGAAATTGCCTGTTAGACATACGCAATATAAAAAAAATACATGTTGAACGAATTTTCAATATTTGCGTTCCCAGTAATGAAAACGGGGCTGGAAAAGTGCTACACTCTTTAAAAAATAAATTTAAAAAAAAACACGTGGGGGTGGGTTTTTCTAATACTATTACTATTTAGAATAGTCGGAACGCTGACATTCTAAACTTCATCGAATGAAGCTGGTTTTTGGCCGGATGCAGAGTATAGACTAGTGATGTGCCGGATATCCGTATCCGTATCCGCGGATATCCGAGGGAGAAGAAAGATCCGTATCCGTATTCGTTAGTTTTTGGCGGATCTTTTACCTTATTAATTTTCAATTCATAGATGAAATTTTATATATATAGGTGATTAGGTAATAATGAAAACCTGTTAAATTCCATAACTCAAAAGTACTAAATCAACTATCTTTACCTATAATGAGATATTGCATATCGATCTTTGGAAAGAGACAATCTGTTATGAGAGTTAACTCTTAAAGAGGTCAATAACTTTTTCCCATAACAGATAGTCTCTTTCCAAAGGTCGATGTGCATTATTTACCGCCGCGTACTCTAAGAAAGTTAAGATCCGTATCCGTATCCGCGGATCTTGAAACCAAAAATCCGTATTCAGATCCGTATCCGCGAATATACATTTTTAACGATCCGGCACATCACTAGTATAGACTGGAACAACTGAATCGCAGCGTGAGCTGTGGTCTAAATGAGCAATAAATCATGCAACGGTTATAGAGTATGATTTCATGTGGCCGTCAGATATCGTTCCTGTCATATCGTTCATTAAGAAACTTCGCGCTATTGCCCGCTAGCGTTAGTAGTCTTCGTGGAAGTAAACGTCGAATAATATATTTTTTCTAAATAATAATAATTTATACTCAATATGCTTTTTTTCAGTGCAACAACATAAACACTATATCTCTTTAACTGGATATAAAAATGTCGATAATTAAAGGTTTCGTTTAATTATTATTACAGTTATTTGAAAAATGCTCATTCGACACAATGTTATAAAAGCATGAAAAATTGCGGACGGTAGGCGGTGCTGCCGTCACGCACCCAGCGAATACCAGCTAGTGGAACGTATGTAAATGTTTTTATAAACAAAGAAATGATTTCACAAAATCGCAATTTGCGATTTTTGGAAGTGACCTACTCTTTATGGTAAACAGTATCCAGCCGACTGTAAGTCGACCTAACTACCATATACCAACCGATTAATCAGTCAATCAGTCAGTCAGTTGGCTGGGACGATTATTTTTATGTACGTATACTAATGTGCATTATGTAAATGAAGCTATTTTGTAGCTTGAATCGATATTTATACACTCTGGTGGTATTTATCTGCCTACCTATATGTACTGTAATAATAGTGTAATGTTTGTGTACTATAGATTTAGAAACATATTTCATCCTTTTCTAATACATACATAATCTGCATAGATTTGAAAGCTTACTATTATAGCCATGGTTCATCGTTTAACTTTACTATGCAGTCATACTAGCTATAGACCCGTAATATTGTAACAAAACTGTTCTAGTCCGTGGTGGAAATTATTTATTTACAAAAATAAACGTTTAACAAAATAGTTAAAATTACAACGAAAGCGTACTTCTTTAACAAACAGTAATAATAACGTTAACAGAAACAAAACTAATAGATCTAAATAACAAAATATAAAACTAAGTAACAGAAGAATATAAAGTCACTTATTATGTACACAAAATATTTACAATACAGAAACACACCAAAGTTTATTAGCACACTTGTCTATTAACTATATACACACGATTATTTACAACACAAAAGCTATTTATGTAAAACCATATTTATATCATTGCTCATAAATCTGTGATACATTGTTTGCAAACGACTTACATCTGGAGTTATTCTTATGTAAAAAATCGCGCTGAATCGATTCCGACCAGTGCCACCTTTGTATCATTAATCGTTTAGAAGTTTTGGCGTTTTTTCAGTTTTTCTTAAATAATATACGAAAATGCTCATACCTTTGAAATTAAAGGTGATACATGGTTGCAGATTGTCGGAATCGACACAGCTTGACTTTTTCTATAAGTTTTGGTTAATATGAAACGGGCCAAAAATTGCTTAGTGTTTAAAAAAGTTGTAGATTTGCAAAACGCATGGAAATATGAAAAGATTTACGATATTTGGAAAAATTCATATTACTTAAAA
Organism: Xanthostigma xanthostigma; assembly: GCA_963575645.1. Lineage (NCBI taxonomy): Eukaryota > Metazoa > Arthropoda > Insecta > Raphidioptera > Raphidiidae > Xanthostigma > Xanthostigma xanthostigma. The sequence goes on from OY754467.1 coordinate 14,084,731, forward strand.
CTAGTCGCTGGAAACATATTATATTAAAAAATGTGTATTGTAATTATTTTGACAAATCAATTAATATTTTTTCCACAGCCTGCTCATAATATTATATCATCTATTTTGTTAGGTTAAAAATCAATTTTTTAACATCATTTTTCAACCCTTAAAATTCATTTTTCGCATATCTGTACGTCCAACCCTTTCAAACGACACCCCGTTCGTCGAGATCGGTCCAGTGCAGATGTTGAGCGTCAATAACAAACTATCTATTTAGGTACGTACCGTTGATACGCTAATAGACCCTTGATCAATTTTTCATCGCCGTAGAATCTGCGAGACAAATACAAATGTATTCTGAGTTTTTACAACATAAATCGTTCCTTTGCTTTAAATTTGTTTCGCTTCAACGAACTAAGTTTGTCGTAGATCCTTTGCCGTTCTCCACACAGTTTATAGAAACCCACCTACATTATTATAAGCTCTAGTATTGTTTACATACGTGAGAATTAGCTTGCTTTCATTAGATGCCTCATCTACATCTGTTCATATACGTGTACGTACATACGTATACGATGTTATGCATCCCGATGTACACAGTACGTACGTACACACACTTATTGTAACATGAATGTAACGACACAGGCAATAGTATATTATACCGCAAGGGCAGAAAGTTTGAGAGCCTTGAATTGCACGTCATGATGTCCAAAGGCGAGCCGAGGGCATCATGATATGCAGTTTTTAAACCGCATTAACATGCTACGCACGTACACATTAACAATTGTAATACAAAACAGGCGTCCGCTACAGGTGCGTTTATATAGCACAATATGAGAACTCTCGCATACAACACGGTACGACAACCAGGCTATCATATATATAGCCACGAGGCACAATACAGTCCATCTGAAGACATTGCAATTCGCTTAGTTGGCAAACTGACCGCGACGTACTTTGTCGATGTATGGGGACAACACTTTCCCAGCGACTAGCGAGAGAAATCTTCGAGACTCGATTCCCGTGATGGACGAACTGTTTACATACCTACAAGTTTGTACGGAACCCTCGGTGCGCGAGTCCGACTCGCGCTTGGACGGTTTTATTTATATATAAACTTGTAGTTTCTGTAAATTCATTGACATCGTAATGATTTAATTCCTGAAAGCGTGATATATATTTTTAGTTTGAATTAAGGTTTACGCATCCGCAGTCGAATTAACTTTGTGAAAAGTACAAAAGTCTCGCCTCTGTCATGTCACATTTTCAATAGTAGATTTGCTACAGTTCCAGAGATTATGTTTTTAACCCCGTAGCTAATGGGCTTTTAAATAAAACCCGCTCTAAGCAGGCTTACCCAGCTGCCGCTGTACCTTGTATATATACAAAACAATATCCGTTTGTCCGGCACAAGCGTCCTCTCTGCTCTGCATTTTGAATACCTGTCAGGAAAAAGTTCATTCATATGCACCCGATGTATAGAGAATGTCAACTAAAATATGTATAAGTTATACTGTGTCAATGAATTGTTACAGAAAAGAACAGTTTTATAGAAACTACTTATAGCGCTTATTGCTGCAGTCAAATGCTACATTTTAAGTCAGGAAACTTAACTGCGCAGTTTGTTTTAAATAAATCTCATGGCGGGATCATATCTAACCTCATTAATTATGGGTGTTTTTGAAAATTTTAAATGTGTTCATATTTGTAAGTAGATTTTTTTTGGCACGCAAGGGTAAAATTGATTCTTGAGATTCAAAATGTTAGTATACTGTATACCAGGGGTGGGCATATCTTTTGATCGTCGGGTCAAATTGCGAATGAAATTAATCTGACCGTGGGCCAAACAATTTCTTTTTCTAATTTTAAGTAGGTAGTTTTTTTGAAACAACAATTTCAAGTTTTTAAACACTATTTACTATTTTTCTAAAATTCTTTTTATGCGCCAATTTATATTGGCAAACATGTTTTTGCTTTTAATAATCATTTAAAAAATGCTTCGCGGGCCGGAAATAAATTTTACTGCGGGCCGGATTCGGCCCGGGGGCTGCCATTTGCCCAGGCCTGTTGTATACTATAAAAATCGACTATAGAACATTGGCGGCGAGGTAGAACACTTGCCTCGTAACCTAGAGATCGTATAGGCTCGATCCCGGTAGTCGGTGCTATTATTGTATTTTTTTTTTTTGTGTTACAACAAAACCTTGCAGCAATATAAAAAAATGTTAAACTTTATAAATTATACTGTCGTGAGATTTCTGAAAAAATAGGTACATTTCAAAGAATGAAATTAACTTGGATTTTTGAAAATCATTTATGACAAATTAAAATTCGTCATAAATTTTCGTATTATTTAATAAATATGAAATTTTTGAGTTTAATTGTACCATCGTCTTTTTTTCGTCATAAAAGAGAAATTATTTTTTATAGTGCGTCAATTATAATACAAATATAAACTATATAAAGCCTACTAACAACGAAAGTAGAATCCCTTTCATAATTTCTTAAAAATGCTACGGTTTTAAGTGAACGTAAGTACCTATTAATATTTTTAAAAATGCCTGTATTCACAAAATACATGAGACTAATACAAAGTGTCTAATTACAAATCGAATAAAAAGTATTATTCTTAACCCCAAGTTACACGCGTTTCATTAATAATTTAAATGCACAATTAGTTTTAATCGCATACAACCAGTAATTTCATACTGAAAAAATAATGATATGGATGGATTATTCATTCGTCATTAGCTGTAATTTACATTGTTCCATTTTATCGTTTTCATGCCACTGAAAAAATTAAAAATGAATTCCTTTAAACCCGTATATAATGGGTATGTATATATCTACTTACATATATAAAAAAAAATATTTAAAGTCACTATACATTTGGTGATGAATTTTAGTCATAGAGATAGAAGTAACTAGAGTGCGCTAGTTCGTATGCTTGAAAGTGAAAGTGTCCTCAGTTGAGAGAGAACGCCGCAGAAAACCCAGAAAATCAGATATTTGTTTACTCAAATCAGCATTGTTTTGTATCATTAGTTACCATAGAGATAAGGAACTTTTCTCTCTCTCTGAATTGCAGACACTTTCACGGCTCACTCGCGTACTCTAGTCTAATATCTCTATGATTTTAGTATAGTTAATTTTTGAATAACTATTTTAAATATAAACATAATTAATTGTTACGTTCGGATTTTTTTTTATTCTACGATACTATTTAATGTTTTTGAACAATAATTATTTGTAATCATTGAGATTCCATTTTAGACATCCCATAGCCAGTAAGTTTTGTGGGGCGGTTTCGCGTTTTCAGCAGCTATATTAAATGCATATCATAGGAGATGTAATAGAAGTAAAGAGGAACAAATAATATATTACACCACAAGGGCCGAAAGTGTGATATCTTGCCCTGCGAGTCATGATACCTCGGTCGTAAACACGCTTATTGAATAGATTAATTAATTAATTATTTATTAATCACATAAAAACACAGATAAATTCCAAGCAAGAAGCTTTGAGGTTATATGTATACATACCTCGGTCGTAAGAACGCTTATTAAATAATTAATTAATTGTTAATTATGTACATAAAAACAGATAAATTCTAAGCAAGAAGCTTTGAGGTTATACGTAAAAACACGAATGACAGCTGTTCGCGACTATTACCTTAAATGTAATAGGGTTGCTATTGAAACGACATCTAAACAACAGTTGATTGGTTGTTTTTGCTTTTCTACCGCCCGAACGTACGAACTTCCTGCATTGGTCGTGTAATCCCACCATGAAGTAAGTGTTAAGACTTTCTGCCTTACAATTGATGCGGAAAGTATGCACTTGCGATCGAGGTATGAAGAAAATTGTATTTTATTCATTTTATAAACAAAAATGCGACTCGTAATTTTTTGCGATATCTGAACGTGTCGTATTTTAAAAAAATTATAAACGTCAAAAACAAATGCTAGAAAATATAATTTAACAGACTCCAGTAATAAAATTGCATAACACAATGACGCCTGAAAGGCTCTTAAAAGAGTTTATTATTTTAAAATTGGGTTAATAACTCTTAAAGCAATATTATAAGATACAGTTTATTACAGCTTGTTTATGGTTATAGAAAGCCAGCAACAACGCTAAGCTAATTCACATGTCTCTAATGATTTTTACGATCACGGCTATAAAATTTGGTATGAAGAATATATAATATGAACAATATTTTTATTGTATACTTAAAAAAAGCGTTGCACACAGATTTTATAAGTGCTGCTCGCAAAACTTTATTTTATTTATGCTATTTAGAATATAGTCTTTTTATCGGGTAAAATACCTTAAACTTGACATTATTTCTTTCCAATTTAAGAGTATTCGTCCCTGCAAACACCCCCTGCACCCTTCATCTCAAATCTTTTCCCCTCGCCTAAAAACGGTTCGCGCTCTCCCGACGCTATTTTTAAAGCTGGAGGGTTCTGGTAAACGCCAAATGAAAGACAAAGAATCAGACTACAGATCCTTCAGACGAATTTTTTGAAAAACAGTTTCGCCTACGTGTGAAATATTACGTAACTTATTATTTTTTTCAAAAGGTTGTAAGTTTTTACAGGAATTTTTTTTCAAAAAATTCGCCTGAAGGATCTGTAGTCTGATTCTTTGTCTTTCATTTGGCGTTTACTAGAACCCCCTAGCTTTAAAAATAGCGTCGGGAGAGCGCGAACCGTTTTTAGGCGAAAGGAAAAGATTTAAGATGAAGGGTGCAGGGGGTGTTTGCAGAGATGAATACTCTTAATTTTTTGCTTCGCGCCAAATTACTGCCTCCACTCTCTTTATATAAGAACATATATTTTATTAATACTTGTGGTCGCCCATTGGTCAATATTCGACCGTAATTATTTAAATGCTAGAACGTTACTGAGGTTCTTTTGTCACTATATCAATTTTTCCTGAATCGACTTTACCTGTGATAATTCGTACACATCTTGATGAAACATATAATTATTGTGTACTTCCTCATTAAACCGAAGAGAACGATATATGTTTCAGCACAACGTGTGCGAATTAACATACTCAAATCGGTACTCTTTTTTTCTTTCCCGTAGATTTCTGAATTGAACAGTACCAAAAATCATCAGTATGAATATCCAAAGCAATAACTTTGTTTTGAGGGCAGTTACAGGTATTATGTGTACAAAGATTTTTAACAACCTTTCAAAATCTATAAGATCAATAAAATTGTTTTTTTCTTCTAAAAAGGCAGTGTTGCATTTTTTGACTGATCATGCTTTAGTTTTGTTCGTTAAGAGTATTCGTCCCTGCAAATACCCCCTGCACCCTTCATCTCAAATCTTTTCTCCTCGCCTAAAAACGGTTCGCGCTCTCCCGACGATATTTTTAAAGCTAGAGGGTTCTGGTAAACGCCAAATGAAAGACAAAGAATCAGACTACAGATCCTTCAAGCGAATTTTTTGAAAAAAAATTCCTGAAAAAACTCACAACCTTTTGAAAAAAATAATAAGTTTCGTAATATTTCACAGGTAGGCAAAACTGTTTTTCAAAAAATTCGCCTGAAGGATCTGTAGTCTGATTCTTTGTCTTTCATTTGGCGTTTACCAGAACCCTCTAGCTTTAAAAATAGCGTCGGGAGAACGCGAACCGTTTTTAGGCGAGGGGAAAAGATTTGAGATGAAGGGTGCAGGGGGTATTTGCAGGGACGAATACTCTTAAATGAATATTTTTTATTATTTTATAGTGTTTAGTATGTTCTATTGTAACGATGACTTGTTACATATCCCTCTAAATATCTATCTGTCTATCTAATAATATGATCCATTTATTATTTTGTCCATGATACGACGTATATATCTGTTCTCAACAGGTTAAATACAGTCAAACCTGAATGAGTGAGAACTGGGAAAGCGAGAAAACTCTCTAAGTGAGAGTAATTGCTAGGTACCGTCTTTGTAACCCTCTAAAACCTCTATATAAGTGAGAAGCAGAAGCCTCTATAAGAGAAAGACTTTCACTCATAGACTAACTACTACTTGCCTGTGCCTCTATAAGTGATAGTCAAACATAGGTATTAATAGTTTCACGAAGTTTAAGAATAAGTCATAAATAGTTGAACTAACTAACACTGCTTTTGTATCATTGGTTTTTGTTTTGTTTTCTTTCTTTAGCATCTATGTCGAATTATTATATCTATGCCAAATTATCTATGTCGAATAATTACATACCTACATGTTTATCCCTACATATTTGTTGTTGTATTTTTATAGACCTCTATAAGTGAAAAAGACCACTCCTGTACTTCTATAAGCTAGAGACTCGGATTTGTGAGAAATCTCCATAAGCGAAAAAGAGATCGCGGTCCCTTGAATTCTTGCTTATCCAGGTTCGACTGTATTTCTTATCCCAAGCTGTAAATCCCAGGCTTCTAAAATTTGACAATTTATATTATATTCTAAATTTGATATATTATATAATATATTCTAATGTAATTAAACAAGAAACGTCAAGTGTTAATTCACTCTAAACTACAAGCAGCTATTTCAGAATCTGGCCTATTTAGAGAGAGTTACTTGCAATTATAGTTAATTCTCTGAATTTACATATTGTCAGAATGCAGGTAAATCAGTTTGGTATATTAATGCCTACTATTTTAATCAATAGTGTGCTGTCTATCGTGCTCTAATATTTATAATACTAATTACGTAATGGGATAGTAACATAGTACGTTTACATAGCAAGTTGATAAAAATATACTAATATTTTCAATTATTTCAAAATTGATGTATAGTTAAACTACCTATCAAAAAGCCTACATTGTTTTTAAATATACGGGTTTTTACTTCTACACTGATAAGTATAATTAGCCACATCTACCTATAACCTATTTACAACGCTATGGTTATTTTTTGCTAAAACTTGTTACAACTGTCATCTCCTTAATACAAACTATATACAGTTGACTCGCGATAATCCAACAAACATTTTGCAAGGTGGTGTCAGATGATCGAATTTGTCGGACTATTATAGAGTACTGCCATCGACTCCTTGTAGTTCGGAACTTTTTTGGGTAATTATACACTTTCACGGTCACCTGGTTTTTTGGCTCTAGAAAATCGAAAAATACATGGATTTCAATGATCTCGGTCTCAAAAAGTTCCATTTTACGGCGGATTTATGAAAAAAATTAGTAGAAGTAGCTAAAATAAAAATTTTTTTTCTAAAAAATATTTATTTAATTGACTGTCAATTAAATATACATTTTTTAGAAAACGCAATTCTATTCAAACAATTAACTATCTAATTCGCATACCCCTTTATCGTTCACCCCGGAATTACAATTCGCATACCCCTTTATCGTTCACCCCGGAATTATAATTCGCATACCCGTTTATCGTTCACCCCGGAATTGTTTTTTTAAAAACTCCACATTTGCCCCTTCCCGTTTCACTGCGAGACAATTCGCATACCCCTTTATCGTTCACCCCGGAATTACAATTCGCATACCCGTTTATCAAATATTGATTTTTTCAATTTTCGTATTTTTTTTCCATAAATCCGCCATAAAAACGAAGATTTAAAAAAAAAATTCATCGAAATCGGATGATTTTTCGATTTTCTAGAGCCAAAAAACCAGGTGACCGCGAAAGTGTATAATTACCCTTTTTTGAAAAGGAGTACCTTGTAATCCGATAAATAACATATACAGTATAAAAGTCACGGTAACGCGAGCAAATCAAATGTGCTTTAACTGTCATAGGCATGTTGGATTATAAAGGGTGCCGGATTAGACAGGGGCCGGATTATCGCGGGTCAACTGTACAGTCAAACCTGTGTACGTTATGCCGGCACTTCACATGGCTATTTGTGTATTTGGCATATTTGGCAAACAATTACCATGTGTAGACAGTCTATTTGACAAAGTGTTGGCCTTATTTGCCTATTTGACAAATAAGGCCAATACCAAATACGGTTACCGTGCGCTTGTCGGTTTTTCGAGGCACATCAAAGGAGTCAAATAGGCAAATACGCAAATAAACTGTCCACACAATGGCCATATTCAGAAGCGCACGCGCCGTGACTCGTGAGCCTGTACGGACGTGCAGTATTTTTGTGTCTGTGCTGTGAGCCAGAACTGGAACAACTACTATTGAAAATGAATTGGGACAATGAAACAGTGCTAAAATTTCTGGAATTTTGAACCTTGCGTTCTGCTGCCAAATGTTTGTGTGTTTGTTATTTGACTGCTATGTTTGCATGTTTGCCTTGAACGTCATTATTTTGCCAAATACAACAAACACCCAATAGCGAACACAAATAGACATGTGAAGTGCCACCTTTATATTGGGCATCTTCGCGGACACCACTAAAATTTTACTAAACATCGCCATTGAGCCTAACAGTATTTAGACCGGTTTATTGGTCGCAATGTTCAGCCTAACTATCCCATTTGGTTTACATGCTAACCAATCAGAGCTCGACCCAGTTGCACCATAATTTCAAGGGACTCTAATAAAGATACTAAACTTATCGTTATTTGCAACAAATATTTAATTTTAAAAATATAAGGAAAAATGGTTTAAAAACTATGTTTTTTAAGGGATATTTTTTAAGATTTGGAGAAAATAAATTTCCATGGTGACAACACATTGTTTTCTTCAGTGGCGTGTCTTAACGATATCTATTAATCGTGAACACGAACATCAAGACGATCGGTTACACTTTTTCAATAATTTTGCGACTATATTTTTCGAGCTGCACGTTTACAAAAAAAAATATGATTATTATATTTCGTGACGCGACATAATAAAGGTATTAGATGCAGTGTGTATATTATATAATGCAATATACAAACTGGCTGTGTATTTCATGGCTACGGCGCGCGCATGGTATGAAGTGTCTATCACTGGTGCTGGGTTGGGTTTTCGTGCCATTGGAGCTTTAACCATTCGCAGTCGGTCGTAGACTCGCGTCGTGTTGGTATCGTCGCTCTGTGCTCGCGCTTCTTACGTATACGTATTATTCCTATATTGTAATATAGATCGCGCAATAGTGTTTTGAAAACTCTATATTAATAAACTTATAATAATTATATTAAATGTGACAATCTTTGTGGCTTTATTGAAACTGTGTCATTACATTAATTAGTGAAATTGCTTAATTACTAATAGTTCATTAGAACAGTGTATTTTGTACATTTAAAGTGTTAGAAAATAATTAAAGTGATTTGGTGTATTAATATTTAATGAGTGTAATTAAGTGTACATTTTGAAAAAAAAGATCTGTGAAAAGTGTTTTCATTTTTAAAGTAAAATTGGATATTTTACAATTACTGTTGTTGGAGATTTTCAGTCGGTGAGTGTTTTAAAAGTTTTATCTTTGTAATTAATCAAGAGCTTTGCTTACTTGAGTTCTTTTAAGTGCTAATCAATAAAGTGTTTTAACGCGCCTACCTTGTAAGCTGTACTTCTGTAAAGCTGTTGAAAAGCTTATACAGTGAGTCTCCTTATACTTCTACCTGCCTAATGCCTATTGATTTTTTACCGAAACGCGAAAGGGTGAAATCTATGCGGGCATTGAAATCTCTTTGAACAATCGAACTTCGGTAAAATACAAAACAAGGAACATTTTAAGAATAGTTGGTATCCCAAAGTTTCATAAAAGCTGACAATACTTAAACACGAAATTAGATATAAAATAGGTATAAAAGGTAGCTTTAATACATTCAAATAAAACGAAGCATATATTGAAAATCATAACGTTTTGGCATTTTCCTTAGAATATACCTATAAGAATTTTTTCCGATTAAATTTTTTTTTTTTATGTTTCACTTTAAACTTAAAAAAGTTCTCTTATAATTTTTTATGTGATATATGATGAATAAAAAACATTGCGCATACCTATTTTTAAAATACATTTTAACTATTGCAAAAAATTGGTTAAATGAACTGAGGAATATTTAAATTATTGTAAGTAAATTCATCTTTATCTTCTATAATACTCGCAATGACTTTTTCGACTCGTTATGTAATTCGTAAAGTAAATAAAGTAGTGCTGGTTTGCAGAAAGCATTGTCAAAAAGAATTTGATTTGATAATGACCTTAGATTGTGTTCTTAAAATCAGAGTTTTTATTTACGAGAGAGTAGTCTAATGTCACTCCCTGTCATCTATAGAACATTTTAGCTGGTATTCACACAAAAATGATTGATCTACATATAGAAAAAGATCGCTTTCTATAAAAATTTTGGTCAAAATTGCGTACAGAAATGTTGTCTTGATGTGAAAATTTTGAAATAACAATGTTAACTATGAATTCATGTAGTATACACAGTTAAAAAAAATATCGTGTAATCGATCATTTATTTTTCGAACAGGATCGATTTAAAATACTATAATGCTTTTCTTATGGAGAATATCTCTGGTCACAATGTAGGGCCTGTGTCAAATCAGATTTTCTGATAATGCTTTTTACAACCGAGCGTATGTCAAATTACACAAAATTAACTCATATTGAACATAGCTATGGGCCTTACTTTTGACTTACGTAACTAATGCTAATGCAGCGGAATCGGTGATATTGAAAAAAAAAGTTTACAAATTTACGATTGACATTGCAAATTGCAATTAAAAAAATTTAAAAAAATAACCTGTACCAAACTTTTTGATTTTTTAAAAGTTATGAATATTCAAATCTGTATTTATTTCACTTTTTTAAAATGTCACTTATACCTAATAATTAAATTTTTGTAATGTATATTATGTAGATACGGACATATTATGTAATATAATGTTACGTACCGTGGTACAAAGTTTAAATACGATACGTTGATGCGGTGCGGATGGTGCAACCGTGCAACTAATACTTAACCAGTGTCAGTGTCCACCTTCATCAACTGACCACAAACATGGTGTATGTGGGTTTGTTACCCACTGTATAGGGTAACACATTTGCGTATATACACGTACTTGTACCATATGCACTAAGATTTACTCAGAATTAGATTAGGTTCAACAGCAAGTGCTAACAATTTTTTTTGATAACCTTTTATTTCTTAAAGTATGCATCTTTTTTCGGCTAGCATTCAATAAGTAAAACAGTATAAAATATAATTTTGTTTTATTCCTCATAATAAAATTGAATGTACCTACAGTTTTTATAGACAACGCAATAAGTTATTATATAATTTTATAAAATCAAGACATAATTAATAATTATAATCGCATTGACAAATTATTATCTAAGTTGATAACTAATTTATCAGAAAATTTATTAAAATATGTAAAACTATAGCGGCCCGGTTCGGCTTCGCCCGAATTTGCGGATTGTTACCATTTGTTCGTTGATTTACGTTGCAAAATTGGTCTCCACGAAAAGCGCTGTCCATCCTAAAGAACCATTTTAAATATTGATGGAAAATTTGTAGTTTCGGAGGTTGCCTCCTACATCTAAATTTACAAACTTTACGTCTTTATAATATTAGTATAGATAACATTTGAAAGCGTGGGACACTCGATGAATTGATTTATTTGGATAAGGATAAGGATTAATAAAAAGGTATGAATAACATGCCCAACGCGACAACGTTAATTTTTTCTATTTCTATGACTTATTAAATTAGTTATATCTATTGAATGGAATAGCCGATTTGAACAGTTCAAAAATTAATCTACATGAATTGAAACAGTCTTGAAAACAATATGATTTATTTGGATAAGGATTTAAACAGAAGTACGAATAACACGTAAAAAGTAGTTATTGTGACATAACGATAATAGTTGGACATAAATAGTATCGCGAAGTTTTTTGTAGTTATTGATATGTTCTTTAATATTGTAGAACATACTTTTGTTCTATCATCAATAGTTTCCGCAGCGCATGCGACGGAAAATGTTTTATGGCATTTTTTTACACCTTGGATTACGTCGCTAAAGTTTTAATAAGAATCCCTAATAATTTCTAGCAATAAATATAGCCTATGTTACTCAGGGTGAATGTAGCTTTCTAATGGTGAAAGAATTTTTTAAATCGGCACAGTAGTTTTTCAGTTTATTCATTACAAACATACACACACACAAAAATACAAATCTTTCCTCTTTATAATATTAGTGTAGATAAGAAAAACGTCGTGAAAGATGTACTAATTTTGTATTTCGACATCAATAAATTTTGTTTTCTTGCGAACTAAATAAAAAGTTTTAATAAAATATTAAATTTAAAAGTAGGCATACTTAAATCATCTATAGATACTTTTTGTTTCCTCATTTTGCTATAATTGGGTGCAGTGTGCTCTAAAGTTGCGTCCTCACTATGCCGATCGGCAACGTCGAGTGAAAAAGCTGAATGGCCACTTCGAAATCGACATACGTTCACATACATTTTTTTTCAGTCGCGTTCGGTATTCGCTTTCAAGATGAATAGTGAGAGTTTTAAAAACGAAAAAAAATATTTTTCCCCATTAATCTATTTCAGTATAATCAGTGAAAAATGGGACAACAGTTATAATAAATACAAAATCACCCAATGATGTAAATTTAATTATGAAAATGTATTGGATTTTTTTAAGGTATATCCAATTGTATAATATATCCACATATTATATAGAGCATATCGTCGTTGGTTCTGTAATACCTTCTATGTGTAAAAAGTAAATATTTGCAGGAAAGGCCAAAAAGTGGTTATTTCAATAATGGATAATAAGAAACTAGCAATTTCAGAGGTATATTTCTAATTCATACTTATCTTCACGATACATGTTTAATTAAGACGAAGTATTTTCTTAAAAAATATTTAACGTTAATTTCGGATTTATTGGCACATGGGAGGAATTATTTGATTGGGAGTTTTACAATACATATAATAAATTAAAGTATTTTAATTCAGTTTTTGCACATAGGATATATTACTAGTGTGTAGAGCTCCGTTTCCTGAATCTTTTCATCTAAAAAACGTAAAATCTGCCAACTATGCTCATAACTAACGACGATATGCACATATACAAGAGAATATGACTTGGGGATGGCACTACCTCTTGGTATCTGGCCAGTATATTTAAATGATCAAAGCTGGGTCTAAACGACAAACACAAAATATCCATGAGCAGAGGTGGAATTCGAACCCACGACAGTACAATCTAAAGGCCAGCACACTGATCATTACACCACGCTGTCCTCATGTATTGGATTTGTGTAGATAAATTGTAACGGAGAAAAATCGCAGCCCTGAATGTCAGAATACTGTGCGAAACGTAATTAGCGATTCCGGAATTGTAGTAACTTGATATTCACTCGCACACTCAGTAACCAATTCACTCACATTAATGGTATACTCAATACAAGCGTTCTATACGAGTTTATTTTGGTTCGTGTATGTGTTTGGGCTGTTTTACACTTTTGTAAATTACAGGTTCTGATGGACTCGATGATAATATACCGTCGGTAGTACCTACAATTATTGTCACCGCAATGTATTGACAAGATTGAAATGAGTTCTTTTTATTTATAACTGAATTTTAATTTCGTGTGAAATATGTTTTGGATATGATTTTTCTTCTTTTTGATAAAAAAAAGAGTAACGGGGAAACAAAAATGTTTCTAGTAGTGAAGTGCCGGATCGTTAAAAATGTATATCCGCGGATACGGATCTGAATACGGATTTTTTGTTTCAAGATCCGCGGATACGGATACGGATCTTAACTTTCTTAGAGTACGCGGCGGTAAATATTGCACATCGACCTTTGGAAAGGGACTATCTGTTATGGGAAAAAGTTATTGACCTCCTTAAGAGTTAATTCTCATAACAGATTGTCTCTTTCCAAAGATCGATGTGCAATATCTCATTATAAAGATAGTTGATTTAGTACCTTTGAGTTATGTATTCACTACGATAAATGTTTGCAATATAGAGGTGCCAAATACGATTTAATAAAAATAAAAAATAATCTGAATGGAATTTAACAGGTTTTCATTATTACCTAATCACCTATATATATAAAACTAACGGATACGGATACGGATCTTTCTTCTCCCTCGGATATCCGCGAATACGGATACGGATATCCGGCACATCACTAGTTTCTAGATATCGTTTCATTATCGGCTAGAAAAGTATCGTCTATCTAAGACGACCCGACGAGACGAACCCGCAAGAAAGTTTCGATCTCGTGCTCAATTTCTGACATCAAATATGTTGAAATGTTGCTCATTTATATTTCATCTGCTTTCTTAGTCTTTGTGTAAATTAAACGAAAAACTTAATATCGTTAAATGTGTAAGATTTCAAAAAGCTTTTTTTGTTGAATAAAAAATCTACAGCATGAACCTTTCACCAAAGTAAACAAATAAATGTTTCTTTAAATTTAAAAAGAAAGCATTCACTTCCTCTTTTTCTGGCAATTCTTTTCGCGTAGTGTCTTTGTAAAAGCAAACCTTTAAAATTATTTTGATCGCGCTGCTATCCATTGTCGAGTTCAATCGTATAAAATAACTGAAACGATTTCAGTGTACCTCGTATACATACTCTATCGACGTTCGAAATATAGAACAAAGTGTTTTCTTTCCTAACAGATACAGGGCGATGTAGAAATTGACAGTCTTTGTAGAATTTTATTTAAAAAAATAACTTGTCGCATATATCTGAGTTACTTTTGTCATTCATCATTTATTATTGAGTAAACCACTTTTTAAATACAGTCTTTATTTTTCAAAGCTATTTGCCCTTTTATAATTAAAGATAGAGTTTTGTTTAAGGACGTAGTCGGGTGTTCGTGTTTCGGAAAATCGATTTTTTTTTTACATTTTTCAGAAGTATAATATATTGAGAAAATACTGTAGAAATTTTAGACCGAAATATTAAATATTTACAAAGCAATAGCATATAGTCGAGAGCTGCAACAGTCTTACGGTAAGACACTTACCTCTCAATTGTTATCACGTTACTCTTATACTTTCGCAGAATAGAGCAAAAAAATTAGCAGAAAACGATGCCTTTGAAGAAACGGAAGGTTTACTATATGCACCAGTGTAAATATACATTTTTATTTTTTTGTAAGAAATCTGAAATCAAAACTTTAAACGCGTTTTTCTTAAAACTACGTTTTTGTAAGCGGCGCGGGTGATTGAAAGAATTGTATACAGCCGATTGTTTTCATTTTTGCACAGGGTAGGTATTCTACACAACAATAGCTCCGTCCGATACTAGAATTACTTAATTATAAAAATTATTTCTATTTTTTTAACCGATTTTCAACGACAAAAATGACGATTTTCTCGTTGTTTTTTTATTTCTAGTACGGGATAGAGCCACAAGCCTATACGAAACAATAATCAGTTTAATTTTTATAATTCAGATAACTCCAAGTGACGTTATCACTACCTCCATTTAAAGTTGTCTACTTAAGGTTAAAAAAAAAAACAATTATAAAATGGCGTAAAATTAAGCAAAAAAATGTTTTTTCTTAGTTTCCGATGTCAGTAAAAACATGTAACAAAATTGAAATGATTGTACATTAGTTTATTATTAAAAAAATCCTGATATAAGGGTTGAAAACGAGCCTAAACACCAGATTACGTCCTTAAGGCGACGTGGCAGCGGGCGAAGTGTCCTTCGAGGCAGCTCACAGATGTCCCCCTTCTTTTATGCTCAGCGTGCTAGTTCGTTATCCGTTTAAGGTGACTGTGTACGCAAATTGTAAAATATGCGCTCGAGAAATTTCAAATTGTGGCCGCAAAATGCATTTTACTACTGTTTTTATTAGGCGTAATTAAGCATTAAGGTTCATAAAATTTACCTTGCCACTCAAAAATTTCAAAAAACAAATTTTTTTGCCCTAAAAAATTAATCAAAAACGCGATATTTACTAATATTTCATTAGAGCATACTACGACCGAGCAGAGAACACTATCACGCTGAGTATAAAAGAAGGGAGAACAGCAGTCATCGACACACTGATCTGTGAACCTGTGAACCGCGTAGAAGGACACTCTGTCCTCTGTCACATCACATTTGATTATGTCTACCGAAGTTGTAGACGAAACGTCAGATAGAAATACCAATGCACCACGGTCTACAAACCGGGAAATCAAGAAGATTTGTAATTGAATAAACATCAATAGAATTTTAAGTAATATATAGTACGCGACTTTTGGTCCATATGTATCCTACAACTGATAAAGGTATAAAGTAAATCACGATCGTCTTTATTCTTTCGTTCTTTGTAAGTAGTTGCACTCATTCTAAGGTACCATACTGATGCATTCTCTCTCGTATATATATGTATGAGTGTGTTTACTTTGTAAGGTTACCTATACTATATGTGTATTTCGGAGAACCACTCTATAAGAAAAACACGGGCTTTTGTCATATTTTTATTCACATTTTTCAATAAAACTTGATTCCGCGTAGATTGGTAATGTTTGCAATTATAATTTTGTATACTATTGCAATCTAATTGATCTTTATATAATAATAAAAGTAAAATAAATAAAACAAATACAATTTGATTTAATCAAGATGTGGTCTAAAACTGAGTGTGTGTATTGTGCTGTGCAATGTAAGTAGCTCCGGAGCATGCATGATGACAGTTCACACAATCAGCACTCTTGTGTAGTGTCGCTCCTTTGAACGACTCCCTCTGAGCGACTCTTTTTAGTGAGCGGAGCGCCCGGAGCCAGCTCCCAATAAAGAGTCATATGGACACATTACTATTCACGTGCCTCGAAGTATCTAATTATGCCGATTAAACGAATCTTGCGAACGAAGAATTTTGAGTAGGAAGGTACCGCGAGGCATGTGTTTATTATTAAGTTATTGCAAAAAATACACCACCGAAGGGTTAATATGTCGTTTAATAGTTTAAAAATACCAAAAGTTTACTATTTACGTTTTAACCTTGTGGGCACTGAATATAGATATTCTTTTTAAAGTTTAATATATGTGCGGCGTTTTATTATTTGGGATTGTTACGCAATTGATTTAGAAACCTAAGCAAGTGGGCTTAAACTAAAAATGCTTTTTCTTGTTTCCTTGTGGGTTGTTTCGCATGAATACAAAAAATTAGTCGCATTGTTAGTGTTTATTATTTTATTGACAGTTTTTATGATTGCATAAATATCTTTTCTTTTGTATACAAAAAATAAAAAAGGCAAAATTACAATGAACATTTATGAAGAATAGTTTTTCTTATGATTTTAAAACACAAATGATTGTGTAAGGTAGCTTTAAACATTTAATAAAAATTCATTTTTGCACGACTCCCTCTGACACGGCTGCTTTCCATGCGGTAGTAAAATGACCCATTTCGCACAAGCGCGTAAACTGAAACAAAAGACATCCGATTTTACCAAATTCGACAGTAATTTGTTTCCATTTAAATCCTTACGAGCAACAGAGACAGCAAAGTAGACATTATCCAAATAGATTCTAATATGGCCGGGCCTGAACTCTCCGATCTATAAATATGCATAGGTACTTATTATGAAGTGAAAATCAGCTATTTTTATAGGAGATATGTGCCTAAAAATACTACATATATATCTCGTGCGTGATTATTTTATGACCCGTGTGGCTTTTCAATCCAAATACATATTCTATCATTTTTAGGAATAAAAATTGAATTTTTGAATTAAATATGGCATATTTGTTTTTGTACAATATAGGTACCTACTAAATATAATTTTGTTTCATCGTTGTATTCAGTTGGGATTTAGAATTTATTACAAATTGTTCAAATATTTGTATTTAACAATATTTTGTGTAGGTAATTTTGTCTTGCAAAAATATCATGTATGATTTGATTGGTGTGTGACTATATAGTGTACATATATATGACTAACGCAACCAGTCCGAATTACGAGATTTCGAATTTGACTTCTCAGTATCTGGTAAGAGAAGTTTTAATTGCACGAAACAGTGTGGTCGAGACTTGCAAAAATGTAGCGTCAGCCATCGATCTTACGTCGTTGCCACCTTTCGGAAAAAAATTGGTTTGTAAGACCTCAAATTTATTAAACAACTGAAGAGAGAATATTGAAATGCCAGACCTTATTCTGTACAAGACATCAAAGGGAACCAAGGATATGTTTGAAGTCAACGCGCTACCTACATACAAGCCATTCACTAAAAGTCATTATCAGAAATCTGCATTTGTGGTTTCACGTTAATTAGGCATAGCTTTGAGATTCAGAAATCGTTTTCATACAGCACTTACAAGTTACAATAATATCCCTAATCTTGAATATGCATATATACTATGAAATATGAATATATAAGATGTTTATGAACTAATCGTTATAAATAGTGAGCCACAGTGGCACCACATCAGGTGCTAACACTATATTTGTTAACAAATTTTAATAGAAATACCAAATATGTTTTTCTACAGCTTTGTACTGTTTGTATGACATTATGTTTCCTGAATTAAAAATGTGTATAATCGCTGTAAATTATATAAAAATAAACTGTGACCGACTGACTGATTGATCAATGCACAGCTCAAACCACTGGACGGATTAGGCTGAAATTTGGCACACAGATAGTTATTATGTCGTAGGTATCCGCTAAGAACAGATTTTTTAAAATTCAACCCATAAAAGGGTGTAACGGGTGTTCAAAATTTGCATGGAGAAAATCATATAAGATAGATGTATTAATTCGATTAATTCGAAAATGCGCAAAATTACTCCTGCCAACAAATAAATAAACATGTGTTTCATGCATTTTCATGGGGTGAAAAGAGGTAAATAGTCTAAAAATCAACATGGATGTCATTTTCAAGGTTTGTCAGGACGTTGATCATGTGAATGTCATCAATTTTGAAATCTATTAGGGGGGTCTACGTCGAGAAAGGAGTAACTATACCAAATAATGAAATTGCATCCATGTTTCGTCTCAATCGTGTGCGAAGTCGCGGGTAACGGCTAGTATATTAAATCTCTAATTAAAAATTAGATTGTATAGTGGTACAAAAATGACACATTTAACACTAGTGTTATGATCTAAGAAGATAAATGCCATATAGTCAATCCAACAGTAATTTTCAAAAGCGACTTGCCACCGTTTTTTTGTCGACTTACTCTACAAAATATAGTCTATGTCCATCCTGATTCATTCAAAATATTGGTGGAATTTTTTTTTTTAATCGGATTAGATAGTTTCGAAGGTTACCCTCCGCATACACAAACTCACAAAATTCGCACTCTCTCTTTGTAATATTATTTCGATATATTTTTTGTTTCGATGTATAAAGACTTATGATACGACCTGTCTGTAATAAATACGGTATATTATTATGCATTATGTACTTGCATAATATTGTAGGTATATTACATAATTACGCATATCTTGAATTTAAGCCTTTGATGTCGTTTGTGCAGTCACGTGAGCTGCAATTCCTGTGTTTAATACTGTTTTGATGACTTCTATGTACGTCTGAGATAATATGTTTGCCCTTTAGCATAATTAAATGAATGGAAATATATATCTAATTGCTTGGCTTTTTCACAATTCAGATTTAACATTACATTTTACATTAGCACATTAATCGCGATTTTGACTAATATGTGCTAATGTAAGAGCAAAGGATAAAATGTTGTCATTTATAATTTTAATTGCTAGGCATTTATCCAGTCGAATGCTAAGGTAGCTGCACGCGAGGCTGGTTTTGTAACTAGATTCCTTGCTAAGTTTAAAACATGCTGTGGCGCTCGGTTTCGTAAATGGCTTTTTATGTGTTCGCTTCACACGATGCGTGCATTGCAATTTGCTTTGTAGATGGGTTTGATGAGCGCGCAGTGACAGAATGTCTCTGAACAGAACACACACTATGAGTTATGATGCCATGTTTGTTTGTGGTGTTTGCAAAGTGATTGTCATATTATTATATTTTAATTAATTAAGAATCGCGCTTTATAAAATAGAATTTGATATGATATACTGTAGATTTGAATTAAGTTGGAAATATGTAAGCCTTATTATTAGTAAGTAATCTTTCTTTTGGTCTTTTGTGTACAGTAAAACAAGCATTGTACGGTTTTCTTCATCAAATTGCTTATTGTTGTGGTTTTTGGTAAAGTGCTTTAAACAGTTTAAACAAAGCGCTACTGAGGCTTTAGTAAATTATTTTCCATTAAGCAGGCGTGTTCGGTAATGTGGTTATTGTAAGAGTTTCTTTAATGTTGATGAAACAATAGAGACAGATTCAATTTAGAAGAAGATTTTCTGAGAAAATTAATTTATTTTTGAGGTAGTGTAAATTTTAGTATCGTTATTTAGAAAACACATTTTCTGATTTTTTAAAAATAATTTAATCCTATTTAATACTTACGATTACGATTTGTTAAATTTAGTGTTATTTAAGATTTTAAATTATTAAAATTCAGCGGCCCGGTCTGGCTTCGCCCAAATTTGTAGATTGCCACCGTTGTTTCGTCGGCTTACTTTGCAGAACCGGTCTCCACGGAAAGCGCTTTTATTTTGACGCAATAATGTATAGCCTATGTTCATCCTGAAGATCCATTCTAAATATTGGTGAAAAATTTTTTTAAATCGAATTTGTAGTTTCGGATATTATAGTGCGAGATCCGGCATTAGAAATATATACACCCATCTGTTTTATGATGATGACAAAGATTATATGTTATAATATAATATATATATAAACATTGATAAATCGCACATGGGTTGCCTAGTTAAATCGCGTACCTATGCTGTTAAATTAAATAAATTCTAATTAACATTTTTGGATCAACTTCCCCGATTTGTTAATCATAAAAATCGAACCTAAGATGAGAGAATATGACACAAATATAAATGTTAACAATACAAATAAACTCGAAATACAGATAGAACACAACTATTTACAAGGTTTGATTAATGTTTTTGTGGATGATCTATATTTATGTATAGAATCAATGGTATATTTCAATTCCTTGTGTCATATTCTTTCATATTAGGCTCGATTTTTATGATGAACAAGTCGGGGAAATTGATCCAAAAATGTTAATTAGAATTTATTTAATTTAACAGCATCGGTATGTGATTTAGCTATGCAACCCATGTGCGATTTATCAATGTATATAATATTATCTAACATATAATCTTTGTCATCATTAAATAACAGATGAGGGTATATATGTCTAATGCCGGATTTTAGACTATTACCTCCTACGTCCAAACTTTAACTCTTTATAATATAGTATAGATTGTGCTAGGATCTCTCATGACGCCTGCCTACCTATAACCATTTATTTTGGTAATGCATTTGCGAAACAATCGTTAGTTTTATAATATGAAATTGTTCTCATACTTGCTCAAATTTGATACAGCGTAAATGATTAATTATTATTATAAATATTACTATATTCATATAGTTGTGTAAATAAATGTTATGTGAACATAGAACGTAGCTATTTTCCCTTTAATGAAATAACTGGATAGTGTTATTTCAACAGACGCATATGTATACAGGGCTAGACTAAAATATCTAATGGCGTTATAGTTTTTAAAGAATTAATAACACTGGATACGATAATACACACTTTAAGTAATTTTCCACCATTATTTGTCATGAATCCAACATGTTCAATTGAAACCACACTAATTATAGAGCGTTAAAAACGTAAATATATTCGCCATTAAAATACATAGTAAATATTAAAATTTAGTGTCGAAGAATCAACACGGTTACACATTTATAATTTGTATGTCTATCTATATGATTCCAGAAATGTTATAGGCTATGTTTTATTTCATTATTTCATCGCAAAGTTAATTTAATATATGTTTTGGTTAACTTCTGTACATATTATATATAAAACATTTTTAACAAAAAAATTGAACCGACTTCACACTAAAAAGTAAAAAATAATTGCGTATTGAAATGTTTTGGAGTCGGTGTCAGCCAAAATGAAATCTATTCCGAGAACTACACCGACATCAAAACATTTCAATATACGCAATTATTTTTTACTTTTTAGTGTGAAGTCGGTTCAATTTTTTTGTTAAAAATATTTTATTTTTCTCTTTTTAGTGTTAATCTAACACTAAAAATCGGTGAACATACATAAAAAACATTATGCGTTTCTTTGAAATTTGAGAGTTTCCCTCGATTTCTCCGGATTCCACCATCAGATCCTGACTTGGTTCCGATGGGACCACCTCTGAGGTGCACTCTTTCGAATAAAAAAAATACTTTGAAAATCGGTCCATAATTGACGGAGAAATCGGTGAACATACATAAAAAAAAATATATATATACAGAC
Source organism: Xanthostigma xanthostigma (assembly GCA_963575645.1). Taxonomy (NCBI): domain Eukaryota; kingdom Metazoa; phylum Arthropoda; class Insecta; order Raphidioptera; family Raphidiidae; genus Xanthostigma; species Xanthostigma xanthostigma. The sequence goes on from OY754467.1 coordinate 14,106,972, forward strand.
GAGCACAGAACCTCCTCCTTTTTGTTGAAGTCGGTTAATAAAATCGTAACGCGGGGTAGTATGTTCACAGTAAACTTTTCCCACTACCACTGCACTCAGGGTCAACTGGCATTCCCTCTTCTCCAGCGGACTGTCTTATATCAAATTATTATGAACTGTGAACCAGCCGGTGCATGGCCAAGTCATCGACATTCCAATTTTGATTTCGCGTGACGTGTATTGTACAAGCTACGAATACGTAGAATGTTTTAAAATTATTATATCATAAAATGAGTCTGTTATCCCCGGGCAACCTTAGCTGTTGGTGGTTTTTAAAAAAATTGCTAGTCCGTCCCTGTGCGAAACATTCGCAGCAAACAAACTCTGAATGCTCAGCCCATCATCCCTGCATTGGTGAACATTGCAAATGTATGTAGTATATATGGCATGTTAGTTTGCTTCCAGGTATTTGCCAAATGCCATTTTTCCGTTCTCGCTCCAAAAACTCTCGACTGATTTAATTATAAAAATTCCTCACGTATTTGTGTTATATTCGTGCGGCTTTATGTGTACATTTTATATATATTTTTTATATTGTGAACAATATTCGTACAAGCAATATTTGTTGGCAAATGCGGACATTTTTGAAAATGTTTGTTTCCTACGAAACAAAATTATCAAAAAAATTGTAATTACGTAAATGTAATATTCTATAATTACATTTTGTCTTAGTTTAAACACACCTACTTGCCAAATTTTAGTTAAATAGAAATATATATGGTATTTTTTGCACGTGTCCCCTATACCTAGAATAGTTGGTTTTTTCTTCATTTTCAAAATTTTTGACGCGTTTGAGCAAACCTCACATCTCTTAGTAGATATATTATAAAAAATTCCAGCCAATTGGGCAATGGGACCATTCCAACTTAAAAATATTGACATTTGATACAGTCGCTCTTTTTTTGTGAATGACTCACTCCGAGCGCCATTGCTCTGTGCTGAGCTGTTGCATGCAAATTTACAGAGCGCACACAGCACAGGCCCCAGAGGCACTAGTGAATTTTGTACGTACGGAGTTATCTTTGCTGAGTCATTTAATGCTGAATGACACACTGTAAGTGTAATGGTACTAAGCTTACAGTGACTTAAACCATTCACATTGACGTCGTTGACAAAGATATAATATTGTAACAATAAATATTATTATTGTTAAGTTTTTATTATACTTTATTGTTTATCCGAAATGCGAATAATATAAGAACAGAATCATATTAAAATGAGCTCAGAGCTGAGTGTATTGTGCTGTGCAACGTTACGTGACAATTCACACCTCTGCAGTCTTCACTCTTGTGTAGTGCGTACTGTCTAGTGTCGCTCCTTTGAACGACTCCCTCTGAGCGGCTCTTATTAGTGAGCGGAGCGCACGGAGCCAGCTCCCAATAAAGAGTCATGTGGACACATCACTATAAGCTATTGAGCGCCTATATAATCAATAAACTATCTAAGTTGGGCACATTTTTTGGTGAATAAGAGGTGACCAACATGTACAAGTTATTAACTGTTTCATTGAAAAAGGAATTATATAGCCATCTTTTGCTCTTAAGTTATAAAAATCATCGCAAAGCAGTTTACATCAGTGATCGTAATGATGACAGTTTTTTAAAGTTTCTGCAGCAAGTATTTCTGAGAGAAACATTTGTGTGCATTGCAAACATCTTGAGAATAGTTTTCAACTGTTCATATTTTAATTAGAGTTTGAAAGTTGCACGTCTGGTTTATATTAATTTTTCGTTAAATATCAATATTGTAATATATTTTGATGTATATGAGGGCAGTATATACGGTGCACATCTAAAAATGGTAGTTAATTTAAAGTTCCGTACAACAAACGATTGAATAATTAAGGCGACTTTTGCTGAAAATTTTAAGTGGCTCAATAAAGTTCTAGTTAAAGTCAGTTTAGCATTTATCGGCGTGTACTATTTTAAAATAATCGCGGACATTTTGTTCTGAAAGTAACAGTAGTTTAGGCATCTAGACTGTAATGCATTGTTATATGTAAGTGCGTTACATTATGTTAAAATGAGCAACCGACGAGTTTTAACAGTCACCAGAGTCATGAATGCATTTTAATCGAGATACATACTACATTTTTTGCACGTACCTTCTATAAAATAGTTGATAGCTATTTGGATTGTTTACGAGAGACTACTTATACGTTTACTTTGCCGTTTTTGATACTCATATTGTTTTAAGTGGCAAGTGACAGGGAGATTACAATTGCTTGGTAAAATCGCATTTCTTTTGTTTTATTTCACGCTAAAGTGCGAAATGGATCATTTTAGTACTGCTCTACAAAGCAACGATTTTATAGGGGGCCGTGTAAAAAAAGTATATTGTGCGACTAGTGAGAGAAGGAGAAGATTCCATGAGCGTGAAATTTGCCGCAAGAGCTTAGCGAGTGCGGTAACACGCGAGTGGAATATTCTCCTTCGATCAATCGTCGCACATAATATTTTATTCATCTAGCACGAGTAATATGTAATCGGGGCCCTGATAAAAGAGGGAAAAATAATAAATCACTTCATTGATTGACGTACCCACAGCCCTCGATGTACACAAGATGGCCCTGACTTTCGCTGAATTGCGATCCTGTTTTCATATATACAAATCGCTACCGCGTTCCTATTGGTCCAGAAACTATGCAGTTATTATTCATTATTATACGCTTTCGCTCGCTACTGCGTTCCTATTGGTCCAGAAAATTTATTATCGTACAGTACGGCTCATTATTAGCACTCTACGCGTCAAAATGAAGTAATTTATTATTTCTCCCGAATTTAGCAGGGTCCCGAAATTATATATTACCTACTCACGCGTGTTGAAAAAAAATATATTTTTTTTTATATAAAAATTATACTTATTATTAGGCCATTCTGTTTTTAAAATAGATGGTGATAAATTAATTTAGATTAGCTATAAAATTGACACTATTTTAGAAATTTTCGAATTACTGTCAAATTAATCAGCGTATGAAATGAACCCAATGTGACATTTAAAATTATGGAGCAAAATGGAGATAATTGATTAATGCTGATGTTTTTTACTGTAATTTTGATCCTAAATTTGATTATTCTATACGTTTAAAGGATAGCAGAGGAAGACATTTTGAAACGCATTGTATAAATTACTGAAATCTAGAGATAAAGTTAAGGGAAAAAAGTATAAGAAAAAAGTAAACGAGGAAATAACTTTACATCTCGAGAGAGCTGTTAACTTGACCGGATGTGCTCGTTGAGGCAAAGAAAATCGATTTCAAGTAAAAGAAGCTTTTTCTAGTTACAAACTAGAATGGACAGTACGAATATACTTCTTATTAATGGCCATATTCACCGAACCTATAGTTATTTATTCGGTTCATTTGGTCTTCAGGTAACTATTCCTCCGAATAAATAGCGATAAATCAATTCACCAAGGATAATTATGTTAGTGTGCAATTGAGTTAAGGTTAAACATTATTATTTTGTGAAACTTTTTTTTGACGTTTACACTAACGCCATCAGTCGGATTTTTGGGTGAACGTCAAAATATTCAAAAAGTATAGGTACTGCACTGTATATTTACTGTATTCTGTATTCTCTAACTTTTCTACCTGATAATTTGCTTAATGAATTGAAATTGAAATAAATTTGATCCAAGATTAGTAACTTCTATTTTCAATAGTGTTCGGTGAATATGGACATAAGTAATTTAAAATGGTGTAAGATAAAAAGTTTGCCTGGTATATTCGCTCCAAAAATAGTTAAAGAACGAAAATTTTAAGGCCGCTGCCGGCTGCACACGTTATAGTATTGACCCCATTTTGTAGTAAAGCGTGCATTATAAGTTTATATTATTTTTGAATAAAATGAAGAGATATCATTGTTTATGACAGGTAACTATATTGTAGCGGCGCAGCGCCCCAGGTGTAGATTCGCATACCCCATACGTCACAGCACAGTTTTAGGTATAAGGGACGCATATTCTGCCACAAGCCGACGCCAGCGCCATTCCCTAAGCACAGTCAAATACTTAATAATGTAACGACATTTGCATTCGCAAAATTTATGCGAATATTCATATCAGAAAAAATCATTTTTTTCAATGTGAAAATAATCTATACTAATATATAAAGCTGAAGAGTTTGTTTGTTTGTTTGGTTGAACGCGCTAATTTCAAGAACTGCTGCTTCGAATTAAAAAACAATTTTTTTGTTGGATAGTCCATTTATCGAGAAGGCTATAGGCTATATAATATTACGCTACGATCAATAGGAGCGGAGCATCAATGTTACAAAATATAACTCAAATTTAGCAAATCTAGCAGAGATCGAGAGAAAGACTTAAACACTACGGTGCAGACATTTACAAGTATGTCTCTTTTATTATACTCTGAGTCTCATGCGCATGTCCGTGAGTGGATGCTCGTCAGTTGCAGCGTCAGTTTGAACATGGAACTAAGCTGTGGAAGCGAGGTTCCACTACAGACGCGACACTTGCGCACAATGGGTCAAGTAAAAAAAAAGATGTAGAAAACAGTCATTTGATGTCTCACTTCATGGGCCACGCTTCCACTTACGACCACTAGCAATATAGAAGTTATTAAATATATGTTTTTGCCGCTGCAATCGCTGCTGGGACTCGAGTTGGCTGGTGCGCTGACTGCAAAGATGGAAATGATGTCACTGCGGGCTCGCGTGAATTTAAAAATTAGAACCGGGGCTATTTTTGTTTCTCTGCTTGTTTTGAGCAAGAACCAATCAGTATCTTGTGGACGACATGGGCAAACGCCCACAAACAAACATGGCGTCACTATATGAAGCGAACACATAAAAGTCGCCACGAAAGCCAGCGTTACAGCGACCTTAATTTTTAAGTGAAACAAATTAAAAAAAATGTTTAATATACCACTTTTTTAAAGCGAACTAAAAAGTATAAAATAATTTCTTTATAGACAGGTTTTAAACTTGTAGGGTTTGAAACGAAAAACGTGGCGCGCATTTCGTTTTGTCTCAAAATTAGATTTTTTCATTCATAGTTACTAGCACTTCTTATGTAACTGTCGCATGCGCCCCACGTTTTTCGTTTCAAATCCTACAAGTTAAAACTCTGTCTGTAAAGAAATTATTTTATACTTCGCTTTAAAAATGTGGTACATTAATTTTTTTTATTTCTTTTATTATTTTTATGTACCTTTTTAGTAAAAAAAAACAAAAATACATTGTAAAAACATAAAAATATTATGTCTCATGGGGAATCGAATCCGCGACCTTCGCATTATTAATAGCACGACGCTGTAACCAACTGAGCCATAGGCCAGTTATTGCTATGTGCCTTACAACGGTAGTGTGAATTAAATATGTCCATCCGGACAGACACACAAGAAAGCAAGTTAAATAAAACGTGATAAAAATCAAACTTCAAATGGATATAGTGTAATGTTATGTAGGCAGGTTTATAATATTATAATCTATAGTACCATATACGAACAAGGAAGAGAAGGATATAATGTGAGCACAGAACAGGATTACCGTAGGTAAAAAGGATGTAATGTAATCAGAAAACGAGACAGTTTGTGCTGAACATATAAATCTGTTTATGCGAAGATTAAAAAATATTGTTTGGAGTTTATTATTAAAAAAAACTGCAGGTTTTGTTTGCTTGCGTAATCTAAAAATTTACATGTTTACAATTATTTATATTCAGCGTATGGTATTTAGCTGTGGCTATTATTTTAAAAATTCAACACATTAATTTTTTACAATGTTGGCTTTCTGTTTTGCATTTTTATTTTACGGCAAATAATGACACCGAGAAATAGAGGAGTGATAACAAAAACAAACAGAAGTTTATTTCAAATTAAATATTGAATTTACGGAATTACATTTTTGCGTGGCTTGGGGCGAAACGCTGATGCACAATTTTTTTTAATAGGTATAAAAAATAAAACAATCCGCATTTCCATCAAAATATTATTAAATAATAATAGAGGTAAAACTACTGTTTGCTACATTGTTAAGAAACGCCCTTTGTTACATCGTTACCTATATTATAAAAAATTATTTCTTAAACACTTACACCGTCGGGATACGAACCCCAAAACGTTCCACTATCGCGGCGGACTGAGTTTCTTTACTCCACACTGACACATATAACTCAATCATTCTAATATTTATAGCAGTTTGTACCTGTTTTTTCACATCATGCGAGGAATAATTTTTATCTTAGGTAATGCTAGATATGAACCTTCACAGGAGTGAGAGTTATGGGTGAATAAAAGGTGAAAATTGTTTCCAACAGGAACAGTTCAATGAATGGAAACAATTTTCATTTTTTATGTACTCATAAATTTCACTACTATATTACCTAACGTAATTAGCATCTCGCATGCTGTGAAAAAATAGTTACAAACTGCTATACTGAAATATTAGAATGATTGACTAAAAAACTCTGCTTAATATTGTTTTTCATGAATCTGTAAGAGTAATTTTTACACTACATATACTTGAAACAAACACTCAGGACTCTTAAAAAGTTAGAGTATAATTATATAGCTATAGCCTTTTTACCCACGACGGAACGGAGCAGGTATATGCGTTTAGCCTGCGAGATTTTTGTTTGTTTGTGCACTCGAATATCGCCATTTATCTGGAAAACGGTTTGATCCATTCAGATGCAGTTTTCTGTAAAGGATTTGTGATTCATCCGCGATGGTTCTTAGATAGATATTACGATGGTAACGCCCCAGGGGGCGCTGCACTGCACAAAAAATTATTGTGAAGTAATGTTATTGAAAATAGCATTTAGGGTAGATGACCAACACCAAGTAAATAATAGCTTTGTTCCAAGCTGTCTGAAAACGGTAACAGAAGCGCCATCACCTTGCGCAGTAGCTAAAACGAAACTGTTTGTATCGGTTTTTGAGCTACTGCGGTAGACTCTGACGGTTCTGTTACCGTTCTCGGACAGCTTGGAACAGAGCTAATGCGTATTTTTATACAGTAAAGACGTTAACACTATGTAATTTAAGTTTGACAGTAAAATATTGTTTTTATTGTGAACATGATTTGGGTGTACACAGAAGTGTATTATTTCTCTCAAGACAAATTTTACGTGTCAACGCATTTAAAAATACTACAATATGAAAAAAACATTCGATGAAGTAGGTGGTCCGTGCGTACACGAAAAAAGTTATGAATTATGAGACTTTGTTTTTAATTGTCACATTTTAAATCATTTTTAGTTTAACGAAATACTACCGGTTGAAGATTATATCTTCACATAATTAAATGCTTTTACTTTTGTGTCTAATGAAAAATAAACATAAATAAATTTAATATGAACAGTTCAAACGACAAAGATTTCAACATTTTGTTTATAAAAATAGATTTTTATGATTTCCTTCAAACTTTCTGGGTGTTAAGTATGTGATAATTAGATACAACTGTGTACTAAAATCACTTTTAAATTATTTATATCTTAGTTTGTGTCAGAATTAATCACGTAAAATATGAATATTATAAGTTTAGAATGTTAATCGCTACCTCAACTTTCAGCACCTGCTTATCGCTTACATTTATCAATTTTCGTCGTTTAAGCCGGAACATTTATCATTATTATCTCTTTGATCTTTCCAAGTAACATTTTTTTAACGGGGTCATTATAAAGTTTGAGTTTAAAAACCAATAATAACCGATACTCGTTGACTTTTTTAACAAATTTTACCATTCCAACACCAAAAGTGGAGAATGATACGAATTTAGGTCAAAATTTACTTTTTAAAATTTTGTAATATTTTTTCGATTTGAGGTCTCGAATCAAAAAAACGTATTTTTTTGTGCGTCTGTGTACACGGTACAAGTCAAACGGATGGTCGGATTAAAACCTAAATTCGTACCAGTCCCTACTTGTAGTGTTGGAATGGTAAAATCGATTGAAACCAAATTTCGGGAGGATGTTTGTTTGATATGCAAATATAAAGAGCCCTATTTTTTGTGGGGAAAATCGACGCATGCACAAAAGAGATATATACTATAACGTTGTTTTTTTGTATAATAATGGTATATTTTTCATACTCTCTAAACATGAATCAGTGATTTTTCACTAATTATAAGTGCATATTCATTATAAGCTTCACTTACGCAATTAGTGAAGTTTTCTCTAATTCATGTTTAGAGAGTAACGGTTTATAATTCTATTTATTTTTTCCAGAAAATCTTGTTAAAGTTTTTGTTTCCGAACTTTATAGTTTCGGAAATATTTTAAAAATTAATTAATTAATAATTAATTAATTTATTAAAAATTAGCTGCTCTTTTATTCTGTAGATTTGTCAGAAAGAAATTAGTTAAGTATATGCTTTGGTTAATTTTTACATGACGTCGTTATGCCGTTACTGTACGCGATAACAAATTTTATTTTCTTTATTATACTATATGTCAATATTTTTGAAGTTAGAATGGTCTCGTCGCCCAGTTGACTGGATTTTTTTTTATTATATTGCACTCTGTCGTCTTTAGCCAAATGAATTTTCAAAAAAGTTAGAAAAAGTCTAATTTTGACTCCGTCGTATTTTATATCAATTTTATTTGGTCGATTCTAATTGTTACACAAAAATAATAATAAATATTATTTCTGTGTAATTTACAATGGTTAGAATTGACAAAGAAAATTATTAAAATATCTAAATTATAATCAAACTATCTTCACGATATATAGGCCTAGTTTATATGAGAGGCGTTCAACGCGCGTTAGCCCAACGCGCGTTTACAATTTCTATACAATTGTATATAACTGTTTACATGATAACGCGCGTTGGTGGCGCGTTAAACGCGCGTTATCATGTAAACAGTTATATACAATTGTATAGAAATTGTAAACGCGCGTTGGGCCAACGCGCGTTGAACGCTCTTCATGTGTGCTAGGCCTATTGTTTGGCACTTCAGATTAGATATAGATACTAAATTATATTTTTCCGGTCTGTTCGTCAAAAGCGGGTACACGAGTAGCCAGATACGCGTCGTCTTTTTGTTTATTAAATTTCAATAACTAAATATTTTGTGACGATAGTATGATTATAATTTTGATATATGTGCCATAAAAATCAATTAAGAAAACAATATTTGTTCATAGATATGTTTTTAACATGTGGGATTTGAATTATTGTTTTTGTATTCTTGTATGTAAAAACATGTAAATAAAAAAAAATAAAGTATCCAACAAACGGACATATTCATGTGTATGTTTAATTAACTTTTAATATATTAAATAAATTGAAATTAGACAAGGACACTAACACACATTATACTGCATACATTCAATGAAAAATTCAATTATAACATCGTTCCAAAAACAATTACGTATACTCATCTATTTTTGCCTGTAAACATTTCCATGTTTAAAATGCAGAGAAAATATACCTAGTACGCAGTTTAGCTTTATATGTTGATAGTAGGACCTCCAATATCGGATCATCCGCAATTTTGGAACTGGTTTCGATATTTGGTTCTCAATTCCGGAGAAAAATTTACGAAAATAGGTACTGCCTCTAGATTCGAAATATCTTTGTGGCGTAGAAAATGTTGATTCATCATTATCGCATGTAACTTATATGTTAAATTCTGTGCGAAATTCCGTATGGATGCTCTAGTTGCCGGTATACTGTCGAAAATTATAAAAAAACATGACGTCAACTCATTAGTATATTCAAATCTCTGTGTCTGATTACTCTTCAATATAATTGAAATTATCGACCAACTTTTCAGACAATATCTATATTGACAAAATATAAAATTATAATTAAATAAATTACCGTTTCGGTCCGGATTTGGGGTCTTCTTCAGAATTGAGCTAAAATTTAAAAAAGTATATATACAAAAGTTTGATTCAAATCTTTGATTAACGTCTGATTACTCTTCAATAATTAAAATTATCGACCAACTTTTCAGACAAAATTTAAAATCATAATTCAATAAATTAACGTTCAGTCCGGATTTGGGTCTTCTTCAGAATTGAGCTAAAAATATAAAAAAAAATATACAAAAGTTTGATTGTTATAATATTTTCATTAATATTTCGATATTATAAAAAAACTTAAACTTAATTCTATTAGAAACTAATTATTTTTTTATATTTTTTAGCTTAGTTCTGAAGAAGATCCAAATCCGGACCGAAACCGAAATTAATTGAAATTTTTTATTAATGTCTGATTAGAACTCTTCAATAAAACTGGTCGATAATTTTATTTATTGTAAATTTATTGATTTATAATTATATTTCTCTGTCAATATAATTGTCTGAAATATATTTTTAGCTCAATTCTGAAAAAACCCAAATCCGCACCGAAACGTTAATTTATTGAATTATAATCTTATATTTTGTCAATATATATTGTCTGAAAAATTGGTGATAATTTTATTTGTTCATTAGTCTATATTAATACGCCGAACTACACCACATTGAAAAGAGCATCCTATCTGCAAACAAAGATAATAGCCTCAAATATTATACTTTAAATGGTACCAACTTTTGATGAAACGATAATTAATCATCTGGATTATATTTCATTTTGTTAATTAAACGAGATTGTTTGATCATAAAATATCTAAGCTTCTATTAATTATTATATAAGGTTACTAATTGAAAATGAAATTAGAAAACATGAACGAAAAATAAAATATATTTGTGTTGATATAAGTATAACCCTTACGTTTTAACCGTAACGAAAATTATTATTATAATTTTTGAAATAAATCTTGTAAACTTGCATTATCATCTTTAAAACCTATTCAACACAGAACAATTCAAGCAAGCTTGCGTAATTTTTTACAATAAAAATTAAAAGAATTTAGTAGGTAATAAATTTAATAAATTAATCATCTCCGTTCATTCGAACGTCTCAAAAACTAATAATCGATTATGTTTACACGTTAAAATAGAACTTAAGAGTTTCATAAAAGGAACAAAAGTTTCTTGATCTGAAATTTATTGGAAAAAACTTTAGTACTAGCCATTTTATAATACGTTGTTGAAGGCATACGTTTGCAAAGGGATTACGAAAAATTTAACGTATTTACTATGTATTCTATGTGGGAAATTGCTGTTTGTTTCACGAAAGTTTGCAGTTTAAAACTTTATAATTTCTCAAAAACAATCTTAAGAAACATAATATGAGTGAAACCTGGTCAGCGTGTGCTTGCTTTACTAAATTAAAATTTTATGTTATAATATTATACAATATTTAAGGTAATTGCGACGTATAATTATATCTAGCGGGTCCTAAAAGGGTAACGAATTCCTTCAATGCGGACCCTCGACATATTGTATGATCAGCTATATTATATTTTTTAAAAAGTTACCCCGTGAATTTGTCTCGTATTTTACGAAATGATGTAGTTTTCGTTGTTAGAAATTATAATTGCACATACCGCTAAACTAGCGGTATGTGCTTTATTATCGCTTTGTGCGTCAGAGCTGACTTTCGTTCATATAAGAAGTTATATCTAAGTTAATTTCACACGAAATCCATTCAAATTGAAGCTTTTTGAAAAGAGGAGATTCTAATCTATAAAATAGAACCATTTTTAAATCAATTTGAGTTCATAAATACTATTAAAATTGTAATTGAAAATCACAAACAGCAGTTGTCGGTTGGTCTGTACGTATGTACGTACGTACGTATGTACGTACGTACGTACGTACGTACGTACGTATGTACGTACGTCACGACTCTACAGATCGCAATTTTGGTCGGATTGCCTTGGGTTATATTTTATTCACTTTGTTTACTATCAGACCAGAACCCTATTTAAATTCACTAAAATGTGTTCAGTAGTTTAATTTTTATAAACAGTTTTATTTTTTATTATTTTTGACAGCTAATAGTTTGAAAACAATATAATAATTGCTGTGTATAGTGTAATCCATAAAACAAGTGCTACACTTGTATACCGTGATAACACCACTACACGTATTAGGCAGCCGTGGCGAAATGGTTATGCCGTTGGATTCCCAAGGGCAAGGTCCTGGGTTCGATTCCTTACGATATCATTGATTTTTTTCTTTTTTTTTTCTTTTTATTTTGTTTTATTTTATTCCACTTGATATTAATTATATATTATATTATGTATAGTTCTTAATTTTTTTTATTTTTGCAAACTTAAAAAAAAAATATTTTTTCAATTTTTAATTATTTATTTCTTTAAATTTTTAAATCTTTTTAAATTTATTAAAAATATTTTTTAATTGTTATTTTTTTACCATACAGTGGAAAACTTGCGGGATGTGCACTTTTGGTTTTGCCAACTATTGTTATTTATTACATGTTTGGAAAATATTTAAAAGTCTTGAAAATTCTTCTATACCATTTTTGCCTAAAAATGTGCATAAGTATCGTCTTCTTTTTTTATAAATAGAATTCCATTGCTCTTTGCTTATTTTATGATGATAGGAATTCTTTAGCAATCAGGAAATTGATATTCTTAAGTACACTTTTTTCTTGGGAAATTACTCTCTCGGTGCTCGTATATATAATATTATATCAATCATATATGTAATTTATTTTAACAAATGAAAAGTTTTACAAAAAATGATGTGGCGATCAAATTAAAATTTGATAAGCAACCTCGACAATCTGCATTTTGTTAATGTCAATTTGATAAAAAACACGTTTTTAGTTTTGATGGAAATGAAATGTAACATACCATCTTTTCGGTGTCGGTTTCCATCTGATATAAATGTACGTTTGGCCGAAAGAAGAGGTTTGAAGGGTGACATTGGAGTCCCATAGAGTTCATGAACACGAAATTTGTAAAACATTCACACAAACAATCCGTTCTATATAAGTATTTCGATTACAACCTATTAAGATGTAATGTTTTTTGTTGGAGAGTAATGTAGAGTGTAAGCAATGCAATTTTTTATGCTAAAATATCATCACTCATGACTCTAAATTATTAAAAATGCGACACTGCTGCTATTGCCCCGTTTTATAAAATTGATATTATGGTGCCAATTTTCATATTAAATAATATAGATTATAGAGCTACCACGGTAATGTGCGTCTTGATCCCCCGACGAAATGTCCCCGACAAAATATCCTCCGACATAATATCCCCCGACAAAATATCATCTTGACTAAATATCCTACAAGCAAAATATCCCCCAACATAAAAACATTTACGAGGTCGTGTCAATGCGATGGCGTTTTTTTTTGCGCAGTGAAAAGAGGAATTTGTTTGGGTGGAGTTCTTTAAAAAACAATTACGGGGTCGTGTTGATGATACGGCTTCTATTTTGCGCAGTGAAAAAGGGAAGGCGTTTGAGGGGAGTTCTTTAAAAAACAATTACGGGGTCATTTCGATGCGATGGCGTTCTTTTTTGCGTAGTGAAAAGGGGAGGGCGTTTGGAGGGAGTTCTTTTAAAAACAATTACAGAGTCGTATATACAAAGTGAGATAGTAATACAGTAATTCTACACCAGTTTTGCTGATAGGATATTTTGTCGGGGGATATTTTGTTCGTAGAATATTTTGTCGAGAGATGTTTTGTCGGGGGATTAAAACGCGCGTAATCAGCTACCACGCTACCTTTGAAATCGAGAGGTCCGAATTGATTTATTATTTTCGTGGATTTCTTCTATCAGTGATGAGATAGTTCCTTGCTTGAATTTTTTAGCCACCTGTTACATACGCCTATTTTTTTAATGCCGTCAGATAGATCTTAGGATTCGGAAGCTTCGAAATATATAATCACATAGATCTGTGTATTTTAAAATTATTTTATATCGCTCTTTTCCAAATTTTGCACACATGAACTATAGTTACTTGCACGTAAGCTCGGCAGTGAAGGTTTTGGTACGAAGAACGGTTTAATAACTTTCGGCTTTAGACGTAAGCCTCGATTTCCATGTGTCGCAGAAGTTATATGGCCTGTTATATCAGAGAATCGCGCGAAATTGTAGGTTATGTACATAATATGTTTGTATTAACGTCCTTATATAACGTTACATAGCGCTCTGTACGTGTATTCAACCCAAATGTTGGAAAACGGGTAACGTTTTACGCCTTTTTTTGTTCTTATTGAATGAATTTTTATTCTTGGTAAATTGTTTAGCATTTATAGTCCGGTCGCCAGGAGCAAAATACGTCTGTTAAACACCTAAAAAATGTTGAACTACATATACTCTAAACTCTAAAGAATAGTAGATTTTAAGTTGTGGCTTATTTATTTGAGAAACTAGTCGTCTTTACTTTCTCGTTTTTCAAATAGCCCAAGAGCCCGCGGCAGCCAGACCTTCGTCTTTTTATAAAAGCTGAAAGTTTTTCTATGGATGTCTCCAATACAGGTAAGAATGATCCCCACCCATGAAACCTGAGTAGTGGTGGCTTTGGCAGGTAACAGGTATTAAAGGTGTACAAAATTCCATCTCAAATTCGTCATTGTATAAAACTCAATTTTTTAATATTTCATTCGTAACAATATTAAAACTCGCGTCGCTCATTGCCAGACACTTAGTATGGTTCCAACCCCCTGCCAGACACCCTTAAACTATTATAATTTGTATAATTATATTTACGTTATTTTATAAAATCTGAATTTTATATATACCTATTGTTTGGAGAATTATTAAATAATGTTTCATTAGTAGCCAGACAGTTTCGAGGGTTCTATCATCCTGCCAGACGCATTAAAGTGTACAATTTTCAAATCGTTTTTGCTTTATAACTTTGAAATGGCTCATGAGATTTTACTCAAATTTGGTACGTTGGCATAGCTTTATTGGGCAATAAAACCCATATCATAATAATGATGAATATCATTCCATGGGCGTAGAACTTGATTTTTTCGATAAATAAACATCTAAAACTTCTACGCCAATATGTTCTAAATTACTAGAATTAAAATTTTGTCGAAACTATGAGAGTAATCGAATTTTATCAAGAGTACCTTTTTTGTAGTAAATGAGTCTCGTGATCCAGATTTCATACTCAAACTGATTTTTTTCCATTGGCGTAGAAGTTTAAGATGTTTATTTATCGAAAAAATCAAGTTCTACGCCCATGGAATGATATTCATCATTATTATGATATGGGTTTTATTGCCCAATAAAGCTATGCCAATGTACCAAATTTGAGTAAAATCTCATGAGCCGTTTCAAAGTTATAAAGCAAAAACGATTTGAAAATTGTACACTTTAATGCGTCTGGCAGGATGATAGAACCCTCGAAACTGGCTACTAATGAAACATTATTTAATAGTTCTCCAAACAATATACTTATATAAAATTCAGCTTTTATAAAATAACGTAAGTATAATTATACAAATTATAATAGTTTAAGGGTGTCTGGCAGGGGGTTGGAACCATACTAAGTGTCTGGCAATGAGCGACGCGAGTTTTAATATTGTTACGAATGAAATATTAAAAAATTGAGTTTTATACAATGACGAATTTGAGATGGAATTTTGTACACCTTTAATACCTGTTACCTGCCAAAGCCACCACTACTCAGGTTTCATGGGTGGGGATCATTCTTACCTGTATTGGAGACATCCATAGAAAAACTTTCAGCTTTTATAAAAAGACGAAGGTCTGGCTGCCGCGGGCTCTTGTTCTAAAAGGGATACCATAATCCTGAGTATGGTCACTCAGTTTTACTTTTTACTATAAAAAAAGTTGTCAGTTTGAAAACACTGATAAAATCCTAAATAAAATGTTTGGCGTGATTCTAACCTATATCTGATGAATAATAAAAACCCTCCTTTATTGCCACGATTCTGGTTTGACTTTCTTGTCTTAAATCTAAATTTAAGAATATAATTTGTTTTTGCTTGCTTGTCCCCTTCTTTTGAGCAAGAACCAATCAGTAAACAGTATTTTGTCACGTGAGCAACATGGGTAAACGCCCACAAATAAACATGGCGTCCTAGTGTGTGTTCTGTTCAGAGACAATAAACGTCCACTTTTGTTAACATTCAAACTTTCTTTATACGCGGACACCAAATCCATCTACAAAGCTACCTTCAAAACAAGCATCGTGTGAAGCAAAAAAATAAAATCCATCACCGAAATCAGTGCCACAGCACGCTTGAAATCTAGCAGCCAAATTTAGCTAGGAATATAGCGGCAAAACCAATCTCGTGTGCAGCGGTCTTAACTTGTAACCTGATAGTTTAGATATATGCATTGTTCCTTTCAGTTAGTTCTTTTGTGTCGTGCAAAATGTGTTGAATACAATTTCTAACGCGATTATAAATTCGTTCCGCACACCCTCTGAAGAAGAACTTGGTCCCAACAGTTACAAACAAATTGTACTTCTTAGTTATTAGTTATTACTGAATACATTATGTATTATTTATTGCATGTTCCTCAGATAGTTTACAACACATTTTTAAAAGAATAGATGGAAGACTTTTCCTAGGTTTGACTATGGTTCAAGTGTCTCAGCAATAATTAATAATTGTTATTTTTAACATCAATTATGAAATTTAACTGTTGGTA
Source organism: Xanthostigma xanthostigma (assembly GCA_963575645.1). NCBI lineage: Eukaryota > Metazoa > Arthropoda > Insecta > Raphidioptera > Raphidiidae > Xanthostigma > Xanthostigma xanthostigma. The sequence goes on from OY754467.1 coordinate 14,123,484, forward strand.
TTGATTTTTAATTATACTTATCTCACAAAAAAACACTAAAGTAACATGAGTAGAAAATGGTTCAGTATTCATTGATGAATCATGCAGATGATTAATTTATTTTTTTTTGTACATCCTCAGTGTATTGCAAGTTGGATGAATCATTTGATTAAGATTAAAAATGAAATTATGTCTTTATATATTCAGAGTTTTCAGATTTTATTTTCCATGGGTCCTGGAGGGAGTTATGGTGTTTTTGAAAACACTGTCATACACTGCGACTGTATTTGAAAATTTATTATTTTTATACATTGCTGGTACATTGACATTTGAGTAATAAAATAATCAACTGCGAAAAATCACATCACTTAGGTGGCAGCCATTTTTGTCGAGGAATTCTTGTAGATGGTTGGGTTCTTTCAAGCAAGGCAAGTTGGTACTCCTTGAATTTATCGCATTATGGTTTCGGAAGGAGCTTCAAGAGTACGTGGTTTGTCTGCGTCTGTCCCGTTTTGGTATGCGACCATGACGACCAATATTAAAATAATTCCGGAATCGACGCTGTGTGAACACTAAACAGAACAAGCAGTTTCAGTGAAGGTCTGCTCCATGGCTAATAAAATGGCGGCTTCCAACGAATAGATATTAAACGTTTTAATAACATTTGGTCAACTCCACCCACATATTTAATAATTAACTTTATGAATCATTGTATATCTACTCAATGTGTGGTGAGCGAAGGAAACAAATCGTATCGAAAATATATCTGCGTCTCTTTCTTCGAGGTAATTCCCTGATTTCTCCGATGATAGGATATTGGTTGATGTGCTTGCATTCAATCTGAATAAAGTATCTCTGTTTCAAAAACTTTGTATTTTTCTATGACGTTAACATGGGCGTACCCAGCTTTTGGCCCAGGAGGGAGCAAATTAGAAATTTCTTAAGTCGGGTCTATACCGTGCTTGTTTTGCCCTCCTGTATACGCCATTGCTTACAGCGTAAAAAAAGACAGAAATGTATGTTTGCACCCTAATGGTTCGATTGCGATTTTATTCCTATAGAATAAAAGTATGACTTCACCGCGCATGGCAGTTTTTTTCAAAAACATTCTGTACTTAAATCTTATATTGTTTGTTAATATATTGTCTGAAAAATTGGTCGATAATTTTATTTATTGAAAACATTCTGTACTTGATACATATAATTTTCTTGCCATTTTTGTATATTTACTGCATGCTGAGTGCAATCGCGCATAAAACAGAACGTTTAGCGAAATGATAATCTTGACGCGTGCATGTATTTCTATAATGACACATAATTTGTAGGACTTGTTCTTCAGATATGTAGGCGTCGATAGGAATGTTGTTGCGATCTCAAGATAGTTTCACACGTTTTATATCACTTCTTTAAAATTTGATGAAAAAAGAGTTATTAGGATTACTATTTAATGTGAGTATTTAAAGTTGAACACTCTTCTCAATACTCACTAACATACTGATTCATTCATTTTTCATTATTTTATGATACGTTTGTTCAGCCATCAGGGCCGGATTTAAAGGTGTGGAGGCCCCGGGGAAACGAAGGAGTGGAGGACCCTAATTATTTTCCAAACAAGTTAAACCATTTTTTTTCTTTTAAGTGTTTCAATAATTTATTGCGAAACAAATCAAATTCTTTTCAAAAACATACGTATAGTTAATAGTAAAATGTAAAATACTTGAGCTTTTGAAATTTTGTAGACGAACACTTCTTGCACCTATTCCCAAAATTTAAACAACACTGACCATTTCCATTTTACGTACGGCCATTGAGCAGTTAAGTGTCTTAAACATCTTTTAAACATCACATAGAAGTTTCACTTGTACCGCGTGACTTTTCACGCACCCTCTTGTTTTATATAATTTTGCATATTATTCGTTATTTGTTAGAAAATTTTATCTAGAAATTTCTATTGTAGAGGTCCCACTCTTGTGGAGGCCCCGGGGCTTCAGCCCCGGTTGCCCCTCCCCCTAAATCCGGCCCTGTCAGCCATAGAATAAATGAGGGTGTGAGGCATGCCTCGTCAACACCGCGACCTTAGTAGATCTCTTGTGTAGCTTCTTCAGCCATAACTTTTCGAGAAGCTAACCAATTGGAAAAATATCGATACTCTTTTCTCGGAATGTTTACAGACTGTTACCGTATAATTTCTTTAAAATCGGCCAAGTCGGTTCCAAAAAGGATGTTTTTTATATACGTACCTATGTTACCTCATATTGTTAAATCGATTTTGATGATCCTTTTTCTATATTTAAAGAAGCATATCTTCAGGAAGGTCTCACATATATTTTACTGAAATCAGTTCGGTAGTAATTTTTTTCAAGTTAAGCATTAGGCCTAGCACACATGAAGAGCGTTCAACGCGCGTTGGCCGTTTACAATTTCTATACAATTGTATATAACTGTTTATATGAAAACGCGCGTTCGACGCGCCGCCAACGCGCGTTATCGTATAAACAGTTATATACAATTGTATAGAAATTGTAAACGCGCGTTGGGTCAACGCGCGTTGAACGCTCTTCATGTGTGCTAGGCCAAACTATTAAGGAAGAAAACCGTTAATTACGTGTTGCCAAGCTACTAAAAAAGTAAAAAAAAACTTCCTTCAAAAAAGTCACTAAAAACGATTGCATAATATTGGCCTTTTGGGTATAACGAGCGATTAGCGACTTTTAACAGTCACACGAGTCATAAAATTGTTATAATCGAGATACAGACTACATTTTTTGCACGTACTTCCTACAACATAACGGACTTTATTTTCAGTTCGAAAAATCTGTATGACAATTTTTATCGACAAGACGTTATTTTTGTTGAATGAAAATTATATAAAAATTGTTACATTATAGTTTTTATTTTTATCACCAAAACGGCGCTTGCAGTGTCCAAGCACAAAACATAATATATATGTTTGTACAGATAATAACAGTATAACAGGTTTAATGAGTATTTACAACTTTTCTTCTACTTTATGATCTTTAAACTATCCACGAATAGAATACAATATTTTAAATCTGTATTTCCTATATTGACGTTTATTATACAACAACGCTATTAATTTTAACTTCATTATGAGATATTGTTATTTTTTCCATTTTTTTTTTGTACACATAATTATAATTTATGGTAATGTCATTAAATGTTAGTACCTTGTTTATATAGCATTATTTCGCTTGATTTTAGGACAATAAACATTTTTTATATGAGACATTTTTGCATGAAATGTGAATAAAAGTTATTAGGGCAGTACAATGTGGATTGTCTGAAATAAAATTTAGAATTATACCAATTTTGTAAACAGTTTGTGGTTGTGGTGAAGTTAGTGGTATATTCATTTAATTTTATTAAAGAAATATAATTTAATAATCTAGGTATATTTAAAATTAGATAGATAAAATATTTATTAGAAATATTTCTGAAGAGGTGTTCTAAACTTTTGATCTCATTTTAAAGCTACGAAGTGTCAACTTGCAGTCAGTTAAAAGGAAAAAGATTTTTTTCTAGGCGCGCTGCAGCCAAAAATTCAACAGTTTGAGTTTTTGATTCTACAGTGCCTTTTTGAATATTAAATGATAAACATAAGTTTTTTTTTTGAAATAGCCAGCCAAACTTCAAGAAGGATTCTTTAGACCGAACATCCGAAAAATGCTTTTGATTGAAGGTCTAATTTATAAATTCCTTGTTTTAAATTTTACTGTGTCGCGCTCTCTCTAATATTTTCTTATGTAACCTTATGAAAATGTTATATGAATTTACAGAGAAAAAAATTGAGACTTAAGGCCCCCATACACCTCGTTCTTTTTTGGCAGTTTTAACCGCCGGGTAAAACTGTACGGTTAAACACGAACAACGGCCATCCCCATACACCTCGTTCTTTTATGGCAGTTTTAACCGCACGGGTAAAACTGTACGGTTAATTAAACACGAACAACGGCCATATCCACACAGAGGCGTTGTTTCGTTCAGTTTTTCTGAAGTCGTGGCATCATTAATACGATCTGCTTTGATGGATCCTACGACAACGTTAGCAGTTGCAGCCGCAGTGGCTATAAAATTAAAATTTTCAAAAAGAAAACGTTCAAAATGGACTAAAGAATGGTTACTTAAACGCAGGCAATTTTCACACTTTTCACAATCTTCTAAATGAATTACGACTAGAACCAGGAGATTGGTTTGATTTTCTGCGAATGGACGAAGAAACGTATTTAGAGCTGCTCACTTTAGTAACACCATTAATACAAAAGCAAGATACGTTTATGAGACCAAGTATTTCATCACATCATTATAATCATGTCTTCGTAAGCTTTATTTTTTTTATCCCTATCAGAATACTCACTAGATTTTATTTTCCAAAGGCACGAATGGCTTCGATACAATTGTATGAATTGAACGTGTTGAGTATAGACTAAATTCTTTATTAAAAATACAAGTACATATTTGAACGATATACATAAGATACATAAACAAAAAAATGAAACATAAACAATAACACTCTATACGCTAGTAATTTAAAACATAACATAATATATACTGCCAGAACCAACTGTCACTTAAACACTAAAATATGCGTGTTTAGTTTTCTTATAAGCTTTTGACATCTTAACACTCTCCCTAAAACTCAACACACATTTCATAAATTTAAAAAATAACAATAAAGCATAAAAAAACATAAATCTATAACAGTTAAGTATTTCCATTGCTTACAAGACCTAATTTGTCTCTTAAAATAATAAATTTTGGCCTTGCTAACGCTTTAGTCATTATGTCAGCTATTTGATTTTCACTTGAAACATATTCTATATTTATTTCTTTCTTATCATACAAGTCACGAATAAAATGATATCTTACATCTATATGTTTAGTGCGTTGATGAAATTCGGGATTTTTAATAAGTTTAATGGCACTTATATTATCAACATACAACGATATGCATTTGTTTATGCCACTAACACTAATTTCATTTATTAAGCGCGTTAACCATACCACATCTTTTGACGCACTTGCTGCACTTATATATTCAGCTTCTGTTGTAGATTGCGCGACACATTTTTGCTTTTTACTTTGCCATGACACAACCGCACCTCCAAATTTGCACACAACACCCGTTGTTGATTTTCTTGTCGATTTATCTCCTGCAAAATCTGCGTCACTGTAGGCTTCTAGTTTACCTTTCTTTTTATAAAGTAAACCTAAGTCTTGAGTGCCCTTAAGATAACGAAAAATTCTCTTCACTAACTGTATGTGCATTTCTGTTGGTTTGTCCAATGCCCTTGATGCGACGTTGACGGCGAAGGCTATGTCAGGTCTAGTAACGACTTGTAGATACATTAAATTCCCAATTTTCTTGATATATAAAAAATCCAACATTTTCAAGTTGTTTAATTTGAATTCCAAGAAAACACTTTACATTTGAAGTTATTTTTGCTTCAAACTGATCTTTTAATTGATTTAAAAATAACTTACGTTTTCTTCATGTGATCCAATAACTAAACCATCATCTACGTACAACAGTACTAACAATATTATAGTATTTTTATTTCCAATATATAAACAAGGATCAGTGCTACTCTCCCTTAAACCACATTCCGAGAGGAAGTTCTTGAATCTTTTAGTCCAACATCTAGGTGCTTGTTTTAAACCATACAAACTTTTCTTTAATTTGCATACCTGGTTTTTACCATTTTCATATCCCTCAGGTTGTTTCATATAGATTTCTTCATCTAATGAGCCATAAAGGAATGCTGATTTGATATCAAACTGCCGAATGATTAAGTTTTCAGATGCAGCAAAACTTAATAATACTCTTATTGAATCAAATCTGGCAACAGGGCTAAACGTTTCTTCATAATCAATGCCTTGTTTTTGTGAACATCCTTTAATCACTAGACGTGCTTTATAGCGATCTACTGTACTGTCTGAATTGTATTTAATACGGTAAACCCAGCGATTGTCTAAGATCCTTTTTTCTTGTGGTTTATTAACTAAAATCCAAGTTTCATTTTTCTTTAACGATTCCATTTCTTCATCCATTGCTTTCCACCATTCTTCAGCATCAGGTGAAGTTATTGCTTTTTCGTAGTTTATTGGTTCATTATTGTTAGCAATCATAGCTACTGGTATTCCATAGTAATCTGGACGTTTTAATTTATTTCTGTCCCATAACTGTCTCATGTTGTCTTCAGTTTCGTTGTTTTGCTGTTCTGATGATTCTTCTTGATTATCTCTTTCAATTTCTTCTTGTTGTTTTTCATTTAAGCTAAGCTCACTTTCTGAAGCACACAATCGTTCTTTATCAAAAATTACATCACGGCTCACAATTATGTCGTGAATCTCAGGTACCCATACTCTGTACCCTTCCACTGTATCCGTATAGCCCACAAAGTAACCTTCTAAAGCTTTCTTGTCCAATTTCTTGCGTTTTTCTTTAGGTATATGCACGAAGCACTTGGTACCAAAAACTTTGAAATTTTTCATTTGAGGTTTCTTGTCAAACCACAATTCAAATGGACACTTCCCAGGTACTCTTGTTGGACCAGTATTGTTTAGTAAGAGAACCGCCGTGTTTTTTGCTTTAGCCCATAGAAATTTTGGTACTTTCGCGTTTGAATACAGCATTGACCTCGCTGCTTCCACGATAGTACGATTTTCACGTTCTGCTGTTCCATTCTGTTCAGGTGTGTAGGGAACCGTAACAGTATGCTTGATTCCATTTTTATTTAAAAACGATTCAACGTCACCGTTCACGTATTCTTTTCCACCATCTGTACGCAGTTCTTTAATATTTTTACCAAATCGCGTGTTTACTTCGGCACAAAACATTTTAAGTTTGTCTTTTACTTCCGATTTTTCACGAATAAAATACACAGCTCGATACGCGGTACAGTCATCTTTAAACAACACATAATACCGTTTCTTCCCTAGACTTTCAATACTCATGGGACCACAAACGTCAGAATGTATAAGTTCTCTGGCTTCACTCGCGATATCAGTTCTTATGCCAAAACTGAGTCTGTGACTTTTACCGTACGCACAACCATTACAAAGTTCATTATCAACACTTACATTTATGCCAACATTTTTCAAAAAAGTTTGCACATATCGCTTATTTTGATGCGCTAGTCTTTCATGCCACAATTGTAACGTATCAACATGACTTGCTGTAAACGCGTTTTCCGGTAACAACACTTTCAACAGAATTCGATAAAGGTTGTTAGCCTCTACTCCTGTAGCCACTGTTTTCTTATTTCGTTGAAACACACAACTTTTTCCATTGTTGCTTAATACGAAATCAACACCTTTTTTAGCAGCAGATCTTACCGAAAACAAATTATGTATCATGTCTGGAGTATATAGTACATCATATAATATTCCACGTAGCCATTTTCCTTCAGCATACGTCTCAATTTTGATGTCACCTTTTCCAAACGCTTTCACTTTGTTACCATTGCCAACTTGAATCATTAAGGGTTCAGTAAATTCATTATATTTCCAGAAAACATCACGTTGAGTCGACATATGATCAGATGCCCCTGTATCTATCAACCAATCATTTGTATTGCTGCTTAGGTCAACAGCACCTACGAAGGCTTGATTCGTCATTTCAGTTTTCTTGTCATTCTTCTTAGGACAATTTTTGACAAGATGTTTCTTTGAACCACACGAGTAACAACCGAAACAGTCTTTCTGAACATGATTTTTTCTTCCACATATTGCACAACCCTTTTTTATCTTTGAATATGTGCGATTGTTTTTCACATTTTCTTGCAATTTAACCTTTGACATTAAGGCAACTGACTCATCTTCTTCTTTGTTTTGTTTTTGCAATCGAAGTTCTTCTGTTAATAAGCGGGTCGTCAAATTTTCCAGATTTCTTTTACTAGTATCTGTAGAATCCCATGCACTATGAAAATGATTGTATTTTGCTGGTAATGTAGACAACACTCGCGTTATTAGCATCGATTCAGGAATTTCACCTCCAAGTTTCTTCATTTTTATGACCAACTGCTCTAACCCGGAAATATGTTGAGCAATTCCGTCATTTTTCCATTGATATTCAAAAAACTTCTTTTGCACAAGCGACAAACTTTCATCGGATTTCATGTCATATACACTTTGAAGTTTCTTCCACATCTCTTCAGCTGTTACACAATTCATTAGCAGCTGTAGTGGTTTAGCTTCAACAGTGGTGACGATGAGTTTTCTTGCGATTCTGTCAGCCCTTGTCCACTTCTTAAGAAGTTTATCATAATCTTGAGCTTCTTGGACTGGTTTTCGTTCTTCTCCTGTGCAAACATTTAGAGCATCTTCACTGTCTAACATGGTTTGCAGAACGAACTGCCATTGTGACCAATTTTCCATATCTCGCAGCTTTTCTACTTTAATTTTATCGAGCTCCATTGTGTTAGATTCGGCGTCTCCAAACTACCCGTATTAACCGCGGTACTGTGCCCGAACTTTAACAACCGTTTGATAAAAATTACAACTACGACAACACGAAAACGACTAGGACGACTGGGAACGACCTGGGCCCATAACCTGTTGAGTATAGACTAAATTCTTTATTAAAAATACAAGTACATATTTGAACGATATACATAAGATACATAAACAAAAAAATGAAACATAAACAATAACACTCTATACGCTAGTAATTTAAAACATAACATAATATATACTGCCAGAACCAACTGTCACTTAAACACTAAAATATGCGTGTTTAGTTTTCTTATAAGCTTTTGACATCTTAACAGAACGAGCTGAAACTTGAACCTGGGGATCTGTTCAATTACCTGAGAATGGACGAACATACTTATTTTGAGTTATTATTAAAATATAAATCAATACTCAAACTAATTACAATCATTTAATTAATATGACTTATTTGCTGTACGTCGCACCACTGAATAAACACGTCGATTCTTATCGGAAAGCGCCACACATTACGATTTGAAACGACAACCAGCAAACACGTCGTGTTTAAAATCAAGATTCGGCAGATATAAAAACTGCCGTGTTTCATCGACAGTTTTTGCCCATACACTTCGGTTTTGACCGACGTGTTTTATCGTGACGATGAAAACTGCCAAAAAAGAACGAGGTGTATGGGGGCCTTTAGAAAAAAAATATATGTTGCTATTTGAAAAAAAAATGCTTGTACACTTCCAGTTAAAATTGAAGTACAAAAAATATTTTTGTATCTATTAGAATTATTCACTGTTACGATTTTCGGTGAACACACTGTATATTTTGTCGCTGTGGATAAACGCCGATAATAAATATGAACTACTTTTCGAATAGCTTAGCGAAATTAAAAAAGTTATATGTTTCTCTAAGTTGAGTCGGTAGGTGGCAGCTCATAAAAATTCTACAAGAAAATGGAGCCGAAACTCGCAGATGGTTTCATTTGTATGATTGACAGCCGGTTACATAAAAAACTAATAAATTAGTTAGTAGGTAACAAAACTTATATAGCGTGCCCTGTTATACAACTACTGGAGCATTAAATATAGTTTTGTTAACTTAATAAATTGCTATAAAAAGTTTATGCTGTCGTCTAACGGAGTTTTGTATTCCTAACTTTTGTCCTTAATTGTTAGTCAGGATTCATTTTATCAAAAGCGTTAGGCCATTTTATAGTAATACTACAAAAATCAGAGTAATTCAAAAATATTATACACTATACACATACAGGCTTACCAACTTACTTTATACGTCATTTAAGGGGAATTACTATAGTGTAGAAGCCTATTTTTGATACCTAATTTTGCGACTTTTTCCTGAGGAAAGTATAATTTTAAAAAAGTTTTGAAATCTTTTTCTTAAAGATAGAAGGTACAAAGAAACATTTTTTTTTATAAAACCTTAATATGAGGGCGCTAAATCTACCTCCAACACAAAAAGCGGCTGCACGGCGTGCAGTATATCGTTTCTTCCAGTAATCAGAAATCTCGAAATCGATCAGATTCTTAAAATGGAGGCTTGCGGCTACTGTTCTAACCTGTTTAAAATCAAAATTTCACAATTCTACAAATGGCGCGATATTCACAAAAAAGATTAACAAATTTTACTTTTTTTTCGTCTTTGAGGGATCGTAACTAGAGATGCCACGAATATTCGGCTACTGTTCGGTATTCGGCCTATTCGGCTACTTTTTTTAATATTCGGTATTTGGCCGAATGTTGCGTACTATTCGGCCGAATACTGAATATCAAATCATGGGGAAAAACGCACATATTACTCAAAAATATGCGATTTTTTTCTTTAATAGTATTATTTTGTAAAGCTTTTGGTGAACAAACAGTGATATTTTTTAGTAATAAGGACTATTAAATATTAATAACACAATTTGATGTAACAACGAACAAATAATGCATGTCGTGACACGGTCTATAGTTGCGCAAATGAAACAAATCCGCCCGCGGCGTTGGTACCGCACGCTCCATAATGGGACAAGTCGTAACCTGTCACCCGCAAAATGTACGCATAATTTGGCTGCCGAATATTCGGCGCTTCGGCCGAGAACATGGCCGAATATTCGGTATTCGGCAAAATCACTATTCGTGGCATCACTAATCGTAACTTAGTCTTTAATTTCGTGAAAAATACAAACTTGTAAAAGATACTTTTCAAAAGTATTATACAAATACAAATAGGTACTTTTGCTGCATAGATTTGTAAAAAATGCTTTTTAAGAGCATTTGAAATACAAATGCAAATAGGTACTAGAAAAGTATTTGAAATACAAATACTAGAAAAGTACCTATTTGAAATACAAATACTAGAAAAGTATTTGTATTTTGAAATACTTTTACTCAAATACTTTACAAGTTTGCAGTAGAAGCGCTTTACGGCCGTTGCTTGAAACAAATGCGCGCGCGAAGTTTAAGAGTATCTCTTTAGAAAAAAAGAAAAATCTAAGTATTTGAAGCGAGTATACAGATTGTATCAAATCAAAACGGTCCATAGGACATTCTGTGTGTAAGACAGAGACGATATATACAGATCTAAAGCAGTAAGTAAGAATGAGATAAATGATCGCTAATATAGTTACTGTGGTTACGTAAATAATTAATAGTTACGTACACTGTAAACCTTTTTACCAGTTTATCAATTAAAACAACTACAAATAAATTTATTATGTTGACGGTTGAATTACCAGCATAAAACCATTTAATTATTTAGATTTTTCCCGAACAGTATAAATAGCCATTTTATCAATAATTTCACTAGTGAATACTGACATTTGATAAAATTGTGATTTTTACTGTAGAAAACAAAGACTATCAAATACTATACTATACTATCAGATTGTATAACCACAGTAACTATTAGCGATCATTTATCTCATTCTTACTTACTGCTTTAGTGCTTTATGTAATATCGTTTCTGTCTTACACACAGAATGTTCTATGGACTGTTTTGATTTGATACAATCTGTATACTTGCAAAAAATACTTGGTTTTAAGTATAATTTAAATACAAATAATACTTTCATTAAAAAGTGTTTAAAATACTCTTATTCAAATACTTTACAACTCTGGAAAAATCTAATTCAGGTCACAACAGTAGCCATAAGCCTCTACTTCTACTACATTAAGAATCTGATTGATTTCGTGAATTCAGATAACTGGAAGCAATGATACACTGCACGCCGTGTTTTTTGTTGCGGGTATATTCAGCGCCCTGCAGCGCCCTTTTAACATGTATCATGTTTTAGCCCTGGGGTACTAAATTTTTTTGACCGTCAATTTTGTTTGAGCGTCAATTTTGAGCGTCAATTTTTTCCGCGCAACACATAGCTGAGAGACGTATGAAATTTTGAGCGTCATTTCCGAACGTCGATTCCGAGCATCGAGTCCTCCGCGCACGAAACATATAGTGGAGAAAACATGATACATGGTTGAAATTTTTGGTTCTAGAACAGAAATTTTTTTTGTTAGGATTTTTTAATAAACAGACGTCAAAACTTTCTTAATTATATCTGCATTAGTTTTCCCAGAAAAAAATCGCGAAATTTATAAATATTTATAAATTGAAACACGTTTTTGGTGCTCTCTGTACATTTGTACAAAAATTCTACTTTTAACTAAAAAAAAGTACATTGACGCGAATAAGGCTTAAGTAGTGTCATATAACGAGATGACAGTCAGATCTGTCGCTCTCTAAACCCGTGCGTTACACAACGAACCTCATTGAATATTCCCTTTTTAAAGCCCATCAAAATACATATAACATAATGGACGGGACTGTTATGTTGATGTTTTGTGTTCGTTTCGTTTGCATCAGCGGCGACTTAGTCTCTTTACATTCAGTATTCTGCAACTAGTGCGAAAAACGGACGACTGCCCACGAGTTCGGCGATTTTCGTTTGAGCCGCAGACGAAGCCGATAAGCCACACCTGCAAAATTGTGATTATTTTGCAAGTGTTGCACATTATGATCTTTGTCACAAGCTACATCAAATTAATATTCATAGAAAAAACTGATTTTATTTTTACAAGGAAATTTGTCAAGATATAGTGAAAGAATTATTAATAATAAAAGAAACAACAATTGATCTCACTATCTATTTATTTATTTATTTAAAATAAACACTTCACATCACAACGTTTCGGCCATCTCGGCTCAAACCATGGGCCTCTTCAGGTACAGTATTTAATTTCTAAAATTGAAGAGTATTCGTCCCTGCAAATACCCCCTGCGCCCTTCATCTCAAATCTTTTCCCCTCGCCTAAAAACGGTTCGCGCTCTCCCGACACTATTTTTAAAGCTAGAGGGTTCTGGTAAACGCCAAATGAAAGACAAAGAATCAGACTACAGATCCTTCAGACGATTTTTTTGAAAAACAGTTTCGCCTACGTCGAAATATTACGTAACTTATTATTTTTTTCAAAAGGTAAGTTTTTTCAGGAATTTTTTTTTTCAAAAAATTCGCCTGAAGGATCTGTAGTCTGATTCTTTTGTCTTTCATTTGGCGTTTACCAGAACCCTCTAGCTTTAAAAATAGCGTCGGGAGAGCGCGAACCGTTTTTAGGCGAGGGGAAAAGATTTGAGATGAAGGGTGCAGGGGGTATTTGTAGGGACGAATACTCTTAACAATATAATCTATGACAGTGTCATCTTGCATCCACTTAATAATTTTTGCTGACAAACTTTCGCTAATTGTCAAACAATATCTGTTGAAATAATTATTATTTTAAAAATTTAATTGAATTTCAGAATTCATGTTTGACAGTTTTTGTTTAAATTGCATTCTAATTTTTGTTGAACTTTTGCAGTTGAACGTTTGAAAAATAAAAAATTATAATTTTTGAAACGACAGTAAAGAATCAATAATAAATAAAATACATAATTGAAAAATTTGGTATTTAAACGTTTCTTTGCTTTTTTGAAAGCTTACAAGATCTCTAAAAGAAAGGAGAATACAAACATTGAAAAAATCAAATGTGTTTTTGTAATCTTTTACCAGCCTAACTTAGAGTAGAAATTTTTGAACTTGATTTTTATAGAAATGCTAATTCATTCAATATTTTTATAGAAAAATAATGAAAGATGCTCCGCTACTGAAGCGCGAAGCGTGCATTATTTTATTCCCCCTTTGATAAATCCTCGCATCATTGTTCACATTTTTTCCTCCCTACTCTCTGGCGGACACTCAACGGTCGACATACACTTTTTTTGTCCATACACTGCACCTAATTACGTCTGCCATCAGATTACATATAAAATGGAAAAGATTGTTAATATTTAAATATGTACTTTTGTGAGGGACGCTCCGTCGATGTTCAAGCGTCGGTAGGCCACCTTATTTTCAGTCTGTACAGATCCAGATTAAAATAAAAAACCGCAGATGACGTAATATATTTTAATAATAATTAAAATAATAACATTTTTCAAATATTTAATTATATAGTTTAATAATTAATCATTTACAGACCGCTGCACAAGAGGCTGGATTGGCCGCTAGATTCCTTGCTAGATTTGACTAGTTTTCTTGAGTTTATTTTCTTAATTGCTTTTATGTGCTCGCTTCATACTTTTGTGGAAATATCTAGCGCGCTCGCAGTGACAGTTCAAATATAAACAGAGCAAAACGTGTCTGTATAGTTTGACTCTGAGCAGAATGGCGCCATGTTGGTTTGTGGGCGTTTGTTCATGCCGTCCACGTGACAAGATACTGTTTCCTGATTGGTTCTTGCTCAGAGCAAGCAGAGAACCTATAGCAAGAAAAATAGCCGCTGTTCTAATTTTAAAATCTATCTTGTGAGCTAGCAGGCGAGCCCGCAGTGACGTCTTTTCCAGCCCCGTACTCAGCCTACCGGCCAACAAAAGTCCAAGCAGTGTTTCCAGCCTCGTGTGCAGCGGGCTATAGCAATAACTGGGATAGTAATTACGGTAAACAGACTTGGGAAAAACCAATTTCTTTTTATATTCATAACTGAAAATTTGTGAGGAGTTTGATGAAGAAAATGTTTTAAATCAATTAATTAAAAATTCCTAGTTTCTATAGAACGCTAAAAAACGATAACTTTTCTTAGAATGTACTGGATTAGTGATGTGTCGCTCCTGAGCGAGTCGTTCATAATGAACGACTCCTTTCACGGAGCGGAGCGAGTAGCTCTTTTTTTGAGAATGGCTCACTCCGAGTGCCATTGCTCTGTGCTGAGCTATTCTGTACTGTTGCATTCGCACATTTACAGAGCGCACACAGCACAGGCCACAGAGGCACTAGTGAATTTTGCACGTACGGAGTTATCTTTGCTGAGTCTAATAAAGTTGAATGACACACTGTAAGTGTAATAGTACCAAGCTTACAGTGACTCAAACCATTCACATTGACGTCGTTGACAAAGATATAATATTGTAACAATAAACATTATTATTGTTAAACTTTTATTATACTTAATAGTTTATCCGAAATGCGAATAATATAAGATCAGAATCATATTAAAATGAGCTCAGAGCTGAGTATGTGTATTGTGCTGTGCAATGCTACGTGACTCCTGAGCATGTATGATGACAATTCACACCTCTGCAGTCTGCACACTTGTGTAGTGCGTACTGTCTAGTGTCGCTCATTTGAACGACTCGCTCTGAGCGACTCTTTTTAGTGAGCGGAGCGCACGGAGCCAGCTCCCAATAAAGAGTCATGTGGACACAATACTATACTGGATAAATTTTCAAACAGTGCGCTTATCATAAGCCTGAGGTGAATAACACTTGCCTGTCATCGTCTTGATGCTACATGAGAAGTGACACTTCGATGCGCTATAAAATTATCAATTCAATATTTACATGCATTAGTGATAAATGATAATCTTGGTATACAATATACATAATAATATGTAAACAGTCGATTCTATTGATTTTCGTTTAACTGTTACAGTTCTGGTTAAATTATCTGTGACAAGTGGATTTCCATTTATTGACAGAATAGTAAGGTTATGGTTCTAGTAGAGATGTGATAAACGGGTCTTTTTAGTGATCTGCATCTTTGCATCTGGATCCCGTATGTGAGCCGGCTCCCTGAACCGGTTCAAGAAGAGCCGAGTTCTGAATATGTTATTCGAGTCAACTGAGCCACTGAGTTAGTTGAGTCAATCATATCACTTAATATTATGCCAGTGACTGACTCACATATTATAAGGCGGGGTTTTACAGATAGCTACTTGCTATGTTACAGAAAGCATAATATTACAATATGCAATACAATACCTTAAGTAGTTGTGACTTAAGTAAAACATTGTAATAAGCTGTATAACCGCCTGTGCGTAGTGTGTCTTTGTACCATAGCCAGACATATTATGATACATGAGTCATTTGAGCTGACAGTGCTTCTATGTGTTAAGTGTTTCACTGAGTTATGCGGATCCGTTGAGCCGTCGGCTCATAAAAACGTGAGCCGGCTCTCACGGATCTTTTGTCGGAGTCGGCTCTTTGAACCGGTTCAGATCTGAGTTACCCAACCCTAGGGTTCTAGTGAGTGATGACATTTGAAGGGTGCACGGGAAGAAGGCGATTTGTCAGTAAAAATTCGAAATTAATTTTTTTATGCCATCTTGTAGCCAAAAGTCGTACCTTTCTGTTGGTGTATTCATTTTAGACAAGAATACGCTAGGTCAAAAGTTATAAGCGTTGAAAGAAATGCATCAGCATGTAAATGGTACGATCTTAAACACTTCAAAATGCTCTCCTGCACAATTTACATTTTTTTACAAACCGCCTTCTTCCCGTGTACCCTTCATTTGTTATGGAGAATGTGACATTATGTAATAAATGAGTGACAGAGATTTTTAACTGTCACATGAGCCATAATATCAAAAACGCGTTTTTTGCACGCACCCCCTATAAAAATAGCTGTTTTTCACAACATTTTCCAAATTTTTGACAGTTCAATTTTGAACTAATTCGCTTTCAATTGTAAGCTACGTTAAATTTTCACGCATTTACAATGGAACTGATAGTACCTACGACTACGTTTCGTATTTTTTGTTTTATTTTACACACTAGTGCGAAATGAGTCATTTTACTACCACTATGTAGGCATGAAAAGCGGCTGTTTTAAATGAACGCAATAAATTGACAACGAAAATTAAATGCTTAAAACAGTTTTGTTATTCATTCAAAATTTCGGATAGAAATTTACACTTTTTTTTAAATATCAAGATAACTTTTATTTGTATAATTGGTCAAATATTTCCAAATCTGTACTGATAGTAGTTATATTTATCAGTTTTTCGAATATAATTTACAACTTTTTTAAACGATGCGACGGTTTGTCACTTTTATCTGTCTGGAAACACTTGATAATACTTTATCTTATGCTTTATTCTTATTTGTTTTTTAATGTACAATAACAATAACATTTAATTACTTGAAATTATAAATCTATAAAAATTGCTTTATTGCCTATAATAAAATCATATGGCGCCTTAAAAGTCATTTATATCAGTAGTACCTGTTTGACGCTGTAATTTTTTTTTGGTGTAATCCTAAAATACATCAGTCTAACAAATAAAAGTTTAGGCCACTGTACACGAGGCTAGTTTTGCCGCTGGAATCGTTGCTGGGACTTGGGCTGATTGGCGGCGTTGGCTGCGAAGAGGGAAATGACGTCATCGCAGGCTCGCGTGTGTGGTCACAAGATGGACTTCAAAATTAGAACCGGGGCTATTCTTGCTTGTTTGTCTGCTTGTTTTGAGCAAGAACCAATCGGGAAACAGTATCTTGTCACGTGGACGACATGGGCAAACTCCCACAAACAAGCACAGCGTCATAGTGAGTGTTTCTGTTCGGAGACAATAAACGTTCACTTTTGTTAATATTCGAACGGTCACTGCGCGCGCACCAAACCCATCTACAAAGCAGCTTCAATACATGCACCGTGTGAAGCGGCAAAACCAGCCTCTTGTGCAGCGACCTTTAGCTGCTAAACTTTTAAAACTCACATTAGTTTGTATTAAAAAAGCTATTTGTGAATGGAGCATTGTGAAATTCTATTGTTTCACATAATAAGATTGTTCTAATTGTTTCTTTTGACTTTAAATTATTTTGACAGATTTAATTTAAACATAACAGAGCGCATAAATAATCCAATGAATCAATCAAATGCTACAACCCTCTGTCAAATAATAATCCAATGCTATTAAAAATTTCATCCGCTTTTTAATTTAATTTAAAATCTCGACCCCGATTTGATGTGCACAAAAAAAAATGAAAGCCATGTGTTGGTCGATTCAACGGTTGACAATACATCGATATCAAAACAATGATAATCACAACAATGACAAGATGCGCACGTACTTTTATATAGAACAGAACAATGTGATTAATCTAGGAGATAACACCCCTATATAATATGATATACCGTATCCAACGTGCACCACAAATTTCAACATTTATTTAACCCTTCAGTGAATATTGTTTCACTCCTTCATTCATGTTGTTAAATCTAAATTTTTTTTATTTCCAATGTGTCATTTAAAGATAAAGACGGTGAAGTATGAACATAAAGAAGAGATTATAATCACTGGGAAGTCGTTATTTGTATTCTAAAATTCTGGCCGTTCTCAGGCTGTGAGCGAGCGAAAATATACTTACTAGTCCGGTTAAAATAGACACAAAAATAGTGGTAGGTTTATAATAATTCGCATAGAGCTGAAAATTGGTACAGGTCTTAGGTACTTTATTACAAATGAAATATCAAAAGTCCCCACCGATCCTAACTCTGCTAAAAAATTATTCAAGGTCAAATGTTAAAAGTATCGGTTTTTTGCACTTTTCTCGTAAACGGTAAATGTTATCTAAAAGCAGATCAACCAAAAGTTGTAGATCATGCAATTGTCTACAAGAATTGTTCTTATACTTTTTTTCTCTACGAATCCCCATTCTTTTGAAATGGTGATTTCATACATCGAAAATACTAATATTCATATTAATATTTAACGTTATTTTTGATCAATTTACATTCAGTACGTACATAGACATTTTGGTCCGATATTTCAGAAATAGTGATTCGTAGGCAAAAAATTCCAGCCAATTAGGCGACGGGACCATTCCAACTTCAAAAATGTTGACATTTGATTATAATAAAGAAAATAAAATTTCTGATATCGTGTGATGTGACGCGGGTAATGGCTAGTATTCAATATGATATTAACTATTTGTTGCCATGGTTTACCTACATAATATGTTCCACGTCATGTAAAAATTAATCAAAGCATGCCTAACTAGTTTATTTCTGACAGATCCATAAAACAAAAGAGCGGCTGATTTTTTTTTTATTTTCAAAATATTTCCGAAACTATAAAGTTTAGAAAAAAAATGTTTTTAACGAAACTTTCTTGAAAAAATAAATAGAATAATAAGCCGTTATGAAAAGTATACTATTATTATAGAAAAAACACCGTTATAGCATATAATTGCAATAAATTCTGTGTATTTTCACAAAATATTGACTGTTATTCTATTGAGAGGCAGAATGCAGACGTCATCCTGTATAATCTACGACAGTGTTGGATTAGTTAGCGACCACGCGGGGTTTCCTAATCTGTCATAGAGTAGGATGACGTTTGTCATACTGACTTATTGTCTGCTGTTTCATTTAAAATTTTATTTCAGTATTGTGCGGATATACAATTCATGTATTGTGTGTCACCGTCAATTCGGCGTTGCAAATATAGAAATGTTATAACAAAAAACGCTACCTGCGTTTATGCGCGACGTTCATGAGATTTAAAAAATGATTTATGACCCACGACACGCGGTATTTTGTGTTGTATTTTTGAAAGATCTGATTATTTTATACATATTCAATTAAAAACAGATTTGTCAGTGCCATTTCATTATTCCAGAAAGTTATATCGAAAAGTTTTTTTTTGCCTGGTAATTTAACAAATGCATGCATTGATATTTTTTATTTCTCGGGAACTTTCAATGATTATTAAGCTTTATTTAATTATGCAATTAAATTTATCAGGAAGTTATTAATAACTGCTTTATTCAATCATATGATAAGCCTCCACTAACGTATAGATCGTTAAGTAATTAAATTTTTATTTCAATGTATGAAAGGATATCTGGTCACATGCTTTTAGATTTTTTTTGTAGACGAGCGCTGGAAGCGACACAGTCGACAAATGAAATTTATTCACCAATGCATTGTTATATCTGTTAATAATAGCGAAGAATTTGATGTATGATACCATTAGGTGGTTAATAATGATTATAAAAACTCGGGTCGCAGTGCCAGACCCTGCGGTAATTTAAGTTTGTTTTTGGACAAAATGAAAATTAAACTTTTATTACACTGTTAGTAGAAGTTTTGTTCCAAAAATATGTATTGAAAGAGATTTGTTTGGTTGAGGAACAAGTTTAAAATAAGCTTTACTGGAGTATCGCAATTGTGGCTTTTATTACACTCTTTAATAATCTAAGGGGATCTTAGACTATTAAAGAGTGTAATAAAAGTTAAATTTTCATTTTGTTTATTAATGATGATCAAATCAAGTTTTCTTTATTAAAACATTATAGGTACTATCAAAATTTACATTTCATTAGAAAACTCGACGGGTGAAGATCGAGCCAAATAGGGATGACTTGGCTCAATTAATCATCTACACCAAGTTATATATATAGCCATAGAATAATTTTCTGTCCGGCCCTGTCCAACCGATTTTATTAAAATTTTAGGAGCACCTTTTGAAGGCTTAAATTTGAATTTTGAACAAATTGTGAGAATTATTTCGGTGTTTTTGGGTCCCAAAGCAATTTTCAAACCCTAAAAAAATCCTTTAAAATAGTCCACAATAGATTTCGTGCGGTGATGAATTTCAATGCTTTTACCAAATTTCGTTAAAATAAAAAAAAAATAGTTTCAAATAAAATTCTCCTTGTGCCTTACGTTCCCGGCGATTTTCTGGCGCTATTTATTCAGGCAACTATCAGCTACAAAGGCTGATAAAGCGAGTTATGCGGGTTTAATAATCCTTCCCATAATGATAATAATATTTGTTGTTCATATTGCCATAGCAGAACACATGAAGAAAAAATTATATAGAAGTAAATAAAAAACTATAAATAAATTTGTTTTTAATTCCTTTGTGAAGTAAAAAATCAAGTAGTTACGCACTGTTTTTTTGAAAGATATCTTTAAATTTTGTTTTATTGCAGTGTCTCTCTCTCATGATAATATTGAGCTGTTTTGAAGGGAGCTTGAAAATAATAATTGGTTATTAACATAATGTCAAAAAATAATTTTGTTATAGACGTAGTAGGTATACATATGCTTTTAAAAGTCGCAATAATCTGTCAGAATATTGTTAGGTGGAGTTGACGAGTGGCAGCCAATTAAAGCCTTTGATAAATCTCAAAGGGTTCACCTATAAGAGCGTACGCCTAGTTGTCTATTTTAATTACCTAAATTGTTTTAAGGATAATCAAGTTAGTGATGCGTTACCTGAATACTGATTTGCATTACAGCACACACTGGGTTAGGGTGAACGCTCCAAGACAACAAGGCACTGGGTGAATACAATAACCCTTCATCGCTTGTTCTACTTAGGCGTCTCTCACCAAAGCTTTAAGACACGACACATTCAAATTTCGTGCTACGGATGTCGTCTGTATTCGAATGCATTAGTATTCAACTGATTTCCTTACTACTACTACAGGTATTCTCTAGTAAATTGTACTCGACGATCGCAAAGATAGGACAATGGATCTATTTGGAAGGTTTGTTCTGAAATAAATACGGGTCACTGTGTCAGCACTCAATTACTACCTTCGGATATTTTTTTTCTTTTTGAGATCCCTCGAGTTCAAAAAACATATTTTTGGAAAACGTCTGTTTCTCTGTAGACATAGGTCGGACGGATAAGTGGATTGAAATTTGAAAATAAATTTTTGAAGTATATTTGATATGCAAATATATTGGGAGAAATCGGCACATGCGCATATGTTATAACGTTGCTTTTTTTTATATTATAATGGTATTTATACCTACATCAATACTTCGATTGGAACCTATAGTAGCTATATAATAATAAGTCAAGTATTACTAGTGCTTTTTTGGCCTTTTCTCTGTAACTAATATTTTAGTAGTGAACTTGTTGCATTAAATAAATTAGATAATTTTAAAACTGGAATTCCACTGTACAATATTTCTGTCTATTGAGATTACTTTTGTCACCCAAATTTGCCGAGTTCTCATTGTTTTGTAATGAATAATTATAAAGTTTTCTTGACAGGGACATAGCTTATTTATTTTACTTTCTGAACCCCATCGCTAAATCGTGTAATATTCAGTATGTCAGAAATCCAAAACACCGCGCGTCGTATCTTACATAATAATATAATGCTCGCGCGCGTATGTGTGTGTGTGTGTAGGCTTTGTTAATGGAAACCATAAATTTAGGATCTACTATTACCTGTATTAACATACAATAAGTTTATTTATTTTAATTATTTTGGTTTACAGACATAATATTTACTTTCTGCATTTGTATAATATTTATATAAACAAAACTGGAGGGAATATACTTTTATAACCTGTAATTTTCACCTGGTTCTGACAGATAGTATATGTCTTTATTATAATAGTAACATTATTTTGAAAAGAAAATAACAAGTACCCACAACAAGGATTTTGAGTTACATAATTATGTATTTGATTGAATTATAATATACAAGGTGTAATTTTAGAGATGATTCGGGAGGTCATTTTATCTTTGCAATGCATACTTGATTTAAAGATTAGTTAATGCATGGGCTCTACTACTCCGGCCCAGGAAAGTAAGATTCCGATCCCGTCATGGATACCTACTAGCCAGCGCTAGTTTTTGCCGCCCTGTATAAAGTGAACGTCGAACATTCTCTATTCGCCGCCACAAAATCTGTAGCTTACGGCAGCGTTTCCAAAGTCGGAGGGGGGGGAGATTAATTGCAAATGTCGTTGTTCTGATAAAATCATGGTTTTAAAAGAATAAACGCTCAAACATAATTACCAAATAATGGACATTTCATATTAACACTGATTTTTCTGCTCGCTACTGTACTGTATATATTTACGACCTTTGCAAATTATTATTTTCTTAGTAAAGAAATTATTTACATATTGTGTTTGTGTATAAATTTTTTTCAAGGGCGGGGGGGCGTCAGAGGCAATATTTTTTATAAGGGGGGTAAGGTTCTTTATAAGGGAAGCGTTAGTGCGCAAAGTTTGGAAACCGCTGACTTATAGTACTAACAGACGGTCGTACTTGGTTCGAAGCGGACAGCGGATCTGGTCCGCTCCGTACCAAATCTGTTCGTCTGTACAGTAGTCTGCGTGTCCGCCCGGTTCGATGGGAACAGATTCGGTCGTCTGTTGCAAGATCCGCCGTACCATGTCCGTTGTCGGACCGGACCAAGTTCGAGCGTCTGTTAGTACTATTACAGTTGTGCGAGCTATTACTACATAATATATAGAAAAAATAATAGTCTATATAACCGTTGCATTATTAATTGCTCCGGCCGATATCTCAATCGCAGATTTTATTTTGACGTTAATATTTTTTCCTCTCAGAAGACTGACTGTAAATGTGACGATTTATTTTTTTAACAAGCGCACAGTTACGGTCGCTTCTTATGCTTCAAAAATATGTCCGATTAAGAAATTCTATTATAGATTTTCAGCTTAAAACACCGGAAAAAGTGAATCAATCGTAAACTGTATTTTTGTTTTGGTTCTTTATTGTTAATGGAGACATTTAATTTACACTCGGTATACACGTGTGTGTAGTAATATACAAAATAGATTAGTCATAGTGAAGAGGACAATAGATTGCGGTGTGTTTTTTCCTAGACACACTCGAGACAGGTGTAAAAATTACCGTTGTCTTAAAGTTTCTTAACAATATATATTCTTAAAGCGCTTTATTTCTGTTTGATGCAAGTTAATTTAGGTGATCTTTTTTTACAATATATTTTTTTTCATATTATATTTTGTGTTTGCAGAATTTTTTATTCTGAATCATCACATTTTGTTTTTTAACCGACTTCAAAAAAGAGGTTATGTTCGACGCGTATATTTTTTATGTATGCTTTAGCCATAACTTTTCGAGGGGTTAACCGATTTGAAATATGTCGACGCCATTTCGTTCAAAATGTTTCCGGATTGGTATCATAAAATTTTTAAAATCGTCCCAGTTGTTTTTAAATGACTTCAAAAAAAGAAAGTTTTTTTTTGCATGTGCAGCCATAATTTTTCAAAGAGTTAACCATACCTAAATGTGTTATAAAATCAGATCAATCGTTTGTAACTTCTGGAATCATAAGAAAACGATTCAAAAAAAGGTTCATTAAAATACCTCAAATAGTTTATAAGTTAAATTCATTAAAACATACGTATACGAAGAACTTCATATAATGGCCGTTACACACGGGACTGGATTTGCCGCTACATTCCTTGCTAGATTTAATTAGTATTCTAGCGCTAGTTCTCTTGATTGCTCTTATGTGCTCGCTTCACACGAGACGTCTTTTCAAGCATGTTTTGTAGGTAGGTTCGGTGCGCGCGCAGTGTTATAAAGGTAACAAAAGTGGGCGTTTATTGTCTCTGAACAGAACACACCATGGCACAGTGTTTGTTGCTTGTTTATGTCGCTCACGTGACAAGATACTGTCTCCTGGTTGGTTCTTGCTAGTGGAGGGCCAAGCAAGAAAAATAGCCCTTGTTGCAGAAGTTCAAGCAGTGTTTCTAGCCTCGTGTGCAGCGGCCTTATAAACATTATATCATTTTCCAATTATTCTTGGTTTCCGGGCTTGTATGTCGTGGTCCATTGGTATTTCTACCAGACGTTTCGTCTACAACTACGGTAGACATTATCAAAGACGATGTGGTAGCGGGCGAAGTGTCCTTCTAGGCTGCTCACAGGTAAGTGTGTCGACAAGTGTGGTACTTCCGTCTTTTATGAAAACGTCAGGTAGAAATACCAATGGACCACAGCATACAAGCCCGGAAACCAAGAAGATTTGGATCAACACCGGCCATGAAAGCCTACACACTTGGATTATATCATTTTGTTTTCTTTCACATTTCAATTCGACTTTATAGCTTTTTCTGTTTGCATTGTTTTTTATTATTTTTCGCGAAACTCACCGTGATATTTTGCATGGGCCATCCGCCGATTTGAGCTTCTTGCAGTTTACAATCTCGCGCGTTAGTTTTTTCCTATACTAAAAACGTTTTAATTTAACACAGAGAAGACTGTGAAGTGTCGTAAGTGGGCAGTGATAACACATCTACCGTGCCCACCTTTTCCTGTCAAACACATTACTCACATAATGTTTCTGTCAATTATATTATTCATCTACTAAATAGACTTTATGGACTTTTAGGAATTACTGTCAAAATGAATTAGGTGTATCTACGCGATGTGACTAACCATTGCAGTTTTACTCGTATCATAAAACTGTTACATGGTCGTAACACTTGTTTGAGATGTGGTAAATTTAAATTAACTGATCTAGTTTGCATTAATGTTATTGCTTAAATGATTTAAGATCCTACCAAATAATATTACCTACTATTTTTGTTATTAACAAATTTATATGCGCACCGTTTAACAGTTAAATGTTATTTATTGGTACTGGAATTTTGTCATTTAGTCGTTTTTCTGCAGCAGCACTTGTTTTACGTAAAGTTTGTTTACACGTGTGTAATTTAAGGGTGCTACACACGAGGCTAATTTTAGCTACATATGAAATAAATAAATATCTTATCTTATCTTACCGTCATAGATTCCTTGCTAGGCTTCCGTGATGGATTTTATATGTTCGTTTCACACGATGCGTCTATTGAAGATGCAGGCTTTATAGTAGGGATGCATCGATACGCTTTTTCGCCGATACGATACCGATACTCTTATAAAAATATCGGCGATACCGATACAATTATTGTGAATTTTAAAAATGAAGGTATAATAAATAAATCACAAGTCAGATTTTCTTTTATTAATATAAAAAGTAGAGACATAGGTTAATATTAGATAATTAAAAATTTTAGTAATTAAAATTAACATTGATAAGATTTTTGTTTAAAAAACAAAGTAATCTTAAGTTTTGCGAAGAAAGGCAATTTCGCAAGTCTGTTTGAATAAGACCTGCGCTGGAAAATAGTCTCTCAGATGCGACAGAACTCATTTGGAAACTAAAGTTTCCCCGAGCATTGTTCGTGCCTCGTATGCAACGAAATAGACGCGAGGTCAAAGCGAGCGGGAGAAACAAGACACTCACAAGCGCGAGGTTTCCCCGAGCATAGTTCGTGCCTCGTTTGCAACGAAATAGACGAGACAACACGCTCGTTTACACTACATTTTTAAATTAAAAAGTATCGTTGAATCGGTGATAAAAATATCGTCGATACCGGTATATCGGCTAACCCGAAGTATCGCCGATATATCGGTATCGGTATCGGATGCATCGCTACTTTATAGATATGTTTGGTGCGCGCGCAGTGACAGTTCGAATGTTAACAAAAGTGATCGTTTACTGTCTCTGAAAAGAACATACACTATATGACGTCATGTTTGTTCGTTTGCCTACGTGACAATATACGGTTTTCTAATTGGTTCTTGCTGAAAATAAGCAGACAAACAAGCACGAGAAATAATCCGCACGCGAATCCGTAGTCATTTTTGCAGCCACCATAAGTCTCAGCAGTGATTCCAGCGGCGAAACCAGCCTCGTGTGCATCGGTCTTTAAACTACTAAATTAACATGTGAAGTGTTAATGTTTTTAACCTTTTATAGAGAATTAATATTGTCAGAAAGTAATAATGTTTCTGTATAAGGAGTTAGTAATCAGTCGTATGCAACGTTGGTGACTTCAGGCCTGCTTTTATGGAATTAACAATCATTTAAACCTAATGCTATAGTATTTAATGCTGTTTCTCTGTACGGAATCAGTCATGGATCTCAGCCATGATTACAATGAATAATTTTAATAAACATGTGCAAACTCCATTGCAATATCAAGGCGACCGATAGATCGCCGAGTTCGTGATACAGACAATCTACCAAAAGCCTTATTTAACGTAATTCAAAGGCAGTTTAAATTTTCATTTTTATACCAAAAGATGACGTTAATATATTATTAAACGAACTTTTTTTTCTCGAAAACGGCTCTAACGATTTGGATGAAATTTACTAAAAATTGGTTTCGGGGAGCGAAGCATCGATTTGAGTGTGTCATCCCTGGAATA
This sequence comes from Xanthostigma xanthostigma, assembly GCA_963575645.1. Classification (NCBI taxonomy): domain Eukaryota; kingdom Metazoa; phylum Arthropoda; class Insecta; order Raphidioptera; family Raphidiidae; genus Xanthostigma; species Xanthostigma xanthostigma. The sequence continues at coordinate 14,150,243 of OY754467.1, forward strand.
AGTCATTTTCTTATCGATTTTATCACTTTAAAAACTATTTTTTTGACGTTTTAAAATTAGTTTATGTATAGTAAGTAGGTTTTGAAAATCTACAGATATACATATAATATTATCAAAATAATACGCAAGTTATTTTTTAAATATAAAAAAAAACCTATTTAATTGTAAATAATATGATTTTTACTAATATTTATTCTATTAATTGTATTTTTCTACACTCTTGACAATTGGATATCAGCTTATTTTTGTCATTCAGTTTGCACTCATGAACTTCAAATTTATTTAATAAAAAAATTGTGTTACCGCAAGCTCAAAAATCAAGAACCGATAACACTTTTCTTTAATTGTTGAGTCTACTTTTGACGAGTAGCGTAGTCTATATAGATCTTATTTTTATGCTGCAACAAACGAGGAATGAGCAGTGAGCGAAAGTAGTGATTTCAAACCGGAAAAAGCTGCACTATAATATAAAATACGGGTGATATAATAGTAATAAAGAACATTCTCGTTCCTATAAGATACCGACTAAATAATAAATTGTTATATTTTAGAAGTTTGTATAAAGAATTGCGGGACAGATGTGTTTAGAATAATTGTCTTAAATGTATTATTTGTAAACACGTGTAAAAATTATTTTAACAGTATTAATTATTAACAACACCAATTAAAATCACTCAAGCATTGCTTATTTTTTCTTAAAATATATTAAGAAACAACAGCTGTGCAAATCTAGACAGAACACTAATTCCTCTGTAGGTGTCTACTTATTTGAAACAGTAGCGAACAAAATCAAAAAAACACCTGTGTACCTATATCATATTTTTAAATATAAACATGATTGCAACATATAACAAATTACTGGCATTAATTATGTCTCTTCTTAAAGAAGATGATCGTATATATACAAGAACTAAAAAAGCCCTGTTTCTTTTAAACTCCTCCTTATTTTGACTTCAGAATAGTTCATTGCTGCCACTACTTAAGGAGGTTGGGTAGGCACTCTTGCGGGGTAGGCGGTGCCGGGAAAACTCTATGCTTATACACAGGCCTTCTAATTATATATATATGGTTGCCATTTATTGAGAATTTATGTAAAACTCACTAAACCGAGATCTTTAATTTTCATAGCATTAAATTAATTGTATTGTTTTATGTCAGTATTTCATTGACTGCCATTTGATTGTATATATGTTTTAAAAATATATTTTGGTTTTTATTTTTTCGACGAAGACACTTTTCATAATGTTCAAAATTTGAGATATGATATAGGTATATATGACTCAGTAGAACTCTACTTGAAATATTAACAAATTTTAATCAATGCATTTTTGACCCACAGAGTTCGTCATTAGACTTTCCACTATCATAATTCAACAATAGTTTTAATTTATCAGCGGCTGTTTATGAATTACACTTTCGTTTCGACTTTTATTCACTTGTTTATCATATAAAACCTAAGATAGTGTAGAAGAAAGAAACAAATGTGTCGCAATCTGTTCAGACCTGATAAATTGTCTTACATACACAAGTTTTTGAGCTACAAAGTCCCAATTATAGACGAAAACATCGAAAAAATCTTCTGAATCAAATGTAAATTACAGAATACAGAGGTTATGTAAAATTCCCAGTAACAGAGGTATTTCAATGAAAAAGTGTCGAGACCTCATTGTAATTATCATTACCGTATCTAATTCCCACTTATCCAGGTGCCAATTAACCAGGTTACACTATACCTAATTTATGAACTATTATTAGTAATATTTGGCTACCCTTGCATTGTTAGGAACCGAGGCTAATTTGTTATCTTTTACTCGTCACAAGAATTCACAGAAAGCAATTTATTTTACGTTCGGTGTGATTAGTGACTTTCCCGACACATGCGCCGACCATATATTTTTTTTGTTTTTTTTTTGTCTTTACTGTACACTGTCTTTTAATTTCTACGCGCTGCATGTGTCTTAACTGTATCATGTTACTGTTCAACTGTTTTTTCCGAATGTCGTTTATAATACCATATCTCAGGGTTTGACAATATTTATTGTTTCGTAAATATTATAAGCATGCTTTTTTGACAACTTAAATGTTTAATTATAATACAGAGATACATATCAACTTAGATTGCGTTTTGTTATGTTTATCTTATGTTTCGTAATGGAATGATTTATGATTAACATTGCTCTGTTTTCAGCTTTAAAAATTATAATAACCATTTTTTTCAATTAGTGTTTAAAACTAGTAGCCGCAAGGGTTATCTGTATCTAATACCAATTAATTATTAATTTTATAAATTCAAATGACACATTCACCGGTAAAAGTATTTAAACTATAATATATTAAAAAATAGATAGTCAAAATCAATATATTCCTTATAGACTTGAGATGTATTCCTACTGTTATTTAGTTACGAAAAAAACAGCTTTTAATTGTATTTTTCACGTAAAAACCACGTGAATCTACAGTTAAACACTCAAAATCAAATATTTATTTTTAGTGCAATTTTCGTAAAAGTGCCATCTGCCCTGTCACATTTCTGAATGCATCTAGGATTGTTTGTGGAGTTGCGAAGCTTCTTTAAATACTTGACGTTTATAGACTTGCAATTTTTAATTTGTATATCCATTTTTAATTTTCTATTTTATACAACTTCCGCAGGATGACTGAAATATGTTATTGCATGATAAATTTTTACGAGAGAAAAATTAATTTATTAAAAAGGAAAATAAAATGACGATTATTCTTGTTTTACGTCTCCTTTAACTGCTTGCTATAATTCACCATCCATCTGGCATAATTTTGCGCGTTTTCGCGTAAAATGTAAACCCACACAGCAAAATAAGTAGGAAATTAAAAAAACTAAAACGTACGTACATGTGTACATAAATTATTGAGTATGTACATTAAAGAGCAAACACACGTCTCCGTACAGAAGCTGAGCAAATAAAGCATAATATGTGTTGGCATGGCCCACAGATTTCGTGATTGTAGCTTTCCTTCACGCCAATATAATTTACTGTAAAATATGATCATATTACTCTGTTTCTATACTTATTAATATTGACTGGAAAACATATGGTTACTGGGTTGTGTTTTTTAATTACATTGTGCTTCTGAAATGGAAATGATTTACAAAATTATATTTTTAAAAGGTTTGGTTGTGGATCTAGAAATAAGCTTTACCAATGTTACGCTAGTGGGCAACGTTTCGAGAAAAAATATTTTCATCTTCAAGATCTCAAGCTGGTCAAATGGTGGTAAATTGTTCTAGCAATATACATGATCATTTAGTATTAGTTACTACAATTTTAAACATCATATTATGAATACATACACTTATATTAAAATATTAATTCTGCAATTTGTATATAAACAGTCACAATAAAATATTAATTTTCGTTTTCTAGCGTAACATTGGTAAAGCTTATTTCTTGATCCTCAACCAAACCTTCCTTCATCGTGACATTCTATTGGATCAACACTACTATATGTATTGAAGGAGAATTGTTTGGTTGAGGAACAATTGAAAAACAAGCTTTATTTGTTCCTCAACCAAATAAATCTCCTTCAATACATATTTTTGGAACAAAACTTCTACTAACAACTACTTATATGTACTGAAGATATTTTTTAAAATTTTTGTTATTACCTCCTTAACACTACTTCTATGTAAAGCGGCTAATCTAAGGAACTACTGAACGATTTGAAAAATCCTTTGATTATTTTAAAGCCTACTTCGTCTCGAACAACATAGGCCAGTGTTTCCCAAACAATATTCCGCGAATCTACGTTAAAACAAAATAGATGAACGACGCTACTGTACTTATTATAGTCGAACCGACCAGAAATCCATTTGCTAACGCGAGAATTGTAGAAAATGCAACCAAACTAAACTCTACCCGGGCGAAGCCGGATCGGAAACCTAGTCCTTTATAAAACTGTAGCTGTTTAGAAAAAAGATGTTTTTAAAATTACACCATTTATCGGTACAAATTGTATCTGCATTCTTTTCATTTAATTAAAAAAAAAACTTATTTAACATCAATATCACTTAATTTGTCTTATTTATTGGGTTATTTGAATGGCGTGAGAGGAAAGCTAGACCAATTCGTGATGTTTATGTACAGTGGCAATTTGCGTACCGAGCACAACAGACGTGGGGCAAAGAGGCGCAGCATCCTGTGTCTACACATTCATAATATTATAGATAGAGGCACCAAACAAGACGCCTGCTTCATTTACTTTGAGCACTGCGGGCCGCAACACTTCATAGAACCCAGAATTGCACTATAATTATACATTAAATCTATCATGCCGTGCCACTGTTCTTAAAATGTCTCTTCCAGAATTCAGACACGTGCGCGCACTCAGTTTGTATCCAGCCAAACAGATGAACCAGATATAAAATTATCTATCTACTTGAAAAGAACTAACTAATTTCTTTGCGTTCTTAATTGCTTCTGTATAGGGTTGCCAGCTGTCCGACTTTACCCGACATGTTTGGCTTTTTACGGTTGTGTCCGGCCAAATATTTACAACGCCTTTTTAAACTTTTTATCAATGAAATGAAGTTAATGATGAAGTATAAATAAGTAAATACCTACATATGAAATGTTGTTATTTTTTTTAAATGTTCAAAGGTTTTTTAATTCTAATCTAAATGCCAAAAGTCAAATTGTAGCATGAAACTTTTATTTGAATTTTTCAATTTTAATGAAGATCTTTTCGTTTTTCCTACCAGAAAAATGAGAAGATGGCTATTTGTGTTTGTTGTCTTGTATTCATGTATTTAATAGAATTTCGCTGTTAGTTGGTAGTTTTTAATTATAACGCCCGGTTAATTATGTGTGATTGATTAGTATAAAACAATTAACAATTAAAAATGCTTAGTCGAGTTTTCTTTTGACGTGATAACGTCTTATAAATTGATGAATCACCAATCTTATAAATTGATAAAACACCGGCTGCATGTTCGAAAAAGTGTAACGTTCGTAACGCGTAACGTTCCTAACTCGTAACGTTCCGCCTGACCCTGTGCGTGATTTTTGCTAATTTCTCGCTCAATTTAAATCAGATCGGTTTGAAACCAGTCTTAAACGAAAGAGGAGAACATTTTACATAGATTTCGTATAACAGAATTTGCCTAAACAGTTTTTTTATACAAATTTATATAGAAAAATAGCTGTATAAATGCAACATGAAAACGGCTGCATTTCTAATGTTTAATTCAATTTTTTGACATTAGTATTTTGTGAAATGCAACGCCTTCTAAGTTAAGTATTGGAATAACTAATTATTATTAGAACATAATACTTTGACAGTTGCAAACGTCACTTTTGACATTTCTTATCATTCCGACACCAAGGATAAGCGGATTGAAACCAAATTTTGGGAGGTTTAGGTTATGTATTACGGAATATGTTATCACGTAAAACTATCGTCCGTAAACCGACTTTACAGACAACCAATTTTTTTATTAAAAAAGGTAGTTCGGCTTTTAGGGCTAAATGTCCGGCTAAATATAATGCTGAGTTCGGCTGTTCTATTTTTGGGCCTGGCTTAACCCTATCGGTATATCATGCGTATAGTATGAATATTTTTTACGCTTTCCACAAAAATAACAAAAAAAATTAAATACTCTACTTAATAGATCATAATATAAATGGCAGTGTATGTATCTGTTCGTAAATGAGTTAAAACAAGCCAATAGTGAGTTCTAACAGTCACCAGTCATAATACTAAAACGAACAAGGGTGAAACCCCGAAAATTTTAAAATAACAAACATTTAAAAATTGAAACTATATATTTTGTACAGCATAAATAATAGAGCCAGATTTACAAACCGGTAACATAAATTTTCAATTCCCCAGTTTTAAACATGCATAGTTTGTATTTTGTTGAAGCCTCACTTGTCTGTTTTCACATTTGACAAGTTTAAAAGCTTAACCAGATTTAAATCCTATACGTCACTTCCTTCACAAAAGTTTGTCTGAGACCTGAGTCCCTTCTTATATAATATATTGTTCTGTTTATAAATAACACATCCGTTATATTATTTATTTTATTCAATCAATAATAACAATCGCCTGCTTGTATCAAACACAATTCCTGGAATCGTGTTGATTTCTACTACAATATACGAATGAAACGCGCGTGGTTTCATTGAATCTGAAACATACAATCATTGTTTTCGTTGCTTCACACATACTTATATAACACAGAAAGAATATATGTTGAAACAGGCCTGGTTAATCTTTAATTCACGGGCATGCGCCGTCTTCTGCTTGACATGGCGGGAAATTTAAATTATTGACATGCGTAAAAGTCTTACAGTAGAAATGAATTCGACTATCAAGTTAGCGCCATTTCATTATTGCTATACCCACTAAAAATCTAAATTCATAACCACTTAAAAATAATTATTCAGACGAATTAGAAAAAATAGGTTCAGCCGTGTTTAGCTGACTGCAAAAAGGAGATTTTTTTAAATATATGTTACCCCTCATATCTCCATCATAATATGTGAACCGATTTTGATGAATCTTTTTCTATTTAATAAGGCATACTTTTAGGGTGAACCCACATACATTTTTCTTAGTCAGTTCTAAAGTTTATTGTTGTTTAGTAATCAAATATTTAAGAAGAGGGCGGTTAAATAACGTGCAAGCTACGTATTGCAGTCACTGAAAAGTAAAAAATTTTAAAGAAATTTAAAAATTATTCTTCTCCAAAAAATGTCACTAAAAAGACTAAAAGTGTTTTGAGGTCGGCGCCAATTTAATTCAAATGACATAAGTACATAAAAAGTTATAGTAATTATATAGTGACCTCAAAACTATTTTGTTGTAGATACATTTTTTAATGTTTTTTTAAAGATGGTTCAATTTTTTGGGGTTCCTACGCGACTTCTTTTTAATAAATATAAAACAACATCAACATATTGCAAAGACGTATTTCTAGATTAGGGTATGATATTTGTCAAGCAATAATTGCAACCCATAAATACGTCATACAAACACTACGAGAACCATATCATCTAAGTGCCCAAGATGCGTCTTGTTTTTTTTTTTTTGTAATAATTTTATAAGGTTTGTTCTAAGCAGCCAGCAAACGGCCAAGAAACCGTCATCGTCATGCGCAGGTAGCTAAAACGTGTTCCAGAGGGCGATACAAACAGTTTCGTTTTAGCTACTGCGCATACGGGTGGTGATTTCTTGTCCGTTTGCTGGCTGCTTGGAACATACCTATTGACAATCTTCTGAAGCTGGTGGATAAATCTTAGAAAAAAGGTTATACAGGCGTGATGTAAACACTGTATAGGTAGTTTAATGTCAACACGGTGTTTAGACAACTAAGTCTGTCATTCGACTACTTTATCACGTAGACACACGTGTTAGTGACGTAGTTGGTATAGAACGTCGTATACAACACGTGGCCTCTTGACAACAGACATACGAGTCTAACTGAAGGAGACAAAGTTTGGAGACAATCGTACCTATTCATGTCTCTTGACTGTTAATCTATTAACACACTGTATTTCAATTATGTTCCATCACAGTTTAAATGGACAGAAATTAGCTTCAGAGCTGCATTAAACTGTAAATTATTCTTTAATATGTGGACTGTGGAGTCTTTCTTTTTGGCTATTTCAACCGTATTTCTTGGATTTTTCTTTAAGTTTTTGACGTGAATAAATAATTACTAAAACTGGTAATGCAACTGCTAGTTTTCAAGCGCTGGTTTTTGTATTTGCTTCATAAGAATCATGTATTGAAGTTTGCTTTGTAGATGGGTTTGGTGTGCGCGCAATGATAGTGAACCATAGAGATATAAGTAACTAGAGTACGCTAGTTCGTATGCTTGCTATCAGTGAAAGTGTCCTCAGTTGGGAGAGAAAACGCTGCAGAAAACCAGACATTTGCTTACTCAAGTCAGCATTGTTTTGTATCATTAGTTACCATAGAGATAAGGAACTGTTCCCTTTCTGAATTGCAGACACTTTCACGGCTCACTCGCGTACTCTAGTCTAATATGCTCTGAACAGAACACACACTATGGCACAAGTTTGTTTGTGGCGTTTGTCCATGTCGCCCACGTGACAAGATACCGTTTCCTGATTGGTTCTTGCTCAAAACAATCAGACGAACAAGGAAGAAAAATAGCCCCATTTTAATATTGAAATTCATCTTGTCACGCAGGGACGTCATTTCCATCTTTGAAACCCGCACGGCAGCCAGCCCAAGTCCCAGCAGCTGGCGAGTAAACTAGCCTCGTGTACAGCGGCCGTAACGCAAATGGCGCGATGTATATTATAAAACAGGGGCGGGCAAATCTTTTGATCACCGGGCCGTATAGCTGATGAAAATTTGAACGCGGACCAAAAAAGGTCCTCACATTCTATTACCACATTTGGAGAGAGCAAAAAAAAAGGTCCTCATATTCTATTTCCGCATTCGGAGAACAAAAAAAAAAAAGCTCCTTTTCGTCTGTTCTGGCGCCCTTGCTATTCTTTACTATTTTTCTAAAATTTATAATTCTACTGCGGGCCGCCATTTGCCCAGGCCTGTCATAAAACATTTACATTATACAGTGTAACCTCTTTATAGCGAATCTCAAGGGACCGAGCATTTTCTTTCGTTATAAAGAGTTTTCGGTATATGAAGGGAAGAAAGTAAAATAACCAAATTTCACTTAATTTATTCCGAACACATATAGTCGGTTAACTTTGCCTGACGTTTTTTGCTATGCCAATATTTGTTTAGTATTTTATTAAGTATCTTAGGCATGTCTTGGGATGTGGTGGAATCATCTTCATTAAACAATAGGAATTTTTCGATAAGTTTGGCGGCATCAAGTGCTTGTGGAATAGTTGGTGATGGTTCAGGATCGTCCTCTTTACGTCTGTAAACATTTGCTGACGCCTAAATATGAACATATTTTTCGTAATAGAGAATGGCTGTTGCGCTATAAAGAGGGTATTAATGTACCTATGGATTTTAAGGTAAACCAACCAAATTGTAAAAATTTCTACGTTATAGAGAGTTTTTCGTTATAACGAAGGACGTTATAAAGAGGTTACACTGTATTTTCTTCCTACGATAATTAATTATAATCTTGTTTATAATAATCTCTTTCGGCAAATTGTTTTTATAATTATTTAAAATTACTTTATCTGTTTTAAGAAGATCAATATTTACAAACAACTTATATTGTATTACTAAACACACAATAGAAAATCTTAATAATCCGCATAATTGGCAACGCCTTTGAATTTGAAGAGGTTGATGCCATCGACTGACGACTTCCTATAGCGATGATTATCTCATAGTCATATTATATTATGTACGTCTATTACATGATTCATTAGATTTATGAATACCTGACGTAGGTAAATAATATATTATACGTACCCACTACTGTTGGTGTTTAAATGCCAACTTTTGTGTTTGTTTAACAATTAGCGGCATTTTGACTGATGACTGTTTCTATACAATTGTTAAAAAAATGATGTTTGAGCTCGTATTCATTGAATGCAATTAAATTTAAACAGAGAACAATGCTTATCTGTTTTAAACCTTCAGAATATTATAGTTATAATGAAAAATTTAAAAATGTGAACCACATCTGTAAGATTTTCATACATGATACCTGAAAATGTTCGAAAAAATAACGTTCCCGTCTTTTAAAACCGTTTGTTTTGTTCAGAAGACGAATGGTACGCCATTTCTTGTTAGTAAACATCGGTTTTGCTGCATTTTACATGTTTTGTTGAACTTGACATTTGATGTAGTGTTTTCAAATTGACAAAGACAGTAGATCATATTATATAATCTTGACCTATTTATTTGCATTTTCGCGTATCTTATTTCAATCTTAACACGCGGTTATTAGCTTCACCTGTATCTATTTTTTGTTCAAAACAAGTACAAAGTTAACATAATTATTATAGTTAATAACTATAACTATAATAATTATGTTAACTTTGTACTAATTGTTTTGAACAAAAAAATTTTTTGAACAAAAAATTTTTTAATTACAGAGCCTTGAGAAAGACTAAATTTATGTAGTCGAAACGTTGGCAAATAAAATGTTTTTGAATTAATCACACTGCATTTTACGTCTATAGTGCCCAAGGAAATTTTCTAAATATATAATTGTATAGACTGCAGATTGCTTAATTAATAATAATATGTCAAATAATAGGAATGCATCCGTGTTTCGTCTCAATCGCGTGCGAAGCCTCGGATAACGGCTGATAGTCTTATAAAAGCCTTAAATAATTATTACGAATAAAGCGTATTTAGTACTGAAGTTAAAAGCGTAGTAAATGGTGGAAGAAGTAGGAGAATTATTTGGGTATGAATCAGAATCTCTTTATTATAATTTACTGAATATATTGATAGAAGCATTAATACAACGATAATTGTTGAACTGTATCTAACAAATATTTAACTAATTTCTCGACATTCCCTAATTTATTTACAGTTTCCTTCTAAATTTCATGAACGCGTCTCGCCTTGGTCTTTTTATGTTTGTATTATATTATTTCCTTCACAATCAAACAACAAACATCCGTTAAGAAACAACGCCTGTCCGTTGTGCCAGTAATGCTATACTGTATGCAGAAAACAACGTAAAATGTTGATTTTTTTAATATTATTCTGTGTTTAACAATTATTAAACGCCGGTGGGCCGTGTGGATACAATAGTTTCATGTTGTTCATTTATTGCTGCGCTACCGGTCATATAATTTAAATTGCATTCTCTATTTTCAGTGTACAGTGTGTTCACCGAAAGTAGTAACAGTGAATAATTCATGTGTACTATACTAGATATAAAAAGAAATTTAAATAGTTTTTTGTTCAACCCGAAATTTACTATCGGAAACTTCTGAGGTATATTTTTTTGTAGTTCAAACTCAACAGGAAGTGTACATGCATTTTATTTTTTCAAATTGCAACATATTATATTTTTTTACATTTTCGAAATCTATATTTTTTCTATATAAAGTCACATAAGAAAATATTCGAGGGAAACTATCAATGTATTAATTATATACACAATAATAATAATTATTAATTATTTAGACATGTGGGGACTGCTATGAAAAATAATTATTACTGTGTATTTAATTTATAAATTGTTAACGTTTTTTCAAATATTTTCTTATGACCATTATGAAAATTTTATATGAATATATAGAGAAAAGAATGGAGATTTCGAAAATGTAAAAAAAACATATTTTGCCATGTCAAAAAAAATGCATGAACATTTATGGTTGAGTTTGAAAATATATCTCAGCAGTTTCTGATTGTTAGACTCGAGATGATCAAAAAACTATTTAAACTTTTTTTTTGTATCTAGTAAGATACACAAATTATTCGGTGTAACCCTTTTTCTAATTAATGTATGTGTATATTATCATTCTTTGCAATAGGAATGAAGTTCTGTAATTTGAACAAAGGTGCTGGTTTAGTGTAAATAGCTCTCAAATGGCATTATTCTGTGGGTCAATGTTAAAATTAACAGCGCTGTTTAATTTTATATCCCACAACGCATGTAATATTAAACTTGTTGGAAAGTGACAGCCCGATAAATTCTTGCAATGACTATAGTCAAAAATTAATTAATACATTATTTAAGAATTGAGTAATTTATTGTGTTCCTTTTAAATTTAGTTCATTAACCTAGTTCAGCTAACGTATTGGCGTTATCTAATTTTTATCTTTCCAAGAAAGAAATCATAACTTTTCTTTATCAGTTGTCATTAGATGATAACGTAGATGAACATACAACTTCGAAACAAAATAACATAAATTAAAGATGTATAAAAAAACATACAAAAAATAATATTTATAAGAATATGAAACAGTAAATTGTGAAAATTAATTATATACATTTGACATTTTAAAAATGTCTTCATAATTTAGTTTAAATTGTCTTCGTTCTGTAGTTTTTATGGAAACATTTGATAACGTTTATACTTCTATGAATGCAATAAACTAGATTGTGCTCAAAGGAGCAAATGCACATTTTTTGAAAGCAACATTAATATTACAAAGATAGATAATTATTCTTTTACTATCATACTATGTGACTATGAATTAAAATAATACACTGAAAAAAGAATAGAAGTGAGCTTGTTAACTGTCAAAATTTTTAAAATTATGTGAAATACAGCTAATTTATATCGGGAGTATGTATACGTAACAAATACTAGGTATATAAATATTATAACATATCGTGCGTGATGATATGTGACCGCTAAAACTCACTAACTCTTGTTTTTAACATATTGTCACTTTCGTGAAATATTAGTCATCACTCACTAGATACATAACCTAATATTTTGGTTCTGTATATATTTTAATAACTAGAAATTTTAAAGCCGCTGCACACAGGGGCTATTTTTCTTGCTTGGTCATATTCTTGCTCTGAGCAAGAACCAGCCAGGAAACTGTATCTTGTCACGTGAGCGACATAAACAAACGCCCACAAACTAACACTGTGCCATAGTGTGTGTTCTGTTCAGAGATAATAAACGTCCACTTTTGTTACCGTTCTGTCACTGTGCGCGCACCGAGCGTACCTACAAAACAAGCTTGAAAATACGTCTCGTGTGAAGCGAGCACATAATAACAATCAAGGAAACCAGCTCGCTAGAAAACTAGTAGTCAAACCTAGCAAGGAGGCTAGCGGCAAATCTAGCCTCGTGTGCAGCGGCCTTTAGTCTTTTCAATTTACTGATAATAATTAACGTATTATAGAAACAATTATCGTCCCAAGGTATAGAATCTATATAGCCATTTTATTTTATGTTTTCGTTTCTAAAAACATTTTTATCACAAATATATTGTGTATTCTCATATCTTCTATATTCGTAATACATATGCGTACCGCGATGTTTACATGACCAAACTTCAAGAAACCTAATTCAACTTCTTGTCAACTTTTTCAAATCTAAATTGCTCCTAATGTAATTCGTTACATTTCCTCATGCATAAAGAGAGAACTTTTCTTTCTTTCACTTGTATTTATGTTCGATGCTAACTTGTTTTCAAAAAAAAAAATAAACTTTTCTTCGTATATTAGAAAACGTGAAATTCCAGTAAATGTACATATGTTCGTATGGAAATACGATTTACACAAACACGTTGCATATATCAAACCTGCACCTTATTCTATTAAATATTAAGTTTTGCCCTCGGTTTCAGCTGTGTTAATGCTGGTTTTGTCGACAATTTATAGTGTACCGAGTTTGATCAAAATCGATACCTACGCTCAGTCTTGAGTGTTGTTGAATTGAATTAAAGTTTTTAGCAACGGGACTGATTTTCTGAGAAATGATTCGACGGCGGGGAAATATAGTAGAAACTGTGGTAATGCAAAATGGATAAAGCATCGATGAAACGAGTTTATAACTCTTATAGAAGTTTCACTTCTCCCGTGAGCTTATGTGGGTGCAGCTCTTGCGTTTTTTTTCCTTTTTTAGAAACTGGAGTACTCGGAAAACTCTAACCTTTGCGCTTCTTTTAGTTTTAGATCCCTGACTTTTCGAGAACTTTTAAACGAGCAATGAAAAAATTTCAATGTTCGCATGAAAAATAAAATATTAAAATGACAAATTCAACACTTTTTTAATATAAATAAACGATATTTGAAATTAAAAAAAATAATAATTGTAAAATATACGTCGCCCCTGTGATATCTGCACTTATTTTTGATAAAGAGCCTCTCTGTTTGCAGTAGATGTACTCACCTGTAAGTTTAAACTTTTTTGCTGTATTTTTTAACCTTTTTCATGTGCTATATTGCAATTGTTGAAAAGCAAAGTGACCGTAACACAATTAATCTTGTGTTAGTTCATATTTATAATTGGATAGAAACAAAACTTAAACCAACTTTAAAATAATCCACTTTATTAAATGAATATCACTTATTTATACATATCAGTCATTTGCGAGTTTAAGTGATCCTTGGACCTTAGTTTTAAGTATGCGGTATGTTATATACATATATATAAAGTTTGTTCGCATACGTCACAACAGTATAGGTACATATAGTACGTCTTTAGATCAAAGCACTACCTTCTTCCGGTCACTAAGCTCTTATAAAAGCACCAGTTCTCTCAAAAGCAACACATTATACGAAAAGCTTGAAAGCTGTATGCATATACATTGTGAATGGAAGCTTAAAAGTCAAAGCATTAATTGCTGGTTAGCGCAAATGTCATATGATGATATGATATTATTAATTTTAGTATAACCTACAAGGTAAATAATATAAAAAATGTGTTGAAATTTTGATTGTATTGAATGAACAGGTATCAAATATTCGCCAGAAAAATACTTTTTTTTAATAAATATTTTTCAAGCGTAACTAATTAAAGGCGAATTTTGATTTGTAAGTTTAGCAAAAAAATCAAAATATGTCCACGTTAAATGGAACCCGAGACAGCAAAGTAGGCGTTGTCTTCGTAAACAAGCCAAAAACTGAAGTGCCTGATATATATAAATTATATATACTTATTATGATGTGAAAATCTGTTATTTTATAGGAGGTACGTGTAAAAATTTGTTGTATGTGTTACGGTCTATAGTACCCGCATTCGGTCAGTGACCGAAATAAATGCGCAAAACTAGTTTTGACCAATGAATATTGCCCAAACCCGAAATTATACATTTAAACGGGTATTGAGTGTTATAAAATGAGAAAAACTAGTTTTGCGCATTTTCAATTGAACAAAATTAGTTTCGTCCATTTCTGAACAGACAATACTAGTATGGCATCGGAATATTCTTTGCGTTTTTGAATTAACTTTCCCACATCAATGATACTTATTATATCAAAGCGATTTATTCTTCTGTATTGTTTAGCAGACAGAGGTTTTAATTCAGCTTTCAATAAATTTGCTTTCTTAACCTCACTTAGTGTAGTAAGGTATAATTTATGTTTCGTCATAAAATTATGTTTTTGAAGCCTCCAATAGCCGAATTAGTTGAGGCTCGAATTCACCTTGCTTTTTTACTTAATTATTACACTGAATATCCCACCATTATATTAATTATACCATTCAAGAGAACAATTCAATAGGTAAACAAGAACATAACCCTACTTTTATTCGGATTCGGACGTTGATTGAATGAAACAAGCAGAACTAGTAATTGTCCGTTCAGAAATAGACAGAACTAGTTTTGTCCAACTGAAAATGCGCAAATCTAGTATTGCTCATTTTTTAACAGTCAATACCCGTTTAAATGTAAGATTTCGGGTTTAGGCAATATTCGTTGGTCAAAACTAGTTTTGCGCATTTATTTCGGTCATTGACCGAATTCGGGTATAGACCGTAACATATGTATCTCGAATGTAATGCCGCGTTCTAGATAAGTACATAAACTACTATTTTTTTTTCTTTTTCGTACATAAAAATAAAATTCTATTTCTCGAAGAAATAAGAATTTATTTATAAATTGTAAACCAGTTATTTTGAATACTATGTTGAAATACTATCATTACCATTAATATAACGACCTTTACGGACACAAGTAATCAGGAAGGAAGAGTTTTGATACTATAATATAGGCTAACATAATAATTTTGTTTATTTGAATATGTACATTTTTTATTTTCGTGAGATATTATTTTGTATTTTTATTGTGTGATACGTGTATTTTCCCTATCAATTTTTTATCATTCTAAATATTTTTTCGATATTGCATTGAAGAATTGCGTTCAATAAAAAATTAAAATTGTTTTTATGAATAACTGGTCTCAGTTGGCTTGTTAAAATAATGATAGATAATAAAATATTCAATACATACCAACGCGTGTATTCATATTTTCGAAGTAAATACTTCTACATAAATACATTACATAATATTACGTAGTTGGGTTTCCAATAAAAATTCAATATTGCCAACTGCTGTACCTACACAAATATATTTTGTGCTTACGTACACTACCGGTACAACGTTTTTTAACAGACCTTTTTTAATTTTTTATCGGTTAATATTTGTTGTTTTTGTAATGAATTCTTTCTTTTAAATAAAATAATTTAGTAGGTATTTAATTTGAAATAATAAATCTTTACTCGATGAAACATAAAACATTATAATTATAAATTTTTACATTGCAATTGTACAATAAAATATTCTTAAAGTATTAGATAACTTACAAGATAATTACATAATTGTAGGGCTGTACAATTTAGTACATGACAGTTTTGAAAAGGCTGTGAATTATTTTAATTTTTTTAGAAAATTCCTTACATAAGTAAAGTAAGTTGATTTTTTGTGTACCTATGTGCCAAGCCATTTCGTATCATTATTACAAATATTATGACCACAAAAATGAGAAATTGTAAAAAAAGTTGTTTTTGTCAATTGTTTATACATGATGAAACCCCGCCTTGTAATTTTCGTTTTCAGAAAGCAATTTTTTTCAAATAAGGTACATATTTTTTAAATTTTATTAGTATGCGGAAATATGATCTGAATTGTAAAGGAACAAATTTAAAAAGAAACTACAGAAATGAAACTTCTAGTCGTGTCGAGTAGGTATAGACACACACAACCCACAGATCGAAAAAAATGCCTTCTCATCATGGAACTGTTCCATGCTTCTCATAACTATATTCCTTCGCGAGAAATTCTGTCCCTGCGAGAAACAACTCCAGAATCGTTGGTTGGATTCTATAAAATCAAAACTACTAAAAAAATTGAAAAATATTCTTCAGTGGGTGTGATGAGGAGTTTTGGAAGCACATATCAAATATCAAGGAGTGAGGAGACTAAATCCAAAAATAATAAATTTTTTTTCTAAATTTTTTAATTTTGGAATTGATCTTCTCACTGTTTGATATTTGCTTGAAAAAATATATAAAACATGTAGGTGGAATCTGAAATGATTGATGAGAAAAACACGAAAAAATGATGACGCTAACCGCTGGAATCGAACCTTGAATCTTCTGTGTACGATGCAGTTGATATACCTCTCAACTACCGTAGCCTGTTGCTGTAACAGCAGCTTTTATACTATACGATATACATAGATACCAAAGGTCGACTAAACAAAATCAATGTTCGAGCATATACGGAGTTCTTCAAGGTTTTATACCTAGACTCTTTTTTAGTTAACCGATATTATTGATAATATTGATATATTTACAGTCTCGATTTCATATTAACGATATCACGACATGTGACTAGAATTTCGAATTTCGCGGTTATTTTTTTGTGTGCTGGTAGAAGGGTTAATAGCGTGATGCGAATGTGCGACTAGAGTGTGTCGTTACTTGTCTGTTTCTTTGTTCAGTTAATTAACAAAATATCGATATTATCGATAGCGGTTCGGTGTCGATATTAAAAACATTTTGCATTCCTAATGGTAACACGTCTTTCGTTTAATTTTATATCATGCGATTGAACTTGCCCTACTGTGCGTAAAGAAATAAATTTCAAAAACAAATTGTAAAGATTTTGTATAATTCTCCAACTCACACGCATTAAGTGATCACACTGATTTGAAGAGTTTGCTTTTATAATTGTAACTTGCCGCAAATGTTAAACAATAGTGTATGCGCAGTTCTATTGAACTCCTGTATTTCAAATAAAAGCACTTGCGTTCCATTTATCGTAAACGTAGTTTAAAACGACTCGTAAACTGTAAACAGAACCCGTACAAAAGCTGTATTGGGTAATATTGGAAGTATTGTCAACTGCCAGAATAAACATTATCCACTGCCTGTTGGGGATCTAATAAATGTTATAGTAGGATACCTTCTTTATCCACTGGAAAAAAACAGATTGCACTTATTAAGGAAGCTTTTTATTATAATAATAATGTTTATTCACCTTTATTATTCACCTTTAGTCAAAAAAATTAAATAAACATTATTGCGCACAATTGTCAAGTAGATTCAAATATCATCAATCTAATTGTAAGGGATAACGTTGAATCGTTTAAACTCTCTCCTCCAGAGAAGTGTCAGTTCTGTACTCTATTTGGTATTCTGTGGTATCGTATCGTCTTGAAGAATGATGATAAATGAAGCATGCTGTATATTATGTGATACAGCATTTGTATCGTCAGTTACACATGATTGAAAATGTAAAATTCATATCATGTCGGCGTAGTTTAAAAATTGGTTGTTTCATTTCATATATCCTTACAGAAAGTCGGGTTACTGATAGATATTGGCATACGCTCAAATTACACATAAGTGTATTATTTTGGGGGGTCACGCTGTTTGAATATTTACTTACATGTAAAATTCCGTAATATTACAACTTTATTAGAATTTACCTTCCCCAAATAGCAATTTTCATATAATTTAACCTAGATCGTATATTAATATTAGGAGCTTACTAAAGTAGATATATTAAAAGCATTTTTAATAAAAGCGCTCTGAGAGAATGCATTTATATTCGCTTCTGTGTATTTACATACATAATACTTGGTCTAGTTTTATTCACATTTATGCATACCTAATATGTAAAATAAAATTGCGAGTTTATTTTAGATTTTTTAATTATAATTGTAAATATTATGCTAATTTCGATTTTTAATTTTGTTTCAGATTTTGGTAAGTCTACTATGCAATTACCTCAGTCCTGTTTGAAAAAATGGCAAGTATAATTAAGAACAATTTTTAATGTATTCTAAAAAAATTTCCTAAAATGAAAAACTACCAGAAAAAAATAATTTATTGTCATGTTTTTAAAATATTCATAATCTCAAATTAATATTCTTTTGCTTAGTTTTTTTTATCTCGTGTCTGTTTCTCCGTTTTTATTTTTCAGTAATTAGTTTGATAACTATGATATTTTGATATAGTAGAATATTAGATCATGTCTATATTAAAAACATTTTTTCTTTAAAATGAAAAATAAGTTCTCAGGCGTGCTATTTTAATCGCATAAGTTATTTTTCTTCTTGCCTTCTCTCACAGTCCAAAATTGTTATTTTAAAAATGTATAACGGAGCCTTTTACCTTGTATATTTACACGACATATAAAAACTTTTTGTAAAAGGTGGATATAAATACAGACGGAGAAGTCGGGCACAGCATATAGTATATTCAATTTACACTAACTGAATAATATATAGGTGACGCCGTTGGCAACAAAACGTAGGTACCTTCCATGGGAAATACTTTTCAATTGATAGCCCTTTGGGGAGCTATGATCGAGAGACATGTTATATGCGTACGCACTCGACTGTTTCGTTCGTCTCTCTCATCCTCACTTAAACGCCCTTTTTTCTGTCTCGTTCTTTATAATATTGCCGTCGTTTCCGAATGTCTGATGTTCGGTTCTCTAAAATGACATCACCAGTTTTTTGTGTCACATGTTTTATTTATTTTCTCCCCTTTTTGTAGACTCCACACGGAATAACAGTAGTTTTTTAGTACGATTTAGTAGAGGTGAATTTGATAATAATATAGTTAGACAGTTACAGACATGTATTTGTATTTTTCTCTTAAAAAATATAGTCCACCAAATTCTATTACAATAGTGATCAGGTTGATGCTAATCTGGATGGCATGTAACAAACAAAGCTGCGTTGAACTGCCGCTCGTACATTACGTTGCATTTCTTTTGTTAAAAAATTCCAGAATTTATTGAAAAGCATCAAGCAGGAGAGCAACGAATATGACTCAGCTTGACCCACTTCCACTATAAAGCACAGAATAGTTCGTTTCGCTTGCGATGAACGGCCAACGACCAAAAGCGTAAATATGAATTTTCATATCCCGAACTTGAGAAATGATGGGCTCCCCATACAAACTTGCATCCACTATTTCATTCCCTTCAGGTTTTTTTTAGACGGAAGGTATCCTATGTTATTCCTCGGGATACAATCTATCTCCTTGCCAAATTTTATCGAAATCTGTTCAGCGGTTTACGCGTGAAAGCGTAACAAACAAACAAACTCACATTCGCATTTATAATATTAGTTAGGATTTATACTAAAAATTTCGTTGATTTAAGTTTGAGTGCGTGAATTATTATTACTTAAACTAGAGGAGACATAAATTATTATTATTATGAATAAACAGAATCTCAACAGAAATCATAACTAAATTATGTCGGTATTCACTCTAATTTGTTTAATTAATCAAGCTAAATTTAAATCACAATTAATGTAGATATATATCCATTTGTAGAGAAATTAGTAAGATAGAAAGGAGTGTTGGGTATATAGTTATAAAATATGATATACCTAATACCAATGCTCGGTGAATTTAAATCTATATAATGAGATATAGCGACCCAGTCCGGCTTCACTCGAATTTGTAGATTACATTGATACTATTATATAGCCTGTGTCCATCCTGAAGGTCCATTCTAAATATTGGTGAAAACATTTTTGAAATCGGATGAGTAGATTCGGAGATTACACCCTACACCCAAACTTTACCTTTTTATAATATTAGTATCGATTAATGAATATTAACTTTTTTCTCTACTTCCAAATGGAGAGTTATTTTGATTAAACATGAATCAGTGATTTTTCATTAATTACAAGTACATATTTACTATTTGTCAATGCTAGAATTGTACCACGCGCAGAATAAGTGAATACTCACAATATGAGTTAGTGAATATAAAAATTCACTAATTATATACGTGCCCTTTAATTGTCATTTGAATTCACTATTTCGCAAGTGAACCAGAAGTCACTATTTCAAATAGTGACATTTTCACTATTTCAGTTTTAGAGAATAAATTTATTAGTGAAAATTCACTAATTTGTTGTGAAAATACTGATATCAAGTGAATACAGCTTCACTAACTCAATTAGTGAAAATTTCACAGAGATTAATTTATGGTGAATCGTTAGTTTGTGAAATGCATTATGGAAAAAAGAATTGTGGCAACCTTTGAAGATTATATTATTTTGTGAATCGGCTGTGTCTTTTCAGCTATAGCTTCTATCCATTCGCCGTAAACCCAACTCTGTTCGGTGATCTGTTTTGATATATTTTTCGTCTTTTGTGTGGCGCAATGTGGGAGTAAAACGTTGTTGCAACAAACAGTATAGATGATGATGCGTTGCCATAGTAACTGCATTCAGAACAGTAGGTGGATAACTCCATAGGTGTAACGGTAACGACCTACATCTGTCTCTTTCTTTTATGTGCACCCACCGCAGTTCGACTGCCTAAAGCCTTCTAGTCGACATGACGTTGGGTTAGATTGAATGGTTTGAGAATACTGTGTGTTTTGAATATTCATGCTTACGAAAGTATAATTTTACAGTTTTTCCTCCGTAGATTCGTATGCTAGTTGTAAATAAAGTTTCGAGATATACGATCTACTAAAACGCTTTACTTCCAGGTATATACAAATCCATTTTGTGGATCACACTGAATGCATTATAACTTAGCAAGGGCGTAGATATGGGGAGTAAAGGGAGTAATTATCCTCCAGGATCATAATAATAAAAAAATAAAACTGAAAATAATACGAATACCCGGCTAAAAAATAAAATTTAAAAAATTGTAAAATTAGTTTGGGAATTAATATTTTGCTTCACACCTTCCTTCGTGAGTATTCTTGTGTGATATTAATAAAACTTAAAAATATTGATTTTTTTACTTTAACCCCCCACAAAAAAAATATCTACGCCCTTGTAGCATTGTCACCGAACCAGTAAGTTGTCTTATTTACTATGGATATTCTTTCAAGGAAATTATTATTTATTGAATTTGTGCCGACACTGTTATGTTACCTAAAAATTTCGGGTGTGTTAAAAAGAAAATTATCAAAAAAGTTTTTGAAATAAATAATAAATCATAAAAGTAGGAACATTTCCAAGAACATTCTGTATTAAATAATATGATCGATGTAAATGATGTAAAGACGGTTAGAATAGAAAAGATCTGAGTGGAAAGGGGACTTGAGAAGCTCTCGACTTGTCTTTCGAAAATCCGATTTGGTGTCTTCAAAACAGACGCGCTATGATCTTAAACTTAATCCAATTTAAAAGTGATTCAAACTACACGCAGTGGATTCATCAGGATTTGTAGTAGGTACCTAGCCTAGATGCGTATTGCAATCGTATTTTTTTCCCCGGTAACAGTGGATAAAATTAAAAAAATAACGGTTTTGATTGTAAAAATCCCTATAAATATAACGATTACATTTTAGATTAACTTCAGTCAACTCATATTCAACTACTGAAAATAGAATTCAGAAGTGATATTTTTTTGAAGACAAGTTGATATCAGTAGTTTATGTATCTCGCACGTAAATGCGGTTCTTATGTATGATATTATGTTACACAGGCGAGTTTTACAGTCACACCAGTCAAATAGCATTACGTACAAGATACATAGATACTACATTTTTTGCACGTACCTCGTTTGAAATAACTTATATTTTTGTAATACTTCACGTTAGTATCTATTAGTTGTTATACTTCTACGCCCGATTTCTGTTGCTATGTCAACTGACAAAGATATCACTATTAAATTGGTAAAGTAGCATTATTTTAAGATCTAGTGCAAAACAGAATACTTTTACAACTGATATGCACGCATAAAGAACACGTATTTTATAGCGGCCGTGAAAAAAAAACTTGTTTGTTAACAGCATTTGTAACTAATGAGATGAATAAAAAGAAGAAAATAAATTTTTTTTCGTTACTCTCTAAACATAAATCAGTGATTTTTCACTAATTACAAGTGCATATCCACTATTTTGTCAACGCTGGAATCGTACCATGCAGAATTAGTGAATACTCACAATATGAATAATTAGTGAATATAAAAATTCACTAATTATATAAGCGAATATAAAAATTCACTAGTTATATAAGTGAATATAAAATTTCACTAATTATATAAGTGAATATAAAAAATCACTAATTATATAAGTGATCATTAAATGACATCTGAAATCAACAATTTTTTGATTGCAGACTTTTTAAAATCTTTATTCATTCGTTACTTTCACTGGTATACCTAATTGACTTTTATATTTTTACAAGTCGATTAAAAATTGAATACAAAATAAACTATGATCCTATGTCATTGACTATAATTTAAAATCGGTAAAAAACAATGGTATACACGTAATGCTTTACTCTGAATCTATGATAATCACTAATTATCAAGTGAATACGGCTTCACTTACACAAATAGTAAAAATTTCACTAATTAATGTTTAGAGAGTTGATGACAATGTCGAGTTGTAAAGACATCAAAAAAACTAAATGTTATATTATTTGTGAAAGATTATTAAAATAAAATAATGCACGTTTAAATATCTAAGTTAAGTTTTTGTACAAAATCTTTTATTTTTAACGAACACTACATAACACGTAATCTTTGTTATAATTAGGAGAACATAAACCATAATCTCGCGAAACACAACCGTTCCAACATATACAAACAGACCACATTACATAACCGGTAACGACATAACATAGTGTACATACGTACGAAGGTGTAACCACAACACTGCCTTAAATAACCTTTGTCACGGGCCATAACTTGAGATTCAGCTCGCTGAGCCAACAACGCTGAATTTCCAACTCTTTGTACAGTTGAACAGCTCGTTGCGTAGCTTTAGAAACCGGTTAAAAACATTTTTAAAATTCCGAAATTATAGTCGGTAAGATATTATATAGTTAAAGCAATGGTGCGTATTTCAATCGGTGGAAAGCAACCGGATGACTCTTGGTATTTGAGTTCCTGAAGCAATTTGGAAACTTTTTTGTTCAGTACCTCATAACCCCAAAATGGAAGGAATCGGAGAAAAGGGGGGGGGGTCAAAACGTAAAAAAAAATTGTTTAGAAACCAAATGGAAAAGCGGTAGCATTAAAGTACATGTACTCACTATTGTTTAAAAAAATAGTCATCCGAAACGTGCGGACGGTTTGCGCGAACCGATTTTTTGAAAATCGGAAAAAAAAAATTGTGTCGCAACCGGTTGCGATTTTGAGGAAAATACTTGTTTTTGTTCAGAGATGCTGTAAAAAAATTGTCATCCGTTTCTGCTGGACGGATTTTGAGGAATTAAAGGTTTGAGTGGCTAAAATTCTCGATTTTTCACTAGCTTTTTTCAAACATCATAAAAAAATTTCTAAAATTGTTAAAAACGGATGACGTTTCTTATACATGTTCTCAGAGGGTCCAACTATAATATGTATCAATGTCATCCGTTTTCATAACATTTAACCCCATTTTTCAACCCCTTACTTTTGTGCGGTATTAATCAGAATATTGAGGTTAGACTCGTTTCTGATGGCATACAGATAACGTACACAACCCCTTTAGGGGTTGAAAAATGAGGTTAAATGTTATAAAAACGGATGACATTGATACATATTATAGTTGGACCCTCTGAGAACATGTATAAGAAACGTCATCCGTTTTTAACAATTTTAGCAATTTTTTTATGATGTTTGAAAAAAGCTAGTGAAAAATCGAGAATTTTAGCCACTCAAACCTTTAATTCCTCAAAATCCGTCCAGCAGAAACGGATGACAATTTTTTTACAGCATCTCTGAACAAAAACAAGTATTTTCCTCAAAATCGCAACCGGTTGCGACACAATTTTTTTTTTCCGACTTTCAAAAAATCGGTTCGCGCAAACCGTCCGCACGTTTCGGATGACAATTTTTTTAAACAATAGTGAGTACATGTACTTTAATGCTACCGCCTTTCCATTTGGTTTCTAAACAATTTTTTTTTACGTTTTGACCCCCCCCCCCTTTTCTCCGATTCCTTCCATTTTGGGGTTATGAGGTACTGAACAAAAAAGTTTCCAAATTGCTTCAGGAACTCAAATACCAAGAGTCATCCGGTTGCTTTCCACCGATTGAAATACGCACCATTGCTTTAACTAATAGTCATTATTAGGAATTGTAGTCAGTTTCGACTGCAGCGCGTAAATGTGGTATAATTTTCATGAGAAATAAGACTGCATATTTTTCTACACATTATGATCAAAACGCCCTTTTTTTCATGTAGATCAATCATGTGCTTTTATTTGATGCTCTACAATCTCTACATGACAGGGAGTTTGACTGGGATATTATACTGTTTCTGCAATTTATAACAAAAATCTAAATATTAAATCACAAACTAACGAATGTATTATAAAGAATACGACTTGCTATTAGAAAACTAAAGTTGACTTTAAGATTAGCTTAAAAGCGACCCCTAATATTAATATATAATTATTCCACATTCTTCTCCCTCGAAATTATTTAACTTTTGTTCGAAATATGATTTATCTAGTGTTCAGTTTTAGCGATATTCTTGCTGGAAGTTCAAATGAACACGCTGTATATATAAATAAAATATATTTTGACAACTCTTTGAATGTGATCAATGCTAAAACACTAAAATATATATCTCGAAGAACCATTCAGCTACATTATAGAAGATGAACCGATCCGAAAATTCAGCTAATGTAAACTTGAACGATGTTCAACTGTAATTGTAGCTTCAGTCTACGAACAACCCTCGAGTTGTACTGCTGTACACCAAATAAGTTTCTCTAGACAGCGAGATTAACAATACAATGTGTTTCAATTAGCGAATCCCTGCCACTAATTTTTATCACATTAGAAACGTTAAAGTTTTAGTTGCGAGGTTGTTTCTTTGAAACTTTCGATTATTTTTAATCAGACAATACGTCGAAATACTTTATACCAGGGGCGGGCAAATCTTTTGATCGGCGGGCCACATAGCTGATGAAAATTTGTCCGCGGGCCGGATGGCTGACGAAAATTTCACCGCGGGCCAAAAATTTGCAGAAAAAAAGATCCTCACATTTTATTTCCGCATTTGGAGACCACAAAGAAAAAAGTTCCTCACATTCTATTTCCGCATGTGGAGAGCAAAAAAAAAAGTCCCCCCATTCTATTTCCGATATTTTTCGAAAATTTTCTAAAATGCTTCGCGGGCCGGATCCGGCCCGCGGGCCGCCATTTGCCCAGGCATTCTTTATACTGATTATATCTGTACTATACTAAGTTATAAAGAGAGAGTGCGATTTTTGTGAATTTGTGTATATGCGGAGGGTAATCTCCGGAGCTACTGTACCTATTTGAAAAATTCGTTCACTACTATTTAGAATGAACCTTCAGGATGAACATAGGCTATATATTATCGCATTAAAATAAAAACGCTTTTCGTGGAGACCAATTTTGCAACTTAAGTCGACGGTGGCCTTCTATAAATTCGGGCGAAGCCGAACCGGGCTACTATTCAGCAGATAAAGAGAGATTGTAGATTACAGTCGTTAAACAGCTGACGTCATCAGCGCCTTTGACTGTATCAACGTAATGTTTTTTTTTTAAACTTGAAATTTAAAAAAATGTTAAGTTCTTACATTAACGGTTACTGAGGTTTAAATTTTCTTAATTAAAAATGTTTAGTTTTTTTCGAAAATACATCGTGGTAATTTATTTAAACTAGCGTTTTAAAAATAATGAAGTTCGTACATTTTAATTTACATAAGTAATTAAACACTTTCTCTACATATTTTTTGGGTTTTTTTTGTAGTTCTTGTGTTCATAGAATATTTTTACAGTCATTTAATGCCAGCCATAATGAGTTCTTCCTTCACCATTGTCTAACATCGGTTGTTGAATAAAGATAGCCATTATTAATTCCTACTTTGCGCCGCATTTTAATAAATAATTAACGTAATTGTAAACCGTTCGTAACGCATGGTGTAGACGAAATAACTGGGAGTCACGTAATGATCATCCATCCAAAACCGTCTACCAGACTTCTCAATTATACTGAACTAGTGGTCCCGCCAGGTTTCACCCCGGTGCGAAAAAACGAATGAGGGAAGGGACGCAATTTCATCTTTGTTTACCGAAATGAATGTTGTGTCTAAATTTTATGATGATCGGAGTTACCGTTCAAAAGTTTTTGTCGGACGGACAAATTTTGAGTTATATTTTGCAATATTTTTCATTGATACTCCGCTCCTATTGGTCGTCGCGTGATATTATATAGCCTATAGCCTTCCTCGATAAATGGAATATCCAACAAAAAAATACCAATTCGAACCAGTAGTTCCTGAGATTAGCGCATTCAACCAAACAAACAAACTTTTCAGGTTTATATATTAGAATAGATTTAGGTATGTATATCCTTTTAAATTATAAAATAATCAAGGAAGTGTGTTTCTATTAAAAAAGCGAGTCCCAGCTGAAGACACCACAAAGGTTGTTTTATTTTGAACAAAGTGTAAATAAGACAATCACATAATATCTATATTTGTGCAGGTCATTTTATGACCGTGAAGGCTCCGATGGCAATGGTTGGAGTGAAAACCCGCAGGTTCGCGAGTACAGAATACCAAGTGGGAGATTACGTTCTCCAGAAAACACCGTGTTGAAAGTTTGCTCGACTTCCTGTTCGAAAATATTATAGGGATGTCACATTTCAAATCATCGAATCTAAATACAATTAGTCTTTTCTGGTGTGGTGATGTTTTTCATTTTAACAGTTTTTGCAGTCTGTAATATACAATTCGTGGCAGAGGTAAAGGTATTATATTACAAATTTTCCCTGTACAATGTTGTTCGTATTTAGTTTTGTTCCAATTTAGTCGTTGAGGAAGGTTTGCTTGTGGCACAATTTAAGGAGAAGCTTTATCTATGTTTCGGTTGTGGCCAACTTTTCATCATCAGAGCCTCAAGCATTAGTATAGTTTTTTCTTGTTGATAAATCTCTAATATGACAAGTTTTATCCATTGAAGTCGATTATCTGCTAAAATATTCTCACTATCTATGAAATACAGTGTACCTAACCTCTTTATAACGTCTTTCGTTATAACGAAAAACTCCCTATACAACGTAGAAATTTTTACAATTTGGTTGGTTTACCTTAAAATCCATAGCATAACAGCCATTCTCTATTACGAAGAAAAATGTTCATATTTAGGCGTCAGCAAATATTTACAGACGTAAATCTGAACCATCACCCACTATTCAACAAGCACTTGATGTCGCCAAAGTTGCTAAACTTATCGAAAAATTCCTATTGCTTAATGAAGATGATTCCCAAGCATGTATAAGATACTTTTTTTTTTATTTTGAAAACAAACAACACAAAGTGTGCTTCAACCCGAGGATTATTAGCACTGTACAATGGTATATAAGATTTACAAATAATTACAATAATAATTCAAAACAAATATTGGCATGGCAAAAAACGTCAGGCAAAGTTAACAGACTATATGTGATTGGAATAAATTAATTAATAGAAATTTGGTTATTTTTCTTCCCTCCCTCCATATAACGAAAAAAATGAGATTCGTTATAAAGAGGTTACACTGTAGTATTAATGTATGAAGAAGATATAAAATCAAATATAGATTACCAGTAAAAAAAAATAGATGTTATAAAAATGTTCGTTGAACTTGTTGATGGAACTGGTTTAGTTTTTACTGCAAAATTAAATGTATTTTTTTGCACACTCGAGCTGCTATTCATGCCCTCGTGAAAACCTCATATTTGATATTTGGGCATCCTTGTAAGATATTGTTACCCCCAGTTTTAGGAGCACGGACACCGGTCCGGACGTGTCCTATCGGCCCACTGGCTAGACGGTTGGGGAATAAAGCATGATGTATGGATATTGGGTGGTCTACATTACATACAGCCGGCTCGCTAAAGTGTGTGAGACTCTCATCTGAAACTTGACCAGTAGCGCTCCGCTTTTTTTTATTTTTTATATTTACTAATAAAAAGTTGCAACACCTCCTTCTATTTAAACAAAATATAATGTATAAACCAAGCGCTGCTGATAATGTAAGCTAATAAATTTTCATTCAGAGTAAATTAAAAATTTAATAAAAAATATTAACTTGTCTTGGATCAACTTGAAGTAGGTACCTTTATATCAAACTTTGCCTGCATTTACTTTTTAGTAGTGTGATTTTAGTGTCTGAATAGAAGCAATAAAATAGTAGTTTTTAAGCGAAAGGAAGTCAAGCTGTGGCTTGGAATCTCATAAAAGAAGCAGTTGACCGTTAACACATGCAATTATAGGTAGATTAGTACCCTAACCGTTTGGACTACTACTAAAGTGAACATGAAACTGCTGCATTGCAATCGATATTCGTCCTGCATTAATTTATTAAATTTATTTTCTTTTGCAGACGTAATTATGCTTTGATTCCTTCTAACTGTACTAATTGTGCTTTAAAAACCTACATCCCAAGTATCAATAAGATATCGTTTTAGTTCAGCGCAGATGAACTAAGTTGTCGAGCGTATATAATCTTTCGTTTCAGTATATTCTTCATTATCGTTCCTATATTATCTTTCGGTTACAACAATGGCAAGCTGAAAACTATATCCAAAATGTATACGAATTTAAAATTGTTAATAACTTGGGAAGAGTATTTGTTATGAATTATACATGTAAATATCTGCTATAAAACAGAGAGGTTGATCCTGAGATTAAGTGATGACCTCAGCTGTTGAACGTCTATAATCTATTAATCTATCTGAGAATAGTGGAGAAAATTTTCGTTGATGATCTAGTTTTCAAATTGGCTGAAGATTATCAATGAGTTAACTGTGATGACTACATTAGTTGCGTTTTTATTCTGGGTCCTTCAGCCACTTTGAAGACATCGTCTTCAACAAAAACGTAGCTGTCTGTTCTGCATAAAAATAAAATATAACTGATCATGGAATGGTCAGCATAATATTCAGATATTAATTTTAAAATTATAGTTATACAAAATGAAATGTCAGTCATTGTGTTAATATTTAAAAATATTTCATTTATAAATATTTTATTGCCACAAAGATGATCAAAAACATTTTTATGGATTAGCTCAATCTTCCCGATTAAATATCGTATTGTCTTCGACAAGACAATAAACATAATACAGTTGATGGACATTACTTTTATAGTCATTGAGTCATGTATACATGACCGTCACTGATACTTTTTTCCAGCCATTCCGATCTCTATTGCCGCTCCCCCTGTAACATAGAGGTTATCCTCTGACGTGTTCCGGGATACAGCTGCAGGAATGTCTACATCCCCTGCAATAGTGGTCAGGATTGAATTTAGTAGGCTGTGGATTAGCTTTATGGATTATGGGCGCTACAAAATGTTATAGATACATCTATTCGGTTTTTTGTCCTGAATTCTTTTATACATTTATAAAGAACTATCCACACGTTCTACTTTGTTTTAATCAAAGCGCACATTTTATGTGAATCTAGGAATGACCGTTTTGGTAGTTTTCAAGCTATTGCTAATGCCGTTGAAATTTTTATATTAGAAGCGGTTCAGAACAGATGCAAACTCAAAGATTGGATTATAATATTATTACAATTGAAGAAAACTTATGGTAAGGAAGAAATGGCCGTGATTCTTGATTGATAATGATGTTTGGATGAAGAACTATGCTATGCTACGAAGAAGTTCTTCATCCAAACACCATTATCACAATTGAAATATTTGCATGTTTGCAAATTTTTCAATTTTAAACGCGGTTTCAAAATTTTATCGCAATTCAAAATTACGGTAATTTTATCGATGAACGTAAATTGGCGTTTACTTTTTTCCATGTCTGTCAGTTTGGGTTAAATCTTGCATGTCCATTTTGGACCATTTTCGCTTGATCTATTACCCTGAAGTTTTGCATACTTATGTAGTATCGATTGCAATACAATAACCATGATCTGATGCTGCATAGCTTATTATGCAACTTTTTAGCAGCTTATGGTAGACGTACTGTTGTTTGGGTTCGTTTAGGTCCGCAGATGTTTCTGAACTGATGATAATACGAATTCACCCAAGCTATGTATTTACAATGTAGAATGACTAAAACGGAAATAATAAAATATGTTATAAAAACCTTTTACAAACAAGCGTTCATTAAAATTTACTAAAACGAAAATGATAAGCAAATAAAATCACTTTATCATTGTTGACCTAACCTCAAAGCTTGTCGTGAGATATGTAATCATAATTTAAACTGCTCGCGAAAAGCTCTTACGTCAGGTCAACAATGATAAAATGATTTTATTTGTTTGATTGCTTGTTATTTTCTTCTTTTTAGCCGTAGAATTCAATAAAAACTTATTTTTAATTTTTTTACGTCTATAATATAGTCTAAGATTCTATCTACTATTTTGAAATGCTAATGCAAAATAAAACAAAAACAAAATAACAGCGTTGAAATTGATATATTTCAGCTGAATTGAATCAATAATAGATGAAATTATGCTTTTTGTAGCAATAAAAAGATTTTGTACTGTTTGTATTGCGAAAAATAAATAACGGATTTATGGAAGGAAGATTCTATATCGTAAATACTTATGCACATATAGTTGTTAGGTTTAACATGAATATAAATTCTTATAGTATTAAAGCCACTTTGGTAACATATTGATCGAATAGTAGTGTACAATGCAGTACAGGGAATATCCCTAAAGGGATGCTGATTTCAATAGGACCAAGATGATAAATACGCTTTGTCGCCTTCCCACGTCTCTTCTGAACGTATTCAGAATTTAGATACAGTTGAATTCGATGCTTTCTCTGCAAATTTTGTTATTTTTGACTCAATATACAGGGTGACCGGTAATTGCTCGCATTCCTCTCGGGAGAAGAAACTACCACTAATTAGGAATGATGTAACCTCTATCATTTGGGGGTCGAAAATCCGTTATTTTCTAGAAAATACACTTCGTTTTTTTTTTACAAAAATCCAAATTTTGGGAATTAAAAATTAAAAAAAATATAATATATATTCTCACTTTTTGGCCTGATATTTTCCATGATCTGATAGCTTACTAATTGGCCAACCTTCCTAAAGCTAAAAGCCACAAAATTTACTGTTAGATTTTATGTTGTGTGTAAAACTTCAAAATAAATTTAAAAAAAATAAAATAAAAATTCTTCACAGAAGTGTCATTATCATAAAAAATTACGCATTTCCGATCCCCAAGTGATATAGTTAAATTATTCCAAATTAGTCATAGTTTCTTCTCCCGAGAGGAATACGAGCAATTACCGGTCAGCCTATATAGATGCACGGATTTTACAAAATATCAATAATCATGACCTCATGGACAATATGAAATTATATTTTGTGAAAAGATAACAAATTAAATAATTTAAATATAGCATTTGAACTATTTCCGAAAATAATTTGACAATTCATATTAAACTGCACAAAATCAAAAGTTGTGTTCTCATTAAGTTAAGTTTTGTATAACTTATGCTTGGAAACTAATCGTATTCTTTCATTACTTTATTTGAATTTTAACGCAAATCCTTGCTAACAATACAGGAAACTCATTGTGAATAAAGAATTTTATCAAGCTCACTCATATGTTATCTAAGGCTGAGGGCACACATTAAGCAAACTGCTTTAAGCAAAAACGTTTTTGTATAATATGAAAACGTGTTTTCTGCGTAAACTGTGGTAACGAGGAACGTGTTTTTATCATCCAAACATAGAGCATAAACACATTGTAAGCTTCTTTACACATTTAACTGTATCAGTGTGCGAAACCTTCACTTATTTAATTACGTTAAAGATTATGATTATACACACAATTATGCAGTAACGTTTGTGTTTAGCTTTAATTATTGATGTGAGCTTAGCGTTACTTTATTATTTTAAGTCGCTTTTTAATTTCTTAGCCATAGAAAACTACTAAAAACGATATTTCTATAAAAAAACTCCGCAGATTTAAGTACACAAACCTAATCAATAGCAAAGCTATTGAGAAGAATATCTATTACTTAAACAAAATATAAAGAACTGGGACTATAGTATAAAACAAATTGTATAAACCAACAATCAACAAGATCTGGACAAAGCACCGAGTCTACGTGCTTTAGAACTTTAAACAATTTTCGATTAATTCAAGCGACAAGCACTTTCATTTATTCTAAAATGTTTAAAAGCATCGATCACTTACTAAAGCATCAATTGAGTATTTTAATAACAAATTTTGGACATGAACAATTATCTAATTGATAGGAAAGTTTGGACAACAATAAATAATTGATCTCTAACATGAAACTAAATAAAAATTATAAAAGATAGGCAAAGTATGGTTTATTAGACTGTGAAAGGGATTATTAGCCATTCCTAATACTTAATAAACTCGTTGAATGCTTATTAATGCTTACATCCTTAATAAGCAGTAAATCTTTATGCAAGTGTCGTAAGCATCAAGCACAGAGCATATGTTTTACAAAAGTGCTTTCAGCATTATAAACTGTTAAAATAATTGTTACATGCATTGCTCAGCTTTGCAGTGAATGTTATCAAATCCTTATATTATAGTTTGAACTTCATCCGTAATATTAAATTCCGTACAGCAGTGCACTATATTATACATCCCGTTATATGGAGGAGATATATGCACTTCCGGTCACCGGAAATAGAATCGTTTCGTCACCGCTCTCTTGCACCCTTTAACCCACAACAGCGTGTCACATAGATAGAGTTGCAGTTCATCTGACTGTGAAATTAACTAAAAATGGTTGTATCATTTTTTTTTTTTTTTTGTATTTAGTTTTGATACCATAGTCTCGCGAGTTCATTTCCGGACATTGACATTTAATGTGACGATAGCACCTGTTCAGTTAGGGCGCGTGCGCTTTCAGGGTAGGGGATCAAGTGATCTAGTTAAATGATTACAGATGCCTCTAAATATCACACAACCCTTATATTATGTAGATATGCTATGACATTTTACTGATAGAGGGTGTTGAAAAGGATATTGAATTTTAAAATATCGATGCCCCGCTCTGTTTATTTTGTTGTTTATAGATGATCTAAATTACTTTTATTATTTATTACAGTTTGTTAGTTTTAGTAATTCATTAGCTGTTCTAAAAAATATTGTAAGGGGTAGCAGAATAGCCCACGCTGCTTATGGTTAGTACGATAAAAAAAACTGATGTCGACAGTATAGTAAGAATAAAATTAATAGAACGAACTCATTGACGATAAAAATAAAATCATTGTTTTATAAAGCATTTTATTTTGTGTCGTTGATCGATGAGTTAGTCATAATAATTTTATTTTTACTACACACTCAAAACTGGATATCAGTTATTTTTGTCGCACTTACAAACTTCTAATTTTCATTGTAACCGTTTCATTTTTTGAGGAACTCGTCCATATTTGTTTTATAAGTATAATATATATTATTTGCATTTTTTAAAATAACAGTTGCCAGTTTTATAAAATATAAAAAAAAATCATTTATTTAAAGTACTGTTTGACGAGAAATGACCACTGTTATGCCATCTCGCGGTGTAAAAATGAAATGTCAAAATGTATTTGTATTCTTGTACAATACTTTTTACCCACGACAGAACGCGTTTAGGGTTAGAGATTGTTTGTGTGTTTGTTTGTTTTTAGTAGATCGTCTGTCCCATAAACACAGCGATTCACCGATCACATTGTTTTTTTTTTTTTTTTTAATAATCCCGATGTCTATGATTAGTTTTCTATAAAACAACTCAAGATCTCGCTCAAGATTGTTGGTATTATTTCACAGTTTATATTAATTTCTTTTACAAAATGTTTTGGTTGACGTAATTTGCATTTACAATTAATAATTAGTCTAATTGCTTTCCCCCTGTTTTAATAATGAAAATATTTAACTGGTGCCGTAATTACATCTGTGCGGTGTTCCCATCTCAATTTTGTATTTACGCTGTACTTCTCGCGATGTTTCACGTCCCCATTCCCCGTTGAAACGAAGTGTACAAAAACGAGAAACCGTCATTCATCTTTCAAGTCCATTACGTGGTTTGCTGTCAAAATGTCTCAGCTCTATTACATTTTCAACTCCTCGATATAATATGCTGAGTGTGAGAACTTGCTTTATAGCAAATAGTAAAAACAAAAAACATCTGAAAATTCTACAAAATATTTTCTCTTCTCAACGATCGTTTCGGACATTAAGAGTATTCGTCCCTGCAAATACCCCCTGCACCCTTCATTTCAAATTTTTTCCCCTCGCCTAAAAACGGTTCGCGCTCTCCCGACGCTATTTTTAAAGCTAGAGGGTTCTGGTAAACGCCAAATGAAAGACAAAGAATCAGACTACAGATCCTTCAGGCGAATTTTTTGAAAAACAGTTTCGCCTACGTGTGAAATATTACGTAACTTATTAGTTTTTTCAAAAGGTTGTAAGTTTTTTCAGGATTTTTTTTTTTTTAAATTCGCCTGAAGGATCTGTAGTCTGATTCTTTGTCTTTCATTTGGCGTTTACCAGAACCCTCTAGCTTTAAAAATAGCGTCGGGAGAGCGCGAACCGTTTTTAGGCGAGGGGAAAAGATTTGAGATGAAGGGTGCAGGGGGTGCTTGCAGGGACGAATACTCTTAAGTCCATCATCAGGAGTACAGATATATTATACTGAATTATTTGTAGATGTAATTGTTTATAAAGGGTTACCGAAAATTACTACGATCGTTCAGAAGATAAATATTTTGTAGAATTTTCACGTATTTTTTGTTTTTACTATTTGTTACAATGTTTTTCATATTATGGAGAAATATGTATGTTCACAATTTAAAGAATGATGCTATACTTTTTTTTTACTTAATAGTTAAATGTGAGTCATAATAGTGTTAAAAAACCTTGAAATTCACTCCATTTTTGCAGTGCTTTGAATAAACCAACTGATATAAATATTCTTATTTCGCATTGTTCCATTGCCGATGTGAGTTGTATATAAATTGACAACAGAATAGCGTTTAGCGTAAAGGAAAAGCGACGGGTGGTTGTCTAAACATGAAAGAGGAAACGCGGCCTGAAGAAAAAAGGAGTCGTAAGAAGATGGAAATAAGATTACATTTTCTACTGTGTTGTCAGTGCATAATACTGAGAGCGTACCAACCTTTGCCGATTATAAACAGTTTCATGAACGCGATCTTCATTAAAAATGTGAACTGACTGTCTAGTATCTACCAACCGAACAAAGATGAATATCACCAATATGCAACGTGAACAGCCATTCGCGAACTCGTAAAAACTTATTGATGTTTGATGAACATGTCGCTTTTTTCATCATTTCTAGATTGTTTATTGCAATGTGTTCTCGTAAATGATAATAATAAATCAATTTTTATTACTCGGCTTCTCTCATGCAGATTTTCTATATAACAATAGCAACCTGCTTGCTTTCCGATAATAATTATGTCTTCAGCATAAAGTAGTGTTGATCCAATAGAATGTTCCGATGAAGGAAGGTTTTGGTTGAGGATCATAAATAAACTTTATTAATGTCACGCAAGTGGCCAACGTTTCAGAAAATATATATTAGATATCGTGTCCATCGAGATAATAATTTTTTTTTTTTTTTTTTTTTTTTTTTTTTTTTTTATTCTAAATAAACCGCGCTCAGCTACAAAGGCTATATGCGCGGGTGGGAGTGCGAGAAGTAAGTAGAGCAAAGTAAAAGTAAAGTAAAAAGTAAAGAAAAGTGAGGTGGGTAAAGTAAAGTAAAAAATAAAAGTAAGTATACAATTTGTGTTGAGACCACAACACAAACTGGTGAGTATGAGAGTTATTGTTGGAATAGTCTTATTATATATTGTTATTCACTTATTTTAGTTAACTGTTCATATTTTGTTTTTTAGGTAAGTTACTTCAAGAAACTGCTGAACTTTCTTGATAGTATCTTCGTCATCCTGAAGAATGTCTTTTAGTGATGCGGGTAGGTTGATTTTTTGACGTTCCCTGTTGAATTTATTACAGGAAGTAAGTAGGTGTTCCACTGTAATCTGCTCGTTGCAGGAGTCGCATATTGGTGGAGAATCCTTCTTTAGGATGTGTGAGTGGGTGAAAGCTGTATGTCCAATCCTTAACCGAGTTAGGTTAGTCTCAGCGCGACGTTGAGGCTGTGAAGAGGTAAGCCATTTTTTGGTATCTTCTTTTATAGATCGCAGTTTGTTGTTATCGGTGCTTAACCAAACATTTTGCCAATCGAGATTGATTAGCGCCTGATATTTAGAAATGACGTCGTCAGCTGTGGCTACAGTTGTTACTGGATCGTGGTTGGAGCGTGTAGCGAGTCTGGCAAGTTCGTCAGCAAGTTCGTTCCCAGCAATTCCACTATGCCCAGGAGTCCAAATGAAAACTATTTTGTATTCCGATGTTAAAGAATATAATAAATTTAGAATTTTAATCAAAATAGGGTTGTTGGATCTTGATTTCTTGTTTAGTGCGTATATTGCGCTGCATGAGTCAGAACATATGAGATAGTTATTTGGTGGAAGGCTTAGGATTTTATGTAAACACATGAGAATGGCGTATAATTCAGCTGAGTAGACGGAAAATACCTCCGGAAGAGTGAAGCTAGAGCTGAAAGAATGGAAATGAAAAGCAGCAGCTACTTTGTTATTATTTTTGGATCCGTCTGTGTAAATGTGGATATGGTCAGGATATTGGCTGAGAAGATTGTAGAATTCAGCTTGATATATTTGTGGGAGCGTTGTTTCCTTAGGGAGGTTGTTAAGCTCGTCGATGAATTTGATGGTAGACGAGGCCCATGGCGGATAGACAGGTTTTTCAAGAAGCATGATATCATGGATTTCAAATTCGTTTAACATATGGAAAAAAGGTTTCTTAATTCTTTTTTGTCTGTCATATCGTTCCATATATAGCGGATTAAGGATATTGTTCCTGAGAGGGTGAGTCTCTTGTGACAGAATCTTTAGAGTATGGCGCATACCCAGAGTGCGACGTCTGAATTTAAGTGGTGGTTCTCCAGCATCGCAGCAGATACTAAGTTTTGGGCTTGTATGGAAAGCTCCTGTTGCTAATCGAAGACCAGTGTGGTGAATTGGGTCCAGTTTGCTTAGAGTGGATGAAGGTGCTGTGTTGTAAAATTGGCATCCGAAATCTAGAACTGATAACACCGTAGCTTTGTAGACTTTTAAAATACTGATCCTATCTGCACCCCAGTTTAATTTGGATAGCACTTTAATGGGATTTAATTTTACGCGACATCTGGCTTTTAAATTGATTATGTGGCTTTTCCAATTAAGTTTTCCGTCATATATTAATCCTAAGAATTGGTGTTCAGATTTAAATTGTAACACGTTATTGTTAAAATTTATTGTGGGGTTGTTAAGTGGTCTAGGAATACGATTAAAATTAATACATACGGTTTTGTCAGGTGTAATTTGAAGACCGTTATTTTTAGACCACTCACTTAGGTTATTTAGAACGGTTTGTAGTTTTAGCTTCGCATAGTTTAAATCTCGCGTTCTGATATATATTAGAAGGTCGTCAGCATACATGAGGTGTTGGACAGGGGGAAGGAATAATTCGTTGATTGAATTAATGGCAATATTAAATAGGTTTGGACTTATAACGGATCCTTGAGGAGTCCCATTTATGAGTTTTTTGGTTTTAGAATATGTACTGTTAATTTTTGTTTTGAAAATACGGTCAGTTAAGAAGTTTTCGATGAACTTTGGTAGATGTCCTTTTAAATTCCACTTTATCAATTGTCTTAGAATTATATTTTTCCATACAGAGTCGAATGCTTTGTGAATGTCTACAAAAATTGCCACGACAGATTGTTTATTTACAAAGGCG
This sequence comes from Xanthostigma xanthostigma, assembly GCA_963575645.1. NCBI lineage: Eukaryota > Metazoa > Arthropoda > Insecta > Raphidioptera > Raphidiidae > Xanthostigma > Xanthostigma xanthostigma. Next base: position 14,188,832 of record OY754467.1, read on the forward strand.
TTGGATATGTCGTTCGTAAAGATCGCGTGAATGTCCATAATCGATCTGTTTTTCCTAAATCCGTATTGGTTGTTGGAGAGCATGGAGTTGGATTCAAGGATCCAATCTAATCTGTTATTGATCATTCGTTCGTATATTTTGCTAAGTGAACTTGTTATTGAGATCGGCCGGTAACTGTTTAGTTCGAGTTGATTTTTTCCTGGTTTAGGGATCGGAATTATGCAGGCCTCTTTCCATTTGACAGGAAAGAGGTCATTTCTCCATAGCTTATTCATGGTGTCGAGAATATATGTTAGTTCACTGTCGGGGAAATGTTTTAAAGATAAGGGAAAGAATCCATCAGGTCCTGCTGTATTCTTCTTTATGTTGGCAATAGCCAAAGAGAATTCTTGGAAGGTAAAGTCGGTATTATAAGCTTCATTGTTGTCGGTATTAAAGTTGAATTCATTTATTTCCAGATTATTTTTCCTTAACAGTGTATCTGGATCAGAGTGAGTAACACTAGAAATTGCTTCGAAGTGAGATGCGAATGCGTCAGCTATTTGATTGGAGTTGGTAATAATGGTGTTGTTGCTTAGAATTGCGGGTATGATGTTAGGAGAAATTTTGTTTCTGATTTTGTTTATGTTATTCCAGAGTTCTTTTGTGGGAGTGGAAGAGTTTATGGAAGATAGGAATTGTTGCCAGGAATCTTTTTTGGCTTTCCTTGTCAAGTATCTCACCTTAGCTTTGGTTTTGTTGTACAAAATTTTTGATTCCATTGTCCTCGCCCTCTGGAATTTTCTTAATGCTCTTTTCCTGTTTTTTATTGCTTGGGCAATATCGCTGTTCCACCAAGGAACATTTTTTTGCTTTGGAGTAGAAGTCGGGACAGCTGATTTTAAAGCATTATTGGTGACGTCGTAAATGTGATCGACTCTTTCTAAGGGGTGTGTAATTCCTTCATTGAATTTTATTAGAGAGGAAAAGGTATCCCAGTCAGCTTTGTTGAAATTAAACCTAGGTACTTGGGTGCAGATGTTGTTGTGAGCAGCTGTTGGCATAAACATGAGAATCGGAAAATGATCACTGTGGCAGGTATCCGGATGTGTGCGCCATTGCAGAAGTGGTGCTAGAGATGTTGATACTAAGGATAGATCTATTACTGAGGTGTTGCCTGTAGCGTTGTTTATATGAGTAGGTTGGCCATTGTTTAAAAGGCAAATGTTTATGTTTTCTGACAGTAATTTCTCCACTGATTTTCCTCTGCAATTAGTAAAGTTATTACCCCACATGTCGCTATGAGCATTAAAATCGCCAACAAGAATATAAGGTTGGGGTAATTGATTAAGGACGTTATTTAGGTCGTCGCTTGATGGTTCTATGTTGGGCGGGATGTAAATATTACAAATTGTTAAAGTTTGATTTTGTATTGTGACGGAAGTGGCTATAGCTTGGAGGTCAGTCTGAATGGGAAGGGATGACTGATGAAGAGAAGTTCGGGTGAAGAGTATTACGCCGTCTTTCGCTCTGTTTCCAGAATCATCGTCTTTCCGATTGTGCAAGTATCCCTTGAGATTTACAGAGTTTGTTTGTTTAAGGTGGGTCTCCTGGAGAGCTATTACATTAGGTTGGTATTTATTGATCAGCTGTTTTAGCTCGATGTAGTTGTTAAAGTAACCGTTTAAATTCCACTGAAATATAAGCATATTAGTTTGATACGCTACCCTTACTTCTAGTGGTAGGTTTTTGTTCGTCTTCAGTATTTGAAGATGAGTCGTAAAGATGTAATTGCCCTCTTATTTTCCTGGAGCAGCGGGTTAATGCGCCTTTTGCTGTTCTGCCGGAGACTATATTATAGGTTTTGTCTAGGGTATCTAATATGTCTTGTGGCTGTTTTTCCATTTTAGCAATATTCATCATTAGTTCCTTAGGGTCGTTTTTATGGGACAGTAATTCTGTAAGCTGGTTATATGAAATGCCATATTGGACTTTGTTGTCCTCCATATGGATTCGAAGGGGTTCCATTTGGACATTCAAGTTGTCTATGTTAACTGACGCATTATCTTGTCTACGCTTCTTTGGTATTTGATCTTTAGTTTTCATCTGTTTGAAGGTTTGAGAGCAAGCGGACGGTTTTAAGAAAGCATCATCTTTCTTTTCTTCAGTTATTTTTGGGAAGTTTGGCGGTTGGTTCACGATTTCATCATTTGCAAGAGGGGAATGTTCAGATGATGAAGAAACGTAAGATCGTTTCAACTTTATAGATTGCTCGAATTCCATTGTGTTTTGTACATCCCTGTCATCAGAAACAGTGGTCTGTATCGGTTTTAGAATATTTATGACAGGTTCGTTATGGACTAGAGCTGTTGTAGCGAACGTTGTGTTGTTTGTTTGGATTAATTGTCTAGCCGTGCGCGGTGTTGAACTTTCTTGGGTAGAAGATAAATTGTTCGTAATGTTGTTTGCATCTTTATTTAGGCATCTTTGTGAAGAGTGTAGCGAAGATTGGCAGTGCCGGCAGTTGTTTTCCTCGACAGTAAGATAAATTTTGTAAGCTTCTCCTTCTGCTGAAATTTCAACGGAGGAGGGTATTTCTTCTATGGGATTGATGTAGGTTATTTTCCTTGAGGTTTTAATGTGCTTCAATTTTGGGTTGTTCGTAAATATAAGAATGTCGGTTAAAGGCGATAGTAGATGGATGCCGATTTGTTTTAGGGTATCTTCTATTTGCGTGTTGTCAATTATTGGTTGGACGCCAGAGATTATTAGTTTCCAGCCTGAATTTATTAATTTTCTTGTTGAACAAATTTTATTTTTTATAGTAAGGGTAGGGTATTTAGCTACGAAGTCATTAGCCATTTTTTTGTTTTTCAGGTAGAGACACATTCTGTTTTGAGACATTTTGAAAGCATGAGTGATGTTTTCCGGATTAATCTTCGCTGCAACCGCCTCTATATAATCAAGAGGGACCAGTTCGTCGAAAACAGGTAAGATAATAGCATTTTCTTTAGTGGGTTTGTATTGCTGGTTGGTAGCGTCTGAATATGATTTGCGTTCATTTATAGATAGGGCTTGAGTAGAGGTAGAAGAGTATGTTTTTAGTTGGTCTGGTTGTTTGTTTGGGGAGGCGTTATTGTGATTGGATGCGTTGGTGCCGTTTGTGGATTGGTTCAAAGTTTCAATGAAGTCAAGGTTTTGAAATGATTGTTTGAACATTTTGATTGTGATAGTTAGGAACTAGATAATTTAGAAATAAATATTATAATTTATATTATATCAATACAATTTTTTAATTACAGATGGAGCGCGAAGCGCACCCGCGCGCGCAACGACACACTTAGATGACACCTAGAAAAGGGGTTATGAGCAACGAATTATTAATTATAATTAGATATTAATTATGATTCTAAGAGTTAAGTGGAATATTATTTATTAAGCTTAATAACACATTTCACTGGATATCACTGAAATTAAGAGAAATATATTGAAGGTAATCGATTTTTAGGTAAAAAGAACAAGGTGAGATAAACACGTTCGTACCGTACCGATCACTCAATCGAACACCGAGATAATAATTAATAAGAAAAATCACAGGATTGTAGACAAAAAATTAGATTTATTAATGTACGACGTTTACGAAACTTCGTACATTAATAAATATAATTTTTTATCCACAATCCTGCGATTTTTCTTATTAATTAGTTCACAGAAAGTTCTTTTTGATTATATATTTTCAGATAAATATTTTAATAAATTTTTTTACTTCGTGACATTTTATATTAAAATTAAATACATTTTTTAATGTTTTTTATAATAAGATGTTTAAACTCATAATAATAATGATCATGTAGGTATATTGTTAGAACAATTTACCACCTTTTGACCAGCTTGAGGCTCTGAAGATGAAAATACATTTTTCGAAATGTTGGCCACTAGCGTAACATTGGTAAAGCTTATTTACTATCCTCAACCAAAAAGCATTATTCCTTCATCGATAATAATTATGTATAATTGTAACGTCTGGTTAAAATAATATAATATACTATACTATGTTCATTATCTTACTTGCTATATTACTTCATTAGTTTTCACTTTTTACTCGGCCAGACTGTTTCATGCACGCTTTTTTAACTTCCCGCTAATGAAAAATTTTAAAAAAGGGGAAAGTTATCGGTTTTGGTCCGATTTTCGAAAATCAAGTTTTTATCAGATCTCGACGCTTTTGGGTTCTGGGAAGCGATTCTGACTACTCAGACTATTCTGACTATTTTTGAATAGACGTTCGTGTGTATACCTAACTAGTTTATATCTGACATCGATAAAACAAAAGGACGGCTGATTTTTTTTTATTTTCTGAATATTTCGGAAGCAATAAAGTTTAGAAAAAAATGTTTTTAACGAAACTGTTTTGAAAAAATAAATAGAATAAAAAGCCGTTATGAAAAGTATACCATTATTATATAAAAAACACCGTTATAGCATATATCTCTTCTGCGCACGCGCCGATTTTCCCCAAAAACAATAGGGCTCTTCATATTTGCATACATATTTGCATACAACCTCCCAAAATTTGGTTTCAATCCGCTCATCCGTTTGACCTGTATCGTGTTCACAGACAAACAGACTAACAAACGCATAGAGTTTTTCCAAAGATATGTTTCTTAGATTCGGGGGACCTCAAAAGGGAAAGATATTGTAAAATTTTTGAAAAGTGATTTTTGACCTAAACTAGTGCCATTCCCCACTTGTGGATTGGAATGGTAAAATTGGACCAACCATGAGATTCAAGTACAGACAGATGATCAGGGTTGCAGTCATGCCAGAAAAATTGACCCTCACCAGGTTCACAATAAAGAGAAATTCTATTTCTGAAGTACTTATTATGCAATTTTTCCTTGAAAAGAAACTGTTACGAGCCGTAAAACTGACGTAAGACGCAGTGGAATTTTAAAATATTAATTTTAATCATACTCGCGCTTATGTACCCTTCATCTTCAGTAAAACTAATGGGTTGTTAAACTGAGATGACGGTCTGACAGCATCCAGTGTTTCTTTTGGTGTCTTCACTTATATGATGTTTCCGTTAGCTGAGAGTGTGGATACATTTTTAACGTGTTTAAAATTAACAAATAAAAAAGCAAACTATACCCAGCGTCTAATTACCTTTAAGAAAATTCAAATAAAAGTTCTTTAATCTTTCATAATTGTGTTCATGTGACTTTAATAATTTATATCATTGAACTTTTCAGCTTTTTTGCGTGAGGCTTTTTAGATCAACGGGTTCACTGTTAGATTATTTATGTATTGTTGGAATAACTGTCATTTTTGAATTTTTTTAATTAAATATACTAACATTTTTGAGTCTAGGAAATGTTTGTTTTATAGCTCAAGTTTGGATGTAATCTCCGAAACTACTTATTCGATTTCAAAAAAAATATCACCAATATTTAGAATGGACCTTCAGGATGGATATAGACTATATATTTTATATATTATTGCGTTAAAATAAAAGCGCTTTTCGTGGAGCCCAATTTTGCAAAGTAAATCTACGAACAAACGGCGACAATCTACCAATTCGGACGAAGCCGAACCGGACAGCTGTAGCTTTATGAAATGATTGTCATTAAATAAGGCAATATGTTCATCGAAAGAATTTGCTATAATTAAGTATTAAGTTTTGCTACGCTTAGTGAATTATTTAATTCAATACTCTATTCAATATATAGAGTAACTGTGATCGATTGAAGTTAATGATAGGTATTTGGAAAAAATTCTGTGGCATAAGGATCGAAAATGAAGCATTACTGAAATTTTTCAAACTTGCATTTAATGCTGACATGAAGATGATACAAAACGTATCGAAACGTCAGCATTAAATACAAGTTTAAAAATTTCGGTATTGCTTCATTTTCGATCCTTATGCCACGAAATTTTTTCCAAATACCTAGAATTATTTAATGTTTTGATTTTCATTTCCCGAGAGCAAAAGAGTTACGAAAATAACCTTAAGTGCTGAATTAGGTACATTCAATCCTGGCATATTGTAAATAGTTTTTTAAGGAAGTCACGTGTCATAAACTCCCCTTAAGATGATTCTATATCTTGAAGTTATGGAAATAATTTACTTTATTCCTATTTTTTTATAATCCTATCCGATGTAAAGCTTTTTTATTGATTCCTTTAAACGTTGTTATTTTTATTATTTACTATAATCATAATTTTGAAGCCCCAGATGGTATGGCGATTCTATTTAATGCATGCATTTTATTTATTGTGTTATTTTAATTGCCATGCTTATTTATGGTTATTTACTGTCATTTTCATGTATTATGCAAATTTTTATATCTGCAGACACAGTTCAAGTTTTATGACAAAATTTAATACCCCAGTAGCAAATCGTATAACATTATTGACAATGCTTTTTTAAATATTTTATATTCGTGGACACTGATTTACACCGAAGTTTGCCAATATAAATTGAGCTTGTTTCTGAAAATTTTATATTTTAGTGTCTCTTACCTTACGTTTCTTGCAATATGACTGTACGTGTCGTTTTTTCAACGGAGATGTCAACTCGATTAATAAATCAGCAATATCTCGTGACTGCCCAAAAAAAGGTAACAAAAATGAAAAAATAGTAATGCGTTACTGAAATTCCCACCTTTGTATTCCACGGAATAAGCTATTTTCTCTATCGCGACTTTTTTCAGATTGGCCCATCAAAATTGGATTGGAATAGTTGTTTTCAAGTTGAGATGCCCTTAATTTTTAATATCATTGTATCCTATAACGATATCATATATTTAAGAAAATAACTTGAAGAACCCATTGAACTAAATAAATTTTCATTTTAAGTTTTTAACTCGTTGCAATTCTTGTAAAAAAGTTAAATATAAAAGTAAAAATAAAACACTATAAATAAAGCACTGAAAAGTAGAAAACAAATGTCTTTCTTTTCTGTAACGTTTAAAATTGTGGGACACTCGCTGTACCTATGTATTCAATTCGTCGAGTGCCCTACGCTTTTAAACATTACCCATATATTTTATTTCAATTTTTTAACTACTGCAGAGACGTTTTTCCACCGCGTCACTTCCACTATATGTTTTGTATTTCCATTTTTAACTACCTACTTAATAAAATATATATTGTCATCAAAACTACATACGACAGCAAAGTTTCAAGTCAACTAGACATTTGGAAGAGTGTGAAACAGGAATTTTAAGATTTTTTACATACATACAACATACAGATGAAGCTAATTTAAGCGTGGTAAAAAAACAAATTTTATCTTAAAACTCTCTAGTGTGTGTAGTAAACCACCTAAAGCTGTTATATTGTTCACGAAAAAAAATTTCTCCATCCAAGGTTTTTTCGCTTGTAAATTGTGTGCTGTGAAATATTTTCGTGACGTAAAAATGCTTTGTAAATTTTCGCGTTGCAGAACGCCACAATATTGTATTTGTTTAACTGTTTCCATTTTAAATATCAAGCAAACAAAACAAGGAAATAATCTGTCAATCATGATTTAATCGCAAATATTAAAATTGGATGCATGTAGCTAGACCACAGTTTATTTAATAATTTCCGCACTTACGTTGTTAAGATTAATTTAATTAACTTCACTTATATACTTCTAGTCACAATAGCGCATCTATCGTCCAGAAACAAATGTGTTTCTGTGCATTGTTGACGCCATAATATTAAATAGCGTCAATTAATTTGGTGTCGTAATTTTGCTTTTAATGATAAAGAAAAACGTCTTGTGGCTTACGTTATTAAAAGTGAATATAGACTATGCAAAGCAATAAAACATTTTGCAAGATTGCTGTAAAACTTTTATAATGTTGTCATTTTTTGCCGTCTAAGTTGAAGTGTTTCTAAGTTAGTGTGGAGTTTTCTTAATTAATGCGATTTAGAAAGCTAATTTTAAAACCTCGTTCAATTAAAACAAATTAGATTTTTGCGGGATTAATGCGTTCCTATACCATTCATCCGATTACAATGACACTTTGGCGAGTTTTGCACGGATCCGCGAAGGTTTCTGCCCCCCCCCCATCAAAATATATAAAAACTGTGTTTTAAAGCGGTGTTGTAATACGGTGGAACCAAAATCTGCCGAGCAAGGCGCAGCTTCCTGAGGCAAGAATGTAATACGGTCGACACGAAAGCTCCCTTAATCTTGTTGCTGCCGTGTTTAATCGTGTGAGAAGTTGCGGGTAGCGGCTAGTATGTTATGAAAATATTTATTTATAAGGCTTACATTAAACGATAACTAATGTATCAGAAAATTTTCATATTTTTTGTTGTGGGTTTGAACTGCAGAGATAAAATAATAATAATAGTAAACTTTATTGAATGATCCTGTATAATAAGATTTATATTACTCGATATCAAAATTAATAAAAACATTTTAATATATTTGTATTAATTAAAAAGTGCATCGCCGGTGATAATGGTTCTTACTCAGCGATACAGTGGGATGGTATTTTTATTGCAGTACTTATTAAACGATCATTCTCACATTGCATGTGGGGCAGATGACTAACATTGTTTTTTCATCGCATTTACATATAGGTAAGAGTCGGCGAGATAGAATTTTTATATTAATTTATATCGTCTGTACCTAATATTCTTATATTAATACATTATTAGTTACACGATGAATACTAAGTACAGTAAAAACCTGAAAGAGTGAGAACTGAATAAGCGAGAAAACTCTCTAAAGTGAGAGTAATTGCGAGGTACCCTCTAAAACCTCTAGGTATATAAGTGAGAAACAGAAACCTCTATAAGAGAAAGACATTTTTCACTCATGGACCTCTATAACTGAGACTATTACTTGCCTATATCTCTATAAGTGATATAGTCGAACGTATTAAAGGTTCCACGAAATTTAAGAATGAGTCATGAATAGCTGAACTAACTAACATTGTTTTTGTATAGTTTTTATAGACCTCTATAAGTGAGAAAGCCACTGATGTACCTCTATAAGCTAGAAACTCGGGTTAGTGAAACAAATCCAGAAGCGAAAAAGAGATCGCAGCCCTTGAACTCTTGCTTATCCAGATTCGACTGTATTTGAAATTATAATTCCTCAATCTGGTCAAGACAGAGCTTCAAATTATTACTGAACTGAAAATAGAAATTCGGACACGGTGATATCATATTTTTAGAGGATATCTGATTTAGACGATTATGCGGAATTGCATTTTTTCAAAAACTAAATTAAAAGTATGTATTTGTCTACATTTACTGTTGATTATAAAGTTAATAAAAGCATAACTTAATCAAAATTAAGTTGATAACAGGCTACTGCATAAGGAAACTGTCAAGGCCGTAGCCAGAAATTCACTTCGGGGGGAGTCGAACTCTGGATCAGAGACAATAAGGAATAACTTTATTTGAAAATAAGCATACATATATTATAATTTTACATAAATACAAATTTAATTAAATGGCAACCGACATAGTTTTCGACGAGAGTTTAATGATTCATTTAATTTACTAACAATGCATTACATTTCGATTTTACTTGTTCCGAAAAACGTGGAATCCAATTATCGTATCACAGATCCGAAAAAAGAGTCGAACATATTTTAGTGAGCGTGTATAAAATGGTGGATTGGCTAAGGCATTTCGGGAGGGGTTTGAACCCCCAAAACAACCCCCCTGTCTACGGTCTTGGAAAGTGTTCAAACCATTGTCTGGTATTATCGAAATTCACTACAGAAAGCAAAGAAGTGAGTGTTTGGCTTCACGTTAAATGGAATAAGTTGATGAGATCGCCATACCTTGCAACGATAAACTGAGGCTTTCATGTATTTCAAGATTTTATTGCACAAGAACAGGTTAGCTTACTGTTTTGATGGTTTGTTATTAAAACATAAATTTGTTTCCTGAGAAACAGTAGCTTTAGGTTAATGCAGATATCGTTAAATTTACATATGAAACGCGAAATATATTTATTATATAATCAAATATAACAGTTTATTTCATTGGATAAATTCTTGTAAGTGAACTAATATGTGACAATGAAATTGTGGTAGTTTGAAATTTATCACTGAATATATTATTTCTGTTTTGGATAACATGCTGGCTTTGGAGTTTATCTATTAAGTTGAAATGTTTATGCTGAATCAAAATAGCAGTTCAGAGTATTTTATAATGTTGAAAATTTGTAATTCGTATCTATATATATAGATAGTCAGTCAATTTGGATTATATAATAAACAATCCGAATTTTTTACATACATACACTCGAAAAACTTTACCGACACCGTCCTTCTAACGCAGCTGGGTAAAAAGTCACTAAAAAGAAGAATAAGTTTTTAGATCGGTGTTATTATAATTACTTTAACTTTTTATGTACATTTACCTACTTAAATTGCCGCCAACCCCAAAAAACTTCATTATTTTGTACTTTTAGTAATTTTTTGTTAAATATATGAGCTCGTGTGCATATTATAAGCTGAATTTCAAAATTAGAATCGGGGCCATTTTTCGTGCTCGTTTCTCTGCTTTTTTCAACAAGAACCAATCAGAAAACAGTATCTTGTCACACTCACGTGGGCGACATGAACATATGCCCCCAAACAAACACGGCGTCATAGTGTGTGTTCTGTTCAGAGACAATAAACGTTCACTTTTGTTAAATTCGAACTGTCACTGCGCGCGCACCAAACCCATCTACAAAATCAGCTTCAAAACACGCGTCGTGTGTATAAAAGCCATCCTGCACATCCAGCACCACAGCACGCTTGAAACCTAGCAGTCTAATCTAACATGAAATCTAACGGCAAAACCTCGTTTGCAACGACTTTGCTTGGTATAATTGAAAACAATAGTGAAAAATATTAGCTCTTGCTATAATGAGGACGCCGTGTGTGGCTTAAATCGACCGTACCAGTCAGTATTAAGTGGGCTTCGTTTTTATTATTTTTTTTTTCATTAATTCTTCTATACTATCCAAATCTTTGATTAACGTCTGATTAGAACTCTTCAATAAATAAAATTATCGACCAATTTTTCAGACAATATATTAACAAAAAATATAATTAATACATTAACGTTTCGATCCGGATTTGGATCTTCTTCAGAACGAATCTAAAATATATAAAAAATAATTAATATTTAATTTCTAATTCGCTTTATATAAAATTCTTTCAAAATAATTATTTTTTCGATATTTTGATACTAATCAATTATTTTGAAAGAATTTTATATAAAGCGAATTAGAAATTAAATATTAATTATTTTTTATATTTTTTAGATTCGTTCTGAAGAAGATCCAAATCCGGATCGAAACGTTAATGTATTAATTATATTTTTTGTTAATATATTGTCTGAAAAATTGGCGATAATTTTATTTATTGAAGTGTTCTATACTATCATTGTTTGTTTGGCTTGCGCTTGAGGTGTCGATAATCGACACACATGTGATATTTTCGTGTTCAGATTTATTTTCCTAGTCCTACAATAAAGCACAAGGAATATAATCCCTATATGTATTTTTGGGGATAAATGTCTAACACGTACACAGAAAAATGACAAATTGATACTGATTATAAATGTATTTGTTCGCAAAATAAAAGTCAGAATAAAATCTGTAAATCAAATAAAGTGTTATTCAAAAACATTATGTACTATTTATTGACCGATAATCTCGAACAGAGCTCAACATTTGTTGCGACTTTTTTTTAAATGCGCAGACGAAATGTGTTGTGGTAACAAATTATTTTTTTCTGTATATTATGGTATAATGTGTCACATGTTTTTTGTGCTACAAATCATATTTGCATATGAATGATATATCTCGATATAATGTGTATGACCCCTCACACCATTAGATTTTACCCTGCAACTTCAAGGATGGAAAAACTGTTATTCCTGTTTTTGTTCGAGGTCACATGTCATGTGAGCAAATTCGTTTTTAATTGGAGTTGATTATGAAAAACGTATATCTACGCTTTATTCCGTTTTATGTCAAACTGGAGAAAATCTGTGCTGACATCACAATTATTTTTTGAAGATTGTCTTTCACTTTAAACGTTTTTTTCAGTTTCATTTTAAATGAACGTAGACTTTTTAAGGATAAAACATTCGATTTATTCAGAAAGAAAGTAGAAATGAAGTGAAAAAACAGAATAGAACAAGTGACATTATTTCAAAATTTAAACAAATGATTAAAGATATAACCTATAAATATTTTAATCATATAACCTACAAAAGCTCGTGTATTTAAAAGGAACTACTGTTGTTTAAGGCCGCTGCACACGAGGCTGGTTTTGCCGCTAGATCTAAGTGCTAGTTTTCAAGCGTTGGTTTTCGTGATGGCTTTTGTTTGTTCGCACTGAATGAAAATAGTCGACTAAAGGCAGTTACATCTTTGTTTAAATAGTACTAAAAACCGGTCAAGTGCGAGTCGGAGTCGCACAAGAAGGGTTTCGTACCATCGTACAAGATATAACACTAGGTATATACTTTTTACACGCATGACCAATACCAGCTTAATCGGAATTTTTTACATGGAGGTCATTTTTAATTTGCCGTCTTGGTTTTATTTTTCATTCTCGTGTAATTTTACTAGGACTGAACACGCATGCCCAATATCAGCTTAATCGGAGTTTTTTTTCAATTTGTAAGGAGGCCATTTTGAAATTCGTAATCTTTTTTTCTTTAATTTTCGTATATTGTTAATAGGACTGAACACGCATACTTAATATCAGCTTAATCGGAGTTTTTTTTTTCAATTTGTAAGGCGGCCATTTTGAAATTCGCCATTTTTTTTCTTTAATTTTTGTATATTGTTAATAGGACTGAACACGCATGCCCAATATCAGCTTAATCGGAGTTTTTTTTCTAATTTACATGACGGCCATTTTGAAATTCGCCATCTTGTTTTTTCATTATTTGTTATAGCGGCAATAGAAATACACACTCTGTGAACATTTCGTCTCTCTACCTATGCGATACAGGCCGCTGACAGACAGACGGACGGACGGACGGCTGAGGCTTAGTAATAGGGTCCCGTTGGGCACTCTTCGGTTACGGAACCCTAAAAATGATTAACTAGGGTTTGTGAAGTCTTGAATCAATCGATCGGTTGGATTCTTTTTGGACACGACTATCTTCTCATCCCTGCTATTCACCATGCACATATCCTATATGTGATGTACCTACATTATGTACACATTGGCTGCGTATGCACTGTCACATGTGGAGTTTCGGATTGCATGGAGTCTGCTGCTGTCATGTGCAATGCCTTCTCTTCCCTCAATGATAGACGAACTGTTACTCAATTCAAGTAGGTAACTATATTCACATAATATGTCTGTATGTGCATAACGCTGGCTGTCTATAATGTATCTACCTTCACGAATATCATGTTGCAATAATTATAATTAGATCGAATGCCGGTTTTTGTATAAACGATTAATTACTTGAAATTCTGTTGCTGCTTTGTAGAGCACTATGTAAGTGTAATTTGAATATGATTAAAGCTTTGATCATTTATAAAAGCGTCTATGATAAATCTTACTTTCCGAGTCGGTTTCTAAAACAATATGCTTTTACTCTTTATTTATATTTTTATAGAAATACTGTTCATTGATTTCGGAGAAATACATTCATGAAAACATGTTTTCTTGCTTCGCTTTTTATAAGCTTTTATATTTAACTCAATTTTCCTGTCTGTCTGTCTGCTACAAATATTTTCAGTCGAATTTGATGTACTTCTGGTTGTCTGATTTGATTGAAATTTTGCATGCACGTGTAGTTCCAAAGACAATACATTTTAACGATTTTATCGGAATTAAGTAATCAATCAATTTTAGAAAATTACTACCGGGCCACAGACCTTGCTATAGCTGGAAAATTGGGATTATAATTATTATGTTTTTTTATGTGAGGAATACAAAAAAAATTGAACGGAAAATTTTAAAAAAATTTCTGGATATCGCCAACAGCGTCAGCTACCGGGTCTAACTGTAGCTAAAAACCATCCTGGTGACCTCATTAGTACAAAAGAAAAATTCATCAAAATCGGTCAAGCCGTCTAGGAGGAAAATAATTACGAACACACACACACCGCAATTTTATATATTAAGATAATTTGATTGTCTGCTGTCTGCTACAAAATTTGGAAGTTGATATTGACGCACTTCTTGTTATCCGATTTGGTTGAAATTTTGCATGCACGTGTAGTTCCAAAGACAATGCACTTTAACGAATTTATCATAAATAAGTAGCCAATTAATTTTTAATGTTTAAAGAAATGTTTATAGATTTATAGTTGTCACGACAAAAGAAAGCATAAATAACTGTGAAAATAATAAATGATCGCACTTGCTGAACTGTAACTGTGAAAACACAATTTTGCCTCAGACAGTTATGCATATTATAAATATACCGGGTATTAAAACAAGCAGCTGCAACAAATTTCAAATCGAGTGCTCTGATATTATAAGGGGTAACACTGGGAGTTGTACACGTGAGGGGTTGACGTATAATCTGATACGCACTGAAATTATCCATACCTTTTGATGACCAATATGTCTACGCATTTTGCCTATTATATCCCAACGACCAGTTTCCTAGTAGAAGTACACCTATAAGATAAGTCTAATACTGGGTTGCAGAAAAAAATCTGATTTGGAAATGGTCTTAGATTGTGAACATACATATTCATCTATATGAAAAGCATTGTAGAGTTTTAAATCGATCCTGTTCGATAAATAATTGATCGATTGAAACGATATTTTTCTTAAACTATAGGTACCTATTCATGTATTTGGCATCGATTTTTTTTGTAAGTTGTTATTTTATGAGTACAAATTAATGTTCTAGATGACGAGGAGTTTGAATACGACATTAGACTGCTCCTGATGTATAGAAACCGTAATTTTATGATCACAATCTAAAATCAATGTCAAATCAATTTTCTTGACAATCCTTCCTGCAAACCAGCATAAATGTCTAAAAAAATGAAAATATTTTTCACTTAATACTGCTATTTAATAGTTTATGTATCAAGGTTATAATGCATTATTTTATATACCAGTGTGACATTATGTTAAAACGAGCGATTAACGTATTTTAACAGTTACAGTAGTCTTCGAAATACTTTCTACATTTTTGCATATACGTACTATCACGTAGCTGATTTTTTACAGTATAAAAGTACATTATTAATATTTTTGACAGTTCAGTTCAGCCATATTAGAATTATATGTGGACTGTTTACGATGGTAACACCTACAATGTTTGTCTCTGTTGTCCATAATATGTACTCAAATGGCAACTGACAGAAATATTACTATAAGATTTAGCCCAGTGCATTTAGAAATATTTTATAGGTGTGACCCAAAAATTTCAGATACATTTTTTCTTTTGTTGCTCATTCGCAAGGGTCTTCGATGGAGACCTTAACCCTGAATTTGCGCATTCTCCAAATTGCCCCGTCCACCGCCATCTTAGATTTTGTTTTTTTTCTTCAATTGCTCATATCTCGCGTTCTAATAATCGCACAGCAATCATTCTGGGGTCGTTGGACTCGTCATGATTTACTCTTTAATTGAATGTCTGTCAAGTAAAACTCTCCAATCTACTGGAAAAAAGTTATTAGCGTCCAAAGTTTAAGTTCTTTTCCAAAAGTTCTTGCGCCGGGTTTTTCCGCGCACATCTCTTTCCAGTGCATCTGACACCCCCACTGACAATTTACTATTTAAAGTAGACTCAATTTCCAGTATTTTAAAAAAAAATTCATCCCGATCGGTTGATCCCTCGCCCACCAATCTACGCTCAAAGTTGCGCTATTCATTTTGTGCTATTTTGAAGCCTCTAATACATGCGCTTCGCGCTGCATTTCTCGCTTTTGTAACTAATATAATGCAAATTAATTAAAACCAATGACATATTCGTTAAATCTGTGCTAAGAAAACGTTTTTTACATAAATTTTTACTTAAATTTATAACTCAGATCAATAGTGGTGTGTGTGAGTCGGACGAACATGTAAATATTTTGAGCCGGAACGAGATTACCCCCCTCCCCTTTTCGAGGATGCGGAACATGGTGGTAATATTAAAATTTCTCTTTGGGGTTGAGCAACCTCCCAAAACGGCCAAAAACCACCCCCGAACGGAGTTAAACGCGCATTACGTTATTCCCTTTCCGAAAAAATGTTTTTTACCTATTTTTGAGAATGATGAGCACGGTGGAGTTGTTGAAAATTGCATTCGACTTTCACCAACCCCTTCGCCGGCCAAATCTCAGAATCCTCTGAAACGGGGAGATAACCCAATTATGCTGGTGATATGAAAAAAAATCACCCGTTTTTGGGATCAGAGGTGAAGGGGTTGGTGAGAATCGACGGCAATTTTCAACACCAGCACCATGCTCAGCATCCTCAAAAACAAGAGTAAAACATTTCTTTCGGAAAGGGAATAACGTAATGCGCGTTTAACCCCGTTTGAGGGTGGTTTTTGTCCGTTTTGGAGGGTTGCTCAACCCTAAACTGAAATTTTAATATCACCACCGTGTTTCGCAACCTCGAAAATGGGGGGGAGGTAATCCCGTTTCGGCTCAAAATATTTACATGATTATCCGACTCACACACTCTACTATTGATCTGAGTTATAAATTTAAGTAAAAAATTAATGTAAACCGCGTGTTCTTAGCACAGATTTAACAAAAATGTCGTTGGTCTTAATTAATTTGCATTATATTTGTTACAAAAGCGAGAAATGCAGCGCGAAGTGCGAGTATTAGAGGCTTCAAAATAGCACGAAATGAAAAGCGCAACTTTGATCGTGGATTGGTGGGCGAGGGATCAACCGATTGGGATGAATTTTTTTTTAAAATACTGGAAATTGAGTCTACTTTAAATAGTAAACTGTCAGTGGGGGTGTCAGATGCACTGAAAAGAGATGCGCGCGGAAAAACCGGGCGCAAGAACTTTTGGAAAAGAACTTAAACTTTGGACGCTAATAACTTTTTTCCAGTACATTAGAGAGTTTTACTTGATAGACATTCAATTAAAGAGTAAATCCTAACGAGTCCAACGATCCTAGAACGATTGCTGTGGGATTATTAGAACGCGAGATATGAGCAATTGAAGAAAAAAAACAAAATCCAAGATGGCGGCGGACGGGGAAATTTGAGGAATGCGCAAATTCAGGGTTAAGGTCTCCATCGAAGATCCTTTCGAATGAGCAACAAAAGAAAAAATGTATCTGAAATTTTTGGGTCAATTCCTAAATGCACTGGGCTAATTGGCAAAGTCGAATTATTTCTGCTTGACTTTAGCACAGTGCGAAAAAAGGTCATGAAAAGCATGAAAATCAGCTATTTTATATAAGTATATTATGAGCTCTTTTTTATATCTTGAATTTTGTGTTTATCTTGACTAGTACAAAACAAACGTAAAATAACAGATATTAAGGTAAATACAATTTCATGAGTGCACAATTCGTGACGTCATTGGTTGTGGTTTTGCAGCAGGAACGATCCAACATAAATAACCAGTATAGGA
Organism: Xanthostigma xanthostigma; assembly: GCA_963575645.1. Taxonomy (NCBI): domain Eukaryota; kingdom Metazoa; phylum Arthropoda; class Insecta; order Raphidioptera; family Raphidiidae; genus Xanthostigma; species Xanthostigma xanthostigma. The sequence goes on from OY754467.1 coordinate 14,206,345, forward strand.
ATGTATCTGTTTGAGTCAAAAGCGTAGGAGCGCAGGAGATCCGAAAGTGTGGGGCCCAAAAACCCTAGAAATGCTGCCCATGATGTAATATGATCCGTGATCTTGGCTTTATAGATTTTCTGATCCGTTTTCATGCGATCCACAAAATTTTTCCGAATATATGCAATTTGATCTGATTTAATTACAGAAAAATTCAATTCTTATAGCAATAATTCTTTAATTGATTTTAAAAATAATTATCTTCACAGGATTTTCCAAATTTCTTCGGAAGCACTTATGTATCAATTACTTTTTCGGTTAAATTAATTTTACAATTTCGGCTTCTAATAGGTGACAAAGTGTCAACGTAACGCGACATCCAAGCGGTCATGGTCATACATCGTCTGTTCCAGCTGACCTTTCGTCGAAGCTTTTGTGAACAGTGAACACCAATTATCACTTTGCTGATGGATTAAAAAGTCATGTTATAGAGCTGAACTTCTCTATTTTTAAATACATATGTAACATGTTAAAAGAACCTGCATTTAATAGAAGCGTCATATGGCTTTTGTAATAAACACGTAATAGGTACCTATTTATTCAATTTAACTATTATTTAAATATTAAAAATTGATTTTAATTAGTCTTTTTATAATCCATAATTAGTTGCTATTTGCATTTTAAAGTAGCTTTAATTATCCAAATTGTTATAACACAATAAAATAACCGTATTTTAATTTTATAGGCAGTATAAAATACAATTGTAACCAGACAGTATGGCGAATTGGTTAAACTTAAATCTATACTAATATATAAAGTTGACGAGTTTGTTTGTTTGGTTGAACGCGTTATCTCAGGAACTACTGGTTCAAATTGAAGTTTTTTTTGTGTTGGATAGCCCATTTATCGAGGAAGGCTATAGGCTATATAATATCACGCTACGACCAATAGAAGCGGAGTATCAATGAAAAATGTTTCAGCCTGTCAATCATTCTTTTAAACAGGGTTCAAATTTCCCAAATATCCATGAACTAGCCTATTCGGAGATCCGTAGGGTTTTAGTGTTACGGGCTCTCGTGCTATAACAGCTTGTAGGACGACAATATTTATTAAAAATTACAGATGTTTATCTGTATATCGGAAACCTTTGATTTGCTTTATGACGCATGTAATCACAATAAAATGATTGTGCCATTACGTTAAAAACTTTTTTAGAAACAATGCTATTGTTTTCTTAAAAACAAGCTCCAAGTGTAAACAATGCCCAGGCTTTTTTATTGTGCGTTGTTAAAATATTCGTACGTAGTACGGTAGCGAGACCTCATAATATTTACATGGGTTCTCTTTGTATAATAGAATTTTTTATGCGTGAAATAGGATATTGAATAATTCAATTAAATATTTGAGCAGCGCTCTACGTACGTTTTTCATGTTTTCAATAATTTATCATTATGATTTTTTTATTTAAAAAAAGCGTTTTTATGTCCGCGTTTTTTATTCATAGTGTTTTTTTCATTGGAGTTCATAATATATTCAAGAGACGTTTAAAAAATTCAACGTTTTTCTTTACAACATAATTCAATGAGGTCTGTTCGAATTTTATGCTTTGCATAGATCTATATTTTAGAGATATTGTGTAGAAAATGCACAAACTAAAACAAAAGATACCCGGTGTTTCACGAAGAACGGAAATATTTAGGAAAGTGGTAGAACGTGTGATTCTAAGAAAAATAATCAACATTTACACTTGATCTACGAACACAATTAGGTACTGCACAACAATCATGCTTCTTCTTCGATTTTTCAATGACGTGTGTAACTTCCATAACTATAGACAATAAAAATTTACAAAAATACGTTACTATATGAGACGCTTCGCATAGGATAGTTCACTGAAATGCTGAGTAGACGGCGCATGGTCGAAGTAAAATCCCACTGGTATATTTTTCTTGAAGATTGAGCAGCCAATGAAAAGTTTAATTCCTTTGTCTCTCTATACTCAACTCGAATTGTTGAGAATATTTTTTCTTCATACCTCGATCGCAAGTGCATACTTTCCGCATCAATTGTAAGGCAGAAAGTCTTAACATTTACTCCTTGGTCGAATTACACGCACACAAGCGGATCATCGTACGTTCGGGCGGTATAGTAAAGCAAAAACAACCAATTAACTGTTGTTTAAATGTCGTTTCCATAGCAATCCTATTACATTTTAACTAAGTCGCGAAGAGCTGTCATTTGTGTTTTTACATATAACCTCAAAGCTGCTTGCTTGGAATTAATCTGTATTTTTATGTAATTCAATAATTAATGTATTTAATAAGTGTGCTTACGACCGAGGTATGAAGAAAAATAGTAAACACCACACTGACCAAAAGTGTGATACCTTGTTCTTTGCGCATGATGCCCTCGACCGTAGGGCAAGAATATCACACTTACGGCCCTTGTGGTGTAATATACCTACTATTTCTATATGACTCAACCAGTGCATTATTTTTCAGGTCCTTATACAACTCCACAGTCTCTATAAATAGCGAATATAGTATACGCTTACACATGTTATGTATAATATTACTTAGACACGGATATAATATAAATCCTAGCGTGCCGTGAAGACAATTGTCTTGGATTATTTTGCTTTTACTCTGACGATTGTGATGATTTTTCTATTCGTTCTCAGATTCCAATTACGTTCAACTTTATATTGCGATGAACGTCTTGTGCACACTCCATTTCAAAAGGCTAAACAGTGGTGTTTCGTCATTTTTGGAACTGAAACGCTTTTTCTAAAGTATCTGGTTCATAATATATTAACGTACTGCAGCCAAGCCGTCGCTTCTTAAAATCAGTGTTTTTAAGTTCTTCGCCTCCTGCGTCTTACTGTGTTGAACCGTTACGAGTCCCTACTCCTACATGCCGTGGACTGACTAAGGTATATTAGATCTGATAGTATACGTATACGTATTTAGTTTGGGTGAAGAACTATTAACAAACAAAAGTTATGTTTTCTAATAAATTACGGAAAAACTCGGTTTTACTGTCACAGTCTTTTTATCTAAATATATAAAAGGTGACCGTAACTGACTGACTGACTGATCGATCAACGCACAGCTCAAACCACTGGACGGATTGGGCTGAAATTTGGCACACAGATAGTTAATATGACGTAGGGATCCGCTAAAAACGGATTTTTGAAAATTCAACTCTTCAAAGGATGAAACGGGGGTTCCGAATTTGCATGGAGAAATCATATAAGATAGATGTAGCAGTTCGAAAATGCCAAGGATTACTCCTGTCAACAAATAAATAAACACGTTTCGTGCTTTTTCAAAAACAACCTCTTCGGATGGTGAAAAGAGGTAAATAGTCTAAAAATCAACATGGGCGTCATTTTCAAGGTTTGTCAGGACGTTGATCACGTGAATGTCATCAATTTTGAAATTTATTAGAAGGATTACGTCGAGAAAGGAGTAACTATGCCAAATAATGGGAATGCGTCTGTTTCGTCTTAATCACGTACGAAGCCGCGGGTAACGGCTAGTTCAAGTATAAACGTCACATTTTGTAATTGATCTAAAAAATACAGGAAACTTAGAATTTGGTCCATAGATTTTCTGGTAGTTAGAAATATATATGAGGCATGCAGAGGTGAGATAATTAATCTTAAGACCATTTTGTAGAGATTTATTTCAATGGTGTGTCAACCTCTACATATGTATAGGCAGTGTGCACGAAGCCTATTAGTGCCGCTAGTGGGTAATAGAGAATTATTGAACTCCCTTTTTATGGAAATCGCGACATGTTTCTATGGTGATACGTCAAAAGCATTTTTGTTGGCCATGATGTGTCAAAAAAAATGTAATAAAGAAAACTGATGTTAATTAGTTTACACTGACAGCGGAACGTCAAATTAGGGCGCCAACGGTCTTTATTTTACATAAATCGCCATCAGCGCAACAGCCCGGAACACAACAAGCATTTCCAGATCGCTTAGTTTTCCTATGTTTTCTTTGTAATTAAAAAACTTCATAAAATTAAATTTGAGTTTGAAGTTTCCACTAGTGCTCACCACAAACGCTCGCATCGAAAAATTTAATATATACTTGTAACATTATTTTTCATAAATTTTTGTATCTCATTTCATTTCTATTGAACTGGCGTTTCTGCAGACTCATTTAAAAACTAAACTTTTGGTCATATAAACATCCTCTGGTGTAAAGAAGACCTATTATTGACGAGTCGCGCTTGACATTGCAGTCGTCTTTATACTTACAATGTATACCCATTGTCATATCGACTCACCAACTCACAAACTGCCTTTTTCTCAGACCAGTGATTCGTTGAGATGTGCGAAGCTTTTTCTCAACTGACTGACGAGAAAGGTTTCTTTTACATATTGCCATTCTCTTTGCACACAAACGAACTACCTATTTTCATTTGACGACTTGTTTTGGAATAATAAATCTCGTTCTTTGAAAATTACTTGAAATATCATTCAGATACCATCATTTCTTTTTTTATTTTGCACTGCTTTCATCTTTAATGTCTTATAGTTGAATAGCTGAGTGGACGGATTTTTTTCTACCTAGCGCTATCAATCCACCCTTTATCTTTTTATTATTAAAAAATGTTCACTTTTAATGGCTATCATTAAAGATAAATAATTTCTTGTAAAATATGAGGTTATTACTTCTGGGATTTATGAAATAAAAAAATCACCAAGTGTTTTATTTATTTTATGTAATAGATAATAAAGTTCGTTCCAAGCAGTCGCGAACGGTAATAAAACCGTACACAGTCTTGTTACTGCGCTAGACTGTCTTGCGCAGTATCGATTTTTGAGCTAGTGCGCAAATTAGTCTTGCGCAGTGGCAAGACTGTGTACGGTTTTATTACCGTTCACGGTTGCTTGGAATGAACCTATAATGATTAGATAATATTAGTTGTGAAAAACTTCTAAATTAGGTATAAATTACGTAAGAACGTAAGGTCACAACTCACAATATATAGCAATAGGTTGCTATTGTTGTTATGAAACACACATTGCTATAGCTACAATGCAATGTAAGAAAATAATTATTTTGTAACAGTCACTGTCGGTGCCTGTTTGTTCGGATATGTGATTGTAGAGTAATTGATAACCCATCCGTCGCGATAGTGGAAGTTTCGGGTTTGGGTCCAGACAATGACGTTGTTTGAAAATATTTTTTTAATATTGCGTTGTAAATGTAACAATGTGTGTTTCATAGCAATAATAGCAACAATGCTATATATTTGTATAAAAAATTAGGTTTAATTTTTGTAGAGTTCTTTATTTTAATTATACACACGCCCAGTTTTTTATGTTGACACAATAAAAATTAAAAACCGAAAAAAAAACCACTGACGGTTAATCAAACGACATTTTTCTACTTTATCCATTTTAGAATACACCTACTGCCCCCCTTGATAAAAAGGTAAGTACCAGAATACAAGAACCTTAAAGATGTCCTACGAAGTTAAAGCTCGATTGTTAGAAATTTTGTTAACTCTTAGCCTATTAATAAAATGTCTGAAATGTTGTTCTCTACTAGCTAAATTATAGCAAATAGACCACTTAACGATTAGCTTTTTAAGTAAACCATTTCACAAAAAAACCTTTAATATACTAACTAGTAACATCTTCATATATTTTTATTAAGTGCATATTACCCAGCAAAATTTCCGTTCATTGACTTTTATCATTTTTCGCTGCATTCAAGGATAAAAAATTGTAATTATTGTTATTGTATGCTAAGAGTTTTTCCATTAAAGAAAATTGACTATTTTAAAATAAAGCTAATATTTTAGGTCGTTGATGACTTGTCTTTCAACAATAATAAGACCGTAGCTAAAAGATGACATTGCTCAGTCATACGTGAGCTTTAAGAATCACACTCGCTCGCTTGCATTCTTCTTCTCCGTCTTCTTTTACTCCTTTCCACTCTCTTTTTTTTCTCATTTTGTGAGATTTGAGTTGTTCGATTGCCGTGTCAAATGATGCGTATTGGATAGGGTAGTGTTGTCGGAATGGTTTTCGAAACACGAGGGTGAAATGATTGCTGCACTAAGATGATGCCCTGACAGTTGGATTATCGATAAAGCGAGTTAAAAACTTACTGTGGGTATATTTTAGTTCTTTTGAAGTGTACTTGACCATATTTACAACTTTCTTCAAAATACTCTGACGCGACATTGACTACATGCAGAAACATATTTTCTGAAGTGCAAGATAATTTTTTTGTTTATTAACCCAAAAGCAACGTCTAGTTTTATGCATCTATTCTGTAAATCTTGTGAAAGCTTAATTCTGGTGTTCTTTTGATGGTTTTTTCTATTTATTTATTTATGTATTATTTTTTTATAATAGACACATTTTTAGGGTTCCGTGCATCCTATATGTAAAAAATAAAATCCTTATAGGATCACTCTCGTGTCTGTCCGTCTGTCACAGCTTATTTTTGCCGAATCTTCTGGACGAAAAAAGTTGAAATTTTGTGCATATATAGAGTTGGATGACCCAATCACGAACAAATAGCGTAAATAAACTAATTCCGATTTTATAGAGGGGCAAATCAGAAAACAAAAAAAAAAAATTTTTTTTCAAGTGCATCGTGTGACGAACGAAAATGAGAAACACAATTTTTTTTTCATAATTTCTAAAATTTAGAAGATATTAAAGAGAATATACGAAAATCGAGCATCGCCCCTTTATCTCCGCAACAACTGAGCCCAAAATTTTGAAGAAAAATAGGGAATATAGGGCCTCACTCATATAGCTTACAAGAAAACCTATCCGTTATTACAAAAACCGAATCGAACTCGCGTGGAGGGGGTTCCATACCATTCCGTTTTCCGCAAATACTTTAAGACTCAGGATTTCCGGATAGGTTTTCTTGTAAGCTATATGAGTGAGGCCCTATATTCCCTATTTTTCTTCAAAATTTTAGGCTCAGTTGTTTCGGATAGTCTTTATATAATTATTATATAAAGACTAGAGTTTTCCTACCCAACTTGGCAAGGAATTCTTAATAAGATTATTATTTTACATAATTGCTAAGATTGCTAGAACTTCTAAAGTTTTTATTACTAAAAGCTATGATAATAACGCTAATTTATATTATGGATAAAGTGTCAATAATTTATAAATAAAATATTGATAAACTACATTATCTTCTCAAAATCACTAGATTTTAACGAAATGAGCGTATTTTTTCTATTAAGATTAAAATGTGTACCAGTTAAAAAAAACGTACTGTATAAGCCACCGTCTTCCGAACCCCCAATAGGCAAGTAGTACGTGAATCGATTGACTGGCTCGCACGACTCAAGATAATAACTATAGGGGTGTGGAATTATAATGGTCATAGTCTCCCTCCCACCTCTTCTTTCTTGTAGGGGTGACAAGAATTACAACTCCCGAGTCCAGAATGTTTAGTACAGCTCTATAGTGTTGACATCTCAAAAACCACATGCACGGAAAATAATGTTATATTTCATTCTTCACACAACTAGGGGAAGGTTTTTTGTAACTCTTCTTATATAACTTTTGCTGTTGGATATTTATGTCCAAAAAAACGACACCTATTTGATTCTAAATGAATTATTACATTGCAGAACGCGAATGCATAGCCTATGTGGAATTGTTTTATTTATTTTTTTTTTTCGATGCTTAGACCTTGGATTTCAACGATTTGTTATTTACTGTTTTCTTTTTTTATAAGAATAGGATACATATAATGTGATCGGAATATTTGCGAAGACGATAGTCATGAAATGAGGACGTTCATTAATGACATTAGCTTAAAATGGGGGGGAGAACCTCACCAATTCTTTTTTAATGAGAGGAAGTCAATGAAAATATGACGTCCACTTTTTAATTCACAGAATATATATTATTATTATAACAGATAACGTTTTGTATTACAAAATCAATTCCGATATTAAATATTGTCTATGCCTGGGAGTCCCCGATTTGAAACAAGCGCCGCACAATTATTTAAAAATTGTTGGGTAAATCTCATGTGAGGGTGAGGAGGAGTCCCACCACATCTAACCAAATCTTACCGAGGGAGAGGAAAGTTCAAATTTAAAAAAAAACTCTCGGACGTCCTCATTAGCTACATCAATATTATCTGTAATTATTGAGGATAAGTGAGGAAAACTTCAGCCAATATCAATGACCGATATAATAAATAAATGCATAATTTATCGTGGTTTGAACACCGATATAGACATATGTTGATATCAGCATTTGGAACACCATATAGATACATATTATGAAAATACAACAACACATTTCATAAAAAGACACTATAATTATTAATTCGAAGACTGTGATTCTAAATAATCGCATTGTGTTGTTATAAATAAAAAATCAGCTGTCATTTCAAAGAACTTGTTTAGAACTTATAAGGGCGTTTCTTGACACACAGAATAATGACTACCAACTGTTGACCATATGACTTTGAATAATAACGCACAGTGTATCATCAGTTAGTTTGGAATCACATGCGCTTCTAGTCTCACAGTAAATCATGAATTGAGCCGCCCGGAACTGGTCAAACCCAAAACCCTGTTCCGCCCTCACACACGCAATGGACACGAGTCACATAAATTGGAGCGAACTTTGTAACAGTTAACCGTAATTGACAACGCTGTGATCTAATATTACACATTGCATTAAACGTTGCATGTGTAGAATATACTGTTCCATAATGAGATTTCAGTTAGAGTGCGATCCGGAGGTGTGGGAACTATCACATATACTAATTTAAGGAAAATGTCAAGAATTGAAATGTACATTGTACGTTGTTCCATTGAAATTCGCATGATAATTTTATTTAGGAAACTGTGGAGTTGGATGCGGACCAATTCTCGGTAGATCGGTGCCTTGCGGAAACGAGAAACCGTCAGAAAATGGAAAAAATTAAAAATTGTGACATTTATCAGTGCACATTGAAGAATTGCTTCACCTTATTGGGTAATTATAATTAATCTCAATTCAAAGTTAAAAATTCGTTTACTGCGAGAGATTCGGTCAAAAAAGTATCGGGCGTGATGCAAGGGATCTAGGAGCAGAGTATCTGATGAGATTCGTATAATAATTTTATTTAGGAAACTGCGGAGTTGGATGAATAAATGTCTGGATAAGACCTGCGGACAAATTCTCGCTGGGTCGGTGCCTTGCGGGGACGAGAAACCACAAGAAAATGAAAAAAAAAAGAAAACTAAAAATATTGACATTAATCAGTGCACGATGTACCACCTTATTGGGTAATTATAATTAATCTCAGTTCGAGGAAAATTTATTTAAATGTTTGTTTATTGCGAGAGGTCTGGTCGGAAAGTATCTGGCGTGATGCGAGGGATCTAAGAGCAGCTAAGTATCTGATGAGAGTCGAGTAGTTCGACGGTAAATTATCGGGTATGAAGCAAGAAGGTTGGGCAGAATATCTGGTGGAATTTGCGTGATTAAATGGAACGTCAGATGTTCGAAGGCAAAATATCTGGTGGGATGTGAAGAAGCTGGGAGCAGAATATTTGATACTGTACTCCAACGGTGGACACTTTTATGTCCACGGTGGACAGTCTGTACCTTCCTTCGTTGCGTTTGCGTTGGCGACTGGCCTTTAATTAAATAGCAGTTTGTTAGGTATTAAATTAAAAGTTTTTAATAGTATAACATTGTAACTAGATAATCATATTTCTTGAAAGATCGAGGTATAGCTTTTAATAATAACTTCTCAAACAACGGTTTTTAACTCATTGTTTTTTTGTTAATATTTTGTAATTTTAACGAAATGTAAATGTGTTACAGTTTATGAAAACGTACGCAGTGTCATGTAATCGAATTCGCACAATAAGTTATGGACGACATATTTTATAGGTAGCTGACGAACGGACAAAGTGGTGCTGCTGCATACGTTCATTCATTTCCCGTACCCCGCCCATAACATGTGCCCTTCAGCGGCCCTGTCGTCCACGTGTGCACGTGTCCGATTCCCATCAAACAATGCTCTATTGGTTGCCTATAGTCAATGAACACAAAGACCTCTCAGCCCTTGGCGTCTGCTGCATTTATACGAGAAGATTTAAACTTTTACCTTGTGATGAAAATTTATTTTGAAATAATGATAAACATAATTAACAACTATAACTGAACTTTTTAGTAGTAAGTAAAGAAATAAGCGATCCAAAAATTAGTTGTTAACAATTTTGTAGACAACGTCTACAGTGGACATAATTGACGGCATTTGTACTCTGAGGATGAAGGTAAATCCTTCGAAACGTTAGTCAATAAATGCAAATTTAATATCTGCAATTGCGTTTTTCTGGATCGTTTGGCCACTGTAGACGTTGTCTATAAAATTGTTATAAACTTTTTAGGCGCGCTAGGGGGGTACATTGGCCTGGATCAAACTTAAAATGAAACTTCCCCATCTCCGACTTCAATCAGCAGTTAATATATAAGAGTGGGAGAATCGTTTCGCTAGGGGGGGGGGCTGCCCTGGATAAAACATGAAACGCTTCCCCTTCTCCGACTTCAACCGGCAGTTAAGAGGTAAAATTGGAAGAATCGTTTCGCTACGGGGGTTAATTGGCCAGAATCAGACTCTAAAAGTGGACCGCTTCCCCTTCTCCGACTTCAACCGACAGTTGAGAAGAAAGAGTGGGAAAATCGTTTCTACTCTCTCTGTCAAAGCATCATTTCCTAATCCTGAAATAATAAAATTGACAGTAAATTCTAGTACCTAAGAAGTTTCACTTCTAACGCGTGAGAGTCTCACTTATACTTTATTCCTTTTAATTTTACAAAAAATCGGTAATTCTTAATTCCTGTTAACAATTCTCATGGTCTCAGATAATTATCAAGATGGTTCATTATACCATTGTATATGCGCCAAATTATCTGCTCTACTCCTGTGTTCACAGTTTCCTACGTTATCTTAATTTCTTGATTCTGTCAAATTAATAAATGTTAACGGGAAAGTGAGGTGCAATAAAAATAGCAACAGTGCGAGTGGCGTCGTGTCGAGAAATTATTTTTATTATAATGGAATGAAACGCAGTTTTTGAAGCGTCCCTCGTATACTATAAATGTACTACATACATAATATGTATGATATTACTAGGTACGCTTTGAACCTATTGTGAGGAAATATATTAATGCGAGATTTTTACTATTACTCAATATACGTCATGGGGACTCTATTACGAAAATCCGTGCATTCATGGAGGTTTATTAAGTATTTATTTAATCCTAGATATGCGCTGTAATACATAAATAAATATCCTTGCAATGTTGTGTAGTTTAACCAGAGGCAGTTTTTTTTAAAGATGGATTGTAATCGACGCTTGAAAGTCGTTTTTGAGTTACCCCTAACAAACAAATAGATTATCATATATTCAATATTCATATAGATAAAAATTTAAAAAATCTTGTCCCATGTATGGCAAAATTTCATTAAAAAAATCGGAATTACAAAACTAAGATTTTATTCATGTATATATAAAAAATAATTTGATAATTTTGAACAGTGTACATTATTTTTTATAAAATTTATACATAAACAAATAATCTAAACCAAATATTTTGTTTTTATATTCTTAATTGCAAATAAGAATTAAAAAAAAAATGTATTCATTCAAACGGTTCAGCTTAGGTGTCATATGATGACGTCAAAGCTGGACAATCACTTTAACACATTATAGTTATAGAGAGGTATGTGTATGGAAAGAAACAGATAGCAATTATTGCATAATTCAAGTTTAAAGAATCAGTTGCCGTGATTTTACTACAGGCATGCAATCAGCTGAGAGTGTCTAGCGATGACGTATATCTCGTAGCGGGAATATTCCGTGTTTAAAGTCACATTAAAAAATACACACTTTTGGGAATGTTTTTCTTGAAGAGAAAGCTTCCGAAAAGTCCTCAAAAATTCCCTTTTTTTAATAATTTATAACGTAGAATCCAACCCTAAAAAATTACATGAATAATTATAATAAATTTTAAATGCTCCATTTATAAAATGGAGGATTTTCTTCGCTTCATTCTTTTGTTTCGAGATTTATTTCTCTATATGCAAATTAGAATAATTTGAGTTCATTGGCTATCTAATTAGTTATTAAACACGCTTGAAATCTTGAGATTAATATTAGCTGTATTTAATAACTCAAATAAGCTTTTAAGTTTGGTGCACAAATATTGTTATATAAACAAAGCTAAAATTGAAATGACATTTTACAAAAGGAAATTTAATATTAAACACAAACACAAACTTTGAAGTTTGCTTCATCAAGATGAATAGAAGAAGAATGAAAAGAAAACGAAAGAGGTTTAAAAAATAAATACGAATTATTCTTTCTTATAGTCGACACAAAGTACAATGAAATATAGTAAACAATTTTATTAGCCAACAATTCGGTCCAGTTTCATATTTATTTAAAATTTTCATAATTGTAGGCGTGCAAATATCTTTCATTTGATTTAATTAGTCTAGATATTATTTATATTTTTTCGATTATCGTATTTAAATATAGTGAATTGAACTTAAAGTTTTCAGTTAATATTCATGAATAATATTCTCAATTTTTAGCGTCTATAATATGCAATCTATCTATCTTCATGTAGATAATAACACCTACTCCCAGAGCCTGGCGATTCAATATTTAATATATTGATGTAATTTCAAGCTTTGTAAATACTTTTTTTCATAAAAAATTACAAACAAATAAAGTAAAATATTATTCTTAATTTCTAAAGTTATAGGTTAAATTGCAAATTTATGCTCACAGCTAAACATAAAAAACGTTTTTAATCGCAATAAAATCACTAAAGCTATTTAACAATTTTATAGTGTATGTGAACGAGAGAGGGTGAAGTTTGAACATGAAATATCGATGAGTGAAAGAGTTTCACTTTTATCGTTTGGTATCTATTTTTTGTGCATACGGCTTAGCAATATGCATTTTTAAAAACCCGTTCGTTTTATGACAACAATAACAACAAAATTCAATTGAGTTTTTGTGTGCAACAACGATTACAAATTGGGTTTTCAAAAGACTTTCAATAATACTCGTTTATAAAAATGTTCAAATTACTTTTTTGTATAACTGTTATTTTTGAATAAGTATATATTGTATGCTCATAGGCATATTTGCTCGAATGTAATCATTCATAAAACGTTCTAATTCACTGTAAAAATTATAATTAATTGTGAATTTTAAGTGTTGGTTATAAATTAATGTTTTTGTGGTTGCCAAACCATACTATGCCTGTCTCTCTGTCCGTTATACTCATACGGCCAAACGCTAGGCCGATTGTTGTGATATTTATAGAGATAATTTGAAGTATGTGGAAGAACATGGACTAAGTACATTTTTTTTAAATAACCCCTTTGGGGTTAATGTCTTTTCATAAATTAAGGTTGAAAGTGGATGTTCCGGTACTTTTAATGCGAAAACTTGATAGCGACCAAATTGTGCAATGGTAAACGTTTACAAATTTCTCATCTGGATCAAAATATTGTTAGGACAATAATAGTCAGTAGCAAATCTAAAGGAAACAAGGTTTTAATACCACGAACACCAATTATTTCAACGAATTTTCCTTTTCAATTCAAATGATTACAATTTCCATTAAAAACTGCTTTCAGAGTAACTATAAGCAAAGCCCAGGGGCAAACATTTAAAGTAGCTGGCATTAGAAAAACCGTGTTTTTCGAACGACCAGCTGTATGTGGCTTGCTCACGTGTATCGAATCCACAAAATCTTTATTTTTTGTAAAAGATAATAAAAGAAAAAAATGTGTATATTGCTGTATTAAATTAGAGCCCAGCTTGAATTTATCAATTTTTTAATCGATTATATATGTTATGGACTATGTGATTAATCAGGGCATTATGTATAATGCCCGGGCAATATGAATAATGACAAGTCAAATCGGTCCATATAATAAATAATCATTAAAACTTCATTTTTTATCACAGTGCCCGATCATTATGAATATTGATATGGGATTGTTGGGCAATTTGATAATTTAAGTACGTACATTTGGCAAGACGTGGGGAGCAGGGACAAATATGTGATACGCACTAGCCAATCCAGAGCACGCAACTCATCCCCTGCTCACAACAGAGCGTATTTTACAATATTTTTTCGTTTTGAGATCCCCCGAAACCAAATAACATATTTTTAATTTAAGACAGATTATCTTAAAAAAAACTAATATTCGTTTTATATTTTGAATTTGTTACTATTCGTACCTTCCTACCATAATTATTTTGTAATAATAATGTATGTCAACATTAAAATAATTTAATAAAAATAACTTTTTATTATTCTGCCCAATAGGTGAAGGGCATTATTCCCGGTCAATTTAATTATTTGAATAGTTTTTATCCACTGACCTCTCATATTGGGAATTTTTCAAACTACCCGGGCATTATGAATAATGCCCTATTTATCACTTGGTCCACAATACACAATGATTCCACGCGGACGCAGTCGCTGGTAAAAGCTAGTATATCGTGTATTTACGTACTACGTTTAATTTTAACGTACTATGGTCGACAACTTCACATTTCTAAGCTGCAATATTTTTGTATGCACATCGTAAAGTTGAACTCTGGAGAAAAATATATGGAACAGAGTTATTATAGTCCAGCGTAAAACTCGACGGATGTCGTCAAAAGCGGCTTAATTAAAATTTTATTTTTGAATCATACGGCGTCTGAGACGGCAAAGAAATGTGGTAGTAAACGTATTTAAGGTCTACGGTCCTTAATATTATTTACGACGAAATTATTTTTTTATTATAATTTGTTGGGGTTGGCAGAAAATTTACAGTTCAAAAAGATTACTGGTTCTTTGTGTTAACTCAGAACTCTACGTAAAATGACTGCTTTTCATGCCTGTATTAAAAAGACTCTTTTTTCTCAGTAGTGCGTGAAGTAAAGCAAAAGTAGTGTGATTGTACCATTCTCCAGTAGTTATATCATTGTCAGTTGACATTTAAATCCGTATGAGCGACCGAGAAGCAAAGTAGACGCTAAACTGTTCATATATACCAATATGACCGAACGTGAACTGTCAAAACTATTACGAATATACTTCTTAAATTATTATTATGAACAATTCTCTACTATACCTTCGTTGAACTTTTTTGGTTTTCCATAAGAATCGATACTCGCTCTAAATGTAACGACAATTCTGTAACAATTGCTCCGTTCTTAAAGTTTCGTGAGTTTTAACTGAAATAGGCATGATGACAGACTTTATAGGTACACGTCTATTATTTCCCTCCAAAAAAAGACATTATTTCAGCAATAAATTAAATTTTAACGCAAATTATTACATTTTTATCTTTCTATTTTGAAGTAATCGCGAAAACGCTTGTGACGTCACGCCTTAGTGACAGCGGCCATTAGATGTTGTATTTATGAGTGTAGAACTGTGGTTCAGAGGTATTTGAATGTCCTTGATGATATAATTTATATTAAGTATTTTCTTAAAAGTATAGTAGTAGTAAAAATAGTACGGTTTTCTTTAGTTGTAAGTTACCTAACCTCAAAAATAACCTATGACATAATGTATAAAATATCGCAACAAAAATTTAAACGACCCGGTGATTATTTACCTCAAGTGTTTATATTCTCTTTGATTTAAGAAGGCGTGACGTCATTCGGTATTTAAGTCAACATGGCCGATTGCAGTATTTTACACTTTTATTTTATTAAAAATCTCAATGTTTATATTCACACTGGATCTTTTTTAGAACCTTTTAGCATATCTAACAAATTATTTCAAAATTTCAACTTATTAAGTTGAATTTAAAGAAAATATGGGTATCATAATCATTAGCTATTTTAACTAATTGATAAGGATCAGGTACAATGAACTGTATTTAATATATTGTATAGAAATATGAAAACGTTAGTTTCAGAAACACAATTTCCATAATAATACATAATAATGAACGATGTAATTCAAGCTTCAGCGAGGAAAAATTGTATTGCCTCTATCAGTGTAACGCAACGCCAGTGTAGTTACATAATCTATAAGCTTTAGCGATTATGCAAATGTTGTGTTGTACGGCCTCAGAATAAATCATTGTCGGCAAGCTCTGAGCTATACGGGCATCCGAACTGAAAGTTACAGTGTCTTCAGAAAGTCTTGTATTTATAACACGCAATGTATTAATTTGGTGACTTCCTAATGCTAGACAAGATTTAGTCTCATAACAAAATTGATCAATGTTGCAATAGAGGTAATATTTTTCAAAAATAATTTAATAATAAGTCTTTCGCTGGGAAAATTATAGTTGCTTAAGGATCTAATAAAAGTATTTTTGTTGTATTTTTTCTTCAGTATAAAGTAGTGTTGATCCAATAGAATGTTAAGATGAAGGAAGGTTTTGTATTTTTTCTATTTTTTAACGTTTCGGCAAAAGTTTATTGCCGTCTTCAGAAAAAAATAGACGTCAAAAATTGAAAAGGTTGACGCCTATTTTTCTCTGAAGATGTCAATAAACTTTGTCCGAAACGTTAGAAAATAGAAAAAATACATCAAAAGTAAGTACTTCTTTTATTATTCCCAACCAAATATTTAATAAATTAGATCGCAATTTCTACTACCAGTAGACAAGAAATAATAAGTCTTTCATTTGTGGTTGAGAAAACCCATGTTTTTGTAATGATTTGTTCTTAAAAAAATTGATGTCGAAAAAATTACATTAATTAGTATGCCGCACATCTGTTTATTAACAGTGGTGATCTTTTTGTAGACAGTACTTTTTTATATAATTTTTTTTGTTATTAATCGTTAAAGTAGGTACATTGTTAGTCTTCAAAATAAAATAAAAAACATAGTACATAGTTGATGAATAATGAACTTAAAAAAACAGTAAATGTGTCTATTATTCATAAAATGTTATAGTCTTCTTAATTGTATTAGAGAAGTAATTAAGAGTAGTTTATTTAGAAACTAGCGGCCCGATAAGGCTTCGCCCGAATTTTTAGATTGCCACCGTTTTTTCGTCGACTTACGTTGCACTAAACGCGCTTTTATTTCAACGCGATTATGTAAAATCTATGTCCATCATGGAGTTCATCCTAAATATTGGCTAAAAAAATTTTGAAATCGGATGAGTAGTTTCGGAGATAACTTCCTATATCCAAACTTTACCTCTTTATAAAATTAGTATAGAAAAAAAAATATCCATATTACCTACACCATTGGCGTAGCAAGAGGGGGGGGGGGCAGGTGGGCCTGGACCACGCTAGAATCCTCCTGGCCCACCCTACAGTATTAATTGTTCACGTACAAATAACAAGATAAATCTACAATAATCTACGTTTTCTTTGTCCTGAAACTCCAGAAAGTCGTGTTGATCGATAAGTAGCAGCTGGTAATGGTAGGTAGAGTTGAAAATTTGCCCACTGAGCCAATGACCTACACAAAATTGTTTAAAACATAAAATATAAATAAAGAAAGAAAGCATACCTACGTGTAATATAATTTTGTTACGTAAGTTCAATTAGGTCAAAATAATCAAATGCGTGTTTCTGTCACAGTTTGTTCTAAACTCGATAGTAGATTTTCGTGTACCAGCATGCGGTATATATAATAAAAAAATTCTGCGCATCTCCTAGGCTAATAATATTCTACTCCTTCCTATGCGCATATCTTGTACGTGCAAAAGTGAACAGCCGTCAGTTTTCGACCTCGCGTCCCTTGAATATGCAATTTTGTTTTGTTAAACCTTGTAAAATTTATTAATAGCATTATATTGTTTATGATTCACTTTCATTTGGATAATAATGATCTTAGTTGTCCAGCGTCTATAAATAACTAATTAAATTTCATCATGTGACTTGTGATTGGTGTGTGTTATAAGGTTTCGTTTTGAGTTTTCGATGCTAACATAAACTGTCGAACGTGGATAATCTACAAATTGCTCTCTTCTCTTTTTTTTGAGTTGGAAATAGCTGTTGTAATGGAAGGCTAGCTAGGTGAGCAATGCTTGCATAATCTTTTGTTGTTTTATTCATGGTTCGTGCTGAAATGTGGTTTTCTATTATACAGAAAAAAATTTAAAATAAATTAGCACGAAGAAACTTTAGTTCGGTATTTGATACGTTTGTTCTAAAACCGTAAAAATTGGACCAGGACTTGACACTATTGGTTGGTCATTAAGATGCTATAAACTTAACTATTGACGCAGTACACACTGTGGAAGCTCTCAAGGGGCACAACTTTTTCCCACTTAGTTGACGAATATCATAACTTTAGCTAATTTGCACATTTACTCGTATATAGCCTATGTTGATCTGGAGTAGTGTAGGTACCTTCCAAATGTTGAAAGAATTTTTCAAATAGGTGCAGTGGTTTTGGGGATTACCACAAGATTTACTACACTTAAATCTCGCACCAAATATTACCCGCGACTTCCGGTTGGAAAAAAGTTAAACATAATTTAATGAAGTTTATTGCGAGATATAATTTTTCAGTACTAAAAAATCTTTCTCTTCGTGTCATTATTATTTTCTCTAGAATATACCTAAGTCGAGTTAAGGTCAAAATTTATTGAATGCTCTGTATAAGCTCATGAAGTTACCCGATGCGTTTGTTCTATAATAATATTTTAATAACACGAGTACAGGCGTTCTGAAAATATTATAAATACCTGTTCTATCAGAGTGATATATGGGTAAAAGGCTCAACAAGCGAGGGAAAACAAAGTGGATATATTTTTTTAGATTAAATTTTACATAGCAGAGGTATATAGTAGGTACATACTCGTATGTGCCTGAATATACGTAGGTATCTACTTATATTTATGAAGTCAATTTATTGTAACAAAACTGTATAATACAAAAAAGTGCAAAAATTGGTTACAACCTGCTTTAAATTAATTATAGAGTTCCTTACGTTGAAAATAAGAACAAAATATCACCCTCTGATTTCTTAAATTATTATTTAACATATTACTGTGTATCAAAAAAACTTGGCATTGTTAGACTAGGTGAAATCGGCGCTCTCGTTCCGGATTAAATTTTTTGTTGGAATCAGTTCAGGACAGCTTATTAGTGTATTTGCCATAAGGCACTTACACTATTGGCGTCGGTCGGATGGCGGGACCTAGGGGTCGGACCAAAATTTCTCGACGTTTCATAACCTCCTAAGACGTTTGGCACTATTTTTGGAAATGTTTATATATATATGTATGTATGTATATATATATATATATACGTGCGGGCTATAACTTTCGAAGGAGTTAATCGATTTTAACGAAATTTGGACCACATGTTGGAATCCACCACCGCACGAAGCCTATTTAAAATGGGCCCAATCGGACCACTTTAAGGGTGGTTTTTAGGGGTTGAAAAATTTTTTTGGGCCCAAAAATACCGAAAAATATTTCAGAATCGTTTCAAAATTGAAATTTAACCTACTATTAAAGATGAAAATGTGCTGTCAAAATTTCATTAAAATCGGCCCGACAGGACCGGACTTACAAATTTTATGAAAACATCAGTTTGTAGATATGGATTTACATAGTGAAGGGTGGATTTAATTTGATAAATTGATAGTAATATTTATATTAAGAAAAAAATATTATTTTAAGGGATGTATTAAGGGGTTAAATTTTTTATGTTGACCAAAAACAAAAGAGTAAAGTTCACGTAATAAAGCCACACTGCCTGTGTTAGCAAATACACTATATTGTCGGCAGGGTTTCGCACTGCGACCCGAGTTTTTTAAAATTCATGTTACCAGGCGGTAGCCTGGTTTTAATATTGTTTAAAACAACAAGAAAAACAAATTTCTATGAGGCAAATTTTTTAAATATTTTTCTTACCGATTTCCAACAAGGAATGTTCAAGACTTTAACGGCAGCGCCGATTTCACCAGGTCTACATATTGTATTTATTATTAAAACCATAATAAATATCTGTCCATAAAAATAAAATATTTTAATAATAGAAAATACTAGATAGTTTGTCACATACTGTACCTACCATAATTTGAAATGTCGGTCATATCATTCCATATTATTTTTTTTTTTTTTATTTTGACAAAACAAAACAAACAATTATGTGCTTCAATCCTGGGGCTTCCATATTATTGGAATTTTGTAGCCCAATCTCGTAATATATTTTTCTTTGAATTAAGTATAACTATTTTAGGTTTCCAGCAATTTTTGATGTTTAAATATAAATGATTATTCCAAGTACAACTTGCTTCTATTTATGGTAAATATATAGATCTTTTTGTTTTGGTTAAATATCGTTTGACTTGATCAAAATGTTAAAATTTATGCTACATATTAATACAACAGTCTTTTAGATCTACTAGCGATTGTATTTTGGAGATTATTCTGTTCAGATTTCGTAAAGAACAGAGAGTTGAGAAGAATAATGTCTTCTTGTGACTACAAACAAAGTACACCTGTTCATAGTGGACGACCGGTGTTATCAGACTCTCTCTATCATTTTAGAAATTCCAACAGAACAAATACCAAAATATTGAGTTTGACAAAACAGCTTCTGTTTTCCATTAAGTACCTATATTATAGGGAGTTAAAGCAGTTGTGCCAAGTTTCTTGCTTTCGGATTATAGATTTGCTTGTACCTACTCCATATTAATTGTTTCTCAGTGTCAGAATTCCGGAACTAGTTCCTATATCAAGAAAGATCCATAAAAATACTACACGTAGAAGACACATTATTTTTAATTTAAAAATCGAAATATGTTTATTAGCATAGAAAACGTTTAATGAAACTTGCAAACAACAAAAACTAGTAGATAATATTTACAAAACATTTCGAATACTGAACTTAAAAAACTTATTAATACTCATATATAACTGTAGACTTGTGACAGATGTAAAAATCTATACTTATTAAGGGTCAAGCAAGCAAAATTTGTTAATTTTTAATTCCCCTATAATTCCCAATTTTTGATATTAATTTCTTCAATTCCGGAATTGATGTTTAAAAAATGGTACGAACTTTTTAAATGATGATATCTCGGAATTCCGGTATGGAAACCGTACTCATAATATAATAGTGAGAGATTCGGTATTAGAAATATTATACCCTCATTTGTTATTTGATGATGACAAAGATAATATTATAATGTTAGATAATGTACATTGATAAATGGCATGGTATTGCCTAGCTAAATCGCGTACCGATACTGTTAAAGTAAATAAATTCTAATTAACTTTTTTAGATCAGCTTCCACGATTTATTAATCATAAAAATCGAGCCCAAGATTATAAATACGACACAAATAAAATGTTAACACTCAAAGTACCTAGAACACAACTATTTACAAGGTATGTTTATGTAGATGATTTATGTATTGAATCAATGGTATATTCCTATTATTCTCTCATATTAGATTTGATTTTTATAATTGACAAACCTGGGAAGTTGATCCAAAAAAGTTAATTAGAATTTATTTAATTTAACAGCATCGGTACGTGATTTAGCTAGGCAACCCATGAGCGATTTATCAATGCAGATACATATTATCTAACATATCATCTTTTTCATAATCTAATAACAGATGAGGGTATTTCTAATATCGGATCTTAGACCACAATGTATTAAGTTTATTTACACTACAGTATACAAGCCACAACCTTATACGTATACCCATGTGCGAGATATGGAAATAGTTTTTCAACATCTACTGCTTGTTTTCGGATAGCTTCTAACAGTTATAGTGTTAAACAGAGCTATTCAATTTAAGTACTATTTGTTTCGGATTTTCATTCTATTGTAGTTCGTATTGTAGAATTTTCTCCTCCATTCTATCTTATAATCTTATAAAGTATGCAACTGTTTTACGAACTGAGTCGACAGTATTGAGTGGACGACATAACCTTACACTCGATGTGTATACGTGGCAGAAGCAGTTCTGCACGGTCTCTTGGTTCCAGCTTTACGCCGCTCGCCTATCGGCCCAGCATCGTCTGAGGACTCAGCAACAGATGCTGGTAATGATCCGTGCTGATTTTCTCCCGTCTCCACAGCGTTTCTTTACGCTCTCTCCTATCTACGCTACTAACACATATATACACGCTTTACGTTTCTATACGCTTGCATTGCTTCACATTGAAATCGTTACGTCGACATTTATCTTCCCAAAAGACTTACTTTTTTAGACCAGTCATTGTTTTGTTTTAAAATATTTTTAATTATAGATATGCTTCAGTTTTCTAATTGATAATTGCTGTGACATGAAACTGTATTCCCGTTTGTAAGAACCTAAACGTTACAATTTAAGAACCGGACTAATAAGTTGAAAAACATATTTTTATTTATTTAGCACTAGCGGTCCGGTCTGGCTTTGCCCGAATTTGTAAATTGCAACCGTTTTTTCGTCGACTTGCGTTGCTAAATTGGTCTCCACGAAAAGCGCTTTTATTTTAGCGCGATAATATAAATTCATCATGAAGGCCCTTTATAAATATTGGTGAAAAACTAAAAAATTAATTTATCGCGTTAGAATTTTTCATTCGCATAGATATACAGTTTCAAGTTTCGTTATTAATTTATTAAGTTAAATTAATCTACACACACTTTTAATTTATCTTTTCAAAAATATTTAAGACCTAAGATATTTTTTTAAAGTATATATAATATACTTTTTTTTAGGGTTCCGTACCACAAAACGAAAAAAGGAACCCTTTTAGGATAACTTTGTTGTCCGTCTGTCAAGACTCTAGGAAATCAAAACCTATAGGGTACTTTCCATTTATCTAGAATCATGAAATTTGGCAAGAAGCAATGTCTTATAGCATAAAGAAAGGGAAAAATCCTAAAACCGTTTTGTAGTTACAACTGCAACAACATGCTACGCACGTACACAGTAACAGTTCTAATACAAAACAAGCTTCCGCTACCGGTGCGTTTATACAGCACAATATGAGAACTCTCGCATACAACACGGTACGACAACTAGGCTAACAAATATAGCCACGAGGTACATTATACAGTTCAGTGTTCCATCTGAACTCATTGCAATTACACGCTTAGTTGGCTAACTGACCGTGATGGGTGAACTATTTTGTTAAGTATCTTATGCAGCTCTACACTGTATTTCAACGTGTTTAACAACGAAAGAGTATTTGAAAGGATAGTATGTAGAAAAGCGCGGTGTAAACATGCATTATAAGTATTAGCAACGCTGGTGTGCACCTGAAAACAATAAGAATAAGAAAGGTGGAGTACGGAGTAACGTAGACACGGTTCGTTATGTTTGCAATTTATGTTCGAGTAATGGCCATAAGTATCGGCTTTATTGGCTTTTGAAATAATATAACTATTTACGGATTCGTGTACACTGCACAGTATGTACTAGAGCGCCATTCGCTGCTGTGGCCTGCTAAGCTAACTTAAACTCCGTCACTATGTAATAAATTACTGTTTACTTTTTTACTTCTTTGTACATAATAAGTATTTGTGGTTCGTGACTTGGTACTTTCATTGATTTGTTTTGTAAATACCGTTCGTCAGACAGACTTAAGAGCGCTGTACATGAGGCTGGTTTTGCCGTTCGAATCGTTGCTAGAACTTGCGCTGAATTTTATAATTAGAATCGGGACTATTTTTCGTGCTTGTTTTGTGCAAGATCCAATCAGAAAACAGTATCTTGTCACGTGGGTGAAATGGACAAACGCCCGCCACTTAACACGGCGTCAAAGTGTGTGTTCTGTTCAGAGACAATGAACGTTCGCTTTTCTTAACATTAGAACTGTCATTGCGTTCGCACTAAATCCATCTACAAAGTCAGCTTCGAAACAAGCATCGTGTGTAGCGAACTGGGGACACAACTGTGTCCACCGTGAATAAAACTGTGTTTTACGGAATTTTTACCCGCAAACATTCAAGAAAACAATTTTAATTCATTTTATATTTTCTGAAATATAATATTTCACGTTTAAACTGTAGGTAAACTGCACACGGGTAAAATAAGTTTACGAACTTTTGCTTTAGTATGGCAGGGTTGAACTTACTTAAACGCAATCTTTGTTCAGTTTTTAAAAAAAATATATTTAAACATTGTTCAATTGCGCTTTCCCAAATTTTATCATCACAAGTGTCGAAACGGTATTAATTTATTGGGGACTCTACATACTTTCTTATACCCTCAAAAGAATATTTTTTGTCTATACCAAGAGTCGGCAACATTTTGAGACGGAACAGCCAAAAGTTACAATTCACAAAATTTCACAATTTTTAAAGAGCCACTAAACATTTTCGTTTCAGTATTTGCTTAAATAGGTATAATACATATATCCGAAGATGACACGTCGCGCCGGGGGCGGTGCGGGTGAGACGCGAGTGGAAATAATTATTTTTTGCGTATGGAACTGGAGAACCGCAACTTTACATCAAAAGAGCCGCAGGTTGCCGACCCCTGGTCTATACTAATTACTAATATAATATAAAGACATTTTGTCTGTGTGTTTGTTTATATGTGAGTCGAAATCTCTCGACCTACTGAACAGATTCTAAAAATTCTTTCACTAGTAAAAAGCTGAACTATCCCTGAGTCACATAAGCTATATATAATATTGTTAGCCAACAGGCAAAAACAAAATTACAACTATCAATCAGTTTGTATCGTACATTTTGGTTCTTCCCGTGTTGGCCGGTTACACGCGTCTCCTCGTGTGACCGTGTCATTGGTTAGCCACATATCACGTGGGGAAGCCCAGTACACTCTTGGGCACAAAAAATCACCACAGCTCGTATAAAGTACCCTTCTTACAATATATTTTTTTTAATGAAAAAATTTTCGACTTTTGAATTATTATTATTGCTTAACACATAATACTGTTATATTTATGGATATTGTTATGATGTGATATGGAACATTGCAAGTCAAGACTGTAATAGGGTGGAACCGAAGGCTTCACTACTGTTGTCGCTGAAATATTGTGTCATCTCAGTCGCGACTCGCGTGGTAGTGTCTAGTTATTTATATAAATATGTATTTTTTGTAACCTCCAGGTAAAAATATTTGCTATAGTTATTTTCAACAATAAAGTTCCGGTCCGGTCCTCTTATTCTGTCATCATATTATTCGATGATAGTGTATCAAGACGGCATGACGTTGCAAGCTTGCTTCGGCGTGTTCACCGTCGACAGAGCTTTATTAAAACCTACATATCACCTGCTATTACTAATATAAGTCTTGCTATTAAAGTAATAGACTTTACACCTTCAGGTCTTTACCTGCAGATCTCATACATATATGCCACGGTTTCTGTTTCGTCTGCATTATACGGCTCATGCTTTGTAGAATTGCTATTACGTAGCTTTGCACTCTACTTTTCAATCAATACCTATAAAAAATAAGTTCAAAAACTAAAACCCGACTACTGAAAAGTATGAAACAAAAATATATTCTCATCTGAGAATAGCCGTGGTCATATGCCACCTAACCTAACAAAACAGTACATTTTAGCATTAGTAAGCGATCATAAGCTCCAGGGCAAAGTGCATCACGCTATACATCTAGAGGGGCATACAACCACGGCTATCTTCAGATGAGAATATTTTGTCAGAATAGACAAAGAAAATAGATAAACAAGGTTCTAGATTCTAAGTCGAGGAATGTGATATAAAATGCATATATTTAAAAGGATCACGTTCCCAATTTTAACATGAAGGACACAAAAAAAAATAAGTATATGAAAAATAGTTCACTGATGATTTTTGTTTAAAACAGTTTAGGTACTTAGTATACCATTAAACTAGGGGGTCCCTATCGATCGCGGGGCCCTGGGCACGTGCCAGAGTGCCCAGTGGGAAAGAGGGCCCTGCGTGGAGGTACTCCCAGCTTATGTTATTTTTTAATAGTGTGTGGGTGTTTTTAATAGTGTGGATGAGCAATACGAAATGATTTTGACAAATTCGTATTGTTACAATGTGCTACAGAGAATTTAACACATTTTTGAAAATCGACCATTTTTCGGAGCTCATAGCTAGGCAAAGATTGGAGATAGATAAAAAGTGTGAAAGCTAAAGTTGTAGAGAATTTTATCAGCTTTCATTATGTATTCCAACAAAATTTCGTACGACGTACCGTTTTCGAGATGAAAGCAAAATACCAAAAAACGGGACCTTCTTTGTGCTCCCCCCCTTCGGGCGTACCTCGGAGGGGTAAGGACTTTAGTATGTTTATCTCCTAACTAGTCCAAACAAAGTTCCTAAGTCAATTAATGTTCTGCTTTCGACTTTTCCATCTAGAATTATTCGTTGCTTAAGCTATTATACAAAAAAAAGTGTTATTCAAGTCTATTCTGATAATTTTAAGCGTGTTTCTCAATAACTCGGTTTTAATAATTAAATTCACAAATAAGTTTAAACGAATTAGTTAAAAATAAACACTATAATCTGAATAATTGTCCAGAAAACGCTGTAATACTTATGGTGGACATGAGCTCTACAACACTTTTTTTATTACCTATAATTTCGTAACGAAAAAGACCATTTAGTTTTTATTAATTTTATTAGTAGATATCAAAAATTTTATATTTTTCTGACGTCGCGGTAAATCTAGAAAAAACTCACTATGTGTAACTTATTGCAATGCTGCAGTTATTTTTTTAATTGCACTTTTAAAGTGATTCTTGAAAATGTATGCCAGTAGAAAATAAGTTACCTGCGTCTTTGTTTTAGTCTTACTGTACTGTTATTTAATGAAACATAGATTAATTTCATTATTTAACATGTAGGTACTTAGCTTTTTAGTCCTCTCGCTATAAAACACTATTTTAAAACGTCAAAAAATTGTTTTTTAAAGTGACAAAATCGACACAAAACGAATTTTTCAAGCGATAAGACCTACCTATAGATTGATTTTTTGCTCATCGAAGTCAGCTTTCAGTAAATTTCATTCAGAGCCGTTTTCAAGAAAAAATACCTACTTAGATTTATATATTAACGTCATCTGTCGGTATAAAAATGAAAAACCAAACTACCTTTGAATTACCCTAAATAAAGTTTTCAGTCGATCGTCTGTCCCACGAACTCGGCGGTCTTCTGATCGCCTTGATTATTTTCGTAATTAACATTGTAAAGGACCCCACACAAACCTTATGGGATTTGGTTCTCGGTTAAATTGATCGAAAATGATTTTATTTTATAGTTTAAAGGTCACTAAAAAGTGTCCATAGCCTAAAAACCAATAGATTTTTAGCTACAGATATGTTTAGCGAAATTTTAGATTTAGGGATATCCATTGAATTCGCAAACATGTTCCATGTTCAACTTTTGTGCTTTTTTATAGAAATAGAAAAAAAGTCAAAAACTAGGTAATGTTGGAAGGTGTCACCCTGTATAAAATAAATTCAGCGCGCTCGAAAACATATTTCTAGAGTTGAGGATTTTTTAAGATTGTGAATTGAATGGATATCCCTATCTGTAAAATCTCGCTAAACATATTATCTGTAGCTAAAAATCTATTGGTTTTTATGGCTATGCTCACTTTTTCTTAGTGACCTTTAAGCTATAAAATAAAACTATTTTCGATCAATTTAACCGGGAACCAAATTTTATAAGGTTTGTGTTCTTTCGTCTATGTCCTATGATTTTAAATTTAGAAATATGAATGTTTTTTTAATCATTCGTGTTATTTTTAACCTTCCTTGATGTTTATGTGTTGTCCTGTGTAAAGCCTCAGAGTGGTTTTCCGAGCTGGAAGTGAGATAATTGCGGCTTGTGAGCTCTGTCTCACTTGGGTTTACTTTTACAGTATATACACTGTAAAAATAAATAACTGATTCGATCAAAGTACTTAGCGGCGCTTTAAACGACCAATATTTAGATATTTATTTCACACGCTCTACGCTTCCACAGAACTTATTGATCTTACACAGGCAATTTATATGGAATAACGTGTTTGTTGTTTTTAAATTTAATTTCTTAGAATTTGTTGCTCGCCGTCTGAGTATTTTTAAAGACATTTATCTTTTATTTGTAATGAAAAATAGAGTTTTATTTTTAAAATATCGACTATACTTGCTATGTCGTGCTTAACAGAGATCATGAGATATTATTTTGTGTGTTCTTTAATCTACGTTTTTAATGGCCATTGTTGCAGTATAATTGATAACGCTGCCCTGATTTATTCCTTGTGAACTTTTTGAGTAGTTGCGAAGCCTCATTATTGTAAAATTATCATCTTACTATATGTAATATGTATCCCACTTCTCTCTGTGTACTAACAAAATATGTGCGAATTAGCTACAAACTCAATAATAAAACGAATCCTTGTAGACATGGGAAAAGTCGTTACTATGTGATCACAGTGACTGTTATCCCAGTTACACAAAAATCACAGTGAAAAATCATCGTGACTTTGTCACGTCGATCCCGACCCAGCAAACACTCGGTAGGACGTTATACGTCGGCTACTCGGTTGGAGCGACCGTCGTAATTGCGGTGACAGGAACAACATACGTTATTTTGAAACGTGGTTTTACCTCTTGTCAGGTCACAGTGATCATTTTAAATTTACTCTCTTTATCACGCAAAGCAAAAATGGTAGTTTTGATCTCAAGAGTGCATACATTTTAAATCTTCTAACATTGAGCCTTTTGAAAAATCGTTTAAAAGTTTGTTCTGTGCAAAATAACAGTTTTGGCTATAGCTATTCCTTTTATCGATTCGGCACATATTCGAGTCGAACAGTCTATGATTGCAAGAGACGTGGTATTTGAAGTTGATTTTCGAACTGCGATTTCGGAGGCATATTATTACTTTTCATCTAATGCAATAACATAAATTGTAATGTAAGCATTTTTGCAAAAAGAATAGAACGTTTTCAAATGAATTTATCAGTGTAGTGAGGAATATTGCAGAGCTACGTGGCGATGTAGAGCAGAGCTACGGAACGTCGAAGTTATGAGTTATTAGGGTCATTCTCGTCATTAGCGTTACCCGGACTACCACCCGCCCGCTCACTTGCTGATACCGCTGATCCCCTCGGTCCTGACGCCGTTCTAAAACCATAACACCTCATACCATTCCACTTTTCTGTACTATGAAACTCACCGAATCGGGGATTTGAATAATTGTTTACTTTTTATTGGAAGTCTAGTTAAATTCTTTTCAATTGAAAATGTCAGTATTAAATTTTAATTTGTAATTGAGCTTCATTTTTTGCGACAAAAATTTGAATCTCACATTCATTCTGCCAATTTTAATTAATGACATTTCCATTTGTATAGAAGGAATGTGGAGTAAATTATAATGGAAAAATTGTTAACATTCGATGTTTATTAATAAACGCGAACCGGCCCAGCTTCGCCCGGACTTGTGGACTACCTATTAAAGATAACATATTTAATTGGATAAGGATTGATACTACGTTAGTCAAAATAGCTTCGCAATTAAGTCATTATTTTTGATAATATAATATAGCCTGTCTCCATCCTAAAGGTTCATTCTAAATATTGGTGAAAAAAAATTGGTTGTCTGTAAAGTCGGTTTACGAACGATAGTTTTACGTGATAACGTATTCCGTAATACATAACCTAAATTCTACATATAATAATTATAATAATTCGAATCTATAATATTGCATCTTTCACTTCAAATTTAGGTTAATTTTATTTATTAAATTACTCACCACCTATAAAAATAATTTTTTTTATTAACTTTCTTTCTTTCGTATTTATTTAAGTCTCAAAGATTAACTGTCATACTATTTATAAAACAATTGTTTCACTGTTTATATAAAATTCCAAAACCTACTTACAATATTTAAGTATTTTCATACGTCAAAAAAATTGATTTTTATAATGATAAAATTTGTAAGAAAACGATTTTTTCGAGAGATGAGACCTAGCTAAAACGATTTTTTGCGCCCCAAAATCCCTTTTCAGTAAATTTCATCCAAATCGTTAGGGCCGTTTTCGAGAAAAGCACGCACAGGGTCAGGCGGAACGTTACGAACGTTAGGAACGTTACACTTTTTCGTGCATGCAGCCGGTGTTTTATCAATTTATAAGATTGGTGATTCATCAATTTATAAGACGTTATCACGTCAAAAAATTTTGAAATTCGATGAGTAGTTTCGGAGATTACCCTCTACATCCAAACTTACAAACTTTACCTCCTTATATTATTAATATAGATTTTACCATTCCAACCCACTAGTGGGTAATGGTACTAGTTTAGGTCAAAATTCCTTTTTCAAAAATTTTACAATATTTTTTCGTTTGTGCGTCTGTTAGTCTGTGAGCACGATACAAGTCAAACGGATAAACGGACTAAAACCAAATTTTAGGAGGATGTTTGGAATGCAAATTTGAAGTGCACTATTGTTTTTGGGGAAAATCGGCGCATGCGCAGAAGAGATATATGCTATAATGATCTGTCTTATAAAATAATGGTATACTTTTCATAACGGCTTATTCCATTTATTTTTTCAAGAAAGTTTCGTTAACAAATGTTTTTTCTAAACTTTATAGTTTCGGAAATATTTTGAAAATAAAAAAGTCAGCTGTTCTTTTGTTTTGTAGATCTGTCAGAAATAAACTAGTTAAGCATGCTTTGATTAATTTTTACATGACGTGGAACATACATAGAGATTAGACTAGAGTACGCGAGTGAGCCGTGAAAGTGTCTGCAATTCAGAGAGAGAACAGTTTCTTATCTCTATGGTAACTAATGATACAAAACAATGGTGATTTAAGTAAACAAATATCTGCTTTTCTGGTTTTTCTGCAGCGTTCTCTTTCTTAACTGAGGACATTTTCACTTATCGCAAGCATACGAACTAGCGTACTCTAGTTACTTATATCTTCATGGGAACATATTTTGTAAGTAACCATGGCAAAGAATAGCAAAACAAGTTCGTTCCATTTTTCGATTTTTGAGCTAGTGCGCAAATTAGTCTTGCGCAGTGACAAGACTGTGGTTCTATTACCGTTCACGGCTGCTTGGAACGAACCTATTATATTGAATACTAGTCATTACCCGCGTCACCTCACGCGATATCTGAAATTTTATTTTCTTTATTGTACTATAATATATCAAATGTGAACATTGGAATGGCCACGTCGCCCAATTGGCTGGAATTTTTTAGAAGGAACAGTTGTGTGTCAAAAGTCAACACTTTGTATATTGACGGTACTGCGTAACTAATATCAGTGACATTCCGGCAGGTAATATTACCCGTTGTCTTGGACAAGCGGGTACTTTACTCCCTAATGATGCAATATCTGCTAATCAGCATTTCGGTTTAATTATATCAAGTCAACCGTTATGGAGTCGCGGTGAATATTAGCTATAGCCCAAACCTCCTTCAGTTCGCTCTAACGGAAAATGCACCTATTACTGACGAATATTGAACACGCGGCTTGCCGTCGCTCTCTGTTATAGGCCCCACTCATGATCAAACTTCATGCCACAGTTCAGTGTTCAGTGAAGTTGGACCGATTAATCGAAAGACTGACTGGTACCACACACAGTTCATGCAAACTGCTCATTTTTTTAAATTTTTTGTGTTCAGTTTGGTTCAGTTGTTGGCATACACTCGTCGAGTGTAGATATATAAAATATATATTATATACATACTATAATATTATACTATAGATAATTAATAAGAACTAAATGAGTTATTTAAATGGTGAGGATTGGCTGTTCATAGCTATGGGATTGTATTTAAAACAGGGAAATAAGAAAAAAAAGAAGAATATGGGTGAAAAATTTGTTAGAAAAGCGGGATTCAAGAAGTCATGTTTATATTTGATTAATGAATCTTGAACCGCTTGATTGGAATAATTATTTACGAAGGGATGAATTAACTTACAATTATTTATTGAAATTAGTTACCCTATTTATTAAGAACCAGGACACAAATATGCGAAAATCTATTTCTGTACAAGAAAGACTTGCAACAACATTGAGATTTTATCATTTTTGGCTTCTGGTTGTACAAAACACAGAACTCTAAAAACTGAACTGAAAAAAACCCACACACACAGCAGTTTACTTGAACACTTTGATGAGTTCATGCTTGACTTCAGTGTTGGTTTCAGTGTTTATTTGTCCCACACATTATCATGCTTCACTGAACTATAAGTTTGAACACTGAACTGTGGCATGAAGTTTGATCGTGAGTGGGGCCTATTAGACGTAGCTATGTAAAATTATTGATTATATATTACATGCAACCCACAGTCAACATTTTGATGAACCTATTGATTAAGTCAAATTATAATGAACTGCAATCAAACCGGTTGGGTTGTTATAATTATGTTCTAATTATTGCATTGAAAAAAATTAAATATTAATATTTACTGCAGAAGATTATTATTAACTATAAAGTGAAACCCGTTATTATGAACTATAATCGGAGAAAAAAATTGAACAGAGATCGGCGTTCTCACCAATTGATAGCTAGTTTAAAACGGTGCAGTGCATAAAACAGGTCAATCTATATATCACTAGCTGTTACCAGCGGCTTCGCACGAGATTGAGTTGAAGCACGGATGCATTCCCATTATCTGGCATAGTTACTCCTTTCTTGACGTAGACCCCCCCTAATTGATGACATTCAACTGATCAATGTCCTGAAAAACCTTGAAAATGACACCCATGTTAATTTTTAGACTATTTACCTCTTTTCGCCCTCTGAAGAGGTTGTTTTTGAAAAAGCATGAAACACGTCCTTAGTTTTTTGTTGACAGGAGTAATCCTGCGGATTTTCGAATTGAACGACATCTATCTTAGGTATATGATTTCTCCATGCAACTTTTGAACCCCCGTTACACCATTTTAGGGGTTGAATTTTCAAAAATCCGTTCTTTGCGGATTCCCACGTCATAATAACTATCTTTGTGCCAAATTTTAGCCCAATCCGTCCAGTGGTTTGAGCTGTCGTTGATAGATCAGTCAGTCAGTCACGGTTTTCTTTTATATATTTAGATAGGTATAAAAATCTCGTGTCACGAAGTTCGTCTGTGCTAATCTCCGAAACCACTGAACCGATTTTAACGAAATTTTGTAAATGTGTCTTGCTTGCTCCAACTTAGGCCTAGCACACATGAAGAGCGTTCAACGCGCGTTGGCCCAACGCGCGTTTACAATTTCTATACAATTGTATATAACTGTTTACATGATAACGCGCGTTATCACGGAAACAAATATATACAATTGTATAGAAACTGTAAACGTGCGTTGGGCTAACGCGCGTTGAACGCCTCTCATATAAACTAGGCCTTATGCTATTATAGGATAGTTATTATTTTTTTTTATTGCAAGAACCAGGAACAGAGGAAGACTATTCTTATATATATATAGTATATCTATATCGTGTCCTAGTAACAAGTAGCGACATCTGATAGAATTTGCTCAAAACTATTATTTCTGATAAGTTTGCGAACGAACTGGGGTGATGTTAAGTTTTTCTTTGAATCTATTTTACGGTATTTTAGCATAAAATTACTTTTCCGGGGAATTTTCTGAACGCAGTCCAGATATTTTAAAATTAGAAACGTATAGTTTTCGGCATGAAATAAGCACATAGGAAGCATAATTTGTTTTCGCTAGATTCCAGTTCAAATGTTCAATTTTTCAAATATTGCAAAATAATCTCGTCACGAGTTCATATATGAAAAGAATTATACCGAAATAAATTAAAAAATATTTAGCAATTTTTGCATAGTTTGTGTGTCTGAAGTGTCCTGCCACCACGCCATGATAAGTGACCCTAATATTCATCGCATTAAAACGGTATAGGGAAGCAGCAGGGCTATAAATATAACCTGTCAAAAATTTCGACCTAATTAAGAGTGTCACGAGACATGAGACCGAAAGCTTACGTTAACCCTCATTAACTAACACAGGCATACCTCTATACGTACAAACATATACAGGATGTAACTGAAATAAGTGGACAGACTTCGAGGACGGGCTTTCCAGACAAGAACATTAAAAAAAGTTCAACTCAAGTTCAACTCAAGCGTAGTTCCTGATATACATACAAGGTGACCGGTAATTGCTGGTATCTCTCTCGGGAGAAGAAACTATGACTAATTTGGAATGATTTAACTACTTGGGGGCCGGAAATGCGTCAAAAGAAAATATATTCTCACTTTTTGGCCTGAATTTTTCCATGATCTGGTAACTTACTAAATGGCCAGCCTTTTTAAAGCTAAAAACCACGAAATTTACCGTTAGATTTTGTGGTGTATGTGAAAAATTACAATAAATAAAAATAATAATTCTTCACAGAAGTATCATTATCATAAAAAAATGACGCATTTCCGACCCCCAAGTGATAGAGGTTAAATAATTCCAAATTAGTCATAGTTTCTTCTCCCGAGAAGAATACGAGCAATTACTGATCACCTTATATAGTTTAAAATAACATAACATTTAATGCAACTCACACTATCGATAGAAAGTATCTTCATTAATTAATCAACTTTTTCAATTTCTTAAAAATCGTCAACAAAATCGCAACTAAATTACTGTGTTAAGGGAAGGGTCTTAAATACAGTAATTTAATTGGGATTTTGTTTTCATAAAATTAAATTCAGCTTCAATCTGTATCTCATGTTTACACAGTTAAATAAATCTGGTGAACAATTTAATAAAAAACGATGAATTCTTCTTAATAAGTTTTAAAATAATGTCAAGAATGTTTATTTGCAACATTTCAGGAAAGTAGTCAGTTAAATATCAAACTAAAAATAGCTCCAAATTAATTCACGAAGAATTAATGTTTACTTTTTTATTAAAATTTTATAAAAAATCATGTGACCATATTTACAAAATTATGAAAGAATATAATCAGAGTGCAATAATAATTTAATAAAGATTTTTTGTTCGACACATCAAGGTTAAATTATTTAATATGAAAGAGTATGTAACTATTGTAAGTGTAATTTATTGTGTTATAATAATATACCCAGGTGTTTAATATTCAGTATTGCACTCAGTATGATTACTGAAATTGGTTTATTACAATTATAATAAAACCCGCCTGCTGTTACTAAACTCTGCAATAGACGATTTACATATGAACGGCCTATTATGTTGGCATTCCTGCTGTTTTTAAACAGAATAGCTTTTGTGTTGTTTAACATTTACAAAGAATAATATAAACGTATATTGGAAAATTAATATTCGTAATTTTAATTCATAAAATCATTGACTATATAGACCAGTATACAAACACTAGCTGTAGTTTAAGAGGCAACTAAATTTAAAAGAAAGATTTTGAATCTCTCTAGTTATTAATTTATGATATACCATCTGCAGATTCTGAAATAATTACCATAGTGAAGCAATTAGGTAATTTCTACTACTAATACTAATAATGGCACATTGTGATAACAAAGATTGCTTTATAAATACTAAAAACATGATTTCGATATCTTTAAGTTCAACGGAGAATGGAGATATTGAATTCCTGTACGTGAAGTCGCTAAGGATACTGATCGACGTCTTATCTGACATTATGACGCACCGCGGCACAATGTGTCACATTAGTAGTTACAACTGAAAGACAAGAATAAGGTATATTAGGACATATCAAACTTCCTAATTGATATTACATTAATTCTCACATCTATTCAAGTGTTAATTGTTTGTTGCCTTCATGACTTGCGGTATTATTAATTATAATTTAATATAACACTCGTGCCGCGTGACGTTATCCGTACTGTAAAGGGCTTAGCGCTAATAATTAACAATCTTAAACTTTGAAGTGGGTACCATAACTTATTTTTAAAGATATTACAAAAAAATTAGGACTGATTAACAGTTAAATTAGGAAGTTTTCTGTTTTTTTTTTAACTGAGAGTTGGCCCGTATTCAGTGAATTTATGATTAGCAATTTTATTTTTTATTGACTTTTAAGAACGTGTATAGTCTATCTTTTAATGTTAATTTTATAGTTGCCATTTTTTTATAATTCTGCATGCACCTAAATGAACTTTTTTTAAAGCGTATACTTCAGTATAATTAATTATAACTGTTACAGTTGGTATAAAAAAAAACAGTGAAACGGCTATTTGATATTTACGGATAATTTCATAATGTGTCTATCATTTTAACGGTCCATATTACTTATTATAAAATTTGGTATTATTGCGAAATTAGTGCGCTCCTTTGTGTCGATACATAATATATGTTTAATATGGCTTGCGTCTATAATTATATTTTATGTAGAGGAAGAACACGTTTAAAAGAGCACACCCATGTTTCTGTGAATAAAAAGCATGTACTTTTAGAAAAGGGAGCAGATTTTCAATTTTAAAGCCACCTTACTGCTTGGAACGCGACATTTACTTGCAGCAGCTGTCGTTTTTTTCCGTTTCTTTTTGTGCAGTAAAAAGAAATTTAAAAATTATTATGCGCGGTTTTTGTTGACAGCAGTTTGTATATTCAGTTTTGTTATATTCCTGTATAATTATATTAGGGATGCCCAAGAAAAATTTGATGAGAACAGATACAAAATTCAATTATTCCAATAAAATATATACCGATTTTAATATCAGCTAGGTATATCAGATAAAATGCAATATTTTATAACATTAAGGTTTTGGTATTGCGCGAATATTAAGAAAAACTATAAATAAAATTGGATAAAAATTGTTGAAAAATGTATCTAGGCACGCGGCAGCCATTTTCAACAAAGAAAAGGGAAGCAGCAGCCGTATGTTATATTACACGAACCATTTGGAGCCACTTTTGACCACTTAATAACTCAAAATCTATTTAACATAAGCACATGAAATTTAATTTATTTATTAAAACCCTTTAGCTAGAACCCCAAATTTCATAAATACAGTTTAAACGATTATTGAGACATTAACGGCTAAAAATCGGCATTTTTATCACTGACTGACTCACTGACATATAGATCAAAAACCTAACCTAATTCTAAATGACCTAGAAAGTTGAAATTTGGCGTCCAGCTAGGTAATTGTGTGTATATAAAGGAAAAAAAAAGAAAACAGTGAATTTTTAAGATTTGAAATATTTTTCAAGCAATCGATTCTTATTCACGCCCAGCGTCTTTCGAAAAAAAAACTATACGTACTGGAGAAAAAAAATTGATTTTACAAATCTCTTTTGAATGATAAATAATAATAATTTCTTTACAAAAAGTGATGATATCCCATAAATGTGAAAAAGGGAGCTAAGTTCAAAGAATTGAGATCTAAAAAGGTGCCAAGTTTTCACACATATAAAAATGAAGTTATATGAAAACTTGGCACCTTTTTAGGTTTCAATTCTTTTTGTATTGAATATTGAACTTTGCTCCCTTTTTCAAATTTATGTTTTTGATGGGATCGATCTTAAATCGTAACATTTGTTGATAACACGTTTTGGAATAATAAGCGTGTTTCGAAAGACTATTTAAGAGACTATAAAAAAAGTTTGATGTTAAATGTCTTAGTTTGGCCATCCTTTCTGAGTATATATTCAATTTAGTTGCATTCTTACGATATAATGATATGCAATTTCTTGTTGCAGATACATAAAGTGCATCGTACAGGGGTAATAGTTCAACACGTGCGCAGCTTGTGACGAGGTGAGTTTATTACATAGTTTTTTTCTGCACGGTAGTTAGGAAACAAAGTACCGTTAAATTGCTTGTTTTTTATGGTTACTTTATTTTCTTAAACATGATAAATCTGTTCCGAGAAAAAAACTTAGTTTTTTTTTCATTTTAACTCAAATAAGTCAGCATTTAATTTTTTTGTTTTGTTTTTATTATATAACCACTACTTGGTCTATGCTGTAAAATTGTTTGTCGGTAAATACAAAACAGATTACTATATGCTTTATTATGATTATGGATTTTTATAGCTCAGCGATTATTTGACTTTTAATGCGATTTTGAGCCAGTTTACATTTTGCATATCGCGCATTTATAAACTAACTAAATCGATACAGCGCAGTCGGTTCAAAATTTTGAATCTAAATTAATACATTAAAATTAAAGAAAAATAATTGGGTTAAATTATTTCCTTATTATAGTGTTAGTGCCGAATACTAAAAAATAATCACAAAAGTGAAAACACTAAAAATTTTTTGTCTCTGCACGTTTTACTATCCATGTTTGCAGCATCAGTAGATGATTAAAATTGAGTGTTTATCTGAGTGTTTATCTGTCAGTTCGTCGTTTGGATTAAATAAAATAACTTGAGACCTAATTAAAAGTTTTCTTTCATGACGATCGTTTTGATTCAACTGAATTACCTTCAGTAGTGAAACTATATAAATTGATAAAATACATTTCTTGGTTCACTGAAACATTTATACATACTTATCTAAATACTTCATAATTTCCGTGGATGATATTTAGTTCTGTATCCCCTAGAGAACGTTGGATACCACTTCCTTCCATTTAGGTCTATTCTGGTCAGTAGGGATGAGATTGATAATGTTTAATCCAGTCCATTTTTTATGTTATCTAGCCACGATGTTCTTCTTTTACCTCTGGTTCTTTTCTGTTTTAATTTGCCCATTAATATGTTTTGTTTAATATTATATTTTTTTGACCTCATTATATGACCAAAGTATGAACATTGACTTTTTTTAACAACATTATAAATGTTATATTTTCTTGCGTTATTTGTAGCACTTTGTCAACTACCATAATTTGCTTGATGCATAGCAGCTTCAACGAAGTGATATGTGCTGGCCCTTTTAACACAATGGTAGTTTATTTACTGCAATTTGTAATTGTAGGGAAGGTGATTGTGAAACGAGAGGAAAAATTATCTTATTCTTGTAGACGTATTTTGATTCCTCTTTTTTGTGACCGATATTTTAATTTGTTCCGGGTTGCCTGGATAAATTCGTACAATAATAATAAATTTAATTGTTACAATTTCATTTGTCATCATTTCATCTATTATCCTGACGGTTTCAATTTTAATGTTAATAAGGTTTATAATAAAAATAAATTCCTTTAACTCCTAAGTGGAGCATAGGGCCTCTACGAAAATTTTAAATCTAGTCCTATCTTTTGCCATATTTTTGACTTGAAGCCAGGTAGTTCCTTGTTCTATAACTTCTTCACGAACAATTCTTCTCCAAGATATTTTTGGTCTTCCTCTTTTTCGGCATCCCTGTGGGTTCCAATCCAAGGCTCTCTTTGCTATGTCGTCATCAGCTGTCTTTCGTACCGTGTGTCCTATCCAATTCCATGTCCTACGTTTTATAGTTATATAGATTATTTTAAGACATGCACGTTTCCAAAGTTCGTTGTTCGAGACGTGTTCATACCATTTCACCTTGGGGATTGTTCTGAGGCATTTGTTTATGAAGATTAGGATTTTAGTTGTTATGGCTTTCATCACTATCCAGGTTTCAAATCCACCGATGTTACATTCGAGTTAAAAAGGTTTAGTTATTGCTTATTTTATTTCTTGATAACAGTCTAAAAATTGAAATTTTTAATGTCACACGCAAGCCAACAGTATAATTACAACGTCAAAACCTGCGCAAAAAAAAAACGATAAACATCAATTATTTTTATTTCCATGCGTAGGTTGGAAATTACTTTTAATTTTATTTGCTTGCTCACGTCAAAATTTAACAATCTAATTACTACAGATAATGAAAACGGAAAGTACTTTGGAGACCTTCAAATCAAAAACATCTTTTATGTGACTAACCAGTAATTAAGGTTCCATAATCTATAATTTAAAATTTTATAGTGTTTGACATAAAAGAAATCAAATTAATATTATCATATCTTTATTACCGATTCTCCTTGAAAGTGCAGTATAAAAGTGTAAAAAAAATTCGATCAAAAAAATACGTGTGAGTCCAACGTGTTATTATCTCTTCAACGGGTTGTATGCATTGTACCAACGTGTAAATTGATTCTCGTTAAAAAGTCGTAAAGTATTAATTCTGGTATATAGCATCCGTGCGAACGTGTCGTAATTACGTAAATTACAACGTTTACATCTTACAGAAAGAGATAATAACTTCACGCAGTCGCAAGGTATCTTAAGATAAACACAAATCAGTGGCGGTTCAATTTCGTTAACCAAGCTAATGTTGGATTTTTGAGCGCGCTATCACTATCACCAGAGTAATAATAATAATAATCGTTTATTTCCAAAAGATCTACAAGATGCTTGGTTTGCCATACAAAAAAATCAGTTTGAGAAAAATTCGCTTATTTTATAAAAAGACTTTTTAAGCGCTATTTTGAATTTAGAATTTGTTGGAATATATTTTATATGAGCAGATTGTTAAAAACTGCTATGGAAAAATTCATAGGGCTTCTTTGAAAGCTCACAGTATTACATTTGGGAGGTTTGATAGCTGTACCATGCCTATAGTATTTATACTGTGTCCCCTACCATGGGTAAGGAGTGATCACGAGTTTTACAGTAGGTATTGCTTAAAGCTGCTGCACACGAGGCTGGAAACATTGCTTGTACTTCTGCTGCCCGACAGGCTGAGTTCGAGGCTAGAAATGACGTTATATTACTATTAGCCTACTAGCTCAAACACAAAATAGATTTTAAAATTAGAATAGGGGCTGTTTTTCTTGCTAGGTCCTCTGCTAGGTATGAGCAAGAACCAATCAGTCACGTGGGCGACATGAACAAACGCCCACAAACCAACACGGCGTAATTCTGCTCACAGTCAGACAATAGACGCGTTTTGCTCCGTATTTATATTTGAACTGTTACTGCGCGCGCACCAGACTCATCCACAAAGCAAGATTGAAAAGACGTCTCGTGTGAAGCGAGCACATAAAATCAATCAAGAAAACCAGCGCTAGAAAACTAGTAGTCAAATCTAACAAGGAATCTAACGCCAAATCCAGCCTCGTGTACAGCGGCCTTAATGTGGGCTTACATCGCCAGAGTAGTATTGCTTAGAGTCATTTCTGCGAACAAACGACTGTCAGGCTCCAACAAGGAGTGGTCCTATAAATACGATCATTCATTTGTTCTTCACTATAGTCGAGACGTACCATTGACAGTACAGATACTACCTGTGGTTGTCCCTGATCGCTTTTCCCACTCTTCTTACTGCTCAGATTCTCTCCAATTATATCATGCCATTATTAGTTAATAGTGAATAGGAAGATTTACTGTGGATGAGAAAGATGCATCTTGGACAGTACAAACTACAAGTGCTCCGCAGTAAAAACTTAAGGTCTCACAGATCGTTGTCACGAATAATTAAGGATTAAGAGAATGTTATGCTGCGTAACATTTGTTTTTTAAAATGCCCATTTACTAGTCTAGTATAACTATTCTTTAACAGCCTTAGGTACTTCTTATAATTCCGTGATATTGGTGCTTTTAAAAGATGAAAATCAGTATACCAAATGAAAAGTTTGTAGGTATTTGTCGTGAAAATGTCAGTAAAATTGTTTTGTATCGAATGCGATTTAAAAATCGGGGAAAAATGACGAGTCGACCCTGTTGGACAAAATGGTGGTGTTTGTACTTACATCGACATCAAACTGATAGCATCTATCAGGGATGTGCCCCCGGGCGAACATTATTTTTTCCGTGTTGAGTTTACGTTCAACTTGCACAGTTTACTAAAGTTATATAAAGAATCCTTAATCAGGTTTCTTAAAATAGACACACTTTATTTTATGCCAAAATTGGACTACATGCTTATATGGACATTGGACATCTATTAAAAAAAATCAATGCTTAAAATGTATAAATTTAACCCTTTGTCGTGTAGGAGCCATGAGACAAATCGGAGTTAGCATGCAGCGAGGGAGGGAGCAGACTGAATCTTATTAAATCAAAACACGTATGAGATTTGCGAGTAATAGTGTGTGCGTGGGACCTCACTGCTTTTCACTTTACACAGTGTCTTCCAATGAATAAACTAACTCCCTAATTACAAAAGTAACCTAACTCGTTAATAATTAAGTTTTTATCAAATAGTGCAGCTATTCATTAAAATCTTCTGATCATGATTCTTTTAAAAAATGTTTGTTTTGAGAAATTCTTCTTCTCTTTTCGTCTCGTAATGTTCCTCCAGAGCAGGGATTAAAGGTCAACTGGGAAAGGATTAAGGTATAGTCAAAAATATATATAAAAACATCGATCAGTTAATTGTAAAAAATTCATTAATGCCATAAAAAGATTTTTCGAGTAAAAATACTTTAAGAGTTTTGCTAAATAATTTCAGGTCATTAACTTCCCGTAGTTGGGTAGGCAAATTGTTGAAAATGATTAAAAAATATATATATATGGGATCAATTCGTAGATATTCTGAACCAAAGTGCTGTCGAGATTTTTCAAATCCTCCTCGAAAAGTTATGGCTGAACAAATATATGACTAATATCGATAGTGTCTTTTTTTTGAAGTCTGTTAAAAATCAACACCTAGATAACGCTTAACGTGCTGGAAATAATTTCTTATCGTTTAAGATTAAACATTAAATTTAATTTCTCACAGCTTCATCGTTAATGTAAACGCATTACCTGAGTGATAGGCCGTGCGATTATTTCTCACTTGGCCAGTGCTTATAAACGTTTACATCCTTACAGCAAAATGCAGCAATTACCGTGTGCATTGCTAAAACGTATCTTATTATGTTAATCTAGAGCGCAGACGTTAACAAAAAAAAAACACACACACGCACTGCACAAAGGCGCACCACAGGCGCCTTATTTAAAATTGAATAGACTGCATTTAAAATGAATGTATGCAGCAGTTATTGGCCAATTTAAAAAGTAGAACGACATCAAAAAAGGAACACCAATCGGGTGGTTGGGTTTTCTTTTAACATAACATAATTGATTTTAATTTCAATCTAATGACGGCCTTGCTATATTTCTATACCGTAAAGCTTGTCTTACAGAATTAATCGATGTAATTGCAATATTACCTACATGCTTTTAATGTTTTGCATACCGTAATACTTGTTTATGGTAAACATGATAGCATGTTTAGAATAATTCACATAATTAATTGTCTTTAAAGTTATTTATCTATTAAAATTAAATTGACAATTAATAACCTATTGTCTTTGTGACACTTATCAAAGTTTCACAGTAATTAAAATTTTAATATTAATTTGTGCGTACAAAATAGTTCAGAAACTGGAATTAATTCGATGAATATATATCAATGGAATAATATAAATATAAAAAAAGAAAGTTAATATCAAGATGGTATTGTTTTCAATTTATCAAAGTAACATTTAATTAAAAAAAAATGAATAAAGTCAGGACCAGTGAACACCTGAAGAGAAAAAAACAGTATACTCTAAAGGCTTTTATTGAATTTAAGTGAAGCATTCATAAAACTAGAAGAGACAAAAAAACACGATGAATATAAATGATTCAGTCGTAATAAAATCGATGTAAGTAAATCAAATAATAATTAATTAAAGCAAAGGAGTTTTATAGAAAACTCAAAATCAAAGTTTAAGTCCGTCCAACAAAAACTTTTGCACGGTAACTCCGACATAACATTCATCTCAGCTCTTTTGCACCCGGGTGAAGCCGGGACGGACCGCTAGTAATAATATAATTACTGAG
The DNA here is from genome assembly GCA_963575645.1 of Xanthostigma xanthostigma. Classification (NCBI taxonomy): domain Eukaryota; kingdom Metazoa; phylum Arthropoda; class Insecta; order Raphidioptera; family Raphidiidae; genus Xanthostigma; species Xanthostigma xanthostigma. Next base: position 14,249,892 of record OY754467.1, read on the forward strand.
AATTTTGTAAGCTTTTCTGAGGGTAAATATAAAAATAATATTGGCGGTTTATAATTTACATATTGTCTCCTCTATAATTCTTTATAAAAATTACGTTTATTAATAAGGAGTATGTTATCGAGCAGGTAATGGTGCGAATGGCGTCTGCTATGACACAAAGTCGAGAAACGGACGTTACACGCATTATTATTATTATTATTATGCTATTTTATATTTTTGCATTTGTACTTATGTTTGTGATCTGTCACGTGTAAAAATTTATTGTATTACAAATCAAGCTTTGTGCGGTGGAGAATGGTTTAAAACAGTTTGTCGAGTGAATTAGTTACTCTTGACATTGAGTAACTGAAGGGATATTTTATTGTATTTTTAACAGTTGGTTACACTTTTTTCCGGTCGAGTTAACCATTCTATATTATTGGCTTTTTTTTCAAATATTGTATGCGTTCATATCAATAGGTGCTTGCGTTGGCCAGTGCATTATAATCAAATTTCAAAACTAACTTGAAGTTTTTTTTTTATTTGCTCAATTGGTATAAAATTTTTAAAGATTTCTAGTGTTTGTTGTTATTTTCATAAACAGAACAATATTGAATAGAAAATGCATTGCTGAGTTTTAAATTTACTTTATTTCTAAACATTAAATTGAGAAATTAGGTCATTAAACATCCAAGTGCAACGCAGGTATATTTAAAAAAATCTGGTCAGATATATAAGATCTGTAACACAAAACCAAATAGAAATAATAAATGTGTTTTGGTATGGTGCTCCAGTATAAAAAGTGTTAACATTTTTGACACTATTGCGTCTGTTTTTCCTGTAAGTCTGTTACTTAGGTAACCAATTTTCATTAAAACTGGTTGTGCTCGGATCTCGAAAGCAATTGAAACACAGATATATTTCAATTTTGAATTGAGTAACATATTCAATGAAGATTTTGTAAGAACTTTAGTTGTACAGATTTCCCAGTTTTGTTACAATGCAACTTAGTGCTGCTGTAATTGATCTATTAAATATTATATACCTTTCGTGTAGCATTTGGAATATTAATTTGGCAAGTTATCAATAAGAGCGGGTGGCTCTATTTATCTTTAATCTACAAGATAAACACTCGCAGACGACCAGGTCATCAGAAATGATTGAATCACATCAAATTACACGGCTCACATATGTACATTATTCAGTTTGGATAGCCTATACTCCAGGAGCTACAATTTCACATGAATCAGAACTATGAAAGGCTCTATAATTTTGTTATCACGCATGGCTAGTGAAACAGAATGCACTATTTACTTAACGTCAGTTTGTATAGCTGCAGACTAAACGGTCCATGTAGACGAGGCACTGCTGCCAACATTCTGACAACAATACACCCAACTTGTGCACAGATTCACTGGAGATTTCACCCTACATTAATACAGCATTTGCCAAACTTTTAATGTTGTTTGAAGTTCAAGTTAATGGTGTTAACTTGGCCGTACAAGTTCTGGAGCAAATAATATATTTCACTAATTTAATAAAATCCTCTTGCTTTATCTATCGCCTATCGGTATCTTTTTTATGAAGAATATTGTATGTAATCCCATTATTTTAAAAGAGTACAACATCGTCTTTTCTTTTTCTTTTTGCAAAATAATATTGTACTGAAATGGTTTCGTTCCATGACAGGACATTTTACAGAAGTGGCAGAAAATTTTGTAAAATGTTACAAGTTTTATTTTAAGCTTTTAGGTTAGTTCGTTAGTAAGACATTTTGTGACAGGGATTGTTACCCAAAGTACTGCCGCTTTTAAAAACTGTTTCCAACGTTGCCGTTGTATCAGCGATCAAATAATTACGCAACTCCAACGGCATAAATTTAAGCTTACGTTTACTTAAACACATGCTGTGCGAATTATTCTGCGATTCTGGTCGAACTGATTTTTTCTAACGATAACATGAATCAGACTACATCGCAGTTTGCAGTATATTTTTTGAAAACCATCCGTCCATTAATAATAAGCGACTACGTTGTTTCGAGGTGTTAATTGAAAACATTCTCCCATTGGGTACTGAGACACGAAATTCGTAGTGGTCTGTAATAGACTTGTGCAAAACAGTTCCAAAGATGAAACGAATCCTTTGATGAGCGGACATGCTTTCGAGAAACATGTTCAATGAAAATTTCCACAGTTTCACTGGCATCGTTGCGTTGAATGAAAGAAAATATATTATAAAGTTTCCGAGGAACGAAGTCATTTCACTGGCATTTTGTGCTGAAGGAAAGAAATGATGGAAATCTTTTTAATCCTTTCTTTAGTAGAATTCAAAACGCTGAGGTTACTCGCAATTGTCGTGTACTCGATATATAGGCAGTCTCATTAGGGAGCAAACGAATCTATGACTGTTGACCATTGTGTCATCTAAAGATCGAACTCACATTAGATCCTCCTCTCGATTTTATATCGGCTGACATTGGAAGACAAGCTGACACCAAGATTACAATTGGGCTTTCGTTTCCAATATAGGCACCTACATTATAATCTTGGTGTTTGATTTTCTTCCGATGTTGGTCGACATGGGACCAAGAGAAATACGGATCCAATATAGGTATGACTAGACTCGCATTCGGGAGGTACCGGGTTCGTCTCCCGGCGGGGGCAGATGTGACTAAAACTTTTTCCTACTTCCTCTCGCCGAGAAACTGTAATTCCTGTACCGGCCATCTCGTTGAGGTTTTCCATGGTTTCCCCCAATAATTCCAGGTAAATATCGAGATGGTTCCTTATTCAATGCCATGGCCGATTACCTGTCAAACTCCTATGCTCAAAATTTGCCTACCTTACCGTTAATTTCCTAAAAATTCCTTCATTCGCCTTGCTATTAATTAAGTTGAAGTTTAAAAATTGTAGAAAATAACGGGAAGTGTGGTAGAAAAAAATAGTAATGGTGCGAATGTGAGTCTGTTATGACATAAAGTCGAGAAACGGACGTTAAACGCATTATTATTATTTTATTTAGTTATTATGATGAAATTGATTTGTAATATTATGGAATATGAGCAAAGTGAGTACGAGATAAAGATAGGAAGTCTATTGTGTATGATAGCCTAGTCTCATTTGGAAACATCGAAATCGCATATTAATTGGTAGTAAAATTATACCATTCATTTCAAGAGAAATACGGATCCAATATAGATGTGACCTTATAATAAAATTGAACTGTAAAATTATGAAATATGAGCAAAGTGAGTACGAGAGAAAGATCTCCGAGAGAAGACACGATTCCAGGACCTACCCCAGTCTACTGTATATGCTAGCCTAGTTGCTGTCTCATTTGGAAACGTCGATTTCGCGTATTAATTGGTTGTAAAATTATACCGTTCATTTGAGTAATGTGGGATTTGGATTGTTCAGAGTCCGAATGTTTGACTGCAACTGGTCAAGTTGGTGTGACATTAGTTTGAATAAGACAGACGTAGAAAGCGGTGAAGTTTTATATGCCATATGGTACATACACACAAAACATTATGTTGGATAGAAGGGCGTAAGCGATGCGGCGCTGACTCTCCGATATATGTATGCACGGTGTATGTATATATAAAGATAGAGATAGACATTCTGACATAAGTGCCCTGTCTCGACCGACTTGTTTTCGTTCCCATGACAGGACTAATCCTCAACAATTGAAATCCCCTTTTACAAACAGGTGCACATCTGTACTGTGTTTTATTCTTATTTTTCTTCTTACCTCTACTCCAGTCACTTCGTCTCAAGTCGTATGATTTTTTTTAAATCTAGAAATACGTTTACTCTACCTGTAGTGTTGTGAAAATAAACCTTAAAATAACAAAGAAATTTGAAACTCACGATGAAAGGTTTCAATGTTTATTTATTTAACTTTAGTATTATTGCCTATCGTAACTCGTGGCGTTGTTGAATTTAAGACTGGTTTCCTCCACTTGAATTGATTGGTAAATATAAGCAATACTTTTATTTACATAAATATTCTTTCAATTGCTCATTATCTGTTTAATATATTTTGTATTTACGTATTAAGGCCAATGCACACGAGGCTGGAGACACTGCTGGAACTTCTGCTGGCCGGTAGGTTGGCTACGAGGCTGCTGCGGGCTCGCCTGCTAGCTCACAAGATGGATTTTAAACAGGAGCTATTTCCTTGCTAGTTCCTCTGCTTGCTCTGATCAAGAACCAGTATCTTGTCACGTGGGCGTCATGAACAAACGCTCACAAACAAACACTGTGCCATTATGTGTTATGTCTGTTCAGCGACAATAAACGTCCACTTTTGTTACCGTTCCATCACTGCGCGCGCACCAAACCTACCTACGAAGCAAGCTTGAAAAGACGCCTCGTGTGGAGCGAACACATAAAATCAATCAAGAAAACAGCGCTAGAAAACTAGTAGTCAAATCTAGCAAGGAATCTAACGGCAAATTCAGCCTCGTGTGCAGCGGCCTTTAGATGCTTTTTTTTTAATTTAAATATAAAAACGCTCAGCAACTATAAGGCTATGCCTTTTTCTCTACCATATTATATTAGACATAAGTTTGAACAATCAGCGGATAGTTTACATTAAACATATAGCTTTTACGAGTTGTATCATTTTTGACTATAGAATTGTATAAAACAAAACGCGGATAATTCTCCAGATAACTTTTGTTGTTGGGTCTGTTTGTAACCTTCTAAAAACTTTTCCATACCGTGATTGCTACCACGAAAAATGTAAAAAGTGTGAAAGTTTTGACAAAAATAGTGTATTTATCTACAAAAGTACTTTAATTTTTTGTGGTGGAATTTACACACACAAGCTTTTATTACGGTAAGCCATCGTAATATTTACCCTTAAATTAGAATTTAGGAATTTACATGCTTATATCAAAAACTGGCATATTTCTTTTGAAAAACTATTAAATTTTTTATTAACTTGTTTTTAACAAATCGAACCACCAATAATACAAACAATAATTCTTACCGTTTTTTTGTTGTAAGTCGTTATTTCCAGTAGCATTCACAAAGTAGCGGTAGCAGATTATCCTGTCGAGGGGTCGAGGCTATCGCAAGGGAGGTCCTGTCCTCAGTGACTTGCTTGTTATCTTTCACTCGGGTACCATCTGGTGTTCCCTCATCGCGAAGAGAGGCTGGCTTAAAACGTTTCCTGATCACCATCAGCCGTAAATTATTGCCAGCATAGCTCTTTAAATATGTCGAAAGGCGTTTCAAGTTACTGATTTTAGCGAATTTTTTTATTCACTTCCCCTTTCAATGTACAATGTTATCCGATCTTGTAAAAGTAGTTGATCTATTTTTGACTCTTTAAATGTACTTTAGTAATGTCTACCGCAGGTATAGACGAAACGTCGAGTAGAAATACCAATGAACCACGGCTTAGAAGCCCCGGAACCAAGATTTAGAGTAAATTGAAAATTTAGAACCTGGAAACTAGATGTTCCTAATAAATGGTCCATGTTAATAGCGACGGTCGTACTTTTCCACCCATTTTCAAATAAGTGTCTATTATCAAGACATTTGAAACTCAAACCAGCCTTCTCTGTGTCTGATATGCAATATGTAACGTACATGTAGACAAGAAATATTAGTTATGCTTGCATGTTGCAAGAATCTTTAGTTCCTCCCAAATAGTTTCGTCAGTTTGGAGACGAGCTCGTAGAAACTTCTCGAATGTTGAATTCCGCAGAACCTCCTTGCAAAGTAAACGTTTGTTCAGCGATACATTGCACACAATAGTTGTCACTGTAGTCTGTCTGCTGTGATTAATATTGTATGTTACATAACCATGTCTGAATGTGGATAGTATGGAGAATCTTACTATAAGCTTTGCTATTTCTTTCAAGAATATCATTTTCAAATAAATGGAACCAATTTGAAATAAATAGTAGTTTATGCATATGCATATAGCTTCGGCTGTATTTATAGATTGCCACCGTTTTTATTATTATGATTCTGCGGGGATAATTAGCCCCTTTACATCCCTTATCTACGCCCTTGATAGCACACTAATTATAATGGAAGCTGAAAACTTAATATTTACTTAAAATACTAAATTAATTTGACTTTCAATATCGTGACCATTTTTGTAGGTCAGAGCTATAAAGTACAAATAACTTTTTGATTTAGTGAAGATTTGAAGTGCCGTCCGCGTCCTTGCTGTGCAAATGCTCATCGAAATCTCGCACTTTGCCAGTTTTTGTTTGCGTGTCATCAAGTGAGCATCTACGGGTTATTATATCCATCCTAAATCAGGCTGTCGGCTGGTCACTTAGTCTAACCTTCAATGACATAGTAGCATAATTTCAATGTAAGCCGATAGTATAATAACGACCCCTAATTAAAGACTCATTTGTAATCCTTCATTATAAATGGCAGTTAAATTGTTAAGCTTAAACTGTGTTTACGAAAAGTCTTTGTGTACAGTTAACAGTAAATCCTCTGTTAAAGCGTTTAAGGACATTTAAGGACCTTTTAGTTCGATATACAAAGCAGGCTCGTTAACGGACTCTCGGAATTCAATGACTGGATACTTAAATGGAGATTGATGACGTACTATTTTAGTGTCGAAGTTTCAATTGAAATACAATTTTATGACTTTGTAATTTATAGCGTGAGAAGTGCCATGGTATTTAATTAAAACGGCAAAATTGATTCAGATTCATTAAATAACGCAAAATAAAATCTCTAACTCTAAAATATATATATTCACTATTTATCTTTATAATTCTTTATATATAAAAATTACGTGTCACATGTTTGTCCGCTATGAACTCCTAAACTACTGAACCGATTTTAAATTTGATTTGCACACCGTGTGCAATTCGACCCAACTTGAAAGGTAGGATAGCTTACATTTCAATTTATAGTCGCAATATTATTTTATTGCAAATTATTTGTCTATTCCTTGACAGTCATAATTATCTGTTGACTGGATTGAGTGAATATTCAATAGATGGCGCAACGTTTCATATAAGCTACAATTCAATAGCATAACCACCACGTGTTGCTGAGGTTAAGGTATCGAGCACGACGGCGCAGCCGGAGTGCTCGAATATATATATATATATATATTATCGCGTTAAAATAAAAACGCTTTTCGTGGAGACCAACTTTGCAACGGTGGAAATCTACAAATTCGAGCGAAGCCGAACCGGGCCGCTAGTACCTATATAAAATTCAGGTGTGCATGTGTTCGTAATTCTTCTTCTCCTAAACGACTTGACCGATTGTGATGAATTTTTTTTTGTACTTTTGGGATCACTTCGATGGTTCTTAGTTATAGTTGGACACGGTAGGTGGCTTTGTTGTCGAGTTCCAGATTTTTTTTTAATTTTCCAACCAAATTTTTAAAATATATTTTTTGGATTTCTCACCAAAAAAAACATATAGGTAACCCCAAATCAGCCTTCCAGCACCTCTTAATACATGCGAAACCTTGATACGCGTTGTAGGACAACGTCTGTAAAATAAATATTAATCATTAAAAAATACTCGAAATATATGCTCTAACTGCTGACTTGGGTATGTTTAAAATTCCCTAAGTAAAAAAATAATTAATTTTTATTATTTTACTAAGAGTCGGTGTGTATTTCATTAACTAGATTGGATTAAATTTCTTTCAATTATTTTAAAATATTTTTATTTGAACTAAATTTGTAGTATTTAAAGAAGGAGACATATTATTAGATATTAAATTCAAACCACAATTATTAAATTCAGAAACCGCAGGACACCGTTCCGATTCTTCAAATTTTACTCTTTAAATAATACAACGTTTGCATGATTGCTCGGTCCCGTACCTGTTACAAAAACAAATTGGTTCATTTTTTGTTCGTCTCTGATATAATCTTCTGCAAAGTAATAGCATTGTCAACAAACTAGTTTTACCATTTTGTATAATATATTGTATTTGTGTTTTTTTTTTCATAGAGCAACAGAAAAGAAGTTTAAGTAAACGGAAAAAGTACTTAATACTTTCCCCATATTGATTTTCCAAGTAGATTTACAATGAAAACTTTCATGTGTGTAACACCCATTGTAGGCTACTTATTCCTATAGAGTAGTCCATACTTTTGTGCGAAGTACCTTTTAAATTCTTTTAATTTTTTCTCTTTGGTAGATGATATGTTTTAGTTGATGCAAAACTCCATATTAACGTTTTCATCTCTTGAATGCAAAAAAAACTATTTTGTTAAAACGAATTAAGAAATAAAGTGCAAATTAATAAAAACACACAAAAATGAAATAACCATTAGGGGACGTCCATTAATTTACGTGGGCTCAAAATTGAGGGGAGGGTAGTAAAGTCTATATGAAAATATCAGATTAACTTTTTGATTCAAAGAATATTTATAACAGATAACATTTTGTTACATTTTTCTCCTCTTATTTCACAGAAAAAATGTAGTACACAGAAGAAGACAGCATAATAGGTATTTAGTGGTATGAAGCAAAATGCGTGAATACCTATATCAAATAAATTTATTTATTCAAATAATATAGAGTAAATCATACGTTGTGTTTCTCGACGTGTTATACAAATGATTTTATTATATTTGATGTAAGTACCGAGCGGTGTAGCGTAGTGATGAGAGCATTAGACTTGCATTCGGGAGGTACCGCGGTTCGAATCCCGACGGGGGCAATGTGGCTGGAACTTTTTCCGGCTGCCTCTCGCCGAGAAATGATAATTTTTGTACCGGCCAGCTTGATGAGGTTTTCCACGGTTCCCTCAATAATTCCAAATAAATATCAAGATGGTTCCTTATTTAAAGCAATGGCCGATTACCTCTCAAAATTTGCCTACCTTATCCTTATGTCCTAAAATCCCTTCATTCGCCCATTGCTATTAATTAAGTGGAAGTTTAAGAATGTGGAAAATAACGGGAAGTGTGATAGATGGAAAATAGTAATGGTACGAATGGCGTTTGTTATATGACATAAAATAGAGAAACGGACGATAAACGCATTATTATGATTAATATATTTGATGTAAGTATAATATACGAAACAAAAATCAAAATTTATGTTAACAGTTTCTGAGAATGCTCTTCAATTGCGATTGGCACAAAAATGTTGAACGGCGCATAGAGCATTAACATATCGTGTGCGTGTGCGCTGGTCTGGTATCATCAGTCATTCAGTTATTTATTATTACATGAAAGAAGGGCGGCCTATATTACCATACATTATGGGATATCCCTATACGTACATCCATATATGAATGCCGGTTCCTTGATTTATATTATTCCGTATGAACCCGTATGGATAATTCATTGTATGGATTTTCTGGAGATGTTGAAAAAAATATATACACTACTTTGGATTATCGATGGATTTGATCTTGACTTATTTTATAACTTCCAGGCGATATTTAATCTAATTTAGTGTATTACATTTCAAATGCAGATAGAAAACGGAATTTCAATTGTTGGGAGTGACCATAATGATGTAGGCAACGCTTACAACGTATGAAAACGCTCTTGTACTCGTATTTGCAATATGGCACATACAATATTGGCGTCGGTCGGATAGCTGGACCTAGCGACCGAACCAACATTTCTCAATGTTTCATAATCTTCGGCACCATTTTGAGTGTGTTATCACGATAACCCTCAACAGACTTAATCGATTTAAATTTGGTCCACATACGTCACCACGCGAAACCAATCTGATCATTTTTTAAGGGTTGGTTTTAGAGGCTGGAAAATATTTTCGGGCCCAAAAATACCGAGAAACACAGGAACTTTAAAAAAAAAAACTAAAAACTTTTTTAATAGCCCAGAAAAATTATGATCTAATAAAATATATATAGAAATTTTTACCAATTTTCGACTTATTTCACGACTCTGTAGTCATATATGAAATAAAACTTATTATTGTTATTATTCACGTCTGATTAGAATTCTTCAATAAATAAAATTATCGACCAATTTTTCAGACAAATATATTAACAAAAAATAATAATTAATACATTAACGTTTCGGTCCGGATTTGGACGTTCTTCAGAACTGATCTAAAAAATATAAAAATTGATTAATAATTAGTTTCTAATTGGTATTTATATTTTTTAGTATTTATATTTTTTGAATAAAAGAAAGTATATAAGCTTCCTATGTTCTAAATGTATGATGACCTATTTTTCTAAATAATTGGAAAAAATATCTATGAATCATAAATAACTGCCGTATTGCAGAGTTAATAATCGTTGAAATGCAAGTGCTCATGTTCGCGTTTACCCCGAACTCATTTTATTAATTAAATGTGTGCAGGACTCGAAACTGCCTGCGGCGCTAATTTTGTATTCAATGTAGTAAATTAAACAATTCGTCAATTATATAGCGTTTTAATATGGGGAAAGCATATACAGTTGGTGAATTATAAATTCAATTTGTTTACCGTTTTACCAATAGTGGTGTGAAATGTTGCATAAATTACCTTAAAATTAATATTCCGACGACGGAGAGATTACTATTTTATGTGATTAGTTTTATTTTAATTTATATACAATGTTGACTATATTATAATAGCCGTATTTTAATGTATAATAAATTAAATGTCCAGAAAAAATGTTTCAATTATGAAAATTGTTTTTTAACTTTGTAATGTCGATAATAGTAGATTGCATGTTTTTTAAGTGGGTTGTATTACGGCGAGCTGTACTACAATTACACATGAGATTTAGTGTACCTGCTGTAAAATAGCTGCTTTTTACTTCGATTTTGAGTAATAGGGCCCGATACGGAAATTTTATGAGTAGTAAAATCAATTGGTGAGGCGTTACGCTCCACTGCTTCAAGAGACAAACATAATATATACCTATCTGTAGGTTTTAACGAGTGAAAGAATGAGATGGAATACATTACACAGCGTATCTAAGGAGTAAACGTCAGTCGTGCGTCGGAGCTGACACACACACATACAAATTGAGGCGAAGCTGGACCGGGTCGCTAGTCTATACTAATATATAAAGCTAAAGAGTTTGTTTGTTTGTTTGAACGCGCTAATCTCAGGAACTATTGGTTCAAATTGAAAAGAAAAAATTTTGTTGGATAGCCTATTTATCGAAGAAGGCTATAGGCTATATAATATCACGCTACGACCATTAGGAGCGGAGCATTAATGAAACATGTTGCAAAATGTATCTCAAAAATAAGCTTCTATTCAGGTGAAATGCACTAACTAAATATACTCATATTAGCGCTGTGAGTACACAACGCCGGCTGGCTCAATCGGTAGAGCACTGTCAATATCAGGGTCGTCGGTTCGAGTCCCACGTTGGGCGAATATATTTTTATTTCCTACATTGCTTTCTTCTAAGGCTTACATTTAAATTTATTTTAATTTTGAACGGTAACTCCGATCATCATGAAATTTGGACAAAACATTCATCTCAGTAAACTAAGTGTGCACTCATGTTCCTCCCTTCCCCATTCGTCCTTTTACACCCGGGTGAAACCGGACGGGACCGCTATAGTCAGTTATAATATTAGTAAATAATTCCTATGTCGGACAGAGTGTTACGCAATGAGCTTTTAACGTCCAATCGTATTGGAGATGAAAATAAGGAGATCTATAACCATGTTTATGCTTTATTCCTAGTTATTATATTTTAAACTAAAAATAAGTACTAGAATTGTTGTCTGCAGTAGTGGAATTACTAAAAATACGTCGTTCCAAAATCCCAAATATTCAAATTTGTTTGAAAACTCGAGTTGAAACAATCTGCAACATCTGTCACGAGTTGTGTTAAACGACATGTCGATTGTATAATAGCTGCTGTTTTCCGTTTAGTTTACATAACATAGAGATATCCTTGTTCAATGAAACCAAGTCATAGTCATGAATTAAATGTATCAGACGAAATATCTGTACAGCTCTCTCGACGCTTTTTTTAAAGCTAACTGTAATAACAATAATAATAAAAACAATAATAATAATTTTCGCACCATTACTATTTTCAATCTATCACACTTCCCGTTATTTTCTATATTTTTAAACTTCCACTTAATTACTAGCAATGGGCGAATGATTGAATTTTAGGATATTGGGATAAGGTAGGCAATTTTGAGCGTAGAAGTTTGACAGGTAATAGGCCTGGCCTTAAATAAGGAACCATCTCGGTATTTATTTGGATTTATTGAGGGAAACCATGGAAAACGTCAACAAGATGGCCGGTACAGGAATTACCGTTTCTCGGCGAGAGGCAGCAGGAAAAAGTCCCAGCCACATCTGCCCACGCCGGGATTCGAGCCCGGTACCTCCCAAATGCGAGCCTAGTGCTCTCACTGTTACGCCATCCCGCTCGGTTTTAAAGTTGTTTCGTTTAAAAGCCAAATGAAGGATTAAGAATCACGGTACAGATCCTACAGACTAATAAAAAAGAATCACGCAATTTTGTTTTTTTTTAAGTTGTAAGTCGGGATAACTGCTTTCAACGTTTCGCCTGTAGGATCTGTAATGTGATTTTTGGTTCTTCATTTGGCATTTTTCCGCAACTTTTTATCTTTAAAATAGCCTCAGGAGAGACAGCAGTTTTTAGGCGAGGGAAAGCATTTTAGACGAAGAGTTCAGGGGGTATCTGTTTACTTATAGAGACATGTCTGTTAGCGAGCAATAGAGCGGGATCGAACTGCCTTGTTATTGTTGTAAACCGCGAAGCTTCTTGATATGGCAGGGAGTGCGACGCAAACAAAACTTCTGACGGCTACACATACTCTATAACCGTTGCATGGTTTATTGCACGTTTAGTCCACAGCTCACGCTGCGATCGATTGAATTGTTCGCGCACTCTATACTCTGCACCCGGCCAATAAATAACAGAAAATGTGTTGTTGGTAAAGTATTGATTTAACGGTTTACAAACATGACTGCATAATAATGACATTTTTATGCGCGCTAACGTCTGAGCATATTTTTTATGATTGCATATTAAACTTCGGAACATCAACTGCAGTTAAATGGCACATCGATCTATTGATATACCGAATGCTTGTTAAAATAATATCAAACTAGAGTGACCTGTGCGAATTATTCGCACTAAATAAGTATAATAATTATCACTTTACAAAATTATTTTTTAAATATGATTGCAGGTATTCAATTCGTTTCTAATTTTGCACACTGCTTATACTTAACGTTCTTCTTTTTGTTGTATTACAATATGAAGCTCAGATGGACAGATCGAAGAAATATTTTACTAAAATTGTCATATAGAGGCGCAAGTAGCAAAAGCGTTGAGCTAAGCCGTCAGGTGGCATCATGCAGCATTGTGACGTTGTTCAGCGTTGCTCGCTGTTTCAAAATTAAAGCCGTCAGATGGCAGTATTTACAATATGAAGGTCAGATGACAGATCGAAGTGTTGACGTTGTTTCTAAATTAAAGCCGTCAGATGGCAGACGTTGTTCAGTGTTGCTGTTAATTAATTAATTTACAATAACAAAAGCAATAATAAATTTTTTAGTTGTCGATGTCAGTAGAGCAAGCAATTATCTGTAAAATGATATATAATTTATGTGGAGAAATTGTGTGGTTTTTTCTAAAAAGGGAGGCAAACATCTTAACCTTAACGTATTAATATATATGATGATTTGCATTCCGTTGTATCTGACAATATCAAAACAATCGAAACTGTCAAATTACATACAGTTGGGAAATGGGAATATCATGGGCATGGTCTGAAATATAACCCAGTATACTGGCCAGTGCTAATTACGTCATGAATCGACGCCGTTTTGTTGATTCGTTCCGAAATATACTGGCCAGCACGTTAACGTATTATTATTTCCTTCGTCCACCAAAATTAATTGTTTACTTTGTTGATCAGACATTATTGCAAATCTATACTAATATATAAAGCTGAAGAGTTTGTTTGTTTGAACGCGCTAATCTCAGGAACTACTGGTTCAAATTGAATAAATTTTTTTTTGTTGGATAGCCCATTTACCGAGGAAGGCTATAGGCTATATAATATTACGCTACGACCATTAGGAGCGGAGCTTTATTGAAAAATGTTGCAAAAAATATCTCAAAAATAAGCTTTTATTCATGTAAAATGCACTAACTAGATATACTCATATTAGTGATGAAAGCACGCAACCTCAGGTAGATCAATCGGTAGTGCATGCGACTGTCAATATCAGGGTCGTGGGTTCGAGCCCCACGTTGGGTGAATATATTTTTATTTATTTTTTTTATTTTTTACATTGCTTTCTTCTAAGGTTTACATTTAAATTTATTTTAATTTTATTTAATTCATTTAAAAAAAAATATTAGTTAAAAAAAGTTAAAATACTGCTCTTTATATATCGACAAAAACTTTTGAACGGTAACTCCGATCATCATGAAATTTGGACACAACATTCATCTCGGTAAACTAAAATGAATGTGTGTACTCACTACTCATGTCCCTTCCTTCCCCATTTATTCTTTTGCACCCGGGTGAAACCGGGCGGGACCGCTAGTAACTAATAAAATAAAACATTCCACAAAGTCAGATGAACACACGTCAAATCTGTCTCACCAGTACAATATGGTGGCATACCAGACAATTATGGCGTCGGATTCTTGACGTCATTAGCACTGGCCAGTATACAGGGTTATATTTCGGAACATACCCCATATGAGCTTTAACAGCACACAACGTTGCTAGATCTATATTTATTTGCTAGAAATTATTCGCTAAAATTAATGATGTTATTCTCGCAACCTGAACTGACTTTAATGCTATGACCATATACAAAGTAAAAGAAATGTCAGATTTATGACCTAAAAATCTTGCTGACACTAATAAAATTGTGCAGTAATTTATTGTTAATAAAATATGCTTTGCCATTTAATGGCTCTTAAGGCCGCTGCACACGAGGCTAGAAACGCTGCTAGGAGTTCTGCTAGCCGGTAGCCTGGGTACGAAGCTGGAAATGACGTCACTGCGGGCTGGCCTGCTAGCTCACAAGATAGGTTTTAAAATTAGAACAAGGGTTATTTTCCCTGCTAGATTTGCTGCTAGGTATGAGCAAGAATTACCAATCAGGAAGCAGTATCTTGTCACGTGGGCACTTGAACAAACACCCACAAACCAACATGATGTCATTCCGCTCAAGACAACAGACACGTTTTGCTCTGTGTTTATATTCGAACTGTCACTGCGCGCGCACCAGCTCTGTCCACAAAACAAGCTTGAAAAATAGTCTCGTGTGAAGCGAGCACTTAACAGCAGTCAAGAAAACCAGCTCTAGAAAACTAGTAGGCAAATCTAGCACAGAATCTAGCAGCGTTTTTAGCCTCGTGTGCAGAGGCCTTTACTTGTATTAGGGTGTACGAAATAAGAAGTAATCCATCTACATAAAACTTTTATGAAATTATTATTTTTGTGAAAACGTGTATTTTAATCACACAAAATAAAACAGAATGCAGGAAACGTAAAACTACTGACCAGTTATATAACGGAAGAAAAAAGCACGTATATATTGGATATTACTAAAATTGGACCGTCCTAATGTTTTATAGCATGAAACTATGCAATAAAAACTATAATGACCAGAGCTATAACGTTCTACATATACGTATAAGCGACTCCATTACGTAATACAAAAAAATTATGACTTTGACGACTGGTCGATTGTCGACTGTCACCTGATCTGAAATGCTATGATGCCATTTTATGCATCTACCTAAAAAAATAGCAATATTATATGTTTGATCCAGCTTTGCCATCTGTCTAGTTTCGCGTTTGCAAGTTCAGCTGAATCTTTGTGAATTTTCTTTGTGTAATCTTTATATAAGTACGGGAAGGAAAAAAAAATGCGGTACCGATTTGAGTGTGTTAATTCGCACACATCGTTCTCTTCGTTTTAATGAGGGGTAATCACGAAGTGTACGAATTAATAGAGGTAAAATCTATTCAGGAGAAATCCATATATAATGACAAAAGAACCTCAATAACGTTCAAACGGCTAATCGGATCGGTAAGATGTTTTACTTGTAACTATGAAGAGTTCTATTTTCAGAAAAATCGGTGAATGCTACAACGTTGCTTTAATTACTATTATCGTTATAATATTAATTAATTATATATCTATTCATTTTTGCAAGAAATGTTATTAAAAAAAATTGTGTGTATGCAGTTTTACTTCTGTAATGTGTAGTGTGAAATACGCAGTCTTTTTTTACAACCTGGCTGAACAATCACCTTTAGAACAGAGTCTTTGTGTCAGTTTACGATCCAAAGTTGGATGGGACGCAGACCGTAGGCGCGTCGCACATATTGTACGGCCGTAAGTCGTAATGTTATGGTGACGTCTATATAAAGAGCTATCACTGGGGTATAATATCTATTAACTAAGCCCGTATCCGTATATAAACCGAGCCGCTGATCTGAGTTGAGCGCCGCGCCGGGCTGCAGAAACGACGCTTATGAAAGGAGACGACGTCTCATAGTGTGTAATGTCACTGTATATATATATATATAGAAACAACGACGCCTAGTAGAGTGGGAGCGACGCCGCGAGCGCCATCTGGCGGTGGAATATATGCGGATGACAATCTCAACCCGTATACTCGAGACTTCACCAGCCACCCAGTCGTACAATGTACAGTGCATGTCCGGTAATCAGAACTTTTGCACTTCAGGTCGATCGTAAACGGACAGCTTGAGATGTTAATCACCGAACAACATACATGACCGCTCGAGCAGTCACTATCGACCGTTTGAGCAGTCACTATCGACCGCTCGTGCAGTCACTATCGACCGCCCGAGCAGTCACAGATAACCGTTTGAGATGCTCGCTCAAATTCTGTTGCAATATGGATTTTAAGAGAAGTTTTTTTCTGTTCTGTGACGCGTTGCCTATATACATAGATAACGCTCGAGCAGTAAAGTTCGTGACTAAATTTTTCCGTGCTATACTGACTGCTCGGGTGGTAGTGTGTACGTCAATGGAATATTTTTCAGTGGAAATTTGTAGCTCGTCATTCGATCGAGTCTTGGAGCAGTCCGTTTCGACATGTTGAAGTTGCCTGTGTACGGCCAGCTTTAATCTGCAAATTGTTAGATTTTTGGTTAAAACTCCATACGAATTTAGTTCGAAAAACGATTAAATTAGTTTAAAAAAACATATTAATTTCATGGCGAATTTAACTCATAATCATATTGACAACCAAGAGTTTCTAAATATGTTACCTTTTCATATACCTAAATACTTTAGCCGGAATCACCAATTGTTTTATTTACCAACCCCAAGAACCTGTCACTTTGCTAATTCGCCTCTGTACAAGACGTGTGGACTTGTAAATAACATTAATTGTAGTAGTATAGACATTTTCAACTGCACATTCAGTGAACTTAAACTTGCATATAAACGTTCTTGATTTTCTGTAATTGGGCTATGCCTGTATGAAAATTACTAAATAAATAAATAAACTCTCACGTTCGTTATGTAGGTATAGTTTAAATCATTTTGGTAATAAAAACCTTACCATTACGTTAGTATTTTAAGTGTTATTAGAATATTTTGTTCTGTGATTTAATTTCTACACTTTCTTTGTAGAGTTGTGATCCGGAAATCTTTAATTAAATTGTGGTTGGGTTTATTATTATTCATACCCGTTTTGCGTAATATATTATCACCTCTAATAATAATCTAATGACGAAGAAATGTTGATTGCTATATATTTCTGATGAACCCGTTTAAAGAGTTAGATAAAAAGCAAAATTTAACATCAGTATTATGTTTTGTACAAATATAGCAATAATTTGCTATTATTGTTAAATTTTGTTCTGATTATTGGCACCCTATTGTATTTACAATTCGCTTTCACTGTATGTTCTGTAACTGTCACTAGTGTCACTACTCACCGCTAGGATTTAATTACGTCATTGCGATACCAACTGCAACTAACATCCCGTGACCTCAAGACCGCTTTGGATGAAATGAAATGTCTACACATACACACCCAGCAAGTCGGCAGCCACATCTATGTTTTATCTTGTGTTAATTTGTGTGGAAATTCGCATGAAGAAAATTGTTGTTCTGTGCATTTTATGACTAAATGCTGTTGCGTTTCAGAATTATTGTTGGCGATCAACGCGTCACGGCGAATAAGTTTGAAGCAAATATAAACAATGGCGGTGCCAAAATGTGCAGATTGTCGCATGGGTTTGGTTGAGTTATTGTTCGAAAAGATGTTCGAGGATTCCTTCATTAAATTTGTCGAGTGTCGTATTTTTTTGTATTGTGACTTTTTATGAAAATTAATACCGTAAAACGGGGCTACTTTGAACAGGTTTTGAAGGTTTTTGGTTTGTAACTTTTTTTTTACGGCTCGAATTTCACTTTTTTTTACGCCAACAGAACAATGTGTCCTTTGGTTATCAGATCTATGACAAATTTAAGAACTACCACCCCCCTAACTTCCTACTTTTTTTAATTTATTAAATGTCAAAGTAACCTCAGAAGTGGGGTTTCTTTGACAAGGCATTGAAATGCAACTGACGTCAAAGATAGTCGCACCTACAGATATAACAAAAATTAGACTCCTTCTTATTCTTCTTCTTGTCCTTGTTTTTGATTTCCTTCTTGCGACCCAAACAACTCAGAGGCACATCTTCGTCGGAATCAGTCTGGTGCTTTGTAAGCAGTCCAGAGGTTGAAGGGACTGGTTGATTATTCTTGAAAGCTGAGACATTATCTTCTATTTCAGGAAAGTCATCCATAGTTGGAAAATCTAAATCTAAAATAGAAATCGATTTTGGAGAGTTATTGAAGGTGCTTGGCGAACTGACTTCTGGCATAGTTGGGAAATCGATTTCTGGAGTATCGTCGATGGTGGGTGGGACATCTATTTCTGGGGCATCTTCTTCTGCATTATCTCTTTGGCTCGTAACAGATTTTGGCGCTCTGTCAAAGTAGCCCCAAAATCTGTCAAAGTAACCCTGGAAGTCAAAGTAGCCCCGTTTTAGGTACTTTGCTTGTTTTGTTTTTGATTTCCACGTTCAAATGAAATTAACAGTTATTGTTTCATAATAGAAATTGTTCTTATGCGAATTAATTGTAATATTTTTATCCGTCTACTGCAAAGCCAAAACTATGTTTTTAACAGTGATTTTTAAGTTGATTCTTATTTTTTAACAGCGTGTAGAAATTAAATAGACGAACAAATATTTTAAGTAACTTGTTTATCAAAACTCAAAAATAAGAGAGAAACAGCCGTTCAAAGTTTAATTAAAATTTTTAAATTTCATTTAATTAATTCAAAAACCCGGTTAACATACGCGAAGAAATGATAGCATGAATCGGAAATGCATTCCAAATAATTCGCGGAAGGCCCTTATCGCTAATACAAGCATGTACAGAAGCATCTTTGTGTCCAACAAAACGGGTACTTCTTCGAACAATTTCTGTGAATACTATATCATGACATAACATATTTCCATAGTGACATAACATAACGCCATGACCGATCTCAAAATTTGATAAAATATAATAAAACTTTGAAAGCCCGTTTCTCTTTCATTTTTTGATAAAAAAATTATATGAAATATTTGTTCGTCTATTTGATTTCTACACGCTGTTAAATAAAAGAATCAACTTAAAAATCACTCGGTATATGTATAGGTTCGGTCTTAGAGATCAAATTGGTGGACCAATTTTCACAAATGCGATGTCGTTAGATTCGTTTCATTGTCAAGAGTGTCATAGATAAAAATCCAATATGGTACGCATTGTCGGCCATAATGTCTCGGAGGATATAAAAATTCAAAAAATTTTGTGCTGTTTTTTTGGTTGCCCGTTTTATCTAATTTAATGTAGGAATCGAAAATGTGACAAAATTATACCTGGCCATTTTTGTTTATTATTTGAACTCTCAATGATATCCTCAATTTGCAGAACATTCGCAGAAATAACACTAAAATGAAACGCATGATTGGATTGAGTAAACATTGAACAGGATGTGAAATGTAATAATAATAAGTTTGGACATTTATTTCTCTAATAAAGACTGCAAAAAGGAAATCAAATTGTGAATGTGGCGTATCCTAAGTAAACATTGAGCAGTTATGAATGCAAACTAATCGGTAAATTACTACAGAGTCGAATCAATGTTTTTTACTCATTTTTTGTTAAACCGGCAGTATTTCCATGATGGGAAACATGGCCGCTTTCTGGTAAGGCCTGCCTGAAGTGTCTGACCGAAACTAGTTTTTACGGCCGAAACCGAAACTTCATGTTTTCGTAGGAAAAATAAACATTATCATAATCAGTCTTTATTTTTTTTTTAAAAATCAATCACATATAATTCAGCCTCTGATATTATAACTAATCGTTAACTTATCATCATCATATATAATACGTTAAAGTTGAGATGTTTGTCTCCCTTTTTAGAAAAAACCACACAATTTCTCCGCACATAAATTGTATATCATTTTACAGATAATTGCTTGCTCTAGTGACATCGACAACTAAAAAATTTATTATTGCTTTTGTTTTT
This sequence comes from Xanthostigma xanthostigma, assembly GCA_963575645.1. Taxonomy (NCBI): domain Eukaryota; kingdom Metazoa; phylum Arthropoda; class Insecta; order Raphidioptera; family Raphidiidae; genus Xanthostigma; species Xanthostigma xanthostigma. The sequence goes on from OY754467.1 coordinate 14,270,391, forward strand.
GTAAATAAATAATTAACAACAACGCTGAACAACGTCTGCCATCTGACGGCTATAATTTTGAAACAACGTCAACACTTCGACTGTCATCTGACCTTCATATTGTAAATACTGCATACTGCCCTCTGACGGGCAACGCTGAACAACGTCACAGCAATGCTGCATGATGCCATCTGACGGCTTAGCTCAACGCTTTTGCTACTTGCGCCTCTATATGACAATTTTAGTAAAATATTTCTTCGATCTGTCATCTGAGCTTCATATTGTAATACAACAAAAAGAAGAACGTTATAAGCAGTGTGCAAAATTAGAAACGAATTGAATACCTGCAATCATATTTAAAAAATAATTTTGTAAAGTGATAATTATTATACTTATGTATTTAGTGCGAATAATTCGCACAGGTCACACTAGTATCATATTATTACGCCCCTTATTTCAAAAAGCACAAGTAAATATACTTTTTTTAATATATAAAATAAAATAAAAGCTACAAAACAAAATTACTTTTTAGTAAAAAGTATTTACCTAATAATTAAAAAGTAATAAAATTGCCATTTTTAAAAAAACCGTTTGCTATAACATTAATGAGGCAGCTATCTTGAGAAGCTAAATAACTAAAAATGCTACTAGAAATGATCCGTTAGTATCTCCGTGAAATAAATTAAATCTTCTAAGAAATAGCAAAGATGATGGTATATTAGAGTCCACAATCGGAGAGTGAGAATTAACACTGAATTGCCACTTCCCCAACAACTTTTCTTGTAATTTTATAGTTTATTATAATAAATCTATTAATCATATCACACATTATACAGTAAATCATTATTTTTAATAAACACTCTTAATGTTACATAAAAATACTCGTATATTAAACGTCGCAATGCTATGTTCATGAAAATTGTCTGTAAAAAAAGAGAAATAGCAAATATAGGTACTAGATGATTTTTCTAGTTTTACTTCACCAAGTAAATTTTCATTTTGTAAAATGTTTATTATTGATTCAAGTATAGTATGAAGTCTTCAAAATGTATAGAAACTTTTTTTAGAGTTCTGAAAAAAACGAAAACCTACTGGACGAAAAAATTTGAAATTTGGTACATAATATATTAGACGACCCAATCACGGACGTATAGCGTAAACAACGAATTTCGATTTTGGGGGGTTATTTTTGAGGGACAAATTGAAAAGTTAACAAAACATTTTTTAAGTATTTCATGTGAGATATCAAATGAAAAGGCTTATTATGAGAAATGCAGATGCATGTTTTTATAATTTTAAATACGAAAATCGAACATCTCCGAAACTGTACTGAGTCTAAAATTAAAAAAAAGGGAACATAGGGACTCACTCATAGAAGTTTTAAAGTTCACAAGGAAAAAGGAATGGTACGGAATCCTCTTTACACGAGTTCGGCTAGCACTTGACCGATTTTATGTTTTCAGTATAGTGTAGAGTTACATTTATAGTTACAAAAGTGAAAGTTTGTTCAATTAAAAAAAAAAATTAATATGGTTTTTACATCAATACAGGCCTGTTTTGTCAGTGTTTGAGTATGTTTTTATTTTGTTTTATTTATCTGGTCGTTGGTTATAATTTGCCGTATAGCGAGTTGGTTTGAATTTAATGTTTGTACAGATGGAGCGATTTGTGAAGCTCCTGGTTATATATGAATGCATGTAGGTCCTTTAGTGGAGCCCTATTTGTTGTAAGTCGAGAGGCTTTACAACAATAGTCCTCGCTATGCACACACATACGGACACACACACACACTAACAAACTGATGACAGGTGTTTGTCAGAGTGCAATGTATTGTTCGACGTTGACAGTGACGTGCTTTGTGCAGTACTTTTTAAAGTGCAACTTTTTAGCTCGCAGCAACGCAAAATTTGTTCCAAATCTTCTTGGTTTCCGGGCTTGTATGCCGTGGTCCATTGGTATTACTACCTGACGTTTCGTCTACAACAGCGGTAGACATTATCAAAGGCGATGTGGTAGCGGGCGAAGTGTCCTAGGCTGCTCACAGGTCTACCGTAGTTGTAGACGAAACGTCAGGTAGTAATACCAATGGACCACGGCATACAAGTCCGGAAACCAAGAAGATTTGGATTAACACCGAACGTGAAAGCTATATTCATATAAAATTTTTATAAGGTTACATAAGAAAATATTCGAGAAAAAACGTTATTCATTTATTAATTAAATGCACTGTAATAACTATTAATAATTTACACAAATGTGGAGTAGGTACTATGAAAAATAATTATTAGTACTGTGTATTTAATTAATAAATTGATAGGGGTTTTCTCGAATATTTTCTTATGTAATCTTATAAAAATTTCATATGAATTTATAGAAAAAAAGGAGTTTTTGAAAATGTAAAAAATATGTTAACATTTGAAAAAAAATGTATGTTTGTACGCTTCCGGTTAAGTTTGATGCACAAAAAAAAAATATACCTCAACAGTTTTCGATAGTGAAAACCCCGAATCTTTCCACTATCGCGGCGGACTGACTTACATTACTCTACAATGACACAGCGACATCGATCAATCATTCTAACATATAGCAATTTGTAACTGTTTATTTCACATCATGCGAGAGCTAATTTTTATCTTAGGTGGTGCTATAGATATCCCGACGGTGACATTGTTTGGTTGATGATTTTTTCTAAAATATAGCGATGTAACATTGGGTGTTTACGGACTATATGCGTATGAAAATTTCACTAAAATTAAAATGTTCAAAATACGATTTTAAATATCCGATATATAATTTTTTAAAAAACATTTTTAGGGTACATTTCTAACATTCAAATAATCGGCCAATTATTCAAAAGGATTGAATTAAATTATACACATGTGTTGTGTGTGTCGTTTTTATCAATTGCATATTGATTTTATTCATTCTGATCAAACGCAAATATGTACATCGGCATAAACACTCAACACGCGCCCTGTTTGTTTGATTAGTGTCTGAAAAAAATCGCACTGTGAAATAAAACGAATTTCAAACTTTGCAAACATACACGATTATATTTTTGTTTTTAATATTTTTTACGTTAATTTTGCGACGGACAAATAAAGGATAATGTAAATATTTAATTTTATTTGAAAATTATTACTTTGATGTATTATTGTATTATTTGAATTTAAAACTCGTTATTTATTATTAGCTTATGTTTTTTATGTGGAGCGAACAAAATTATATAATTACGTAATATTTTTTAAATTGCCATTCTCCCAAAGAATTTTTTTGATATCCAAATTGAATTAAATCTATTAAATAAATGAATTGTCTGTAGGTATTATAAATATATTTTTTTTTTCATTTTGTATTGCAAAGTGAACTATGGTCAATTTAAATTTTTTTTGTCACTTTCTAATAAATTTAACATCGCATAAGCTAACCAGAGAGAGAAATGTAACATACAGTATAGCACCACTAGCCTATAGCACGGTTTGTAAATTGTGTAGAGTGACTCATTAGCATAGTATGGTTCTCTGAATGGAGCGGCAAAGCAATGCAATAATGTATATGTTACGGTCAATGTCCGGAATCCGGGCAATGTCGACAATGCCCGAGCCACATCGGGCAATGTCCGAAATCCGAAATACCAACGTCTTATAAAGCCGAATTTTGTAATAAATGGATGGTTTTTGTATTTGAGTAATAAGAAGATTATGAGTAGATCAGCTTAAGAGAGCAATAAACATATTTTCATTTATTAAAATAAATAAAGTGTGAGTTCTGAAATTTAATGCATTGAGATATATTAAGTTATTGCTCATATCATATAAATAATAAATAAATTATAAGGGTTTTAAATCATCAATAATTGTAATAGAAACATGAAAAATATATTCTTCAATAGTTGATATCAGTGATAAAAATTCCATAAAGCTTTAATGATATCTTATCATGATAAAGATGCAATCAAATGTCATCGTTTATGACCGTTTCATGTTTATAAAAAATCTATTTTTTGAACCTTGTCCGATTTCGGACATTGCCCGATGTGGCTCGGGCATTGTCGACATTGACCGGTCAATGTCGACATTGCCCGGGCATTGTCGACATTCCCCGGATTCCGGACATTGACCATAACACATATACTACATGATTTCCAAATCATATGTATGCATGTATTTTAACTAATTTATCTTTTGAAAATTGTATTTTGTTTTTTTTAAACAATCGAAAGAATTGAAATCTCTTACGTTACAAACAAGGAAATTTATATAAATATAGTATTTTTGAAAAAGGTTGAAAAGCTGATGGAAAGCAAAATACGAAAAAAATATAGGTATATATAGTTTATTTTTATATTCTCTCATTAATCAGCTGTTCACGACAGATCATCCGTGAAAAAAGATCTGGAGCAAATTGAAACCAAACTTCGTTTTGTAAATAAATTGTTAATAATCTGACATGAGCAGACGCAGGAAAGGTAGCCACTGTATGTATGGTTTGTTCCACGTCTATAATATGTATATGTCAAGTGATATTTGTCTTCCTGTGCGCTGAAGTTTTCTTCTCTTTTCTTCATTTCTCTCGTGCGTCGACTACGTTTATCATTAATCATATACGTTATATTTTTAGCTGATGTGATATTCAGAGACGTCGATAGAAGTTTTTACTTTTGTTATCTGATAAGAAATACAGATATGCAAATCATCGCCGAGTTCCTGAGAACAGACGGTCTACTAGAAAGACTTATTTACTAGAAGTCAAACTCATTTGGGTTTTTCATTTTTGCGCCGAGAGATGGCGTTACTGTGCTCATTTTTACGTATTATCATCATAGAACTAAACCTTATTTACAAAAATAAAAATTTACTTTTCATTATTGTGATTTCCTCATCAAAAATATACTATGTGAACTTAAAGTTTATGAATGCGACAAAAATAGCTGATATCAAGTTTCGAGAGTGTAGTAAGAATAAAATTAAAAGAATAAATCCATTGATTACGTCGTATCATCGATCGATGAGCTTCTTTTATTAATTTGCCTTACTACACTATCGAAACATGATGTCAATTAATCGCGAACTTCAAATTTACGTTGTAAATGTTTTTTTAAGAATTATTATGTCCATGGAAAATTCAGTACCACCATGAGTTGTAAATTTTAACTGATGAGCTTTTATTTCTCGAGGTTTTTTCCACTAACAATCATTAAAAAAATAGTTCAAGCCAAGTTAAGCAGGATTATTCCAACTTCAAAATTTATAAAATAAATGTATCACTATTATTTTAGAATTAAATAAATAAATAAATAATAAACAAATTTTAGGCAATTATATCGGACTAGCGACCCGGTCCGACTTCGCCCGAATTTGCAGATTGCCACCATTTTTTCGTCGACTTACGTATCAAAAATTGGTCTCCACGAAAAGCGATTTTATTTTAACGTGCCTTTGTCCACCCTTCAGGTCCATTCTAAATATTGATGGAAACATTTTTGAAATAGGATGAGTGGTTTCGGAGATTACCTCCTACATCCAATTACAGTGTAAACTCTTTATAACGTCCTTCGTTATAACGAAAAACTCCCTATAACGTCGAAATTTTTACGATTTGGTTGGTTTACCTTAAAACCTATACATAAAATACCCTCTTTATAACGCAACAGCCTTTCTCTATTACGAAGAAATATGTTCATATTTAGACGTCAGCAAATGTTTACAGACATAAAGAGGACCATTCTGAACCATCACCATCTATTCAACAAGCACTTGATGACGCCAAACTATAGGTATATGTGTTTGTATATGTGTTTGGAATAAATTAATTTTGTGAAAATTGGTTATTTTTCTTTCTTCCCTCCATATAACGAAAATTCTTTATAACGAAAAAAATGTTCGGTTCCTTAAAATTCGTTATAAAGAGATTATATAGTACATTGAAGATTATTGTTAATTTGGTTGTTTTTCTTTCTTCACTCTATATAACGGTAACTCTCTATAACGATAAAAAATGCTCGGTCCCTTGAGTTTCGTTATAAAGAGTTTACACTGTATTAGTATATAGGTAGATACAAAGTCTTAGCCCGACGATGGTCACCATTTAATCGCCTAAAAAAGGGACGAAACTGACAAACAAAACCTGTTTTCTTAAGAAATGCTTCATTAAAATAAAAACATGAATGATTTCCCTCGTTAACTAGAAAGAGTCGAGTAGCGATAACAATACAGTTACGTTTTAAGTACGTTTCTTGATTAGAATAAAAACTAGATATTTTATTTTCCAAGTAAAAGAAAACATGTAATTTTTCTCTTGTTTGTTGTTTCTCTTTACATCCTTAGAAACGCTATAAATCAAAATTTCAATGCTTGGCGTAATCAAACTTACAAAGCACATCAAACAGTAAAAAAAATGCCGTTGCGCTTGTGAGCACATTACGAGACAAAGTGCCTCCCAAGATCCGTAGAGACCGCAAATCATAGACGATAACTCGTATCTGAGTATGCAGATACAAAACATGTATGTATGCGTAGAGTCGAACCAGCGTTCCGCGGCGCGGTACAACAGCCTGTAGTATAATGGCTGTGGGACTGGTGGAGGTGCCTTCGTTCTGCGGCGAGACATTGAAGTTTTTATGTAGCGAATAAAATATATTGTGCAATATATTATACATAATAAGCCGAACTGTGTGTATATATGTTTAGTCTGTTTTGCAAGTGATTGTAATTTAGTATGCAATTTTGTAATAATATATTGCTTATGCTCAAATAATGTAAACACGAGACTCGTATAATTTGTTAATAAATATTTTATTAAAAAGTAAAAGCAACTTTATCTTTTTAAATCATGATGAATATACACACAGAAAAATTGGTCCAGTTCTATAGAGAAATATGCATATAACTTTGTCTATTTGAAAGAGCCATATTTTTAATTTAAAACATGTAGGTACAGACGTTTTTTACACAACTATTCTCTTAATTAGTAGCAACCAGGTCCGGCTGCGCCCGAATTTGTAGACATATTATGGTGCATCCAATTTCTTATAGAATAATAGCCGTATTTCTAGGGCGTTGTCATATATTTATTAATTATAGCACGCGCTATTGAGACGAAACACGGCAGTGACGATACCTTATTCCGGGCAACTTTTCCAATTTATCTTTTCCAAAAAAACTTCTTCGAACTATCACAAACATTTAAAAATCGGTTCAGCCGTTCTCAAGTGATGCGCTTGCCATTGAACAGCATTTATTTTTTGTTGTTTATAATGCACGTATATAGAAAATATTTGCTTTTGGAAAAAGAAATGGAAGTTGTGGTGCTTATGATACAGTGTTTGTGATAAAATAGTGAAATCAAATATATTATGCTATTTCTGGAATCTAGTGACCGACCGAAAGTTTTTACGGCCGAAACCGAGCCGAATTTCGGCTTCAGTCTCAGTCTTTAGCCGAAACCGAAATTTCATGTTTTCGTGGGAAAAATAAAGTAAACATTATCATGGCCTTTATTTCTTTTTTAATTTTTAAATCAACCACATGTTAATCACTTAGCCTCTGATATTTTAAGTAATCATTAACAAAACAAAATTACTTTTTAGTATTAAGTATTTACCTAATAAGTATGTTTAGGTAGGTACACAAAACAAGAAAAAAAACACTCTTTCATCTTAAGAGTATTCGTCCCTGCAAATACACCCTGCACCCTTCATCTCAAATCTTTTCCCCTCGCCTGAAAACGGTTCGCGCTCTCCCGACGCTATTTTTAAAGCTAGAGGGTTTTGGTAAACGCCAAATGAAAGACAAAGAATCAGACTACAGATCCTTCAGGCGAATTTTTTGAAAAATAATTCCTGAAAAAACTCACAACCTTTTGAAAAAAATAATAAGTTACGTAATATTTCACAGGTAGGCGAAACTGTTTTTCAAAAAATTCGCCTGAAGGATCTGTAGTCTGATTCTTTGTCTTTCATTTGGCGTTTACCAGAACCCTCTAGCTTTAAAAATAGCGTCGGGAGAGCGCGAACCGTTTTCAGGCGAGGGGAAAAGATTTGAGTTGAAGGGTGCAGGGGGTATTTGCAGGAACGAATACTCTTAAAGAAACAACAATAAAATTAAAATTAATAAGTAGTACCTACCTACCAAATACAACAAGAGCATATCTGATTTCAGCACGAAACCTCCCGAATTCTGTTTCGGACGGATGGCCATCCTAACCCGAAACAAAGCCGAAACCAGTTTTTTTGCCGAAACTAGGCCGAAACCGAATCCAAAAGTTCGGTCGAACACTACTGGAATCATAAGAAACATTACAGAAAAACTTCCATCAAATTAGTATTTAAATTAAATCCGTTCAAACATACATAACATTACAATATTACATTCATGCAAAGATTTTTATATACCTAATATGGATGTGTGCAGCTACACCGGCCTAGTGATTCCTCATTATCCAAAAGGATCATCTCAGATAACGCGTACCTGTGCGACATATTACCGTAATAGTAAGCTAAGGTCTTTATAAGTATCACTTGACATCTTCCACAATATATAATTACTGTTCCACACATAATTAATTTCTAATAAACTTATTATGCATAAGTTTAAACGCGTATGGGTACACATAACAAGAAAATCAAATTAACCTCCATTCAGACTACCCATGAACGTAATATTATAACATGAATGAAGGAACTTGAAGGAGGTGTCAAAACTTACACTGCGCTGCCGCACGTACGCGTACATGAATACAAGTGCATTTTGTATGCACACTGATGAGTGATTGCGTGCATGTGTGTGTGTGTGATAATAATGGCGCGTTGCTGTACTCAGCGCCGTCGTTATTTTAACGAGGTGTCAGTCATGCCGTTGTGCGAGCGTAACGATTCATACGGCGTGCTATTTCAACTTGCGTAATTCGTACGCCTCTACAGGCTGACGGCAAGTTTAATATTCGCGCTCTCATACAGGTATTATATTAAACAGATACAATCTACTAATCTTCAAATTAAGGTGCCGGCTCTTCGATTTTGTAAAGTAGTATTTAGACGAGCGGAATTCCTGCGGAACAGAATACTTAAAGATCGTCGGTTGCGGTCACTCAGTCGAGTGTTGGGTGTTGTTAAACAGTCTGCTAGTCCACACCTTTGCGCACCGAGACCGGACAGTTACGCCCGCACCGAGATCAGACCGTTACGCCCTCACCGAAATGTCAAACAGTCTGCTAGTTCACACCTTTGCACACCGAGACTGGACAGTTACGCCCGCACCGAGACCGTACCGTTACGCCCGCACCGAGACCAGACCGTTACGCCCGCACCGAAATGTCAAACAGTCTGCTAGTTCACACCTTTGCACACCGAGACTGAACAGTTACGCCCGCACCGAGGCCGTACCGTTACGCCCGCATCGAGCTCGGACCGTTACGATTGCATCGAGGCCAGACCGTTACGCCCGCACCGAGATCGGACAGTTACGCCAGCACCGAGACCGGACCGTTACGCCCGCATCGAACCAACACACACACCGGGTACGGACAAGCGAGGTCTCACTAGGCCCGACACGTCCGTGACTGGATATGTACCAAATTTCAACTTTTTCCGTCCAGTACACTCGAAGAAAATTCGCTGTGACAGACGGACAGACACGAGAGTACCGTTTTTTTAATCGGATGCACAGAATTCTAAAAATAATATTTAAACGTTAAATGAAACATACTGTAGCTTCGTTATTATGAACACACGTGAACGGTGGTGAGAGAGTGTTTGAAGTAAAGTTTGTAAATGATACAACATTAATTATCTTTAATTTGAAGCGCACGGTGGCCGCCCCGCACTCGCGCATGACGAATTTTGTGTCAGCTTATTTAAATCGGCACTAACTGACGCGTCATGAGAATATCAGAGGAGAAAATACAAGTAACGTAAACATTATACAATATCGTGTTGCCGAAATTCTGGAGAATTTTGTAAAACTAAAGAAGTCCTCGAAATATTCACGCCTGGCAGATGATAAACAGAAATTTAAGCAAAATTCTCTAACTAAATTTCGTTCTGTAACTGATTTTTTATTCTGTAATGTGACTTACCCTTGTATCGAAATTTCGCCCTGTAACGTAACTTAGCTGTATGTAACAAAGCACCCGCACACAAAGGAGCTGAGAGCGGTGGCGTAGAGGGGGCATAACGACCGGGAGCGTCGCGGCGTACAAATCACTATTACGCGCGAATAGAGGTTTCATATCAAAATAAAATTATGACAATTCTGTATTGAAGAAAAGTATAAAAGGAAAAAAATAAGGGGGAGTTAATCATACTATTCTTATATGATACACGCATTTAAAAATGTTGAGAATCAATTGTAGTATGTTGTCTTCTATTTATATAATATATGATCATCATAAAATAAACCACACTCTTTATCTTTAAACATAAAACAATGTGTGGGTGATAATATTTAAGGCTGAGCATTGTTTTGCATTAGTGCCTGTATGCATATAATATACATAAAATAATAATATGTATAGATTATCGAAACAATTTGCACAGTATGTCGCAGAACAAATCCAGTTTAGCATATTATTTAGCATTAATAAATTACATTGTTTTTGTGGAAATTGAGAATATAGTTTTTTGAAGTAATTGTCTTTAGGCGCAACGTACTTGAGAGTAACTCAGATCTTTTTTTCGAACGGATAACGTGCTTACACTGTCCGCTATTTAATGGCATCGACTGACAGATGGCGGCATAAAAACGCATCTATATCTTATACGAATGGTAAAACGTAACTACGGACACGAACCAATTTTGTGATTAGTCGAAGCGCTAACCTGTTTCCACTTCCGTAGTATATGGATATATTACAGAAAAACGCATCTGTAGAAACCATCTTGAACGAAGAGTGAAGCATAGCTACGGACGCCAACCAACTTTGTTATTGGCCGTTATGATTGATGAAAATGAATATTTATTATATATAAATACTGGCCGTCCGTCCCGGTTTCACCCGGGTGCGATAGATATAATTCTGAAAAATATATTTCGTTTGCGGCCCGGCGTCTGAACTAATAACTTTGAGCAAACTGTACCAGATTTGCTTCTGAACTAATAGCTTTGAACGAATTCTATCAGATGTCGCAACTTGGTCTAAAGCATTTTTTTGTTTGCTTCTGAACTAATAGCTTTAAACAAATTCTATCAGATGTCGCTGCACGTTACTTAAACAGTTTGTTTTTGAGAAAACACCGTTATTTTGTACAAATTATTTAATAAAAACTATCCTATAGCATAAGTTGGACCAAGCACGACACATTTACAAAATTTCATTAAAGAAGTTTTACTTCAACAGCCCGTAAAAGTTATACGCACTCATTTTTTTCATAAACGTCGTGGGCAGTCTAGTTTTCATCAAAACATTTGGCTGTCAAATAAATATACCCTCAGATCTTTGTCAATAATTTCTCGAATAATATATAAAATTAAACATAAATGCTTGCATTTTCACAATGATTTTATAAAACGCATTTAAAAATAAATAATAAATTTAGGGTTTATGTAGACTGTAGAGGTTTGTGTTTATGGCGGTTTTTTGCACAGTAAATAGTCACCTTGAAAATAATGAACTTTATTTTTGGGTACTATAAAAGGCGCTCATAAAATTTTAAGAAAAAACTCGGGTCGCAGTGCGAAACCCTGCCGACAATATAGTGTATTTGCTTTTATAAGCAGTGTGGCTCTATTGTATGAACTTAACTTTGTTTTTGGACAAAATAAAAAAAATTACCCCTTAATACACCCCTTCAAACAACATTTTTTTACTTAATTTTAATACTATATACCAATTTAACATCTGTACCAAATTATATACACCCTTCAGTATGTAAATCCATATCAATAAACTTGCGTTTTCATAAAATTTGTAAGTCCGGTTCTGTCGGGCCGATTTTATTAAAATTTTAGCAGCACATTTCAATAATAATGAAAGGGTTAAATTTCAAATTTGAAACGATTCTAAGAATTTTTTCGGTATTTTTGGGCCCAAAAACATTTTTCAACCCCTAAATACCCCCCTTAAAATGGCCCGATCGGGCCCATTTTAAATAGGTTTCTTGCGATGATGGATTCCAACATGTGGACCAAATTTCATTTAAATATATTAAGTCTGTCGAGAGTTATCGTGGTCACACATATATATATATAAATATATAAATATATAAATATATATATACATATATATATAAACATTTCCAAAAATGGTGCCAAACTTCTTAGAAAGTTATGAAACGTCGAGAAATTTTGGTCCGACCCCTAGGTCCCGCCATCCGACCGACGCCAATAGTGTAAGTGCCTTATGGCAAATACACTAAAAAAATTAGAATACAACCGGCAAAACATAATTCAGTCTTTATTTTGATATATTTATAACGTAATGAATTTGGATTTAATCGTTTTAAGCTGCAGCAGCCTTAACGCATGTGAACGAATAATAATAATTTACATATATGCAGATATCTTCTGCACATAACAGGTCACTTCTTAGGTGGTAATGAAATATTCTTTGCGCATTGAAACAATAATTAAAACGAAGATAATATCTTTCAGTAGATTTTTCTGTTTTAAAACAGAAATATAAAGATACAGTGTAAACTCTTTATAACGAAACTCAAGGGACCGAGCATTTTTTATCGTTATAGAGAGTTACCGTTATATGGAGTGAAGAAAGAAAAACAACCAAATTAACAATAATCTTCAATGTACTGTATAATCTCTTTATAACGAATTTTAAGGGACCGAACATTTTTTTCGTTATAAAGAATTTTCGTTATATGGAGGGAAGAAAGAAAAATAACCAATTTTCACAAAATTAATTTATTCCAAACACATATACAAACACATATAGATACCTATAGTTTGGCGTCATCAAGTGCTTGTTGAATAGATGGTGATGGTTCAGAATGGTCCTCTTTATGTCTGTAAACATTTGCTGACGCCTAAATATGAACATATTTCTTCGTAATAGAGAATGGCTGTTGCGTTATAAAGAGGGTATTAATGTATAGGTTTTAAGGTAAACCAACCAAATCGTAAAAATTTCGACGTTATAGGGATTTTTTCGTTATAACGAAGGACGTTATAAAGAGTTTACACTGTATTTCAAAACAAATACTTTTTGCACTATTCATACCTAATCGTTTCCCCTCGTCTAAAAATGGTTACAGCTTTCCGACGACATTTTTAATGCCAAAGATTATGTATATTTTTTTAAGTTGTTATTTTTCCAGGAAATTCAATTTTTCACCTGTAGGATAGTCAACATTACCAAAGGTTTGTGAGGACCTTAAATGGTAGCTCTCTCCTGGAAGGGGGCGGGACACGACCGGCGGTCATTAAATAATTTTTCGTTTTAGACAGTTCGTGGTGGCAGTGGTTAAAATCCTACGTCGCAGGATAGAAGCCGTTGGGCTTCGTTGGGTGAGCAGCACTTTCTGCTCGAACACTGTACTTGCTTAGGACAGTAGTGATTTCGCTAGGTCTCGACTCCCCCAGTAGGCCAAATGGCTCACACCATAAGAAAACTGGTAGTCGGGAGCGATGGCAAGGCGTTTTCTCTTGCTCCTCGCCCATGGGAACCATGCGGTAAAGCACTTCGTGCGGGAACTGTATGTAAAACATCAGAACTTTCTACTTCTGTACAATCTATTGTGACTATTGGTTCTTCATTTTTCTTTTATACGAACCCTTTATTTTTGGGAGAGCTATAACCGTTTTTAGGCTAAGAGGGAAAGATTTGACATGAAGAATACGCAGATGGTTTACCACGCATTTTTATATACTTTTTTAATAGTCCACAATTTAAAATTACCAACAGCTTATCTAATATTAAACGTAACTGACACAGATTTCTTTTAATTGTATTTTTTTACTGCATTCTCATCAAATGTGGGAGTTGATGTTCCTTTATTATTAAAATTAGACTGTTCCATAGAAGTTGGGATTAGGGAATATACAAAGTTCCGTTGAATATAATCCAACTAACTCTCACGGATGACAAAGACATATTTTTAGAGCACGTCGAATTGGAACACACCTATGTGTATATATTTGTTATTTATATTCGTGGCGTTTGTGTACAAATATGACTGGCTCAGTAAAGAATGGTATAAACAGAAAATTTTTCTTGTTCAATCCCATAGCGGTAAAGATTAATTCATTTACTGTTTTGGTATTATTCGTGGGCAAAGTGAAAAATGGTTAAAATACTATACTGCACGCGTCGACTTGTGATTATTTTTTCCTTGATCTTCAGCTAGATTTTCTTAACTTGATTATTGTGTTAAGTTTACTTAAATTCTGCTTTTCACACCGGATTCTGAACCTTTCGTTATTTTTTGTCGCAATGCATTCATTGTTGACTGAAAATTTTGACACCTATCATTATTCTTCTTGTCTGATCACCAAATCGATTTATCATGCTATAATCAGTTTAAATTACTGTAATCCAGATTTCAATTATCAAATTATCTTTTTAACTAATTGGTATTTCAGAATATTCACTGTTTTGAAATTTACACAATTTTGTTTAATGGGAATGAGAGGATAGAGCTACCTTCAAATAGAGCTTGACAGCAGAAATGTTTAAAATACAAAATAATATTTGATGAGTAGATATACTTAATATTATTATTATATTGGACCTTATTTCTTGAACTTCCCGCTGTACCAAGATGTTCAATGTGCATGATTGTCACCTATAAACGAGGAATTCTGTTTTTAATTCTTACAAGATCAATAATATGTATAATTTGTGTGAATACAGCTTTATAGTGGAGGATGATAACCATCATATTGGACGCGTTATAAATATAAACGCATAATATTTATTTACGCTTGTAAATTAAACCCTTTTGACGTGTCGTGGTCATCATAATATGAATGTGATCAACAACAACAGCTCTAATCTTTAACAGCTGAATATTCCGTTTTATGTTGAGGTCGCCGTTTTGTTAGAAAAACTAACATATTTGTGGCTGTGATACAAAATAAATCTCATACACGACTTTTATTCATTATTTCCGTTTTATATAAAAACTAAAATCATATTTAAAATCTGTTTTTACTCAAATATAAAAATAAACGTTATATCACGTTGGTATCCCATATTATTAAAAAATAGTTGGAATTAAAACTTTCCAATAGCAAAATTAAACAAATTTCTTATCTAAATACTACGATTATTATCATGTATTTAATAAATTAATAGTTTTAATTAGCTTTGTATGAGTTGCGCACGAGTTATAAAAATTCCTGAAGTTTTTCGTTGTGTATTATTATGGTTATTTCTCCAACTTTGACCTTGGATATTTCAGAAACCAGACACTTTAGCTTGTTACTTTATGATACGAAAAATGCTCAAACTTATCAGATTCGTCTGAATTTGTCGAAAAAGATGTAGGCTGGGCGAAGTACCGATTCGACACTTATATCAGACTGTGTCCTATTAATAATTAATCCAACCCTACTAAGTTTCCAATTTTTAAGTCAATAGGCAATGAAATGCGCCAAAAGTTTTTATGTGGACATCATGTTACCAATTTTAAAGGTATTGGTGGAAAAAACTGTCACATTTTAGAACGTAAATTACGTAAATGTCAATTCTGCACTCCTTATCATTTGCAAATAATAACTGACATTGATGAAAATAGTAACAATAATATTGTATTTTTTACCGAGAGAACAGCTACCTATATTTTAATTTTGTAAATATTCATTGTGAAATAACGTGAGGATCGGTTGCTTTGGAGAGAGAAAGAGAGACTGTATATTATAGACGCTCAACAGCTGAGGTCATCAGGTTGCTTTGGAGGCTGCTCGTGTCTATGAAGCCCATTCCAGTTATTGTTATAATTATTTTTATTCAAAAATAAGTGATAATTTTAATATTCTGTAAAATTTTGGATCAAAATAAACAATTGTTCCAAAAGAGTGAACCTCCGCGTTAAATAATATTAGATAAAGGCACTGTTAATATATAGGTATCATCGTCTTTTCCAATGAAGTTAGCTATTCTTTCAAATAAAAAAATATTTTTTACAGTGATACAATTTTTACACGTTATTTAAAATTATTAAGAGCTGTCCGTCCATATGTATAATCAGGTATTTAATAATTAATTGTAGTTTAAATGTTTGTTTTCATGTGTTTTTAATTCAGTGATCTGTATTTAATATTCATTGATTATTCATTAAACTAAATATTTATATTTATTCGTTTGAACAAATACCGGTTATATTATCTACAGAAATTGATATTTAATTAATTTATATGAATACCCTGTCAGACGGATGTTTAAATTAAATTAATCGGATTAAATTGACATAAGTTGATTCACGTATTTTTTTATTCAGTGAATTTACATATAGCATAAAATTTATTTTTATTTCTTACGGACACCCATTTGTAGTATTACAAAATAAATGTATACACATATTATGTAAGAAAGTACCGATGCGTTTTTAATAATGTTTTTCGATCTATAGTACGTAAATTATACAAAACTGACCCGGGACAACTTTGAAATTTTATACACATTAATTACCAATTAACCTATGTAATTTTCTACTAGAATTAACTTTTAAGTTCTTAATATCACAGTAACTTAGTTTATTAATAATTATTAATTGAAAAATTACCGGCGGGTGCTATTTTCTGCTTTTAATAGATTTACCTAGTATAACGCAATTCATTGTAAGAGAGAGATAACAATGAAACCGCCCCAAGATGGCTGACAGAAAATTGTGATTTTTACTTATTAGTTTCCAGTAACATTTTTCCATTCAAAAAATCACAACTTCACATTACAATAACATTTACACAATTTTAAATTTGTTTTTTGTTAGTTTATATATATATTTGAATATGATAATGATTATCTGTTATCGATATTTATTTTTGAACTCGTTAATGGTTTTTCCTCAGCTATACGAAATTGAATCTAATGTCCCAAAATAGTGGACGATATCGGTATCTTTAATACTGTGTATTTTTTAGTAGGTATCTAAATGTTATATTTTTATTTTATTAACCATATTTTTTTTTGTTACAGGTAAACATCTTTTTTTATCCGTATCTAAGGTACAGTGCTATAACTTAAGTTAACTTTATTTATTTTTCCTTAATATATGTATATCTTATAAGCTTCTATATAAACACTTCAATACAAAATTAATAGTAGGTAATAGTCATGTCCTAAACGTCTTCGATTTCCAAACTAATAATGTTGTTATATTTTGCGTTATTTTTTCGGTTATAATATATTACCTATACGTGATGAGAATTTATTTTTAGAGAAAAAATGTGAGCCTCCGTGGGACGCCTGGCCGATGTGAAACATAAATTTAAGCGAAATTTCTAGGAACTAAATTTCGCCCTGTAACTAAATTTCGCTCGGTAATTGAATTTCGTCCTGTAACAGAATTTTGCCCTGTCATCTAACGAAATTCTAGTAAACAAATTAAACTCATTAACATTTCATCACACACACACACAACAAGTACTAACACACATCTATCCAACGCATATACACAGCAAGCGCAAATGAAACGTAACACGTCGCGCGAATAGCGTCGCGCCACGTTCCACTTGTACGGTTTTACTCCCAACTAAACGCGCCATTAGATGTTTCGCATAAATGTCAAGGAAACAATCAAAGAAATTCGGTCTTTTACAAAAAAAAAGCGTAGAAAAGAGAAGACATGACATTTTTCACAGTCATTTGTAAGAAGCAAAGCTTATTTGTAAGATTTTGACGGTTTCCCGATTTTTTCTTTCTATTTAATTCACTAGATAATAGATATGTTACAAGCGACATGTATTTTTATATTGGATTGAAAGTTTTAATGAAAATATCCATTTCATTAATATGTACAGATGTAAGATGAATCCGATAGCTCTGAAATGGATTGCATATAAGTGAATTACTTCACTGTGTAAACTCCTGTGAAATCATATTGAAGGGCGGTTTTTTTGCGCTTTGGAAGTCTTAGGCCTAGTTTATATGAGAGGCGTTCAACGCGCGTTGGGCCAACGCGCGTTGAACGCCTCTCATATAAACTAGGCCTTATGCTGAGTTTTTCTGGTACGACTTTCAGCCTTATATCATCTGTTTTCGACTAAATGGAAATCTCCATAATATGTATTATATACCTACAATATTCTAAACAACTTTTCCTTATAATTTTTTTTCGATATCTCTAATTGTACGCAAAATATCGAGAATTAACCATGTTTGTGAGCTGAGATTGAATTTCAAGTTCAGATTTCAGTTGAGTATATATGTAAAAATTTAACCCATCAACCTGCAAAAATTCCTTCAAATTGCGAAAATATGGGTGTGTCTTCATCTTAAATGCGACACACTGTATATAATGACGAATTGAAGAATCGCTTCTATTTTTTTAAGTCAAAAACTGTACCAGTAAAATTATCGTAATTAAAAATTCAGAAGGTACTTAGATTAATTCGCATAAATTTATCAATAATAAAAATCTAATTTTAAAATTCTCTAATAAAAAATTTTCTTGACTTGAAAACAAATCATAATAAACTTATTTTCAAAGATATAAACCGCATTTGGTATCATTTATAAAGATTTATCCAAAATACATATATTTAAGATAGCTGAACAGTTTTTTAAATGGCCAAAAAATTAAATTGGTGAGATAATTTAAGATATAACTGCATAATATATTTATCAAAACTAAAAAATAAATTAAATGTTAAATGTCAACTGGATAAAAAACTGGTAGTTATTATTGTTATCTCTTAAACGACATATAATTTATATATACCTGTACAAGTTTGTAATTGAAAATACAAAAAACAAGACTGTAATTTTAGATACCACTTTCGTTTCCACATACTACGCAAATGTGTGCATCTGACAATTGAAAATCGTGTATTGGAGTATGTATTGTATGTACAACGATGTGCTGGGAAGCATGGCAACAGATAACAGTAATCGTCTCGTTGCCAGGAGGTGCGCCGTCCTTACCTCAACCTCCTCTTCTTCTTCTTAAAGGAGACGAAACTCCACCCGTTCTTTGCGTCTGCATATCGGCTCTCCGGGGATGTTCTGTTCTCTCTTTGTGTAAACGGCTCTGATGATGACTATCAGATCATCTTTCTGAAAGCCTAATTATAGGTTATGCCAACTTTATATGAGAATGCACGTGTATTTATAAACAGTTTTGTGTATATAGTGTCCTCGGCAATTGTTCTTCGTTAAATAAAAATGCACCAATTCGGGCTTCAGTTGTAGGTCAAGGATAAGTAATTTGGATGAATAAATGATGTTGAGGAAATGGAAAAATAGTACTTCACTAGGGTTAGAACATTCCTACTAACTGTCTTACACTAGTACCGCTTTCCCATCGTCATTCAGGATAAGCGGCCCACTTAAACGGAATGACTAAGTTGATTGTTCATGATCTCAAAGTAAAACGTTTCCAATGAATGATAGTAATGTGCAGAGTTGTTGTAAATATGATATATTTCACCTTTCTTATTCTGAATTTGAAGACAGAAGCGTTTATCAGTACATTAGTGTTCCACACGAAACGCTTTTTAAATTTGATATGAACGGTTTATACCAATAGTTATTAAAAATAAACAAATGAATTTTTTTACTTAAAAAAACTCAATGTATTCAAATAATAAAAGTCCCGGCATACGTTATTAGAACGTTTATTTAAAGATCATAACTATTATTGTAACCAAATATCCACTTGTAAATAAAAATCAAGATTCATACTACAGACTCTACAGACAGAAAAAAATGTTAGGTATATCTAAGAGATTACGTAATTTGATTTTTTTAAGTTGTAAGTTCTTGTATGTTTTTTTTTTGTTTTTGCCTGTAGAATCTGTAGTGTGATTCTTGGTTCTTAATTTGGCGTTTATCGAAACCATTTAGCTTCAAAAATAGCATCAGGAGAGCTGTAATCGTTTTTAGGCGACTGTAGAAGTGTTCTAGATATCCATTGCTTTTGATATGAGTGATCTAAAATCATCTTCTTCTCCCTCAGGGGAAGGAATGTAGTATGCATTCCAATGTTCCCAGGAACCCGGGCTTTTACCAGTCAGTTTGTCTATGCTGCGTGGCAGATTCTCAAATAACACATAGACGCTGATAAGCTCAGTTGCTGAGCGTCTACAACTTGCAATCTTTCTCACTGAAATCACCTTGAAAGACATGCCGTATCCTTTTCCTCACAACACACTGTAGATTCATCATATTTCTTATGAATCACTTACGGGTGATGCAGTGCTTATTGAACTGATTGTCTGGCACCGGAGGCATTGATTCTGAATTGTTAATAGTGTTTGTGATGATTGTAATACGCCGGTGTTGGTTTTCACCACACTTATCTCATGTTTATATCACATTAAGTAGGTGTTATGTACCTACCTATTAAGTACCCACAACATGTGGTTACCGGGCAAGGGTTACCCTGATCGTGAATCAATTTTATTCCGACCTGTTAAGAAACTCGATAATGAGAATAGAGTTTTTTATTAGATATATCGATAATGGGAACATTTTTTTGTTCATAATATTATTGAATTAACTTCTTGTTTTGTTTTATACAGGCACTAGTTGCTACCCGCGGCTCCGCACGAGATTGAGATGAAACACGGTAGCGGCAACAGTAGTGTAGCCTTCGACTATATGTTTTATATTAGATGTGAATTTTACCCCATTTTTTCAAAAACACTGAAACACGCAATTCTTTACTTCTTATTGAAAGTCTAAATGTGAATCTTCATATCCCGAACTTAAGAAATGATGGGTTTCTCACTAAAACTTTCTCCCCTTATTTCATCCACTTCAGTTTTTTTTTTTTTTGGGATAAAAGGTAACCTATGTCCTTCCTCATGATGCAGTCCGTCTCCTTTCTAAATTCTATTGAAATCTATTCAGCGATTTAGGCGTGAAAAGGTAACAGACAGAAAGACGGAGTTACTTTCGCATTTATATTATTAGTATGTCTTTATGGATGATTTAAAATTTAATGTAATCAGTAAATGCTGTTTGTTTTAGTATTTTCATCGCCCTAGAATCTAGATCAGAGGTTCCCAGACTTTTTCTCATAGACCACTTTCAAAATTTAGCCTGGTTCCGGTAAACCCCCTACAGCTACATTTCTACCATATTCCCAAAAAATGTGAAAATTAGATCCAACTAGGGAAATTTGCCTTGCGGCTGAGTTCCAGCCACGAATGGGGAGTTTTCTAAATGAAATAAGTGAGAATTGACTGGTTAATTAATTAATTGATTGAGCTGTGAGTGGATGTCAAAAAAGTAAAGTTGGCCAATCAAAAAAGTGATTCCATCGAACTTTACTTTTTTGACAACTACTGACAGCACAATCAATTAATTAATTAACCAATTCATTCTCACTTATTTGATTTAGAAAACTCCCCATTCGGAGTGGTAACTGAATATGGAATATACAAGTTTTTACAAGTAACAGTCGCTGAGCTTCTTAAAATATTATCTGCCTACATTGATAGGTAAAGTCAAGCCACATTTTAGTTCTTCTCTATCGAAAGCAGATAAATTTTGGTGGACCCCCGCTTACGAATTTTAAACCCAATTTTTTTGTCACGCCAACGTACACCGCTGTCGAGCCTCCCGTGGACCCCTGGGTGTCCACCTGGACTATTTTGGGAACTAAGGATCTAGATGGATGATTTATCAACCACAATTTTATCTTTTAGCATTTTGCAAGATTAGAAAATACTACAGACAAAACGCCGTTGGCAATTTCGATAATTGGCTTCAATATTTACAGATAAAGAATGAAAAGACACAGTAATAAGTTAAAGTAAAAAAAGTAACTAGAAAATATGGCGAATTGAAAACAATAGTTGTGGCACTTATGTATTTATCTTCTCAATTACAAAACACGGTTACTGTTACAACGACAACATGTTACGTATTTACTAAGTACAAAAACAAATATATATATAAAAATTGTAAGTTATTCCCTTCAGTTTGCTTTTTGCCCGGTTGTATATTGGTAGAAATTGTTACAATTATTTAACCATAGTGCAATCATATTCTTATATCAGATATATTTTTTTATTTAAATTTATTCACAAATTATGAGACATGATGAGAGAAAATACGAACCGTCTTCAATTTATTCTGAAATAATCCGCCTCTATTATGACCAAATTACGAGATCATTATCAAAAATAAAAGAGGAGCGTACCGCACAGAGCACACCCTATCTGGAAACTGCGGCGCGCTCATAACAAAAAACGTTTTGCATTAGAAATGAGTCCATTGTTGTTCGCTGTACGACGGCGGGCTATAAATGAAACCATAAGCCTCAGTTGAGATAAATTTATTTTAATGAAACACCGTTTCTTAATTCATAATTTCCTTATTAATTTAGATTCATTTGAAAAATGCTCCCTCTTTGAATGAGTTGAGCTTTTTTTTTAATCTTTGTACAACTGTTTTATATTGCAGAAAATGTACAAGGTATTCTGCTTTAACATTTAAATAAATAAAATAATTTATTTGTTAGACAAACTTGAAAAAATATATACATTTATATTAATAGTAGCAAGGTTTCAGACTTGACGTACCTAAATCTTTATCTTAAGTAAAAAAAAAAAATGGTTGTCTGTAAAGTCGGTTTACGGACGATAGTTTTACGTGATAACGTATTTCGCTCGATTATCATATTTAATAATACATAACCTAAATTTTAGTAGCCGTCAAACTTGGGCCGATCGTGCGCGGAACGTGACACATTTCGGAACGTGACACTTTTTCGTGCATGCAGCCGGTGTTTCATCAATTTATAAGACGTTATCGCGTCAAAAAAATTTTTTTTTAATGACTGCGAATCAAGGGCGTAGATATGGGAGGGGGTACAGGGACTATAGTTTTCCAGGTCAGTCCTACATTAGACCCCCGTGTCTCGTATTAGAGAAAATATGTCTCGCATTATTATACGTGAATTTTACAAGACCCGTGTGGCTATAGCCACATGGATGGGATAGGAACGCATTAACTTATGAAAAGGACCTTTTTTTTTGCTCCTCTCATACCTACACAAGACGAATTTTTTAAAATTAGGTTACTAAAAAATGTCATTTGTTTTTAATGTAAGCTATATTTTTTATTCGTATTATTAAACTTAAAAAAAATTATGTATTTTTGCTTTACAAGAAAAAAAATCTACGCACTGCTGCGAATACAGCAAAAAAAGTAAAAAATACAATTTGTAGATGTATGTTTTTGTTTCCTTTAGAAAATCAATCACTCGCGCTTCTGAATTTGACTTTTTTGTTTTCTATTAATTAAAAAAAAATATGCTCTATGAACTATATATTTTTCATTACATTTTTCAAGTAATCAATATCTTAATTGTAAATACTAATAACCAATATCAGAAGACTCGGAAAATAATTAAAATATTTAATTTAAAAAATTCAAAGTATGCTAGTCTTCATAAATTTTTAGTAGATATCTAAGGCTTTCCAGTTTCCGCTAATTAGGATTTTTATTTAACGTATATACTTCGGCTAAGACATGAAACAAGATTAAATTGAATGGTTATATCACATTCTAATGACCTTTTCTTGGTTTCTTGAGTCAACCCTAGATTTTCTGTTTGCATGCATATTGGTTGGAGGCTGTAATATCCGGTTTTATAAGAAGTTATGAAGACGAGACAATTTAATGCAATCGTCATAAACTAAATTATATAGGTATATTTAATATATTTTTAAAAATTTTGTTTATTCTGGAATTGGTTAAAGCAAAAATAAATTAAGCCATAATAAATAAAAGGTATAAACGTTCATATTATTATGCTAAAAATTTATCGGGACTATTGAATAATGACGGGTATTGCAGCAAAAATCATCAATGATAAAAATATATAACGACTTTCAAATTGTTATTTAAGTATCGCGGTTTTTTGGGAAAATCTGTAGTTTTGAGACATTTATTAAAATTGAAGACCACCTGATCATTTTTTATGTGTAATACAATATTTTAATGTTTTTTATTCAAATAGATTAATTATTTATCATATTTAAAATATGATACAATATCTATACTTTTATATTAGGTAGGTATGTTCCAAGCAGTCAGAGAACGGACACGAAACCGTCGCCGTCTTGCGTAGTAGCTCATAATCCGATACATTCAATTTAGCTACTGCGCAGGACGGAGACGATTTCGTGTGCGTTCTCTGGCTGCTTCGATCATACCTTTAGTCGCGATGTAATGTGCCAGGTATTGTAGCTGTTAGTTGAAGCGTATGAGTGAGTGAGAGAATAGGTGGTAGTTATCTTTTATATCGTTGCTTTCTTTCCACCCTAGTTGGCATGGTAAGGCACACAGCATCAGCACCCGTCACCAATGAACATTACCGCAGGTCTTTCTTTTAAATGTACATTGTACACCCTTCGCAGCTCTCATCACAAGACTAATTAATCCTTTAAGAAAGTCAAAAATTTAATTAAGCTGGAGTTGTGTTTCTTTACTCAGAGTTATTACGCATAAATCTATGGTCTTCTTCATTTTTTTCTAAGCGCTAAGCTTAGGTACCGGTTTTATAATTTAAGCTTTTGAAATATTCGACGTTAGCATTATTAGCGTTTTGCGATTTAAAAAAATCCATTACAGGCAAATTAAGAATGAATGAAAATCAGTCATATATAACAAATTTTCATTGATTGTCTAATAATCCGGGGTGACAAACCTATTGCACGCTTGCTACAGATTATTATGGGCACGGCATTGATTGACGTGCAAAATCGAAACACCTAATTAAAAATATGCTAGATGTAGAAGCAAATAACAAAACCAAAAAAGTTTCATAGCACTCAGTGTATTATGGAAATTATTTTTGTCATCTACGCTTGATTCATTTTTTTGACAACTAAATTTCTTTAGCTGTTTGTCGGGACGTCATAGTTGCATTAAAAATTTTTGAAAAAAATTGGCACACAGATGTAGAAAGGTTCGCCACCCCTGGACTCTAGTTCTGTAGTCGTGCATCATATTATTTTACGTGCCTGCAGCTTTTTAATAGGAGTAGTGCAAAACATAATTTTTGAAGTGAATACGTCTTTAAAAACGGGGGTAAACTCGTTTCCCTATGTAACGAAATTTGTAATAGAATTTGTCACGAAATTGTACTATTTATAGTAACCCTATATAAACAATGATTAATTATTTGTAAGCATTGGTAGATCAGTGGTAGGATGCTGGCATACCACGCGGCCGGCCTGGGTTCGATTACCGTCAGGTATGCGCGACAATTTGTTAATTTATTTTTTTTGTTTATAAGTATACCTATTATATATAAAATTTTCAACTAATTTATCAGAATAATACTTGAGCTACAAAAAAAATAATATTTTCAGTAAACCTGCGAAAATAAAAAAATCAATATTTGCAGTAAACCTGCGAAAATTTTGCTGTCTGCTTGTTTTTTCTTACCTATTTATTATTTGCAGTAATCCGGCGAAAAAATTAAAAATATTTTACGAGAACGTATAACAGAAGTGAAACTTCTTGTTGCAAATCATACGATTGCATTTGGACAATAGGAAAAAATGTGTTATGATATAGTTTCACGTCCAGATATTTTGTTTGTACACATTAATTTGAAAGTGAAAATATCTCGTAACACATTTTTTCCTATTGTTTAAATGCAATCGTATGATTTGCAACTAGAAGTTTCACTTGTGTAATGCGTTCTCGTAACACATTTTTAATTTTCTTTTTATTATCTAAAATCGTTTAAAAACGCACTTGTATTCATACAAAACTTAAAATGCATATTATTCGTTAATAAAATTGCGATAAACGAATTAAACAACGCGGTTAATTAATTTTTCCGCTGAATGATACTGCCGTGTTTTTTTAGAGTAAAAGAAAACATAAATGAAACACTTATATAAAGAAAAACTTCTATAAATTGTCGTCAGAATATTAAATTTTCAACTCTGTCGGATGTTATAATAGGCTTCGACAGTTGGTAGCGCTTTTCTTTGATGTGGTTAAGTACGGTATGGTTGGTAGAACTGAAATCCGGCGTCGTGTATTGTGGTGGCATCACTGCCAAGTAGCATAGTACCAACCAAAAGCCCGCTCTAAGTACAATCGATGACACACTGTTGAGATCAGACTTTTGGGACGTTATTACAAGATCTTGTAATTAAGTTACATTTAATTTCCTTCGTCGCAGCTCTCTAGATATTTCCTGCTGTTTCGTTGTGCTTTTGACTTTTGTTTGATTTAACCAGTAGTATTTAAACAATATTAGAAAAATACTACTCGTTTTCTTTATATGATATCGTGTAAACATGTTTTCAATAAGGAAAACTGGTAGATTGTTTACCAAAAATATATCTTCTGGAAATGAAATTATTTACTAAAACACCGTTTTCACCAACATTTTACAAAAATGCTGATAATTATTTGAGAAATACCTTGTCGTGATTCTAGCCTTTCTAATATGAATCTAGAAGACTGTAAACACTCTACCAGCATGAGCCTGCACATGCAAACCATTTTTAGTGCTGGTTCCGTGTGCAGAAGGGGCCATTTATTAATTACGTAAGGGTCTTTAGGGAAAGGAGGGGGGTCTCAAAATCTTACCATGCCCTTATCTAGGGGGAGGGGTGGCCAAAGTCAATTTTACGTAATATTTTTTAAGTCGAAATGTGTGATTTATAACATAGTATGATGGATATTTGAGAGAAAAGTGTTGGGAGAAACAGCTATGGGATCAATTTTTTCTTTTTAAATGTACAATTCTATTTACACATATTTTTATTTTAAAAATTACGATATTTAAAAACTTACTTTTATTATAAAACTGATATTCCAAAGACTAGACAATTATCTAATAATAATATAATCATAATCTACATCCCACAATAATATACTGGTATAATCTACATTATCTTTTAGAGAATAAAAATTATTGATTTACGTCAAATTATAAATGGATGGGTGTAGTTCTGTGGAAGAATTTTTTTATTTTGAGTCTTGTGAAGAAGAAGAAGCCTGGAAAAAATAGGTTTAAGGTGCATGCTATTAATGAAAATTACACGACGACAGATGTGCGCGCACGTTTTTACCTATACCTACCTTGTGCTGCTCATTGTGAATATGGAGTTTAAAATTGATATTGATATGGATTTATTAATTAGCCTTGTTCACAATAGGCCAGTGTTGGGACAAGACTATAAAATTACAAAAATAAACAAGCAAGACATAATGTACTTGCACTTCTTCGCCCTTCAAGTATAAAACTGATATCGATAACAACGGACGCGCTCACGTATATTAGCGGATCGTGTACAAAGGTAAGCGTTTCTCGTCAGCCCGTTATCCGTTGACTAAAACGGTCGTTACCAAGAGCCCTTAGACAGAAATTGTGGGCGACAGACTGATGGTCGTTGCTGGTTACTGGTTGCAGGTGTTGGTCCGTACTGATAAAGTGAGACAGGTCTTTGTCCTTGTAGGACATTTTTGAAAAAAAAATCGCATTTGATTTTGAACTTGTCCTTCAGTTTCTGTGAATATAGTGTTTCCACGTAAGTAGAATAGAACATCCACAGATAAAGTGAAGGGTTGTTAATATTTTTCGAGCAATAATATCTAACACTAATTTTACGCTAATATGGCAGTGTTTCTTTTTGTCGGGTGGACTTACAAACATTTTTATTTGATAACTCTGGTTTGTAGTTCCTCATAATTCATTTACAAATGAAGGAGGCGCACAGCAGCCAGTCGTTCCGTTTCCAGACGTTCCGCTACACTTCTACACGACAGATTGTGGCCCGCACTTCTGAAACTATGGCCTAACTAATTGCGTTTCACTTGACACATTAAATTTTACACATGTTCACCAAATTCTGGCATTTTACTACAAATCATAACAGCAACAAATTGGATACCTTCTATGTAACGTTTATAATAATTACACGCAGCCATTTTTTAATATTCTTATAGAAAAATATACGCTTCCGTGTTTATACAGAGTGTCGACTTGTGGTCTCTAAAAAAATATAAAAATAAGACAAATCATGCTGACGGGGGTAGGGTTGCCATGTGTCCGGCTTTTTACGCTCATGTCCGGCCAAATATTTACGTCTCCGGCTTTTGGTATGTGGACTTTTAATTATACTTATTGATAATTTTCAAGAGTTTGAAATTTGAAATTTTGAATTGTTATTTTTTAATAAGTAAAGATCTTTTTGTCTTTTAAATAATAATTAATAAACAACTTTTATACGTACCTAACAAAGTTTTTTTTATTATAAATGTGATGTCCGGATTTAAAAAGGTACGTTTGGTTTTTAAAGAATATATGTCCGGCTTTTAGGGCACAATGTCCGTCCTAATACAGCGCCGAGCCCGGTTTTATATTTTAGGACCTGGCAACCCTAGACTGGGGGCTTATTAAGACCAACTTTTTTTATATAAAACCATCAACTAAAATTTTATAAACAGGAACACTTTTTATTATACCAAATTAAAGTAGGTACTTAAAAAATTTAACCAGTGTATTTTAAAAATTTTGGTGCGCCATTTTTTTCCACAAGCATTAGCTCGAACATAGAAAACCAAAGATTGTCTGGAACAAAACAGCACAAATTTAAAGCAATTTTTTAAATGCTTGTGCGTTAATTCGGATAATTTAGTAGTAGTATATTTTTTTTCACAACTGTTCTTTTATAACTTAACTCCGCTGCAGACGAGACTTGTTTTGCTGCTAGAATCACTGCCGGGACTTGTTCTGGCTGACACGCTGGCTACGAGGATAGAAATGACGTCACTGCGGGCTCGCGTACGAGGTCACAAATTGTTTTTTAAAATTAGAATCGGAACTATTTTTCGTGCTAGTTTGTTCGTTTTGAGCAAGAACCAGTCAAGAAACAGCATCTCGTCACGTCTATAAACGTCATAGAGTGTGTTCTATGTCTGCGCGCACACCAAACTATCAGCTATAAAGCAAGATTCAATACACGCATCGTGTAAAGCGAACACAAAAGCCAGCACCAAAACCAGCATCACAGCACGTTTCAAACCTATAGCAGCCAAATCTGGCAATCAATCTCGTGTGCAGCGGCCTTTAGTACAGAAACTTCAAAAGTCTAAACGATTGAGAAAATGTTATATCATTCAATATTGACAGACACCATTCAACCATTCATTATACAACCGTGAAAATGTAAACTAAAGAACAATTAGAATTACTTATGTTTAATTAGTAAAGATATTTACTCCTTTCCCCTGTAAGGATACAGTTGATGCGGTGAATTTGTATACAGTCATGAAATCGAATGTGTTACATTCAAAACAGGGTTAGCTCAGGAGTTAAAAACAACATTTAGGTTACAAAATTTTGATATTTTCATTGTCTATATCAGGGGTGGGCAAATCTTTTGATCGTCGGGCCACATTGCGGATGAAAAGATGATCGCGGGCCAAGCAATTTCTTTTTCTAATATAAGTATAGTTTTTTTGAAACAACAATTTCAAGTTTTTAAACACTATTTACTATTTTTCTAAAATTTTTTTCATGCGCCAATTTATATTGGCAAACAGTAATATTTTGCTTTTAATAACCATTTCTAAATTGCTTTGCGGGTCGGAGAAAATTCTACTGCGGGCCAGATCCGACCCGCGGGCCGCTATTTGCCCAGGCCTGGTCTATATCGTCTGAATTCTAAAGGTTGCTATGGGATAAAAAACATGCTTCCGGGTGTTCTTTGCTTTATGTATGTCTTTTTAGTTTAAAATGCGATAAATAACTGCAAATACGTCTATAGCGCACAGCTTTTGGGTTCTTTTTCCTATTCATGTCTTTTCGTCTATAAAAAAGTGTCTGAAAATCATATTTTTGGAGGTCTAATTATTAAAGAATCTTTTATTTTGTGTATAAAGTAGCTATCGTGATTTTTGCAAAAACGATCTTAAAAAGATTCAACAAAGGAAATGAAGGATGTTTTTTAATTCGTAGGCTGGGGCACCTTCGTTCTCTATGATTTTCCCCTATTTTTTCCAATTTTCCTTGAGCCTAACTCTAGCCTATTACCGAAGTTACAGAAATATGTATTTTAAAATAGTGTTATTATTTCTTAAAATATCTCAGGTTCACTTATTCTGTGTACTAATTAGAAAGGGATTATATTAGATATTATTATATCTTATTGGTTATTAGACAATAAAATTTTGTCGGCATAAAACAGTATTCCGGTCCTGAAATTCCGACACACAGTCAGCATTTCATTTGTGGGTAAATAAAAGAGAGTCGAAGCCGGCCATTTTGATTTCCTTTCATCTAGATTCCATGGAGTAAGATGGAAGAACGAGAGATGGACTGTGAGTTTCCTTTATGTATATTCACCAAACTCTTGGGGTAAACATCTCATTGAATAGAGTCCACAACTTCACAATGTGTATTGAAAATAAGGTTGCTAGGGCATATATAAAGTATACATAACTTTCGTCCCTTTTCATAGACCTATTTTCTTTTTATAATATTGCTCCGGGGATTCAAAAAATAGCTTTATATACATTTATGTGTACTTTATATGCCTTACTACCGCAATTAGAATAAAGCAAATTTTATATTTTGTCAATACTATCGATTTTTATATTTTTTTTAGTGTTTCTAATATTATTACAAAAATGACGTGTCACCGAGCTCATTCTCATTCAGTAATGAAAGTAAACGAAGAGCAAAATTTAAACGATAGTTATGAAATTGTTTTAAAGGTGGAAACAAACACACTACCCCATTACGTAATTTTAGTTTATCCATTTGCCGCACACAAAAACGAAATTAAATTAATGCGTTGAAGATCTTAGGAATGCTTCAAGTACATTAGTGACATTTTATTTACAAGTAGACTTTCGTTAGGTCAGCAACTGCTATTAAGATGCTGCGAGATCTATTGACTATTGAGTGACATGAAACAATACGACATCAGATGACATATTGTTTAAATTTCTGTCATTAGATTCTAATGACAGAAATTTAAACCATAAACACATTACATTTTACATGCAATTATTTAATACCTTCTATATCGCTAGCAAAGATGAGGACAAAGTATTAAACACTACGCTTAATCATTTTTGATACATTTTCATCAAGTCTACCATACCCCTCTCGATGAAATTATATTAATATAGATGCATTGTATGTTGAAATCGGGCTTTATAAGATCCATGTTTCTCCATATTATCTGCATTCGGCTCTCATGCTGAATGAGTGCATCGGGCATTTACACTATTATGTGCTGGCGGTTTGCACAAAAACACCTTAATGTTTAGTATTTAGCGTAAATTGTAGCAACTTCTTGCTGCGATAACAAACTTGCTACATTGTTGATCTCTATTTCTGTTTTTGTTTGCATTCGCTTTTGAGCTTCAAACTGTTTTTTGCTAGTGCTGTGTTGGTTTCCCGTTTACCAGTGATCATATTTTGTTTGTTTTTGAATTATAATGTTAAACTATGTAATGCATTTCATGTATTCATTTTGACATTGTTCATCTATTATAGTAATTTTTATTCAAAATATTTATTTTACTGGTGTTTCTGATCGTTTCATAATTTATGTTTATATAAAACAAGTATTGAAAATCCCTAATACTTTTTCCAGTATTTACGAATGCCGTATGCTTGTCAGGAAAAATCCGTTTTTGAGAATTACAAATTGAACCATAATCTAAATTCTAAATAGTAGGGGAGCAAATGATTTTCGGTTACCAGCTCATTCCTTAACTTCCTTTGAGGGAGGTGCACTTTACAACTATTTAAAATTATACAACACTCTTCCAACTAAAATAAAGAACATGAGCCCCTGCCTCGTTTCAAGGAAATTCTAGGAAATGAACTGGTAAACAAAGAACTTTACAAATTTAATGATTTTATAGTGTAAACAATTGTAAATGACATGTTACAAACTTATTGTCAATTGTAACGAAAAATATATTATTATTATTATATTTCAAGTTTATAAAATATGTTGGAGTTAATAACGGTCGCAAGCTCAAAGAAAATCAGCGGTGATATTAAAATTCGTTTGTTTGTTTTAATAACCTTAAAAAATTGATTCGGGTGGAAGAACACTATAATATACCACGAGCCAATATTATTGATCATTTACTAAAAAAATATTTTCTTCTGGAGTAGAAATGTATTAAAGCTAAATTTGGCAGTTCATTCAGTTCATTGAAGCGTTGGAAATGTATAAATCAAATTTTTTTGTGAAATATTAAATACGCCTCGTCTGCGTGACGCGACGTCTGTACAAACGCTACTGTTATTCTGACTATACTGCGTTGTATAAATTTTAATATATTTAATATAAATATGTATCTTGATACGTTATATAACGTCTGGTTGTCAGGTTTTTGACGTAAATATACGCTTGAAATGCGAGCTTTAGGTAATGTCTGTTACATAACATACCTCCGTAACGTTTCGAACAAGTTCCTTTGTAATTTTGACAAAGGTGTGAAATACACTGCTATTATGGAAATGATGACAGATGTTACTTTTCACTTTTGACAAATGGTGTTTCTACAATATATTGTTATACATTTGCATAAGGAATGTTGACTCGCATAACACAAAGTGCCAAAAAAATAACTTTTCGATTGTATTTTTAGTTAATAAAAAAAAAAGTTCTTCAAATTATTTAGGTATATTTGTCCGCAGACAAACCAGTCTGATACTATATTTAGGGTCAAGCCGTATTCTCAGACAAAACTAGGGTTGGGTAACTCAGATCTGAACCGGTTCAAAGAGCCGACTCCGACAGAAGATCCGTGAGAGCCGACTCACTTTTTTATGAGCCGACGGATCAACGGATCCGCATAACTCAGTGAAACACTTTAACACACAGAAGCAATAAGTATCTGTCAGCTCAAATGACTCATGCATCATATGTTTGGCTATGCATTCTATACAGTTATACATTATACAATCATAGCCATACAGTGTACACACTACGCACAGGCGGTACAGTTATTACAGTGTTTCACTAAGTCACAACTATTTAAGGTATTGTATTGCATATTGTAATATGCTTTCTGTAACATAGCAAGTAGCAACCTGTAAAACCCCGCCTTATAGAATGTGAGTCAGTCACTGGCATAATATTACGTGATATGATTGACTGAACTAACTCAGTGGCTCAGTTGACTCGAATAACATATTCAGAACTCGGCTGTTTTTGAACCGGTTTAGGAAGCCGGCTCACATACGGGATCCAGATGAAAAGATGCAGATCACTAAAAAGACCCTTTTATCCCATCTCTAGACAAAACCAAAGATGTTACAACCATATCGCTCCTAAAAAGTATTACAAACGGTTGTCTTCATTCTTCGCTCTTCTCAGTTATTTGAAATATAGTTAAATCACATTTTGAAGTCCATAAAATAAGTAATAATAATAGTTCAAAGACGCTGACACTAAAGCATCAGTGATATTATGTTAGAAGAACATTTTTTTTTATTGAAAAATATGACTATTTTGATGCCAATACACAAAAGGTTGGCGGACATAAGTCCGCGTTTCTCCTTGCCAGTCGTCTTTGAAAATATTTTTTTTATTTTTATTTAATGATGTAAAAGCCTGCCGGCCAATGTCAAACATTAACAATACATTTAATTAAAATAAAATATATATCTATGTAATACCCCATAGTTCATGCCAGTGTATAACTTCAATTATAAATATTATTAACGATTTTAGGAGCTTACATTTCGGGAAATATTCATCTAAATATTCATCTAAGAAATTTGATTGAATTTTTAAAGACCTATCCTCTCGTCTATAACTTTATTGGTATAGAGTGAATATTTCTACAAAAGAAATCGGTTGTCTGTAAAGTCGGTTTACGGACGATAGTTTTACGTGATAACGTATTCCGTAATACATAACCTAAATTCTACATATAATAATTATAATAATTCGAATCTATGATATTGCATCTTTCGCTTCAAATTTAGGTTAATTTGGTGTATTAAAATACTCACCACCTATAATAATAATTGTTTTTTTTAACTTTCTTTCTTTCGTACTTATTTTATGTCTCAAAGATTAATTGTCATAATATTTTGAAAACAATTGTTTCACTGTTTATATAAAATTCCAAAACCTACTTACAATATTTAAGTATTTTCATACGTCAAAAAATTGATTTTTATAATGATAAAATTTGTATGAAAACGATTTTTTCGAGAGATGAGACCTAGCTAAAACGATTTTTTGCCCCCCAAAATCCCCTTTCAATAAATTTCATCCAAATCGTTAGGGCCGTTTTCGAGAAAAGCACGCACAGGGTCAGGCGGAACGTTACACTTTTTCGTGCATGCAGCCGGTGTTTCATCAATTTATAAGATTGGTGATTCATCAATTTATAAGACGTTATCACGTCAAAACGTAAGAACCTACCTAATATTACGATTGCTTAGGCGTACTATAAAATATAATTCTAGATGTTTGTCTTTCTAAAATTTAAAAATCACCCCAGAAATTGTCAGTTAAGTAAATTTGTTCTTACCTAAAATGTAGACATTATTGTAAAATTAATCACAGTTCGCTACTTCCATGAATTGCATTCCAAAGACAGCAATAACAGTTTGTAATTATTGCAACAGCATCGTCTTTTCTACCATAGAAAAATAATACCTATAGAAGTTAGTAGTTACCTGTTTCAACTTTGTTTTAATAATAAGGTCGTCATGTCTATCAAAATGTGATGATTTAGAAACAAATAATCTTAACCAAACATTTCGTTATTTTATCCTTCCTCTTAATGGCAAACAAGAAACTAATGAGAACGACAGAGTTTAGGCGCCATATGATGACGCGCATAGATACATTGAGGTATGTCTACGAAAAGAGATGTATATACCAAATTCTAATTGTTATCATCTTCAGCAAAAACGAAATAAATGAATTTAATGTAGTTTATGACTGATTAAAAGATTAAAGATTAGAATAGTTACGGATGCACCAGATACTAAATGATTTTTTATGCTGGACTTGCAGTGGGCATCTTTATTATGTAAAAGAACGAATGGGGAAGGGAGGAACACGAGTACGCACATTCATCTCAGTTTACCTAGATGAATGTTGTGTCCAAATTTTTTTGCAGTTTTCGGCAGTTCCCTGCTTTGTTAGTTATTTTAAACTCAAACCTCCATTTTTGATGAAAATATTTACATGTATGCGTCATCTAGTGTCGAATAGATATAAATGTAAAGAGATGTATACTGCAAGCTGAATAAACAACACAATTTAACCGTCCATAGATGGCTCTAAGTACTTTCACGTTTTGCTAAAAAATACAATGATAAAAAGCAGTATTTATATCTACTTTTTTTAATTAATAAATTTCTGTGAAATCAATAATTACTGTAATTAATAAAATATAATAAATAT
This sequence comes from Xanthostigma xanthostigma, assembly GCA_963575645.1. Classification (NCBI taxonomy): domain Eukaryota; kingdom Metazoa; phylum Arthropoda; class Insecta; order Raphidioptera; family Raphidiidae; genus Xanthostigma; species Xanthostigma xanthostigma. The sequence continues at coordinate 14,305,871 of OY754467.1, forward strand.
TTTATTGAAAACACTGTAGGAAAATTATTTTTATATAGGTACCTATAGTTGTAAGTTGTAACAGTTTTCAAATGAGCTATTAATTAAATTTATTTAATTTTAATTAGTCGTAAATAAAATCAAAATAAATTTAAATGTAAGCCTTAGAAGAAAGCAATGTAGAAAATAATAAAAAACTAAAAATATATTCGCCCTACGTGGGGCTCGAACCCACGATCCTGAGATTAAGAGTCGCATGCTCTACCGACTGAGCTAGCCGGGCTTGTGAATATCCGAAGCTAATATTGAAATATTTAGTTAGGGCATTTCACCTGAATAGAAGCTTATGACGGACAAATTTTGGGATACACTGCAACATTTTTCATTGATGATTGTAGCGTGGTATTATATAGCCTTCCTCGATAAATGCGCTATCCAACAAAAAAAAAGAGTTCAATTCGAACCAGTAGTTCCTGAGATTAGCGCGTTCAACCAAACAAACAAACTCTTCAGCTTTATATATTAGTATAGATTACCTTCTAGGTAACGTATGTTTTTCTATATTAAATGTAAGCGAAACGAAGCAAGCACCTAGACACAACTATAGAGAGACTGTAGAGGTAAGAACTACTTTAAGACAATATGTATACGCACCACTGGCAAAGCAATATGCTACTTGCGGAAGGGTGGCGTGCAGAATGATGTGAATCAACCCCTTTGTACGGGGTGTACATCACTACATACGGATGCCGCACATTCTGTGTATAATTAGAATATCTCCGTCTTCTTCGTCTTTTGCATTACCTACCTCACTCTGTTCCTTTTTAACTGAATTACACGAATAGTGCAATTTAAAACTAAAACCAACCGAAATCGATTTGTATGCGAAACTTGCTCTTGTGGTTTTATTTTTCATTTTTTTAGTTTAATTTAAATTTGAAACCTCGCCGCGGAATAATTAGTTTTCAGGATTTATTAGTCTTGCATTATTTATGTGCAATAGAAATCGTTGTTATTTATCAAAAGATCTTTTAAGAAACGGTATTGAAACCTCCTTCAAAAAAAAGCTGTACCTACTACGAGTAAGTATATTGAAAAAATATTAACATGGTGAGGTCGCCACCAATTTAATTACTAAAACTTTTTTAATGTCTACCGTTATATTACGTCGGCGCCGACCTCAAAATTTTTTTACATTTCTCTTTTCAGTGTTTTTTTTTTCAAAGAGGTTCAACTCTTTTTATAAAATGAATCGACTCGTGTATTATGCCAGAAAATTATTTACATATTTATAATAGATTAAAAAAATATAATTTAAAAAACATGAACATTAAAGAAATAAAACTATAACATGAACATAAAATATAAGTATTCATTGAAAATATATGAAAGCCATATGAAAATAGCACTTACCCTTTATTACAAGCCCTTTGGTGCGTAGGTGTTGGTACCAAATACGTAAAGGAAAGCTATTTTCACTGAATTCACACAAACTTTCTATGAAAAACTTTCCCTGCGACATACCTTTCCTCTTCAACCTTTCACTAGAAAATCGTTTTCACCCTTCAGCCATTCTTCACGACTGCCAACATACTATGCAGCGACTCCTTCATGCTTTTAGACTTTACAATTGTTCAGCTTTAATTCCACCAGTACGTAAAATATTAACCTCTAAATATATATTCACGTAACGCTTAAACACGTTTTTGAAGTAAATAAAAAAAATGTGAGAAAGAAATATTTTGTTTCATTTTTTAAACAGTTTGTTTATTATCGCTGAGTGCTTTTAAATGTTTTTTTTTAGTTAGAATTTAATTTCTAAAAATAATAATTAATATCTGCTTTGGAAACCTGTAATTATTATACAGTTGATATGCTTTTCATTGCACATTGTGATTGTTTTCATCTTGCTATAAGAATGAGTCTGCGAAGTTAAAAAGCAAATTAAATGAAATCAAAGCTGTCACATTTAACACTGGATCAGCTAGTATGCAGTGTTAGAGCTTTTTGAGCATAACATATAGGTAAGTACACTTTATACCAAAGATGTTAAAGTTAAAATACACGTACAATCATATCAATGGTGCACTTTGATCCGTGGGAAAGAGCTTCAAATTAAAACATTGTTTGGCCTACCCTCTATAAAACAGCTGCAGAGACGCATTACACACTAGTGCGATAAAGTACAATTTTATATATATTAGTATCATATTTTTAATTTTTTTTTGCAGTGCAGTTTGCTACACAAGTGAAATGAAAAAATTTTGATAAAAAACTGAAAAGAATGCAAAATCAGCTATTTTATAGGATAAGTAGGACAAACTATATCATGATATATTTTGGGCGCAATGACAGTTAAAACTCGCTCGCGCTCGTTTTATTATAATGTCACGACTGGTAAGTAATGTACCTCATTACTAAAACTAATGAATACAAAAAATCTTATTAGTTTTTTTAGCACCTTATAATTTTAAATCTATTTTATCGAGTGTCGAAAGCTTTTTAGCAACATAGTAAGCATATTATTTTCTCGATATGCGAAAATGCATCGTTTATTTGTTGAATTTAATAACATAAATAAATAAATAAATTCTTTATATAAAGTTTGTGCTTTGGTATGAAATGCGATCAAGCTTTAAAAAAATCTAACGATTTGGATTGTATGTGAATGGAAGAAAAATGTATTTTTAAAAACATTTTCCATCGAATGTGAACATTCTGAATACAGAACATTACGAATGCGTTTTCTTTTTGTTGTTTTGCATTATTGTACTGTTAGTACTTCGTTCTTTGATGATACACGCGTACTTGCATATTTACTACAAATTTTTTTCCCTTTTACGGAAATGCAGGGACGATTATTGCACATTTGCAGTTAACATACAGATGTCCCTTAAATGTGTAAAATAAATCTCAACAATTTCTTAAAAAACAATTACTTTTCGTATTGTTTATTATATTTGTTGAAACTAGACGGCACATTAGCTGTATGTTGCCGTCTAGTGTCAACTGAAAATAACCGATCCCAAATTTTGATTCTCGTTTCATAATTTTCTGACTTTTCCGTCTCAATAGCCAAAATTCCCGAAATATATCCTGTCTATAGTTCAATAAACCTAGTATAGCAGAGAAAATCATATTTTTGCAGTAGGGTTAAAACATCCCAAACAACATTATTTTCGTCTAGATCTCGTGCTTCTGTGGTATAATTGGGAACGGAAGGGTTGATAAAGAGGCAAAAAATGGAATGCTCTTCCTATATGTATAGGGGATACCAAATCTTTTTATGGAAAAAATATAATAGAAGACTTGAATAATCTATGGTCACACACCACTTCTAATAAAGCAAGGAATGATCACCTCCACTTATTAGCTAAGAAAAAAACAAAACCTTTAACCCGATTGAGAATTGGTTAAACAAATTTAACCCACTTATTTATAATAAAGAGGGAAGCCTCACCAATTTGTGAAAAATGCTACACCATAACTCACCGTACAATATATTTTTAAATCATGCCCTGATAATCAAATGATCAAAGTCGACTTGCCTAACTTAATCGAAGAAGCCCTCAAAGATGATGACACATGCGTTACGAAAATACTAGTTTTTGGAACTCACCAACCTGAAAAAGAAAATCTAATCACTTGTTTCAAATCTACTTGTAGACCGTGGTCCATTGGTATTTCTACGCTGAACATAAAAGAAGGGAGGACAGCAGTCGTCGACACACTTAACTTGTGAGCCGCCTAGAAGAATACTTCGCCCGCTACCACGTCGCCTTTGATAATGTCTACCGCAGTTGTAGACGAAAACGTCGGGTAGAAATACCAAAGGACCACGATCTACAAGCTCGGAAGCCAAGAAGATTTCGAACTAGATCGGTCATGAAAGTCTATACACTTGGCTAATTAATTGTGCAATATTTTATTCACAAAGTGAGCAAAGCATTAATAAACTTTAAAATATCAAGCTAACCATACTTACCTTATAATTAGGTATCCACGTGAATGTAACAACAGTTGCTAAGCACGTTTTATATAAAAAAATCTTTTGTAGAAACTGTCTAAAACATATTTTGTAAATATTCAATGGCTTTACATCAAATATCTTTTTATTTACCTACCTATTTTTTTTAAATCTAACTGTAAATATAATACGTTACAATACGAATGTTTGAAGTTGCGTAACTTTTTGTACATCATGTATATTTTCTCGTGCCTCTTTAGCGTTGGCTATACATTTAAACACAGCAGATGTGGGCGGAGAGGCATTGTATGCACAAAACGTTTTTAAATGTCTTTTTTTCAATATTCATATCTGAAAAATACGAATGATGTCTTTCGTATAATGATGCCACATCATACACTCGTATTGTGCTTTGACAAAAATAAAAAAAAATAAAATTCTCTCTTGTACGGCCTCTGAATGTAATATTCAGGGTTTGTTAAAAGTTGCCTGACTTTAAGTAATTACAGATTGGGTTTATATTGATAGGTTTCCCCTCCAAAATTTTCCATCCCATTTGAAATTCTACCATATCGTGTCCTGTGTGAATTTTAATTCGGATCGACTTTTTGCCAGTTTCTAATTAAAAATTTGTTATTAATAATTGTATTCATATTTTATGTTGTTATCGTTCCTCTTAATTTTTTTAGATAATATAATAACGGGAAAATTGGAACCTTATTCTGTACAATATATATACCTATATTTATTTATGTTGCCAACGTGTCGTCTATATAACTTCACACTTCTTCAGGGCTCAAAATGAAAATGATAGCACATTTTGAGCACTGAAGAAGTCTAGGTAAGATAAGATAAAAATACTTTATTGTCTTATTACATATAAAAGCTTTGTACAAAACTTAAAAATAATGGTTTTTTAATAGCGTACCCGGTAATAATCACCACAACCAGCTGAGTTATTTTTATTACTGTGTGAATAGAGGAAAGTAGTTAGACTATTTTGTATTTTTCCAGAAAAAAAATTTGAAGAAGTGTAAAGTTCTAGTCGAAAAGTTGGCAACATAAATAAATATATTGTACAGAATAATTAGGTTCGAATTTTTTCGTTATATATTATCTAAATAATTATTTTATCTTTAGTGATAGGTAGGTATACTATATCTTATATCTCTCAAATAAATCAATTTCACTCTCCTTCCGCACAGACGTTCTTCGGTTGGGTGCACAGTATTAATGCGTCGTGAGCATCTGATTACTTGTTTGAAACTCAAGACAGCTGAAGGCGATGTAAGGATTTACATTATGAATTTCAGCAAAATTGTTTGAGAAGAAAATAAATGTCCCAAAATAAAGTACAATCTAGAGGAAAAGACGCGTTTTTCTTTGCACGTCGTGTATACTTAAGTCAACAAATATTGATAATATTGCCAAAGAGAAACACGAAGTATAATTTGATTTTTTTCGATCACAATTCGTACTGTATGTCGTTAATATGCTGGTATTTTTGAAACAGTTAAAATTTTATTTGCAATTATGTACTTTCATAGTGGAAATATAATTAGTAATTGAATAAAAATGCGTGCGTTTTAATTGGACTGGCTTTTAGTATCATTCCTTTGTTTTTAAACAATGGACAGTCTATACGCAACCGCAGCCGACAACTGTGATTTATTAGTTGAAGTTTATTAACTTCGTAATAATATGATTTATTGGGCGCTAAGGCTTAAAAAATTAATAAGCACTAAGTTATTATTTTTTTTGCAGATACCATCTATCATCTTTATAAAAGTAATAAATATTAATTACAATAAAAAAACGTCGGATTATATGCTATATAAAGAATAGTAAAAAATCGCCGACAAAAATTATGAAAAAATGTATATCAATGTACATTTTGAAATGTTTGCTTATTAAAAAATGGAGGTGGCAACCTTTTGATTTTTGTAATATTTTCAGTGTCAGTTATATTTTCAAATAAAGAATTTTGTAAGCATTTCCGAATAAAAATATAAAAATAATATAATAAAATGTATATTTGAAAAACGTCATCTTTCAAGTTTCTATTTTTAGTAATAATGTTTCCTTCAGCTGAAAAATGACACTTAACACCAACAATGTCACGATTTAACACGGTCATTATTAAAAGAGGTGTTTTCTTTTAGTTCCGGGTAGGTATTTCTTTATATGTCTTTTTGTTTTAAAAATCAAACCACTGAAGTGTAGAATTGTAAATAAGCACATCGTCAAAGAAAGAACATTTCTCTGCATTATTATTTTGCTCCTCATTTTTAATTTGTTTTCCAAGTATATATACATTTTTTGTTCTCAATTCTCATTCGGTCTTTTTTCGAAAATGTATTCTTTCTTTTAAGATCGTAATAAAAGAGTCAAAAAACGCTCCTTCAATACAACTGACGGAAATAGTAAATGGTGGTTATTTGTCAAAAACAGTTTTTTCCTAATTATCATTGCAAAATCAATATCAAATTAGAAATTAGGGGGCACGGCAGTGCCTCCGCCAAGTCGAGCACTGTCGTACCATCCTTTTCTCGAAGCTACTCACGGCACTTTTGACCCCCGTGTAACTTCGTTGTGGATAAAGCAAGAAGTTTGACTTTTTAGTGATCAAGAGGACATACTTATAACTGGCTATATTGCCCATATACCTAATAATTATACCTTGTAGTTTACGAATTATTGCTAGTAAAAGCTCTTTAATTTTGTCACTGACACACTCACCGATCACCAAAATTCTAAGGTACTTCTAGCAGTCTCACAAACTTGAAATTTTTAATTTTAGTTAGCGTCTATTCTACAAAGAAATGAAAAAATGTAAAATCTCGAAATGGACAAGATATATTACCCAAGAAAAAAAAGGAGAATAACCTACAAAAAAAAGAGATCTCATCAAAAATATAAAATGTAAAAAAATGCCAACTGTCTCAACGCAATTCTTCTGCTAGAAAAAGTTGTGAGATCTCATGTAAAACCAAGTCAGTTATTTTAGTTAGTGTTTATGGAAGCACCTGTCCAACAGCTTTGTTATAAATTGTTACCTAAACAATTACGTATGAACATTTATAGTGACCGTATTAATATTAGACATCTTTATTTCTATAATAATTATAATGAATTGGAAATTGCACGGCACTATAATTATAAAAGAATAATCTACTATTTCGATTAATAAGTAAATCAAAACAGTGCACTTAAGACTAAAGTATATAATTAGTAGAATATGGTGCCGTGTAATTGCCAAGTCATTATAATTATTATAGAAATAAAGATGTCTAATATTGATACGGTCACTGTAAATGTTGATAGGAAATTGATTAGGTAACAATTTATAACAAAGATATTGGACAGGTGCTTCCATAGACACTAACTAAAATAACTGACTTGGTTTTACATGAGATCTCACAACTTTTTCTAGCGGAAGAACTGCGTTGCGAGACTTAGCATTTTTGACGTGATAACGTCTTATAAATTGATGAATCACCAATCTTATAAATTGATAAAACACCGGCTGCATGCACGAAAAAGTGTAACGTTCCGCCTGACCCTGTGCGTGCTTTTCTCGAAAACGGCCCTAACGATTTGGATGAAATTTACTGAAAAGGGATTTTGGGGGGCAAAAAATCGTTTTAGCTAGGTCTCATCTCTCGAAAAAATCGTTTTCATACAAATTTTATCATTATAAAAATCAATTTTTTGACGTATGAAAATACTTAAATATTGTAAGTAGGTTTTGGAATTTTATATAAACAGTGAAACAATTGTTTTCAAAATATTATGACAATTAATCTTTGAGACTTAAAATAAATACGAAAGAAAGAAAGTTAAAAAAAAACAATTATATTATAGGTGGTAAGTAATTTTAATAAATAAAATTAACCTAAATTTGAAGCAAAAGATGCAATATCATAGATTCGAATTATTATATAAATTTAGGTTATATATTACGGAATACGTTATCACGTAAAACTATCGTCCGTAAACCGACTTTACAGACAACCAATTTTTTTTTTTTTACAGTTTATGTTTTTGATGGAATTTTATTGACATCTTGTACATACAATAGAATCGGGAATGTTGGTACGAAAATTTTATCAGATATAGAATAATATGATGATTTCAATAGTTGATAAGCTCTGATCAGTACAGACGCTGACTGAGCAACTTTAGCACATTGTCCGCTCAATCAGAAATAATGATTAGTGTTGTTCAAAACGCCGAACGTTTGATTGATCACGGTGAATCTAATGTTGCGATTTTATCTTCGCTGTTACGCTGTTTAATGTTATTAACTTACAATGCCGATCCACTATCTTGCTCTAGATTCTAAATCGGTATTCTTCAGTTCACCTAATGTCTAACCTCTCAGCAAAATTTGACAACGTTAAAAGGTTGCCGTCCACTACGATGAATTCTGCTATTGAAATTTCACCTTCAGCAAATATAAGTTGCCTAAATACATAAGACCTCCGAAAAAGTGTACAAGTAACAAGCACTTGATAATAGAAAGAATGTTTTGAACGGAGCTTGAATAAAACAAAAGAACAAGATCGCGCGTTAGTAATTTGTTTTTGTAGCTAGAGCATTTAACAACACTTCAATAATAGTTAAAATGGCCGATCGGCGAGTTTCAACAGTCACACGAGTCGTAATATTATTACGTACAAGATGTACCTGTACTACTTTTTGGTATAATAATAACTAGTAAAGTACTAATTTATTTGTGATATTTCTGACAGCTCTGTGTGCGACCGTACTGCAATTTATGTGGGTTGTTTCTGCTTTATGCTACTTTGCTTCTCGTTTCCTCTTAACTTACGCAAAACACTCAAATCTATATTATGTAGGGTAAAGGGTTGCGAAAAAGACTTAAGTTTGTACTGACCGTATTTCAATAACGAAACGTTTCCTTTTTATTTTTGACTAGTTTAAGCTTTTGGATCATCCATATATTTAATAACTTCTATATTGCTAGTGGCAGTAAGTGGAAGCGTGACCCATGAAGTGAGACAGCAAATGACTGTTTTTTCTAACTCTTTCTTTTTACTTATAAGATTGTGACGATGAGTTTGGATGATTGTAATGAAATAGTCAGTTGATAAAACAATTCCAAAAATTTTAATATTTCTTTTATAACAATTGTTTGAGCGCTTTCGGGAATAGGTGTCCCATCATCAGAATCTACAATAATTTTTAATCTATGATAAAGATCAGTCATCAAATTAATAATAATAATTAATACTTCGTAAGTATTAATTATAAAATTTAATTTGATGACTGATCTTTATCATAGATTAAAAATAATTGAAGATTCTGATGATGGGACACCTATTCCCGAAAGCGCTCAAACAATTGTTATAAAAGAAATATTAAAATTTTTGGAATTGTTTTATCAACTGACTTTTTCTTTCTTTTTACTTGACCCGTTGTGTGCAAGTGTCGCGTCTGTAATGGGTCAGTTAGTAAGTGAAATAGAGCAAGCCACCTCCCTTTCACAGCTTAGTTCCATGTGCAAGCTGACGCGCATCCATTCACATTTCACGGACATGAGCATGAGACTCCGAGTATAATAAGAGAGACAGACATATATTTGTCTGCACCGTAGTGTTTAAGTCCTTCTACAGATCTTTGTTAGCAATATAGAAGATATTAAATATATGAGGTCACCTCTAGAAGTTTTAGCCGCCATTTTTGATTAATACTTTTCATTGATTAGATATACCGCGTCATTTACTTATCAATGCTCAACAACACTTGCCAGTTAACAATGAAGAACGCCTATGCTTTATTGTACATACAGAATGCAATGTGTACATAGGTAAGTATTGTTGTTTAAACAACAGCTTACAAGCGTCTACATAAATCTTTATTATGCACGCTGTTCCCACTTGCAAGTTGTATAACAAACGCGCCAGTCGTCACAGTCTGTCATTCGGTGCTGGTATTATTACTGAATCGTGATGCAATTAAATTGTTACCGTACATAACGTTACACACACCTGCTTACATAAATCATTGAACAATATCAGTACATAAGCTCTTGTAGGTACCTCTCTGTGTGCAATGTTTCATTGAAAATTACTGCTTTTATTGGCAATCAACTCTGCAGATATAAATTACCTACTGGAGATGGCAGTAAGCGTTGCAGTTGCTCATGGCTTGCCTCACCTACTTGCAACAGTTGAAACTTGCAAAATGGAGAATGATGTGCTTTAGGTTATTTTCAATTTAATAGTAAGTAAATTGCTAATCTTGTTCAAGTTCCAAATGTCTCACCTTTAGAATAATACTACAATAGCGTAGGAGGAATGCAATATTGAGTTGAGTATATGGCAAATACCTTATAAAATGACAAACTATCGAAAGCAACATTGACAACAGCTAATGTTGCCAGATGGCAGTAGTGTCGATGTGAAATTGAGTAAGTCTTGAAGACAACAACGTCTGATTGGCTAGTTGCTCACGGGGAGTGGGACGAGTAAGTTGCTCCACAGTGCTACAACGACGCAACGGTAATTATGCCATTTTTGTATTAGGTACCTATATTTAGAAAAAACATCGACTTAATTGTTAGTTGTGTCAATCTTTTTATTAAATTTAGAAAGAACATTGAATTAATTGTTAGTCATAATTACATATTACAAGTTTACTTCAAACATTTGTAAAAACATTTACGTATATTACACTTAAATTTATTTCAATAGAACCTTGACCTAACTGTAGGCACTCTGCATTGTGAAAATTTATAACAATAAAATAAGGAAATATTAAATTAATATATTAAATCTGTATAAAAGTGAATATACCTAAAATTGTAAAAAAGCAAACATTAAATAAATTATTATGAAAAAAGTTATGGAGAAAAGAGTAAACTAAAACTTTCAAATGCGTTTTTTTCGAATTGATGGTATTTGCACTTACCTCATTGTAATTCTAAAGGTGTGATGTGTGTACTACATGGCACCGACTAGACTCTTGTCTCCAGAGATTAGGGGTGTTTGATAGTCAAGTCTTAGAACGATACGAGAACTCTTCTAACAATTTGGACTGGATAATTAGAGCCAAATCAGAATTGTTATTTGTGGTTAATTATTATGGTTTAGCGTTTATTACTGAAAAAAAGAGTTATATAATGTGCACTTTTTCGTTCATACGTAGTAGACAGATAATTTGTAGCTCATGGGAATAACCGTTTGATGTTAATAATCAAAAGGATGCTATTCGAATAATTTTATAATCGAATGATTTATTCGAAATTTTCACTTCACATGATGTATCACAAATATTATTTTAAAATACGAAAATTTGCGAGTAATAAAATTAGATGAAAAACTGGGAAGGCAACTGTATCAATCAGCATTCCTGAGGCAAAATACATAAGTAATAATTTCTGTTAGACCGAGTGAGCAATTAAATTTCCATTCGAAATAGGTTATGAAAGAAAAGTTTGTTTCAGCTTGTTTCATGAATTTAATTTTACGCCAAATTGTAGAATATTAGACATTTTTGGTGATCACATGCCCTGCATGATCGACAAATTTACACGTAAGCTTTACAAAAGTCGAGCGTTGTTTATATGATCTCTCATACAAGTCCCAACTTCCGAAGTTGGATTTCACATTTATTATTAAAAAAAATTAAAATACGACTTGATGTTAGAAATATTGATTGATACTGGCTGTTGTGGCCGTAAAAATACTGCACTTGCTCTTGTTACTTTTACAATAGGTCATAACATTTGTAATGAGAAAATCATTAAAATATATGATTACTCATACTACTAGCCCAAGAGCCCGCGGCGAAGGTCTGGCTGCCGCGGGCTCTTGTTCTATACACTTTCTTTCTTCAGAAGAAAAGATGAGTCAATTTTTGTAAAATTGCATTTCGCTTAATCTGAGAGACGTTTAATAAAAAGAGTCACAGATTTCTCGTGAAATTCAAATCAATCATTTCTCATCCGAGCGAAGACTCGCTAATGATTAATGACATCGGGGCCATTGTTATGTATGGTTCACACATAATTATTGACCCGTATCTTATCTTGAAGTAGATATAGCCGATAGCTGATCAACAAGCGCCATCATCGTCATCTGGTGCACGCTCGTGTACTAATAACACTGGGCGTGTACAGTGCGCTTTTGACGTCGTCAACAAATCCAACTGTTCATTAATCACGCACACGGCACAACACAATTCTGTTTAAGAATCTCTTCAATTCTGTTGCTACTAGGGATGCACTGGATGTACCTATTCATTTAATCTAGTTATCAAGACATTATTCTTACTATGGCCATATTCATCGAACACTATTACAGATAGAAATTACTAATCTTTGAACAAATTTATTCGTTACAATAAAATTTACTTTCTATTCATCAGCTAAATTATCAGGTAAAATAGTTGAAGAATAAATACTCATTACTCCTTGGTTTTTTTTATGTGTAGTTATTTATGGACGCATCGACATCAAAGGTTATTAGCGTCCGGATCTATAGATTATGGATCTAACTATAAATTATGGGTCTCATAAAATGAGAGAATATAATCCTGACGAGTGGAGGAATGATAGTATGCGCTTGATGCCGTTCCCGTTGTCCTCGAAAATTTTAAAGAAATCCGCAAGCGATTCTTTCGTTGGCATATTGTGAACAGTCCAAGAAGATATGTTTAATGCTGACAGGGACTTTACAGATTTCACTCCGGATGGTCGAAGTAGAGTATGTCCTATTTTGGTTGAGTATTGTGACGTTCACACAAAAATCCGACCGATGGCGTTAGTGTAAGCGTCAAAAAAGAAGTTTCATTAAAATAATAATGGTTTATCCTAACCCAATTGGACACAAAACTTCTACTAACTTTAAAGTTTTACAACTATACACTTCACAAAAGGTTAATAAAAAACATAAATAAATTCACAAGAGCAACTGCAGATATAATAAATACTCCACATTTATAGGTTAGGCATTACTATGTCGCGGCCATTACTATTTTCTTAGCCGAATAAATATTTATACCCTAGAATTTGGACATTTGCAGCAAACGTAATTATGCTTGGTATTATCGCTATTTATTTGGAGGTATGAAACAAAGGAACCGAATACTTACGTTCGGTGAATAAGGCCATGAGTTATTAATTCAGTTCTCTATCAAAAAACTCAAAAGAAAAACACACTTATATATTAAGATTTTGTTCAACAGCGATAAGAAGTCCCCCTATATCGAGTTGGGGGACTTCTTTATAAATCTTTATATTTAGAAATTATTTTTTCTCAGCGCAACTGGTTTAGTTTTTTTATATTTGGTTGCCCCTGATATTATTTTAGAGTTAATAAGCGAATGGCGACAACACAGCGCTGTTATGAAGCACAAACATGTCAGTCTCACGATGGTTGAGACCACACAAAACACTGGCTAATTGAACGACAGTTATCTTAGATTTTATTAATTATGCTGTCGTTGTTTTAAAGATAAACGTCAGATTAATGATCCTTAATTCAGTCACGCAAGTATGTATCTCATACAAAATGTGTGATGAGCTTAGATTAGCGCCGACCATTTGATAGCCTCGGTCTATACTCTAATAGTCTATAGGCATGCGCTGTTGAGAATGACCGCACTGGACCGCAACGAATGTCGGGAGATAATCTAATTGTCGATTGTTGTCACAAAGGCCCCACGTTCGTTTTATTAGCTTAATATATATTTTAATGTCTATTGTTTTGAGAAGCACATTAGTTTGAACAGCACAGCTTTTTAAAATTATGTTATACTAGCTTTTACCCGCGACTTCGTTCCCGTAGAATCAGTGTGTACGATTGATGGAATAGTTTCAAAAAATAAATCACTAAATGGCTTCATAATAATGACAGAAATCAATGTTTCAAGTACGTCCACTAACTTAGTTTGCATTGCAACACATACACACATTACACAACGCACTCATACAACACAAACACATGCACATTTACACGCTAAACACGAAACAGTCATACTGAATCCTTCCCCACGACACAGAGCTCGCTCTAGTGAGAAGTATCCTTTATACACATTTTTTTTGTATACCTCAATTTCTGCAATAAAAGGGAATTTATAAATAATTAAAAAATAAATAAAAATTGATTTAAAAATTCACATTCTAGCAAGACTCTAGCAAGACGTAGACATTTAGTGTCTACCGTGGACATAACTATGTATCCATCGATTGCATTTGTTTAAAAACGGATCCCATTTCAAATATGGGTGTTATTTAATGGGTTAGCCAAGTATTTATGTTTTTGTGAGCAGGAAAATGTAATCGGTCAGCCATAATAGCTAATTGGTCAGCAACTCATGGTTAGCAAACACTTCTAAACTAATCAGCAATTTATGCCATTCTGGACAGCTGTAAAAATATATGTACAGCTGATTAAATATATAAGCTGCAATGAGTGACCCATGTTAAATAAAATTTTGGTAAACACTCAGAGGGTAAGCAAAATATTCAATTTTGTACAGCAAATAAAAGTCCAGCAAAAATATCTATGTACTTTACTTGTCATGCGCAGGGTCCAGTACGATAACTAGAAGTGTCCAAATTTTAACTTTTTTTTAAGTCATAGAAAACGCTAAATTTTGACGTTCCAAAAAAAAAAACGTAAAAAAATGGAACTACTTTTCGTCTTTCACTGTCTAACCAATCTGAAATCAAATATACACGTCATAGAAACTAGTGTAGAATTACTGTATTACTATTTCACTTTATATGCACGACCCCGTAATTGTTTTTTAAAGAACTCCCCCGAAACGTCTTCTTCTTTTCACTGTGCAGAAAAAACGCCATCGCTTCGACACGACCTCATAATTGTTTTTTAAAGAACGCCATCCAATCGCCTTCCCCTTTTTACTGCGCAAAGAAAACGCCATCACATCGACACGACCGCGTAATTGTTTATATTGTTAACCATATTTTAAATATGCATACCAATGAGATAAACATGTTTCTCTGCTGATCAATTTTGAAATCTTGCTGACCAAGTAACCATTTTGCTGCGCAACTGTTTATTAAGCAGATACATAATATTGCTAACTGCCCGTTTATGATTAAAGTACTGACCCTTATTAATATTCTTTGCAGAACATGGATTGCCACCCGATTTTTATTTATTGCAAACAAAATCTTTGTATGCTGACCAAATGATTTTACGGCTGATTTTTGTTGCTAGTCAAATTTAATAACTGCTAACCAAATATTTACTTCTCTTCAAATATTAGTCAGTTTTTTGACATTAATTTTTTGTGAAATGCAACGCCTTCTAACTTCACGATTTGTTATTAAACCTATATAAATAGCAACATTTAGGCAAGGTCAATGGTTCAGTGAATACTGCCATACGAATATCCCGGGTTAGATTCCCGGACAGATGCGCAACAAATGTTATATTTTTTTTACAGTTGCAAATCCCACGATTAATTTTTGTTTAATAATCATATTATATTATAAACTAGAGTGACCTGTGCGAATTATTCGCACTAAATAAGTATAATAATTATCACTTTACAAAATTATTTTTTAAATATGATTACAGGTATTCAATTCGTTTCTAATTTTGCACACTGCTTGTAACGTTCTTCTTTTTGTTGTATTACAATATGAAGCTCAGATATTTTACTAAAATTGTCATATAGAGGCGCAAGTAGCAAAAGCATTGAGCTAAGCCGTCAGATGGCATCATGCAGCATTGCTGTGACGTTGTTCAGCGTTGCTCGCTGTTTCAAAATTAAAGTCGTTAGATGGCAGTATGCAGTATTGTGTCTGTTGTATTACAATATGAAGGTCAGATGACAGATCGAAGTGTTGACGTTGTTTCAAAATTAAAACCGTCAAATGGCAGACGTTGTTCAGCATTGCTGTATTTTAATTAATTTACAAAAACAAAAGCAATAATAAATTTTTTAGTTGTCGATGTCAGTAGAGCAAACAATTATCTGTAAAATAATATATAATTTATGTGGAGAAATTGTGAGGTTTTTTCTAAAAAAGGAGGCAAACATCTTTAACCTTAGCGTATATATATGATAAAATTGTCGAATAATTTATCAGACAAATTAGTAAAAAAAATATATGATACATAATAAGTAGCGAAAAGAACTTCGTTCCAACCGGCTGTTCCACGACACCTCTCGTCTTTTTTTAATTTGGAGAGAGTATATTTGTTAATCACTTCTCCATTTAATTCTAAGTAATTCTGGCGTCTTTAATAACGCTTTTTTTCGAAACGCCACTAAACCGAAGGCGTGCATTATTCACAAATTGGTGAGCACGTCTTTATGTAAACGAGACACGTTTTTTTGACATGTAAATGTACTTAATATATGTATGTGTTATATTATGAAAAGAGCAGTGAGCAATTGAAGACAACGAGGTAAATGAGGTTACACTCACAACCAGTTAAAGACGAAAGGAAATGTTCACTTTACAAAGAAGTGAACTGAAAACGAATGAAAGAGGGAAAAAAAACTAATTATGAGTAATGAACATTGCGCACTTGCACGATCGTCTTTTATTTTTCGTGAATACAGTCTGCGCGCCGAATTCCCATCAAATTCAGTTTGTTATTAAAATGAAATTGAATTCTTCGAACTTAGTAAAATGAGAACTAATAGTGACAAATATTATAGATACTAAGTATTCAATAAATGTGTTCGAATGATTTGTATACTGACTTTTTAGTGTATTTGCCATAATAGACGGAGAGCTGGCTACGGAGACTCGGTGCAGAGCTGAAAATTTGTAGAATAATAGGAGATAGTACAAGTAAGCAGGGAAAAAATTGCCAGAAGGCTAGGCGGAAGATAAAGAGCCGCCAGAAGGCGCTAATGTTGCGGAAAATCAGTGCACTTTTGGCAATTTCTATACTTATTCAGTAATTCAAAACTAGATTATATATTATATATATTATACATTATATAGTTATAAGGGCATACGCCGCATACTGAAAATTCAAACATGATATAATAATTACATTCGACAAATATTCAAAATTATTAATGACATTTTGATAGAAATAAAATTAATCGTCATATATTTACATTAATAAAATTACGTTGTTATAACAACGTAATTTTATTAATTTATTTAATTTTATTTCTATCAAAATGTCATTAATAATTTTGAATATTTGTCGAATGTAATTATTATATCATGTTTGAATTTTCAGTATGCCCTTATATGGATATAATGTATAATATATATAATATATAATCTAGTTTTGAATTACTGAATAAGTATAGAAATTGCCAGAAGTGCACTGATTTTTCGCAACATTAGCGCCTTCTGGCGGCTCTTTATCTTCCGCCTAGCCTTCTGGCAATTTTTTTCCTACTTACTTGTACTATCTTCTATTATTCTGCAAATTTTCAGCTCTGCACCGAGTCACCCATTTTCTCCGTAGCCTGCTCTTACACTACTGGCGTCGATCGGGTGGCGGGACCTAGGGGTTGGACCAAAATTTCTCGTCGTTTCATAGCCACCTAAGAAGTTTGGCACCGAAATTTGGTCCACATGTTGGAATACATCACCGCACGAAGTCTATTTAAAATGGACTATTTTAAGGATGGTATATTTAGGGGTTGAAAACAGTTGTCGGGTCCAAAAATATCGAAAAAATTCTCAATCCGTACTAACGAAAGTGCCTTTGTGCCACAGATCGTATACAAATAACTAAATATTTAATACTGGTAGACGTATTTATTTTTCAGTTTATTAAATTCTCGGTGCGACACCTCGTATAGGCTTTTTTTTTGTTTATTGTAATAACATTTCTATATACTTCTGCATTCACATTTGTATACTGTGGACCAACTCTAGATAGACAGTCCTATTTAGTATTCGTATCACATGGGCGCTATGCCCGCGCTCATTCAATGTGTGTACGTTTGTGTATATTCCGTGTTTCTACTTGTATAAAGGAGTAAAAAAAAAGTACAGGACTATTGCTACTGAGAGACTTGTATTTTACATCCAGGGAATGCGCTCAAAATAAGCGTAGATGTAGCCGTTTGGAAAAATTAACATCGAGTTTTGATACAAAAAAAAAAATGTGGAAACCATTTGTCCTGTGGGTCAACCCCAAACCTTCTGGCTATGTTGTTAAATACGTTATAATAAATTAATACTATTGCGTTTATAAAATTGTAACAAAACTGTTCTCTGTCGGTGGCAAAAATATTTAATTACAAAACTAAACGTTAACAGAAACAGCTAAAAAGTACTTCTCTATTAATATTGAAAAATGAAACAATAAAATAAATAATTAACGAAAAACAAACTAATTATAAAACAACAATCATAACACTAAACTACTATGTACACAGAATATTTATCTCTCAAAGATATCTATTTATCTCTATATTTATTTAACCGCGTGCTGGAACAAAAAAAAAATGGTGAATTTTTTGATAGGCTTTTATATTTAAGTTT
Organism: Xanthostigma xanthostigma; assembly: GCA_963575645.1. NCBI lineage: Eukaryota > Metazoa > Arthropoda > Insecta > Raphidioptera > Raphidiidae > Xanthostigma > Xanthostigma xanthostigma. Next base: position 14,324,290 of record OY754467.1, read on the forward strand.
TAATGATCACCCGTATAAAACAAGTAGGTTAGGAGCTGTGCGACAAAAATACAACAAAAAAATGTTATTATTCTCTGAATAACTTTGAAACTGTTGGACCGATTGACCCCAAATTCTAACTAGATCAAAGTCCCAATAAACCGCAAACCGAACATCAATCGGTTGATTTGTTCTGAAGATATCGTACAACAAAAATTTGATTAACACCCCCTCCCCTCGCATACGGACGTCAATCCAAAAATAGTTAGAATAGCTTAGTAGAATCTCAAAACGTCGATATTTGATGAAATCTCGATTGTCAAAAATCGAACCGAAAGCAATAACTTCTAGTTTTTTGAAAATTCAATAGTGCGAAGTTAAAAAGTGCATTGGGTGTTTTTATTGAACGTGGTCCTGGAAATGTAGGCAATTTTTGTTATGACTAGAGTTTAGATAATATTTGTAGGCGAAATTCTTCTATAACCATATAGCTTTAGAAATGTTTGTGTATACAGCGCACTATGTTCCAGAATCAAAATTGTTGTTTTGTATGGTTAATATTTGAAAATGAAACGAACGGAAGTGTACCACAGAACAATTATTGTTCTGTGGAAGTGTACAATGAGCCCATGCATTTTTTTTCTAGCTGCTTTACTTCCATTCTTTAACGATCACATTACTGAGATGTGCTTTTCTTAATCAGAATGATTTCACTTAGTTTTGTGGTTTTAATAGTAGGCTCTCGAAAATGGTTGAGAAAAATTTAAAAAAATTGTCACTAAGGTGACAAATATTTATTACTCTCACCTATAAATAGTGCAAATCGTATTCTTTTCAAAATTTGCGAACGACACTCAAAGTATGTGACAATTATCGACAATTAGTGAATAAGTCTTTTGTTTTCGAACAATTTTCATGTTTTACTATTAATTTTAAGGACACAAAGCTCGGAAAACTCTACATAGCAATCTACAAAAACAAAGACCGATCGAAAAAAAATCATTTTACTACTCTCACCTATAAATACAGTGTAACCTCTTTATAACGTCCTTCGTTATAACGAAAAACTCCTTATAACGTAGAAATTTTCACAATTTGGTTGGTTTACCTTAAAATCTATATATTAAATACCCTCTTTATAGCGCAACAGCCATTCTCTATTACGAAGAAATATATTCATATTTAGGCGTCCGCAAATATTTACAGACGTAAAGAGGACGATTCTGAACCATCACAAAGTTCGGAAAACTCTGCGTAGATATCTCCAAAACAAAACCGATCGCAAAAAAATCATTTTACATTGTATGTTTACGATGGAATCCTGTATCCGAACTTTCATTCTTAAAGTGAAAACATCGACATTTCAATTATAATTGATTTTTCTTGTTTTCATACAAAACAAGCAGTCAGCTGTCGTTGCGCCACTGAACTGTACTTGACAGAATGCAATAATCGAAATTGCAGTAACACCGTAAGTGCTCTTGTGACGTTTTGAGAGCAGAGTCAAACAGAGCCATTGGCTAGCTAGTCAATGCTAAGATCCTTGACTGTGGCTCATAGAGACGAGTGCCCTATACAAGGATGTTATTGCAAACAATGATTCTGTACTCTCTCTCTCTCTCTCTCTCTCTCTCTCTCTCTCTCTATGTTAACTGTACATGAATTGTATACAAAACGGTTTTTAAGGACGACACTGGACTGAATCAAAACGATACGTTACGTCACAGAAATTGTGCATACTTTTTTTAATAAACACCTTTTTAATGGTGGCATTTCACATGGCTTATTTGTGTTCGCTATTGGGTGTTTGTTGTATTTGGCGAAATATATGACGTTCAAGGCAAACATGCAAATAGAGGCAAATACGACCATCCACACATGGCAGTCAAATAACAAACACACAAACATTTGGCAGCAGAACGCAAGGTTCAAAATTCCAGGAATTTTTTGCAGTGTTTCATTGGCCCAATTCGTTTTCAAGAGTAATTGTTCCAGTTCTCGCTCACAGCACAGAAGCAGACACAAAAATACTGCACGTCCGTACAGGTTCACGGCGCGTGCGCTTCTGAATATGACCATTGTGTGGACGGTTTATTTGCGTATTTTCCTATTTGACTCCTTTGATGTGCCTCGAAAAACCGACAAGCGTATTTGGTATTGAGCTTATTTGTCAAATAGGCAAATAAGGTCAACACTTTGTCAAATAGACTTTCCACACATGGTAATTGTTTGCCAAATATGCCAAATACACAAATACAAATAGCCATGTGAAGTGCCGGCATAAGATTTTAATAGTGGTATATGTATCTAGTTTGTATTGCATCGTTTATGATGAGTTGTGACATTGTGTTACTAACGAGCGAATAGCTAGTTTTAACACTCCCACGAGACATACATTACAATCGAGATATATAACCACATTTCTTTTGCCATGCCTCCTACAAAATAGCTGATTTTCACATCATATTGGCATATAGAGCGCCTAATGTGGTCTTTGTCGTACTGACAGAAATATAATTATTGAATTGGTAAAATCGCATTACTTTTGTTTTATTTTACGCACTGGTGCGAAATAGGGTCATTTTACAACTGCTATACAGACATGAGAAGCAGCTATTTTTACGGGGGAGGCAATGTTGGCTGAATATTTTTTACACAAATAAAGTGAAATTTCCATAGTTTGTTTTTGAAATTATACTCAACAAAAAATTTAATTCCTATTTAGTCCACGCATAGCCGTACAAAAGTCTGCTGGAACACAATACCAATTTTTTTTGCATACCTGACAGACTTCATTTTGAACATTTATTCATTTGGAGAGGTCTGCTAGTTACGCAAAAAATTACAAGGCAGACGATGGTTATTGCAAATAATTATGATAGGTACTTCTTTATTGAATCTGTATAAACATGAAGTATTGAGTCGTATTCGAAATACTAACAACAAAATTTAATTAAACTGCCACCGAGTTGATAGTTTTCGTTATGTTATTTGTAAAAAGCGACATAAAAAATTATATATAATGGTCTCATATAATGGATTCGCAAATGCAATTCATCTATTTTTACAAATTTTGTAAAATGCAGACATTGACGCGTTAACAGTTAAATTTTGCATTATTAAACGCTGATTAATTTTAATTTAATATATAATCATTTGTCTGTCGATTTGGTCATTAATTTATTGAAAAATAATAAACCGTCATCACAACGAATTCGCGTTTCATTTAAATATTTATATATCTATACTTAACTACTGATTCGAATTGAAAAAAAAAAATTTTCGTTGGATAGTCCATTTATCGAGGAAGGCTATAGGCTATATAATATCACACTACGACTAATAGGAGCGGAGCATCAATGAAAAATGTTGCAACATGTAACTCAAAATTTCTCCGTCCGACAAAAACTTTTGAACGGTAACTCTGATCATCATGAAATTTGGACACAACATTCATCTCGGTAAACTAAGATAAATGTGCGTACTCATGTCCCTGTCCCCCATTCGTTTTTTTGCACCCGGGTGAAACCGGGCGGGGCCGTTAATATTATATATAGGTAAAAAAAGTGTATACTTACTCTATTGGTTTGGTTTCTATGTATGGTCCGCTTTTGTTCAATCGATTTTCTCATTCGATTTCAATCTTGAACAGACGACACAAGCGACTGACGGACATACGAACGGACAGACCGATGCGATCCCGGTCAGTAAAAGGAAATAAAGGGGAACGTGAAAATTGACCTTCGACGATGATATCGTCTTGTCCTCTCGTTTTCTTAGTATACCAGACACCATCTCTTACAAGATATTACACTTCTGTGCTGTTTCAAAGCACACTCAAAGTCAATTCCGTCTTTCTTCTTTGTACAAATAACGTACCTGTACTTATTTGTTCACTCCGAGTACTCATATGGGACGTAAGAGTGGAATTTTCCTCAAATAATCAAGTCGTAAAATTCCTACTTCTTTTTATCGGTTTAGATATAGATAGCAGCACAGACGTAAAATATATAAATGGACCTAGCATTTCCTAAATGCAATGCTGGATTGACAACATCCAATATGAGAGAGAAACGTTCAATTTTGAAAGATATACAAATGATAATTAATGAGGTTTATAAATCTTATATTGTTGATAAAAATATTTTTTAAATTTAAAATTTTTTTAATCAAATTTAACTGACAAAAACTTTTTCGAAAACATATGTCGTATTAACTGGGATAATTATTTCATAATTTAGTACATACCTACATATAGGTACTACTTATAAACCAGCATTAAATATAAAACAAAATCTGTTTATTCACAGCAAAATCGCAACAGAATAGTCGCTTTCAAAAAAATATTAGAAGAAAATAATATTCATGCGGTCTGCATGATAATTTGGCTGCTACAGATTCTCAAATGCGGACTCAGAAAAAAAAAGAAAGTAATAAAGTGTCTGGTGCAGATTGACTGCTGATTTAATATTTTATTTTATCTAAGTCATTGATAACATCAATTACAACCGACTTGAATGTGTCATTTCTATTATTCTATGATTTATTAATTACATCATTCTATGTTCATTTGCGGTTTGTCAACAATAATATAGATTTGTTTTCACCGGTGTCGTTTAGAATATGATTAGTTGCGAGCAGCAAAAAATGTGTGCAAAAGGTATATCCCTTTTTATTATTTATCTGAGGATAGCACCTTTCGATTTGACCAAGTTTGATTTCCAATTGCAAAATAACTTACTGACAAAATGGGCATCTTCTCTTCTATTTTTAAATATCTTTAGAGCAGTGTTTCTTAAACTGTTTTGCCTATGAACCCCTTAAAGGCTAGTAAAATAGTCGCGAACCCTCATTAATATAAAAACAGAGAATTTATTTTATTTTCAAACAAAACATTTTTTATTTTATTTTGTAAATGTCAGTTTTTTATATGTATGTTATTGTACCTACATGTATACCAAACTGTGTAGCATAATAAAAAAAATTCAAGCCAATCGACGTCAATTTCAATCAAATGTCTATTTTATTTGCGCAAAGTACCTCCATTGAAATCTGTCTGCTTGCTTGCGTATCGCCTTTCGAAACTGGTGGTACGCGTACCGCAGTTTGAGAGCCGCTGATCTAGATAATATAGCCATACAATAGCTGATATGACATAAAAATTCATTTCGTATTCCCTATGATGCATTTTTGCATTGCTTTGTGTTTCAGCTTCTATAGGGATACAGGGATCGTGTATTTGTTGAGACACACGTGATATAATAGGGATATGTAAAGTCAGAAATGTAATTTTTATCTGACAGCTACATAACATATAAAATTAGTCCATAATTATACGAAATGATTTAAAACAGTGCAGCGAGTAAAAGTCTACTTTAGAAACTTTTAAATGTGGTGATGTAACTTGTTTTTCGATTAATAAACTGCAGTTTATTAATCGAAAAACAAAACGAATTTGTTGATTATAGACGTACACATTGCAAGAAATGCAGTCTTGCAACTACATCCCTTCGCGAGAAACTCCCACCCCTGCGAGAAAGTCTGTCCTTGCGAGAAACAATTAAAAAATCGTTGGTCTGATCATAGATTATAAAAATAATATTTAAAAATTTGAAAAAATATATAAATAAATATAGGTAGAATAATTATGGCGCCAACCGCCGGATTTAAACCTACGACCTTCTGTGTTCGAGGAAGTCGCTATATCTCTCTGCCACCCCAGCTGTTTTTATAGTATCTATACTAAAATATGGTATACCAAGTGTCGAATCAATGTTCGTTCATGTGGGGTTCCTCATGGCTTGATTCTTTGACCCTTTTTTTTTCATAACGATTTTTTCATTTCACTTTAAATCGCATGAATCAAACTTGCTCTATCGTGCGTTTTCACTTAAATAATATTAAACTGTTAAACTTTCAAACATTTAAAATTGCAGTTTCTTCTGAAATAACTATTAGGTATTGATGTTTAAAATGTTCACACACATTTCAGAGAAGTGATTTATATATTTTTGAGTAACATTGTATAGTGAAAAAATTTTCAAGACGATTTTTTCCAAAACATCTTAAAAATAATATTTTGATAGAATGAAATGTGTCAACAATGAACATTTTGAGATTGACGATGAAATTCGTTATGTTATTTGAATTAAAAACTGAAAAGCAGCTAGTTTTCTTTAAAAGTCGAGGTATCATTTTAAAACTGGATGATTTTAAATTACTAATGCTGTTTGGTTTTAAAAAATCAACTATTCTCAAAATTTTAACCTTTACAAAAATATTGAAATTTTTGGCCATGATATTTTTTTTTTCCATCCTTAGTCCCATCCTCTGTTCTGCATATCCATGTGTAGGTACTTTGTAAGCGCCGTACCATTTGCAATTCTTTTTTCTTCACTATTCTATTGTAGACGAGAGAACGATGAAAGGAAAATTATTTTAAGTACCTACAGATATATGGGATGAAATGTGGAATATATTATGAAATGGTCTATAAATGGGCACCGTGTATTGTTTTAAAGAGAAAATATATATGGAAAAAATATTTTTTGTTATGTAGAAAATGCCTTTTAAATAAATATAATATTATGCATAAAAAACTCGTTAGTAAAAAGCTTGACCTAAAAACTTCTCTCATTATTTGTAAAATGTATAATTGTGGTTGAAAAGCTTGGCGCGCTGCATTCATTATATGAACGGAATAAGGTCATAGTTATTAAATAGTGAAGTCTTGAAATCTTCTAGCTATTACTCATTACTTGATAGCTAGACATTAAAAAGTTAATATTGGTTCATTTTTTTTTTGTAGTTTTGTTGCTAATTTTGAAACTGATCAATGATAATAGTTAGAGGATGTTGACAGAAATGGTCAAGGAGCACTTGGTGGCAGAAACGCTCTCTTTCTTGTAGTTTGAGTCCCCTTCTACAAATCCGATTAGTAGAGTAGGGGTCTATCGCGTTACGGTACGACGCTGACACTTAAAAAAAACGGCAAAATTCAAAATTTTCTTTACAAAATGGCAAAAAAATACTGAACAGCATCTAGGGGACCTCCTAGTTGCAAAAAAAATATTTTCTGCCAATTCACCCCTTGCAGAGACTTTTAAAATCCTTTCAAAAAATCGAAAAAAAAGTCAAAAAATTTAGTACCTAATTGAATTTGAAGTTGAAACTTGACATAATGGTTAATTCGGTGGCTCGGAATACGAGAAAAAATTTCGTGACTCCAAGTGACCTCACATCCTTTTTTGCCGTCGTACTACTCCACTAATCAGATTTGTAAAAGGGGACTCAGACTCCACGAAAGATAGCGTTTCTGCCACCAAGTGATCCTTGACCATTTCTGTCACCATCTCGCTAACTATAATGCTGCGACTAATAATAATTAATTATTAATACAATTTTTTTTCAACTTTAAAGTATATTTTTTTCAAAATTTGTTAAGTTAGGTGAACGAATTCGTGCGTCGTTTCGAAACGGAAGGATTAAAACTGAATTGATTTATAATCCCATCTCAAACTTCACGTAACTTTCATGTTTTAAAATTGGATATCTTTTGTAACTCTCTCAGATAATTTTAACTTAACTTATATTTTCAATTGGTAAAAGAATTATGGTTATTTTGGTTATTTAGTACAACTAGAACAAATTTAAGAACTTAAAACTACAAAAAATGTATGGAAACAAGTTTTATTGATCTAATTAAAAACGTGATAAGAACTGTAAAACGTATAATTTAATTTTATAAGATTAATAAAGTTTGTAGAATTAAGTTATTTTTCTTTAGTTGAAAAACTATTTTCATTTCGAAGTGTACGTTTCTCTTATCGATTCGATAAGACAATGTAAGAAAGTGTGAAATGGTAATAACTCATTGTACGTGCTTAAAATAGCCAACAATATTTTTTTCTTTCCAAATCCAAACTCAACTTTCCTCGAGCAAGGTTAGAAAACAAACTTCTGTTAGTTGTTGGTAAACGTATTTTAAAATGGGGCTACTTTGCATACGCTCAGTTATATCAATTATCTTAATAAGATCGAATAAAATAGACAAAAAAAAATAGAAAATTGTGAACGTGATTTTGGGTCAAACTTGCCTTTTATGTTTGTGTTTATTTTTACACTAGCGGTCCCGCTCGGTTTCACCAGGTTGCAAAAGAACGAATAAGCAACAGGGACATGAGTACGCACGTTCATCTTAGTTTACCGAGATGAATGTTGTGTCCAAATTTCATGATGATCGGAGTTACCGTTCAAAAGTTTTTGTCGGACAGACAAATTTAGAGTTATATTTTTCATTGATTCTTCGCTCCGATTAGTCGTGTGATATTATGTAACGTATAGCATTCTTCGATAAATAGACTATTAAATAATTATTTTTTTTTTTCAATTAGAACCGCAGTAGTTCCTGAGATTAGCGCGTTTAACCAAACAAACAAACAAACTCTTCAGCTTTACTTTACAATATTATAATTATTATTATTTTTAAGCACTTAAGTAATTACATTTTTTTTAAATAACACATCAAACATTATTAGACAAGTTGAATTAATTTAACTATATCAATAATTATACTATACCAGTCATATGACATAATTTATAACTTATTCGTCTTACATAATTAGTTTTGTTAAAATCTATAAAATTCCATTTGTAAAAATATTAGTTGACCGAAGTCCAGTTATATCCATAATTTATAAAGATATTTGACTTTCGCGTGTTAATTATAGTTAAATGTTTATTGTTTATTAATTTTATCGTAAAACCTGTGTTTTAAAACTTTAATACACGTTCTGAACTAACAAAGTCGTTATACATTCTTGCCCATCGATTATGTGAAATTTATGTAGGGTGGCGTCAAGTGCGTACAAGCTGCAGAATGACAAACAATTAAGGTAAAGAGTATCCCATTTTTTATCGCTGAAAATAAGGAATAGTTCCAATATAATAATAATAATAATGCTTCTAACATCCGTTTCTCTACTTTATGTCATAACAGACGCCATTCGCACCATTAATATTTTCGATCTATTACACTTCCCGGTATTTTCTGTATGTTTCAACTTCAACTAATTAATAGCAATAGGCGAGTGAAGGAATTTTAGGACATTGGGATAAGATAGGCAAATTTTGAGCATAGGAGTTTGACAGGTAATAGGTCATGGCCTTGAATAAGGATCCATCTCGATATTTATCTGAAATTATTGAGGGAAACCATGGAAAACCTCAACAAGATGGCCGGTACAGAAATTACCGTTTCTCGGCGACAAGCAGCAGGAAAAACTCCTAGCCACATTTGCCCCCGCCGGGATTTGAACCCGGTACCTTCAGAATGCGAGTCTAGTGTTCTCACCACTATGCTACACCGCTCGGTGGAATAATTCCTGAATTATTCAGAAAGGACTGTTGATCAGTTTCTTGATCAAATGCACTAGAAAAAACTCGGGTCGCAGTGCGAAACACTGCCGACAATATAGTGTATTTGCTAATACAGGGAGTGTGGTTTTATTATGTGAAGTTAGCTCTTTTGTTTTTGAACAAAATAAAAAATTTAACCCCTTAATACATCCCTTAAAATCATATCTGTTTTTTTTTAATTTCAATATTACTATCAATTTGCTAAATTAAATTCACCCTTCACTAAGTAAATTAATATCTAAAAACGAATTTTTTCATAAAATTTTTAAGCCCCGTCCTGTTGGGCCGATTTTAATAAAATTTTGGCGGCACATTTTTATCTTTACTAATGGGTTAAATTTTAATTTTGAAACGATTCGGAGAATTTTGTCGGTATTTTTGGGCCCAAAAATATTTTTCAACCCCTAAAATTCATTCTTAAAGTGGCCCGATTGGGTCCATTTTAAATAGACTTCGTGCGGTGATGTATTTCAATATGTGGTCCAAATTTCGTTAAAATCAATTACCTTCTTCGAAAGATATAGCCCGTACACTTAGGACACCTAGGTCCATCCGACCGACGCCAATAGTGTAAGTGCCTTATGGCAAATACACTAATAAGCAATAATGTAGAGTACCTACTGATTTCGGGTTCAATTCCACTAAGCGTCAATTTACTGCAGAAGCAGATGTATCCGATATTTAGATATTTTATCGTTAAACTTAAATTAAATAACATTGAGGATTCTGCCAGAGTAGCCCCATTTTTTAGTCTTTATCGATCCCGGCAAGACACCGTTCTATCGAAATACTTTTTCAACAACTACTTTGAACGTAGTTTTTTTTTGTTTGAACGCGAGGGTCGCGATTCAGTGAGAAGAGGACATACATTGTAAGTACGGCACAGCACAGCGTATTAGCCCGACGGCTGTAAAAGGTGTTTCCGTATGCCAAGTGGGAGTGGGTTCGAATCCTTTTACGAGTAAAAGTGTACGTGACAATGAGTACAACACTCGTTTAACATAATGTTTGAAGTGAAATGAATGTCAGTAAACCGTCTAAAACGTCGACAGACTCTCGGATGATGATGGCAAACCATCAGAGTTCATTCTTTACTCTCCTACGTGACTAAAGGAAGTGTCAGATCGATGAACGTTGGACAGTGCGAAGCAATGCGAAAATGTATATCTGCTATTATTAGAATGTGAATATATTTTTCCAAGAACTACGGATTAAACGAGATTATACACTGTAACAGTGGTAACAGTGAATAATTAGTGTATCCTACTTATAGATACAAAAAAAGTTTCAATAGTTTTTTGTTCAACTTGAGATGCACTATTAGTGCGAGATTCGGTATTAGAAATATATACCCGCATCTGTTATTTCATGATGACAAAGATTATATGTGAGATAATATAATTATACATTGATAAATCGCACATGGGTTGGCTAGCTAAATCGCGTACCGATGCTATTAGATTAAATAAATTCTAATTAACTTTTTTGGATCAACTTCCCCGATTTGTTTATGATAAAAATTGAGCCTAAGATGAGAAAATATGACACAAATAAATTGTTGCATAACAAATAAACTCAGAGTACACAGAACACGGCTATTTACAAGGTATGTTTATGTGGATGATCTATATTTATGTATTGAAGCAATGGTATATTCCAATTCCTTGTGTCATATTCTCTCATCTTAGGCTCGATTTTTATGATAAACAAATCGGGGAAGTTGATCCAAAAAAGTTAATTAAAAATTATTTAATTTAACAGCATGGGTACGCGATTTATCAATGTATATATTATCTAACATAGTTGCCATCAAATAACAGATGAGAGTATATATTTCTAATACCGGATCCTAGGCTGTATAGGAAACTTTTGTACTTCAAACTCAACCGAAAGTGTACATGATTTTTTTTCAAATGGAAACATATTTTTTTTACATTTTGAAATCTTAATTTGTTTGTCTATACATTCATATAAAATGTTTATAAGGTTACATAAGAAAATATTCGAGAAGAACTTTGTTAATGAAATACACAGTAATAATAATTATTAATAATTTACACATGTGAGGAGTGCTATGAAAAATAATTATTACTGTGTATTTAATTGATAACGTGAATCTCGAATATTTTCTTATGTAACCTTATGAACATTTTTTATGAATTTTGGTGGGATATTCATTTGCACTTCAGTTCACTTTTAAATACTTATTGTGAAGTTTTTAACAACTTACATAATATTTTCCGTCACTTCAAAACTGCAGTTCTATGTCTAATTTGTTTCCATTCATATTTTTAAGTTGTGTCATTTGAATGTCGCAGTTGTGTAAGTGTACTTTAAAAAAGCACTCAGACTTGGAGACTTTACCTATAGGTCAGGGCATCGACTCTCTTTCAGAGAAATGGAAATGAAAGGGGTGTGTCTGTGAAACCACTGTAACCACACCACCTCCGCCGTTAGTTTGCACGCCTGCCGAGGGGTGGCGAAAGGCGGCAAGGCAAGAAATATCGCATGTTCCGCACGCTTGTTTTACTTGTAAAATTAATACTACACTGCATTCAAATCGAGCTGGAATTCACGAAAAAAAATGTCAATGTTAGATATCTTCTTCAAAATATATAAAAGGAAACCGTGACTATCTGACTGACTGATCTATCAACGCACAGCTCAAACCACTGGACAGATTGGTCTGAAATTTGACACACAGATAGTTATTATATGACGAAGGCATCCGCTAAGAACGGATTTTTGAAAATTCAACTCCGAAAAGGGTGAAACGGGTTCAAAATTTGCAGGGAGAATCAACGCACAGATCAAATCATTGGGCTGAAATTTGGCACGCAGATAGTTATTATCACGTAGACATCCGCTAAGAACAGATTTTTGAAAATTTAACCCCTAAAAGGGTATAACGGGGGTTCAAAATTTGCATGGAGAAATCATATAAGATAGATGTATCAATTCGGAAATGTGCAGGATTACTCCTGTCAACAAATAAAAAAACACATGTTTCGTGCTTTTTCAAAAACAACCCCTTCAGAGGGCGAAAAAAGGTAAATAGTGTAAAAATCAGCATGGGTGTCATTTTTAAGGTTTGTCAGGACGTTGATTCCGTGAATGTCATCAAGATCAGTTTCCGTATTGTTTTACGGAGGCAGTGGAACTACTCAATATTGGTATAGTATAGAATGAACAAACATTTTCTGAAGCTATTTTTCTTCTGAACACCAACGTTGCATTGTAAAAGAGATGGATCGACGTTGGCGTTGCGGCGTTATGTTGGCTTCCCAGCTTCTTTTATCATTTACTAACATCGCACACCATTATTTTCTGGTCCCACCAATAAAATTGTTTTTAAAACTCACAACGCATATCTCTGTGGCGAAATATAAAACACTTAATATACTGTGCGTTTGATTTCAATCAACGTATTGCGTTTACATATTAATTTTATCCATTTGAATTAATTAATGTGTCATGGAAATAAACCTAGTCAATTTACACACAGATATAGTATGAACTTCTCACCGTTGGTGTTCACAAATGTTAGTTTCCCATTTATGGATCATTCGTTCTCGATGGTTACAAAAACGCGCTTATTTTTAAATCAAATCGAAAATATGTGGCCCAACACTCATCATTTATATACTGATGGATCCAAGATGAATACTGGTACTGGTAGCGCTTTTTATGACGACAAAAATAAATATTGCGGTCTTATTAAATTAAATAATATAGTATCTATTTTCTCTGCCGAACTGATCGCTATAAAGGAATGTTTATCATACTGCAAAAATTTATCCAACAATAACATTACAATTTTTTCCGATTCAAAAAGCAGTATTGAAATTATAAAAAATCAGCAATGGCGCAAGTCCTACATCATCAACGAAATAATAGATATCATGATTGAACTACAAGACATGGGAAAAATCATACGCCTAGTATGGCTAAAAGGACACTGCAATATTGCCGGAAATGTTCAAGCTGACTCGCTCGCGAAACTAGCAATACAGTATGGCGATACTATGTTATCAATACCTTCTAGTGACCTAATTGCCGCTGCAAAAGATGCAGCATATAATGAGTGGAAACATTTCTGGAAAGAGATCACTGTAGAAAAGGGTCGCCACTGTTTTGCGATACAGCCGGTGCCTTCAAAGACACCATGGTTTCAGCACTATAATAGAAACAGAAAAAGTATAATTCAAATAATTAGAATGCGATTAGGCCATGCTTCTTACCCTTCACACCTGTTTCGTATTGGTGTTCGGGAAAGTCCGGTCTGCGAATGCGATAATAGCTCGATTGGTGATCTTAATCACATTTTCTTTGCGTGTAAAAAAAATAACTGCGACGAACTGCATAAGCATCTAATCGGAAAAGGTTTGGTATCTCCTTTCAGCATTTGCTATGTTCTACAATCGGGGTGTTTTGAAATTTATGATTTGCTAAATGAATTTTGTGCTTTCAATAATTTGTCTGTGTAAGCGTAATATGAGCTTGCAATGGGAATAGGAATTAGTGCTGGTACATGAGGCTATGCCTCTGAAGCCATTGGTGTTGGTATTAAAAAAAAAAAAAAAAAAGTTATGTCAGATAGCAGGCTACACATATTTGCATTTAATTTACATTGGATTCAAATCTACTTAAAATCATAGCATTTCTTATTTGAGAAAAAAATTGTTTTGTGAAAAATAACATTCATATACGAGTTTTTATGGACTGAGCCTACTATTTGACATAACTTGCATTCACTGTAAATTAATAAAATGATACTGTTTCATCTGCAATTGGTTTCTTATTGTTTGCTTGTCCCAGTCAAATGTTACAGCCAATTCTGTTCAGCGCGCGGTCTCCCAAAAGTCTGTATACCAATGTATAAACGCGATCGACGTGTGTCACTTTCTGACCTTAGTTAACAATTTTCTGGTCGCTCGAATTTCATGTGAAAAAAACATATTACACATGTTTCCTTCGTAAAATTTTCCGTTCTTTCCAATGGCGCTATTCATATTTTTAAAAAAATGAGTCGTGATAAAACTGTTTTTAGGCGCCATTTTTCCAATATGGCGGCGCGATCGGCAAAGATACGATATGGCAAAACAGAAATTCGGAAAGAGCACACCAAAATCTATAAAATCACCAATTTTCAAAACTTCCGAAAAAATGTTCAGGTAACCTCTTTTATCGGCCCCAAACATTTACACAGAGATTAAATTCAACTGATTTTTTTTTAATACAAGCTGAATAACATAATCTTGTGAATCTAAAATGTATCATGTATCTGAAAATAACTTTGAAGAACATTACTTTTGTGATTTTACAAAATACGATGACAATATTTGATAAAACCAAACTTGGTACCCAAAACTTAAATCATGCCGCGTACAAAGGCTTTTACAGATGATCTTTTAAAATACATCGATAACGAATCAATGAATGGGTCATAAATCCATAACAGGTGACTTTAAGTAGACAATCATGACAAGGAGACATTGTATGGTAAAACATTAGCTGAAGTTAGTTGTACTTAGGAACAGAGTCGTCTCATACAATAATCGCCATAAAATATTTTTCAGTCCGATGAAAAAAATATAATTTTATATTTATTTTTGTGCAAGTCATGTTTATTGGTAAGCTACGTATGCACCCAATACAGCATTTTTGCTATAAATAAAGGGTATATTTGTCTTCTAGTGACTCCACGCTATGGGCTTCATGGCAGTTTCAGTGTAAGTGATATAAAACAATCTTCATGGTGGTGAGATAGTGAGTTAGGAGCATATATTTAATACCCTCAATATTGCTTACAAAGATCGGGAGAACGACTTAAACACTACGGTGCAGACATTTATACGTCTGTCTCACTTATTATACTTCGAGTCTCATGCGCATGTCCGTGAATGGATGCGCGTCAGTTTGCACTTGGAACTAAGCTGTGAAAGGGAGGTGGCATGCTCTATTTCACTTATTAATTTCCCCACTACAGACGCGACACTTGCGCACAACGGGTCAAGTAAAAAAAAGAGATAGAGTCATTTGCTGTCTCACTTCATGGGACACGCTTCTACTTACGGCCACTGGCAATATAGAAGTTATAAAATATATGGTTATGATGAGTATCTTTTTTCTCCGTCCTTGATGAACCTGACAAAATTCTCGGAACGCAAACGGCATGTAAAACTGTCAGCTTATTTCTGCCAATAAAAAAAAACTTATCATTCTTTACCGAACTAGTCATTTTGATCAAAGTTTTCTATATTATTTCACCCAATAATTTATCTGCTATTTTGCATCTTACACTTTCCAATAACAGTGATGTAAAACAAGAACGTTATTTGAGACATTTGAGCATGGTCACAAAGCACCGTACTTAATAATATGTAAAGCAACAAAAGCACCGTCACTGGTGGTTATAAAACCTACAGTGTATACCAACCTACTGATACAATCAGTACAACAAGTGTACCACCTTATTTATTAATATCTTCTACTGCTTGCACTTACTTGAGTAGTTTACTGTATGTATGTGATATTTGTATCCAGTTTATTATCCATCCACAATACTTACATGAGGTAGTATTCTTTCTTTCCAGATTTCGTGTTATAAAATAACCGAATTTACGGTAAAGTTGAGTCAAATATATCTATAAAGAGGTGTTTTAGTATCAGTAACCATATTGAAACTTCTTTCGATCGAAGATTTTTAATTTTATTCCAGTATCGGCTATCAAATTTTATTATATCGCTAAAATTTAGCAAAAGCGTAATATAAAGTAGCTATATTAATCCGTGGACGTGTAGTATTGGCAGAGGAACTTCGATAGTACTTACGCAGAAATTCTCCAAGAAAATCGTATTAATTATTTACTATCCTCCAAAATACTACAAGCTAGGTTTTTGATTGATTTTGTTTTATAATCAAAATAGTATTTACGTGGTCAAAAATCAAATAACTGCTGGGGTAACTGGAAAAATAACCTTTAAATTAGAATTTATGAAGCACACCAAAAATTTACCGTAATTTTGTTGATGTAAATGCTGCTACTTTGCTTTAATGAAGTTATCCAAATCCATTCAATTAATTAATATCTGTATGCAGTGTTTAG
Organism: Xanthostigma xanthostigma; assembly: GCA_963575645.1. Classification (NCBI taxonomy): domain Eukaryota; kingdom Metazoa; phylum Arthropoda; class Insecta; order Raphidioptera; family Raphidiidae; genus Xanthostigma; species Xanthostigma xanthostigma. The sequence continues at coordinate 14,340,795 of OY754467.1, forward strand.
TAGAGATTACAATTTTCCCGCAAACATGTGTTTTATTTATACGTTTTGTAAGTTTAAAGTTCATTGAAAATTGTAATTGTATAATGCAATTCCTATTATCATTTATGAAACCAATAAAATTATGGCTAATGTGATTACAATTGCGATTAAATCGGACGCGTGGTCAATAATTAACAATTAGTTTTGGTCGCAATTTCGCTGCAATATTAAACCGCTTTTAAACTAACTGATTTTATCGATAATACTAAATTATCTAGCTCAGTTTTCTAACTAAACATGATTAATATTGATATGATAAGAACAGATTTCAATTTTTATTAACTTTATTTCATTCTAAGTAGGTACTGTACATAGCTAGATATATTAGACTAAGCACGCCAAGCAGTTAATTTTAGATCCAAAAAGAACATACCTAACAAATAAAATTTTAATTATAAGCTTGGATTAGTTATTGGCGTAACTAGTAGCCTAAGTCAAACATCGCGCTGACACGCCATGACTTAGCCTACAAGTTACGCCCATAATTTTATTCAACAATTGCGCGTTATTCATGTTTTATTTATTGTTATTAATGAGATGTTGTAAATATCTATTTATTTCTTTATAAAAAAAACTGTCAATATTAACAGCACGATTCAATGTTTTGGTTTGAGGTTAGCCGGTTATGAATAAACTCCATGTCGAAAACATTCGGCCTCTCAATTTTAGCCTCAATGGGTAACAACGGAGCTGTTGTTACCGACTATTTCGTTACGACTCAGAAAATAGTTACGTTTATTTTCATTACTCCACAATGGCCGAGCTAGTAGGAATCTTCATTGAATTATGACAAGTAATTGTCACCAGTCGGTAAATGGCTATTTAGGGTTCGGTTTTTAGGCATGATAAAACAACGCGCATGAGTTGAATAAACGTTATTAATGAAATGTTTCCTTTAAAATGTATGTCTGAAAGTTTCTATACCAGCAACTTTCCTAAAACTGAGATACGAAGGTGTAAAGAAAATATTGGATCGTAATTTTTCTTGGCAACATCAATAATATTCAACTGTTAATTCTAGAATCTATGTTGGTCTATGTTGCATTTTATGTGGAACGATTTTCTGTAATGCATTAATTATTTACATATCAACAAAACTTGATTTCCATGATTAGGGTACTCAAATGTGATAGAGATTCAAAGATAGACGAACCTATAGAATGGGTCACCTTATTTTGCATAGATGATTAAAGAGAAATCTGAGCATTTATACATAATTATTGTACAAATTAGTGAAATTCTATTCTATTGCTTATAATCGTTTCAATGCTATTCAATGTAAAGGTATCGTCAAGTGTATCAAATCATTTTCTGTTGTTTGAAGCACGATCAAGGCACGCATGAATCGCGTCTTCAAACAAATGACTGTGCATGTGTGCGTTTTGTTAGGTATAATATAATAGGTGCCCCGACTAGAAAACGTTTAATGGCGTGTGTGAGGAATAATTTCATGCACCACGGGACCGCTTATATACTGACCGGGATATTTAATGTCGTGTTGTCACTGTTATGTGCCGGCCAGGCTCTCTATTTTAAATCACACACACATTTATACAGGCTGATTCAAATTTTGATGCAAGATCGGTAAGAAAAAAAAGAGATGCATCGGTTTTTAGACACACGACAGAAATTTTCGTATAGTAAACAAGAAAAAACAACAAAATTATTAAATTAAAAATTTTTAATTTGTTAATTAAAAGTATAAAAAAAATTCTAGCCAATTGGGCGACGGGACCATTCCAACTTGTTATTATTATTAGTGTATTTGCCATAAGGCACTTACACTATTGGCGTCGGTCGGATGGCGGGACCTAGGGGTCGGACCAAAATTTCTCGACGTTTCATAGCCTCCTAAACACTTTGGCACCATTTTTGGAAAAGTATGTTTATATATGTATATATATATATATATATATATATTTATATATATATATATAGGTACGGGCAATAACTTTCGAAGGAGTTAATTGATTTTAATGAAATTTGGACCACATGTTAAAATCCATCACCGCACGAAGCCTATTTAAAATGGGCCCAATCGGGCCACTTTAAGGGTAGGATTTAGGGGTTGAAAAATATTTTTGGGCCCAAAAATACCGAAAAATTTCTTCGAATCGTTTCAAAATTGAAATTTAACCCTTTAGTAATGATTAAAATATACTACCAAAATTTTATTAAAATCGGCCCGACAGGACCGGACTTAAAAATTTTATGAAAACATTAATTTGTAGATATGGATTTACTTAGTGCAGGGTGAATTTAATTTGGTAAATTGATAGTACCTAATATTGAAATTAAGAAAAAAAATATTATTTTAAGGGATGTATTAAGTTAAAATTTTTATTTTGTCCAAAACCAAAAGGGTTAAGTTCACATAATAAAGCCACACTGCCAGTGTAAGCAAATACACTATATTGTCGGCAGGGTTTGGCACTGCGACCCGAGTTTTTGTTAAATATTGACCTTTGATATAGTATAATAAATATAAAGAAAATAAAATTTCTGATATCGCGTGAGGTGACGGGTTTTTATTTTCAAAATATTTCCGAAGCTATAAAGCTTAGAAAAAAAATTTCTTACAAAACTATCTAAAAAAAAAAAATGATATAAGAAGCCGTTATGAAAAGTATATCATTATTATATAAAAAAACACCTTTATAGCATATATATTTTCTGCGCATGCGGTGTTCTCCCCAAAAACAATAAGGCTCTTCATATTTGCTTACCAAACATCTTCCCAAAATTTGGTTTCAATCCGCTCATCCGTTTGACCCGTATCGTGCTCACAGACTAACAGACGCACAGAGTTTTTCCAAAAATATGTTTTTTGGATTAGGGGTACCTCAAAACGGAAAGATATAGCAAAATTTTTGAAAAGTGATTTTTGACCTAAACTAGTAACTACCATTCCCCACTTTGGGTTGGAATGGTAAAATCAAATAAATACAAAACTGGCGTAATCGGAGATTGAATCAACCATCTTGTGCTTTCTTGTAGTTAACCGCTCGACCACCTAATGCGCTTGCCACTCTGAGTATTACACTCAATGGTAAGTAGGATATAAGTATTGAAATCCTGGAGCTGTGATAATATCAACGACACACTTGCTCCGGTCGTCTCCTTGTCTAAGCTATCTGAACACAAATACGTATGTCGAAGCCTTCGTTCTGTGAAATCGTTTTTTCCAAGTTGACTAGCCATTCGAGCTTGTATTCATCGCCTACGTTCTCGGCCCGCGTTCAGAAGTCATTTATTTGGATTTTTTTTTCAAATAATTGAATTTACAAACAGTAAATTATACATTATATTGACGATCGGAAGCAACAGCCTGTATTTTTTGGTAAAGCTCTATCCACACCTCTGCGCTATCACCATTATCACCGCGCTACCAGAAAATGTAAATTGTTTGGAATGAATAGTAGTTCAGCTACCAGGAACGAGTGCGATATGTGAACGGCCAAGAGCAGGGGTGAAATGCAAAATACGGTATTATCTCATTCATAGGGTTGGCATAAATATATACACACACACATACATGCGTGCCATGTAACATGTATGGTACACTGATGCTCCCGTAGCTGGCCAAATTGAACTGAAAAAAAATTAATAGGTATACAAGTCTCTTCTGTAAGATATTCTTAAGATCGCTATACACACAAGGCTGGTTTTGCCGTTAAATTTGGCTGCTAGGTTTCAAGCGTGCTGTGGCGCTGAGTTTCGTGATGTTTTTGTTTTTTTTTGCTTCACACGATGTGTGTAATAAAGCTAGTTTTGTAGGTGGGTTTGGTGAGCGCGCAGCGACAGTTCGAATGTTAACAACAGTGAACGTTTATTGTCTCTGAACAGAAAACACACTATTACGCAATGCTTGTTTGTGGCAAGATACTGTTTTCTGATTGATTCTTGCTTAAAACAAGCACTAAAAATAGCTCCGGTTTTAATTTTGTTTGTCTTGTAACCTCGCACGCGAACCCGCAGTGACGTCAATTCCAACTTCGCAGCCAGCGCAAGTCCCAGCAACGACTCCAGCGGAAAAGCGAGCCTCGGGTACAGCGGCCTATGTATTTTGGCTGTAATAATTGTTATATAATCAATTAAAAATGTAAATGGTGGGAGCGATGATGCTGATGGTGGAAAAACGCGCTTAAATCATTGCACCTAAAAACTTCTATAAGTATGAAAGAGGGGAATATTCACTGCACCTGTATTCCTTTTATTCATTGACTGCCCCACGCTTTTAAACGTTTTAGAAAAGCTGGAAAATTATTTTCTACTTTTGGATGCGTTGGTATAAACGCGATTTTTTAAAAATGTCTAATCGTATTATTATTTCACTGAAAGTATATTGCTTTCTTACACTTCCTTTACTACACTCGTTTCTATAAAGTTAACGAAAATTTGTATTTGGCTATCAGCTGTCTAAGATTGCTATCTTTTTCAGCAAGCAGGAATGGTGAACAAGCAATATAAAAATCAGAAAATGTAGATTATCCAGAAAAGAAATAAATGCATGATAAAATGAAATAATCGTGGTTGTATTCAGTGATGTCGGAATTTTCATAATATTGTTAGCTGATACAAACATTAAAGTTTTCCAAAAAGCTACTTACATGCGTTTTACTGTAGGTGTTAACATGAACACACGCTAAATCATCACGGTGATATTTAGATCGCGTTTTAGATGAGTTGGAAAACTGTACGTGCATAATATAAAACTGTTTATTTTGTTACGTTCTTTTTCTACACCTTATTTTACACAAAATAAACTTTTATGCTCATATACTATAAATTGCAGACTTCATATTTGGTTATTTAAGTGTACCTAATTTCAAATTTATCTTACCTACGTTGTGCCGCACACGCGGTTTTAAAAATAAATTATTAAAAATGTGTTTTATAGGCCAATAACATTTTAGAAAATGCTTCATAATGTTTTTTTTATTGCTGTTTTTAATGTACATTTAAAAATAAATTGTCGCTGTCGTGTTTTGTCCCAATTGCGTGCAAAGCCGCGGGTAACGGCTAGTACATTATTCAATCTACTTTTTAAAATTCTTTTTTGTTAGATATTTAGCCATATCCTTCTATTTTTTCTCTAATTACTGTTCTTACGTAACCACAGTGATTACAAAATTTGTAAATAGAGGAAGACGGGGTCAATTGTAACACGGGTCAATTGTAACTGACTATTTTAGTGACATCTACCAACAAAATGAGAAAATGATTGTCACTAAAATAGTCACTGTTACAATTGACCCCGTCCTCCCCTACCTACCGTTTGCAAACACTAATGTTTTAACATGCCATTTAAGTAGTCATTACCTTAGCAGAATAACAAGCAAAAATGGTTATCAAGAGTGCTTGTTTTTCTAAGCACTTGATAAACACCGTAGTTATGGTTAGTAGAATAGGCCTGATTTTTATGTTGTATTTTTGTAATTTTTTTTTAAACTAGCCGTCACGCGCGACTTCACACGCGATTGAGCCGAAACACGGATGCATTCCCATTATTTGGCATAGTTACTGCTTACTCCCTCAAATAAATTTAAAAATTGATGACATTCCCGTGATCAAAGTCCTGACAAACTTTGAAAATGACTCCCATATTGATTTTTAGACTATTTACCTCTCTTTACCCTCTGAAGGGCTTGTTTTTGAAAAAGCATGTTTATTTGTTGACAGGATTAATCCTGCGCATTTTCCAATTGATGCATCTATTTTATAATATGAATTCTTCATACAAATTGTGAACCCCCGTTACACGTTTTTAGAGGTTGAATTTTCAAAAATCTGTTCTTAGCGGATGCCTACGTCATAATAACTATCAGTGTGCCACACAGCCCAATTTGTTCAGTGGTTTCAGCTGTGCGTTGATAGATCAGTCAGTTTAAGATTTAATTTGTGGAATTATATTACGAAATATTAGTAACATTTCAGGAGTAATAAAATAAAAAAATACATTATTTATGTTTTATATCCCTGAAAAACTATAATATTGGTTATAACAGTATCAGGAAAAAATATTTTTGGATACAATTTAGAAAAACTCTATTTAGTTATTCGATACTTATGACAGCTTTAAATGACTTTTAAAGTAGTATCTAAATGTCTAATTATACTTGGCATCTTGCAGCCACCGCCTGAAGCACTATATTATTATTTGTATAAGTATTGATCCTAAAAATAACAATCTATATTCATATCGTAAAAAATTATCACCTATAAAAATATAATGTTTTGTATCTTGTTAACTTCGCCGATTTTATGGTTCTGTTTACCATATTTTCTTTATTAGTTTCAAACAAAAAGCAAAATCAAATTACGCATCGACTAATTGAATTTCTCTGTAAATGTGTATTATAACTCGTATTATGTAACCTAATTTTCCTTAATGTAATTAACTTAAGAGGAATTAGTATTAATTTGTAAAACAACCAGTTGGCTACATTTGCAATATAAGCAGTTTTCTTTCCAACGCAGAGCGTTGGGACATACAAATAAAACAATCAATATTATGGCGCCAATAACAGTAATTCAATTGTCAGCTTCGAGAGCGTGAGAGAGGGAGATAATAGGAGAGCAGACTGACCGTTCTTCCCCTTTGCTCTAAATTACCATTAAAGTCATCGATGTTACTATGCATATATGTACATGGCAGAGAAACATTGGTGCGTGCGATTTCTTATTTCAAGATGTTCGAAAAGACGTAACAGGGTTTTTGCGATAAATACCCAGACGAGACAGACAAGGCTGACTAATTTAGTTTTTTTAATAAAATAAGATGCGTTTTGGGTGTTATCAAATAAGAATTATCATTTTTTTTATTATCGACGTTTTTAATTTAATATTTGAAATAATATGAACTTAAATTAGATAATAAAAAAATGATAATAGCATTTAGTCTTCTAGCTTGACGAATACCCTAAACGCACCTTATTTTATTTAACCATGGAACAGTGGCACGAGAACTAAATTGTCTGCCTTCGATACGATCTTCTTCCCTACCTTATATAGCTCTCAACTAAATTATTCAGAGCCATCTCGAATCCCAATTTGTAAATTGACCCTTTGCCTGACCGTTCGAACTGTTCGCCTTGCATCAGTTAGCTTTAGTTAAAAGTATATACAGTGTAATGCAAGTATGGTCTGGAATCTTGGATTTTTGTATATTGAGTTTTCCTTCTATGCGAATTGCTTTCTATTTGTCATATACTATAAAGATAAAAATGATGACAATAAATATATTATAATTAATGCATATTGCATATGTCGTGATCACACTGGAGAGTGTAGACTATTGATGTTGACGTAAAAAAACCCAGCAATATACAAAAGTATATAATATGTAACATTCCTGATGTGGCAGCTTTATTTCACTGCGACCTTGTCAAGCTCACAACCTTTGCTACAGAGGCAGGCTGGTCATTTTTTAGTTACTAGTTTTGAAAGCCGTCGAAATGATTGCTGAATAGTTTTTTTTGTGATTACTAGTTTGTCTGCTGCAACAAAATGAATCAATTGTTGCCATTCCTCTTTATAAAAAAAAGGTATCGCAAAACTTGCAATTTGTTTTGTTTGTAAAAAATATTCGTTTTTTTAATATTTTGATATAATTATACAATTTTTTATTCAAATGAAACCTAGATTTTTAAATAGTAATTACCATAAGTAACTGGCCCCCGAGGCAAATAAAATAATGGCATGTGAATGTTTAAAATAATTTTGTTTTTTATTGTTTCAGGTAAGGACTACTTTAAAGTCCAAACATAATAGCAGTTGCCAAACCAGGTAAACAGAAAGCTAATTTTCTAAAGTAGTACGATCGTATTTATATAATTTTTTTAAAAATCTTCAAATAGGTATATAGAAAGAATACAAATATTTTCCGTTGTTGATGTTCCCAAAAAATATTATTAAAGGTAAATTGCTGTAGAAAGAGACAACAATATTTGTTGTCATAAACATGTATTATTTTTGGTGCTATTGCAAACAGATCGACAGATAGAAAAAAAAATTCTGGGAGACGTTTTCTTGTAGGTGTTTCGCCAAAGAGCACAGAACCCACAATAATACAAAGTTGCAGATTTTATTAATGTAGCATAATATCTGTGTTATGATGACACATTTGCGTAATATAGAGAAAAATAGATTATAGATGTTCGACAACTAAAGTCGTTAGCATTTTCTTGTATAACATATCAGTATTCCTAATACCTATTATTGGGTCTTTTTGAGACATTAATGCCCTGTTCTATCGACATTGTTTCGTTTTGATTTTTTATTAGCTCTTTAGAGATAAACAAGATTAAAGCAAATTTAAGTGTGTTGTTTTTAATAAAAATAAATTAGCTCGTTATTAATTATAATATAAAGTAGTGTTGATCCAATAGAATATTAAGATGAAGGAAGGTTTTGGTTGAGAATCATAAAATAAACACTGGTAAAGCTTATTTTATGATCCTCAACCAAAACCTTCCTTCAGCTTAATTAATTATAATAGTAAAAAAGTGAACGGGGACAATTATACGCTTAATAACAGTTTTAAAGTAAATTGGACATTGTTTTTAAATCAAAGACCCTAACTGGTTTCAGTAGACTGTAGATAGAGACAAAGTAACATGAAAGAAACAATCAATGCCTTTAACATACATAGGAGGGTGTAGGTATCTCTTCTCTTGGAATCCAGTAGCAGAAATTGGACATTATTGTCTCTGTCCACCGAATTCACCCAACAACAAATACATCAATTGATTACTGCTCGAAACCTTTTAAACAGCAAGGATGCCCAACTCATTTTAGATTTTTATTAACGATGTAGGTACTGTTGTTCATTCTACTGAAATCCGAATTTGTTTTTAAGGTACCTCAAATAGGTCATATGCATAAAACTCCAAATTGGTTAAAATTTTTATTTCGAAATATATTTTAGTTCTTGATCATAACGTAATGGTTATTTTATTAATCTAATCACTGAAAAAAATACAAATAATAAAAAAGAAATGTAGAAAATAAGCGCTATTTTCGAATTTTCAAAACGCATCGTGACGTCAGAGTATATATCAACAACAGTTTTCATGACGACTGTCGTCTCACAGTAAGATTATGTCAGTATTTAGAGAAAACAACAAATAAACTTCATTTAGAACATTGACAATTTGAAATCAAGGTTGGCATGCATCGTATATCATGACGTCACATAAGCCCGCGAACATGGCCGATTGTTTAAACTGTCTATTTTTGAATGTGGAATTTAATATTTTTTTTCTTATGATAATATTACATTTTTAAATGATTATCAATTTTTTTCCGTATTATGGTTGACTAAATAATCTATTAAAAATATAAAAAAAAATCATGCATATGACCTATTGAAAAAAACAAAACCCTTACAGGATCACTTTGATGTCAAAAAGAAATTAGTTAGGTAGCTGATAAGCATGCTTTGCTTAATTTTTACAAGTCGTGATATTCTTATGTAGGTAACCATGCAAACGAATAGCAAAATGTAATATTTAATACTAACCGCTTATCCGCTTTAAAATGTCAATATTATTGAAGTTAGAATGGTCCCGTCGTCTAATTGACCAGTATTTTTTTTTAATAAAATATTTTGTTTTTGTCAATTAAAAACAAACTTCTATTTAAAATTGTGTAAGGTTTCGATTCTCGATGGACATCCCTGGAACGATAAATACATTAACCATCAATTGCCAGAGCTTCTCTTTGTAATGTATGTACTTCTGTGTCAGCATCTTCCTGCAAGTCTTCTTCATTAGTTCGGTATGCGAGTAGTTAATTTGTGCAGACTTACAGCATTCCATTGCCATCCTTAAGTATATCTTTTTTTAATACCATGCTAATATTAATATGTTTTTCATTATATTTACGACGAACTCTTTAAAATATTCTTAATTTATAAATATTCAATTCGACGTAATTTAAAAATATTTGTGCAATAGAAAAAGTCAGATCACGAAAACCATAACAGAATTGCCACTTCTTTTGTGTTAAGGAGTGCAGACTTTTCTTTGTTCAATTAACCATTTCTTTGTAAATAGCAACATGCAGGTATAGTACTTAAGAGAGTGCAGAACTATTAAAGCATAGTTTTAACGATTTATTTATTACTTCTTTTGTAACATTTTTCTTATCATATTAATTTTGTGTATAGTTTAATAAATTAATTCTTTAAACTGTCCATACCACCGTAAGGTGGTAATTCCTCTAACAGCTCTTTGTGCAATGGTTTGCCATGATTTCTCTTAATAGTTCCAAACAAAAGTCAAGGTTGTTCTTTAGATTTAGCTCTCAGAGTAATCTTTGTAACCTACCTACACTAATTTTATATTGCGTTTTTTTCAAACTGAGCCATTAAAAAAAGAAAGATTTAAAAAAATGAGAAATAAATTATAGATATAAGTGAAATATGTTATGAGTTAACTTTGAAAAATGTAGAAAAACCATAGAGATACAAGTAACTAGAGTTCGCATGCTTGCCATAAGTGAAAGTGTCCTCAGTTGAGAGAGAGAACGCTGCAGAAAACCCAAAAAATCAGATATATTTTTACTCAAACCGGCATTGTTTTGTATTATTAGAGATAAGGTATTTTTCTTTCTCTGAATTGCAAACACTTTCACGGCTGAATCGCGTACTCTAGTCTAATATCTCTATGAGAAAAACTTAGGCTAGTTAAAAAATATACCTCAGTAGTTTCCGATGGTAAATCTCGAATGGAACAAAAAAAAACTATTTAAACTGTTTTTTGTATCTAGTAATACTATTCACTGCAGTTACCACTTTCGGTGAACATACTGTATTGATAAATCTATATTTTATTGAACGGTTGTAAACGATCAGGCAATTGAAATTAGGAATATAAAATAATTTCTCTGCTATGAGTTGAAACATGAATGTCTAATTTAATCGTTAGTAGTAGATTGCATTTTAATATTTAAACATCGTGAAATTTAACCTGCGAAAATTTTTCTATGGTTGCAGGAATTCGAATTGAAATCCTGCACAAACTGTATGATATAAAATATGTGACATTATTTATTTAGTTTTATTTCATTTTATCCACTTTAGTAAGCGATATCATTGTGTAAGTGGTATCATAATAACACCACACAGCCACAGTGGTATACTGCATTCAGTGAGCATGTTGTTTTGGAGAGCAATATTTGTAAACCGCCCACGTACCTAAGCAGGACTGCTTGCAGCGAATCTTCAAGTAGTCGGCTATGATTTGTTACAAGACATTATGAAACGTTACACATATTTTTCATGTGAAAATGGTTTCACAAATTAGGTCAATTGTATTCTAACACTTCTTGTTTACAAAAAAATAAAAAATAATTTCAAAAACTAAAACACGACTATCGAAAAGTATGAAACAAGAAAATATTCTCATCTGAAGATAGCCGTGGTCATATGCCACCTACTCTAACAAAACATTACATTTTAACAGTAGTAAGCGATCATAAGCTCTAGGGCACAGTGCATCACGCTATACATCTAGAGGGGCCTCATATATATGAGACGGCATACGACCACGGCTATAGGCTATATAATATCAAGCTACGACCATTAGGAGCGGAGCATTAATGAAAAATGTGGCAAAATGTATCTCAAAAATAAGCTTCTATTCATGTGAGTACACATCAGGCTGGCTCAATCGGATACGACTGTCAATATCAGGGTTGTGGGTTCGAGCCCCACACTGGGCGAATATATTTTTATTTTTTTTTTATTTTCTAGATTGCTTTCTTTTAAGGCTTACGTTTAAATTTATTTTAATTTTATTTAATTAATTAAAAAAAGTTATTAGTTAAAAAAAGTATAAATACTGCTTTTTATCGATAAAAACTTTTCAACGGTAATTCCGATCATCATGAAATTTGGACACAACATTCATCTCGGTAAACTAAGATGTATGTGTGTACTCAGGTTCCTCCCTTCCCCATTCGTTCTTTTACACCCGGGTGAAACCGGACGGGACCGCTAGTAATTTATATACATAGGTACTCATCATCTTAAATAACCCAAATACTAAATCTCATAGACGAGTAAAGTAAAATAACTTTTATTGTTTGTTACAACTAGTTTTATCTTTTGAAACACTTTTCCTGATTAATGCATATTCTTCTTTTAGAGTGTAGAACAAAATATAAAAGGAACTTGAAACTTTAATATTTCCTTCTGTTTCAAAATTTGTTGGTCAGTATTGATTGCTACAAGTTTTTGTGCAATCGATGCAAAATAACTGAAAAAAGATAATTTTCTACTGTATCAACAGACATCTAAAAACAACATGTTTTCGCTTAGAAAATATATAGGAAATGTTTTTAAGAAAGAGGTGTGCACTAACGTAATATTTTATATTCTTATCTTTTACGACTTCCTACAGTAAATATTTCTATGAATACAGCAGACTCCATTTGTGATCTCATGATAAGCAGAAGTCATTCTAAAAATCACTTACTCCATAAAAGTTCATTCGTCCAGGTTCTTCTGCAAAGATTCATTGGTGGTTTGAAAAATGTTCTCCCAATTGAACTGAGATGTTTGCTATGCGATAAGCCGAACTTGAGTTCAATTTCAGTAAAAGCGTTGCATCTAGCTGAATTGCAGTTGCAACTGCACTTAGCTCTTACAAAAGACATAGTCAACACTTTCAGTAATTTTCTTTAAGACAGTTTTCTGTCGGTTTTTACTTATGATCGAAGTAACTACCTTATCCTTATCACTTCGAAATTTTCAGTAAAAATATTATTTCAAAGAAACATATTGAAAAAATACCAGAATTTTTTAAGCTTAAGTTCTATTTATAATTTATTAATTTGAATAACGACAATTCTCATGATAATGAAACAAATCGTGTAATTTTAAAATATTATTCTGTATGTCAACAAAGCATAATATGTCTGAACTAAAAGAATATAATTTACCATATTTTAACTTGTCTTGAGGCTCTGAGGATGAAAATATAATTTTCGAAACGTCGGCTACAAGCGATACTCTAGTAGTTTTTTTTTTCAATTGTTCTTCAACCAAATAAAACCTCTTTCAATAAAAGAATACAGTAGAACTCGTGTATTTTTAACCTCTCGTGGCAGGCATAAGCCAATGAGATAAAACGTTTATTAATTTGAGATTATACATTGCCAAATGTATTTTTCCATTGGCTGCGCATTAGAGGAGGAAACACGCTGTGTGAAAAGTAGGGACTAAACACTTGAAAAAACGCGAGTAAAATATGTTTAAAATAGATGAGTCTAAATTTCGTTACAGTATTTATACTAATATATAAAGCTGAAGAGTTTGTTTGTTTGGTTGAACGAGCTAATCTCAGGACTCAGAAACTACCGGTTCGAATTAAATTTTTTATTTTGTTGGATAACCTATTTATCGAGGAAGGTTATAGGCTATATAATATCACGCTACGACCAATAGGAGCGGAGCATCAATGAAAAATGTTGCAAAATGTAACTCAAAATTTGTCCGTCCGACAAAAACTTTTGAACGGTAACTCCGATCATCATAAAATTTGCACACAACAATAATCTCGGTGAACTAAGATGAATATGTGTACTCATGTCGCTCCCCCCATTCGTTCTTTTGCACCCGGGTGAAACCGGGTGGGACCGCTAGTATTTTATATATGTCACCGGGATATTGTCAAATCTGTGACATTGTAATTTCACTAGTGAAATTACAATATCACGATTGAAAAAGAGTCGTCATATTGTAATTTCACTAAGTGAAATTATAATATCACGGGTTTGACAATATCCCGGTGACATATATATGAATCTACACAGTTAATAACACAAATTCTACAAATGTTATCCCTCTATAATTCCAGATAAATATCGAGATTGTTCCCTTATACAAGCTCGTGCGGCTTTTACAACAATGTTGCTTAGCATATTCTAATTTCTTATTATGCCTCCAATCTCTACTACAGTTAATTACGCTGAAGTAGAAAATGGAAGATATTGGTGGCATTTGTTGTTATATAACGTACTATCGTCACTATTATCCTCTTGTTTTCATTATTTTTTAAAGTATTGTTGAAATTAATAATATTCTAAATAAAATTTTATCATGTAAAGATGATATGAATTTTTTGTCGATAATATACTGCTTTCTTTAAAAAAAAACACATTTTAAAACACCAAAAATTGGAAAAATTCCTCAACAATCAACATGTTTTTAAATATTCTATACAACCAAATAAGAAATAGGGTTTAATAAATCTAACTTCTTAAAATCGAAGAAAAAAAATATTTAGGAATTTCTACCGTGTCCAGAATAGTAATTAACTTTCTCTCTATATATTTAAACGATTATAGCAAATTACGAGCTATGGTATTTTAATGGTTTATGTAGTTTGCATATCCCAGTGCATTTTAATTCAGAACTTATGACCATAGCGTCCACCACTGACAATTAACAAACCGTGTACATATGCATATAAGGTATTAGTTAAGTTACGATGCTTGTTCAGTTTTAATTTGTATACATCATTGTTGGTTAGTATTGTAAGTTAAATGGTTATAGGTTTCGATAATGTTACAGTCAAGCCAGGCTCGTAACTAGGCAGGGCAACAAAGGTCTAGAGCAGGGGTCGGCAACCTGCGGCTCGCGATTTGAATGCGGCTCTTTCCATGTAAAGTTGCGGCTCTCCAGTTCCATACGCAAAAATTAAATATTTTATTTTAAAAACCCTTAAAATTCATACAATCGATCCATGATTGAGTATCATGTCTATCTTGCAGCCACTTCCACTCGCGTCTTATCCGCACCGCCCCCGTCGAGAAATATATAATATTGAAACGAAAAGTAGTTGCTCTTTAAAAACTGAGAAATTTTGTAAATTGTAACTTTTGGCTCTCCCGTCTCAAAAGGTTGCCGACCCCTGGTCTAGAGCCCTGACAGAAGGGATTCCTCCAGAAGGATCGAAATAATTCGCATTATACTAAAAAAAATTGTTCTTTCAACAATATGTTTGAAAATAGTTGACCACCTCCCCCACCCTACTACTCTCCTAACATTATAGTAGCTAAAAAATGAAAAAGAAAAATACACGTAAGTTTAAAATTGTTCGTATAGAAATCAATGGAATACCTAGTTAAGCATTTTTCAGCTCCCTCCAAAATTTGACTTTCTGGTTGTGCTACTAGTTAAAATTATTATTTTGGGGAAATAAGTAGCTTTATTTAATTAATAAAATTTAAATCTTCTTGGTTTCAGGGGCTTTTATGCCGTGGTTCATTGGTATTTATACCTGACGTTTCATCTACAACTGCGGTAAACATTATCAAAGGCGATTGGTAGCGGGCTGCTCAGAGAAGGATGCTTCGCCCGCTACCACATCGCCTTTGATAATATCTACCGCAGTTGTAGACGAAACGTCAGGTTTAAATACCAATGGACCACGGCATACAAGCCCGGAAACCAATAAGATTTGGATCAACACCGGCCGTGAAAGCCTACACACTTGGATAATAAAATTTAGTGTGGGAGCCCAGTGATGAGGTCTTGCCCAGACTAGGTACGGTCCTGCGTTCAGCACATACAGAGATACCTAAATTTGTTTACTAGACATCAACCATACTGTACACATATTATAATCGTTTGTAATAAACACAGTATCGTCAATAAGTCTCTCTTTTATTTAATATATATTATAAAGTAATGTTTTTATCGTATGAAACAAAATACATATTATACTATATTACAAAAAAATAAAAATACATACGGACTTCCTCTTATTCGATTTTATTTTCAGTATTGATTGACTTTTGTTTATCTAATATTTTATAGTTAAAATAATCTCCGACTAATCACATAATTTGCAATGTTACCTATAATTAAACGAATAGAAAATCAGAAATTGTCGGTTTATATTCACAAAAAAACGAGGTTGATTTATTATTTCAATTTTGTCAAAAAAAAACTTTGCCCTTCCACGATTGCTCGAAGTATGACGTCAGACTTGCAGATATACCTGACTGACAACCGTAAGTAAACATTAATCGAGCCTCGTGTCCACTTGTTTGTGGGTATACCTACTGCAAGAATGACGCCACAGAAGGTAAACAGAGTACTATTTTATCCGGAAAAAAAATTTCAGTGGACCAATAATATGCACATTTTAAGCCAATAAAAAGATTCCAGGCAATTGGGAGACGAGACCATTCCAACTTCAAAAATATTGACATTTGATATAGTATAATGAAGAAGAGAAAATTTCTGATATCGTATGAGGTGACGCGGATAATGGCTAGTATTCAATATGATATTTGTTATTCGTCGTCATGGTTACCTACATAATATATGTTTCACCCATAGAGATATAAGTAACTAAAGTTCGCTAATTCGTATGATTGCCATAAGTGAAAGCGTCCTCATTTGAGAGAGAGAACGCTGCAGAAAACCAGATATTTGTTTTGTATCATTAGTTACCATAGAGATACAGAACGTTTCTCTCTCTGAATTGCAGACACTTTTACGGCTCACTCGCGTACTCTTAGTCTAATATTTTTATGGTTCCACCTTATGTAAAAATTAGTCAAAGCATGCTTAACTAGTTTATTTCTAACAGATCTACAAAACAAAAGAGCAGATGATTTTTTTTTAATTTCAGAATATTTCCGAAACTATAAAATTTAGAAAAAAAATTTTTACAAAACTTTCTTGAAAAAATAAATAAAATAACAAGCCGTTATGAAAAGTATACCATTATACTATATAAAACATCGTTATAGCATATATTTCTTCTGTACATGAGCCGATTTCCCCCAAAACAATCGGACTCTTCATATTTGCATACCAAACATCCTCCCAAAATTTGGTTTCAATCCGCTATTTTGACCTGTATCGTGCTCATAAACAAATAGACTAACAGACAAACACGCAAAGAGTTTTTTTTTTAAATATGTTCTTTGAATTCAGGGGACCTCAAAACGAAAAGATATTGTCAAATTTTTAAAAGTGATTTTTAAACTAGTAGTACCATTCCTCACTTGTGGGTTGTAATGGTAAGTTTCCCCACTTGTGGGCTGGAATGGTAAAAATAAGAATCAAATAGCCTGTTGAAACGGAACCGATGTGTGTGAATGGACCTTAAGCGCCCGTGTAAAATTTCTCTGTGCATTACAGTTTGCGTTGCGTTTAGTGTGGCGTTGTTACCTTTAGCATTGAGCACGCAGGCTATTGGTGGTCTTACATCCGACACAATTTATGTTCCAGCAGGCGTCGTAAAGATCCTTTCGCCCGTCGCGCATTATAGTCAAGATGTTCCATTCTACATCTCTTTCTTAACCACTGAACTACACATTATGGCTGTCTTTGTTTCTTGCACTCGTGTTTGTTTTGTATACACTACTAGTCTCGTGTTTTACGACCAGTCTTGGGACCCTCAACTTTTTTTCACTATAAATTTTATCCATTAAACACATTTTAATTGCGTGAATTGTAATATATTATTTCTTCAGAATCAATGTAGGCACACATTCTGTTAAGTATTTCTGTAAAATATGTAAACGTCAGATATATTTTAAAATAGAATATTACTTATTCTCTGTCCTGCAAAATTGTTATTTAAACAATTTCTATATACAGTGTAAACTCTATATAGCGACACTCAAGGGACTGTGCATTTTGTGGAGTTATTGAGAGTTGTCGTTAAACGGAGAGAAGAAATAATCCATTAATATTTTTAGCGACTGAGCCCAAAGCGTCTTCCAACATCACTTATCTTTTCTCCCGCCTCTATTGCGCGTATTAATGGAACTTTTTCGTCAATACACAAAGATTTTATTTTACTCGCCCTGTTCACAGTTTGTGGACAACTAAGAATATGATAACTTATCGATAAGCAGCTAAGCTAAAAATATGAAAGATAATCCCAACAAACAAAAGAAATAATTTCTTAGAATCTTCGGTAAGCATGATGCGGACAACAAAATAACAAACAAGTACTGTTTATTTCTTAATGATGACGTACTGTTGTCGTTATTTAGAGTGGGTGTGTCGTTATTTAGAGTGTATCATTGTATGAGCAACAAGGTAAACAAACTAGAGTTAAGTAATTTCAACGTTTCAAGGAGTTTCTCGTTATATCGAGTGACGTTAAATGGAGTTTACACTGCAGTTGTTTTGAGTCCGTATATGTCCATGTGAATTAAATAAAAGCAACGAGCTTTTTTGTGTTTGAAGAATGGCTTTTTCTATTTAAAAAAAAGGTACAAATAGACTTATTATCGTGGCCTATCAATATCAAACGTAGGAATAAATTTACAACGCAAATGCTCTACAATGTGATATTATTTTAGAGAAAGTGCAACTCCTTTTGTGATGAGCAAAACAAAACCAAGACTGAGACAGTGGTCTTATTCTTGCTCAAATACTTCTAGTCTTCTCATTACATCGTTATAAAATCGGTGGCTGCTTCTGATATTTAATTTTGAGTATTGATAATAAAAATGCATTTTTTGTTGTCAATTTAAGGCACGAAGCTTTAGAATTTGATATTTTTTTTGCAAAAAAAAAGTTTTTTAAAATCTACATGGCCTACACGATACTAAAAGTCGTAAGCGCGCGTTTATTCACTATTTGACATAATAAAATTGTTTATGTCCAAAAATACTTTTACAAATGTTTATGACATCGAAATGATTTCAGGTGGTGTTTCGGTAAACCTTTCAGACATTCCTTTTATTCCGGGCCGTTAGCTAGTGAAGTTAGTAGCTACGAAGAAACACTGCGCGATGTACTTAGTTACCGTGGCTCAGGTGACGCGTCATGTCCACTTCTCTCGTCTATCAAACATCCCTTGCAAGCACTCCCAACGCTCACCGACTTCGTGGCGCCCGAGGGACCGAACACCGTCCGACTCCCCTGTTGGCCCCCACACTTTTCTCTCTTTCTATAGCGATTACTGCGTTTTAGGGAGAACAACGACGAATTTAATATTTAGTTACGCTGAAAAGAAAAATTCAACATGTTATACAATATGTTACAAATGAAAATATCGATTGAAATATTCTATACCGTTTGTTTGTTAAATCAATACAGTAGGGAGAGTAGGGAGGCTAATTGACGAGAATTGAGGGGTAAAAGACGTTTTTTGTATTGTTTGTTTTATAACATCGTGTGCGTAGTATTCCATTTGGAAGATTGGAACTGCTTCAATACAATTCCTATTTTTTTTACTATTCTTTTGCTATTAAAGAATCAGTTTTAATGCAATCAGGCACTCAGTAGGTAATATTTTATTAAGAGTCACAAATATAGCGTCAAATTTCAGTTGAAACTAATAGGTGTAAATATCGATTTCCCCCAAAAACAATAGTGCTCTTCATATTTGCACATCAAACATCCTCCCAAAATTCAGCTGCAATCCGCTCATCAGTTTGACCTGTATCATGCTCACAGACAAGCAGCCTTTTTCCTATAGTATGTTTTTTTTTGGATTCGGGGAACTCAAACATAAAAAATATTGTAAAATTTTGACCTAAATTAGTACCTCTCCCCACTTATGGTGTTGGAATGATAAAGAACACAAGCCGTGTAACTTTTTGATATAAATGTGATTATAATATCTGGCTAATTTTAGTGAATTTGTATTTGTGTGCTCTGTTATAGCGTCAAATGTTTCAAATTCTACCCGAAAAACCCGTGTTTCTACTTAACCCTGTTACAGCTAGCCTCTAGCCCCGTTTACGCTCCACTATCATAATCCTTATTTAACAATATATTTATTCCATGAAGAACCTGTTACAGTTATTAGAAACGTCAGAATACAAAAATCACACAGTATTAAAAAAATCATCTTGAGAATAAAAACAGCCATTATACAGAAATCTTTTAAGTGTTCCTTTAAACTTATCAGTATTATTAATACTTTTTATATTATTTGTTAATATTGTCTAAGTTTCCATTAATAATAATAATAATAATAATAATAATAATAATAATAAAAATAATGCGTTTAACGTATGTTTCTCGACTTTATGTCATAACAGACGCCATTCGCACCATTACTATTTTCCATCTTTCACACTTCCCGTTATTTTTTACATTTTTTAAACTTCCACTTAATTAATAGCAATGGGCGAATGAAGACATTTAAGGACATTAGTGTAAGGTAGGTAGGCAAATTTTGAGCATAGAAGTTTGACAGGTATAATCGACCATGGCCTTGAATAAGGAACCATTTCGATATTTATCTGGAATTATTGAGGGAAACCATAGAAAAGATGGCCGGTACAGGAAATACCGTTTCTCGACAAGAGGCTGTAGGAAAAAGTCCTAATCACATCTGCTCCCGCCGGGATTCGAACCCGGTACCTCCGAATGCGAGTCCAGTGCTCTCACCGCTACGCCACCCCGCTCGGCTAGTTCCATTAATAACACCACCGCTCCTAAGACATCCTTGTCCTGGTGCAACATATTTCCAGTTCCGTACACGTTACATACAGTAGTGTATCTGTAAATTGTTGCCTTCAGTCGAGTCGAGCCGGTTGGCAGTTAACTTGTCTGCTGTATGTAGTGGTAATTGCTTCTCGCACAAGCAGTGAAATCTCCTCGAAGAGAAGCGGAACTTGTGTCGTCGTACAACTGGCGCTGTATAATTACGCCACCATTAACTGTCTTATCGCGATTCCTCTTCACTAGCTGCTCTACTCTCGGGGGCCGTTATCGCTTACTTCTCCACCATCCACCTTTCTATATATGCGTACGTAATTTCGACTTGGTTTTGTGCGTTTCCTATGGCCTACATATATATAGTACCATTGTTGGAAACTGCATTTACTCGCCTTGAAAATCGACTATTCACAACCCATTTGTCACGTATAAACATTAAGGATGTGAGGCAAAAGTATGGCCCATTACCGAATATTATTACAAAATGGTATAGCAACAACGTCACATTATTCCAAAAATTATGTTTCGGTACAGTTTGTTAGATATTAGTATACGTATGAGTGAGTGACTTGCATGGAACAGTAATTTCATTGGTTAGTTGTTAAAAGTAAACGGTAGTTATGGTGAAAATGTTTACAAACTCCTCCATACTCTAGGTATATGTTTCGCCTGAATTGTAAATAAGTTTGAGATATCCATCAGTACTTTTTGTCGTTCCTAGAGAGAAGCGACTATATCCCTAGAAATTCCTTATAATCTTTTAGAGAAGAGACTAGTTTGAGTAAAAATTATTATTAAAAGGAAACACGTCTGAAGTTTAACTATTACGAAGATATGTACAAGAAAAGTTTTATAGAAAATAAGTTGTTACCATTAAGTTATTAACTGTAGAGGAGTTCTTGAACACAGTACAAATTATTCACAAGAAGAAGCATGCACACTAGCTGTGATAATTGTAATATGATCTTTTCATATTTTTTATGTACACACCTATTAACTGCTCAAAGAAGTGTGACTTATTTCATTGTTTTTTAGAATAATCATAACAATATATACTTAATAGTCCCATTTTGACCAAATATACCTGTATATACTTCAATAAATAAAATTATCGACTAATTTTTCAGATAAATATGTTAACAAAAAATAATAATTAATACATTGACGTTTCGGTCCGGATTTGGACCTTCTTCAGAACTGATCTAAGAAATATAAAAATAATTAATAATTAGTTTCTAATTCATATTTGAAAAAAATCGCTTTAAGCGAATTTTTTCAAATGCGAGTTTATTATTAATTATTTTTATATTTTTTTAGATCAGTTCTGCAGAAGATCCAAGTCCGGACCGAAACGTCAATGTATTAATTATTATTTTTTGTTAATATATTTGTCTGAAAAATTGGTCGATAATTTTATTTATTGAAGAATTCTAATCAGACGTTAATCAAAGATTTGAATACCTGTACATATTACTACTGTTTTAATGTCATCTGCCCTATAATTTATTGAAAACTATCATAAATAGGCAAGAAGTAAAGAAATTCTATTCACGGAGTAAGTTTTCAGTGATTGTAAAAGAAATTAGCTAATAACAAATTAATTAAATTTGAATTTTTTATTAACAATTTTCTTACTAACGCTTTAAAGATAAAATTAATATTATTCATTTAAACTTGAAAATATTAAACCTGAAATGTTCCAGATAACGAAAATTGCATTTTCCTGTCATTTAAAAAATAGACATGTACGGATGATATTGGCGGCTATCAGACGAAGTTTAAATTGAAGAAAATCTTCAACAAACTTTTCCAGTTAAATTAGTTGTTTTATAGTAAGTTAATTACTTATTTAAATTGTATCTTATTACCAGGCAAATGATTTGATGATTACAGTATAAAATGTGAAGCGAGCGAACGGGTTGCTATCAAGTTGTTGACCTTCCGCTTGTGCATCTATCCCTTTTTACTCCCGTTATCCCTTTCGCAGCCCATCTGCGGGTAATGATGCATGCCAACGGCAACGGAACGATCTATACGGAGACTCCGGGAAATGATGAAGGAAATTGTATTTGTTAGTCAAGTTCTTGAGTTTGATTCGCAATGTAACTTAGATGATCGTCAAAGAAACATAATATTGCATCCAGCATGATGGTATTGACGTTCATTTACTATTTAAATTACACAAACTTTCTTTTCAACGTAATGCGATTTTTTCATATTTCACACATGGATGATTTTAATACTGAAGATTTCCTTGGCAGTGTTTTTTTTTAATTTCATGAAAAAAATGATATATGACAAGATTAAAGAAAACTTTTTAACAAAAAAATTAAACCGCCGAAAAACTGAAAAGTAAAAAATAATAAATCTTTTTATTTAACTAAGTAGTTGAACGTACGTGACAGTCTAGTATATCTAAGTAATTTTGAGTCGGCGTCAAACAATCAATGAACAAAGATCACTAAAAGAAATAACCAAATCAAATTAGAGAACTCTCGTGAACTCTCAGAGATTTCCGGCGAAGGATTGTTGACGCCGACTCAAAATTACTTAGATATACTAGACTGTCACGTACGTTCAACTACTTAGTTAAATAAAAAGATTTATTATTTTTTACTTTTCAGTTTTTCGGCGGTTTAATTTTTTTGTTAAAAAGTTTTTATTTTATAATTTTTTGTGGCTATATAATTTATAATTGTAATACACAAAGCATGAAAATCTGTGAGTGAACTATAAATCACCCCTATTTTCCCACCCTTAGGGTAGGAGTTTTTTTTCCAAATTTATATGAGACGAGCCTCGAGGTATACCCTATCCAATAAAAAAATAATTATCAAAATTGGACCACTCTGTAAAAAGTTATGTGTGGTCATACATTACAATCAGTGAGTGAACAATCAATCATCCCCTGTTTTCCTACCCTTAGGGTTGGAATTTTTTTACCAAATTTATATGGGACCAACTTCGGGGTATACCCTTTCAAACAAAAAAATAATTATCAAAATCGGACTACTCTGTAAAAAGTTATGCGTGGTCATACATTACAATCAGTGAGTGAACAATCAATCATCCCCTGTTTTCCTACCCTTAGGGTTGGAATTTTTTTACCAAATTTATATGGGACCAACTTCGGGGTATACCCTTTCAAACAAAAAAATAATTATCAAAATCGGACTACTCTGTAAAAAGTTATGCGTGGTCATACATAAATAAAAAAAAAAAAAAAAATAAAAAAAAAAAAAAAATATACGCGTCGAATTGAGAACCTCCTCCGTTTTTGTTTTTCGTCGGTTAAAAATACATTTTTCTTCATACCTCGATCGAAAGTACATACGTTCGGCATCAATCGTAAGGCAGAAAGTCTAACATTTACGCATTGGTGGCATTACGCACGCACTTATGCGGGAAGTACGCACGTTCGGGCGGCAGTAAAGAAAAAACAACCTATCAACTGTTGTTTAGATGTCGTTTCCATAGCAACCCTATTACATTTTAGCTAATAGTCTCGATCAGCTGTCGTTCGTGTTTTTACGTATAACCTCAAAGCTGCTTTCTTGGAATTTATTTGTATTTTTATGTAATTAATTAATGTATTTAATAAGCGTACTGACCGAGGTATGAAGACAAATAGTATATATGTCACCGTAAAATTGTAAATATCGTTAGGTTGTAATCTGTCTCGCGAGATTGTGAACTGTCGAAAGATTGTGAACCTCAACGTACTGCTTACAATTTAATGTATTATTATTACGTTGAGGTTCACAATCTTTCGACAGTTCACAATCTCGCGAGACAGATTACAACCTAACGGTATTTACAATTTTACGGTGACATATACACCACACTGGCCGAAAGTTTGATATTCTTACATTGCGCGTCATGATGCCCTCGGCTTCGCCTCAGGCATCATGGCGCGCAGAACAAGATATCAAACTTTCGGCCCTTGTGGTGTAATATACTATTTGTTTATGTATTTTTGAAGAAATGTTAGTTTTATCGTTTTGATAATATAGAAATTACAATAATTTGCTTTTCCTACGAGATTTACCCTGTTTTTAATTGAAGTTATAATTTTCTCTACTATGTGTTATATAAGACAGTCACACGGTAGGTATATGAAATTTTTATTTTAAGAACTGCAGTTTTATATTCTGTTAAGTAGGGATCTGTCACACTTAAAGATGAGATTTAATTTGTGGCTACAATCATTAATCCGGGGACTTAGTTTTATAGAAAATTATATTAAATATTTGAGAAAATGCACGATTAAAAAATTAGATAGAAAGCGAACCCTGAACCTTCCGAATAAAATGTAACAACCCAAAAAGTTAAAAATACTTTCCGTAGGTGGTCAAGTAATAATTACTCTTTGAAGTTTTGCTGGACTAACAATGACAATTCATTACCGCGTCATTAATTTTAGTATCCAAATATGTTTTTTTACAGACAAAAGACGTCTATAGTTATGGTCAGTAAACTAGTAACTAATAATTTTCAATAAATATTGGAGATCGGATATTTCTCGATTGACCACGCTAAGTAGTATTATATAAATATAGAGTCAGTGACCTGCAAGGAATCTAAGAAAAATATTTTATCTCTTATGAATTTTGTTCACGTTGCAAGTGTAACGATAATTACTATTTAACCCGCCTATCTTCTACGGTATACTTATACATGGCCTGTAATTATAACTTCACTAGTTTACAGGGAATTCAGTTTTTGCAAACTTCAGACGAGATTTTTCTTTTAAATGTTTAGTGAATCACTGAACTTTGATTAACAAAATTTGTTAAATAAATTATATTTTATGTAGGTATTGAATATTTCAGAGGAATTTATTGCTCTCCGCGAAAAACGCTTTTGTTTTAACGCTATAATAATTCAATTTTTAATTCAGTTCAAACTTTATTAGTCAAAAACATAATTAAAATTGTACAGACATTGTCAATAAACAAGTGATACAGAAATATAGAAATGATACGGAGTTACAGTAAATTTGGATATATATTTTTTAAACTTTGTGTCAGATTGCACATATAATATTCGTCAAAACTGTAAAATGGTTCTAAGATCAAAAAATGCTTTGTGAATTTTAGAAATATTTAAAAGAAAGTCTTTTTATTTTCTTCGGTAAAAGGGTAAAAAGTTTATGTCCCATAAAGTCTGGGCTTTGCTGACAAATTTAGCCTATGTCCATCGTGTAGGTCCATTATAAATATTGGATGAGTAGTTTTGGAGATTACCTCCTACTTACAAACTTTACTTCTTTATAATATTAGTACTTATATAGAATATAGATAAAAAAATTACGGAGTCATAGATATTTGGACAGTAAAAATAAAAACAGAGAGATTGATTATAATTTACAATTTACAATCAATGTCCATTTATATTTTAATTATCCCAATACCTACGAGATTTTGTAAAAATTTTTATTGTCGTAGCCATAACTACAATTTATGATAAGTAAAGCTTCCAACACCACTGTCTATATTTTACACTAGCCGTTATCCGCGGCTTCGCACGCGAAGGAGACGACACGTATCCGTTCTCATTATTTGGCATAGTTACTCCTTTCTTGACGTAGACACCCACTATAAGAACGGAATTTACGCAAATTCTATCCAAAATGGATTTTTCATCTACCATCATATATACTATCTCTCTCTGTATCTTCATCTCTGCCTCTCTTTCTCTGGAAATATTATATTGAGTTTCCCATCTACATCCACAAATTCAAATTTTATTTCATTCCTTGGACAAAAAAAAATGTATGGAATAAGTCAAATACAATGCAATACAATACAATACATTACAGGTTATTATACAGTTGTTGAAAATAGAATAAATAAAATAACAAATAAATATAAAAAATAACAATAAATAAATATAAAATATAACAATAAATATAAAAAATAACAGTAAATAATAAAACAATGATCAGTAACAATGCAATAAAATACAACAATAACCAGATTAGATAAAAATAAGGGAAATAAAACACATTAGGAGTCATGCTGTTCACCCACCCACTTAACAACTCACACCCGGGTGTGAGTTGTTAAGTGGGTGGGTGACTCACATCACATATACTACGGCCGTAGTATATGTGATGGTAGGTGATAGTTTTGGATAGAATTTGCATAAAATCCGTTCTTAGTAGGGATCTACGTCAAGAAAGGAGTAACCAGGGCCGTACCGATAATGGAGCAAGCGGGGCGGTGCCCCGGGGCCCCCGACGAAAAGGGGTCTCGAAGGAGCCTCTTTTCGTTGCCTACTTTTCAGGGGTTCGAAAGTGTCCACACTCGTTTTTTTACTTTTTGGAGCCCTTCCAGTGTAAGACACGAATGACCATCTTATGTCATAATTTTGAACATATAATAATAAATAATGGCCTCTTTTAAGCACTTTAAATTCTACGTAGGGGATCCCAATTTTGTTTCTTGCCCCGCGGCCCTCGAGATTGTTTAGATTCTAGAAGAAGATTACATGACACATAACTTAGCAACTTCACTGAATACTTTGTCTCCCCATTTTACATACTTCTCACAAAATGAGTAATAATTTGCTTATTAGTTTCTTCTAATATACAGACTATTATAAATAAAATTAATTAATATTCAGAACAGGTAGTCCGTTAGCTGGTGAGCAGTTTGTCTTTTAAAACTACACAGAAACCGAAGGCCGGTTGGCTGTGCATTTGTGAATAGATATTTCGTATTTAAGTAGACAGGACATGTCTGTCGTCGCAGTCAGAACGCCACAAACGGTAGCCGGGCACATTTCGTCACGTCGCCTTTTAGTTTATCGCCGCCGGACACAAAAGACATATCACAAATCTTTCTTTTTTTTTTAGTTAACCCATCTTCTCGCGAAATCAACGATTTCCGTTTCTTAATTAATATTTTTCTCTCGTGTCTGTTTATAGTGACGCTTTGATGTTCACTTTTTTGTATTAAAAATTTGTAGCTATAAAAACAGAAATCTGTTTTATTGCCACACACTTTGTTGCTCTACGAACATACAAAATATTTACAATTTATACGAAATCTGTGTGTGTTTATAAAATGTACGAGTATGATCAAAAACAAAATTACAACTAGATTTTTAAATATATTTATACGTATCTTTTTTACGGAAAAAAATAGATATTGATTATTGGACGTGAAAACATATTTAGAAGTTTAAAATACAGGATTTGAGGCCAAAAAGAAAACAATTTTTATTTGCTTAATTAATTGATCAACGTTTCGGCATCTATTTGTGTCGTCTTCAGGATTTAAAATTCTTAATTTATTACAAATTTAAATGAAATAGATATCCAAAATAATCCAAATATTTTATAATGTTCATGTATCAAACAGTCCTATATCATTCATCCATATGTTATGTGTTAATAACATAAATATATTTAAATATAATATATATATTTAAATAATTTAGTTATATCAATTTCTGAAATTGATATAACTAAATTGTCCATTGGTAGTCTACAAATTCGGGCGAAGTAGAACCGTACCGTTAGTATTTTCTAAAATTGCTGATTGTTTCGCATTGTACAAAGATAACCTGTTAACTCCTTAATATATGAAAAACTGTACAGTAATTCCAGATTAACTTTCATATAATATAATGTACTTGTAATATTATGAACATAATTTTATAGTAATTTATTGTATATATAAATGGATTTAAATAAAAAATAAACTGTCATTAATTTCGTATCTAAATTACAAACCAGTAAGTGTTTCGTTTCGTTTCTCATTTAAATTACAGGTAAAATTGGAAACACTATAGCGTGTAATTATCGATTACAAATAAAATTTACAACTTCCTGCCAGATTATCCATGTAAACTTTCAATCAAGTAATTTTATTATGCAATTGTATTTAAGAACAGTCATTCAACAACATCATTAAATATTGTATTTGATTATTTTAAAATAAAACACGTTGTCATTAAATATGCTAGTTGAGTGATTTAAAAATCGCTTTAAGAATTAAACTAGTAGGACAGGATCGTTAAGATTACTATCTATGTTACAATGTTTTTTTGGTTGATACCTTTGCTGAAGTGATACTCAATCTGATAAACATTAAACTCTTCTTGATTTTTTATTGACGTTGGGTGTTGTCTGTTGGAAGTCGTGACAACCGGTGTCAAGAATTCTTTTAAATAATGCCGAGGCTTAGTTTATTGTATATTAAACAACACTATTTATGAATGCAACTGCCATACGCTATCTAACAAAAAATATCTTTGCCTTTAACAGTTAATCTATAACTGCGACTTGATGGAATCTTTGCTAGATATGTAATCAAGTTTAACTTTTATATCAGTTCATAAAATTCAATGGATAATGCGAATTCCTTCTAAAATTGCATACTACTTTAATGACAGAAATTAATAACTTTTTACTTTTAAATAACGCCGCCAAATATTTAAACGCAACTTACAAGAACTTAACAGTGAATGCCAGTTTATACTGTCAGAAAAGAACTTATTTCTTCAGGTTTAACACAACGATGGTGCCATATAGGGACTTCCGAACTTTGATAGTTGATAGCGGCCATCTTGTTGAAGCTATTGACTGTCATTTATTCAGTCTGTTTTGCCAAATCACCATGGATGGATATAGCGATCAATAGCAACGACGTGTGTTCGCTGAATGGGCTCTGGAGCAGTTAGCAACTAACCCTAATTTTCATCGAAAAGTGATGATGAATGCGTATTTCAACAAACAAAACATGAGATCCGAAAGCGTTCAATGCATCCCGAAAAGTCACTGTTTGGTGTGGATTTTGGGCTGGCGGCGTCATCGGTCCATATTTCTTTAAGAACGTCGTTGGCCAGGCCATCACTATCAAAGGCGAACGCTATAGGTCGATAATTACCATCTTCTTTTGACTTAAATTGGATGATATGGACACCAACGACATGTGGTTTCAACAGGACGGCGCTACGTGCCACACAGCTCATGCCACGTTGGACATTCTGCACGATCGATTTAAGGGCATGATCATCTCACGTGTAGGTGATGTGAATTGGCCACCGAGATCGTGCGATTTGACCTCTTTAGACTTTTTCTTGTGGAGTTTTCTTAAGTCGCAGGTCTATGAGAATAAGCCACAAACCACAGCGGCCCTCAAAGTCAACATAACCCATGGCATCGGTCAAATTTAGCCTGATTTATGCGCCAGAGTCATGTAAAATTAGACATTTCGGATGCACGCCACCCAGAGAAGCCGCGGCGGACACTTTGTTTCATTTAAATTTAAAGATAGAAAGCGCTTAATGAAAGACCCTTTAGTGGCATTTATGCTCAGAAACAATATTCGCCTTTCTGCGCATATACTGTAGCCGCTGCACATTGCATGCGTAAGGATCATAACATTAAGAATCTTAAACCATAAACATTTATAAGCTAGCTATTAAAAAGCTTTTTATTTTTACCTACAGGGCTTTTGGTATACTGAAATAAAACTCGGCAGTGTATTATCGCATAGATACATATCAGTTAAGGCGGATCACAGATATTAATCTCTCTTCTCTTAACTTCTCACTGTTGTTCGTTTGTCACCTGTCAAACGTTTCGACACTTCAAACAACTTACCACATCAAATAACAGATATGATTAACAGCTCTTGTGCAAAGATACACACATCTTCTGTCTGGTGATTGATTTTTTTGTTATTCTATGTGACATTAGAATAGATAGTTTGTATATCTAATATTTTATTAATACTGTCAAGTTGTCTTTTTGAATAATCCTGCAACAATTTATCATTAATCAGCAGATTTTTAATCGATGTATCAACATTTTGTGATTCGCTTTAAACTTCCAGGAAAATAATTCGTCGGTTGTAGAATATTCAAATACCATTTCTAGTAGACGCTATAGTGATGTGTCCACATGACTTTTTATTGGGAGCTGGTCCGTGCGCTCCGCTCACTAAAAATAGGCGCTCAGAGCGAGTCGTTTAAAGGAGCGACGCTATACAGTACGCACTACACAAGAGTGCAGACTGCAGAGGTGTGAACTGTCATCATACATGCTCAGGAGTTACGTAGCATTGCACAGCACAATACACACACTCAGCTCTGAGCTCATTTTAATATGATTCTGATCTTGTATTATTCGCATTTCGGATAAACTATAAAGTATATAATAAAAGCTTAACAATAATAATGTTTAAATTTTTGATTAACGTCTGATTAGAACTCAATAAATAAAATTATCGACCAATTTTTCAGACAATATATTAACAAAAATTATTAATAATACATTAACGTTTCGATCCGGATTTAGATCTTCTTCAGAACGGATCTAAAAATATAAAAAAATAATTAATAATTAGTTTCTATTTATTTTTAATGCAATTCGTGATAGATTTTTTTAAAATATAAATATTGAAAAAATAATAACAAACAATGTTTTATTAATTATTTTTTTATATTTTTAGATCCGTTCTGAAGAAGATCCAAATCCGGATCGAAACGTTAATGTATTATTAATAATTTTTGTTAATATATTGTCTGAAAAATTGGTCGATAATTTTATTTATTGAATAATAATATTTATTGTTACAATATTATATCTTTGTCAACGAGGTCAATGTGAGTGGTTTAATTCACTGTAAGCTTAGTACTTTTGCACTTACAGTGTGTCATTTAACATTAAATGACTCAGCAAAGATAGCTCCGTACGTGATAAATTCACTAGTGCCTCTGTGGCTTGTGCTGTGTGCGCTCAGTAAATGTGCGAATGCAGCAGTACAGAATAGCTCAGCACAGAGCAATGGCGCTCGGAGTGAGTCATTCACAAAAAAAGAGCGACTCGCTCCGCTCCGAGACGGGAGTCGTTCATTATGGATGACTCGCTCAGGAGCGACACATCACTATACTATAGATGTAATTTAGCAACTCTGTTTTTGAAGCGTTGTACTGTATGTGCCGCTTACCATAAATTAAGGCTTGAACACCGCTCTGATTATTAAAAAATTGATTTGACAAAGACCATACGTTGTGATTATATAGGTATAGTTTTTAAACTTGCATGATTAGTTTAATGTCGTTGTTGGACATTAGATGGTACTCAAATAAAAACCAGCGATTGATCTAAATAACGGTCGCTTTTGAAGCGATATTTGTATAGAAAAACGTTGTTTTGAATGGAAATTGCACAGAAAAATATATTAAATACACGTAGGTGAGTATACGGAGTTTTTAAAAAAATATCGTTTCAATCGGTAAATTATTATTCCGAGTAGAATCGATTAAAAATTCTGCAAAGCTTTTCTTGTTTCCATCAAGTTCGATAATAATAACCGATTATTATATTTTTGCAAATATTCCGTGGATTTGTAACCAGTTCAGATATAGTATGCACTTTACTTAATTTCATTGTAAATATATGTTTTCAATCTACTTAGATTATTTTTATGAACATATCTCATAGAAATTTTCTTGTTACACTAGTTGCCAGGAGATCGTATTTTGTTTATACTGGCTAGATTCCAAAATGTTGTAAACTTTTTTCCACCTCTACATTGCGACAAAATGGAAGCGTAATTTCCAGTTGAATTACAATATCGCGTTTCCAATTCCAAAGGAAGTATTTTAAATGCACTGTTAGCTATTAATGCTAATTAGTAAAATGTCATTTTAACACATTTCACTAATTATTTTCATTTTATAAATTATTCAACACCATATTATAATAATTATGAAGTCATTTTTGCATTGAATATTAACATAATTTACACGTTAGATTACACATGCTTTTAAGCTAATGCTTTTGAACAGTGGTGTTCAAAAGTGTATAAGAGAAGACATTTATTCAATAAGTTCACAATACTTATATGTCCATGACCCCTGTTCTAAGGACCATGTGTTCTATCATTCTTGTGTCCCAATCACATTTGGTCTCTTTTCAATCTAATATCAAAACTAGCTCTAGCTAATTACTTATTGGCAAAGAAAAAGCCCTTCCGTTAAAAAAAAAAAACACTTAGGTATATTAGTCAGAGTGCCCGTAGGCAAAAATTTTACTGACACATACTCTCCCCAAACTTTGTATATGACTTCATTAGGCCTAGTCTGACACCTATTTCCTCTATGACTTTTCTTGATTTTGGGGCGTTTTCCCTCTAAATTTTCCGAAAGATGCAGTTTTGACGACATGTAAAAATTAATAGATACTGTTTGTTTTTTTTTAATTGGATAGCTAAAAAACTTCACAAAAACGCTAAAATAATGTTCTCTGACAAATAACATGAACCATTTAAAATGTGTGAGACCTCGAATATGTCGAACATATTCGAGGTGTCAGACATTTTAAATAAATCAAGAAAAGTCATAGAGGAAATAGGTGTCAGACTAGGCCTAATGAAGCCATATACAAAGTTTGGGTAGAGTATGTGTCAGTAAAATTTTTGCCGACGGGCACTCTGACTATATGATCAGATTTGTGCGACTCAGTTCGACTGAGCCAAGCTGATCGTCTAACAGTCGTGTATAAAATTGCGTTACTGAATTTAGGAAAAGAAAAGTCCGATGATAAATAAAGTTAAAAAATATTGAAAAAATCATGATAAAAATTGTACATATACCAAATACACAGCTAATGAACAAGTAAAATGAATAAATATATCGAAAAGATCATTATAAAAAAATTGTACAAAAATATGTAGAACTATTATTATCATAAACATAAATGAATTCTAAAGAAATAAAAATTGGTTCTTAGTAGCCGTTAAGGGCCATTTATATGTAAATTTAAAAAAATTGGAGAATAATAAAAACAGAATATTTTGCGATAAACTGTCTCGAGAGATATTGTCGTAGCAATGAATTGACGAGATAACCTCCTTAATTAGTTTCAATTATTATTATTAAATCAGAGGCACGTGTGATCAGTAGTGTACAACCTCCCGCTGCACTGCCATGAAGAACGACAATTGTGAATTACTTTACGACACAACAGCAAACATTTATCCGTCATCTAAACGTTATTTTACACTGCATCCCTACTGTGTTGGTGACATTAACTAGGTAGTACCTACAACATAACAGACTTGCAAACTATCTTCGGCTGCCTTTCTAACAATCGTACATTAGAGATATCAGCAAGTTGAAAGATATTTATAATACGCGCCACGAATCTAAAAGGCTCGGAAGCTAGATGTGAATGCGGGCTTGCGCTTGTACAGTCTGTTGAAAAACTACTTCGACGACAATGCGAGTATTGTTGTCTACGCGGATTCGACAACAATGCACTGCCGCCGCGTTCAGTGGCGTCTCGTTGCACCGTGTTAACCATGCGACTGTTTTGTTTAGAAACTGAGTACAAACACCGGGAATCAGCGACAGACAAATTGTGCTATTTTATTTATATTTGTACTTGTTTATGACTTCGTTAATTAGGTGTTGTTTAACAGCTAAGCGTTTCCAACTTTAAACAAAACCTTTGTAAACAAGACAAGACGTTTTACATGCCTACTTAGGAATTGCGGCTAACTTTTGAATAATACTATGTCATAAATTAGTATAACTCTATGTCGACTTATAACATTTTTTTGCACGACCCCATGCAAAATGGTAGCGAAATGGACCACTTCGTACTAGTACGTAAAGTAAAACGAAAAAAATACAATTTTACCAATTCGATATGAAGTTCTCTGTGAGTTGCTATTCGATTCAATATGAGCAGAGCAGGTATTGTAACAAAACTGTTCTAGTTCGTGGTGGAAATTATTTATTTACAGTAATAAACGTTTAACAACACAGTTAAACACACAAACGAAAAAGTACTTCTTAAACGAAACAGTAATAATAACGTTAACAGAAACAAAAAGAATAAATTCTGACTAATAAAATAGAAGACTAAGTAACAGAAGAATATAAAGTCACTAATTATGTACACAAAATATTTACAATACAGGAACACACCAAAGTTTATTTAGTACACTTATTCGCACATGTCTATTAACTATATTCACACGATTATTTACAACACAGAAGCTATTTATGTAAAACCAGATTTATATAATTGCACTCAATGGTTTACACAGCTCATTTATCTTCTATCTTAGCAGCTACCTCGGTCTTGCTGTACCGACTGAACAATTTATGTCACACAGCTATTTGTAATCCACTGTACTTACGCACTGCAACTAACTAACTTGCCAACGACTCCGCTCATATTTTATAGCTTCGTCCCCCGCCTGGTCGAATGTTCTAAAAGCATCGAGATCCTTTCTTTACATGTATCGCCTTTTCAGGCAACTTTGACTACCTGCTTCCATTGTTGTTGTTGCGAGAATATTCCACAGAAAGCATAGTCGTCCCAATAGGGAGCGCGCAACAGTATTGTCTTTAAAGAGATTCACTGTTAAAAGTGGAAAATACAAAAACTCACTGAAATTAGTCGGCGCCTTTGGGTGCAACACGATAGAGACAGAGAGAAAGAGATAGAGTGCTGTGAGATTTACACGAGGTGAGATATATACCATGTGTATTGTGTGTGTGTAGGGAGACAGTCGCGGCACAGCGCACCGCGGCCGTCTGTTGTAAGGAATCAACCCATTGATCAAGTTCACTGGACACTCGGACAGCCGGTGGTGGACCTGCCGGTCGGCCGTCTAATACAGTCACGCCGCAAGTGTTGTGTCTCCTGTTGTGCTATGTTCTTTGTATAACTAAATATGTATTACCTATGCATATTTGTTCGGTGAACACGGCATCAGATTGTTTGAAACTAATTTTGCTCTGAGCTTTTAAACCTTGAATTCCACAACACAGTAGCTGTAAATGTTCAATCTCTATTTTTGTTCTTAAACGTAAAAACTTAAGTACTTATTTATACAGTAAGAGTATTAAAAATCCAGAGTTCACTAAGTGTTAAACGGATTTTATTTATGTATCGAATATTGTATCTATAGTTTTGTTCACTAATTTTATATTAAATTGAAATTACCGAGCGGTGTAGCGTAATGGTGAGAGCACTAGACTCGCATTCGGGAAGTACCGGGTTCGAGCCCCGGCGGGGACATATGTAGCTGGGATTTTCACCCGCTGCCCTTTGCCGAGACATGGTGATTCATATACCGGTCATCTTGTTGAGGTTTCCCTCAATAATTCCAGATAAATATCGAGACGGTTCCTTTTTCAAGGCTATGGCCGATTATCTGTAAAACTCCTAGCTCGAAATTTGCCTAATGTCCTAAAATCCCTTCATTCGCCCATTGCTATCAATTAGGTGAAGTTTAAAAATGTAGAAAATAACGGAAAGTGTGATAGATGGAAAATAGTAATGGTGCGAATGGCGTCTGTTATGACATACAGTCGAGAAACGAATGTTAACCGCATTATTATTATATTAAATTGAAATTCTTAAATGCATTAATATGATTGTATATATTATGCAAAAGAAAATTAATGTTAGAGCGCGATTTATGACTGAATACAATTTTACTGTTTTCTGATAACTTGTTTTAAGTTATACTTCTTTTGGCGCGTTATGAAGAAATGATTGAAGCGATTTTTTACCATTTAAAGGTAAGTTGCTCGCAGAAGCGCGTGCACACTCTAATATCAAAATTAACAAGATGAAGTTGAATCTATACCAACACTATTGGACATGCCCTTTCCATATATTGTTGTAGTTGAGTGAGGAGGCTAGAGTATGGTAGAGATCATGTTTGTATGCGCGTGGCGTATTTATGCTAATCTCACTCTAGATCTTTTATTATTTCATTTCAAGAACATTATATTATTTACCTGCAAACTTTTAATGCGCGTACATAAGTGCACACAATCAAAACTTTTCTCTAAACTGCAGTTCTTATGTCAAAATCAAAAATCAGTAGGTTCTTTACCGGTTTTCTTCG
The DNA here is from genome assembly GCA_963575645.1 of Xanthostigma xanthostigma. Lineage (NCBI taxonomy): Eukaryota > Metazoa > Arthropoda > Insecta > Raphidioptera > Raphidiidae > Xanthostigma > Xanthostigma xanthostigma. The sequence continues at coordinate 14,377,164 of OY754467.1, forward strand.
CATTATTGTTTTGACTGAAATTGATAAGAACTTGTAATAGTTCAAATGGCGTCTGTTAAGTTTTGAACTTAAGAAACAAACATTTAACTATATACAGTTCGAACTATTTTCAAACTGCAAAGACAATTTCAAATCCAAATATGTGGAAAGGAAACAGAAATCAGCAATCTATTTTTCACTTTATTTGCTTTGTGAGTTGTATAAAGCTTGTAATATTTTATTTCAACAGACGCGATGCGTTTGCTAAACGTCAACAAGCGAGCCATATTTTAGAAGAATGCATAAACGTCGAATCTAGGGGCAGTGCAACTTGATAATATTAGCCTATTGCTAATTTTCATTAAAGTAAAGGTCACTGCACACGATGCTGGTTTTGCCGCTAGATTTCAAGCGTGCTGTGGCGCTGGATTTCGTGACGACTTTTAGCAGACTTTGTAAATGGGTTTGGTGCTAGATTTGGCTGCTATATTGCAAACGTGTTTGATGCTGGGTTTTTTTTATGGATTTTATGTGTTCATTTCACACGCTGCGTGTATTCTGAAGCTTGCTTTGTAAAATAGTTTGCTGCGTGCACAGTGATAGTTCGAATGTTAACATAAAAAATCAGTTCAATAATTAAAGCCCACTATTGAAAAGTATGAAACAAGAAAATATTCTCATCTGAGGATACTAACAAAACATTACATTTTAACAGTAGTAAGCGATCATAAGGTCTAGGGCATAAAGTACATTACGTTATACATCCAGAGGGACCTCAGATATATGAGATGACATAAAACCACGGCTATCCTCAGATGAGAATATTTTCTTATTTCATACTTTTCAGTAGTGGGGTTTTAGTTTTTGAACTTATTTTTTATTTAAATTATTTTTTTTGAACTTATTTTTTATTTATTTCAATTTGCTCCCTTATGGGACCAAAATTCAAAAATAAATGTACCCTATGTTACCCGGGTCATAATAACGAATCGATGAATAGTTCAGGCGCTACGATGGAACATCCGTAAATACAAACATACATACATAGACTGCTAAACTCATAACCCTTCCTTTTGGCTTCGCCGCAGTTGGATAAAAAGTGAACGTTTATTGTCTCTGAACAGAACACGCAGCGTGACGCCATGTTCGTTTGTCCGTGTCGCATACGTGGCAAGATACTGTTTCCTGATTGGTTCTTCCTCAAAACAAGCAGACAAATAAGCTCAAAGAATAGCCCCGGTTCTAATTTTGAATTCCATCTTGTGACCAGCCAGCATAAATCCCATCAAAATCAGTCTCGTGTGCAACGACCTCTACTAATTTTACCTTACCGTGCCCAAAGTATTACTTCAAAAATCGCGCACCCTTGATTCTAACCAGCAGATCACTACAGTAGGTACAAACATACATAGGTAGTGTACTTTTTTTTACTTTTAGTGGAACTGGAACCAAGGTATTGCAAGTGTCATTTGCAGTTTCCAGTTGAGAGCATCTACTTATTACGGTTACAGTGATACTGTTAAGCCGGAGCTTCCATTTACAGACTTGTGTAACTCCGGGCTGTCCTTGTTTACTATAACTACATGTATTATAGGAGTTGACAATATATACACTTGTATAGCTTAGTGCATCCGTTTCCTTTTTAAAAACGACGTATACACAAGTTACGTAGGTATACCTACATTTGTAATCTACCGATGTATTCAAATATTAATGTTTTCGTTTTTTAAAGATTAATCTTTTTTCCGATAAAGCTTCAGATTTCTGCTGCTTCCTTTGACGCAGAAATTTGTGTTATTTGTAACATTCTGATTATCTTTTATTTCTTCTATTTGGAAGATTATTCTTTATTCGTTTCTTGCTTGTATTTCCTTTGATACAAAAATATTTATTGTTTTGACGTTTGATATTATCTGCTATACCTACAGGTTCAATGTATTATTTTTTTCATCTTCAATACGCGTTTCAGATATTAAGTATATAGGCACAGAATGATTTCAGTCGACGGAAACTAAAAACAAAATTTCTGTATACCTACTAGCGTCAAAAAACATTGAAAAACAAGCCTATTAACTTTCCTGAGAATCTATATAAATAATAAAAAAATATATCGAGGGGGAAAAAACATCAAATATTATTTTTTAAATATATATTAGATATCGTGTCGATCGAGATAATAATAATTAATAAGTAATTGTGTTATTGTACTTGAAAAAGTCTAAATCTATAGACGAAATGTCGTACACTAAATAAATAAATCTAACTTTTTATCTACAATCTTGCGATTTTTCTTATTAATTATTTTGAATTTTAAATCAAACTTACTATACCACTTTTACGTTTTACTAGCGGCCCGTTCCGGTTCGCCCAAATTCGTAGATTGCCACTGTTTTCCGTCGACTTACGTTGCAAAATTGGTCTCCACGAAAAGCGCTTTTATTTTAACGCGATAATATATTATAGCCTATAGGCTATAATATGTCCAATAGTACTTCAATAATATTAATTTTAGAAAAAAAGTTTGAAATAAAAGGTGTAGAAAATTTGTAGATTTAAAACTGCAGTCATAAGCATTTTATTGTTTAAACAATTATTAGAAGAGATATGGATCCAAAAGTCAATAAACAAATCGTAATAGTCGAATAAGTCGTAAACGATAAGTTGTACAAAAAAAAAATTATAGAACAAAAAAGATAGTAAATTTATTTATCTACAATAAAGGTTATTACCTTTTTTGGCCTCAAGTGCACGGTTACGGAGATATGGGCTGAAACGGTTTTTGTCAAAATGGCCTAATTTGTAAGGATTTTGTGCATTTAGATTTTAGGGTCAATACGTGATACTGAACCTATTTAAGAAAACGAGAAAAAGTTGTAGGATAGTGCAATGTGGACGAAAATAACGACTCGATTACCTGTACTACAATGTCCATACTGAAGGTCCATTCTAAATATTGGTGAAAAAAATTTTGAAATCAAATGAGTAATTTCGGAGATTACCTCCTACACTCAAGCCACTAGCACTAATCTTAATGATAACATTTTTTGTTTATCCGATTTTTTAACAAAAAAAAAGTCAAATGAGATTGTAGAAAAATGATTTTTCTAAATAAATAAAAAAAAAATCACGGAACTCTAAACATAAAAATATAGTGTTTTGAAAATATTGATTCGCGATTAGTGTTTAGAAATCAATCTATCAGTTTTGACATTCGTTTCTAAATTAATTCAAATTGTAGAAATGTAAGCTTTTTTGATTTCTTATTGATGTTAATTTCAAAGGCGCCAAAGCGATGCATAAACTATGAGGAAAAATTGTTTGTAGACTATTTGCATTTTAACGAACATCAAATGATTCTTTATGGAAATTTTAATTAAACTCGAGTTAGCAATCTTTTGAGATTCTTGCGACAGTTTATTTTTTCGCGTTATAATATTTACATAAACATAAATGTAGTTTGTTAAGTTTTATTCTTGAATCACATGCATTAAATGTTTTTGTTTATAAGCCGGGAACTATTGATGTTATTCCATCAGGTTTAAGGTGATGATAGACAATAAACGAATGTGCAGCTGTTCAGACTTATAAATTGGTATAAAATCTCTTAGAATCATTGCGTAATAAAAAATCTAGAAAAAAACTTCTAAATACGTTTACTAACTCAAGAACTGACGAATTTATGGTACACATATTATTTTGTTTGATGCACTTAGGCCGGTCAAAACAGACAAAAAAGTAGTAATAGGTTCACAATAATTCGCATAGAGCTGAAAATTGGTACAGGTCTTACGTCAACTATTACAAATGAAATATCAAAAGTCCCCACTGATCCTACATTTGCTAAAAAGTTTATTCAAGGTCAAAGGTTAAAAGTATCTGTTTTTTGCACTTTTCTCGTAAACGGTAAATGTTATCTAAAAATAGGCCAGACAAAAGTTGTAGATCATGCAATTGTCTACAAGAATTGTTCTTATACTTTTTCTCCTACGAATCACCATTCTTTTGAAATTGTGATTTCATACATCGACAGTACTAAGATGCATATTAATATTTAACGTTATTTTTGATAAATACGTTCAGTACGTACATAGATATTTTGGTCTCATATCTCAGGAATAATCATTCGTAGAAAAAAAAATAAGAACAGTTTTTATAGACAATTGGATGATCTACAACTTTTTTTTGGATCTATTTTTAGATGACATTTACCGTTTACGAGAAAAGTGCAAGTTGACCTTGAATACATTTTGAAGCAGATGTAGGATCGGTGGGGACTTTTGATATTTTATTTGTAATAGTGTACTTAAGACCTTCAGCTCTGTGCGAATTACAGTAAATTGAAATGTTTATTTTGACTGGACTATCTGCTGTATTCTTGAATATTATTTGTAAGCAAGTCGAAAAATGTAAACTGCTGGTAGCAATCGATTTTTTTTGCCACTGAACATTGTTTCTAGATTATTCGAGGAGATCTGCGAACAAAAATTCAACTGAAACATTCTGCTCGTTACAATGGAGATATAAATTATAAGTTAAAAACACTTCAAAATATTTTTCTTCATACGTCGGTCGAAAGTACGTACTTCCGGCATCAATTTTAAGACAGAAAGTCTAACATTTATGCATCGATTGCACAGGTTCTGGAAGTACGTACTTTCGACCGGCTACAATACTTATCAGTTACATTGTACACCACTCCATGAGACTGTCGCTACTCCTGTTTTTACGTATAACCTCAAAGCTGCTTGCTTGGAACGTATCTGTGTTTTTATGTAATAAATGTAAAAAATATTTTTAACAAAAAATTGAACCGACTTCAAAAAAGGCACTAAAAAGTAAAAAATAATTGCGTATTGAAATGTTTTGGAGTCGGTGTAGTTCTCGGAATAGATTTCATTTTGGCTGACACCGACTCCAAAACATTTCAATACGCAATTAGTTTTTACTTTTTAGTGCCTTTTTTGAAGTCGGTTCAATTTTTTGTTAAAAATATTTTATTTTTCTCTTTTTAGTGTTAATCTAACACTAAAAATTGGTGAACATACATAAAAAAACATTATGCATGCCTTTGAAATTTGAAAGTTTCCCTCGATTTCTCCGGGATCCACCATCAGATCCTGACTTGGTTCCGATGGGACCACCTCGGAAGTGCACTCTTTCGAATAAAAAAAAATTTGAAAATCGGTCCATAATTGACGGAGAAATCGGTGAACATACATAAAAAAAAATTTAAAAAAATATACAGACGAACATAGAAACTCCTCCTTTTTGTTGAAGTCGGTTAATTAATAAGTATAAGGTTGACTCTAATTAAGTAAATAGAGCAATTGTGATCCTTGAAGACGATCGGAGAAAGTTTTGGATAAGAAAGCGGGGCAAAAGATCAATTTAAAAGTAATGAATTATTAATTATTCACAAATTAATAAGCGTACTTTCGACCGAGGTATGAAGAAAAATAGTATACACCACACGGGCGGAAGATTCGAGAGCCTTTAACTGCCGAAGGCATCATGACGCGCAGTGCAACAATCTCAAACTTTCTGCCCTTGTGGTGTAATGTACTATTCTTGTAGGGAAGCAGTGACCTTAAATGAATTATTAAAAAACTGAGTGTGTCGTAAAGCCTAGGATAACACATAAATTATTATTAATTGTAACATGTTTGACAGTAGTTTATAAAATCTATAGAATCAAAGTGAGGCTTGAAGACAAACCTCATAAATCATATTTGATAATTCATAACAGGACAAGAATAAGACACTCATAAAAAATTCGGGTCGCAGTGCGAACACCCTGCCCGACAAGAGTACATTTGCTATTACAGACAGTCTGGCGTTATTAACTAGACTTTGTTTTTGGACAACATAAAAAAAAATAAACCCTTAATACACCTCTTGAAACACTACGGTTTTTCTTAATTGCAGTATTTAACATCTGCGTCAAATTAAATACACCCTTCAGTCAGAAAATTCATTTTGTCATATCCGAAAACGTGTTTTCTTTGTCAGGTCGATTTTGTTTAAATTTTAGCAGCACATTTTAATCTGTATTAAAGGGTTAAGTTTCAAATTTAAACAACCCCTAAAGACCACCTTTAAAATGGCCCGATCGGGTGATTTCAAATAGGCTTCGTGCGGTGATGGATTCCAACATGTTAACCAAATTTCGTTTAAATCTATTAAGTCTGTCGAGAGTTATCATGCTAACACATAAATATATACATAAACATTTTCAAAAATGGTGCCAAATTGTTATGAGGCTATGAAACGTCGAGAAATTATGGTCCGTCCCCTAGGTCCCGCCATCCGACCGACGCCAATTGTGTATGTGCCATATGGTAAATACATTAATAAAATTATTGTGAGCAGTAGTCTCCAAAGGCGATAATTATGAAGAGAGATTGTGAAAAGATTAATATGCCAATAAAAGTTTTGTTATTTGGTTATGAAGAGTAAATTTATTTATTTTTATCTTTAAGTACATAAATATTTTTACAGCTTTCATTTAACTTGCTATATTTATCCATCAGTCAGCTTGCATCTAAACTTACAATCAAGATCTAATTAAGCTGGAGCTTTGAAATTTTGCATAAATTCCTGGGCTCTTCCCTGAACAATAAACTAATTTTAAAAACGTTTTAAGTCGTTTTAGTTATATATTCATCGCATCTTTTATACTTTAACGTATAATTTACCCGTTCTAAAAATAAATCAAGAAATAGAAAACAAGCATCTGCATGGTTATAATGCTGTCATTATTAGGTAAATTACGTAAGTAAGTGGTTAATAATGTGTTGCCTTCATTGATACTTTTGTAAACGTTGAAGATACATGAAAATTACAGAAATTAAATGGTGTCATTACAAGATTGCAGCACGGCATCAAAACGAGAAGCATCTTGCCTTCAGCTATCATCAAATGTGGATAGTATGTTAGATGCCGAGCATCGTCAGAACAGACGCCATTTAATACAACATATCGGGTCATTAAAATCGTCTACTCAGAAGAATTACATTACTGATGCTCACATACAACAGCAATTAGCATATCTCTTACGATCATCAGCGCATTATGCATATGTGCACAGCGCTACTGAATTCAAGTCACTGATGATGAGGCCTCGATACACATCAAGTCAGTCGAAAATGGCCAGCATGACCTACAAGAAATTCATTTAAGCAGCCAAATGAACTAATATTTCGTCGTTGGTTCTGTAATAGCTCTTATGTGCATAATTGGCAGATTTTACGTTTTTCAGATGGAAAGATTCAGGAAACAGAGCTCTATACACTAGTAATTTTACAAGGGAAAATAATTCTTATGTGAAAAGTTGTATCAAATAATTCTTCCCATGTGCCAATAAATCCGAAATTAACGTTAAATATTTTTTAAGAAAATACTTCAACTTAATTAAACATGTATAGTGAAGATAAGTATGAATTAGTAATATTGAAAATGCTAGTTCTTACAATCCATTGCTGAAATAACCACTTTTTGGCGTTTCCTGCAAATTTTACTTTTTGCACATAAGAGGTATTACAGAACCAACGACGGTTTTTTCTTTATCTTCGGAAATATTTTATCGCCGCAAAAACATAAATGTGAAAAAAAGGACCAACTCCGATACAAAGAAGATGTGGGTTTGCCGACTTTGCCGAAAAAAAGTAGAGATCTAAGATGGTGCCAAATTTTCACCATAATTTAAATCATCTAGTCTGATGTTAAAACAAGTCAAATGCAACAGATATCATAACGATTTTTTGATAATATGTAATACTTTCTTATAAAATACATTTGCATTTTTTCTACATTATCAAATCCATTATCATTGCAAACTGAAATTCACTTAATATCTATCTATGAGTTGTAAAACAGCTCCTAGCTGAACTTATACCTTTTGGTCTTTAACCAATAAATATTATATATCTGCATAATTCACTTGATTGGTACATATATGAATTCAAATCTAATATCTAGCATTTTATAGTTTCGTTACAATTAATTTTAGAATAGAACTTATATAAAACATTTTAGAATTATAAAAAACTAGATGCTACCCGCGGCTCCGCACGCGATTGAGATGAAATGGGACAGCGACAACATTAGTGGAGCCGTACCCCTTTAAAAAACAATGTTTATACACTATGATGTTTTCGCCAACAGTTTCTGCGTCCTATATATATGTTACTTGTGAATTTTTAAATCATCCTCTATTTTACCCTCTTGATGGATGATTTTGCAGAAACGCTGAAATACGTAATCCTTTATTTCTTACCGAAAGCTTAAATATGAATTTTCATATCCCTAACTTGAGAAATGGTGGGATCCCCATACAAACTTTCATCCCCTATTTCACTCCCTTCAGGTTTTTTTGTGATAAAAGGTACCCTATGCCCTTCCTCGGGTGCAATCTATCTCCTTGCCAAATTTTATCGAAATCTGTTCAGCGGTTTACGCGTGAAAGCGTAACAAATACAAACTCACATATTAGTTAGACGAATAAAATTCAGCGTAAGTCAAAAATTGCGTATGAAGAGAACAATTCTATTATGTTAGTAATTTGTCGTGGATTTCCAAGAGTATTATTTTTTCAGTGTAATTTTACAGCGTGTTGTGATACATATTTAATTAAATATCTCATTTCATAATGATTCAATAATATAACAAATTGCGTTTGATGAAAATATTGTAACTCATTGATAATTATAAATCTTTTTTTGTGTTTTGTTTATTTGGGACGAAAGGAGTTCTGATAAAAAATGAAAACCTGATTTTTTTTGATATTTGATAACAACAGTTATTACTGAAGTTTCGAAATCTTCAGCATTCAAATGTTGATAAATTGACAACAAGAAACACTAATTAGTAAGAAATGAAACCTGTAATTATTATCATTGGTGCTATGTCTGATTTTGATGTCACGACTGACTTCGTCCTGAAAAACATCAGTACTCGTACTTTTGAAACCTTCCTTGTAACAAATCTCGTTTCAATAGCTCTTAGTATAACGACCATCGTTGATTTTTAGCTGTAAACCCATTCACAGTTTCAGCAGCACTGAAGTATTCAAATAATTCTAGTTATCTATTTGATCGGACGCACTTGACTAACAATTTGCTTTGTCGATTGATGAACGAGCCTGACGGCAAATAACTGACATTGCGTTTAACATTCGGTCTTGCAATTCCGCTAATCGTTACTGCGAACTAACTTTATTATAAATAGATTACATATTCTTTTTTATTTTTTACAGATAACCAGCTGCAGCATCTATAGAACGAATTTATTGGTAAGAGTTGCATTGTTACGTATTTATTAATTTGTTTTTAACAAATATACTTACATATCTCTATTCTTTTCGAGTAGGTACAGGGTTACTCCATATTGGAATTGCACATTTTGATACTTTAATAAAATCTAATCGAGTCAACTGTAGTTTTTGGGATTTAATGTGAAAGTAAGTTTGCTCCTGTCATACAATGGTTTAATCAGTTATTTGCAGGACAGTGACATTTTTGTCAAATTCGATTAATTCTGCAATATTATCCAGTTCAACAACGTGTGGTTTCCTTTAAAATCTAGATTATAGTATAACTGGTTTAATAGAAGAGGTTTAAGGTGTATTTCGACGGAAGTTCTGTATAACAATAATAATATAGGTGCGATTTCTCAGAGCGCTAAACCGTTATGGCATGGGTCCGTCAATAACGACTCTCTATTCCTCTGGGGGCATTTGTAAAAAGAGTCTTTGTAAAAATTGAAGAGCCGAACGGTTGCTTTCATGAAGCTTTCATAGAAGACGTAATTTAAAAAAAAATGTAGATTGTGGTTTTTAATAAATCCCGAAGAATTAGCTGAAATTCAGGGTAATAAAAATATTTTTTTACTAAACTTAAGTATCAAGATTCTATTCAAATAATAAAATGAGGAACCTTGTACCTACATTAGATACTAATAAAATAAATCAAATAGTGAGTCTTATACATTATATTAAATAGATTAACAGCAAATTGATTGATCCGAACCTTTCGGTATTTAAGATGTTTACATAATTTATTTATATATTATGTTCAACACAAACGCTCTTGTGTCTTCGCTGTTTTCAAACCATATTTTATACAAATAAACAAAACAGTCCCTTGTAAAAATTATGAACAGAAAAACAGTTTGTTTTACTTAACTAGAAAAAAAACAATGTTAATGATGTCGGTGTGTCGAGTATGTCGCGTCGCCCGATTGTTTATTGTTTACGTCTGCTATGTCCCTGTATCAAGCCAAAGTACTTAAAGCTTCGTTCTGTGAGGTTATGTAAACACGATACATGTTTAACTCATCTGCATATTACACATCATTTCTGGATATACATTGTACGTCTTCAATGAGCTAAGATCGATGTATATATTATTCGCACAAACACAGTTCGGCACAAAACAGACAAAAATTTACCCGAATGTGTTTAATGGAGCACAGTCGGCTTAACTCGAATAGGAATGTTAAATGAAAATACTAATTGCGAACCGCGCACTTATGCGACCAGAATCGTAAAAAATACAGAAATGAAAAGTATCTACTTCAAACGAGTAAAATGTAAATTGAATGAAGACGTTGTCAAATTAAATTAAGAATATATTGAGCTTCCAAATGTATTCGCGCAAAATGGCCGATGAATGCTGAAATATCAATTTGTTTAGAATTAGGTACTATAGAGTTGAAATGGAACTCGAATTTTAAAACTACATAGTTGGTAATTTATATTATATAAGTATGTAAAACTTGCTATAAATTTTAAAATAAATTCAAAATAAATATAGGAAATATTTAAAAGCAATTAAAAAGTTGTATTTAGATGCAATGTGAATGCCTAGAATTTTTAAATTATTTCAATTCTTCAGTATGGTGTGGTGTAACCCAATCTGTTATTTATTATACATGTCAACCAATTTCTCGAAAACAGCTGAACCTATTTAAATAGTTTAACGCTTGATCCCGTGATGATTTCATATATTTTTTTCATAAATTGGTTCAGTCGATTTAAACAAACTTTAAAAATAAGACGATATTTTATTATAAAAAGAAATATTTTGTTGTATATGTTACTTAATAACTCCAGCCGATTTTGATGATTCTTTTTCTTTTTGATAGGGCATACCTTCAGGATAGTATTATAGATATTTTACTTAAATCAGTTAAGCAGTTTTTTTTCAAGTTTGGTAATAAAATATTATTACAATATATTATACGTATATATCCGTATTCCAAAACCCCTAAAAAGTATAAAATTAAAAAAACTTTTAAAAAATAAAATTGATCCTCCTCCAAAGACACTAAGAAGCGTAAAATAATAAAGTTGAGGTCGGCGCCTATATTTTCTCACTTTTAAATGTACTTTTATTAAACGAACGCCTTAAATTAATTGCCTTTTCAGTGGCGGATTTACCATCAGGCTGAGCTTAGGGCGACAGATTTTAGGGGCGGCAAATAAAGATTATTTAATTACGTTTACCGAATGTATTATTGTGTAAGTACCTAGCATAGATTACCACGCCTTATTAGTTGTACGTGATTAAGCTCAGAAATATACCCAAAAACTATTTTTTGTGCAATATTCAACCAAATTGTTGGATTGTAAAAATAATCTACGAACTGACAATTGTAGAGGCAAGGGCGGCAAAAATTCAAAAGCCTATACTTGGGAAATGTGTAAATCCGCCACTGTGATGCCTTTTTGAAGGAGGTTCAAATTTTTTTTCAGAATTTTTATATGCTCGTCAGTCTTGTGTAGTTGATTTTTGTTTAATGAATCTGCGTCATATTTCAGTCAACAGTTTCGCTAATACCAAAACACAGTCCTCATGTATAACATCCTATATATGCATGCAATATGCATATATTATATTATTGTCTTTTCACATTGATGGTGAGTTATGACGTGGTGTCTAGGTGAATGTATGAATCACACATAATATGCTCACCATGTGTATCTAGTTAGCGCAAAGATTTTGTTGCAGATAAGCGTTGATTTGATGGCCAAGGTTCGGATTACTGCTGCAACAGATCAACTTTTTAAGTATTGTCAATAACATAGAATACCTAGTTTTAATTTTCATTCAATTAGATTTAGTTTCATGACATAAAGTTTGAATATATAAGCAAGTTACTGTGGAATATCAATTATATTATTTAAGTCACCATTATGACTGTTAAGGAGGTTGAGCCGTTTTACGAAGATAATGAAAAAAATCTGAAATAAAGTTTTTTTAATAGATTTTTTTATGACAAAATTTTCTGTAAAAAATCCAAAATCATTAGGAGATTTATAAAGTTAAAACTTAAAAAAAACTTTTACATGTAGTCTTATGGAAAATATGTCAACCTAGCATGCAAACGGTACATTTTAATTTTTTGCAAATAACTAAATAATGTCAGCAGTTCCGAAAACTAACTATGTAAAGCATCGATGTCTTACGCATATTTTAATATTTTTTCCAATTTAATTAGGAGACTTTTAATCAATAAAAAAAATCATTAAACCTTAGCACTTCGATTATGGACTTTTATTTTTGACAGTTTTAACAATTTTAACTGAATTTTCAACTTTTTAATGATTTAATTTTAATTTTTATTAGTTCTAATTTCTTTTTTTAATTATTTACTGTAAAAAAATATGTAAAATACAGATATTTACATACCTAAATTTATTTTTTTTAACCTTTTATTTATTTTTTTTTAACTTTGCACAAAAAATTTAAAAGTTAGAAATAATTAATTAATATTAAAAAAAAATATTTATTTATGCTTTTATGGCAATAATATTATTGGTATCATCGACTTATAACCTTTTGTAAAAATTTATTATGAAAAAGTTCCCATTTAGAATTCAACTTACTTTTGAATGGGACTGTAACGGATCAACCTCCTTAAAGAATAAACCGGCCAATCATGTGTTCGTATGACGTATTTATGGGCTTTTTACAAATTGCAATCGTTGCTTGACAAATATGATACTTGGACCTAAAAATGCCTTATTGCAATATGTTGATATTTTGTAAATTATTATTAATTAAAAAGTAGTGTGGTATCCATAAAATCGCCATCGGACGGTTTTTTCAAAGTTAATATAGCCGCGTGATTGTTGTCTCCGCTCTCGATTTTTTCAGATTTTTTAATTACATGGTTGCGAAGTTAGCGGGGAGTGAGGCACATGACTGACGACTTTGAGAGCTATTATCTTGAGAACTATTTACCTAAGAAGACCGTCCTTTGTGCCTTTCTAGGTCACCGGGAAATACTTAGAAACTGGAATTTTTCTTACAAGACTATGAAGTTTTAGACCTTAGTGTTTGGTATTCATTTCTAGACATCCCTGAGAAAAATAATCTTGTTGGACGGACAACAATGGGATCCTATAAGGGTTTCGTTTTTTTTTTTTTTATTCTGAGGTACGGAACCCTATAACTACGTATAAACAAATAAAAACAAAACACTTTCGACAAGAAAAAATAACTCAGTTATTTAATGTACGGAAATATTTCTGAAGAATTTTCTATGTAAAACACAATCTCCAATAAAACAGCATTTAAGTTTTAAACGACATTGAGAAATGCATAATTTCACATAAAACCTCGAACAGACAGTTCCAACGATTTTATATGATCGGTGTCAAATGTAATCTTATATTTGATTTTTCAACTTGCATACGAGGCGTTATTATTTTTAGTAGTGGATTTATGTATCTTCATACAGAGAGCAGCACAAGCGACGCCTATATGTGAATCTAAGTATTTATGTCGCTTTATGATTTGTGGTCTGTAACATAAAACTTTCAAGGTGTCTTTCGTATAAGGACATGGATATTAACTTTTGAAATTCATCTCTTCAGTGCAGTGAAAGTGTGCATTATACAAGTTTGAAATCATTAGAAATGCCACAGATATCAATTATTCTTAATCTCGCCAAAAATGTGTCAAAACTGACTGACTTGATATTTTTACCCACGACGGAACGGATAAGGTATATGCGTTTAGGATGAGAGATTGTTTGTTTGCTAAAATAAAGATTTACATCTCTATAGATTCATCAAACTTCTAATTTAATATGTTAAATGCCAAAAATAGGTGAAAAGTTTTAAACCATCAATAATAATAATAATAATAATAATAATAATAATAATAATCAATAATCATTGTGTTGCGACTCACACTTCCCTAGGTTTCACAGTAAAAATAAAACACAAATAAATATCAAGAGGAATATGGAACGTGCATCCTTTAAAATAGGTGGTTTTCACAAAATTTCTAAAAACATGTATAACAAAGGCTGCTGTTCATTATTTAACCAAAAGTTTTAAGGCCGCTGCACACAAGGCTGGATTTGCCGCTAGATTCCTTGCTAAATTTGACTACTAGTTTCCTAGCGCAGGTTTTCTTGATTGATTTTATGTGCTCGCTTCACAGGAGACGTCTTTTCAAGCTTGTTTTGTGGATAGATCGAGTGCGCGCGCAGTGACAGTTCAAATGTAAACACAGAGCAAAACTGGTCTGTTGTCCGACTCTGAGCAGAATGACGCCATGATGGTTTGTGAGCTTTTGTTCATGTCGCCCACGTGACAACATACTGTTTCCTGATTGGTTCTTGTTCAGAGCAAGCAGAGGACCTAGCAAGAAAAATATCCCCTGTTCTTACTGTTCTAATTTTAAAATCTATCTTGTGAGCTAGCTGGCGAGCCCGTATAGTCACGTGGGATACATGAATAAACGCCCACAAACCAACATGACGTCATTCTGCCCAGAGTCAGACAACAGACGCGTCGTGTGAAGCGAGCACATAACAGCAATCAAGACAAACCGGCACTGGAAAACTAGTAGGCAAATCTAGCAGCGTTTGTAGCCTCGTGAACAGTGGCCTTTAGACACAGCCTGTATATGTTGGGTATTTGTGAACAGCCATACACACATTCAAGTACATAATATCTACTATCCGCGTGTCGTTCGTTTCCATCGGCAGCCACTACACATTCTTTGACAAGAAGGCGGGGGTGGCGATGTCTGGATGTCGATGTCCTGACAGAGTTATAGCGCCCCGTATTCGCGTGCCTGCCGATCATCTCTTCTCGTCTCCCACCGAGTTCTTCAGCTTCCCGCCTCCTTCAACTTGCACATTCCAAGTGCTCTACCTACAGGCTACCATACTACATATTACACCTATCCATATTTACTTCTTCTGCTGCCATACGCGAGAATCGTTCACTTAAAGCGACTTTAAAATCAAGCCGAACCGATCGTGTTTTTACCCGACTACCCTAGAAGGATGGTAATGTTTTTTGAGTGTATAGTACAGTCAAACCTGAGTGTGTGAGACAGCGTTGCCAGACGTCCCGATTTTGGCGGGATGTCCCGATTTTTAAATCAAAATTAAATGTCCCGCGCGGGACAGGCTCAGTCCCGCTTTTCGGAGATAACTTATTCTGAAGACGAATAAGACTCAACTATTTTACGATAGGGTAAATCTGATTTAAAATATTATATTTTTAATAAAATACATTTTCTATGGCTATTTTTGCTATATATTATCACGTAAACGTAATTTTAATTCAAATAAAAAGATAAATATTTGAAAACTTCTGAATATATACGTTTTTTTACTATGTCCCGCTTTCGACGAAAGAATCTCGCTGTTTTCACTCAGAGTTCCAAAATCCCGACTTGGCAAAAAAAAAAACTGGTAACGCTGGTGTGAGAACTGGGTAAGCGAGAAAACTCTCTAAGGGCCATATTCATCGAACACTATTAAAGATAGAAATCACTAATCTTGGAACAAATTTATTCGTTAGATAAAAATTTACTTTCAATTCACCAAGCACAAATTATTACAAGTAGAAAATTTAGTTAAAGATTAAATAAATACTGCCCTATAATTTTTTCATTTTGTTGATTATTTTGACGTTCACCAAAAAATCCGACCGACGGCGTTATTGTAGACGTCAAAACAAAAGATTTCATAAAATAATAATGTTGGCACATGGGTCAAACCCTGAAGCTATTGGTGGCGAAAAAAATAATAATAATGTTTTATCGTAACCCAATTGCACACAAAACTTCCACCAACATTAATGTTTTACAACAATACACTTCACAAAAGGTTAATAAACATAATTTACAAAAACAAACCGTAGATCTATGTGGCGGCCAGTATTATTTTATTAGCGAATGAAAATTTATACCCTAGAAGTAAGACAGAATAGATTATGTTTAATAATTAATTTAATAATTATGTTTACTGCAGGTATAAACATAATTATAATTCACCAAGAATGAACCGAATAAATAACTACTTAGGTTAGGTGAATATGGCCATAAGTGAGAGTATCGTCTGTATAACCCACTAAAGCCTCTATATAAGTGAGAAACAAAAACCTGTACAACTGAGACTACTACTTTCCTGTACCCTCTATAAGCGATAGTCGAACGTATTAATAGTTCCGCGAAATTCAAGAATGAGTTATAAGTAGCTGAACTATTCAAATAAATAAAATTGTCGACCAATGTTTTTGCAGACCATATATTTACAAAAATTTTATAAAAATATAATTCAAAGTAACAAAGGATGACGTTTCGATCCGGCTTTGGATCTTCTTCAGAAAAACCTAAAAATATAAAAATTAATTAGTATTAAGTTATTTACCTATTATAATAAATGCACGAATGATAATGTTAGATTTGAATAGCTGAACTAACTAACATTGTTTTTCTATAGTTTTTATAAACCTCTATATAAGTGAAAAGGCCACTCTTGTACATCTATAAGCTAGAAACTCGGGTTAGTGAAAAACCTCCATAAGCGAAAAAGAGATCGTGGTCCCTTAAACTCTTGCTTATCCAGGTTCCAGGTTCGACTGTACAAATATTTATGTCTATTTCTTTGGCACGCGCTGTAGCCTAAACGGCTTGATGGATTTTAACATATTGGGTGTCATTAGCTTCGTATTAATTGTGGGAGTGACATAGGGTAGAATTTTTAAATATTAAGTTAGCGATTTCAAAAAGAGAGGGCGGATAAAAAAAATATTTTGTTATAATAATATTGGTATCAAAGACTATTATATTTTTTTATTGTTTTTTTTTCTACAATTCCACCAATTTTAATTCTATAGTGTGTAGTAGTCTCACTTTTTTTAAAATTTTGTCGTTACTGTAGTCGAACAACTGATCTGTCATTAAAACTATAATTTCCAAAGAAATGTTGCATTTGAAATATAGGCTGTCATATTTGTTTAAATTTATCGCTTAGAAGCATGCAGTTATGCAACATCAAAAGCCGATGATATCATTATTCCCCACAGAAGTGTGTTCCACACACTTCATCTTTCCAG
Organism: Xanthostigma xanthostigma; assembly: GCA_963575645.1. Lineage (NCBI taxonomy): Eukaryota > Metazoa > Arthropoda > Insecta > Raphidioptera > Raphidiidae > Xanthostigma > Xanthostigma xanthostigma. Next base: position 14,394,511 of record OY754467.1, read on the forward strand.
TCTACCGCAGGAATTTTTGTTCAACCACAACGACACACATGTTTTCCACCCCAAAAGGCACACCGCATTCTTTTAATAGGGTTCATATAATGGGGCTGTTCATACGCGCCAGCGTTTAGAGCTCCAATAGAAGTTATTCGAAATTATTCTCTTATGTGAGGTAGCATAATATATCTTACTTTAGAATCTATTCTTAACCTGTAATTTGGTTACGATAACTGTGCAAAATATCCATTGAAAATACACAATTATTATTTTAAACAGGATATAATAGTGTTATATTAGTCGTTTTAAATGCGGAAAATTGATTTTAATAAATTAATTTTGTTTGCGTAGTGAAAACGGGATGGCGTTTGGGGGGAGTTCTTTAAAAACAATTACGGGCTCGTGTCGCTACGATGGTGTTTTTTTTTTTTGAGCAGTGAAAAGGGGAGGACGTTTGGGGAGATTTAAAAATTATGGGGTCGTGTATACAAAGCGAGATAGTAATTAATACAGTAATTCTGCATCAGTTGCTATGATTTGTTTCTGATTGGTTAACTTAAAAAAATGACAGTAAAAGACGAAAAGTTTTTGCGTATTTTTGTAGTTTGTGAATAATCCGCAAAGTTTTTTTTTTTTTGGAAAAATTTACTGTTTTTTTATGATTTAAAAAAATCAAAATTTGGGCACATCGAGTTATCGTACTGGACCCCTGTAATTTATATTTTAATGTATAAAAAATTAGATAAGTAGGGTTATAATCGTTGTTTTAAAAGTAAAATATCGTGAAATTTAGTAAAGCTAGGCATAGATTGAACCTTTATTTATAATTTGAGCATACTATCATAATTAAAACTAATAAAACACATCTCCGCTTGAAATAAATTTTTGTACAGTTACCATTAAAATATTTTTCTGAACATAAAATGCTGGTTTTGACAACAAAATAGGGCATGTAAATGTAAAACTATTCACATGCGTCGTCATCTGGGAGTAATAACACTTCAGAATAATAATTATTGTCTTTCCTATTAGCAACAAGCTTTAATTTCTAATGGCGTGTGTGGTTGGTAGTAAAACCGTGCAATTGGCGCGACACTTTTATGAAACGACGTTTTATGGGAAGACGTGTTACGTTTGTGTACGTTAGATTAAACATGACTTTAGTTGAAGGCGACATCTAGATAACAAGGCGAAATTTAGTTCATAGTTTAATTACTAGTATTTCGTTAGACGACAGCTCGTAACGCTTGCTTTGTGTATGCGTTGGATTATAACTTGACTTTTGTTAAAGGCGACAACTAGATGACAGGACACAATTTAGTTACTAGGCGATATTTAGTTATTAGGATTTCGTTAGTTGTCAGAATTTCGCCTAAAATTTATGTTTCACATCTGCCAGGCGTCCCCGGTCCCACGACGGCTCACTTTTTTGTAAAGTGATGTATTAAGGAGTTAAATTTTTAGTTTTGTCTAAAAACAAACTTAAGTTCACTTAATAAATACACAAAGCCAGTAGTAACAAATATATTGTATTGTCGGCAGAGTTTGGCATTGCGACCTCAGTTTTTTTGCACATAATAAAATATAAGAGATTTAATTAAGAGCTCCTGTATGCGGAATGCCAAGTTCAATAGCGCATTATTTTATACCTTGAAATAAAAGATTAATTTTGAAATAAAACGCCCATTAAGGTCGTGCATTATAAATTACAGATGACAAATGAGCGTTTTGGTGGGCAGTTGCATTCTGATTCTTGCATAATATTATTGTGTCTCAATTTCCAATTGTTTTGTCATTCAGAAGAGAATTATTTGGTAATGCTTTAATGTCTCTCTGCACGTTTAGTGCCAATTCAAAGTCAAGTTTATTAGCCATTCAGTTTAGCCTCGTTAACTATTTGATGGATGATGCATCGGTAATTCTGAATAATGTGCTGACTGTATCTAATATGCGGTTTTTTTGTTTTCTGATTTTTGTTCATGGCACACCGAGATTTAATCATTGAATAATTTAAGTTGATTTGAAGTTATATCTAAAATTAAAATTAAAAACGTGAAGTGGTCGTATCACATTAATGCATGTTCTAAAAAAATTGTGTATAGGGCTATTTATATGACGTAGATTGCATTCCATAATTGAGTTAACAACTTAAATCAATATATGCAATGCTTCCATATTTCTTCATCTGGGTGATGGTTTCAAGACGCTTGTTTGTTCTTCAGAAAAGAACTTTTAGTATATTACAACCCTACCATTGATTTTTATTTATAAGGCTAATATCTTCGTCTGAAACAACTATATAACTTTGGATATTCACTTGGTCATCGATATTGAATATATTATATATGGAACAGGGACAACTCGAGTAGCATCAAGTCTAATTTAAGACTACATGAAAAATGTACTATGATATTCAATCTTATTCCTAACGATCTTCTTTGTTAATATATGTTTTTGTTATTTATTTAAATTATAGTAAATAGTATTATGTTACCAGCGGCCCGATCCAACATTGTAGATTGCCACTGTTTGCAAAATTGCAAAATTTTTATCTAAACGCGATAATATATATAACCTACATCCATCCTGAAGGTCCGTTCTAAATATTGGTAAAAAAAATGAGTAGTTACCTCCTATATCCAGACTTACAAACTTTACCTCTATATAATATTAGTATAGATATATGGAACAAATTGCGCTGGTTTGTCCCTACGTTATATTGTTATCAATGAGACGTTATAAGATGTGTATTTAATAATCGATTGTCGACATGTTATTGACCACACAAGTGGTCGATTTGATTTACTTCAATTAAGTAGCATATTATTTGAGAATTACAACGTGGTTATTATTAACTTAATTTGCATTTTAAATTGATGTTTTCAGCAGTGATTCCTTTTAAATATTGTTTATTAAAGCGGAAACATGTAATTTGTACATATTTTATTCATAGACTGTCTATGGAAATATATTTTAAAGACTCTCAAGTTTACAAAACACGTTAACGATGCATTCATTTCACCTGTTTTCATTGCATAATCGTAAGGTAGTATCGTTTACTTACGTACATAAAATTTTGATTACTACTTTCAGAGTTATATAGCATTTCGTAACACGAACTTGCCAGTATCATCATATTTTTGTAAGTGTTGCGTCTAAATTTAAATTTTGTTCCGTTAGTGATTTTAGTGAGGTGCCTAACCAAAATTAGTAACGGTATAAAATTAAAATTGGAGCCACAGGAGATACTACAAAGTATCGAGGTCTATTTAAGTGAAAATGTTGTTGTTGGTCGTCATTTGACATTTTTGTGCGATCAAATACACCGTATTGACATGAACAAAAAAATGTAAAGAATTGACGACATTTAATTGAAACTAACATTTTTGTTATTCAATTATTCCGCAAGGAGTTTTGAAATTAGACAAAAAAAAATATTGCGAATATCTTTACCAAATATCCAATTTTACCTAAAATTTGCGTAGACATTTCTTTAAAAAAAATCACTAAAATTGGATTAAAAATAAAAATGTTATCAAGCTTGAAACGTAATCCAAATTTTAAGATGATCGTTTCTTTGCACCTGAGACTATTTTATTTCCGTCACATATCTGAAAAAAATTGTTTTCTAAATTTTATTTTTTTTTGTAACTTTTATGGTGAAACTTTTATTGGAAAACTTTTTTAATATTAAACTACATAAGATATTAAAAAAATGCATAGAATAAAAAGTGCCATTGTTTATTTTTTTACTAATGAACTGAACTCTGTGTAATAAATATTAGTGCCTATTTGAGCAACCATTATGAAGATATCAAAGACAGTAGATTTCAAAAGCGTCTTCTAAAAGCTTACGTTTTATTTTTAGCAACTCACATTGAATTAATTTAAACAAGAGCACTGTTGTACAGTAATAAATAAGTGAATCATCATTATTTAAAGTCAATTTGAGTTAAGCATTACCATAATTTAACAGTACTTTGAGATTAATTCTATTTTAAAGCACTTTAAACTTATATTTATACTACAAATTTGCTTCGTCTTTTAAGATAGTCAAGTGTTTGCAAAACGTCTACGCTTAAGACGTCTGGATAATTGATACATATCAGTGACCAAGTGGCGAAAACGTGTATGTCGAATTAAAATTAATTACAAATGAACCTTCCGATTCAGTACTACTTTTTTGTTGCGATGAAAAGAGATGACGTATTGCCGAGCACATGCATTTAAGTATCTTCTTCCTAGAAGAATATCGAAAGTTGAATGAAATTTTGCGATTCATTTATTCTATTCATCTCTTTTCATGATTGCTACCCAGACATTCATTGGAAGTGTTTTAAAGTGTAGTTTAAATTTAGAATATAACGATTTTTGCAAAATATTACATAAAATAACATTAAAAAATCCATCTTCAGTTTTAGAAAAAAATATCAAAAATTCGACGTGAGCGGTGTTACCGTTTGGACAGATATAATTATTAGAACGATTGCATAAGATGTGTGCTGTATGCTATGCACGACGTCCATCGTCAACAGGAAATCAATTTTATAACACAAAAATCGATGAACGATTTTACTCCTATTGAACTTGATCCTACATTAATATTATGAATAAACTTATTAATTTTTTATAAAAAATCTGCTTTTTTATAACTTTTTTTTCTAAATATTGACTGGTTGGTTATTAAAAATCTGAAAATTACTAAGTCGGAAATTTCAGCAGCTTGATTTAGTATACATTCTGATATGTATAAAAGATCGCGCACACAAGCATGAACCTGCACGACCAGCACAGCACGGAGCAAAAAAATCTGTTTGTCCATGCTATTTAACGGAGTAGTGCACATTAGACCAGCACCTGCAAGCAGCATCTAGCAACAACCGTAAGTCGGTCGCCTGCTGGACTGATCTAGTGTGCTAGTGATGTGTCGTTTTCATTAATTAATTTTTATTGATAAAACTACTTGAAAACTGAACTGTTACGAAACCTGCATTAAAATTTGCTGGGATATGCAGATTTGTGCTGATCTAGTGTGCAAGCTCGTGTTTTGCTGGTTGTGCAGGTCCATGTTTGAAAAGTGTCCGCGATCTTTAAGAATTTTATATTTTTAATAAGCGAAAATGCAAAATATTAGTTTATAAAAATAATATAACCAAGTAATTAGATCATGATATAGTTAATTTCTTTGTGTGCCGGACTACGCGATGTTTGTATGTTTTAACAAAACTTCTAAAAATAACCTCAAAATGAAATGTCTTTTGAGTGTTAACTATGATCACTTGAATCATTCATTAAATAGATTCAGTGCCAATTCGTAAATTGTATTTAGGTAAATTTATTTACTGTTGGTAGCAACAGACAAACGTTCTTCAAATATTTAACCTTTTGTTTAGTCAACCGTTGGTATGATAATAATGGGATTTAAATACACTCGTGCTTGTGTTCATTCACTTGTTTTAAAAATAAATGAGCATCGTATCTTACTTTTTGAACATTTTTTGTTGTCATTTTTATAGCAGTGTTTATAAGAACTACTCAGTATACTGCATGTATTCTTTTGTTTCATTATTTCAAAATTTAGACACTGAAAAGATTAATACCTATTATTAGATTTTGCAATACAAAATAAAGAAGAACAGAAAATCAATTTTTACTTTATTTCAGCGTGTCATATTTTTACGCAACTATAAAACCGGATTTGAGGGACGAAATAACGTGGGGTTAGTTTAGTTGAAATTGAGGTGAGTTTTTATATAACTCTGTAAAGATTTGCTCCCGTAATGAAAGAAGTTTTTATGTAAGAACATAAATAAAATACTCTTAAAAATATGGCATTCAATTATCTATTGTTCGTTTCTATCAGTATCGTCTTCGAGACATAAAATAATATACTATGTTTTTTTTTTCATATTGATAACTTATTATTGCCGTATCCGAAGCAATTAAGATATAAAAATTACCAAGACTTCTTTTAATCTTCTGCTAATTTCAGAAAATACTTTAACTGTTAGCTTTTTTCAACCACAGCTGTAAGTTTACACTTAAAAATGCTTTGATCTGAACACGTAGATCATTTGAATGGATGCCAGTCTTGTATTGATACAAATGAGTGTAAGTTTTTTTTATATTATTTTCATCGTCAAATCACTGATGATATAAAATAATTGTATACAGTATGTAAACGCGTAAGGTGCACATAGGGAAATTAGCCTTGGGAAAAAATACTTGGATCAGAGTTAGCCATGACTGTATTAATTGTTATTTCTACTGTATTATCGTGGTAATCTTGAGGATTTCTATTTTATTTTGATTTACTTTTATTTTACTTGGCTTTTTTAATAATAAAAAGCTCTTATAAATCATTATTTTAATTTTTTTGTACAAAATTAAACAAAAAAACAACTCCATCTGTTTGGAAACATTTCATTCAAAAATTGTCTGACTGGTATGATGTATGCGCGTTGGTAAATCAGTGACCCAATGTCTTTAGGTTCAACACGAATAGGTGGAGATATTTGATCTCGCACCATATTTAAATATTTTTGGGAATTTAATGTCCCATTAATAAAAAAAGTCTGATTATGTTGTAATCTTTTGAATATTTTCTTCGGTAGTATACACATTCAAAAGAATATTATCTGTCAAATTGAAAAACAAGATTTCAAGGCTCACTCTGATCCAATCATTTTTTCCCAATGTTAATTTCCCTATGTGCACCTTACGTGTTTACATACTGTATAATAATTGTGCTCACTTGTTGCACTCTGAATTTTCTAAGATTACATATTCGGTTATGGCTGTATAAGACTAGCCGTTACCCGCGGCTTCGCACGCACGCGGTTGAGACGAAACACGGATGCGTTCCCATTATTCGGCATAGTTACTCCTTTCCGGACGTAGACACTCACTAAGAATGGATTTTATGCTAATCCTATTCAAAACGGATTTTTCACCTAGCATCTACTCTGGAAATATTATATAGACCTTCCCATCTAAGCAACCATCCACATCCACCCACGTAAAAACTCACATCCATAGTATATGTGATGGTATAGATGAAAAATCCATTTTGGATAGTCCGTTCTTAGTGGATGTCTACGCCGAGAAAGGAGTAACTATGCCTTTCAAGTCAATTGGACGCAAGGGCGTAGATATTTTTTTTTTCCTGGGAGAGAGGGAGTAAAGCAAAAAAATCAATATTTTTTTTAAAGTTTTATTAATATCGCACAAGAATACTCACGACGGAAGGTGTCAAGCAAAATATTAATTCCCAAACCAATTTTACAATTTTTTTTTCAAGAAGTATTTCTAAATTTTATTTTTTAGCCAGGTATTCGTATTATTTTCAGTTTTATTTATCTACGCCCTTGATTAGACGTATAGTTTTGGAGACCTCGTGATGAGCCAGTCAGTGAGTGGTATTTCGCTTATATATTTATAGAAGATTTGACATCTTCAAGCACATCTGAAGTACGTATTATTAAAAACGATTTTAAACAGAATTTCTTTAGAGCTTTAATTCTTCAATATTTTTGATTTCCGTGTGACCCGAATATACGACAATGTCTGACATGCCTAATATAAAAGATCTATGTGTGAAATAATACAATGTATAAGACACCGTGTAGGTATTCGCGGTGAAACGAATCTCGGTGACTTCAGGCCGCTGCCCGCTGGACGTATAGTATTTCTTCACGCCTTATGTTGGGGTCAGTCCCCAGGGAAATTTCTATATGTATTAGATTTTTTTGGTGTACATATGTCCGTCTAAAAGTTCTTTTTCTTATCTGTTCCACTGTTGCGTTGGCTTGTATAAAATATTACAGTGAACATATTTCAAAATTTATAAAAAATAGATATATCAAGTCAATGCATTGATTTTTATATAAAATGTGACATTGACGAACCATTGTTTGCAAAAACATTGATCACAAAAGCTCTTCTGAAGCCTTCTCTTTTTTATATGCACAGTGTGTTAATAGAATATGTGCAATGTTCATTAATTATAATTTTATATTTCGTGAAGTTAACGGTAAGAAAATGCTCCTATAGCTGGTAGTTTTTTTATTAGGTTTTTTAACAAGTCTACTTAACCTAGTTTCTATACGCTAGTACTCATATATTGATTTTCTGTGAGATCTGACACGTAGTTTTTATTAGAATATATAATTTTTATTGTCTATTCGTGGAAACCGTATGATAATCGACTGATTGACAAATAAAGACAGACATTGCTTTTTAAATTTATCTATAACTTGCGACCCGATCCGGTTTTCCCCGAATTTGTACATTGCCACCGTTTTTTTCGTCGACTGCAAAATTGGTCTCCACGAAAAGCGTTTTTATTTTAACGCGATAATCTATAAGCCTATGTCCATCCTGAAGGTCCGTTCTAAATATTGGTGGAAAAGTTTTTGAAATCGATTGAGTAGTTTCGGAGATTACCTCCTACATCCAAACTTACAAACTTTACCTCTTTATAATATTAGTATAGATAACTGACCCGCTTTAACTTAAGTCGAAATTTTTCCTCCTCAAATCTTTTCTTAAACTATCTCAATTTAAACTTAGTATTTACACAAAAACTCGTTAATAACACAAATATCGTTCGAAAATGGATGTCGCGATGACAAGATAATTTTGTTTTTCACAGGTAACCTATTAAAAATCGTTGTGTTTTGTAGCTGAAACTAATAAAAACTATCTCAGAAATTTAATTTTGTCAACACGCAATCACACATTCCAAAGAGAACTGTACTGGAAGTTATGTGCATTTCGGAGTCAACCGGGAAGACATCAAGAAAACGGAGTACATATTTCTGCGTTGTATTATATAGGTTTTATCATAAGATTTTTATGTATGATACGGTGATGGTAGTAACAAAAACAGATATCAACTGTCTGCTGTGTTGAAGACAGCAAATCCCTGAAGTAGACGTGTTGAAAAATATGTTGGTAATAATGGAATTTTTGTACATTGACTTTTTATGTTTTTGTTCAAGTGTATCTGAGATTTTGATTCAACGCAAGGTAATATTTTATATAAGGGTACATTTTTGTAATATGATTAAAGCGTATAGCTAATAATCAACACAATAAACAATTTAAATATTTAAAAAAGTTCCAGCCAATTGGGCGACGGGACCATTCCAACTTCATAATGTTGACATTTGATATAGGTAGTATAATAAAGAAAATAAAATTTCTGATATCGCGTGAGATGACGCGGGTAATGGCTAGTATTCAATATGATATTTGCTATTCTTTGCCATGGTTACCTACACAATATGTTCCACGTCATGTAAAAATTAATCAAATCATGCTTAACTAGTTTATTTCTGACAGATCTACAATACAAAAGAACAGCTGATTTTTGGTTATTTTCAAAATATTTCCGGAACTGTAAGTCGTTGTGAAAAGTATACCATGATTATATAAAAAACACCGTTATAGCAAATATTTCTTCTGCGCATGCGCCGATTTTCCCCAAAAACAATAGAACTCTTTACATTTGCATACCAAACATCCTCCCAAAATTTGAAGATGAAAATATAATTTTCGAAACGTTGGCCACAAGCGATACTTTGGTACAGCTTATTTCTATTGTTCCTCAACCAAATCTCCTTCAATACATATTTTAGAACAAAACTTCTATTTATAAAGAATTTTGATAGTAAGACTTCTTTAAGAATTTTCTTCTTTACTATACTTTACTTACGAGCAGTTTTTTTCAAGTCTCTTAAAGTTTGAAATGTATATATAAAATTATATACTATCTATTAAGATTATGAAGTATATGAAACTATACTGCCTTTGATAATTTATTAAATTTTACATTAGCCTTGTCTTAAAATCTTTGTGATCTATCTTGCTGTTGCTGTAAATACCCCTTTTGTACAAAATATATCGTTCAACAAAACTTTAGACATCATTTTGCCAATTTTATAGCTATGTTAAGAATATCGCAACTTTATTCAAGATACCTGATTATTAACTCCTCTTTGAAGTCGTATAAAAATTTAGCATCGAAATTGGCTTTTTCCACATATTTAGGCGCTACAAATTATTTTGGTAAATATCTTGTCTGATAAATTCCAGTCTTTATGAATATACTTGTATAATCCGATAGATGATGGCTTTTATATACATAATTATTTTCAAAATAAGGCATTTTATTTTTATCAAATTTGTAATTTTAATTTTAAGCATCGGTGTCTCGAAAATATTTCAAAGTATTTTGAAAATAATTGCGTTTTGGTGTTTAATTTTACTTTATAATTGACTACTTGACGTTTTGTACCCACGTATTTTGTGATTCTCAAATAAATAATCTATCTATCTATATAAATATTTGCTATCTAAATTCACAAATTTTAATTTCACTTAATAATCCTACGTGGGTATGCAGGTGAGATTTTATATAAAAAATATTGAAAGAACTAAAAATAGTACATAAATTTTCGAATCATTTATTATGGTGTATGAATCAATAATGTATTGACATATAAAATATGTAGGAGAAAGTAAAGTACACAATAAGAACTTAAGAAGGAAGATGGAGGATTAAGACCTAAGAGTCGATAAAGTCGTTTTGTAATCGTGCACAATAATCCGCTTAGTAGTAGGTAATAATACTAAACAACGCTGTTTCAGAGAAATATTAAAACACACAGATAGGTTATACTGCACTTACATCAACTTACTAAAATACTATATTTTTTTTAAATAAATTTTCGAACTCGCGGTAAGAATGATAACGCCCATGCGCAGAAGAGATATACAGTGCGTTCAGCGAAAGTGGTAACCGCATAATTCGTGTATCCTACTAGATACGAAAAAAAATTAAATGGTTTTTTTGTTCGTCTCTAGACTTACTATCGGAAACTACTGTGGTATATTTTTTGTACTTCAGACTCAACCGGAAGTGTACATTTCTTTTCAAATGGCAACATATATATTTTTTTACATTTTCGTAATCTCTATTTTCTCTCTATAAATTCATATAAAATTTTCATAAAGTTACATAAGAAAATATTTTAAAAAAACGTTTTCAATTTATTATTAATTTTTTTATGAGTTCTATAGGGATCCATTAAATGGGCGGAGCTTTAAAAACATGGCGACGATGCGGTATAATTTCCCATAGTATACAGTGCAATTGTGAATTTTTTAAATGCAATAAAATGATAGGTATCAGCAAAATATTATGTGATTGGGCAACACAAATAATCGAAAAAGGAATTTTTTGAAGGAGAACGTGTATTTAATGTCGGTCAATTGGCCGGGAATGTTTTTCTCGTCTATATCCGCCACTGGCCACAGTTCCCATAGACATTGTCTTCACGTTACCTTGACTGACTCGATTCAAAATTTGAAGAGCTGTAAAAACAAATGAAATAAAAGTATTTTGAGACGTCAGAGCGTGCGCGTGAATATATCATATTATGACAGATCTAATAACGTTGTATCTAATTTTAAATTAACTGTCGGATCGTGCTTTCGTGTCCTAAGACAAGGATTCCACTACACGGTTTCAACGAACCGTATTGAAATTATTATTATACAGCATGATTACAAATGAACCACAGAAGGAAACGTAAAATATATCGCATCGTTTTCAGTTCATTTCAATAGAAAATGCACTGGAATCAAAATATTTTGCTTGTCAATATAGTTCACAATGTTCGTGTAGTGTGAAGTAGTGATCAAAGTAGAGTGTCTCTTTTCAAAGTAGCGAAAATGAAATATTAAAGAATTCATGCACATACGGAAGGTTTAGTCGTTTTGGAAAATAATAATAGGTAATAAGTTTAACGTCCGTTTTTCGACTTTATGTCATAACAGACATCATTCGCACCATTACTATTTTCCATCTATCTCACTTCCTGTTATGTTCTATATTTTTTCAACTTCAACTAATTAATAGCAATGGGCGAAAGAAAGAATTTTAGTACATTAGAATAAGGTAGGCAAATTTTTGGCCATAGGAGTTTTACAGGTAATCAAGCGGTCATGTCTTTTAATAAGGAACCATCTCGATATTTATCTGGAATGATTGTGGGAAACCATGGACCTCAACAAGATGACCGGTACAGGAAATACCGTTTCTAGGCAGAGGCAGCAGGAAAGTCTCAGCCACATCTGCCCCCGCCGGGATTCAAACCCGGTACTTCCCGAATGCGAGTCTAGTGCTCTCACCAGTACGCTACACCGCTCGATCGTTTTGGGAAGTAATTAACGAGCAATTTTTTCTTCAATAAAATTAGCGTAGTATATTTCAAACTCTTCAGATCTAGATAACTTTCCCCAATTTGCTTACAACTTGTAAGTAATATATTTGATGGTCAATTGAATATTTGTGAAAACTATAAACATTTACGATTTACGAATGAAATCTGTATTATTTTTGAGGAATTTTATGTAACAGCCTGTAGCTATTATATAAACTGCATTTATTCACATTCAACCAGCAGGCGTTGCACTCGGCCGTGGAAGATAAACTCGTAAATTGTTCAAAGAGCTTATGGGATGTTTAGAATCGTAACACTTGACTGCGGTTTAAGTCTGCTTTTAGACTAGCACTAGATTGTTGACGGCAACAGCTTGCCGTTTGATAATTATAATTTGTTTGTTTTTTACCTTTACAGGAGGAAACTGATTTTTTGCATTTAAAGTGGAAATCGATTTTTATTTTCTTCCACTTTTTCTACCTAAAATACCGAGGCGACGTCTTTGCAGAATATTATATTAAAAAAAATATAGTTTAAAAAAAACTAAAAAACACGCTTTATATCGAACTAAAAAATTAAAAAATAATGTTTTTAAAATAAGCTTAAAACAATAATGAATAAAAAATACTACTATTATTATTGTGAAAAAAAGCGTGGGGCGCTCGATGTACGAAAATGTAGAACAAAGCGCCCCACGCTTTTTTCACAATAATACTAGTATTTTTTATTCATTATTGTTTTAAGCTTATTTTAAAAACATTATTTTTTACTTTTTAGTTCGATATAAAGCGTGTTTTTCTAGTTTTTTTTAAACTATATTTATTTTCCACTTTTTTGTCAAAAATTTGCCGAAAAAAAACAAATTTTTTATTTCGGCGTGGACGAGATTAGAACCCACGACCGGTGAATCCGAGAGTTGACGTCAGCGAAGACTAGCGCCTTAGACCGCTCGGTCAACGATTGCTGTTACAGTAGTGGCATAACATACTAACAGTAATAAACCACTTGCTGTAGTCCAAACGAGATTACAAACAAACATACATACTTACATACATACATACAAACTTACAAGTGAAACTAATATAAAGCGTGTAAAAAAAACGATTTGGTCATATTCAACAGAGGCACTTTATTTCTCATACATAAATATTGTACACAATTTTTTATTATTTCTAACGGCTAAGTTAAGCCGCTATATTTAGACGTATAGGAAGCGTTCACACTTCCGCGGATAGATAAAGAGAAAAAATATACTTCTCCTTAGAAATCACATGCACCAATAATAAACCACAATAGCTAATTATTATTGTCCGCTCTTTTTATCCTATTTCCTTCCAATGTGACAATTCAGTGAACCTGATATAACACTCGGCCAATCACGGAACTGGCTGCATGTGATGTCATTTCTGAAGCGGTATAATTTAAAATTACATCTAAAAGTATATACATTTATACGATTTTTTATCGTAAAAAAAACTTCCGAATAAAATTCTCCTAAAAAAGAGGGAAAAAGCCCATTCATTAATTTTTTGAGGTTATAAAAACTGCGAATAAAAATGAAGACTAACATTGATATTTCATATTTACTAAAAAGAAATTATTTAATGCAGGTTCGCTGTTATTATTTAATCATAAAATAAGCCCTTTCAAAAGTGTTTAAACAATTCTCTATTAGAAATTGCAATTCCTATAAAAAATAATTTCTGTCTTTGGTTTTATACGAGTTAAGTTCCGTTGAAGTCTAAGGTTGTCTTACAGAGCCCTTGACTGCCATTAACATTTATATTATTCGTAAATTTGTGGCAGACACTCCGTCAAAATAAAATTATTTTATTTACTTTTTCTAACGGAAGTTTTTATTTTAAGCTCATACAAACACATAAAATAATCATAAAATAATATTTTTGAGTATGTAGTGACATCTTCATTTCAGTTGAGTTAAATTTGATAGCCTTCTCAATTAGTTTAACGTGACTGGCTTGTTGACTTTAAAATTAATTATTACCTAAGCTAATTTTAGTACAGTAATTTAAAATAAACGCGTACTTGGAAGCTATAGAGTTTCAAATACTTGAGTTTTAAATTACTTTAGTCAAATTAAATCTAACAATTTTAAAATGCTAAATTAAAATAAGTAAATTAGAGACTATAGAATGTTTAAACCCGCATTACATAATTTCTTGAATATCCCACTTCTGATGACCATATTCATCGAACGTACGTAGTTATTTATTCGGTTCATTTGTTCTTTAGGTAACTATTCCTCCGAATAAATAGCGATAATTCATCCAAGTGTGTAGGCTTTCACGGCCGGTGTTGATCCAAATCTTCTTGGTTTCCAGGCTTGTATGCCGTGGTCCATTGGTATGAATAATTCAATTCACCAACTGTAATTATGTTTACTGCAGGTATACATCTCTTCTGCCTTACTTCCAGGGTATAAATATTTATTCGCCTGATCAAATAACAACGGCCGCCACATAGATCATACTACCTAACCTATAAATGTGGAGTATTATATCTACAGTTTGCTCTTGTGAATTTATTTAAGTGTTGTTTATTAACCTTTTGTGAAATGTATAGTTCTAAAACATTAAAGTTAGTGGAATTTGCTTAGTATAAAACATTATTATTTTTGAGAACTTCTATTTGACGTTTATACTAACGCCATCGGTCGGATTTTTGGGTGAACTCAAACATATTCAACAAAAAGAGCAAGGGGTATAGTGCAGTGTATATACTTTAACTAAATTTTCTACCTGAGAAATTGCTTAGTGAATTGAAAGTAAATTTTATTCTAACGAATAAATTTGTTTCAAGATTAGTAACTTCTATCTTTAATAGTGTTCGGTGAATAAGGGCATGAGAGAGAAATAAAACCTGTGGCTTTTAAAACCAGCTACGAGGTTAGTTCAATTTAAAGCTAGTTAATCAGTTGTGAAATTTGTATAGAGGTTTAATTTTTTATTTGTCTGTTAACAGAAACAATAGAAAATTATTTCGGATGGTTATTTGTTTTATAATATTCTCACGAACCGTGCATGAAAGCGTTTATGTAAATACAAAACGATCATTGTGTGGGCTTGCGCATGCTTATTGTAATGTTAACTAACGTGGTGTCGAGTGCCACCGACTTGAAATGTTGAAAAAATACCGTAGTACATATCACATTCTATTCACATAATACCTACTGTTGAAATGATTGAAGAGTTGCGCCTGTCAACATACTCGCGATGTACCTACTGACAGTTATGTTTTAACAGAGGCGTGTTTGTGTGCCTGTTAATCGTCATATTTTCGTCGGAAACTGTGCACAAAATAAGAATTTTCCACTTGACGATAATACTACTGGTTAGAGCTGTAAAAGTAACGAGAAATTGTGTACCCATATGTATTCGTTACTTAAAGAACCAGTAACCGTTACTTTCGTATCGTTACGTTACTCGTTACTTTTCATACGACATACAATCGTGTACTAACAGCATCAAGCATGTACCATCGCATCGAGGCGCGTCGCATACGTGATACGGTATGACTTCGTTCGTATAACGTATAACCGCATCAAACGAGTCGAACTGAAATGGATACGATAAATGCGAGTAACGAAATGAATTTGTAAGTAACGATTCGTTACTTCGAGTCAGACGATATACCCGTTACTCAGTAACGAATACATACGGTTTGTTACAGCTCTACTACTCGTAATAATGATAATGTCACAGCATAGTAATAAGGAAACTTCTGAAAACATTGCGATATATTTAAATTCAAAGGAAATTTTCAATTTTTTGTACGTGAGGTTGAAAACAAGTATAGAGGTTAGGATCCACGCCTAACCGGCCATTATGACGCTCTGCGGCACGGTGTGTCATACTAGTAGTTATATTATGTAGATAGTAACTAACAAGCAAAAATATAGTTAGTCATGAATTTAAGATATATTCAGATATTATGTCAATTTTTTAAATTGACATAGCAGTATTTATTACGTCTATTCAAATGTTAAATTGTTGCCTCCATGACTTAAATATGACACTTGTGCCGCGTGACGTCACCCGTACTGAAAATAGCATGCCGCGGTCTAACTTAAACTTTAAAGTAGCTTAACTAATTACTAATTAAGGGATTGATTTTACTGTATAAAATAAACGCAATAATTAATATATGTACAGTAAGCATAAAATCCTAGCTCAGGAAAATAAAACGAATAAAGGTCAAAACAAAAAAATTTGACCAAACTGAATTTTTGATGTTTATTTTGATGTTCCCAGCATAACCTGAAAAGTAGCCTTAATATGAACCGTGGGTTTTTTAGGGAGTAAATGTGGGTAAATTCTAGTTTTTACTTCAAAAGTTTTAAAATATTCAATAATAGAATATATTAATATTAAAACTTTATTTCATTATAATTTGGAATTGAATTTTCTTTTAAAAATTTTAATAACAAATAAGTTACGACTCTGTGCTATATGACCGTAGATAAACAACGTTTATTCTCATATTTCCGACTTTAAGAAGTGTTGATTAGTCTTAGTATTTATACTTATCTATAATTCTGCATCAGCGGCAAAGTCTTTGGAAATGTATACCGGATCTACGCCCTTCTCTTTTCAGCAATAGGGGAAAGTTGTGCGATCATTGTTTATGATAATTATAACAAACCGTCTCAGCTCTTTTCATCATTTAAATTGACTCCACTTTGTTATTTTTCTGAACTGTCGTTGTCATTTTCATGGTATCAACTATATCGTTGTGAAAACACATCGAATAAGAGAAAAATTAAATACGTTCACTGCCGGATAATCTGCTTTGGTAATATTTGTCTTTTTATACAATTATCGTTCAAATAAATACAGTGTGAACTCTATATAGCGAAATTGAAGGGACCGGGTATTTTATTGCATTGTAAAGAGTTTTCGTTAAATGGAGAGTAAAAGAGAAGAAAATAATTTTATGAATGAGTGGTTTTAATTTTGACTAAATTAAGTGAAAGAAATTTAAATAACAAAATTATAATCTGTTTATTACTGTGCCAGTATTTTAATTGTATCTTTTTACACAAACAAATTAACACATTTCTAAGAATCCAATTGTTGGGGTCTAAATAAATGACGTATTGTTTCGCTATTGAGAGTGGTTGTTATCTATACTTAATATATAAAGCTGAAGAGTTTGTTTGTTTGTTTGAACGCGATAATCTCAGGAACTACTGGTTCAAATTGAAAAAAATGTTTTTTGTTGGATAGCCCATTTATCGAGGAAGGCTATAGGCTGTATAATTTCACGCTACGGCCATTAGGAGCGAAGCATTAATGGAAAATGTTGCAAAATATATCTCAAAAGTAAGCTTCTATTCATGTGAAATGCACTAACTAGATATCCTCATA
This sequence comes from Xanthostigma xanthostigma, assembly GCA_963575645.1. NCBI lineage: Eukaryota > Metazoa > Arthropoda > Insecta > Raphidioptera > Raphidiidae > Xanthostigma > Xanthostigma xanthostigma. Next base: position 14,412,113 of record OY754467.1, read on the forward strand.
TTAGCGTTGTGAGTACACAACCTCAGCTGGCTCAATCGGTAGAGCATGCGACTGTCAATATCAGGGTCGTGGGTTCGAGCCCCAGTTGGGTGAATATATATATATATTTTTTTTTATTTTCTACATTGCTGTCTTCTAAGGCTTACATTTAAGTTTATTTTATTTTTATTTAATTAATTAAAAAAAAAAAATTAGTTAAAAAAAGTATAAATACTGCTTTTTATCGACAAAAACTTTTGAACGGTAACTCCGATCATCATGAAATTTGGACACAACATTCATCTCGGTAGACTAAGATGAATGTGTATATTAAGCCTTAGCAAGTTCAACGTTTTAAGGAGTTTTTCATTAAATTGAAGTTCGCTATATAGAGTTTACACTGTATAGAAAAATAAGGGGATTAACTCATAAAACTGTAGATATTGTTGATTGATCATTTTTGTTCAGAAATGCCCCTTTTTCTCATCTTCTTGTTACTGAATTTAGAGATAAAGGGACCTTATTCTGCTGAGCTTTCATTCCTCCCACATTTAAATATTTTATAAAACTGATACAATTACTTCTCGGAATAAAAATGATAAAATATTTTTTCACGTACTTACAGGGACGAGATATCGTATTCACTTTTACCTTATAAATAAAACCACAAAACGTGTTCTAAAAATAAAACTCTACTGTTTATTAAAAAGATGAATAAAAAAAAACTGAAGAAGTTCACGTTTAAATTAAAATACTGACAAAACATATGCAATTACTGTTTTATTGAATGTAAACGTATAATTGCAAAAGTTTTGAAATTCTAATAACAAAATATGAGATATGACTGTATATATGTGTGTGATATAAAATTAAATATCTCATGTCAAACATGAAATCAAATCATAACGAGCATGCAGCAGTTTGTGCATTCATTGCAAAAATGTACGTTTTTAAAATGTATAAAATTTAATCATACAAACTTAAATATTACACGTTCTAACTTTATCAAAAAAATGCAATTTCCGTTCCTGTCTGTAGAAAAAGTGCAATAATTTAATATCAAACTTGTTACACAACCCCGTTTTATTTAAACATTTCCATTTTAATGATGTGCATGTGCTCTGGCATTAATAATTCAACCAAAGTAAATAATACTGTTTTAAATTATGAAATATTCAGTTTGGATGACCTGTAAATGCTTTATGTTGTGTACGCAGTACAGTGAAACCTCGAGACAAAGAGTTTTTGAAGTGAAACGTCTTTAGCGGCCTATCTGTTTGAAATTTGATGTGGCGTTGACGGGGAAATCTGTAATTTGAAATTATTATCACCAGTTGGCGCCACACTACGATGCAAAAAAAAACCATTGCAAGGGTACCGCTCCCAATAGATTACATCAATTTTTTCAAAATATTCCATTTTTTTCACTTTTTTGAAAAAGGAAGGTTCACTTTCGGTTTCTGAAGGAACAGTTTTGTCAAATAAGTATTAATAAGGCTGTAGTGTGACATTGAAAATTGGCATTTTTCGCGCAATTATTGTAGTTTTTTTCTAGTAAATCATACATAAATTAAAAAAGTTCCACTAGAGACCTAGATTGGTCTTTTGTCTTGCTTATAGGAAAATAATTTTGGAAAAATGTTGACTAATAAGTCAAAAATCAATTGGGAGCCGAAGCCTTATTTGCTTATAATTGTTCGCGCAATTAAACTCAGATCGGTTCGAAGTCTGTCTTAAACGAACGATGAGAAATTTTTACATAACTTTCGTATAACAGAATGTGTTCAATCAGTTTTTTATATAGATAAAAATAGAATAAAAACTATATACTTACCTGAACTCGATTTTACCTAATAAATCGCGAACTTGTATCGGTTGTCTTTGTTTATTGCACAGTGAAGATAACTTATGATCTGACATAAAACAAAATGTATCACGATTTAATAGCATTTTGTAGAAATCATGTCGTTAAGAAACACTTTTTAATATCCGGGGCTATTTTTCTTGCTTCTTCGTCTGCTTGTTTTAAGCAAGAACCAATCAGAAAACAGTAGCTTGTCACGTAGGCGACATTGGCAAACGCCCGCAAACAAACATGGCATCATTGTATGTGTGTGTTCTGTTCAGAGACAAGCGGGCAGAGACGAAAAATTTTTGAGGAAATTTGTGAATAATCCGCAAAGTTTTTTTTTTTTGAAAGTCAAAAGTTAGGGTTTTGTACGACTTGAAAAAAAAATGTCCAAATTTGACCACATTGAGTACTGGACCCCTTTTTCCAAAGTTTTCTGCAAGTTGAATTTCGGTGTGTTTTAAAAAAAACAGTTGTGTGGTTTTAAGAAATCACGACGCAAGTGAAACTTTTATTGGATTGTAGACACTTATCCATCACGATTAATTATAAACAACAATATTCACATGAATACACGAATAAAAACATGTAAACACTGTACAGCACTTGCCCGCATGACAGACTGACTATGTGTTATACATACTACACGGTCAGCTGATGATAACCATGAGCGCCGCCATATTGGCCTTGGCTGCTCTACCGAGCGCCTACTTCGAGCGCCTTTCACTTTACCCCTACTCCGCGGCCGCCTGTAATGCGACATGCAACAGACGGCCAGAAAAATTCGGGGAGATAGAATAAAAGTTTCACTTTAAAAACTATAAATATGTGATTTTACTGTAGACGCATATACAAGACTGGCCAGATTTAAGATAAGCAGTTAATTAAAAAACGTATAGTGATCCCAAACTGTCCCATTAACATTTCCCCAGATAACATCAAGCGTAGGCGAATATGGCGAGAGCGGACGAACGTTAGCTCACTCGACAGCGAGTATGAAGTTTCAACAGCATCCAGTCAGCCATGGACCATTGAGTCCAACCCTTCTCATCCGATAATGATCTGTGCATCTCTCTTTCTCTCGCTGTGCATTCATTTCCTCTCTTCAGCTTCGCCTCATAAACACTCTGTTTGTCGAATGTTCCGACTCAAATCTCTGAATATAGCATTTTTATGTAGATTAAATTTATATTTATGTTTAAACTCTGCCGCGCTTTTTCGTGTAGGATTTATTTTTGACTAATTTTATACATAACTGCGGTTGTATCTTTTGGAGAATTTACAAATGTCCACATCAATATAAATGGTATAGATAACATTGAATATTTTTTAATGAACAGTTTTGTTGCGTTTATCTGTGCATGTCGAATTTGTATTAAAGTCGGTTTTTTAGAGATTTTTTGGGAATTTTTTTTGACGACCAATAAAAAGATAGAACTTTGAACTTTTCATGATGTATTTATTAATATGTCTGCAGTGTATAAAAAAATTTTCAAGCATAAATCTCCACAAAAACATGAGTTGTACCACTCCGAAGACCATCTTGAGAAAAAGGTTGTTGACCGTCTTTATGATCCCGAATGATTGGCTTATATCTCAAATAAAAAAGTTAAGCGCCATTTTAACTGTAAGCCTGTGGCAATAATATGAAGTAGGATTATTCGAAAATATTGAAAATTGAGTAATTGACAGACTTTTGGAAATTAATTTGTAAATTTCATGATTTTCTTCGATTATTTTGCGTCGACAAAAATAGAACCACTCCGGATTTACAAAAGATCCTACTTCATCCTACGACTATACATGTGCCGAATCGATCATTAAAATTTCAAAGAAATCGGTCACACCGTTTTTGAGATATCTTGGGGACAAATTAGAAAAATACAGTTTTGAGAAAAACGCGTTTAAAGATTCAAGTACGATTTAAACTATGAAAGCTTAAAGGACCATTAATCTGCAAAAAGCTCACCAAAATTAACTAGAATTGATATATAGCTCAAAAACGAAAAAAATGGACTTATTGCATGTTTGCTCCTCATTTGTCTTAGAAGGTCTCAAGTAACAAATCAACAACACCTTTCTGATAGGTGTATCTTTCCAACAACTTCGAATATTTTGAAATAATTTTACCAACATATTCTAAAAAAGGTTAGAGATCAATTTATGGAATAAAATCCGATTTTTTCAACCTTTCACATGGGTTGACTCCCTTAACCGCAATTGGCGTTTAATTTTTTTAAATTAAATTTTAATACACTAAAATATTCTCAAATTATTTATTTTTTATTAGTAGCTAGGTGTTTGTTTGGTATGTTTTAAAAAGTGTTGGAACTATTGCATTTGATATGCAAAAGTTTAATCATGGATTATATACCGAACACACACTTTTAAATGTAAATTTCACTACATTGATATACCAAACACACCTAATACGTGTAGTAATAAATAGGCTCTTTAAAAATCTTTTGAGCAAATATTCTGGAAAATGCCTGCAATATATAGGTATACCAGTCGTTACGAAATGAAATTTTGACAAGTGTTTAATTTTTCAACTGCAGTCTATTGTTTTTTTTTTTTTTTTTTAATTACGGGTTGTTAGCTTCTACACTGAATAGTAAAATTAGCCACGCCCTTATCGGTTTACAAAATGACTTAAAATCTTCGGTTACGTTCTTTTATTCAAAATATCGTCTTTTTTTCCAATTAGCTGAATTAGGTTTCCAAATTGAAAATTGTGTATCTATACAATGAATTTTAATATTGCAGTATACTTATTGTATTTTTCATATAGGTAAGTATAAACTGGTCCTTGTTAAAATGAAGTGATTGATAAAACTAATAAACTTTTTAAATATTGCCACAACATTTTAACGTTTAATGTATACCATATGCATAACATCATCTAACGGTTAAATATTTGTAACAAGTTGTCAAAATAAATATTTGTTCTTTTCTGTTTGAAAGCTTTATTGTATTTTACGTAATGTAACTATATTTATAAATAGTTCGTATAATAAAAGATATAAAAGCATATAATGTATTTATATAATTAACGTAAAATAAAATATATACTTATTTACATTGCACATATCTCTTGAACATAAAAGCAAACAACTTTAACAGAGTTTGAGCAAATTAGATCTACAGTGATTAAACTTGAAAAACTACAATGCAAATATTATATATTTGCATCGTAGTTTTCAGATTTACGTTATTTATGAAACACTTCGTCATTTAAAGACCATGTGAATACGAATTGTCATCATATTCTTTTAAATGCTATTTACCCCGAACCTGCGGCTTTGCTCGCGTTGAGTATACGTTATAACATCCGTGAACTTCAATTTTGCCTGTAGGTTAGCTTCTAATTAGGGAATGTAATACCGGGATCCCGCATACATTTTGCGGGACTAATCTCGATCGAAAATTTTGCAGGATCCCGCTGGACTGGCGGGATTACAGAGAAGTGTGGTTCATACACGTTACTCTACGCGTCGGTGCGTGGACTGGTATTTGGCCAGCGAGGGATATTTTATTGGCGTTAACCATGAGTACAAAATTAGAAAAGCAGTTTTTGAAACAAATAAGTCACAATTCAAAAATTTTAAACTTTATTTCTGATAGTTCAATTTTCTGGCATTTTATTTCGCCTCGCGCACCCCACTTCGGTGGTTTTCGGGAGGCGGTTGTAAAAATTTGTATACTAAGTATAATTTACGTCGAGTAAAAAAAATGCGTTGTTTACGTTTGAAGAAATGCATACACTCCTAAATAAAATTGAAGCTTGTTTGAATTCGCAACCCATAACTCCAATATCCGACAATCCCTTTGTCTTGAACGCCTTAACTCCTGGTCATTTTCTTATGAACGACTCACCCAGCGCCCTTTTGGAGCCAAATCTTGCAGAAGTCAAAAAAAAAACAGCTGTTTTGATGGCAGAGTATACAGCTACATTTTTTGGTCAATTTTATGTCAATTTTTGTTTTAATCTTTATGTTTAAAAGTATTAATAAACCATTTAATATGTCCAAGTGTGTAGGCTTTCACGGCCGGTGTTGATCCAAATATTCTTCGTTTCCGGGCTTTTATGCCGTGGTCTATTGTGTAACTGAAATAACACTGTGATCACATAGTAACGACTTTTTCCATGCCTAAAATCTGTTAGTTTTGTAAACGGGTTGCACTCTTAACATGAAATCTTATAATGTATAAAATTGGTGACTTGCTGCAGTTATAAAATAAAATCAACAGAAACATGAAAGATGGCGTGAAATTCAATAAATAGTTACTATAGTGAAATGATGCTCATATCCGCATGTTTTTACTTTTTATACATAACTCGAGTTTTTGTGCTTGCATTTTGTGAAGCATTCAATATAAGTAGTAAAATATTCTATTTTTTTAATCGATTGCTATCTTTTGCCTGAGGCTTCATTCACATGAAAATCGATTTTATCCCCCGATCCACTTGTGAAATTTTATTTGCAAAAAAAGTCCTTGAGGAATTTTGAAATAGAAATAAATTAGCCAGATCGTTTAGTCTGTTCTAAACATCTGCCAGGCGGTTACAAAACTGTCAATTTTACGTGAATGCGGGTAAGACGCTACGGCTAGGTTGAAGTGTGCGAGAAAGCGTATGTCGCACCGCAGTACGCTTCAATTCAGCCCATATAGAATAATCTTTAACGATTGTATTGTGTTTTTTCCCAGTTTTTTTGTATGACACTTTTTTTATTGAAATTTATAAAATGCATAAAATTATTGAATTTTTCGGAGCAAAGGAATTTTTGCAGATTGATGAGTGAGCCAGTCAGAGCTCACATATTTATAATACTACATAGATATATGAATGACAGGCCTTTCATTCACTATACCAGAGGAAATATAAGTGTTGCAACAACTTTGCTCGATTTGTTTCTGATCTGTCTCTGTTTTTTTTCCTATATCGCTTTTTTTAACACTCACTTGTTGAAACTTTGTTTCGAACAAGGAGGTTATTGTCATCTCATTAAATTTTCATATAAATGTATAATAATTCGAATTAACATTCTGCAGCTGTTTGGAAGTATTTTTTTATTATTATTTAGAATATTTAAGTGTCAACAATAAATATTGCACTATCTCTCAAAAATAAATTTGTTGCACAATTTGAGTGAATTAAAAAAGACCCTGGCAGTCGAAGCACACGTTTTTTTCCATAAATAATATAAAACGGCATTAATTTATGTGATTGCTATTCACCTGTTGCAATATTAGGGTCAGTAATAAGCGGTTCTATAGGCTGTGTGCACGAAGCTTACTAGCACCGCTAGTTGCTAATAGAGAATTATTGAACTCACTTTTTATGGAAATCGCAACATTTTTCTATGGTGATAAGTCAAAAACTTTAGTTGGCCATGTGTCAAAAAAAAATGTAATAAGGAAAACTAATCTTAATTTTATATACCTACCATAAAATTCAGATTGTTAACCATTATATATAAATAGCATAACATAAAAGATACGTGAGAATTATTTATTTATCAACCTAGACGTACAATATATAAATAACTAATTTGTTTAAACTGACAGCGAAACATCAAATTAAGGCGCCAATGGTCTTTATTTTACTTAAATCGCCATCAGCGCAACAGCCCGGATCACAACAAGCATTTCCAGATTCCTTCGCTGTGCCCATGTTTTCTTTGTAATTAAAAAACTTCATAAAATTATAACTATTTTCATTTTTAATAAACATTGCTCACTAACATACGGAAAATTTGGGGTTGAAGTTTGAGTTCACCACAAACGCTCGCGTCGAAAAATTTGTAACTCCGCCTCCTTGCACATAGCCCATACTTAGAGTTCAATTTTTAAATTAAAATTTCAAATTAAAGTTTGCACGAAATCCTTGACGGCTGTAATTTTGTTCTGTACAGAAAGTTTTATGAAATGTAGTAGTCACGATTTGGATGTAATTCATGAATATTTTAAAAATTATTCATTTTAAATTACTTCTAATGCACGTACATATTATATAGAGATCATATCTTTCTGTCAGCTAATGGGTTTATGAGATTGCTTCGTGAGATGTAGGGAAATATTCCTACTAGAATAACTATAATGTCAAATGCGGTTGGATATTAGGTTTGTTCCAAGCAGTCAGAGAACGGTAACAGAACCATCACAGTCATGTTACTGCACAAGACTGTCTTGCGCACTAGTTCAAAAATCGATATAAACAGTTTAGTTTTAACTAGAGATTAGTAAAGATGACAGGGAAACTCTCGGCACACGAAATCCACTTGACCATTTTTTTCTCACTAATTAATACTTCCATATAATAATTAGGCTATTTTTCATAACATTAGACTATTGAGTTTGTTCTGTATTTTACTTTCTAAGGTAGCATAATTACCTACCTACAATCGAATATGTCAAAGGCATGTATTTCAGTTCTGATGTGTAATTAAAATGGTGAGAATATAATTTAACTTAAAACATGGCTATTCTTTCAACGACTGTTTTTGTACACTTTTAATGATTAGAATCTATTACCTACTATACTGAGATATTATACCCTCGTGCTATTTAAACACCATTTGGACAGTTTTATTGATTTGTTGCTTGTGAATTTCTCAGTAAGTTTTCCATCATTTTACAGTATAGAGAATCTAGTTTACTTTATAGTATTTCTCACGAAGTCGGTAACCCCAGGAGACCTAGCTTCTTAAGCATGCTGCGTTACAAGACGGGCCGTTTTCTGGCGCACGCAAGATGGCGCTGTTATCACTACCTGGGAAAACTTCAGTTCTTTCCATCTGTTTTCGCCATAGTTACCAAAGTTGTTTAACTTCACAGACACTACTACACCTGTAAGCCATAACGTGTGTGCGTTACCCAGTAGCTGACGCCATATTGGTTCATGCGACAGATATCGGCGCACTGCTACTCTCGAGCTAGGTCTCCTGGTTACAGATGCCGTAGTATTTCTATAAGCGTATATGTTGAAACTACTCATTTATAGGGGGGTATGCAAAAAAATAAAATTAAAATTTTGGATTAGTATGATGGATACTTTTCTTTGTTATTAAAGATGAATCGGTTAACTTTTTATCCAGTAAAAAATATTTTGCACTAAAACGCGTGTCTTTCAATCTAGACCCGCTCATACATTTATTATAATTTATTCGTGTCTTTTATTTTTAGACACATGCAATTTGTAAAGTTTAATTTATAGTTTTGTAATCACTTCATCTCCAATTAAGAAAGAAACATGTTCAGATATACACTATGTAAGATATACCTTTAAGTTCAATTTATATATTTTTCTGTTCTTTTTTTTTCAATCAATGAGTAATAAAATACTGGCTTGTTATAAGTTATAATTAAAATTGGTTTCATATATCATATAGTCAGTATAATTAGGAGATGTGATACAGGTCTTTAAATAAAACATTACAAAAGAAAGAAAAACTCTAATTGCGGTGTTTCGAACACGCCCCTCATCGAAACACTCATGAAACGACTGATGGCGGACTCTGCTACAGTGGATGTTTTCACATCGAGGGTTGATTCGGCATACAATTTAATAAGCACACTATACAGGCTGACTAACAATTTTTGTTTTTATTTTGGAAAATCTTTGGATTGGCTTCTCTACGATGTATCCGTATACTTATCGCACAAGGTAAATAAAAAATGATCTTTTCGAATTATTTCGAAAGCTTTGTTTGTACATTTTAATCATCCTAAATTTATTTAGGATTGAGTTTCACGAATCAATAATTGTCGCTCTACATCTTATGAAGCTTCAGATGTCAAGCGGAAGATCGTAGAAGATGAATAAGATTTCTGTGCATTAGATGTTCGCTTATGCCCACAGTAGATATGTTACGGTCTATGCCCGAATTCGGTCAATGGCCAAAATAAACGCGCAAAACTAGTTTTGACCAACGAATATTGCCCAAATCCGAAATCTTACATTTAAACGGGTTATAAAATGAACAAAACTAGTTTTGCGCATTTTCAATTGGACAAAGCTAGTTCTGTCCACTTCTGAACGGACAATACTAGTATGGCATCGGAATCTTCTTTACGTTTTTTAATTAACTTTTCCTCATCAATGATACTTATTATATCAAAGCGATTTATTCTTCTGTATTGTTTAGCAGACAGAGGTTTTAATTCAGCTTTCAACTTTGCTTTTTTATAAAATTTTCATAAAATTATGTTTCAGAAGCCTCCAATAGCCGAACTAGTTGAGACTCGAATTCACCTTGTATTTTTGCTTAATTATTACACTGATTATCCCACCATTATATTAATTATAACATTCAGGAGAACAATTCAATAGATAAACAAGAACATAACCCTACTTTTATTCGGGTTCGGACGTTGATTGAATGAAACAAGCAGAACTAGTATTGCCCGTTCAAAAATGGACAGAACTAGTTTTGACAAATTGAAAATGCGCAAAACTAGTTTTGCTCATTTTATAACACTCAATACCCGTTTAAATGTAAGATTTCGGGTTTGGGCAATAATCGTTGGTCAAAACTAGTTTTGCGCATTTATTTCGGTCATTGACCGAATTCGGGTATAGACCGTAACCAGATATACATAAAGTGTAGCAGAATGATATTTTTCTAGAGATTCTCCTGTAGCATCTGAGAGGGTGTAGGTATTATTGCCCTATTCTACATTCCAATAAATAAAACTGGGATCATTAAAGTTCGACGTTATACCAAAAGGAGGGGACGTAAACATAGTCACTAATAGGGAAAGCCTAAACAACGGCCTCGTCTCAATGTTGTTTAGTTCTCATGGAAAGACTCTTTCACTGTTTTTATTATCTAAATTGGCAACCTAAATATATGCTTACATGTGTAACTACCGTTCTGAAATGAATTTGATAGTTTTGGCTTGCATAGTCGGCTCGTTAAAATTATCCAATAAGGCTCTGTTAGTGACTCGTCAATTATTTAATGTTTATCGTAAATCGAAAAGTCGAAATGAAAAAAAAAATGTGAGCTGCCGGGCAGATGAGAAACATAAAGGACCCCGCACAAACCTTATGGGATTTGGTTCTCGGTTAAATTAATAGAAAATGATTTTATTTTATTTTATAGTTTAAGGTCACTAAGAAAAAATGTCCATGGGCGCATAGCCTAAAAACCAATAGATTTTTAGCTACAGATGTGTTTAGCGAAATTTTAGATATAGGGATATCCATTTAATTCACAAACACGTTCAATGTTCAACATTTGTGCTTTTTTTTAGAAATAAAAAATAGTCGAAACTCCGTAATGTTGAAAGGTGTCTCCCTGTATAAAATAATAATTTCATATTCAGATTTAATGCACTCGAAAACATTTCTAGAGCTTAGGATTTTTGTAAGGTTGTGAATTCAATGAATATCCTTATATCTAAAATCTCGCTAAACATATCTGTAACTAAAAATCTATTGGTTTTTAGGCTATGCGCCCATGGACACTTATTCTTAGTGACCTTTTAACATTAAAATAAAACCATTTTTAGATCAATTTAACCGAGAAACCAAATCCCATAAGGTTTGTGCGGGGTCATTTAAGCGAAATTTTATAGTACAAAAATTTTGCCCTGACTTCTAACGAAATTTTGTAACTCAATTTCGCCCTATCCTTTAACGCAATTATAGTCTCTAAATTTCGCCCTGTTATCTAACGAAATTATAATATCTAAATTTCGCCCTGTAACTTGGGATTGAACTGCCTTTTATTAATGTTTTAAGCCGCGAAGTTTCTTAATAAACGATATGACAGGGACGATATTATCTGACGGCCACATGAAATCATACTCTATAACCGTTGCATGATTTATTGCTCATTTATTCCACAGCTCACACTGCGATCGATTCATTTGTTCCAACTCTATACTCTGCACCCGGCCAACAGCGTAATATACTCGTAAGCTGCATTCAAATTCTAGAAACATTAACTACTATTTTAGAGTTCTCCAAAATGTTCCGCCACTGCTGAATAAAAGTCTTTCCAGGTATAATGAACTGACATCGGAAACATGATCGTAGTAGCTATGAACTACCACATGTCATTTTGAATGGCTTCTGCATCAATAACTTCACCAGTGAACAACATTAAAAAATAAAAAATATCTCGGATTACATCCTAGAACTGTTCTTGTTTACATTTTAGAATGACATTATTAATTCTGTATAGATAATTTATAAACAAACTAGCTTAAGATCTACGATGATTCAAATTATTGAAGATATACTTCTTTTGGCCCGTTATTAAGAATTGATGACAGTGAATTTTTACAATGTAACATCAAAATTAACAGAACGAAGTTGCTCGCAGAAAAGGCTACCTAACAGAATACAAATTTTATTACAAAACAATATATAAGTAAGAAAATGAGGTCGCAAGAAGTTGCCTGCAACAGTAGCGGTGGAAACATATTAGTTGAGTTTTCTGCAGGGTCAACTGGATGTATCGTCTAGCACGGGGAGGTAGTTAAATTATGAATCACAACCATGTTTATGATGTTTTAATTATTAACTTGTTTCAAACACTGCTGACAACAAACTACAATAATTACGCTCGCCATAAGTCGAGTGTCGAGTACGACATACTGTATACCGCCGAGTCAAGCCATCAATGGTGTTGACTGAATGAGGTAGATTCAGTAAACCTAACATATGACAGTAATAGAGGCTTATTTGAATTAATGTGCTGACGATATATGCAGCTCAAAACCGATCTAAATAACACACTATAACTTGTGATTGCACGGTGTACATCGAAGGTATTTGATTATGACCTTTCAGTACTGCTTTGGAGCGCAGAACAGCGCCTGAACGCAAGAAAATCTGTCACACAAACACACGAGTTTCGTGGTCTACTTAAACTTTAGCGTTGATTAAGTAACTATTACATTATTTTCTAGCATTAAATGTTGGTTAAATATGGAAAATATATACATTCTAAAAATATGAAGTACACTAAGATTTTGGTTGTTCTGCGCAGTTCTTCAGCGCTCAAACCGTCACTGATCCGCAATTTCGGATTAAATACTGCAGATTATAGAGTGCATTATGAAATGAAGTATTTGATAGCATCGGTTGTTGTTTGCCAAGCCCGTAAAAATAAAAAATACATGTTTTATTTTAATAGTTTAATTTATCAATTCTAGTATATAAATCTGAGATCATATCATCATGGAGATTCTTAATAGACTAAACGTAATGTCATAAAAATTATCACGAAGTATATATAGATTACAACAATGCTTCATACTGTGCGTTTTGATTGCGTTGATGATTTGATAATTTTATCTATTACAATTAATGCTGCTGCTTTTAGTAACAATCTTCTGAATATGAACGAGGTATATTTGATTACCTACCAATTTGAATTATATAAGGCTTCTTGGTTTGACTCATCACTGAATATAATGGTGACTGAATATTCAACGAACATGCGGTGTTTTTATTGAAGCTATATTCGGAATAGGTAACTGATGTTTTTTATTGTGCGTCTTATATTGCATTATTGTTGTTTTTTTATGCGAAACTTTTTTTTAATAACTTCCCCGAAGATTTAAATTGAATACGACTATTGTGAATGCTTGTATTATAGGAATATATATTTTTATTTTGTTATGTTATAGATTTACAAATTTAAAGTCTGACAAATTTCAAGATATCTTTTATACCTTCATTAAAAAATTAACAATTTGAAAAATATCTTTAAAATCGTTTCTCTCAAAATTGATTTTCAAATTTTTTTTTCAGCATAAAGTAGTGTTGATCTAATAGAATGTTACGATGAAGGAAGGTTTTGGTTGAGGATCATAAATAAATAAGCTTTACCAATGCTTCGCTAGTGGCCAACGTTTCGAAAAATTTATTTTCAACTTCAGGGCCTCAACAATTTACCACCTTTCGACCAGCTCGAGGCCCTGAAGATGAAAATAAATTTTTCGAAACGGGGGCCACTAGCGAAACATTGGTAAAGCTTATTTATTTATGATCCTCAACCAAGACCTTCCTTCATCGTAAATTTTTTTTTGTTGGAAAGGATACAAATATAATCATGTTATCATCAACATGATACAAATCTGTGGAAATTAATAATCTATATGTAGTAATTTTTAAATCAGTCATGTAATTAATATAATGAAGCTATGAATTGTTCTTTCACATCTAATGTGTGTGGAAGAATCGAAAAATCATTCGTATGTACCTATATACAAATCGTACAGCGATATATACCAGTAATTTTGCTTTTAACCTTCTTATATTAAAAATAAAATATTCCTTGAGGGTTTTAGCAATGTAATTTTACGCTTTTTGTATTTTTTATATTTTGCATATTCAAAGAAGACGTATATATACCGTGTGTTCATAAGTTGACGCTTGTAGATTGCAGAAAATATAATTTGACAAAAACCTTAGATTATGATCACACAATTTCTTCATAAGACAAGCAATGTAAAATTTTAATTTGATCCTGCTCGAAAAATAATTGTTCGATCGAAACGATATTTTTTAAACTGTGTATAAATATATTTAACATAGTTAACCTCTGTATCATTCGTCGTTTGGAAGTTATGGCGTTTTAAAGCTTTTCTCAAATAATATAAATAAACGCTCTTACCTCCGAAACTAAAAGTAATAAGGGTTTTGTCGAAATCAATTCAACTTGACTTTTTCTATAAGTTCAGTTAATATAAAAACAGGTCTTAAAAAGTTCCAGATTTGCAAAGCTCATGAACACATGAAAAAATTTGCGATATTAGGAAAAATATATAAATATTCCCTCAATTTGTGCAATAAAAGATGTACAAAAAATAAAAAAATACATAGACGCCGGCGAGTTCAGCTGTTGAGAGGATCTATAATCTACAATTTAAACTGTAGGTCTTCTCTGATCAAAATTTACACTTGAAATGTTTTTAAAGGATTTAGCTCTATATATAGAAATTAGGTATAATTTATTGATCTTTAAACACATCGTATAAGTTATTATAACATACATAACAATGTTATGGGTGAATGTGTCTGTCATGCTGGCTGTGAGAAGATTGCACTCAGCATGGATTACACTAATTACAAGGCGGCTGATTTTTCAGTGTTAACGCGATAGTCTAATTATCAACATGGCGCGCATACATACATTATATACGATACACTCTGCTTGGACGGGCATGAGTTGTCAATTGCAGATACTTTCGTGCGTATAAACGCGTTAGCTCTTCGTATTTACACGCTCACCGCGCTGGAAGAAAGCGTATTAGGTAGAGAGCTAGTGACAATTTTACTTATAGTATTTCCGCAAACCTAAATTTGTACATTCATTAAGGGCACTGCCCTGAACGTAAAAATCGCAGTCTGGCAGCTGAGACCGGGGACCCGGTCAAAGATGTCAAAATGGAGCACAAGAAGTCAAATCTGGCATTTCATACCCGGGACAACCTCCGTCTGGCAAAGGGATGAACATGAATTGTCAGATTTGACATGTTCAACCCCTTTGCCAGACGGGGGTTTTTCCGGGTACGGAATGCTAGATTTGAGTTCTTGTGGTGAAGGACACCTGAACTGATCGCTCAGGAAATTTCAAACATGATAAAATATATTGACACCTTCAGTTTGACCTCTTTGACTGGATCCACACTCGCATTGTCCCCGGTCTTAGCTGCCAGATAGCAGTTTTTTTTTGCCTCCAAGGTACTGTCCTTAATGAATGTACAAAAACTCAGGTTTGAGTAAAATCGTCACTAGCTCCCTAACTATATTAAAATGTTCCGAAATTTGTAACTTTTTATGCATATATAAATACAGCGCCGGATTTAACTTTTTGATACTACTCTATAGGTTTTTATAGTGAACGGTGCCCCATTCCAGCATCACACGTGCCGGAATGGTACTAATTTATGTCAAAATTTACTTTTTAAAATTTTATAGGTAATACTCGTATTTTTGACGTGATAACGTCTTATAAATTGATGAATCACCAATCTTATAAATTGATAAAACACCGGCTGCATGCACGAAAAAGTGTAACGTTCCTAACGTAACGTTCGTAACGCGTAACGCGTAACGTTCCGCCTGACCCTGTGCGTGCTTTTCTCGAAAACGGCCCTAACGATTTGGATGAAATTTACTGAAAAGGGATTTTGGGGGGCAAAAAATCGTTTTAGCTAGGTCTCATCTCTCGAAAAAATCGTTTTCTTACAAATTTTATCATTATAAAAATCAATTTTTTGACGTATGAAAATACTTAAATATTGTAAGTAGGTTTTGGAATTTTATATTATAAACAGTGAAACAATTGTTTTATAAATATTATGACAGCTAATCTTTGAGACTTAAAATAAATTCGAAAGAAAGAAAGTTAAAAAAAACAATTATATTATATGGTGAGTAATTTAAATAAATAAAATTAACCTAAATTTGAAGCGAAAGATGCAATATCATAGATTCGAATTATTATAATTATTATATGTAGAATTTAGGTTATGTATTACGGAATACGTTATCACGTAAAACTATCGTCCGTAAACCGACTTTACAGACAACCAATTTTTTTGTATTGAGACCTTCCGAATTAAAAAAAAAGCCAGTGTGCTTTAGACCACACGACTGAAGTAAAACTTCTTCCTGCCATATATAATATACTAGCGGCCCTGTACGTGCTTCGCTACGTATAAAACAATTTAATTGGAACATCTATCTATCTATCTATTTTATTAATTGCTAGCTATTTTAAAATATACATGGGCGTATATGTGTGTCTGTCGAGCACTCCGGCTGCGCCGTCGTGCTCGAAAAAAAATAGCGTAAAGTATTCGTGGATAACTGGTCTTTAAAACACTTGCTCTATTTCGAGCACTCCGGCTGCGCCGTCGTGCTCGATACCTTAACCTCAGCAACACGTGGTGGTTATGCTATTGAATTGTAGCTTATATGAAACGTTGCGCCATCTATTGAATATTCACTCAATCCAGTCAACAGATAATTATGACTGTCAAGGAATAGACAAATAATTTGCAATAAAATAATATTGCGACTATAAATTGAAATGTAAACTATCCTATCTTTCAAGTTGGGTCGAATTGCACACGGTGTGCAAATCAAATTTAAAATCGGTTCAGTAGTTTAGGAGTTCATCGCGGACAAACATGTGACACGTAATTTTTATATATAAAGATAATAATATATTATAGTAATGATACAATAATATTCGATAATCTATCACCATATTTTGATTAGACATCCTGATTTAACGACACAATATAACCTCACTCTATAGCACATATCTACAAAGACGGCATGTTTAAAATATAATTTTTTATTAATTATTAGGCAAAATATGTATATATTTTATTAGCATAATTTATACTACATTTAAAAGGATTTATTAACTAACCTACATTATTTCCCGTTACAAAATGCAGCAAAATTTGATAAAATGTATTTTTGATACAAAAACAATTGTTTTCATTTTAAACGTCAAATAGTTGTATAAAAAAAAGAATTTCGATTAATGTCCGTCTTTGTCGCACTCACTAACTTATATCTCCCTCTCAACTTCCAATAAACGAAACGTAACTCTATCTCTTACTATCTTCACTAACTTATATCTCCGTCTCAACTACCGTTCGCCTCGAACAATCACGCACTGTTCGCTTCGTCCGATGATGCACTTCCGTAAACGCTTTCGTCAGGCATTTACCAGCTTACTCCCCAAGTCAAGCGTGCCTAAAGAAATTTTACTTCAAAAACATATTTTTAGAAAAAGTCTGTTCTAATTTTGAAATCCAACCTGTGACAACGCACGCGTGTCCGCAGTGTCATCAATCAGCGTAAGTTCCCGCATCGATTCCAGGAACAGAACCAGCTTCGTGTGCAGCGGCCTTAAGCTAAGTTCCTTATCCAGAAAAATAACTGCGACATGAATAATTGATTGGTTTATGACGATTTGTTGTTTTAATTGAAACCAAATATGGTAATTCTCGTCTCTGCGTAACGCATATGCCAATTAACAAAACGTCAGTTTTACTATGAGATCCGCAAACACGCAACTACAATAATTCCACACCCATGGCAGTTTGTGTTTGATATAATAACGCATATGGATATAGGACTTGGTTAACTACATTAAAGCTTATAGTAATGTGCGTGGGCTGATGGACGTATCATGTTAGCAGAATTGTTAAACTTATTTTAGTTAAACAATACCGGAAGCTAACTGCAATGAAGGATTTAATATCCGCGGAACGGAGAACTACCTGATAGAAATTAAGAGCTGTTAAGGACGTAGTCTGGTGTTCGGGTTTTGAAAAAACGAATTTATTTTTTTTACATTTTTAGTAAGTATAATATATTGAGAAAATACTGTAAAAATTTTAGACCGAAATATTAAATATTTACAAAGCTATAGCATATAGTCGAGAGCAGCAACGGTCTTACGGTAAGACTCTTACTTGCTCTTACCTCTCAATTGTTATCACGTTACCCTTATACTCTCGCAGAGTAGAGCAAACAAATTAGCAGAAAACAATGCCTTTGAAGAAACGGAAGGTTTAATATACACCAGGCATAGCTGATTAGTGTAAATATTCATTTTTATTTTTTTGTAAGAAATCTGAAATTAAAACTTTAAACGCGTTTTTCTCAAAACCTTGTTTTTCTAAGTGGCTAGGGTGATTGAAACAATTGTATACAACCGATTGCTTTCAGTTTTGCACAGGGTAATCTACACAGCAATATAGCTCCGTCCGGTACTAGAATTACTTAATTATAAAAATTATTTCTAAACACTATTTTCTCGTTGTTTTTTTTTCTAAAACCCGCCATTTTTTTATTTATCAATAAAAATGTTTATTTCTAGTACGGGATAGAGCCACAAGCCTACGAAACAATAACCAATTTAATTTTTATAATTCAGTTGACTCCAAGTGACGTTATCACCCGCGCTACCCACCTACCTCCATTTAAAGTTGTCTACTTTAGGTTAAAAGAACAATTATAAAATGGCGTAAAATTAAGCAAAAAAAATTTTTTTTTCTTAGTTTACGATGTCAGTAAAAACATGTAACAAAATTGAAAACATCGTACATTATTTTGATATTAAAAAAAATTTCTGAAATAACGGTTGAAAACGAGCCTGAACATAGGACTACGTCCTTAAGCGGCCCATAGACACTCAATATTATTGCGCAATATTTGGGTTTGTTCAATATAATTGACCGTGTGTAGACGAGATTGAAAGGTTGCGCAATATATTGTGTGATTTTTAAAATCTTGAAAATATATTGCACAAACGGGGAAATATTGTGCCGTCTGTTGTCAAGATTGCGCAATATCCCGTCAGTTGATCTCAAGTAGCGGTCGTTTCAACAAGTCGTCTCAACTACGCCTCATCATTGGTGACAAGAAAGCCGAAAGACAAATTATTTTTTGTTGAATTTATCGAGGTGTATCGTGGTCTTCTGGCTCTATGGGATGTGAAGTCCAAAGACTATATAGTAATCGTGACAACATGATGACTGAAGTTCTGGTGGGGACTGTTTGTACAACGTGGCTGTACCGTCTGTGCTTGTAATTGAGCAATATATTGCACAACCTTCAATATCGCCTCCATATACAGTACAATTTTTTGCACAAACCAAAATGTACAATAATATTGCCCGTCTAGGGGCCGCCGTCAAAATACTGCACAATAATATTGAGCGCTTTATAGTATAGGTACTAACCGTCCTGTTGCTCTAAAATCGAGCACATTTGTCTGTAATGCCCGGTTTACATTATTCCAGTCCAGCGATCCAGTCCAGTGCTGGACTGGATCGCTGGACTGGATTCGTTGTCTACATTATTCCAGTCATTTAGAAGCCGTTTTCATTGTGAACACTACAGTGACAATGATTTCAAAAAGAGATCAGTTTCGAAAATGTTTCAAACGTGCTCAATCACTCTTGCTACAAGAAGTTATTAATGAGGTTGATAATGAACTAAGAAAAAAGGAACGGAATGGCACTAGATTGGCCGTCTACATTATTCCAGTTGCACTGGATTCAAAAGTAGACCGCGAATCCAGTTACTGGACTGGAATGCTTACTGGATCCAGTGCATTCCAGTGAGGGTTTACATTATTCCAGTTGCAACCCAGCACTGGACTGGATCGCTGGACTGGAATAATGTAAACCGGGCATAACTTTTACGATTCCAACCCACAAGTGGGGAATGGGTATGTTCTAGTTTAAGTTAAAAATCACTTTTCAAAAATGTTACAATATTTTTTCGTTTTGAGGTCCCCCGAATCCAAAAACTCTTTTTTGGAGAAATTCTGTGGTCTGTTAACTATAACCTAAACACAGGAACGTTGAACAAACCCGGCGTTAAGTAAATACTAGTTCAGTTACTATAGACCTACCAGTGTACCACGGCGTGTAATATATGCATAGGTAAGTAAGTAATATGTAACGTAAAGCACAACGGTTGAATATACATGCTACAGTAAATAGCCGAAATTCGTTTTTACGCGTACTTCCTAAACTTAAGAATGCGAAGTATTTACGAACATTTATAATCTTGCGTTCTTATACTAGGAAAGACATGAATTAAGATTTTAATTCGGCTATTTACTGCAACGTTTATGAAAAAATAGTGGTTATCAAATTTGTAGCTTAGAAAATTGGCTACAAAAAACATGGTATTACTTTTTTTCGTAAGGCTAACGGTTTTCGATAAAATTTGATTTAAAAAGTTATAACGTTTATGTTATTTCGATTCGTTTGATGCGGTTATACAAACGAATACAATGCATCATAAGGGGTAAAGGGGGTAATTACCCCCCAGGATCACAATAATAAAAAAATAAAACTGAAAATAATACGAATACCTGTAGGCCAAAAAATAAAATTTAGCAATACTTTTTGAAAAGAAATTTGTAAAATTAGTTTGGTAATTAATATTTTGCTTGACACCTCCCTTCATGAGTATTCTTGTCTGATATTAACAAAACTTCAAAAAAATATTGATTTTTTTTTGTTTTAACCCTCCCCCTCCCCTTTGAAAAAATATCTACGCTCTTGCATCATACGACATACATCATGCGGAAACTGGAACGGTTCACTAAGCGATTGAATGAATGCGAGGTGAGAGAGCGAGCACCATGCCGCATGCGTCGTACGTATTGGTAATTTTAGTCATACGAAAAAAAGTAATACTATGCTTTTGTAGGCAATTTCCTAAACTACAAATTTGATAACCACTATTTTTTCTATACCTACAAGTTACCGTTAACTAGATTTTTTTGTGACCACCTTTGACCCGCGTAACATTTTTAGCGGCACAATGTATTGGTGGGGACTTTTGGGATATTGTTTAGAACCGCAAAAGGAAGGTTCATACGAAAATGTAGCTTTCCTCTAATTTTTCCGTAGTTTGACTTATTTTGCTGTCTTTATTCTCTGAACTAGATATCTATTTTCATTAATTACTTATAATGCATGTTATACGGGTTTTAACTGCATAGCCCAGGGGTCGGCAACCTGCGGCTCGCGAACCGCATGCGGCTCTTTTGATGTTGCGGCTCTCCAGTTCCATACGCAAAAAATAATTATTTTATTATATAAACACTTAAAAATCGTCCAATCGATCCATGATTAAGCACTATGTCTATCTCTCAGCCATTTCCACTCGCGTCTCACCTGAACCGCCCCCGTCATTACGTGTCGTCCTCGGATATATATATATTATATCAATATAAGCAAATACTGTAATAC
The DNA here is from genome assembly GCA_963575645.1 of Xanthostigma xanthostigma. NCBI lineage: Eukaryota > Metazoa > Arthropoda > Insecta > Raphidioptera > Raphidiidae > Xanthostigma > Xanthostigma xanthostigma. The sequence goes on from OY754467.1 coordinate 14,433,711, forward strand.
TGAAACGAAAATATTTAGTGCCTCTTTAAAAACTGAGAAATTTTGTAAATTGTAATATTTGGCTCTTCTGTTTAAAAAGGTTGCCGACCCCTAGCATAGCCGAATACAATTTTAATTGGTGTTTTTCCTAGTAAGAACGCAAAATGACAAATCTTCATATAGATACTTCGCATTCTTACTGGTAAGCACGCGTAATGACGAATTTCGGCTATTTACGGTAACATAAACAACTGCATAGTACAGTGCATATTATACAACGTAGGTACGGTAACAGACCGGTCTGTGGTGTGTGTATCCAGGGTAACCGTGAAACAAGCAATGAATTATGCAAACCCTACACCTACACGACAGCCGCCAACCAACCAATCCATGTAGCAGTAGTAGTACACATTTACCTATCTAGTCCAGTGTTGCCAGATGACAAATTGAAAAATCTGTAAAGCAAGGTCTAAAAATCTGTACAAAATCTGTATCGAAAGTTTATGCAAAATTCTGCATAAAAACATCTGAATCTGACAAAATAAAATCAGCGAAATAGCGAGCTTGGACTACTTAGGTTATAAAAAAAAAGTTTTTGTATCAAATTTATATTTCTTAATTTTTATAAAATATGTCTTTATTAATTTTTTTAATCATACTATTGTCGACTAAGAGTTTGTAGCAAGGTTTATTGTTAAGTAACTGCTTTGTTAACAGCAAACCCTCTTTGTGCTTGTAGATAAAGAATTTCTAGTTTTTTTGTTTTGATCAAATTAATTGATGAGAAAATTCTTTCTATGTAGCAGTAGAGTGAGGAAGGCCTAATATAGCAGATACCCATTCTTTAAGTTTTGGATATAGTCCCATCTGTGTCTTCCGCGCAGAAAACTTGGTACCAAAAAAATGTATTCATTCATTCAAACATCAATTGTTCGTTGCATTCGCGCTATCTCGTTCTTTAAATAAAAATTTCGGGCGGGGAATCCCAGCTACAGTGTTGCCAACTCACCCATATACCATTAACTACCTACGCAATAAATCAGTAAAACATACCGATTCATCTCAATTCTCAAAAATTTCTTCCATTTATGCGTACCATTTAAAAATCTGTATAAAAGTAGAATAAAATCTGGTATCTGTGACGATCGCTCAAAATCTGTATAAATACAGATAAATCTGTATATATGGCAGCACTGATCTAGTCGTTTGTTTACTTGCTTTCAGCGCACTGAAATTTATTGGTATTCTTTATTCTTGTAAATTCTAGACGCATGATGACAAAGATAATTAGCGTCTAATTACATCAAATTGAATCAAACGATATCACAAAACATCCATGAGCAGAAATCGGATTCGAACCCACAACAGAGATAGAGATTGTAGAATATAGACGCCCAACATCTCTTGGTGTACAAACATATGATGTAGTAATTAGTAAATAGTAGATGTAATAATAAGTTATTTATTATTAATGAAATATTAGCAATACATTATTATTGAAGGAGATTTATTTGGTTGAGGAACAATTGAAAAATAAGCTTTACCAGAATATCGCTTGTGGCCAACGTTTCGAAAAAATATATTTTCATCATCAGGTTCTCAATGCAAGTTGAAAAACTGTTTTATGATATTTTTAAATTTAAAAAACTGTTGAAATTCATAATAAATGATCATGTATATTACAATAGTTTTCACAATTTACAATATCAACTTGCATTTAGGCCCTGATGATGAAAATCTATTTTTCGAAACGTTGGCCACAAGCGATATTCTGGTAAAGCTTATTTTTCAATTGTTCCTCAATACTAACAATAAATTATTATGCTAACCTATTGCACATACCGCTAAATTAGCGGTATGTGCTTTATTATCGCTTTGAGCATCAGAGCTGACTTTCGTTCATATAAGAAGTTATATCTAAGTTAATTTCACACGAAATCCATTCAAATTGAAGCTTTTTGAAAAGAGGAGATTCTGATCTATAAAACAGAACCATTTTTAAATCAATTCGAGTTCATAAATACTATTAAAATTGTAATTGAAAGTTACAAACAGCAGTTGTCGGTTGGTCTGTACTGTACGTATGTACGTATGTACGTACGTCACGACTCTACAGATCGCAATTTTGGTCGGATTGCCTTGGGTTATATTTTATTCACTTTGTTTACTATCAGACCAGAACCCTATTTAAATTCACATAAATGTGTTCAGTAGTTTAATTTTTATAAACAGTTTTATTTTATTATTTTTGACAGCTAATAGTTAAAATAAAAAACCTTAAAAAAACAAAAAAATATCTATTAATGTTATTGTAATGTAGTGTATTACGTAGAATAACTGCTCCACTTCTATACCATAATAACAACGCAAGCTGGGATATCAGAATGGCCGAGTGGTTAAACGCGTAGTCCAGTAATAGCAAGGTGCCGAGTTCGATTCCCGCTGACACCAAGTAATATTTTTTTTTTCTATTCCATTTTATTTTTATTTTTTTTTCTATTTTTTTAATTGTTTTTTTTTTAAATATATTTTCTCAATTTTTTTTCATTATAATATGTACAGTGGAAAACTTGCGGGATGTGCACTTTTGGTTTTGCCAACTATATTTTGTTTGCATCCATATTCATCGAACGTAAGTAGTTATTTATTCGGTTTATTTATTCGTACAAATAAATAGCGATAATTCATTTCACCAACCATAATTATGTTTACTGCAGGTATAAATCTATTGTCTTAATTCCAGGGTATAAATATTTATTCGCCTGATAAAATAATAATGACTGCCACATAGATCATAATACCTAACCTATAAACGTGGAGTATTATATCTACAGTTTGCTCTTGTGAATTTATTTATGTGTTGTTTATGAACCTTTTGTGAAATGTATAGTTGTAAAACATTAAAGTTAGTGGGAGTTTTGTTTGCAATTGGGTTAGGATAAAACATTATTATTATGTAAAGCTTTCTAAAGCTTTAACTAACTTTTACCTGTTAATTTGCTTGGTGAATAATTACAAATAAATTTTATTCTAACGAATGATATTGTTCCAAGATTAGTAACTTCTATCTTTAATAGTGTTCGATGAATATGGGCATAAATAATAGGATAATATAATAAATTTTTGATAGCCATTGAACTACTACGATTGCTATTAAACGCGGGATTTTAAATTTCGACGTATTGGGATATATTAATTAAAATCTATACATAAATTTTACATCGGTCAGTTACTCAGTAAGCAAATCCGATGATGTTATAGTACAACCATAAGATACCCACCTAGCTAGTAGCTTCATGTCGGTTTTGGGCATTGTTTTGACGCTACAAATGTTACATAATGTATAAATTAACGTTATATAGTCACAGTGTGTCGCTTATATTATGTGCGTATTTACTGATTATGCGAAATTAATTCCTCTAACGCGTTATATGTATAATCATAATTACGACATAAACTTATGAATAACCAGCTGTACCCGCGGTTTCGCTCACGTGCATTTCGAATTGCTGTTGAGACAATAACTACTTAATACATATAGAGAAGCTATTGTATAATGATCCAAAAATAGAAATCAAAATGGTAAACATTTTTATGTTTCAAGGTCACTACGGTGTTTCTACATTATGAAGGATGTGTGTCATTTCTTTCTGGAAAGAAATGTCGAGAATGAAAAAAGATATCGTTAGGGTAGGTACCAGTCGACGCGTATTAAAGTAAGTAATGATCTGAAAGAACATTTTTAAAATCGGTTTCGTCGTTCTTTTTATTTAAACAAAGACACTTGAAATAAATAGATTTACATAATATTTCGCGAATTAAAAACGATATCGACTTCGTTAGGATATCAATCGAAGCGTGTTAACGTCATTTTGATCCGAAAGAAACTTGATCAAAATCAATTCAGCTGTTTTTTTGTTTAAACAAAAAGACTGCAATAAAAGTGTATTATAGGATTTGTTGGGTTTAATTTGTAAACATTGTTTAATATTTAATATTGATCATACTTGTGAAAAATAACTCTAATAATTTAGAGTGATGATGATCCTGTTTAAATGTTGGAAGATTAAAGGATGAATCCTGGTGGCATAGGATCGATGAACTAAGCAAATACTGAAGGTTTTTTTATTGCATTTTATTATTATTAAAGTTTGCCGAGACGTCAGACAATAAAATGCAATAAAAGAAACCTTCAGTATTTGTTTAGTTCATCGATCCTATGCCACCAGGATTCATCCTTTAATCTTCCAACATTGATCATACTGAGAAGTGGGCTGTGTGGACCTCAAGAATTTTGAACTGTTTAGGACACGGAAATATTGTAAAGATTTGATAATAATTACGATTTCTCTTTCAAATAAATATTATATTTCCGTTAATGATGGTCTTGAGGAGAGTGCTAGACTATCTTCGGCATGCTACTTATAAGTAGGTATCTACCGGTGGCGTTGCTACATCTATTGTTTTGTTATGAAAGAAAACCGTTTTGCTTTTGACAGCTGCAGCACGATTCCTTAATGGTCTGAGTATTATAAGTCTAGTAGGCATATCAACTATTGTTTCAATGCTATCGTTATATTTTCAAATGTTTGAATTGTAAAGACGCACCTTTAGCGCTAGTTCAGACACGGCGGGAACCGCGCGATTATAGAATCGCATGGAAATCGCGCGGGTCTTATTTATATGAGTTAGTTAGTAATCGTTCAGACATAACCGCGCGGTTAATCAAGCCGCGCGGTTACCGCAACCCAACCGCCAGAAAATAGAATCGCGCTGCTCCCGCGCGTTTCTATTACTATGGAGTCTTTACTTCGCGTTCAGTTGCGTTGCGGATACCGCGCGGTGAGCACGTCACTGTTCGTGAGTTCGCCATGGATCGTTTCGACACTGTGACTGAACTATTTATTGATGAGGTGGAGAAGAGACCTGCAATATGGGACATTCAGTCAAAAAATTTTTTATCATACATTCTTAATTTGGGATATAACGTTACGAACAGACCATGTACCTACTAGTCGGTCACGTAATATTGGATGCACCCAATACCGCCTTTTTCTTTTCTTTTTTTTAAGGAGCAACCACAGTAAACACACTTCTTCGTCGACCTCCATTTTGAAACTGAGACCACGAAATCGCATACTAACCGCGCGTGTCTGAATAGCATCACAATTTTGCGGTTTGAAACCGCGCGATTCGTAAACGCACGATTCCCGCATGTCTGAACGCAGGCTTAATATTAACTTTTTTTTGTTACAGAGGTCATGCCGTGAAATGAAATTGAAAGTATGGACTCCTGTCTGATCAAAATGAATATAGAACTGCTTTTGACGTTCCTTTTATGTGCTGCGTTCACAGAAGCCATTGAACTATGTAAGTACTTACAGTTTAATATGTTTAACATTGCATGATTACATTATAAATTATAATAGACTTTTATGTAAAAAACGAGCTGGATGAGAATTTATCAAATGTACCTACGGAAAAATATACAAAAATGAAAAAAAAAACGCAAAGAACACCCTCTTAAATATAAAATTTAAAGTTGTGTTTTTTTTGTTTTCACTTGTTTTACAAATTAAGCTGAAACCATAAAAAATGTCAGGTTCGATATAACTAAATCAGTTTTATATTTCATGAACAAAGGTTATTCTGAATACTAGATATGTGAATTAACCATGGATATATTAGTATTACAATAGAGTACGCAAAAGAGCAGTGAAAGTGTCTGAAATTAAGAGAGTAAACAAATTTCTAGTTTTCTGCACCGTTCTCTTTCTTAACTGAGGACACTTTCACCTATTGCAAGCATACTCACTATTGTACTCTAGTTACTTATCTCTATGGAATTAAGCTAGACCAGGCCTGGGCAAATGGCGGCCCGCGGGCCGGATCCGGCTCGTAGCGCAATTTTATCCGGCCCGCGAAGCATTTTAGAAAAATAGTAGCGGAAATAGAATGCGGGGACGGACCTTTTTTTTTTTTTTGCTCTTCACATGCGGAAATAGAATGTGAGGACCTTTTTTTCTGCAAATTTTTGGCCCGCGGTGAAATTTACGTCAGCCACCTGGCCCGCGCTCAAATTTTCATCTGCTATGTGGCCCGCCGATGAAAAGATTTGCCCGCCCCTGGGCTAGACAATGTTACATTTTTTATAGGATATCGCGATAATTATAATTACAATAGAAAAAAGTCATCGCACACTTTGTTTTTTCGGGACAAATAAAGAGTCGAATTTTGACGGAATGTTAGGACCATTTTGACTAAAAAATATGTAATTAAAGACGCGGCCACATTATGCCGGTTTTGCCGCTTGGCTGCTAGGTTTCAAGCATGCTGTTACGCTGGGTTTCGTGATGGCTTTTATTTGTTCGCTTCACACGATGCGTGTATGGAAGCTTGCTTTGTAGGTGATTCGCGCGCAGTGTTAGTTCGAATGTTAACAAAAGTGAACGTTTATTATCTCTGAACAGAACACACACTATTACGCTAACTTTCTCTGTGGGCGTTTCTTATGTCGCTCACGTGACGAGATACTATTTCCTGTTGGTTCTTGTTAAAAACTATAAGCAGAAAAACTAGCCCCGGTTCTAATTTTGAAATTCATCTTGCGAGCACGTAGTGACGTCATTTAGATCTTTGTGGCCAGCGCAATAGTGATTCCAGCGGCAAATCAGCCTCGTATCCGATTTCTTGCTGACTTAATTTCTAAATCCACAAAAATACATTGCATTAGTTCAATTTGTAGCTGTAAATGTTATCATAATAACATATAATAAGACAGACAAGTGCATAAAAAATTATCTTAAATACATTTTTATAAAATAATCGTTTTAAAAGACAATTGCTTAACATATGTTTATAAATTGCTAATGTAAATATTTGTATGTTTGTACTATTGTAAGATAAAATATTTCTCGTCTGAACTGAATCAATTTGTTACACATTTTCTTTGACACAAACAAAGGTACCTCTAGTCTCTACCTTTGTTTGTTACACGAACGTCATTATTTGCACATATTATTTGAATTGCATGCATTCGTCGAAACATAACGCAATTTTACAATTTTATTTTTACAATGCAGTCACAGTACATTAGCAAAAGCATTGTCTTTATTTCATAAATCTTCACTCACATTTTACATAATAATTTTATCACATTAATTATTGTCATCTTTGTGATATGAATTTCTTGTTTCTGTTTGACTGTACAGTGGAAAACGGTTTGATGTTACCTTAGTGACGTCAACAGAGTAACTGGTATTGATAACTTTCATGACGAATATCTTTATTTATATGAAGTCAAGGTCCCTGCATACAAGGCTGGTGTTGCCGCTAGATTCCTTGCTAGATTTCAAGTGTGCTGTGGCGCTGGTTTTGGTGATGGCTTTTAGGTGATCGCTTCGCACGATGCATGTATTGAAGCATGTGTGTAGAGTGCGCATGACGCTTTGACAGAGAGAAAAGAAACGATTCTTCCACTCTTCTCTCGGAGAAGGGGAAGGGTTTCATTTTTCATCTGATCCAGGTCAATTTGCCCCCTAGCGCACCTAAAAAAGTTTAACTTTAAAAGTCTCAAAACCAATATTAAAATGAGTTTCTATTTTTTAAACCCTACATATAATACGCGCCACGGATCTAAAACGTTCGGAAGTTAGTCACAAACAGCGTCGCAAAGGCACATTTTAGAGCCGTTGAGGCTCTCACCACCTCCCAGCTACCTGCACGGAACGTGCGCTCGTCGGTGATTGACCGTGATCCATGGTTGCCTTTGTCACTTGTCGCTTTCCTGCTTTAAAGTACAGTCGAGTACGCTATTGTCAAGTTGTTATTGTTGTTTTAATTTTGTTGAGTTGCGAGTTTGTAGTTTTTCAACAGACTGTACAAGCGCAAGCCCGCATTCGCATCTATCTTCCGAGCCTTTTAGATTCGTGGCGCGTATTATACCTAGCATCGCCCGGGTAGGGTTTAGAAAGTAGTACATTATTATGATATGGTTTGTGGTTTTGTTATCACTGATTTAACTGCCTGTTCATTGCTATTCACTAACCCTAAATAAATAATGCAAACTTTTAAAAACGGACAGTTCATAAGAGTCGTCTCTGCGTTTGATGAGAGAGGCGCGGTATGTATCTATCTATATTTGCAACTTGCCATCGCAAATGTATTCATGGACCTAAGTGCAAATCGCTGTATGGGCGAAACTCGGTGTTGAATTATAAAAACTGACGAGCAGTTGGTGTAAAGTGCGATTCACATTTATCAAAAAATTCCACTATAATGATCAGCTGGCAGTATATTATGAGATATAATTTATTACTCTATTCGCACTCGATTGGCAACGGTTTTTTATGTTGCATATGTGAGATAATTAAGTTGTGATTTTAACTGTTGATTTTTCACCTATATCGAGAATATTATCGATATAGGTGAAAATTCACTTGCAATTCCATATTTGCGTAAGCTCGTACCTGGAAAAAAACATAGATGAACATATAAGATAACTGTTTTTAATAGATATTATTGAAAAAGTCCTACTTGAATTGTTGTTACAACAATTTGCTTCGTTAAACCTTTCTTGCGTCGTTGTCTAATCATTTTCAAATTTAAGAAAATGTCCAGATTGACGTAATATTATCGTAATTGATCATAGCAGTGGCAACCGTTAATTCTTATTTTATTAATGGCCATATTCACCGAACCTAAGTAGTTATTTATTCGGTTCATTTGTTCTTATCCTCCGAATTAATAGCAATATTTCAATTCACCAAACTTAACTATGTTTACTACAAAATCTGCTAGGGTATAAATTTTTATTCGTTGATAAAATAAAAAATGGCCGCCACATAGATCATAATACCTAACCTATAAGCGTGGAGTATTATATCTACAGTTTGTTCTTGTGAATTATGTTTATTAACCTTTCGTGAAGTGTATAGTTATAAAACATCAATGTTGGTGGAAGTTTTATGTGCAATTGGGTTAGGATAAAACATTATTATTTTATGAAATTCGTTTTTTGACGTCTACACCAACACCATCGGTCGGATTTTTGAGTGAACGTCACAATATTCAACAAAAATATCCAGGAGTATAGTGCAGTGTGTATTTATTCGTCAACTAACTATTTTATGTGATAACATGCTTTGTGAATTGGAAATAAATTTTAATCTAACGAATAAATTTGTTCGAAGATTAGTAATTTCTATCTTTAATAGTGTTTCATGAATATGGCCATAAATAGAATTTTGTTGTTATTTATGGTTTATATAATTAAAAATATACTAGAAATATATTATGCTATCTCAAGTTTCTAAAGCCGATCGACCTATTAAGAAAAATGATTTGTTATTGTATGACACAAAACAAGGGTCATTCAAAAGTTGTCTTCAATAATTATATTGACATTTCTTTTTCCCCTCTATACACTGTAACAGCTTGCCACAAAATTGTGCCTATCCTAGTCATCTAGTGTATTGCCAAAAAGCAATAGAGAATGTCTTTTTTTCAGCAAGCATGATTAAAAATTAAACAGTAAAATGACATTATCAAGATCCTCTCTTTAGGTGTCACATTTTTTGTGACTCTCTTCCTGATCAAACAAATCTTAGCAATTTTTATAAAAATTGACCATTTAAAGTTTCACAAAAAAAAAGTTTCACAAAATAATAATGTTTTATACTAATCCAATGGCACACAAAAGTTTCACTAACTTTAATGTTTTACAACTATACACTTCACAGAAGTTTAATAAACAACACATAAATTAATTCACAAGAACAAACTGTAGATACAATATTCCACGTTCATAGATTAGGTAGTATGATCTATGTGGCTGCCATTATTATTTTATAAGGCGAATAAATATTTATACCCTGGAAGTAACACAGAATAGATTTAAACCTGCGGTAAACATAATTATGTTCGGTGAATTGAATTATCGCTATTTATTCAGAAGAATAGCTACCTGAAGAACAAATGAACCAAATAAATGATGATGGCCATTAGTGGGTTTAACAGTAGGAGTTCAATATCAATTTCCATATCAACTCCGAACAATTTGAAATCGTCAAAACTTATTCAACGATATGATTGAATATGTGGTTCCCATGATATCTTTCAGTGTTAAAGATAACTCATACGCAATAGTCGATCTATGCTCTCTCTAACTAGTAAGTCATAACTTACACCGTCACATTTATGTAATGTCGCGGCAGACTAAAAACAAAACTGAGCGCGGAAAATTTGCATGTCAGAGTGTTAGAGTCAACACAAACTCAAGCCCGAAGCGACGCGCCTGGTGCGAGAAGGGTGGCTATTTTAAACAGGTTACTGAATAGGGAAAGGTGCTGAATATATAACGAACCATTGCAATGTGTCTTCTCACTTTATTCCTTTCTCTTTCTCTTACATTCGTTCTCCAATATATATATGAAGTTAGCTTGCGTTTCAATTAATAAGTTTGTTTCTAATTCCAGTCGTGTTAAATCCTCAAAAAACGAATTGCAAGTATAAAAATGCATTGAACGATGTGTGGATTCGATTGAAGCCAAATAGATCAAATAGATCAATTAGTATAAATAGAATAGTGTGGCATTCATTATTGATGTAAGTACACTACAGGTACTAGATTTCTAACTGGTGTTATAAAGTTAGAAATTGAGTTAAGATTGGTTATTCTTTTTAATATCAGGTACAAATCTAGATATAGTGAATACATCATTAATGGTTGCCATGCTATTTAATTTTGGATTAACAATACTGATACCGTTCTTTATGTGGCATAGCCACATAAAGAATCTCGAGTTTTCAAGTTCCTATCAGAGAATTAATGGTGAAAGTATGAACTGAAATTCAACTGAAATTGTAACAAATTATCAGACCCCCTTCCCATGGTACGAAGTCACATAGCTTGCTGCACGAGTCAAGAAAAAAATCCTATTATGGAGATGAATGTTATATTGGTAATGTTGGCAACATAAAAACTTAAAAATGGTGTAGGTATAGAACTACATATTGAACTATTTTCTTAAGTCAACGCTAAATTTTTTTTATTATGTAAATATCACGACTCTACCCCCTCCTAAAAATAATAAAAAGTAACACATTGATTGCATTCCCCCTCCACTTATAACACGTTACGTAGTTTATGGATGACTTCTAAGAAAATTTCCATGAAGAGACAGAAGACTAAATGAAATATAATTGAGAAAGTGCAAAAAAATTTTAATTGAAATAAAATACGTTAGAATCAATATAATGTTTATCTTTCTATATTTTTCTAATACTGATAACATTTTAGTTAAGTAAATCAATTTAGATATTGTATCTTTGAAGAAATCCATATTATAAATTTACTAAAAATGCAAAGCGTAAAAAATCCGTATCGATTATGCGGAGCTTAATATACAGTTTTTGAAATTGATAATTTACATTTTGAAATAGTTCGTGAGTTATTTTTCTAAAAAAATTAGCTATAATGTTTAATGTATAAAGATAATGATTCTACAGACATTCAGCCTAACAAAAGACTAAAATTTACAATAGCGGAAGAAATGCAAAAATAAGGAAAACATTTATTACAACGGTTTTCTTAAATTTATCTCGCAATTTTTACGAATTGAGTCACATGCTGTATGTGCAAAGGTGTCGACTTCTGTGCAAAACCAAGCAATAACGTCTGTAACCCTACTTTAGCTTGCGAGTCCATGTCGCCTGTCTTAGTGAAACGACGTACGTAGGTAAGGTATCATAATTTCTCGAAGTAGATTTGCATATCAAAATATTGGGGCAATTTAAAAATTCTTTCTTGAAGTAGTCAAAAGTAAAACCGCAAAGCTTTGCACCCTCTTTTTATTCTGTTCGTCGTAATGCAGATTCCTGTTAGACTGTTTTTTCTCATGACGTTTATGTTTTTCTAAATCCTCTCTCGCAATTATTGCTTCATAAATCTCTTTAATGGCGACAGTTTCAGATTAGATATTTTTCTCTAGATTTAGCCTTAGGTGTCTTTTCAAGTTGTTTACTTTTCGTGTAAAATAGAAAACGCTTAATTGTTTTTTTTTTCTTCTTTGTAAAAGTTTCAGATGTTGAATAGTGTGAATTTAGCCTCAGGTCGAAGATACTCGGGCTTAAGGCCTCCAATAGTGAAGTATTCTCAATTCTGAAACTGGTTTCCATATTTTTTGATTCCCAGCTCCGAAATTCCGAAAAACATATCTTTTTTAAAATCAATATATGTTTATAAATTCATATAGAAAACGTTGAATGAAACTTCGAGTCAGAACTTTGCAAATAAACTTTATCGACCAATATTAATTAGAAACATTTCGAATATTAAACTTAAAAAAAAAAATATTTTATACAACTCTTGAGAGCTCATTAATCATTGGTAATAAAAAAATCCATATTAGCGCGAACTTCTTGATTGACATATTAAACAAAAATTCGTAAATTTTTAATGGTTTCTCTAATTCCGGAATGACAAAATAAACTTCGTTAGTTTTGGAATTGATATGTTTAAAATTTTGGCCCGGAATTGCGAAATTTCGGATATTCCAGTATGGCAATAGATTAACGCACAACTAACTAACTTATGTGCTTACATATTCTGTACGTCATTTTTTGAAGATTTTTTAGCAGTTTTTATAAGTATCATGTTTTAATTTTTAATCTCGCCAGCCCTGTCTAATCGGACGAAAAACAATGATTGATGATTGTTATTTAAAATAAAATAATGAAATAAAATGACATTGTTGAAGCTTTAGAATATTTCAATCCATAAAATTCTCATAAAATATTCAGTCTATTAACAAATGTTTGGCTTCTATAATGTATTGTCATTAGTTTTATATAGGTACAGGTTGTATCAGAAATTAAGTGATACATAATATGGAGCCCGAAAAATGAGCTAACAAAAAATATGTATAAAATTGTCAGATATTATTTGACATTTACAGTGTACTTAAAGTTTGTCAGAAAAAATTGTCGTGTTAATGCGAGATAACTACTTTGTAGAATTACATTGTTATTTTATTCATAAATTATTGTTTTAATTGTGCACCTGAAGAGGACTTGGTTTAAACCGAAATGGCTGAAACAGCGTAAAGTTTATTGTTGTTTTTTTTTTTTTTATAATAAATGGATGTAATACCAATCGTTTTATTATTACTAATTTTTATAACTGTTTGAGATACTGTTAAGCCGGTAATATTTTTCTTTATTTACATATTTATATGACAAGTATATTATGTTCTTTTTCTCTTTTTCTGTGTATGTAGCTTTTTAAGATTTTCTGTAATTGATTAATGATTTCCATAACCACTAAATAATTAACATTAACTAAAATTCACTGTATAAATTCTAAACTTAATCTGCGTGCAACTAAAAAATGAGGAGCTGTGTCATTACTCGTTAATGAGTCTAATGATTCAATCAACATTAATCCTATTTCATCGCAAATCCAACATAATCTTATGATTACAGATTTAACTCCTCTTTCCACCATACTTATTTGTTGACTCAATTCTGCTCCACCTGTATACATTTGATAATGTAATAAAGGTTTGGTTGACATGCATACGCATCTAAAGAAATTAGCTATACCCGCTGTTCTAATATTCACTTATGAATATTTAATATTGGCATCAATTACCGTTTCCCCATTACTGCATTAATGTTCCTCATCATTTATATTGGCTTGCTTGTAGAATGACAATGATAACATTGACTTGAATTGTTTAGCATATTTTATTGTGCTTTAATTTCAACCTGCATAAACATAACATATTCAAGTGGTTTCATTATTAATATTGAATACATTAAAATGTAAAAAGTCCCCAGAATTTTCTTTGGGTAAGAATTAATGGTATGTCAAGTCTCATCAAACACAGGCGAACCGCATTGTCGAGTATTACCAGTAAAGGAAGACAGATTAAGTTAACGTGTACCTGCTCTCGTAGAACCATACAAAACATCATTCCAAAAAATAAAATCCACAAGGAAATTAATTATATACATTTTGACTGTTGCGAAAAAATTTCGTAAAATTGCTGAACTCTAGTATTCATGATAAAATTTGGGAGGAAAATAATTATTCGGTACAAGTAGTATTTATTTTTACGGCTTAAAAAATTTAAAATTACTCTCGGGACTTGATCGAAACTCTCAATATTACGCATTTTTTTAACCATTCCAACTACGAGGGGGATCAAAATAAACTTTTCAAAATTTTACAATATTTTTTCGTTTTAACGTTTTCCGAGTTCAAAAATATATTTTTGGAGAAGTTCGTCTGTCAGCACGATTCAGGTCAAACGGTAATTGGATCGAAACGATATTTTGGTAGAATATTTAACATGTAGAAGCCTTATTGTTTTTGGGGAAAATCAACACATGGGCCATAACATTGTTTTTTTTTTTTTAGCTTTTCGTAACGGTTTATTATTCTATAATACATTTTTGCAAGAAAGTTTTATTTATAATACTCTGTATAATTAATGTTAACAACCATTCATGGTTGAAAAACGTTAAAAAGTTAGAAAACGTTGTTGACGTGTTCTTATGTAAGGAATCGAATATTATTACGTTTAATTAATTTTCTTTATAATTTCCCGTTATAAAAAGAAAAAAAAAATAAAAAATTTTTTTTTTCAAAAAAGTCGGGAAGTTAGATATTGTTTTCACCCCGATTTTCGAAAATCGAGTTTTCGCCACATCTCGATGTAGTGAGGTCCTAGGAAGCTATGCTCTGCGATGATGTCCGTAGGGCTGTATGTGTGTTGGTGTGTGTGTGTGTAACATCTTTTGAACGAAGTGTCCGATTGAAACGTGGTTTACGGCATCTGGCGTGATCTTGCTGAACTTAGATTTCCTGAAAATTTGGAATGATTCTGCCCAATAAATTTTGAAAAATCTCAAAAATACACGTTTCAAAAATTTTTATAAATTTGTTTTTTTGGGATGTTTTCTAAACTACTAAAGCGAATCAGTTCTTCTCCCTAACAAACTGCGTCGATTTCCGCAAACCGCATCAAAATCGGTTCATTTGTTCACGAGATATCGTGAACGAGAAATTCGTAAGAAAGTTTTTTTTTTAGCTCGAAGAGCTAAAAAATTAAAATAGCGGGAAGTTTCAGGGTCAAACTTCTTTTCAAATTTTTTATAATGCTCTAACAGCAACACTGCTGAAATCTTTCATTTTTTAATATATGTATTTGTATCCACGAGCAATATATTTATCAGTGTGCAAACAGTTTCAAGCAACGAATTGTATCTTCGAACATAACATATTAATAATGATGCATAGCTAGAATTGCTAGATACATTTTACAGTTGTTATGTGACATATTCTCAATAGATATCGATACTTTTATAAAGTTTCATGCCAAGAAGGCATTAAATGTCACATACTGCCGTGTCTGTACGTGTTCCCTTATGTTCATACATACATACAAAGTGGAACAAAACCATCCAGAAATCGACAGCTAAGTAAAAAAAAATGTATTAAAATGTTTGTTTTTTAATACGCATGCGAGATAAATACTACCTTATAGACCAAGATCCCAGACCCGACAGACCTACGTTATTTCAGTACTGCTAAAATTTTATCAGTAATTGTACAATATTTAGTTAAAAACGTATGCCAATTTGTTAGCTTGAAAGCGGGGGCCTTTTGGAGATAACAGGTTCTTAAGGTACTTAAAACACGTGCTTACCTACGTACGCAATGGCATTATGATGAAATATAGGTTGTTTATTTGTTTCCATGGAGTTTTTCTCTCTTAAACTCATGGACTACTCTGTGTGTGTGTGTAAACAAATAAAAAACCTAAATTTCCTGAAGCTGTAAAAAAATATCTAATGCTCTCACTCGCACTTATATGCATGCATAATAACATTGCGTACGTAGGTAAACACGTGTTTTATGTACCTAAAGAACCTGTTATCTCTAAAAGGCCCTCGCTTTTAAGCTACCAAATTAGCGTACGTTTTTAATTAAGCACATTTACTGATACATTTTTAGCAATACTGAAATAAAGTAGGTCTTGCGGGTCTGGGATCTTCTTGGTATATTAGTGCACGCTTTTTCCAGCGGTAAATAGCGGTTTACCTGTTACCATAGTAATGTTTATTTACGTACGCAAATTTTACTTAGTGCGCTCGAATCGATGCTAAAAAAACTCAATCGTGAGAATGTTTTATAATTTTAATAATAGAGTGACAGCTTGCTTGCATTGTTACATACCATTGTTCTTATTGATTGTAAATGTTATTATTTAAAAGTTTTAAAACGTATTAAATAATCCTCATTCTGGCATTTATAATAAAACGGACACTAAGTTAGTACGAATAGCATTATCATAATATTTAATACTAGCCGTTACCCGCGTCACCTCACGCGTTAACGCCTAACGGAAACTGTATTTTGTTTATTATAATATTACGTCAAATATCAATCTTTTCAAAGTTGAAATGGTCCCGTCACCCAATTGGCTGGCCATTTTTTATCTTCTGTTACAACCTGTGTGTATACACGTTCAGTTGCTTTACTCGTGGATAGGTGGGTTACGTATTCTTTTGATTGTTTATTGCGCGGAACACTGTAACGTTTTTATTTTATTGCAAACATTACCTTGCTGTAGAATGCACTAATGCATAATATAGGTACTGGAGTCTGCAGGAGTTGATAGTCCTTGTATAACTCCAAAGTTTATCTCTAGAGACATTGTAAAACAATGTCCGAATATCAATAATGACACTATTTCTTAACATTTATTGAAAAAATAATCTATGGTTTCTGAAGAAATAATACAAGAATACAACTAGCTGTACTTACTCTAATAAAAAATAATTATTTTGGGTTTTTATTAATTTATTAATGCAGCTAGGCGCGCACCTGGGATCTTGAACACAATGCATAGACAAATCGTAGTCTTCACCCACGCGAATACGGCCGCTCTATGTAAGGTACACAGTGGGTGCTGATGGCTACTATCCAATCTACTATTGGAAGTTAAGTTTGTTACACAAAAAAATGGTGTAAGTTAAGGGCGTAAGTGTGGGGTGGTAAAGGGGGTAATTATCCCTCCCCCCGGGACTATAATAATCAAAAATAAAACTGAAAATATTACGAAAACCTAACTAAAAAATAATGTTAAAAAATACAAATTTGTAAAATTAGTTTGGAAATTAATATATTGCTTGGCACCTTTCTTCGTGAGTATTCTTGTGTGATATTAATAAAACCTAAAAATATTGATTTTTTTGCTTTACCTTCCCCCCCAGCAAAAAAGTATCTACACCCTTGGTATAAGTACTGGCAATGAAAACAAACGCCGCAATTTTATAGGACGTAAGACAAAAAATACTGTGTAATGATTTTTTGACTCGTGTGACTGCTAAATTCACTGTGCTCGTTTAACATAATTGCACAACCCGTAAATAATATGCTCCATCACGCCCTAGATATACAATCTGCTAATCCATGTTGCTAGTTTAAATGGTAATCTTATTAAAATACACAAAAAAAACAGTATCGTTTTTCACCCTCATGTAAAAGGGATAAAAATTTTAAAATATCACATCTTGTTATCGAACCCTCGCGTTAGGTAATTACAGTATTACCACGACAAATAATTTAAAGTTATTTCGCGACTGGAACGACGAGTTTCAGATATCTTATGTAACAGTATCCATATTTCCTCCAAGTGCACTTCCATACAGTTGCGTCCCTCGAGATATTATCCTGTAGATCTAGATACGTGGGAATGCGTATCCCGCTTCCTGACGACGAAGGCGTCTTCCCACGACGCGGACGTCTTCAACGATGTTGATAACGTGATGCGACCGGAAATAAACTAGTCATTAGTTTCTGCGTAACTATTAAACATTAGCATTTAACATTAAGCTTACTAGTAAGTAAAGAACAAGCGATCCAAAAATTAGTTTTTAACAATTTTGTAGATGACGTCTACAGTGGCCAAAGGATCCAGAAAAACGCAATTACAGATATTAAATTTTCAATTATTGACTAACGTTTCGAAGGATTTATCTTCATCCTCAGAGCACAAATGCCGTCAAATATGTAATAATGTCAAAATATTAAAAATTAAGCTTTGTTGTGTTATTTTTTTTTTGCAATCTAAATCTATAGTAAAATACAAATCTCTTCGTATGAATGTATGTTTGAACGGTTTTAACTTAAAACTAATTGATGCTTTTTGATGAAACTTTCTGAAATGTTTTTCCAAAAATGTTATAGGTAGGTTATGTTTTACTTCAGTATTTATCGCAAAGATAAATATTTTGGGTCCAGTTCGATAACTCGATGTGCCCAAATTTTGACTTTTTTTTTAAGTCATATAGAAAACGCTAAATTTTGACGTTCTAAAAAAACTTAGCGGATTATTACTTAACATAACATAAATAAATCGAAAATTATTTCAAGCTTGACCATCCTACAGGGTAGTAACAATATGAAAATGAAAGTTTGGTTGTTTTTAAAAGGTACCTTGTTGCGTGAGTCATTGGGATTTCGAAGGAAGTTTTAAATAATTTATAACAAAACGCTTGAATGAATTGAGAGAGTTCAAATGTTAGTTATATAGAAAGTACTAATGTATGTTGTTGTTCTAACCGGACTTTTACTTGGTTGAAATTTGGAACAACTCCAAAATACAAACATTTGCAATGTATTTTTCTATGCATGTGTTGAAACAGTGCGCGGAAGCTACTACAATGTCTATAGTCGTAAGTCAAGTTAGAGTGTATTTTTTGTTTTCATTTTTTAGTTAACTTTGTTTTCAATAGAGCTTCAACAACGTTTCATGTATATGTAACATATTTTATTTGGATATTATTTTAAAAACTATTTACTTTGTTATTTCTTCTAAAAAAATAAATACTGAAAACTTTTTTAAATATGTTCTTAAAGTTTTTTTAACTAATATTTTCATTCAACTATTTGTTTCATCTCTACAAAGTAATAAAAGTTGCAAATACGGAAAATATTTTAATGTCCGTTTTTTCGGCTTTAAAAGTTCAGGGTATAGTTTAACTACTCATTAAAAATTGTTTGTTATTATTTTTTCAATATTTGATAATTAAAAACAAAGCATATTTTTTTCAAAAACTAATTAGAAACTAATTATTAATTAATTTTTATATTTTTTAGATCAGTTCTGAAGAAGGTCCAAATCCGGACCAAAACGTTAATGTATTAATTTTTATATTTTTTGTTAATATATTTGTCAGAAAAATTGGTCGATAATTTTGTTTATTGAATATTTAACATTGATTAATAAAAAATATACCTTGTATAAATATCTACCTATGGAGAAATATTATGTTCAAAAATGTATCAGGTGCGCTCTAAAAATGTAATCCCGTTTCTCATCTATTAATTTTTTCTCGAATTTTGGGTATTGGGGCATTGATTGTTTTTTTACCATTCCAACCCACAAGTGGTCTGTTTGTCTGTGAACACGATTCAGGTCAAACGGATGAGCGGGTTCAAACCAAATTTTGGGAGGATGTTTGGTATGCAAATATGAAGAGCCCTATTGTTTTTGGGGAAAATCGGCGCATGCGCAGAAGAGATATATGCTAAAACGGTATTTTTTATATAATAATGGTATACTTTTCATAACGGGTTATTATTCTATTTATTTTTTCAAGAAAGTTTTGTTAAAAAAAATTTTCTAAACTTTGTAGTTTCGGAAATATTTTGAAAATAAAAAAAATCATCCGCTCTTTTGTTTTATGGATCTGTCAGAAATAAACTAGTTAGGCACGCTTTGACTAATTTTTACATGACGTGAAACATACTATGTAGGTCACCATGGCAACGAATAGTTACTATCATATTGAATACTAGCCATTACCCGCGTCGCCTCACGCGATATCAGAAATTTTATTTTCTTTATTATAATCAAATGTCAACATTTTTGAAGATGGAATGGTCCCGTCGCCCAATTGGCTGGAATTTTTTACTTTGTTTAAAAATGTTACACAATTTACAAATTCCATGAGCAGTGAGCACTTAATTTTGTTGCTTTCGGAAAATGATTAAAAAGACTATTTTGATAATAAATTTACTAGTTATGGAATCATAAACCATTTTTGTAAAGCGTTTGAAAAATCAGTTCACCTACTGAATAATAAAAACATACACCTGTAATAATGTTTATGTGTATATGGAAATAAATATCGAATATTGGCTCACACTGCACTGTTAATAATATGAAATTCGATTCCAAAACCATAAAGTTCACATATTACATAAAAATATAAAACAACTGTTATTGTATTTTCACGTAGTCGAGTATGTGGCGTATAAAAAAATAAAAATAAAACAAGAGAACAAACAAAAACGCAAAACTAAAACGTTCGCTAAGGGCGCGGGGTGGAACGGGGTACCCTATTGTATTTTCAATAAACGATAGTTTTACCAGTTTTCATATTTGCGTATTGGAGCTCTCAATCCAGTCAACCAGGGAGCCGTGAACCGGGCTTTGAACGGGAGAAAAATAAGTATACGTAATACAGGTGAACATAAAATATGAATGTATTAATTTTATTTCCGGTTTTTGTAAACATATAAGTGATCAATATAGTCAGTTATTATTTGAATCTCAGTATAGGTGCCAAGCTGTTTTGTGCCACATACACTTTGCCAACTTCAATTTTCAAATAGTCGTCTTGAAAAAAAAGCGAGAGTGCTTTAGACCACACGACTGAAGTAAAACTTCTTTCTGCCATCATTATTTTAAATATATTTATTAAGAATAATGTGAAATACCTCAAATTTGCTCATGTTAAAATAAACGAACAATAATATGCAGTTGGTTCGTCTCAAAGTTTATCGAACACAATATAAGCTTACTCTGTAGCACATACTATCTACAAAGACGAAATGTTTAAAATATAATTTTTGATTAATTAATAGGCAAAATATGTATATATATTTGTTAGCATAATTTATAATAAATTTAAATGGATTTATTAACTAACCTACATTATTTCCCGTTACAAAAAAGAATTTCGATTAATGCTCCGTTTTTGTCGCACTCACTAACTTATATCTCCCTCTCAACTTTTAATATACGTAACGTAACTCTCTCTCAACTATCTTCACTAACTTATATCTCCCTCTCAACTACCGTTCGCCTCGAACGATCACGCACCGTTCGCGATGATGCACTTCCGTAAACGCTTTCGTCAGGCATTTACCAGCTTACTCCCCAAGTCAAGCGTGCCTAATGAAGTTTTACTTCAAAAATGAAAAGTACGAAACTTACAACTGATTTTAATTTAAAATGCAAGAAATCTCAGGAAATCTGCATAGAACTGTGTTTTTCAAGGATACTGCAACCCTCTATAGGATCTGTGTCCTGGGCAGTTATTTAGTAGACCTTATGGTGACACCGGTCACAACAAAACCAACTTTTGAGATATTTCAACATTGGGCTCAATGAATAAAATTTAAGCGTTTGATTTTTATAATGAATTTATGGGATGAAAGAGGTTGAAATCTGTAATATAGCATGAGTTTGTTGTCCCAACTACTAATTTTTATTTATTTTTTTTTTGCTGAAGTTGTCATCTAAATCTCTCATCTCCTTCCATACTTTTTGTCACTTCATACATTTTATAGTAAGGACTAATTCTAATTCAGAATACATATGTTATCATTGTCTTCAACTAATTCAATTACCAGAAACTAAGCATGATATTGGAGTCACAAAGACCTGACTATACATGAAAACAAGTACAATTGCCATAACAATGTGTCCGTCTGTTAATTGTGTAAAAAATATAAGCAGTCCCTATGTGGTTAAATTATTTATAACTATTATCGTGCCATTAACAGAACCATAAACGAAAATATGAACTAATATTTGTTTCTAAAGAAATGTTACCAGAGTATATATTAGAAATCGTGTCCATCGAGACAATTATTAATAAAAATCGCAGGATAGTGGACAGAGTCTTCAACTAGCAAAGTACTGTTTGTTTAAAGATCACAGAGCACTGTCTAATACTCTAATGTCTTGGCTATTGCGTTTATAGCTTGAAGTATTTCACCAGAAGTTCATAAATTGGGTTTAGGAATAATAATAATTTTCGATAAAAAAAATATAACATATTTTTATTGATGACAAAATATATAGAAAATGAGCTTAGCAAAAGTGCTGTTTTTTTTAGATATGTTTAACTACGTGCCCTGTCCGGGTTCGCCCGGGTATCAACTTATAATTAATTATTAAATTAACACTCGGTTAGCTTGTTCGTTCAAATTTATAATTTAATTAATAAATTACTCACTTGCTCCACTCGTTCGCTCGAATTTACGATTTATAAAAAAAAAATTGAGAATTTTCACACTGCTCTTGACATAAACTTGATTTCAATCGGGTCTGTATTCTCTCGAGAAATATTTAACACATATTTGTCCTGAAAATAGTTTATAACTTCAAATCCTGTCGAGTTAATGTGTACAAGGTTCGTCAAAATTCTGCGCCTGACGGATGCGCAGAGTTGATACACACTTCCGTTGCATCGAATTAGGCCCATACTTCCGTATAAGATGTTTACATATCAAAATAAAAAATAAATTGTGTGTTTTACACTACACACTACAAAACTATAACTTGTGTAACTAAAAAAAAAAAGAGTAATGGCACCGACGCCGGGATGGAATCTACGAGGCAGCCACTCTCCCTCGCCGCTACCTGGGCTTAATGTTTTATAGTATTCGGTAAACGTATATTGCAACGTTTTGTAGCATTTTTAATCTCATGAATAGATTTTAGCATGGCGCGCTGTGCCAAAAGAAGTTTTACTTCAAAAACTCGTAAGTTAGGAAATATTCTAGTTTCTCCACATTGTACACAACTCGAGTGATGTTCAAAGTGTATATAGTTCTTTTTGTGTTCGTCTATAGATATTTGTACATATTCAGAGTGTGTTCTGGGATATTTGGAAGCTCTTCCGATTGGAAATCTCAGCTGGTGTATGTATAAGCTACGACGTAGCTCGTAGTGTCGGCGTGACAAGAAACGAAGCCCTTTGTATTGGTTCCTATCAATAGATATTTGTATGCATGTATGTTGACTATACCAATGCACTACCATGGTACAATTTTTTAAGTGATTCGACCGCATCTAACGGTTTCTATAAAAATTTCTCGATTATTATACATTTATTTTATGTTATAGACGCTAGACATTTAAGGTAATTAGCGTTATATCAAATTAAATTAAACAGCATCACAAAAATGAGCAGAGTTGGGATTCGAGCCTACGACAGTTTAATTCAAAAACCAGCGCGCTAATCGTTACACCGAACCGCCCTCTGAACGCTCTTTGCCTGTCAAAATAGTGTGCACTATTATCATAATTTTTATCAACAATTTGATAATCCATTTCATTACAATCAAGTGATAGAAATTTGGATGCCATAAAGATTTTTTGTAAAGTATAAAATGAAACATGTTTAGAATATTAAAAAAAGGCTTTATATTTTATATTACACACTACAGAAGTGAAACTGGTTACACACATACACCCTGATTTTTTTTTGTTAAAACTTTGCAAAAAGCAATAGACTAAATAAATACTTATGACAAGTGTACCATTATAATAGGAAAAATAACGTTGTTGCACATGTCTTCTGCGCGTGTGTCGATTTTCCCCAAAAACAATAGGGCTCTTTATATTTACATGTAAACATTTTACTAAAATTTGGTTTCGATCCGTTTAGAGTTTAGACGTTTATCGTGCTCACAAACAAACAGACGAACCGAGTTATTTCAAAAAACGAGAAAATACGACTTCTTGCGTACGAGGCAACCGGTTTACGTCGCAGCTGGTTTTTGTAGTATACATTGCAACGTTTCGTTACACTTTCAATATCTTGAATCAATTTTACCCTACTGTGAACACACTTTAAAGAGTTGTGACGTCGACTACAGTGTTTATTAGATACAGAACTCTAAGAAAAAAAATTGGTTGTCTGTAAAGTCGGTTTATGGACGATAGTTTTACGTGATAACGTCATAAAGAAACATTGATGAACTCTCTGACGTCACGCGAGAAGAGAGAGAAATGCGTACAAGCCGACGCTTGGGCCGATCGTGCCTTTCTATCGCTTATACCGTGCTCTCGCTTGCACGCTCAGGCTCAGGCGGAACGTGACACTTTTTCGTGCGTGCAGCCGGTGTTTCATCAATTTATAAGACATTATCACGTCAAAAAGTTTGTAATGTATTTCAATAAAACATTATTTAAATTATAATCATAATGATTGTTTTTATATTCAACTTTGTATTAGATATGCACACGTGTACAATTGCATATTGTGACGTAGGTCGGTACAGAAACAATTACAAAATTATGTTGAAATTAATATTAATTTACAAAGTTAAATAATGGCAAAGTTATTTGAAAATAAAATATTATAATTGCCTCAATACGTGATGTATAAATAAAACTAACCAGTTTAATTAAACATTAATACATAATCTCAGTGTGTTTTATTGTTTTCTTTGTAACACATAATATAGCGGTAGGTTATTATTAGATACTTTTGTTTAAAAATATTAATTAAAATAGAGTTTTTTAACAGGATTAAAGTATCAAATTATATTTAACATCCCGACAGTAACATTCTTTGGGAAATAAATTTTTCGTAATTGTAACAATGTGTGTTTCATACAACTGTGCTATAAACTTGTTTACTTTAACGTTGTACAAAAAATATAATAAATAGCATTTAATAATGAATATTGTTTTGATCATTCAGTAAAAGTTATGATACTAACTAAAGTCAGGACAACTTTTGAACAATCTGTAATATAAAAAATGTATACAAATCTTTGATTAACGTCTGAATAGAACTCTTCAAATGAATAAAATTGTCGACCAATTTTGCTCAGACCATATATATTGACAAAAAATAATAAAAATACAAATCAATATAACACAGGATGACGTTTCGATCCGGATTTGGATCTTCTTCAGAAATATCTAAAAAATATTTTTTTTTTCAAACTGTCAATCTTGCGTACAATCGATTAGTTAATAAATAACTTAATACTAATTAATTTTTATATTTTTTAGATATTTCTGAAGAAGATACAAATCCGGATCGAAACGTCATCCTGTGTTATATATTGATTTGTATTTTTATTATTTTTTGTCAATATAATATACCTATGGTCTGAGAAAAATTGGTTGACAATTTTATTCATTTGAAAAAAAAAATTATTCTTCAATAAATAAAATTATCGACCAATTTATTGTCCGAAAAAATAATCGATAATTTTATTTATTGAAGAGTACTAATCAGACGTTAATCAAAGATTTGAATAAAAAATGTACCTATTATCTAAGCTAAACATATTCCTATTGCTCTGGTCGTAACTAGTTATTAGGTAAGGTGACAACGCTGCTATTAAACAGTTTTTGAGATCGCGATACGATCAGTTAGTTATTAGATTTCAAACGGTTAACGTTAAAACGCGGTGTTTATAAAAGTTTTTCTTCCTTGAATATCAATCAGAGGGGGGACAGTTCTACAAGTCACCATGAGGTAAAAATATATAACTTAAATAATATTTTGCTCAAAAAACCAGGCAAAAGGTTTTTCTTTGCTAGTCTAAATATAATTAAATTAAAATTTGAGAAAAGAAGTTGGAAATAATGCTCCATTTCACTAAAATTTTTTAATTGCATTTATTTTTATTTTTTCGTTGATATGAAAGTAAAAGATGTATTACCAAATTCGGTCCCTATACAGCCCCTAAAACCCATAAACGTTATTGAATTTGTTTCTCATATTTTTCTATTACAAATTTGAATTTTAAACTCTTACCGGTGGTTTCCGAAAGTTATAGAATTTTGGCCAGAAACTGTGAAATTGGAGCGTCTGTGCAACGGTAGGATAAGTTGCGTTAACTTCATCAGAAAATAATTTTGTACAATGTTCGTAAGCGAGCTTTAGTTGGAATGACGATTGCAAGTCGAATCAAATGAAGCGAAACACGCTTCAGACTGCCGTTACTGCCTACCTATAACATAGTATTACGGGAAGTATTATAGTACTATAACAAAGTAGTACTAGGTACTACCAGCTGAACAAAACACACACGCAGCATAATATTATGACTGGTTATTTTCCAGACTTTCATTCCATTCTGTTTTCTTTTGTGCTGAAACTTAGACTATACATTGTAGGAACTTTGTTCTTCACGAAGACACCTTTTAATAATAGCTTTTATATTACCAATTACAACGCGTTACGTCTTTCGCCACAGGAATTTGTTCGAAATAAAATTTTCGCAAATATGTAAAATGACGTGCCACTTCTCTTTTGGGCGTGAAGGAGCATAAACGCCGTGACTTTATCGCATTCAATTCCAACGCGTTGATTTTTACTTATATTCTGGCGACTATGTTTATTGTCTCTATTTATGTCCTAGTAGCTGCTCCGCGAGCTCTTTAAAATGACGTCCGAATCAACGTCCTAGCTAAATGCGTCTCCACGCTACATTAAGTTTAAGCTTTACACAAAACTAATTCGTGAATATCACGCGCATGCGCCTACACTCACGGTGACGTCACAGTCAAAACAAATCGTGCGCGACGAACTCGTATTTCGGTGTTGGCTTAACCGATGTTAACGCATTATTAGTCCCGTAGGTCTTAGCGATCATAATCTAAGGGTATTTCGTAACCCAAGAAAGTTCGACAGGCTACCATTGTAGAGAGCGAAAAGACGTTTTTACTTCAAAAATAAAAAATTGAGTAAATACATAGATGTGCATAATTAAAAAATGTGTTCTACACATTTCAAAACAAAGTTCTCATAATCAAATCTTTGATTAACGTCTAATTAGAATTCTGCAATAAATAAAATTATCGACCAATTTTTCAGACAAATATATTAACAAAAAATAATAATTAATACATTGACGTTTCGGTCCGGATTTGGAGCTTCTTCATAATAATTATTAATTATTTTTATATTTTTGACGTGATAACGTCTTATAAATTGATGAATCACCAATATTATAAATTGATAAAACACCGGCTGCATGTACGAAAAAGTGTAACGCATAACGTTCCGCCTGACCCTGTGCGTGCTTTTTGCTAATTTCTCGCTCAATTTAAATCAGATCGGTTTGAAACCAGTCTTAAACGAAAGAGGAGAACATTTTACATAGATTTCGTATAACAGAATTTGCCTAAACAGTTTTTTTATACAAATTTATATAGAAAAATATTTTATACACATTTATATAGAAAAATAGCTGTATAAATGCAATGTTGTCTAATGCATGGCGCGACGCGGTCGGTTGTCTTTGTTTGCCGTACATGGAAATTAGAAGCAAACGTATGTCTTGTCTTAACATGAAAACGACTGCATTTCTAATGTTTAATTCAATTTTTTGACATTAGTATATTGTGAAATGCAACGCCTTCTAAGTTAAGTATTGGAATAACTAATTATTATTAGAACATAATACTTTGTAAGTTGCAAACGTCACTTTTGACATTTCTTATCATTCCGACACCAAGGATAAGCGGATTGAAACCAAATTTTGGGAGGTTTAGGTTATGTATTACGGAATACGTTATCACGTAAAACTATCGTCCGTAAACCGACTTTACAGACAACCAATTTTTTTTAGATCAGTTCTGAAGAAGATCCAAATCCGTACCGGAACGTCAATGTATTAATTATTATTTTTTGTTACTATATTTGTCTGAAAAATTGGTCGATAATTTTATTTATCAAAGTTCTATAAGTATAGAATATTGAACGACTCAAAAGTTGCGTTACAAAATGAACATAAATTTACATATTTTTATATGCCCGCTGATTTGTTTTTTCTCTTGCAGTACTTTTTACTACACTTTAAAATTATTTATTATTTTTTTATTTGCATTTATAGTTTTCGAAAACAAACATTATGCCTGATATCATATATCGTTAGAAGTAGTTTAAGATCATTCGAAATTTGAGTACATATTATATTTTCTTCTATAATATCCTGAAAGAAATGATGCGCTTGCATTTTACAAGTAAAATAGTTTAATAATCACACGAATAGTCTGAAACTACTGAATAATTTCAAAGTGTAAACTTCTAGCCATGTTAAAAATTGGCAGGCATGTAAACATTTTGAACTTAAAAACGTCCATTTAAAAACGATGTTTTTATTTGCTTGTTTTGCATAAAAATAATAATAAAATTGTTAGTCCGTTTTTAACAGCCTTAAAATGTTCCGACTTTGATTACTTATTTTCTGTGATAAAGCATTATTTTTATTCATTTGTGTATACCTTTACTTTTTTATAATTTAGTTAATAAAATGAGCCACAGACATAATATGCCTTTTTCTGTTCTGGCAATATTTCATTCCAGAATTATGAATTAATTAGGAATATATTATTTTGTTATTTTTTTTTTGTTTTAACAAGTCTTTATACTATATGCTACTTGATAATTAAAAATATTAATTTATTATAAAAATTGTGACCATAAAAATTATAATAATAATAACAATAATAATACTTTATTAACTCCAAAGACAAAAAAAAATTGTAATAGTTGCAATTTGGTATTTCGTTTATATAATTTTCATTTTTAATAAATTATTATTCCTTTTTTTAGTCATTCCTGAGGATATGGACAAAGCTATCCACGTAACGTCGAATATATTAAAAATATGAATAAATAATAATTCATCTGTGTGTTTATTTGGCTAATTCCAGTTAATATTTGCTATCTATATAATTATTAACATATTTCTTTCATTTTATTGAAACACTATCTACTCATTTTTTGCTCGTTAATTAAATAAGGAATTATGCTATTCTGTATATAGTCAATGTAAGAATTGACAGTGCTGTTAATTTTCTGTCACTTTCTAACAAATTTAACATCACATAAGTTAAAGTGACACAGAAATTTAACAAAGTTGTTGACCATACGAAATAGCGCCATGAGACACATTCGGGAAAAATTATGTTCACAGGCTGTGAGTTGCGAATTTTGATGTAGTTTATTATCATTACTGGATGCAATATACAGCATTGAGCTAGCGAAGTCTGATAAACGACTAAACTTTGCAGCTCTGTCGACAATGATCGTAAATATACATGTCTCTGTTTGAAAATATACAGAAACGGCTACCAAATCTCGAAGAAAAAAATTCCCCCTTAACTTTTCCATTTTTTATCAGAAAACTTTTAATTTGATTCAACTTGAAAAATAACTACTATAATAAAATTTGCATCTAAAAAATAACATAGGTACAAACCCTTGAATTTTTGTCATTATATATTTTATTTTTAGCACGTTTTGTACTGGGTAAAACCTTAAGTTGGATAAAATAGCTATAATAAAATTATAGTTTAAAAAAAACTAAAAAACACGTTTTATATCAAACTAAAAACTGAAAAATAAATATAGTTTAAAAAAAACTAAAAAACACGCTTTATATCGAACTAAAAAGTAAAAAATATTTTTTTTAAAGTAAGTTTAAAACAATAATGAATAAAAAATACTGGTATTATTGTGAAAAAAGCGTGGGGCGCTTTGTTCCACATTTTCGTACATCGAGCGCCCCACGCTTTTTTCACAATAATACTAGTATTTTTTATTCATTATTGTTTTAAGCTTATTTTAAAAAAAATATTTTTTACTTTTTAGTTCGATTTATTGACAAAAATTTTCCGAAAAAAAAACAATTTTTTTTCGGCGTGGACGGGATTAGAACCCACGACCCGTGATTCCGAGAGTTGACGTCAGCGAAGACCCGTGCCTTAGACAGCACGGCTAACCACTGTAGTTACAGTGCTGGCATATTATACTACAGTAATAAACCACTTGCTGTAGTCCAAACGGAGGTTACAAACAAACATACATACATACAAACTTACAATTGAAGTTAATATAAAGCGTGCAAAAAAATGTTGGTTTCGCGCTTTAAAATAAATTAACAGTTTGAATATGATGGCCAAGTAATAATTTAATCTATTTTTCTATAAATTATTAATTTGTTTGCGCTATGTATTTATTTTGTTTCCAAGCCTTACGCGTTATTACATTACTCTGAAATTGCGAAATAAAAATGTTTGTCCGACGAATTCAATTTAGTATTTTCTGTATAATAAATAATTATTGTGATGTCATAAATTTCTTCAACTGACAGTTCTCTTACAGCAAATATTGTTAATCCACAGGAATTTAATTTCAAAGAGAAAATGTTTCCTGAGCTTAAAATATTTTGTAATCCGTCTCTGGAAGAATGCCATCAATAGAGTAGAGCAGACGATTACATATCGCTGGTCAAGTGACAAAATGGATTATGTCAAATTTCTTATAAGATTGATAATGATTTAATCACCTGGTGACAGATATGCGATTGTGATACGATTATTAACAAACATGGCAATAGGCAGCATTGCTAGTATATTCAAATACACAAGTATCTCGAAAGTGTTGATTATTTTACAACAAACGTACATTTCAACTCTAAATAGATCCACTAAAACCACACCGAAGCATTTTGATATCGCTTCTGACTCAATTTATGTTAAGAATATAAGTTAGTATTACTATATACAAATATTAAGAGCACTGCGGTTGAAACAAAAATAAAAAATATAGAATAGTTACTTCTTACCACAACAGTTTTATTAGCGGATGTACATTTCGGGAGCTATGTTCTCATCTTCAGCAAACATTAGTATAACTATTCTATATTTTTTATTAGTATTACAATGTCGCTCAACTGTTTATTCACAACACCCATGTAATGGGTGTGTTTTTTCACTTGAGAAAAAAATGCTACTAAAGATCCAGATACTTCTTGAAAGTTGAAGTCACTTCATAATAATATATCTGACAGCTTTCATATTCTGTGTGTGCGGCCATATTGAATTTCATTTGAGTTGTTTACGAAAGCTACGCTTGCTTTGTGTTGCATGCTACTTATTTCTGTTCATCGAATTAAATTGTAACTGACAGGTCACTTTTGAAAATTGCTAGTGGATTGGCAAGATCGCATTTATTTGCTTTATTTTACGTACTTTTACGAAATGGATCATTTTACTAACATTTAACAGCTACAGGCATAACAAGTGGCTATATTATAGGAGGGTGTTTAAAGAACCTATTTTTATATTTCCCGAAAAAAATTGCAAAACATCCGCCATTTGCCATTTGTTTTGTGACCGCTGATATGTACGGCTGGCATTGGTCCATGACTCTGTAAATATTAGTGTACTTATAGAACGAATTGGCAGGAAAAACTACTCCAATGTAATAAACTTGAACTATCTGTACTTGGATTAGGTTCACTCACTTGAAAAATGAAGTGGTGAAATATTAGTTTAAGCTCCCATGACACAAAAAGTTACCCCAAAGAACACCTCAAAATTATAAAGTGAAAATGGCTGAAAAACATGTCAGAAACATGTTACGCCCGCCAGACAAGTAAAAATTTGTTAATTGTTATTTTTTATGAATTTTTGAAATTTAAAAAAAAAACATGATTTTACTTTCCAAAACACCTGCTTGAAATTTATACAATTTGTAGTAAATAATGTACCATTTTTGAAAAAATTGGTCTGGCTGACAATTTTTGTTAATAAGCTAGCCAGACTTCATTTGTTATAAACTATTTTTTTTATGAAAATACATTTCATAACACCTCCTTGAATTTTTTTTTAAATAAAGTTTAAGATCTCTTCTATCTAATACAACTGGTCTGGCTGACAATTTTTGTTAATTAATGTGCCAGACTTCATTTGTTATAAATTATTTTTTTTATGAAAATACATTTCATAACACCTCCTTGAATTTTTTTTTTAAATAAAGTTTAAGATCTCTTCTATCTAATACAACTGGTCTGGCTGACAATTTTTGTTAATTAATACCTCTAATATGCTTTTTAGTCCAGTCGGTGGAGGCAATTTTAGACCAAAAGCTCCAGAAATTCGCAAACAGACTCAATTTTTTTTTATAAGTAGTTTAAAGTATACTGATTGAAATAAAAAAAAGTTCATTCGTCTATCGATTTCCCAAAGTCAAAAAAAATTTTGAAAAAAATTTTTATTTTCAAAATTCTTGAATATTTTGAGCTGGGATAAAGATAGAGATACTGTATTGTAAAGGACGTTTTTTTCTATAAAAAAGATATCTTGTACTTTTTTCGTCAGAGCTATAGTTTACCTGGAAAAAATTCGGAAAGTTAGTAAGTCATCTTGCGCCGGCAAACAAGCAATTAAAATCACTTTGCAGAAGCAAGAATCATTAAATTTTACTAAAATGTTTATAACATTATTTGTCTAGAAATGCATATTCTAAATATTCCAAATAAAAAATTGAAAAAAAAACAAAATTTTCAAAAAAAATTCAAAATTTGCAAAAAAAATTCAAAATTTGCAAAAAATTTTCGGAAAATAATTTTTTTTTGTTTTTGGCGTCGGAACTATTTTTTTAGGTTTTTTGGACAATTCTAAAGAAAAAAGGTCTCTTATGATTTTCCTATAAAATGGACCGTTTTTGAGATATTGCATTTAGAAAGTTCGAAAAAATGCGTTTTTCGTACTAAAAATCGCTGCAATATGACGGTGTTTTGTCAAAAATCACTATCACTACATCTGTATATTATAAGCGTTAGACTGGCAAAAATTCGAAAATGACTCGACCGATTTTAATACTTTTTTTTTGTTTTGTTCGCCTGAATACAGGGGTGGTTTATTAAAAAAAAATCCAAAGGAACAGCCGAAAAATGGAAAAATTCAAAATTTTTTTGTATATGTTCATGATAGTCCCAATAATATTTTTGTGGAAAGAAAAACTGCAATATAAACTCAGAATATGGTGGAGCTACTATTGTCACTGCTGAGCGGAGCACAGCCCCGTGAAGCGAAAAAAAAAATAGTCGCGGCGCTTTAAAATTAAGTCTGACAGTAAAAAACAATAGTTTGATAAAAAAAGTATTAAAGTATATAAAAGGGATCTAGCGTATTAATTTAGAATAAAAAAAAATTTTTTTCTAGTTAGCAACGATTATACCATATTTTTTCATTAAAAAATGTGGTCGCAGCACTTAAAAAATGAAGTCTGTCATAGTAAAAAACATTTTTTCGCTGACAGACCAATTTTTATGCGGAAAATAGATGTCAAGCCTTCTTTCAGAAAAAAATTAAGGGGGTGTTTTGACGCGCCCGTTGTAAAAGCTTATTTAAAAAAAAAAAAACAGTCGCGGCGCTTTAAAATTAAGTCTGTCATAGTAAAAAACAATATTTTGATAAAAAATGTATTAAAGTATATAAAAGGGATCTACCGTATTTATTTAGAGTAAAAAAAATTTTTTTTTTCTAGTTAGCAATGATTATACCATATTTTTTCATTAAAAAATGTGGTCGCAGCACTTAAAAAATAAAGTCTGTCATAGTAAAAAACATTTTTTCGCTGACAGACCAATTTTTATGCGGAAAATAGATGTCAAACCTTCTTTCATAAAAAAATTAAGGGGGTGTTTTGACACGGCCCTTGGAAAAGCTGATTTGTTTATAAAAAAACGCTGTCACGGCGCTTAAAAATTGAATCTGACATGGTAAAAAACATTTTTTTAATGACAGCCATATTTTTATGCATAGAGGACATCTTAAACTTCAGTTGTTTTTTTTTTTTTACGAGGTGTTCCTAAATGCCTGTGATTGGTCTTGATACATTGTTGCTGTGCATTCAAAATAAAGTCTGGCACATTAATTAACAAAAATTGTCAGCCAGACCAGTTGTATTAGATAGAAGAGATCTTAAACTTTATTTAAAAAAAAAATCAAGGAGGTGTTATGAAATGTATTTTCATAAAAAAAAATAGTTTATAACAAATGAAGTCTGGCTAGCTTATTAACAAAAATTGTCAGCCAGACCAATTTTTCAAAAAATGGTACATTATTTACTACAAATTGTATAAATTTCAAGCAGGTGTTTTGGAAAGTAAAATCATGTTTTTTTTTTAAATTTCAAAAATTCATAAAAAATAACAATTAACAAATTTTTACTTGTCTGGCGGGCGTAACATGTTTCTGACATGTTTTTCAGCCATTTTCACTTTATAATTTTGAGGTGTTCTTTGGGGTAACTTTTTGTGTCATGGGAGCTTAAACTATATGGAATATCCACGATTTTACATCAACCATTGCACCAATGAGACAAATAAATGCATCTGGTATGTAATTCAGTTGCATTTCAATCTCATCCAACAGCTGCTGAAGTGTCGCATTGATTTTAACGATCTTTTTATCATTTTCAGTTTGTTTTATGTTTTGTAAACAAACTTCTTGGCTTCAGTTAGAAATAGCCACTTACATTAGTGAATATCTATAGCGAAAGGACAAAACCGCATATGGCGAATTGGTGGTAAAAAATGATTTGTATAACGATTTAATCTATCAACACATTAAACCGTTTCGTTCCTGGTGGTCATTTCATTGGACATACTATTATAACGCGTGAAATTTAAGTCGGCGTAATGAAATATCAAATATAAACATTTCGTTGTGCTTAGGGCTTATCTCAGATGTAGTCAAGTCAAACAAAACAAAGAAATGCTATGTATGTAGGTGGAAGTATCGAGTCAAGTGTTGACCGCAGTCATGGATTCATGCAAAGCTGATTATGTATTACTTAGTATAACTTACGCATTTTCATGATGTAAATCTATTTTTCGTGTATAAATATTTATTTAAGTTTTATGGTTCACTGTACTAATTATACATAAAAAGTAATTTAAATATCCTATGCTAATGATTAGCGTAAAAAATATTTTTTTAACATGTTGTCCATTTCAATGGGCAAAGGATTTTCCAAAATTCTGTAAATGTTAGTTTTTTTACTAAATATACCTTAATTACACCCTAAATAAGCCCAACACTCTAAAAAAATGTTTTTATCAAGTCCGCGTTTTATTTGGTTTGCGAATAATTCAAACACTGAATTCATCAGAAAGTAACATTAAATTTAATGTGCTCTTCCAATTGCCCAGGATTAAACTTATTATTATTGTAAGAATATTTCACATTTGTAAAAATTATTGAGCAACACCTGTGTTCTGTAACAATCATTATATAGGGCATTAAAATTGTTAAATAAAATATAATTTCTTTTTATATAGGTTCCTAAGAGCCCCAAGGCTTTGTGAATGTTTGACTATTGATTTTTTTTAAATTAAAAACACATTAAAAATAAATAACTCTATTCTGTACGTTCGGAACTTCGGAAGTTAAATTATCACAATTTACCGTTAAATTTATAAAAAAAAGTTTCATACAGCCGATACAAACATAACGTTTAATTAATATACGAAATTTGAAATAACACAACAAAAACGCGACTTTTCTTCATACAAAATCTTTTTTTATTTTCTTTTATGATGTCGTTTTTACACATAAAAAGATTTTTTTTATCAAACATTAAATTAAATTCTTGTTTTGACTAATGCATTGAATACATTTTTGACGTGAATAAAATGTATTTTATCTGTTATATATCGTGTATTAAAATTATTTTGTTATGAATTTATGTTCCAAACGTCATCAAATGACAGCTGAATGTTCAGTCCCCTGTTTTTGTCACGAACTAAGTACCGTGCGCCATTAACGAATGTATAAAAGGTATTCACATTTTTCCTTAAGTTCTTTCAATTTCTTTCCTGCAAGACGAGGAAAATATTTTCGCATCGTTGATTTATTTGTTCTGTTATGTCTACAAAATGAAAAAAAATGTTCGCTGGATAAAAATTTATAATGAGTTAGCAGTATACTCTAGCACGTGGGAATACAGAATTGAGTTAGAGGTACAATCAAGAGCAAAAATAGTCTGGAACTTCGAAAATTTAATTTGCATTGCAACCAATTTTTCAGTTAAATAATAACACAGATATTATACATTCTGACGAAATCACTTTATTTAAGATTTAAATGATTAAAGTTAAAATTTCAAAGAGATGTTCTTTTCAATGATATAGGTACATTATGTCGTAAATTTTGAACATTATGGACAGTCTCATTGTTTAAAAAATAAAATTCAAAATATATTTTTAATACATGCGATCAAATGAGTCAATTAAATAGTGACATAAAACGATAGAAAACTATAAAATCAAATACATACAACTAATGATATGATTAATTTCAAAAATAACTATGCTAAAAATATATTTTCAAAGTTAACGGAAAAAACAAACTTTTCCTTGTAACTCGTAATCAGAAACTAATTTAAATAAAAAACAAAGATCCCGATTTAGTGAGTTTTACATAAATTTTCAATAAGTAAATGGTAACCATCTATATCTATACTAATATACTATATGGCTGAAGAGTTTGTTTGGTTGGTTGAACGCTCTAATCTCAGGAACTAGTGGTTCGAATTGATTTTTTTTTGTTGGATAGCCCATTTATCGAGGAAGGTTATAGGATATATAATATCACGCTACGACCAATAGGAGCGGAGCATCAATAAAACATGTTGCAAAATGTAACTCAAAATTTGTCCGTCCGACAAAAACTTTTAAACGGTTACTCCGATCATAACCATAAATTTGGACACAACATTTATCTCGGTAAACTAAGATGAATGTGTGTAGTCATGCCCCTCCCCCCATTCGTTTTTTTGCACCCGGGTGAAACCGGGTGGGACCGCTAGTATCATACAAACTTAAGAGAATTATGTATAATCATAGTTTTCCCCGCACAACCCCTCCTCCTTAAGTTTACGGGGTCAAAATATGTTGTTCATTACATACATATAGGTATCTACTTCATTTACGTTTTGCATTGCCAATTTGTTTTGTAAAAAAATACTCACAAGAAATGTTTCGCGTGGTCATATTAGCTAAAATATGAAAAAAATACACAGCCCTGTGGAACAATAAGTTTTTCTTCTTGAGCATTCGTTAGCACGGCATTATAGGACCGAATATCAATTTCTCTCCGATCATATTACAAAGATTCTGTATAAATTACTTATAATTGGAATATTAATTTAGAATTTTATAATTTAATTACTTAGATTAATCATTTGAACTGAATTTAAATTGTTTCAATTGAACAGAAAAAATTAATTATCTAAATCAGCAAATTAACAAAAATAAAACTAACTACCCATAGGTATTATTTTTCAAAACTTTGAAGCAAAACAGCTGTTAACAATATAATTTAATATTCCAAAGTTTTTGCAAAATACCTGTTTTTCTATTGTGACTTCTAATCAAAATGCTCAATTTCAGTGAATTATTAATATTTTAACATTTTCTTAAGAAACCTTAACATTAATTGCGTTGATATACTTTTTTTGCTTAACTTTATTTAAGGAACAGACTTGTGACGTTTGGTAGATTCCTCCCGGAACAACCTGTATAAAATCACCTTACATAAATTAAAATTCTTTGGTTAAAGATGTATTTAATAATTTGGTTAGGTAATTACTTCCTTTAAGCATAAAAAGTAATTTTATTTTTGTAAAGAGACATGAAAATATAAACATCAGTATTAAGTTTATAAAAAAAAGAACACATTAAGCTGTTATTTGATGTGACCACACTTTTCATTCCCTGCATACATAGAATACTTTTCTCGGAATCTTCAGACGGTGGAAAACATTGATTATGTATATTTTTTTTTCATTCCAGCGCAATGCATCGCACCACTGGGGATGGAAACGGGAGCTATCCGTGATGAAGACATCACTGCCAGCTCGTCATTCGATAGCGGCAACGTCGGACCCCAACATGGACGGTAAGCACTACAGATGAAAAATTAATTAAACTTTAACAAATAATACATAGATTCTACCGTTTTCCGTCCAAGTCAACAGAAAATCTTTATGTATGTAATATAAAAACGTTATAATTTCATTTTGTTATTTAAAACCATATTAAATCCGGTTTCGTTATTTACTCGCCGTAGAAAAACTTACATTAAATCCGATTCTTTATACACAAAAACTTTAATAATATGCAGTCTTCGAGTTCATTATACGTTATAATCCGACCTTTAGTTATTTTAACCATTGCAAATTTGGTGCACTTATAAATTAAACTTCTTTCTACAAAATTTTATAAAACGCCGCGTACATTTTTTCCTTTTTTCTCCTTTTTTGCCCCATACGGAAAAATTCTCTTACTGATGCCGTAATTACTTCATCTAAAAAGATTTGCATGTAATCACTGATAAAAATCGTTGAAATTAAATATTTTTCAACGTGTCTATCAGTTTTCGAGAAAAGACAAATTTTTAATAATTCATCACTTTCCGTTTGTCTTCGGAAATAGGGATACATTTTTGTGTTATCTTCTAACGACTATTAGTAGAAATTGCGATCCTTTGTATTGAAATGATTGGATGGAAAGTGCAGCTTATGGATCAATTAAATACCGTACTTTTGATATTTTTCTTTTTATATATAGAAAGAAAAATATCAAAAGTACGGTATTTAATTGATCCATAGCTGCACTTTCCATCCAATCATACATTTTTGTATTATGTATTATTCATTTTAAATACGGTCCGCTGCATTTTTGTTCGATATATATTTCAAACAAAAACTTGTCTGACCTAATGAAAATCACATTTATTTTAAGTGTTATTAGTATTAAATATTAAGTAGGACTAGATATTATCAGTATTCTGTTGAATTAATAATATAGACGTTTCGATCAACTTACGAGTGACAAATTTGCTTCGGACTAAAAATAGAAACTCATAGCAAATCACGAAAAAAAAATGTAATATGTCTTATTTTACCCAGAAAGCTTAAAAACAATCACGGAATACTAACATTATTAATTTCTTTTTGAGAACGTACTTCGCGTTTTTTAGAAAATAAATTTAAAATTTCTTTAAGATTTAATATGACGTTTTTAACATTTGAACGAGTTCGCAATATTTTTTTATATCTGTTTCTACCTTATTAAAAATGTGCGGTTATTAACATCTAAGGGCAAGATGATTGCTGGCTTTTCCCTATTGTTTGTTCCAATACAAACTTTATATTATGTGTTTTTCAAGATGTCATCCTTGCCAGCTAATCAAACAGAAAGTGAAATGAATCTGGATATACAACTCCTTATAGATGTGGAACGTAAAGACAAATAGAGTTATCCTAAGGACTCAGAGGCGTGTGAGTTAATTTTAAACCATGAAATATTTTTCAAACTATTCACTTGACTAAGGAAATATATAAAAAAGTATGCGTGAGACTCGCGCGCGTTAGAAGTGAAACTTCTTAGGTTCTAGGTCTGGCATTTGTTGGCGATAGTATTATTACAGGATTAGGAAATGATTGTGTGGAATATGTTACCGTGGCTAGAGAAAATGCTACGTAGAGTGCTTTGACAGAGAGACTAGAAACGATTCTCCCGCTCTTTCGTCTCAACTGTCAGCTTACCCCGTTGCGCGCCTAAAAAAGTCACTTCAAAAATTTGTTATTGTCATTTTTTTTTAATATAAATTTTGGCTTTTACACTTTTGTGTATTTAGTCACTAATTAAACTAAAATTTAATACTGACTAAATCTAATACTACAAACACAATTATGAACGGGGACACAAGATGCATGGACCAAAAGGATAATGGATTCGGGGCCACGAAAGTGCCTCGGACCCAACTCGGTTATTGTCATTTGTTGACATTAATAATCTACAGGTCAATAGAGTGAATTATTACGAAAATTTAAATCTCTGGAGCTATTTTATACTTTTGATTTGAGCAATTGTGTCGATTATTATATGAATGTATCTGTTTGCATTTAAATTTTCTAATAAATATTATTAGATCTT
Organism: Xanthostigma xanthostigma; assembly: GCA_963575645.1. NCBI lineage: Eukaryota > Metazoa > Arthropoda > Insecta > Raphidioptera > Raphidiidae > Xanthostigma > Xanthostigma xanthostigma. The sequence goes on from OY754467.1 coordinate 14,473,552, forward strand.
TGCCAAATTATATTTTAATCAATTTCATGGCTTAACATGGTCGTTATGTAATGCTAAATCTTAATGGGACATTAATATGATCCCTAGTAATGGCGTTTTCCTTTCTTATGACCCACAGTAAATGGGACATATTTTATTACATCATGTATTTTATAATTAATTAAATAGACAGATTGAAAACAATACCTCACGCAATGTTTTATTTTTTGAGTTTTAGTGTAATATATTTTTACATCAATCTGTTATTCTAGTTTTCAAAAATGTAGTTTTCATATTATGCCCCAAACGAATGCAAAGTTCAGCTGGTACGTTTGTGAAGACAACTGGCAGGGAGTAATATTCATTCTAGACTATTTCACAAGCCTACCACAATCTTTCCGTGTGGCTGCTTACCAAACAAGTAAACATTAAACATTAAAGTCTTGTATTTTAGGTCGTTATATGTATGCTACATAATGTATCCCGCAGTATAGTGTGCAGGATATGTTTGTAAGGATATACGTGCGTATACTAGGGACCACGGCGTGAATATATGTGTGTATAGTATGTTTGTATGTGCGTTTGTGTGTGTGCGCGCCTACTGAAAGATATTGCCTTTCGTTTTGTGATGTTTTCTCTATTATATGATTGCGATTTTCTGATCAACCAAATATTCGCTTGCCTAAACAAACACTAAAATAAACCCATTTGTTTGAAATTTGAAAACAGTTTAGACAAGCGAATAGTTGGTTATTCGCTTACTGTTTTCAAATTGTAAACACTTGGGTTTATTTATGTGTTTGTTTTTACTGACACAATTAGGATTTGACATATAGGTAATGTATCGTTTTATGTCAAATCCTAATTGTGACAGAAATTTAACCACAAACACATTGCATTTTACATACTCTTGTGATATTACTGTATATGTTACGGTCTATACCCGAATTCGGTTAATGACCGAAATGAATGCGCAAAACTAGTTTTAACCAACAAATATTGGCCCCGAAATCTTAAATTTAAACGGGTATTGAGTGTTATAAAATGATTGCGCATTTTCAGTTGGACAAAACTAGTTCTGTCTATTTTTGAACGGACAATACTAGTATGGCATCGGAATCTTGTTTGCGTTTTTTAATTAACATCTTTGCCAGTGTTTCTTTTTTACCCACGACGGAACGGAGCAGGTATATGCGTTTAGGGTGAGAGATTGTTTGTTTTTTCCAATGTTATCTTCCCAATCACAATAAGAAGAGATAGGAAATATTCCGAGTCTGGTCGGCACGTTGGCACCGCGAGCCTTAGGGTAAGCACAACGGTGGCAAATAACGCATCTTACCACCCCCAATGAGGAGTTCTCGCCTCTCCAAAACTTTTACATCTTCACCAGTAGGCCGCCCCTTGTGCGCTAGTCTGCGTCCCCATACAGTACATAGGTTCGAATCTCACTGCGCTACCGCTATACCATCCTAACCTGAAGTTATAGTTCTACACTAGATCACGGGACATATTTATTGGCCACAGTTCTATATTCATTTAGTTGCATTTTAAAGGAGGACTGTGTCTCTTTCTTTAACTTTTACTTGAGAACTCTATAAACAAAATGCTGAGTTATTGATAATTTTTTCGTCCCTACACAGTATACAGATTATACATTTTATTATAATAGCAAATGTTCGTAACGGGATAGTTCCTAACTGAATTAATCCGAATCTTTCCCTATTGCGACGATAAATCATCCGTCGCGATAGTGGAGGATTCGGGTTTGAGCCTCGGCGCTAAAATTGTTTTAAAAAAAATCTAATATAGAATTGTAACAATGGGTGTTTCTTAACAATTTTACCAAACCGTTTCTAATTTTTAATCACTTTCGTTACAGTGATGGTAGTAGTACTAAATATAAAAAAATTTAGAATAGTTACTTCTTACCACAACACTTTTATTAGCGGATGTACATTTCGGGAGCTATATGCTCTCATCTTCAGCAAACACTAAACTAAATTACTAAACAACAATCTTAACTTAATATAACAAATAAAGGTATAAAACAAAATTAAAACAAGGTTGCTGTGAAATGTTTAATGAACTCGTGCATATTTTTGTGTTTTTATTTTCAAAGACTTTTTCCATTTAACCGGAGAATACTGCGTATTTGTTTGTAATTAATTTTATAAAATCGATGTTTATCGGGGTATGCTCCTGCGTACAATTCCAGAAGTAAAGGACTATATTAAGTAATATTTTTTATAGTAATTAGTGACCTATATTAAAATTCAAAAAAGAAAATTTGTAACTTGATAAAATGCAGACACACAATTTCATTTATATCATGTATTTTTTTTAGAGTTTTTTTACCCCTGTTATTGTTAATGTTGAAAGTTACATTCTATACTAATAAAATGTTTTATTTGCTTGACATTAAAACAAAAAGCTCATATTTTAACGTCATAAATATTAAAGAAAACAATGCTGCCAGTACACTTAGCGATGATGTGCCGATGGAAAGTCCCTTCCTCATGTTACCATGGAAAATTAATAAGATTTATTGGGTAGTGTCTTACAGCTGTGTGGTCAAGCAGAAACCATTAGACATCGGATCACCCTCTACACTGCATTGCTTATACACCACACCGGAAAACCACTAAAACAGGGATTGGGAAAATATTTTCTGCGGTTTCATGCTAAACGTAATATCTCATGACAAGAAGCTTCCATTTAAAATAAAAATGAATTGTTCACTGAACTCCTATCCGAACATTTTTTATCATACAGATAAATACGCAAATGAATAAATGTTTTCTAATGAAATGAACACTTTACATAACATTTTGTGACAGGTGCCTATTACAAATTATGTAATGTTTTATAACATTTGCCCAGGCCTGGTATAGATAGATATAATATCTGAGGTTGCATTAACGAGTAAAAAAAGGGTAGTACGTTTAGTGATATAAAAATATAGTTTAAAAAAAACTAAAAAACACGCTTTATATCGAACTAAAAATTAAAAAATATTTTTTTCAAAATAAGCTTAAAACAATGAATAAAAAATACAAGTATTATTGTGAAAAAAGCGTGGGGCGCTCGATGTACGAAAATGTGGAACAAAGCGCCCCACGCTTTTTTCACAATAATACTTGTATTTTTTATTCATTATTGTTTTAAGCTTATTTTGAAAAAAATATTTTTTACTTTTTAGTTCGATATAAAGCGTGTTTTTTAGTTTTTTTTTAAACTATATTTATTTTCCACTTTTTAGTTCGATTTATTGTCAAAAATTTGCCGAAAAAAAAAACAATTTTTTTTCTCGGCGAGGACGGGATTAGAACCCACGATCCGTGATTCCGAGAGTTGATGTCAGCGAAGACCCGTGCCTTAGACCGCACGGCTACCACTGTAGTTACAGCGCTGGCATATTATACTACAGTAATAAACCACTTGCTGTAGTCCAAAGGAAGGTTACAAACAAACATACATACATACCTACAAACATACAAGTGAAGTTAATATAAAGCGTGTAAAAATCTTCCCTGTCTTGTAGACACCGCGCCAGCACTATTAAGAGTAAGTCGTGAAATTATAACTTGCAAGCAAAATTTACAATCACATCCAACAGCAGCGTTAGGCCAGTATTTCCAAACATTAAATTAAACGTCAGAAAAATGAGCGGTGTTTGTAAAAGGTTTACAATTATGTCATCTTTATAGACATATATTTCAGCCCTATTATACCTCCATAGATACAAATACACATAATATAATGCTACTGCGCGGTACTATTCTAAATCCCTACATAAAAATTCCCCTACGTTTCAATGTAGTTGCGCGTGTGAGGATTTCAATCCACCGAATCTAACATTCATATAAACATGAATAGAAAAGAGCGTTTCCCGTATTCTTATGTGCGAGCACTCAATATTGTATGCACCTAGTGTATTAGTACTAGTATTGGTATTCTGCGGTAGTACATAGTAAGTACTTGTGCTTTTAGTGTGCCTCCTCAAATATTGGTTTAAATGAACTTGTTCAACTTTTAGCATTATAAATTTTAATAACCACAGACCACGATTATTAAAGACCATAAATGACTTATATACTTACATTGAACTATCGAAAAAGAATTCTATTTCAGCAAGTAATCAGTTTTATTTCTTTTATATTTACACTGTTATTTGACCAAAAAAAATCCATACAAACCTTTTCTTGAAGTGATTCGGCGTATTTTTGAACCTCCGTAATTACGGTCTGAAATTTTAAAAATATAGGTTGAGTACCAAACTTCATTTATATTACCCACGACGGAACGGAAAAGATATATGCGTTTAGGGTGAGAGAATATTTGTTTGTGCACTAGAATGTAGCCATTTATCTCGAAACCGGTTTGATTAATTCAGATGCAGTTTTCTGCGATTGTTCTTAGTGCAAGAAGTCTCTAAAAAGTTTAAGATACAATAAAAATCCAGAATAAAAATTTTGAAAAAACCCACGACGGATGTAAACGTTGTAATTGAAATAGGATGAAATAAAATTTTAAAACACCTTGACTAAAAGGAGGCAAGTACCCAAAGAAAATCCGTCGGGGGCTGCCATTCGCTGCCCTGAAATCAACTAAAATTTTGCAATTTTAGAGTACCTATGTGATTGGGTACGTAAATAATTAACTGTAATTGATATTTTCCTATTCTTAATTCAGGGCAGCTAATGGCAGCCTCCGACGGATTTTATTCGCTTACTTGCCTTCTTTTAGTCGTTTTTAAAATTTAATTTCATCCTTTTTCAATTACAACGTTTACATCTGTCGTGGGTTTTTTCTAAAATTTTTAATTTTGTTTTTTTAGTCGTTCTTCTTTGTATTTTATTAATACCCAAGGCTCACTGCATAAATGCAATGGGTTGTTAGTTAATTATATGGAAATCGACTTTGTACACTTCACATAATTCTCATAAACGAGCATTTTATGCATCATCATTTAACTTTCTGCTGTTTAACGATTGATTATGGATTACATACATTTATATGCACTTCTGCCAATTATTATCCGTACTTACGTCTATTTCGCAATTTCCGTTCAACATTAAACTGAGGATGTTGATGCTCACCAATCGTCAATTAACATACTATTCTACGTTCATTAGATTTATACCTAATCATTATTGCTTGTCTCAATCGTTTCAAAGCTATAGGAATGGATGCATTTGTGTAATACATACTTATTAATCGTACAAATTTTAAAGATGAAGGTTAAAATCTATCCTCAAACGAAAATAATAACATCCGGTCTTTTACTAATATGCAGTTTCATTTAAAAAATGTTTCCTAAAAATAGTTTTCATATTCTGATCCCATATTTAAACAGTTCATTTCTTCAGTTAGTTTAATTTTCTGTACTAGCTTTAAAAAACTTCTGTTTTTAGATAGTTGCTTATTATTGCACTGATTCAAATTACACACGTGTATATAAAAATTCACTTAAAAGACCGCGCACATTTATCAAGCACGAACCTACACGACCAGCACAGCGCGGACCAAAAAGAACTCTGTTATTTGACGGAGTAGCGCACATCACACCAGCACCATCAGCTAACAATGGCTGACAGACTGTTAATCGCCTATCTAGCCGTGCTAGTGATGTGTCGTTTTCGTGAATTAATTAGCATTGATAACATTACGAAACTAAAATTTGTTGGTTTGTGCAGGCTTATGCTGGTCTAGTGTGCGACATCGGTTGCTTGTTTGTGCTGTGCTGGTTGTGCAGGTTTATTCTTGATAAGTGTGCGCGGTTGTCGCGTAATATTGCGTTATGAATAATAAACGCCTACTTACTTTAAACTCAGTAATTAAAAAAAAATGTTAATCAGACCGTTCCCTACGTTTAATGTTTTAATTTTTTGTTTTGTTTTACGCTAAATGTAGATCAAAGTCACAAACTCAGTTCGTAACAGATTTAATTGTTACCGCACAGGTGTTTACGCCTTCAGGCATCAAAACTCAATTGTAATTAGGTTGAAATCATTTGTCACAGAAATTTCCGAATAAATGAGACAAAATCTGTGTTGCACAAATGACGTACGAAACCATTGACTCATGAAATTCAACTTAATGAACCGCCTGTTTAGCATTTGGTTGCACCGTGTATATAAAATGTCAACACTTTACGCGTGCTTTTGCAAAAAAACATTACAGTTTAAAAATGCATTATAGAAATGATTAAATATTAACATAAAACAATAATAATCAAAGAACTGATTTTTACTCCTACTTTAATATCTGTAACTGTTCTTAGTTAGTGGTGAAAATATTTATTTACAAATAAAAAGTACTTCTCTACAATAATGAAATAAATTAAATAACGGAATATTTATATCACACTTCTCTATTTATCTAGATCAGGGCTGGGTAAATGGCGGCCCGTGAAGCATTTTATAAATGATTATTAAGAGCGCAAATATTTTTCCAATATAAACCAAATTTTTGTTGCAGAAATGAAAGGATTTTTTTGCTCTCCAAATTTTTGTTGCAGAAATGAAAGGACCTTTTTTTTTGCTCTCCAAATTTTTGGTCCGACGATCAAAAGATTTGCCCGCCCCTGATCTAGATTCTAGACAAATAGAGAACTGTGATATAAATATTCTGTGCACATATTTAGTAGTTTAGTGTTGTTATTGTTAATAGAGAAGTTTTTGTTATTGTTGTTTAGGATTATTTTTTTTTAATAATAAATGTTCTAGATTCTATAACATTTATTTCTCGTTCGCGTACTGTTCACTGTCATTAACACTGACTGACCCCTTTGTTCGTTGCTGCTCCGTTTATATAGGTTCTTCAGTCGCATTCTGGAACATTTTCATCACTTCGAGATTCTTCTATGCGAGTCCGATAACAATACTCGTATTGTTGTCTATGCGGCTCCGACAACAATGCACTGCCGTCGCTTCCAGTGCCGTCTCGTTACAGTACTGAGTACGTTTGTAATTCTCGTGCGTAATTCTTCATATTATATTTATATTATGTTCAGATGTATTGTCTACGAGTTTATTAGATTTTTCAAGACGTCGCTCTTTTCTGGATTGTGTAGTAATAAGTGCTTGTATACTGAGGTATGAAACGTACTTTCCAGTTGCTCGAACAATTTTATATGCATCGCAGCTACACAGAACTTTAATATCCTGCCGTTTCAAATTTTATTTATTACTCTGCTGCTTTCGTTCCCTGTCAATCATTCATAATCAACTAAATCGTTTCCATTACTGTTTTTTTTTTGTATTAGTATTTATATTCAGATGCTTTTGTTGATATAGATTATAGAAAGTGAATGTTAATAATATGAATATTGTACCTACTTTATGTTTACATTTAATAAATTGTTGATTACATCCAATAGATAATAATGATTAACGCGTTTTGCCACTATTCTCAGAAAAATTATTTTTTAACACAAGATAAATCGGTTATTTTCTAATTTTTAATTGAAATGTCTCCCTTCCTGTTATTTTTTAAGCCACTACCCAAAGCATTTGTATTTTTATGGAAAAAAATGTAAAGGTTTAAAAGCATGCTCAGGATACATTTTATTAAAAAAATTCGAGCCAACTGGGTGACGGACCATTCCAACTTTAAAAATATTGACATTTGATATAGTATAATGAAGAAAAGAAAATTTCTGGTATTGCGTGAGGTGACGCGGGTAATGGCTGGTATTCAATATGATGTTTGCTATTCGTTGCCATGGTTAACCTACATAATACATTCCATGTCATGTAAAAATTAATCAAAGCATGCTTAACTAGTTTATTTCTTACAGATGTACAAAACAAAAGACAGCTCTGATTTTTTTTATTTTCAAAATATTTCCGAAACTATACAGTTTAGAAAAAAAACTTTGAACTTTCTTGAATAAATAAATAGAATAATAAGCCGTTATGAAAAGTATAACGTTATCATATAAAAAAACACCGGTATATCATGTATCTCTTCGGCTCATGCGCCGATTTTCCTCAAAGGACTCTTCATATTTGCGTATCAAACATCTTCCTAAAATTTGGTTTCAAACCGTTCATCCGTTTGACCTGTATCGTGCTGACAGACAAACAGACGCAGAGTTTTTCCAAAAACATTTTTTTTTGGATTCGGGAGACCTCAAAATGAGAAAATATCGTAAAATTTTTACTTAAACTAGTACCATTTTGATATTATCAAATAATATTATCAAATTATCATGTGGATTGGAATAGTAAAAATCTATTGACATTTTATTCTTAATTTCGTTTCTGTATGAAACATCAAAAGGCTCTTACTACAATTTTTGGATATTTATCGACGCAGTTAAAATGTTGCCATGACAACACTAGAGCAGTTTTCCCAATTTGTGATTTAAATAGATTGACAAAGATGGCGCCCTGCAGGTGTCTGCATAATTGGTAACTGGTTCAAATTTATTTCTCAGAAATTAATATTTTAGTGAAGCGATCTTTTGGTGGGTCTGTAAGTAAAATAGTAGGGGTGTGTGAATTACTTCTGGCGTGCACTGTAAAACGTTGACCGTGTGATAGTAGAGGACGAGAACTCACAGCTACTCTGGTATTAATGGGATTGTATCTCTCGCTTGTTGTAATATTGTACCTATAGAGGTCTGTTCGCTCGAACTGCCCTTGCGGCGCTCCAGTTTGTAAACATACTTCATATCTCTGTTACATACATTGTGTTGTGTGAGCGGAATTACATTTTCAACGTTTTATTTTTATCTCCGCCGTTCGCTATTGTATCAACCCCAGACCCAGAGGCTGATAATAGCGTTTCAAACTGTACTTTTTGTGAAAAAAAACCCACGGAAAATTAAGTAATTATTAATGCGATTTTCAGTATTTTAAAACGATACGTTAAATAACGAATATTGCGATTGGATGAGTTTCAAAGGATGAACTATACAACTGAATGTATCTTTTGTTGAATATCAAAAGCGAATTTCTATTAGTCTCGTGTTAATTAGATCATTTTAACATTGAAAATGTAGTCAAAATTCGTTTTTATATACAGTGTAAACTCTATACAGGGTGAGTTTTAAGTTGATGCTTTTGTTTTGACAGCGTGTAAAAATCAAATAGACGAGCAAATATTTCAAATAGTTTTTTTATCAAAACTCAAAAATAAGAGAGAAACAGCCTTTCGAAGTTTAAATAAATTTTATTAAATTTTCTTTAATTTTGAGGGTCGGTCCTGGGGTTATATTATGTCACTATGGAAATAAGTTGTTATTATCAAGTATGTTGGTGCTTATTTGAAACTGACATGTGTATTGTTCTGTTTTTGAGAGATAATAACAACTTATTTCCATAGTGACATAATATAACCCCAGGACCGACCTCAAAATTAAAGAAAATTTAATAAAATTTATTTAAACTTCGAAAGGCTGTTTCTCTCTTATTTTTGAGTTTTGATAAAAAAACTATTTGAAATATTTGCTCGTCTATTTGATTTTTACACGCTGTAAAAACAAAAGCATCAACTTAAAACTCACCCTGTATAATGACACTAAAGGGACTGTGCACTTTGTGGCGTTATTGAGAGTTGTTGTAAAATGGAGAGACGAAATAATCCATTAATATTTTTTTTACTATTATATGTATTTACTCATACATTTAAAATTTACAACCAACCAACAAATTACAGCTGAGCTAAACATATTATGAAAGATAATCTCAACAAATTTTTTAGAATCTTTGGTACGCATGATGCCGACAACAAAGCAACAAAATAACAAACAAGCACTGATTGCTTAATGATGACGTATTGTTATCGTTATTTATAGTAGATTTTTCGTTATTTAAAGTGTATCATTGTATGAACAACAAGGTAAACCAACTAGAGTTAAGTAATTTAGATGTTTTAAGGAATTTGTCGTTATATCGAGTGACGTTAAATGGAGTTTACACTGTATTACTAGCGAACCCGGTAAGCAGGCAATTGTCCTGCCACAGAACTCAGCGAATGTCAAAACAATGCCAAGCTACGATACAATGAACTTGCGCATGTATTGATCACAGATTTAATGTTATGAATATAAAAAAACATTGATTTAAAAAATATTTAGAGGTGCTGAGAGGCTGGACATTTGCGATTATATTTTTTTATGTGAGAAATCCAAAAAAATATTTTTAAAATATTGGTTGGAAAATAAATAAAATATAACTATATCTCGACAACAGCACCACCTACCGAGTCCAAATATATAGCTAAGAACCCCATTCGTTCATAAGTACAAAAAAATCATCAAAATCGGTCCAACCGTTTAGGAGGAAAAGACATGAACACACGTACACTGAAAATTTATATATAACGATAATCTAGCCACAATTAATTAATACTTACGTAAAAATTATTTATTCGTTTAACTCTTATAGATAGTTATGAACAACCACCGTCAGGTTCTTATTGGGCCGTAATATTAATATGAAATGTGGTAATGATGTTAATCAATATGTAATCGAACTTGTAATTTTCAATTTTCTATAACTGAATGAAAAAATAAACATACCTACATCAAATCTGTGTGACACTAAGTTGATATTTTAATCGATGTCTTATTTTGAGTTTTGAATAAAATGAAATGTTCTGTGTTACACTTTTTTTCTTTAATTAACATAGTCATCGTTAAAATTATAATTTGCTGAAAGTAGCCAACCAATCGACCTGTTTGAAAAATGTGGTAGCTACAGTCGTTGTGTTTCACACATGCTTGCTATCCTCCCGAAATTTCAGAATCTATTATACGTACATTAACATTGTTAATATTCATAGCTCATTTATACAATTGTGTAATATAAATTATACAAGCTGTAGTAAAATGAAAGTATGTAATATAATGAACTAGAAAGTCCCGTATTCAGTCATTACTTTATATTATAATAGATATAGAGAATGTCCTTTTAAAAAATACGCAGAATGAGTTATTTTTATTCAGATCAAATGTCGTTCAAGTTTAGAAAAAGTCCATCAATTTTTCCTCTTATTTTAAAAAATGTACTTGTTAAGTGACCAATCTAGATGTTACCAAAATTTAGATTATATATTTATATTTAATTCAGAAATATTACGATGCTAATATTATAAGAACTGTCTGAAAACTACAAAATTATTTTAAAAATTTAGTATCGTGATAATTTTCTAGTTGATTAGGTCTATTGACCACAGAGATCAATATTCGGTACCATTATTTCAAAAAATCAATTATTTTCCGGCGGGCGCGCCGCCTCAACTTCATGACTCGACGCATTACGACTTCTGAACTCCAAATGAACATTTAGTTGTTTTGTAACAAAATTCTGAATCAAAGAAGAAAACGAACATTAATTTGGTTGTTCAGTAATAATAATTTTTTTTATGAAAATTAAACTTCTTCTATTAGCTGCTCACTCAAAAGTAGAACATGTTTAAACATTTGTGTCACATTCTAAAAGACTGTTTTTGTTCAAAATGCACAAATATTGTAAATAACGGCTAATTGCTACGGGTACGTCCACCATCCGGTTAATTTAGGTGTGCAATAACTGTATAAATAATGTTATCAAGAAAAGATGAAGCTACATTTAGCCAGATTGTTTCTACATCGTAAAAATTTGCTGGATTTTCTAAATAATCCACACAAAATGTGTCTTCGTAAAAACAAGCTAATTTTTGCTTCCGCAGTAACTACGTTACTTTTTACTCATATTATAAAGAATCAACTTCATAATCACGAATTATCAAATTCGTTTTCGATCAGAAACAAACTGAGAACTTAATTTCTTAAACTTTTTCACTAATTCGTGGAACATTCTGTATATAGTTCACGTATACCAAACTAATAAAATATGAAAGGACCATAGTCTCTCTCGTTATGCGGGCGAATGTACGTAATTCTGTGGCGATAATAAACAACCAGCGTGCAGCAGGGAGGATTTTGTGGTAGTTTATACTGGTAGCACTGTAGTAGTTGTTTATTCTACCACCATCACGGAACATGCAGTCATTTCCACCATAGTCTGTGCTTAACACCTGTATCTAGATCTGGAGAATAGTTCTTATTAAATCCATCGTAGACTAATTTTTGTGGCGCTTTTATGTCGCCTGTTGCGAATATAATTTGTTTTATGGCTATATTCATCGAACGTAAGTACAGTGTAAACCCCATATTTAACGTCACTTGATATAATGTAAAATTCCTTAAAACGTCGAAATTACTTAACTCTAGTTGGTTTACCTTGTTGCTCATATACAATGACACACTCTAAATAACGACACACCTACTCTAAATAACGACAACAATACGTCATCATTAAGCAATAAACAGTACTTGTTTGTTATTTTGTTACTTTGTTGTCGGAATCATCCGTACCGAAGATTCTAAGAAATTGGTCCCACAGTATCTCAAGATATGAATAAAATATATAAAAAAATACAATTAAAATACTGGAGTAGCGAAAAACGTCAGACAAAGATATTGTAATTTGTGATAGTGTGGATGTTTGTTGGTCAGTTGTAAAATATGTTATCATGTTATGAGAAAATACTAGTGGTGTGTCCACATGACTCTTTATTGGGAGCTGACTCCGTACGCTCCGCTCACTAAAGAGTCGCTCAGAGGGAGTCGTTCAAAGGAGCGACACTAGACAGTACGTACTACACAAGAGTGCAGACTGCAGAGGTGTGAACTGTCATCATGCATGCTCAGGAGTCACGCAGCATTGCACAGCACAATACACACTCAGCTCTGAGCTGATTTTAATATGATTCTGATCTTATATTATTTGCATTTCGGATAAACTATAAAGTATAATAATGTGTTACAATATCATATCTTTGTCAACGATGCCAATGTGAATGATTTATGTCACCAAAGCTTAGTACTATTATTACACTAAGTTACAGTGTGTCATTCAACATTAAATGACTCAGCAAAGATAACTCCATACGTGCAAAATTCACCAGTGCCTCTATGGTCTGCGCTGTGTGCGCTCTGTAAATGTGCGAATGAAACAGTACAGCACGGAGCAATGCAGCTCAGAGTGAGTCATTCACAAAAAAACGAGCGACTCGCTCCGCTCTGAGAACGGATTCGTTCATTTTGAACGACTCGCTCAGGAGCAACACATTACTACTAAATACATATCCTAGTAAAAAAATTTGAATAGATTATTTCTTTTCCCCGTTTAACGACAACTCTCAATAACGCCACAAAATGCATTGTCCCTTGAGTGTCGCTATATAGAGTTTACACTGGAGTTATTTATTCGGTTCATTTGTTATTCAGGTAGATTGTGTAGACTGTAGAGTATAGACACTATGTAAAAATGTATATACATTTATTTACCTTGTGCAATAGTTTAGCCACTATTGATGCTAGATGTAGAATTGGAAAGTGAAATGAATAACATTTTGCTGATTAAACAGGATATTGAATTTTGCAAAGTTGACGTATTTTGTAAACGATGCACACCTGTATATCATGCAACGTTATATGACGTTGGCATAATATAAACAGGGTCGAGTCGCAACGGTGTGCCGTTATACTATAATGCTGTGCTGATGCATTTTGCATAATACGCTCGTACATAAGCTACCCCAGAGAGATATGGGGGTTGGTTTATATTAGGGATATGACAACGGATGTCGAAGTACCCGACTAGATTCGGGTGCCCGGGTACTTATTTTTGAAAGTTCAAAATCGCTGTGTCGATCCTTACCTGGTTATTGTTCGTTACCTATATAACCGACGTTGCAACTTTTTAAAGTGTAACCACTAGGAGTAATAACAATATATTTATTTCCTCAAAATGGCTCCAAATTATAGTTAAAAACACGCTTTAATAGCAAACCAAACTAAAAAGTAGAAAATAATTTTTAAGTATGGAGATTTTTTGTTACAGCAATAGAAAGTTCAACAATCAATTATGACAAATAATTTAGAATAAAATTAAAATAATTCAATTATAGTAAAAAAGCGTGTGGTGCCGAATACTATATTTTCATTATAACTCTAATTTTATAAATACATAGCTACCAATGAAATTATTGTAACATTTAATTAATAACTTAATTTTTATTTTAATCTTATTCCAGATAGTCATAATTGATCGTTGGACTTTCTGTTGCTGTAACACCAACCCTACAGACTTAAAGAATATTTTCTACTTTTTAGTTCGGTTTGCTATTAAAGAGTGTTTTTTTAGTTTTTTTTAAACTATAATTTATTTTCTTAATTTTTAGTCTCAAAACGACATCAAAAGTAATTACCTACAAATTTTCAAATTCAAATTTTTTTCAAAACTTTTAAATTCAGATTTATTTTTATGGAATAATTGTATTGTCATCAAGGTAGAGCTGTTCGGGGTAGTTTAGTTTGACGAATTGTTATTTAATATGCAATATTCACAATTTGGTATTCATCATTATGAATAATGAATGATTATGATAATTCATAATTTAATAGTCGGATAATAATTATCGGTTAATGGGCATAAGCCTGGTGTATATATCGAGTACGCGATTCCAAAAATCAACGGGTTTAGTCATCCCTAATTCGCGTACATGCAGTATGCGTATTTACGGTTATGTAATATGTGTACATAGTTCATGTTGCTGAACAAGTTTGGCTTAGAATAACTTGTTGCAGTTTCGAATGAACTAGTTTACTGATGCTAGTACCCATCAAGTATTGCGCTGTACTTTATGCTCATCGATGCCGAGTTTCTGTAGAAATTGCTACCTCAATGTTCAACTAAGAATGGAATGCATATGTGATATTATAGATTTAGATACATGGACACGCTCTGAGGCCATTACTAAAACCCGCCAGTAAATGTGTGGTCTGAAAATAACACCAGTGCATACAGCGACCAAAAAATCTCCATTTTTTTCTCTATAAATTCATATAAAATCATCAGAAGGTTACATAAGAAAATATTCGAGAAAAACTTAATCGATTTATTAATTAAACAAACAGTTATAATCATTATTAAAATTTACACGTGTGTAGAGTGTTATGAAAAAAATGTTTGTTGAATATTTTCTTATGTAACCTTATGATAACTCTATATGAATTTATAGGGGAAAAAATAGAGATTTCGAAAAAGTTAAAAAAATTCTATGTTGCCATTCGACAAAAAAAATGCATTAAAAAAAGTTCATCTCAGTAGTTTCCGATAGTAAATTTCGAGTTGGATATAAAATTATTCGAATTTTTTTTGTATCCAAGAAATATGTACTGTTATCACTATCACAAGCATTTGTGAACAAATTTTCATGATTCTTTTTCTGTTTAATAAAGTTACTTCAGGTTACTTAAATCGTTTACTTTGACTTTGAAAAAAGTGCTCAAATATGAATCCTACTAAATGCGAAACCAAAACACTGAAATGCTTCTTCAATGGCACTATTAAAATATAATATCCGGGCTTGAATATTAAAATTGTCTTTGCGAAAAATATCCAAGAAACATAACCGATTATAGAAACAGTGAGTTAGTACTGTTTGTTCAAGTTCTTTGAAAATCTACTGCTTCCTTCAGAAACAATTTTTTTCCCTTTCAAGAATTTAAAGAAGGCATCAGTAATATGAAATCTTGAACGCATTCTTCTGTATTTGACATCGTAAATATGCAACCAGTGAACCAGCATTCCAATACCTTGGAAAAAAATCTATAAAATCGCTAATAGTGTGTTTGAGATTAAGTCCATTTTTCACATTTATATGATTACCTATCATCATTATTATTAATTTCGTTGGTTTGAAAATAGCTCTTCATTAGGGTTCAACGCGCAGAAATAAAATTTAGAAATATTTTATAGGTTAAAAACCGAATATCTCTAACTAAATTGAACCTTGTTTGTTGTTGAAAAAATGTGAAAACTAACATTACTCGTTTTTAAACACTCGTTAGTTCATCCGCGGACCCCTTAGTTTGGTAGAACACATGTAGCTTTGGTCCCCTGAGATCTGCCAACCACGATTTGCAAACCAGGGTTATAATATAGCCGTGTTGTAATAATAATAATAATAAAAGTCACCGTTATGCTAAAATATTTTATTACAGCTATCTGTTTATATTATGTAATAACACAGTCATAATTCCTAGTAATATAACACAGATGATTAATTGTGAACATCGGTGGCTAAAGATTGTTAATTAATAATAGCCTAACATGATGGCCTGTAATCTCTTATTATTGGCCAGTTGTTCGAAAATATTTTTTAAATCATTTCCTGATATAAAAATCTATTCAATCACATTTTGCAGTAGAGCTACATGGAGATGTTTCAACGAAGGTTTTTAGGCTTTGTTACTTTTCTCCGCTTGGAAGTGGTGCAGCGATACAGAGAAATATTATGAATGTCAGGTACTAAAAGTTTAGGCGTTTCCAGTGTTTGCAAGTTTTTTTTTTACTATAGGTGATTTTTGACTTCATAAAAGTTCATCCCCTAACTGTTTTGAGATAACATTATAGAGACGTACCGATATTCTAAAAATGGCCTTTTTTAAGAACAATACAAGGAAACCGATCCACATTTGATTCCAGTTCGGGAGGTCTTAAAACCCATTGGAGCACTTAATTCCCCCGTATCTACGCCTTTGTTGTAAACCTTTTTCAATATCGAATCTGGTTCAGGAACTGAGAACCTTATATTGAAACCATTTCTAGAATTGAAAGTGATCCAATGTTAGAGGCCTTAGTTGTATTTGTGTTTCAGTATTTTGGTCAAATTAAATAGAATATTTGCATCGTTATGTGAATGGATTTTCATACAAGGTTTTGTGCTTTTGGCAGTCGATCCTCTGCATTTGGTTTCTTACTGTGCACAAGTAGTTTACTTTTCCTGCTGGTTCAGTTCAAACACTCAATCTCTTTCTCGCCAGCTTTTGTCAGTTTTATGAAAATTTAAAATCCTTTTTTGTTTCTTCTTTTCTTTTGCATATATACCTACCTACATTTCAGGAGTAGCCAAACTATCATCTCAAAGCTAATAAACTCTAACTTTTGGAAAAAACTTTATTAATTTACAATTTTTGTACACTGTTGGAACTTCTGTTCCGTTGTGTTTATTAGTTTAAATAAATAAAAAAAAATGAAACTAAAAAATTCAAGAAATGAATACTTAACTGTAGATTGTTTTTTAATTAAATAGATTTCGCAAACTTTGGAAGTAAATTGGCTCAAATTTGAACTGTTGATAGCAATTAATGATGACAACGTGGTAGTTTTAACAAAAAATAATTTATTCAGACTATATAAAAATAACGAAAAACATAAAATTTATAGATTTTTTAACAAAAAGAATTTGATCTCAATTATATAACAAAAAATAAGAAATTATTCAATAAACTAAAATACTCCTTGTAAAGCCAGGTTTAAATCGAGCGATAAATCTTGAACATACCGCCCGTCTCGCTCGAAAAATCATAAAAACAAAATTAGATTTTCTGTTGCGCCGCCCGCCGTGACAAATCTTCTGTGACGGAGTTGTCGGGAGCTTTAATCTGAAGACGACATATTTTGGAAATAGGTCGCTTCAATGTAGTTGATGCGGTTTTTACGGTGACGACACGAATATGGCCGTCAGCTCCAGGATGCAGCTCAATGACCCGACCAAGAGGCCATTTTGTAGGTGGGTGCAGCTCATTACGAACGAGAACTAGCTCGTTTTGTTCTATGTTTGGTCTTGTTGATGACCATTTTGTCCTCTGCTGAAGACAGTGCAAGTACTCGGATTGCCAGCGTTTCCAAAAGTTTTCAGTTATTTGGTGTACCAGCTGCCATCTTGACAATCTGTTTTCTTCTAAGTGAAGTACTGATGGAGTAGGTACAGCAACTATGGGACTGCCTATGATAAAATGTCCAGGTGTAAGAGCTACTGTGTCCATTGGATCGTCGTTCAAAGGCCCAAGAGGTCTCGAGTTCAAGCAAGCTTCGATTTGCGACAGAACTGTGGTCATCTCTTCAAAGGTGAGCGAGTGGCTACCAACGACACGACGAAGGTGATGCTTCACAGACTTCACGCCGGCCTCCCAAAGACCACCGAAGTGCGGAGCAGCTGGCGGCAGGAAGTGCCATGTTGTACCATCCGAGGCAAATTGCGTAATCAATTTGCTATCTTTGGTTACGGACCGGAACGCTTGACGAAGTTCGGCGTCAGCTCCCTGAAAGGTTGTGCCGTTGTCGCTATATAAATCGGATGGAAGTCCACGCCGAGAAACGAAACGACGAAAAGCAGCTATGAAGGCAGCCGATGTGTAGTCGCTTACAAGCTCGAGATGGATCGCTCGTACACTGAAACAAACAAATAAAGCAACATATGCTTTGTTAGTTTTGCAACCGCGTCCTTTTGACATTCTGACCAAAATGGGTCCAGCGTAATCGACCCCTGTATGCAAAAATGGTCGAGATTGTTGGATTCTTGAAGCAGGAAGATCGCCCATAACTTGTGTTGATGGTTGAGCTCGTTCACGTATGCAAGGGACACACCGGTGAATTACAGACCGAACAAGCTGACGTCCTCCGAGAATCCAATATTGTTGACGTACAATTCTTAAGGTAAGCTGTGGTCCGCCATGGAGAGCAACTTGATGAAAATGTCTCACAATTAATTCGGCAATTTTAGAGTGTCGAGGAATGACAATCGGGTGTCGCTCATCATAGCATATTGATGCATGGCGAAGCCGCCCGCCAAGACGTATCAAATTGACATCATCGAGAAACGGTTGTAATTTGTTTAGCGGACTTCTTCGTACCAAACACGACCTTTCACGAAGTGCTGTAATTTCTTCCTTGAACCACAGTGTCTGCACATATTTAAGCCAAAACTTGCGAGCTAAATCAATGTCAACACTAGAGAGTGGTGTGACGACACGCTTCAATTTAGGTTGCCGTAATTTATGTATAAATTTCAAACAATAAGCGGTGATTCTTAGCAATTTGGACCATGAAGAATAGCGATGAAGCAAATCCCACTCGACAACTGTCACGACAGCGTGATGAAAATATTGATTTTCACGTACCTCGAGTACATTTTTCTTCAAATCGAAACATCTTGGTTGAGGCCAACGATCACGACATTTTGACAACCAAGGTGGACCAGTCCACCAAAGATGATGAACCGCTAATTGTGACGCAGAAATACCTCGTGATGCACAATCAGCCGGGTTTTCATTTGTCGAAACGTGATTCCATGTAGCTGTAGGTAGCCGAGTTTGGATGTCAGCAACTCTGTTGGCCACAAATGTTTGCCAACGTGAAGAATGAGTTCGAAGCCATGTGAGGACGACAGCTGAGTCAGTCCAAGCATAAACCGGTATATTTTCAAATTTCATGGACGTCATAGTAAAGTTTAACAGCTTGGCTAACAAATGAGCTGCGCAAAGTTCAAGTCTTGGAACACTTATCTGTTTTACAGGAGCGACCTTCGTTTTAGAGATGAGTAGCGAGACGCCCACTGAAGCTTCGTTGACGACTCTTAAATACACTACGGCAGAATAAGCTCGAGTTGAAGCGTCTGAAAAGCCATGAAGCTCATATGAAGTTGAGGTCTCAGAAGGTCCAATATAACGGGGTATTGAAATTGTTTCTAAGTAAGTTAATTCAGTGCAATATGTATGCCACCAATTTTCCAAATCTGTTGGAACTGGATCATCCCAAACAAGTCGTCGAATCCATAATTCTTGTAATAAGACTTTGGCTGAGATAACGACAGGTGAAAGCCACCCAAACGGATCAAACAACTTGGCTGTAGTAGCTAATATCGATCTTTTGGTCCATTGACAAACTGGTGGACAAGAAACATTAAATTGAAAAACATCTAGTTGATGATTCCACATTAACCCAAGAACTCGTATTTGTTCATCATCTTGCAGTTGATGAAGGTCTTCACTTGCGCAATGATCTGGTTGCATGTCAGTTAGTGTACTCACATTATTTGAAGCCCATTTTCGAAGATGAAAACCACCCAATTCAAGTAAATTGGTTATTTCTTGACGTTTTGTAATCGCTTCAGTAATGTCAGAAGCACCGGAAATTAAATCATCGACATAAAAATCATTCAGTAGCATTTGAGATGCATCTGGGAAGCGTTCCTTTTCATCAACAGCAAGTTGTCGTAACACTCGAAGTGCAAGAAATGGAGCTGATTTCGTGCCATATGTGACAGTCAACAATCGATACTTGTGAACAGGCTCATCTTGAGAAGGACTCCATAAGATACGTTGAAGTTCGGCGTCTTCAGGATGCATCCAAATTTGTCTGTACATCTTTTCTACGTCAGCAATAAATGCAATTTTATGTAGACGCCATCGAGACAAAATAACGATTAAATCAGGCTGTAGTTTCGGACCGACCAGCAAGTGATCGTTGAGTGATTTACCATTAGCGCTATGGTATGAAGCATTAAAGACTACGCGAAGGCGAGTTGTTTTGCTAGTCTCCTTAAAAACACCATGATGTGGGAGATAGGTTACTGGCGAATTACATGATTCATTCTCTTTTTTAATGCATTCCATATGGCCGAGATTTTCATACTCTTGCATAAAATTGGCATACAGTGTTGCATGCGTAGGATCTGTGTTTAGTTTGCGCTGAAGTTTATGAAGCAAAGTGGTTGCTGGCAACAAGTTTTCAACAACATCGATTGGTCCAGGTTGTTTCCATGGAAATCTTACAATGTAACGTCCATCTGACCCCCTTGTATGTGTAGAGATAAAGTGTTGTTCGCAACATTCATCTTCTGGCGATAACTTGACATCTTGAGGAAGTCCTTCAAGTTCCCAGAACTTTTGAATTGTATCATTTAAATCATTTAATGGTACAGAATGATGAACAGTAATGCTGTGAGCATCACTTGACGATGTAACTGATGAAAGTGGTCCAGAAAGGATCCATCCAAAAATAGTGTTTTGAGCGACTGGCCCATTTACTGAAGTATGACGAACTCCATCGAGAAGAATTGATGCATAAATATCGGCACCAAT
This sequence comes from Xanthostigma xanthostigma, assembly GCA_963575645.1. Taxonomy (NCBI): domain Eukaryota; kingdom Metazoa; phylum Arthropoda; class Insecta; order Raphidioptera; family Raphidiidae; genus Xanthostigma; species Xanthostigma xanthostigma. Next base: position 14,494,520 of record OY754467.1, read on the forward strand.
CACCAATTCAATTTTGCGTTGATGGTCTAAATCCGGATCCGCGAGTTGAATTCCTTGAAAAAATGGCAAATGGTCTACCAAATCTTCTTGTTTAGCAGTATAAGTGGTCAGCCGTGGCAATACATAAGCGTCCATTGACAATGACGGTATACTGCTGTTGAGTGGTTCAAGAATTAGCGAAGCGATGGACCGGACAACATCCATTTTATGTCCACCAATGCCAGACACTGTGACGTGTGCCTTTTGACGAGGAGCTCGCAGACACTGCACCACTGCTTCTGTAACGAATGATGACTCTGAACCTTGATCCAGCAAAGCGCGTACGCAGACAGAGCGGCCTTTTATTGAACGAAGTCTTACTACAGCGGTAGCGAGTAAAACTTTTCGTCGTTGAGGTAAACTTGAGGGTGCAGCATGTAGAGCGACAGTAGATGTTTGATCATCCACGGAAGGTGATGATGCTACTGACGCTGCTGTGGTAATTGACGACGTTGAGGTCGCAGTTGGAATTGGAGTTGAATTCGATTGCGATACATGATGAAGATACGAATGATGCTTCCGTTGACAATGCACGCAGCGTTTCTCACTTGGGCATTGATGCACTGTATGTCCAACTCGCAAACAGTTGAAGCAGCATTGTTTGGATTTAACAAATTGTTGCTTAGATGCCACTGACTGGCGTCGAAAATCTGGGCAATAAGACAGAATATGCGTCTTACTGCAATAAATACATAACTTAGCATCTGTGGTTAGATGAGACGAAATAGCAGTGTTGCGGAGATTTCTTGTAGCTGCTGGTTTGGATTCTTGAGACGATATCGTTGATACTACTTGAATCGCTTCCAGTGCTCGAGTACGGTGCTCAAGAAAATCTTTGAGTGTACTAAATGTTGGAAAATCTACTGATGTTTCAATTGACATTTCCCAAGCTTTTCTGGAATTTGAATCAAGTTTTTGAAGCATTAGATATACAAGAATGTCATCCCATTCATCGACGGATCTACCCAAATTCTTGAGAGCTGATACAGATTCAGTGATCTGGTCACGAACACGGCGCAATTCTGAAGAAGATTCGTTAATTGCTGGTGCTACATTCATTAGCGTTTGTAAATGTGACATGATAATTAAACGTCGATTATCATATCTTCCTTTCAGCATATTCCACGCAGAATCGTAGTTGACTTCAGTTATACGAATATTTTTCAAAAGTTGACTTGCTTCACCTTCAAGACTTGCCATCAAATAGTGAAGTTTTTGCACCTTTGTCAAGTAGCTTTGTTGATTTATTAATGAATCAAATAAATCTCTAAAGTGTTCCCATTCCAAGAAATTTCCAGAGAACTTTGGAAGATCAATCTGAGGTAGACGTGCTGTCGCTGAAGTCGATTCTTGCAGCTTGCTTGATGCTGTAGACCGCAGTGTTTCTTTCATATCATACAATTGTGTGAGTGCATCAAGATATGCGGTTTCGGCGTTTTCAAAGTGATTGTCTTTGAAGTAATTCAATTTGCGCTCATCCGCACTTGCCTGAAGTGTCAATTGGTCGTCGAAATCTTGACATGATTGCCAATACTTATTTAACAATTCAACACGACCGTTAACTGCACCAAGTGTCATATTTGCTCTACCGAGTTTTTTAAAGTTCGAAATCAATCTATTGATTGCCGAAATTGTTTTCGTTTGATTAAACATTAGCTCGTCGAATGTCGGCATGATGTTAATAACTGTGATTTTTTTTTTTTTAAATCCGAATCGAAGGACCACAAATGATAGCAATTAATGATGACAACGTGGTAGTTTTAACAAAAAATAATTTATTCAGACTATATAAAAATAACGAAAAACATAAAATTTATAGATTTTTTAACAAAAAGAATTTGATCTCAATTATATAACAAAAAATAAGAAATTATTCAATAAACTAAAATACTCCTTGTAAAGCCAGGTTTAAATCGAGCGATAAATCTTGAACAACTGTCAAATTTTTTTTTAAATTATATGTGAAAATCAGCTATTTTAGAGGTGGTGCGTGCAAAAAATACAATGTTTCTGATGTGTGATGATATTATGGCTCATGTGACTGTTAAAACTCGCTGTCGTTCATGTTAGCACTGTGTCACTGCTCGTGACAATGCCTTTCGTTACAAACTAGATACATAAACTGCTGTTTTACCAGCCCTTCATTTACTTTTTTGCACATTTCTTTGTGTCTTTTCGAAATACCTACGAATAGTAACCCTGAGTACATAATGTATAAAGTATATGTACAAACCTGAAGCTACGATATACATTATTGTGTGTACGAAGCACGATATACTGGGTGAGAAAAATATCTACTAAAAATTATTTCCTGTACCACTAAATGTAATAAATTTGTCATTAGAAACGTGATTATGTTAACAGAAACAAAGCTTCATTTTTGTTCTAATTGGCCTAATCAATGAGAAATAAATTATGCAACGGTTATAGAGTATGATTTCATGTGGCCGTCAGATGTCGTTTTCGTCGCGCTCTCTGCCATATCGTTTATTAAGAAGCTTCTCGGTTTTAAACAATAACAAGGCAGTTCAATATCGCTCTATTGCTAGGTTGCCTAGGCATAAGTGATTGAAGTCACTACCTATATGTACTATCTTTTCTATAAGTTTCATCATCTCTATAAAATAAAAATCATGTTTTACGGTCGCCGCTCCCACTACTAAAAAAGAAAACTAGGTGATATTGTTTTAGGTATTTTGTTAAAGAATACCATCCCCCCATGTCTGTACCTAATATCACGATTTTAGAAACATTCTGTGTAAAACACGTATATATAGGTCGTTACTTGTGAAGTCTATCCTACAGGAAAGTTTCGTAACTAAACCATGTCATTATTTCGGGATATTCATGAAATGCAAGGTTTGTATTTTTACCAGTAAGATGTTACTTCTTCTTGCGCTGAACATAGATACTAGTTTTTTTTAAAGAATTTGTGTAAAATAAATTATTTTCTTTTTACGAGCGCTGTGTTTTGCGGGTTTTAAACTCAGAAAAAAACAACAACCATGTGTGTATAGAAAGTATAAGTTTAAAATTTGCAACATAATATTGACTTTAGTTTTAAAGTTTATTAGTTTTTAGTTGAATAATATTGCAATAAATAAATATCATTATACGAATTTTTGTTCATCAGTAACTGGCGTGACAAAAAGTGCTCCCTGTGAGCCTAAAAAATGTGCTTTAAAAATATTTTCAAATAACGTATCTACAGTATATTATTTGCGCGTAAGGAAATGCTTCATACCTGAATCATTTTGTAAGGTTATATCAAAATAAAAAGAAAGGAAACAAATTGGCGACAATTTGCTTTGAAAAATGTTTATATGGGATGTCACCAATAATACATAATTACAAAATTATATGTTTTCAATTAATTAAAGGCTTCCAAATTTAGTATGTTTGAGCTATTTAAAAGATTAGTATGCGGAAATACTTGTGGTATAATTAAATTTTTCGGTAATAAAAATGTAGTCAAACAAGATTTAAATTAATAAATTTTACGTAAACATTCGTTCTCACTTCTTTCAAAACACCTGTTTTTGACAATATAACGGTGCATTTAATTTATGTATTTGTTGTATTTCGTTTTCTTACTGAATTATTTATTAACGAATGAATAAAAAAAAATCAGTTGTTTACAGACAATACAGAAAAACACCTGCTATTTTGTAATAAACAATGCTCACTGGTCTTTTGATTGTTAGCATTGAACTAATAAAATACTTGCAAGCTAAAGCATTATCCCTATTGGCGGTCTAACAGGGACTATAAAATTTACTAGCAGTTACCATTTGGAAAATGCTTCGATAAAGTAAATACTCGAAACAGCCTTGAAAATGACATCGGGTCGACAAAGTATTACCCAAATCAAACCTTTAAAAAAAACACATCGGGTTTTTTTTGAAATCTGGTATATATGCGAGTTTTTTAATAGTGTCCAAATATAACATATATAAAATGAATGGATCATAATGACCCATGTCTACATTAATAATAGGATTTTTCATTGATTCCATGCGCAAGGGTCGCCGCCAGGGGCCGATGGGCTCCACTATTCCGGTCCGGGAACATAACTGCAGTGTCCATCGTGGACACAATTGTGTCCATCGTAGACATAAGAAAGTATGATTCCGATCCCGTCATGATTACTATTTTTTTCATACAGAGGACTTGTTTTTGCCGCCCTGTTCGACACTATTCGGTGCCACAAAAATTATAGCTTACGGTTGTGAGAGCTATTGCAACATAGACAAAAAACGCATTATTGATTTTACCTTAGAATTAGGTTATTCAAAAGTTTCGGGCAATGTTTAATGCATTAGCTGATCCAGTAACGTTTTCCAATGTTAATTTATAGATAAAAATATTATTAATGATGCTAAATTGATGCACAAAACAGTATGAGAACACAGCCGTGCTCAGTTAACATGGTGATTGAAGTGCCACGATCGGAAACACTGCAGGTGAAATTAAACGAAAAGTGGTTAAAAGGTTACAGTCCTGCCTGTCATAAATGGTTAATTGCATACAGTTTATCTTCCAAAGTAGTGAAATCTTTCTCTACGCTATTGTATCACTTTTAATAATATTTCTTATTTAATTACTTATATTTACTTTTTTCAAAATCAATCACTTTTCACCTGTCAAAATGAAAAGTACCCGAAAAAATATGGTGGAAACCGATGCGCACAAAATATTTTCACTTAAGGTTTATTTATTAATTTATTTAGAATTGCAATAATAATTCGCCTCACCGATTTTTGCCACTCAAAGCCAGCACTGTCTAGCATTTTACCATTCAAAGCGCCTAAAAAGTTTTACATCAAGAAGTTAAAAATGCAGAAACGTTTTGCTGATAAACTGCCACCCCTATTTCATGAATTATTTGAAACCTAGCTCACGGTCCTATAGTATTTCAATTACTTTTTTAACTCGTGTCTAACTACAATATAATACTACAATGATAATACATTTGGTGCTTCCACATTACGCTTTTTCAGATGCTTGTATACACATAGTTTCTTGAGAATAGTGGATATAAAGAACATTGTTGAGTGTAGTAATGGTAGTTCGTATTCTATTGTTACCCATTTGAACCCATATGAAAGAACCACCAATTGCTCTTTTGTTAACGTTTTTTTATCTTACACACGCATTGTACGACTGATTTCTAGAACGACAACCTACCAGCACTATAATTCTTTTCTGCACTTGAATTCCACCTCAATAGGGATGGAATATATTTTTGGATTCTTTATATTTATTATTATCCATTGACTTTTGGAGACCACTTTTTCTAGAGTCTAGACGACTTATATAACACTAGCTGTCCCGCCCGGTTTCACCCGGGTGCAAAAGAATGGATGGAGGGGGGGAGGTACATGATACGCATATTCACATATTCATCTTAGTTTACCGAGATGAATGTTGTGTCCAAACATGATGATCGGAGGTACCGTTCAAAAGTTTTTGTCATTGATGCTCCGTGATATTATAGAGCCTATAGGCTTCCTCGATAAATGGGCTAAGCATTAAAAATATTTTTTTTCAATTTGAACCAGTCGTTCCTGAGATTAGCGCGTTCAACCAAACAAACAAACTCTTCAGCTTTCTATATTAGTATAGATAAAAATCGTCTGCAAATATAGACAAGATCACTGTAGTTTAGGCGAAATCATCGAACCTGTATGGAAAATTGGCCGCATTCAATTTGTTCGCAGAATAGGGTGCTGGATGACCAACCGTCCCGGATTTTCCGGAACAATCCCGCATTGGAGCCCTGTGTTTCGCATTAATATGTGTCCCGGAAAATTTTCCGAATTAGAGAAAATGTCCCACATTTTCACGTGAATTTAACAGTATCCGTTCTATATTATAACAATGCCTAATAAACATTTAAAAAGTAATTCGTTTTCGTACAGGCTGATGTTTACTAAAAAAAGGTTATTCGCGCTAGCCTAAGGAAGTCTTTTTACAAACGTTTTCTATCCCGCATTGTGTTACGATAAAAATTGTCACCGTATCGCAGAATCGTGTTCAGGATTAAGCACCCCCTCCCGGCGAGATATTGTTTAAATCGATTGTTTTAACTCCTAAGGCAAAACAGTGTTCAATGAACTCAGTCCTAAAAACCTGCGGAACTACACTATAATTGCAACGGATTCTGTCTTATGGCCGGATACATAAACGACTATTGGTTAATAGTAACAAAAACTTTTAATTAAACAAAGCATACAATATACGATTCTATAAATAAACCAACGACGTTAGCAAATTGGTGGCGCTGGCATTATAAAATGTTCACATTTCTAATTTGAAAATAGTATAGTTTTGAAATAGGATTTTCCACTTTAGCTTAGTCAAGAACTGAGATTCTTAAGAAAAATAGATCCAAGTCTCCAAAAAATATCAGCAATAGCTTATTCAATTCGGAATAATATTCCGAAATAGTTATTGGTGTAACTGGTAGTCTAAGTCATTCATCGCGCTGACAGGTCATGACTTAGCCTACAAGTTGCGCCCATAATTTTATTCAACAATTGCACGTTATTCATGTTTTAATTATAATGAGATGTTGTAAATATCTATTTATTTCTTTATAAAAAAAACTGTCAATACTAACAGCACCAAACAGCACGATTCAATGTTTTGGTTTGAGGTTAGCCGGTTATGAATAAACTCCATGTCGAAAACATTCGGCCTCTCAATTTTAGCCTCAATGGGTAACAACGGAGTTGTTGTTACCTACTATTTCGGTACGACTCAGAAAATAGTTACGTTTATTTTCATTACTTCACAGTGGCCGAGCTAGTAGGAATCTTCATTGAGTTATGACAAGTAATTGTCACCAGTCGGTAAATGGCTATTTAGGGTTCGGTTTTTAGGCATGATAAAACATGAATAACGCGCATGAGTTGAATAAAATATTTTTTTTTATTTTTTCCGTCGACAAAAATTGTATTTGTTATTAACAAAAAACGAAAAGACAAAAAAACCCCTCAGATTTGTTGTTATTACCTACTGAAAAACTATGAGCGATAGCGGAAATTGAACAAAAGATTCTTAAAGAGGAGAAATTTTCCAATTATAAAGTTCCACTCCCGGAGCTCTATTCAAGTGTTAAGATGACACCATAATTTATTCAGATTTTTTAATTGTTATTTAATACTATTTTATGTGTTGTACTCTCTCAACTACGCTTGAGCTGTAACGGCCGCGCGGAACCCTATTTTATAAATTAAAACTATAAATTATAGAGATAGAGTTCCGAGAGTGGGATTTTATTATTAGAAATTTTCTCCTCTTCAAGAATCTGTTCCAATACGCTTATAGTTTTTGAGTAATTGCCAAAAATCTGAGGGACTTTTTTTGTCTTTTTGTTATTTGTTAAAAACAAATGCAATTTTTATCGGCGAAAAAATAAAAAAATAGTATATTGTGCGACTAGTGAGAGAAGGAGAAGATTCCATGAGCGTGAAATTTGCCGCACGAGCGCAGCAAGTGCGGTAAAACGCACGCGAGTGGAATATTCTCCTTCGATCAATAGTCGCACATAATACTTTATTCAACTAGCAGGAGTAATATGTAATCGGGGCCCTGATAAAAGAGGGAAAAATAATAAATCACTTCATTGATTGACGTACCCAACGTCAGTGTATAAACACAAGATTGCCTTGACTTTCGCTGAATTGCGATGCTGTTTTCATATATACAATACCGCCTACCACGTTCCTATTGGTCCAGAAGCTGCTTGCAGTTTTTTTCATTATTTAGCGCTTGGGCTTGCTACTGAGTTTCTATTGGTCCAGAAAATTCATTATTACACTAGTGAAGTAATATATTATTTCTCCCACGCCAGAAAATTCATTATTACACTAGTGAAGTAATATATTATTTCTCCCACGTTTAGCAGGGCCCCGAAATTACATATTACTCACGCGTGTTGAATAAAATATATTTCCGAATCGAATAAGCTATTTGCTAATATTTTTTTCTCAGGAATATCTCAGTTCTTGACTAGGCTACTTAGAAATGTCAAACCGTTCATCTTGGTCTGCTGTGTCGTTTAGTTTTTTCGCAAATTAATTGAAACTCGTACTTATCACGGTTATATAAAAAGGACACAATGATGAACTTAAACATCGACGGCGCAGTTCATTGTTAACTTGATCAAGATCACAAATGAGATGAGTTGGAATTCGTTTCACCCCTACGTTACCTAGTCGCTATCTAGATTCAGAGGTCTATTTCTTATTCAATGAACTTCTCTCCTTTCCTCCTTTCCGGTTGTGTAGTCTGGGAAGTTTTTTTTTCACTGTTGTGTTGCCGTGTTGTGCTTTTGTAGTTTATTTGTTCTCGTGGATCTACTTTAATCTCGCAGAAGTTTGCACATTACTTGTGAAGTTTCAACACATACTTTGATGAGATGAGATATGTTGGCTTTGCTCAAAACAAACTGTTACAGATATATTGTTTACCTGTTTTTAATTACACTTATTGCAGCGTATTATCTGCTCTCACTATTTAGTAAACCGGTTATTTTTTGTGGTGCAAACGTTTTTCTAACAAAAAAGTTAATTATTTAAGAGAAACACGTTCCTTATATAACAACTAGCGGTCCCGTCCGATTTCACCCGGGTGTAAAAGAACGAATGGGGAAAGGAGGAACATGAGTACACACATTCATCTTAGTTTACCGAGATGAATGTTGTGTCCAAATTTCATGATGATCGGAGTCACCGTTCAAAAGCTTTTGTCGATAAAAATCAGTATTTATACTTTTTTAAACTAATAATTTTTTTTTTAATTAATTAAATAAAATTAAAATAAATTTAAATGTAATCCTTAGAAGAAAGCAATGTAGAAATTAAAAAAAATAAAATAAAAATACTTTCACCCAACGTGGGTCTCGAACCTACGACCCTGATATTGACAGTCGCATGCTCTACATTGTGTGCTCACAACTTTAATATGAGTATATTTAGTTAGTGCAGTTCACCTGAATATAGAAGCTTATTTTTGAGATACATTTTGCAACATTTTTCATTAATGCTCCGCTCCTAATGGTTGTAGCGTGATATTATATAGCCTATAGCCTTCCTCGATAAATGGGCTATCCAACAATTTTTTTTTTTCAATTTGAACCAGTAGTTCCTGAGATTAGCGTGTTCAAACAAACAAACAAGCTCGTCAGCTTTGTATATTAGTATAGATAATGCCATAAGTATGTTTATTTGGGATCGCCGAATACATACCTGAAATATTGACGTTTCCTCCTGAATCATCCTGTATATATATGGCGTATTATTTTTTTCAAGGAATAAACTTTTACATCAATAATATCTGTAATGCTCATTGAAGCATATACATTTTAATGAAATTGCAGGAACATTTTATACGTCTTTGAATTTGTCTAACTCACTAGTTACCTACATTCAATCCAATAATAATTTCCCAGTTTACTCTAATAAATAAAACTTTTTAAAATCACATAATTATTAGTAATGTCTATTACCTTAGTAATATTTTTAATTAAACACGCGTTTAATATTCAATTTACTTAAACTACACGAATTACGTCAAAAAATATTTATTTATAATTTCTTCTAAAGATCTCGTGGGCCGGAGGTTGCCCACCGTTGTTTTAGGCTAAGTGTGAATTGAGGCTATATAAAATTTATTCGTAGGCCAACGCTGTTATAACTGTTCACAAAGCTCAAATCAATCAGTTTCCTTTTCTATTTAGATAATTTATGGTTATGTGATAAAAATACTTTGCATGTATTGCATGTAAATACCAAATACGGTATAATTAATATTTCCAGTTGATTTAATAATGAACAGTATCCGAACAAATAATCTTAAAAACGCTTCATTCATTTGTATTTAAAATAGAAAGATAATTGCCTAATTTGCTTAAATGTCATGTCAGTCGTTGAACAGGAAACTGTGCATATCGTTTATTATCCGACAGCCTGTTATTATGAAGTAATTTGTTTATATTATTTAAATATTTGGAAGAATCTTCTTTCAACAGTTTCGTTCTAATTTATTAACACTTCTTTCGCAAACTTAAATATAAACATTGAACTATCTAATCAATCAGAATCGGAAATTGATGTTTCGCAACGCTATGAAACAATTAAAAACTTCTTATGGAGATCAAAATGTTTCAGTTTTTAAAAAATCTAGACAGTATTGGTTGACTAAACTTTTTAAACATGGAAATTTAGTAAATTAGACAGTATAGGAATACAAATAGTAAAAATATAATACACGTGAAAATTCTACAAAATATTTTCTTCTCTACGATCGATATTGATATGTCTGTACTCCTGATGTTGGACTTAATGTCCGAAACGATCGTTGGGAAAAGAAAATATTTTGTAGAATTTTCACGTGTTTTTTGTTTTTACTATTTGCTATTAATCATGTTCTACCAAGTGCCGAGTGAAAAATCAGTGCAAATTGTATAGGAATACGTTGACAATTTTTAGGTACATTGGAGATTATAGACGCTAAAGAGTAGAGGTCATCAGCGTCTATGGCAATTTCTCATTGCTTATTTAAATCGGTCCGAGTCTATACTGTCAACACGTAATTCACTATAAAGGACCCCGCACAAACCTTATTTGGTTCTCTGTTAAGTTGCTCGAAAATTGTTTTATTTTATAATTTAAAGGTCACTAAGAAAAAGTGTCCATGGGCGCATAACCTAAAAACCAATAGATTTTTATCTCCAGATATATTTAGCAAGATTTTAGATATAGGGATATCCATTGAATTCACAAACATGTTCCATGTTCACTTTTTGGGTTTTTTTTAGAACTAGAAAAATAGTCGAAAACTAGGTAATATTGGAAGGTGTCACCCTGTATAAAATAATAATGTCATATACTATTTTATATCAAGTTCATATATGTACACAGTTTGATGTTTAAATATTTAAATATCAACAAAAAGTGTACCGTCATTTCTAGGATGTGCTCCGACTAGCGTACGTGGCCGACATGCGCTTGGAGGGTTGGGGCATATATTTTTTCGTATGTGACAGGTGTATTTCCAGGGGTGCACTTTTTCATCATTAAATGACAAGGTCGACTTCATATACACGCGTTAAAGTGTACGTGCCTTGACAGTTATTAGAGAAATACGGTCCTAGACTCACGCACTTTTTATATTATATGCGTCGATAAGTGCATAAGTTCCTTCACGCGTTATTTAAAAAAATTTTCATTATATAGCAACGTTTTTTTTCGATCTCAATGTAGAAATGATTAATGCATTACAGAAAATCGATCCACATAAAATGCAACATAGACCGGGTGTCCAAAGGAGGTTCGTATGCATTTTATGTGGAACGATTTTTGTGTTGCATTAATGATTTCAATAGCTACCATATCAACAAAATTTTGAAAGTGTATTTTGATCTTAGTTAGTACCAGTTGTAACGGTATACTTTATATTGATTGTATGGTGGAAGTAAAGATGCAATTATATAGTATCTGTTTGTTTCTTTATTTAATACTAGCGGTCCGGTCCGGCTTCGCCCGGATTTGTGGATTACCTATTAAACATTATTATGAGGTACGGACTTTTTTTACAGAATTATAGCGGACTCGGTAAAACAATGATAAACAAAAAACTAAACACATGCGTTGTTTTTACGTCGTATTGTTTGTCTATGAAATACATGTGACGTGGAATTAAATTATTGTAGCTATCAGATTTGCTTTTAAACTAATAGCTTTGAGCAAATTTCTAACATATATCGCTATTTGGTATTAAATCAGGAACTCTTTAATCAGGAGGTCTAGCTTTCTATATGCCTATGTATAAAATTCTCGTGTCACAATTTTGGCCGTGCTAATTTCCGAAACGATTAAACCGATTTTAATGAAATTTTGTAAATATGTCTGGCTTGGTGCAACTTACGTTATAGGATAGTTCTTATTAAATATTTTGTACAAAATACTGTTTTAGTAACATGTAACGACACCTGATAGAATTTACTAGTTCAGAAGCACACAAGAAAAGTGTTTTAGTACCAAGTAGCAATATCTGTTAGAATTCGCTCAAAGCTATTAGTTCGAAAGCAAATCTGGTAAAACCTATTAGTTCAGACGCGCGCCGGGCCGCAAACGAAATATATTTTGCTGCAGAATTATATCTATCGCACCCGGGTGAAACCGGGACAGACCGCTAATAGTACAATAATTTTAAATTCAATAGACCCGATCGTTCTAAACATAAAATAATTTTTCTTTAAATGGCTGTCAAGTTCATATTATATTGACAGAGGTAAAACAAAACAAACATAGAACCTTTTTCACAGATTTTCGAATACAACTTTTTAAAATAGGATCTTTTGTTCGATAAACAGTATTACTGTTAGTGAAATCTACAATTCACTGACAGTATATGTAATGTATGTAGGTTACGGTGGAATATACTTTGTGTTGGTAAGAGTGGCATAAGTAAAGCTTGATTTTACAGTCGTCTCACGTAGCTTGCGTGTCTCGGGACGCCACAAACAGTAAACGTATGTATATATATATCCTGCTGTTTATACAGAATTGGCCAGAAAACTATAACGTTAACTTTCACTTAGCTTACAAGGAGAAATTTCCAGACGGAAAAAACAATTTTTTTTTTCATAAATTTAGAGACTAGATGCCGGGAATCGTAAAATTTAAACGTACTTGAAAAATTGAAATGTTTTTTTGCGCTGATCTGTCAGTACTTATAGCAAAAATTTCAGACCAGTAAAAATTGAAATTTTTGAGTTAAATGTTTAAAAAAAAACAATTTTAGTTTTAGTAAAAACTATTGTCGTTTTTTGAAGTTGAAAAATGTATTTATTCAACACACGTGAGTAATATGTAATTTCGGGGCCCTGCTAAACGTGGGAGAAATAATATATTACTTCACTAGTGTAATAATGAATTTTCTGGACCAATAGAAACTCAGTAGCAAGCCCAAGCGCTAAATAATGAAAAAAACTGCAAGTAGCTTCTGGACCAATAGGAACGTGGTAGGCGGTATTGTATATATGAAAACAGCATCGCAATTCAGCGAAAGTCAAGGCAATCTTGTGTTTATACACTGACGTTGGGTACGTCAATCAATGAAGTGATTTATTATTTTTCCCTCTTTTATCAGGGCCCCGATTACATATTACTCCTGCTAGTTGAATAAAGTATTATGTGCGACTATTGATCGAAGGAGAATATTCCACTCGCGTGCGTTTTACCGCACTCGCTGCGCTCGTGCGGCAAATTTCACGCTCATGGAATCTTCTCCTTCTCTCACTAGTCGCACAATATACTATTATTTTATATCTAAATTTCTAAAATTAAACATCTATTTTTATAACACGATTTTTGATAAAAAAAGAAATAGCATAGTATTACACCACAAGGACCGAAAGTGTGGTGTACACTATTTTTCTTCATACCTCGGTCGTAAGCACGTTTATTAAATACATTACTTATTAATTACATAAAAACACAGATACATTCCAAGCAAGAAACTTTGAGGTTATACGTAAAAACACGAATGACAGCTGCTCGCCACTATTAGCTAAAATGTAATAGGGTTGATATGGAAACGACATCTAAACAACAGTTGATTGGTTGTTTTTGCTTTAATACCGCACGAACGTGCAAACTTCCCGCATTGGTGCGTGTAACCCACCAAGGAGTAAATGTTAGACTTTCTGCCTTACAATTGATGCCGAAAGTATGCACTTTCGATCGAGGAATGAAGAAAATACATCTATTTCGATAATTCATATTAATTGGGGGTTTTTAGTAGTCAGTTGTATCCATATTGTAATTATTTTAATAATTAATTATTTTTATTAGGCCATCACTCAGTATCTCTATTGGTTATTTTTTAAAAATACATTGCTGTAAACATTGATGAAATAATAACTTTTTAATAAATTTTTTACTTGCTTCTCCCCTTTAAACTTCACCCACCGTATTTTCCTTCTCTTATGGTATAATAAAATCAATTATACGACGTATTCATGTGTTGTTTTGTTGCACGTGTCCTAATCTGATTTTGGTATAATTTTAAATACGCCTGTATGAGCCCATGTACATCATATTTGTGTATCTGTGTATCTAATAACATAATATTACTGCAGCTTCTATGAATTTGGTTCTTACTAAAGCTATTGTGCTTCAATCTTTGTGTACGAAAATTTAAGGACATTGTTGATACGTGTTTAATTTAATATTTTCAGTATTGTTATTATATACACGAGGTTGGTTTTGCCCCTGAAATGACTGCAGACGTCATTGCGTCACTGTTTCTGTCATTTGTGACAGTTTGCAATTTATAAATTAATATATATCTAAAAACACAATATTTTCTATTCGTTTTCAATGACCAACTTCTGCTACAATCGCGTTTTTGCCCATTTTTGTTGACATTCGAACAAAATGCGCATCGTGTGAATCCAACACATATACAAACCATCACAAAATCCAGCGTCGTAGCACGCTTGGAAATCGGGTGGAAAGTTTAGCGTATAAATAAGCTTCGTGTGCAGTGTTCACTCAATTCAGCCCTAATCTAAAAAATCTAAAAATAATGAATGAATATAAGATCTAACGTAAGTTTTAAAATAATAAATAAGTAGCTCTAAACGATCTGATGAAAATTCAACATCGAAGTGAAGATTCGAAATTTATTATTTTTGATGATGCAGATTTATATGAACACAAAATATGAGGTAAAGTTTTTAATATTCGACATATAGTAAAAAAATGTAATTAAAAATTTATAAAAACCGCAGACTTTTGAAATGGGGCGAGTGTAAATTCATAAACACGCTTATAACAAAATAACAAAGTTTGTAGCACCCTAGCATAACTTCAAAAACATCAGCTCTCTCTTTGCTTTGCTACCTATGCATTAGCAATTCATGCACCAGCGTCGTATCATTGTTAATTTAGCAAGATAAGTTTTAGATCTGATTTGAATATTTAATTTCGTCGATAAAAATATAGATATAGACATTTCACTTAAGAGTAAACATTTTCTTTAGAAGAAATACACGAAAAATTGTATTTTCATATTATTATAGTAGTTTATCTACAGTGGAATGGTTTATATTACTCACGAGTATGTCAAAAAGACGCCAGCGAATTTTTATAGTAATAGTGTCGATTAGATATCAATCTAGGCGATCGCCGCGTTCATGAGGCAGACAATCTACTAAAAAGCCTTATTTACAGGAATGCAAATAGATTTTGGCTTCTCATTTTTACGTCGAGAGATGGCATTACTGTGCTCATTTTTACACATTAACTTCATCATCAAAGTACTGAATAAATAGGTTTGTTCCAACTTCCAAGCAGCTGCGAACGGTAACAGAACCGTACACAGTCTTGTCACTGTGCAAGACTTTTGCGTAGTATCGATTTTTGACAAGACTATGAACGGTTCTGTTCGCGGCTGCTTGGAACAAACCTAATGACTATTTTTTAACTTTTATACTCTCAAAAAAACTTTTACAAGTATACCTACTTGACGTTCGTGAGTGCGACAAAACTAGCTGATATCAAATTTTGAGAGTGTAGTAGGAATAAAATCAGTAGAACGATGTTATCGATCGACGACACAAAACAATAAATGCTTTATAAAATAATGATTTTAGTTTTGATCCTCAATGAGTTTGTTCTATTAATATTATTCTTAATACTTTTGAAATTTATTGTTTGCGATATATAAGTTAATTCAGTAAAGCGTCGATTATTCGAACATACTGGAGCGGAGTTGGTGTGTTCATCAGAGCTACCTATATTTTTTTGGAATTTTTCAACTCAGCAGTAAGACGATTCTCTCTTCATTATCTTAACACGCGAAATAATATTAAAAAAAAATGGTTGTCTGTAAAGTCGGTTTACGGACGATAGTTTTACGTGATAACGTCATAAAGAAATATTGAAATGCGTACAAGCTGACGCTTGGGCCGATCGTGCCTCTCTATCGCTTATACCGCGCTCTCGCTTGCACGCTCAGGCTCAGGCGGAACGTGACACTTTTTCGTGCGTGCAGCCGGTGTTTCATCAATTTATAAGACGTTATCACGTCAAAAATAACGATCGAGAACGGTTCTGCATAATTTACTTACATATAGGCTGATTCTAATTATAATTTAAAAACGCCGCCATTGTATAAGCCATGTCAACTTCTTCATGCTAAATATTGTTCCTTATATTAAAAAGTACTACCGGTGTTGTGCTAGTATCATTATTTCAACTTCTTACTGGCCAATATTTTTCGCGAAAAGTGCCACCATTATTTCTATGAAACAAATGCAGTACTACCACTGCTGCACTTCAAAATTAAATCATTTCCCCTAGAAATATGCATAGATTTTGTTATTCATATCACGTAGGGAATTTAGTTAAAAGATGAGGGAAAAGCGTATATGAGTAGGTATGCACCAACTAGTAGCGCCCTGATATAGACATACTATGTGTAAAAATGCAGCAGTGAGAAATGCAGATGACAAGACCGACAGGGTAGCTCTTTTCGACAGGACGTAGGGTAAATACGAAGGTGTATGCGGTGGCAAGTTTTAGCCGTGTTGTTGTTGGTGCGTGATTTATGTTGCTTGTTCATGACAGAAGACAACACACACACGCGAGGGCACTGTAATACCGACCGGTCCGATGAAAGAAATGCGTCTAACCAATCGTCTACAATTCTCAGTGGTGCCAGTTGGGATGAAGCGATGCCTCATTAAAAAAAATTGGACAATATTTAAATGTAAACAATGTCCAAAATTAATTTCAATTTAATTTCTGCTGTTGAGGTTTCTATAAGATTGGTTTCGATTGTCATTTGTCAACATTCCAATTGCAACGGAATAAACAATGAACCTTCGGGAGTTAATTAGTTTACCGTAAAATTTTTTCCCAGTACCTACATTAAATACTTTAAAGTTTGAAAAAATAATGAATGATAAAAAAGTTATTGTTATGAAATACGTTCTGAAAATTGTATAAATTTATAAACATATTTTATCGGATAAATCGACTAATGGTTAATGTAAGAGCTTACAGTAGGTACCTACTTTTAGTTTTTTATCAATTTCTAACAAAAATAACGCATACGAAGTGAGACAGAAATTTAACAAGTCTTTAATTTTAAAACTGACTATACAGATCACTGCCATAAAGTTGATAAAGTAACATATCTTGCAAAAAAAAAAATAGAACTTGCCTACAAATTATTTCTCTGTTCTTGAAAACACTGAAAATAAAAATTACTTACATCCAGAAGTTAAATTCATTAAGTATTATGCTCAGTTATTTAATTAATACCAATTTTAGGATAAAATTTTACCGCGTATTTATCTTTTGAATAAGATTTGCAAAAATATTAGCAAATAATTTATTGTTTTTTTAAGCGATTAGTGCTATTTTTAACCGACTTTAAAAAAGGAGGAGGTTCTATGTTCGACTGTATATATTTTTTTCTTTTTTTTTATGTATGTTCACCGATTTCTCCGTCAATTATGGACCGATTTTCAAATTATTTTTTTTATTCGAAAAGTGTGCACTTCCGAGGTGGTCCCATCGGAACCAAGTCAGGATCTGATGGTGGAATCCGTGGAAATCGAGGGAAACTCTCAAATTTCAAAGGCACGCATACTTGGCATTGCAAACTTTATCTAACACTAAAAAGAGAAAAATAAAATATTTTTAACAAAAAAATTGAACTACTTCAAATTATATGCACTAAAAAGTAAAAAATAATAATTTTTGTTATTTTTGGAGTCGGTGTCAGCTAAAATGAAATCTATTCCGAGAACTAGAGACATGTAAGATTTAAATTGTTACTTTCGAATTCCGACTCCAAAAATAACAATAATTATTATTTTTTACTTTTTAGTGCATATTTATTGAAGTCGGTTCAATTTTTTTGTTAAAAATATTTTATATTGTATAAAAAAATTTGTAATTGTGTATATCTTCCCACTGCACGACGTTACTCCAGATATTTTTTTTTTCTAATTTACTACCTACTTAGCATTTTAATTATGCCGGTTAAAGTAATGTTTGGTTTTACAACAATGCAAATGTCTATGGAAATAAAGCTCAATACTTCTTTTTAATTCAAATAAAAAAAAAAAAACCTTGTAGTTTCTGTAATATATTTGCAGTGTGACAAGCTGCCACTGGCAATAGTTCCACCAGTAGAATTCTAAACGATGCTTTAACAGATACTGTTTCATGAAAATAAATTAAACGAAACCACAAAACATTATACTCAAATTAGCATCCTTTTACTAATTAGACACATTTTTTACTTACTCTATTTCGGTATCATCTGAAATCTACATTTAATTATAGAAGAATTACCTATTTTTAATTCATTAAAAAGTCAGACTATGCTGGTATAAAATGGATCGTGGACAAAATAAATTGCGTTTGGGCCACAGAACAAAACATACTTTTAGAAAATGCAAGAATAATTAATGAAAATCTGATTGCTTATAGTTTTTTCAACACTACCTTCAGTTGTTTACAAACATCGATTGTTTTGAGCAGAACGGCGTCAATTCAATGTGCACCCTGCGTAAATCTTTTCCTTGACCACAAATATAAATCTTCAAAAAATTGTACTCGGTTTTACTTTTTTCTTCGGTCATAATGTCGTTAGTGTTTTAATTAGAGATGTGACAGTTGTTATAGCATGTTCATTATAATTTTCATCCTACTCAATCGTTAAAAGAACCATTCAACGGTTAATACGATGTCATGAAGTTATTATTACCTATAAATTTACGATTAAAGGTATTGTTGACTAGTAATTATATTCATTTGGTTTGACTTGTATATCAACACTTTATAAGAAATATGTGCCTCAGGTGAAATTATAACTGGCAGTTACTTATTTCATTTAATAAGTGTTCTGATATTTAAAACACGTCAAATAAGAGTGATTTTATAATTCAATCCTAATTTTAAAAAAAATCCAATAATGTGGTTTACAATCTGTTCAAAGGAAATATTGAAAACGAGTGGAGGAGAAAATTTATTAAACTATACCTCGCTATATACAGCCACTCTTTATATACAGCATTTCATTATAACGGCCTTTTTTATTGAATTGAATACTTCTTTAAAAACTAGGGTAAACTCGTTTTCCTATGTAACGAAATTTGTAACAGAATTTGTCACGAAATTGTACTATTATAGTAACCCTATATAAACAATGATTATATTAATAAGCATTATTAGGTCAGTGGTAGGAAGCTGGCATACCACTCGACATCTGATATAATTTACTCAAAGCTATTCAAAGCAAACAAAAAAAACTGTTTAGTACCAAGTAGCGACATTGGATTTCACTCAAAACTATTAGTTCAGAAGCAAATCTGGTAGACTTTACTCAAAGCTATTAATTTAGATGCTGGGCCGCAAACGAAATACATTTTGCAGAATTATATCTATCACTATTTGCTTTTGTAAGTACGCGAAGTTCCTTGCATTAGACTGCCAAATTGTTCTACTTTAAACGTTCAAGTAAACCAAATTGGTTCGTCAAATTCGACATAAGTTTCTTGTAACATTTTGTCGAATTCAAAAGACTCGGTTAGCTACTAGAAACGCATTGAACAATTTGAAATTAAATTAAATCAAAGCGTTATTTCATAGGCAATAAATAACACTGAAGATGTGCATTCCAATGTTTATATTAACGACTTTAATCTATTTAAATTACCAACTTATTTAATAAATAGAGCAATGAACCGTAACAAACCTCAATGAGATACTTAATAAGCGGCGCCCTCTAAAACACATGCTCATACACACACATGCATACATTATTGTAGTTATATATTTCTTTTGTGTAACTATAGTTTGTCCAAACTGGCATTTTGTTCTAACTACAAGATGTGGTAGTTGAATTATTATTATTTGGTTATTTTTACAATGAGAAGATAATTTGACCATTCATTTACGACGAACGGTTCAAAAAAAATGTCATTAAAATACTGTTAGATTCATGTTCATCGAGCTCTCAATTATTATTTGTCTTGGTTTAAACAAAGTATTTATGTTAAGTATGACTGTTTTCTAGTAATGTATCGCTCCTGAGCGAGTCGTTCATAATGAACGATTCCCTTCTCGGAGCGGAGCGAGTCGCTCTTTTTTTGTGAATGACTCACTCCGAGCGCCATTGCTCTGTGCTGAGCTGTTCTGTACTGTTGCATTCGGACATTTACCGAGCGCACACAGCACAGACCACAGAGGCACTAGTGAATTTTGCACGTACGGAGTTATCTTTGCTGAGTCATTAAATCCGAATGACACACTGCAAGTGTATTAGTACTAAGCTTACAGTGACTTAAATCATTCACATTGACGTCGTTGACAAAGATACAATATTATAACAATAAACATTATTATTGTTAAGCTTTTATTATACTTTATAGTTTATCCGAAATGCGAATTATAAAAGATCAGAATCATATTAAAATGAGCTCAGAGCTAAGTGTGTGTATTATGCTGTGCAATGCTATGTGACTCCTGAGCATGAGATTTTTATATATATTATATAAAGAAATAACGTGGGCATGAATGAAAATAAAGTTGGACTCTAGGTGAACTTTTTTGAGACAGATGTTGACAGTATTAATTCAATAGTTATACAAATAATACTGTAACCAATTGACAGTTAAATCGTGCGATTTGTGCAAAATTGCGTGAACACGCGACCGTTTCTGCATAGTTTTTATTGTATTTGGAAATGTAAGCGATGTGATGACTGTTTATTGCTATATAAATCGTACTGTACGAAAACGTCCTTTCGGTAACAGAAATTCCAACATAAACAGCTTTGAAAAGTTCAAAAGTAAAACACAAACTTTTCCGTATTTACTAAACACTTCTTCCAGACGCTGAGTGTGGACAACCTATGCTTGAAAATTGCATTAACGTTCCTTATATTATGCAAATTGTGTTTAAAGAGAATTTCAACTTGCTAATTTTCCTAGAATTTTTATGAATATATTTTAAGGTTGTTTCCTAGAAAATCCTTTAAAATAACTTACTTAATTCACATGCTTATGAGTCAGTGTATATGAAATGGTGTAATTTGTATTCGAGATGAACTTACGTCAATCTTTTAAACTTTTTTACTTATGGACTATTTTGTATCTATTGTATTGGCATTTTTTTGCAAAATAATTTTCACTTCATTGTGGTATTATAATAATATTATGTGCTACAGTTAGTCGAAGAAATTCTTCACAGCATAGGATAAAATAAAGCAATACTCATTATATGTTAAAAAAGCATTTATTTCACTGAAGTTTCGATAATTTTTTCTTGGCATTTTCGGAATCTCAACAAATATTGTGTATACGCAAATTAAATATCAACTAGCACATAAAATAATAACGGAACCCTTCTCTACAAAGTTATTTTATTGCGGATTTCTATGCTTTTGATAGGAAATCGTTCTTCCAGAATATGTGCCAGATGCCTCTGTTTGCACAAGCATCACTCGAAAATGGTTAGACCGATTTTTATAAAACCTGACACATTATCAACAGATACCTAAACCTAAAATATAGTGTACTTTTCATCTCTATACTGGAGTTTCTGTCAAAACCAATATTAATGAAAGCAAACGCAAAGGGTTCAAGATTATTACTGCATAAAATATTTGTAAATGATTAACGTACAAATTGCCGTTTCTAATTATGGTTTCTGGTGCCATCTTCGATAAGGGCAATTATACCATTGTAACTTCATATTAACCAATCCATAATCAGTGTCCAGAGTTCACTCAAACCTCAGAAACATCCATGCTGATACTCAAAATCAAAACTGGTTCTATCATCTGTAATAGAGTTTAGAATTAAATAGTAAGTCTACCTGAGCCTTCATTTTAAGTATGCTACAGTCTAGACATAATTACGATAGCTCGTACCAAGAACGATTGAAAACACCGCTAATACCATAAAATTAAGGAATGCGGGACTCCACTATCCGATCTCTCTATGGTTACTCCAGTTTCGTCAATCGATGTTGTGCATTGTATGCAAGAGCTTAGAGGCTCATTACGAAGACACGCTTGTGGAGAGAAATTAAGTGGATGTAACGACCGTTTCTAACCGAGCCCTTAAGCAATCGCACCGTGTCCCTCCGCCCATAACAGCATGTCAGCTTGTACGAAGCGCCAACTCACACAAAGACAGGTATGCCCCGTGTCCTTCATTGTCTTCCGCATACGAGGCATGTGGCATGTCGCGGCGCAGACATTAGACAACATTGATTATATTATAATTATTACTGTACCGTGTATAGTTTGACTTGACAGCTTGTTTGAAGCTTTAACATCATCATTATAAGCGACAGGGTCGGATTTAGTTTACGTACAAACATTTATTAAACGTTGCCAGTACACTTTAGTCAGTCTTATCGCTTTTAGGGTTCCGTACCTCAAAAGGAAAAAATGAATCCTTATAGGATCACTTTGTTGTCCGTCTGTCTGTCAAGACTCTTGGTAATCAAAACCTATAAGAATCTAGAATCATGAAGTTTGCAAGAAGCACAAGTAAAGGAAAAAATCCGAAAACCGTGTAATTACATCACAAAAAAATAATGATTTTAAACCGCAACAACATGCTACGCACGTACACAGTAATAGTTCTAATACAAAACAAGCGTCCGCTATCTGTGCGTTTATACAGCACAATATGAGAACTCTCGCATACAACACGGTACAACAACTAGGCTATCAGAAATAGCCACGAGTAATATTCAGTAGTCCATCTGAACTCATTGCAATTACACGCTTAGTTTGGTAGGAAAATCGGTTTGTTTGTTAATGTATCTTTGTAACACCATAATTTAAATCACAGATGCAAGTTCCGGTACAATTTTTGAATAGTATTATTATTATTATTATTATAATTATTTTTTTTTTAGAAATGGTTTTTAATCTGTGGATAATTTCACTGTAGTAAAAAACTGTTACTTCATTTTTAGCGGTAGTATACATCTAATAAATTTCAACATAAATGTATGCTTTTATTTCCTATAAAATACTTACTTACAGTATTCAAATTACTGGAGATTTTATCGTAGATATAAACAATTCTATATACTAGCATTTGATATACGACTGTTATATACATTTTGTGTAAGCAAATTCACAAAAACAACATTATCATTCATTCTCTTTCGGACTCAAATTATTAATAAATTTGATTATACAAGCAAATGAATGCATAATTATGTACACATATTTTATGTCTACATTTTGAATGCTGAAGGAACTTCATTGTTTATGTCTTTTATAGTTTTATTGAATACATTATTTTAATATATCTACGATAAAAAATAACTTCATTGAAATTTAAAAATTTTCTTTTAACTGTAAATGTAAAAACGTACAATTCACATTGATTTATGTTCAATTAAAAAAACTAAATTGGAATTGGAATAAGTATAATAATCATAAATAATGGCGTTTATACTTTATTTTTGAAGTAAAACTTCTTTTGGCACTGTAGTGTAAAATTCTCTGGTGTCAGGTATAAAAGACAAGTCAAAAATTGTTAAACATTTTTTTTACTTGTCTAAATTGTATTCTCTTTCGTTTGGTAGTCACAGAAACAGTTCTAATACAAAACAGGCGTCCGCAACGGTGCGTTTATACAGCAGTATACTTGAACATTTATTAAAATAGAATTATAGCATGGTACGACCGCTAGGCTATCAGTATGGCCACGGTATACAGTATAGTTCGGTTAGTTCATCTGAACTCATTGCAATACATATGTATGGGGACAACAGTTTTCCAACGGCAAAGCGGGAAAAATCTTCGAATCTCGATTCCCGTGATGGACGAACTATTTACATATCTACAAGTTTGTACGGAACCCTCGGTGCGCGAGTCACACTTGGCCGTTTTTTTTTATATATGACGAAAGTGATAGTTTGTTCATGTAAACAGGCAATCTGGCAATGTTGTAAATTATAGATATTTGATTGCAATAATCGTTAATATTCTACCTTTGTGTTTAGTAATATGCAATTTAACAACTAAATTTTGAATAGAAACAAAAATTTCCTGCTTAAATACAAACAAACATATAATATAAATGGAGATATTTAGTAAATACATTTTGGAGTAATGAAAATAGCTCATTAATGCATACATTATTATATAGTGATTGTTAAATGTACGTATTTGAAAGTCAAATTAATAATCCAACGCGAAATATTCATGGCGTGTAGGTAGTAACAGCGCGCATGTGCAAACGGCGATAAATTAAATTATTTTCAATTAAATAATGTTGCTCATTTTGTATGATTATGAACAATAATAGAGTGAACAGAAATCATCCCATTATGGTCCAAAATTAATACTTTGCATCGCTTTTATCTTTTCATCTATAATTTATGTTGACCGCATTACGTAATTTAATCGTTAAAACAAACTCTGTTCATAGCACCTATGATCTCAAATTGAAACTCGAAAATAATGACAACGAATATTATTTATAGGCATTGACCTAATGGCGATCAGCGTCGCCAGTCAATAAAAAAATAAAATGCGAAAGTTAAAATAAGTAATATTTATAAACAATTTATCTTCGTACCTTGATCGAAAGTACATACTTTCGGCATCAATTGTAAGACAGAAAGTCTAACATTTACGCATTAGTGGGATTTCACGAACTTATGCGGATAGTACGTCCCTTCGGGCGGCAGTATATCGTTTCCGTAGCAACCCTATTACATTTTAGCTAATAGTCGCAACTAGCTGTCATTCGTGTTTCTACGTATAACCTCAAAGCTGCTTGCTTTGATTTTATCTGTGTTTTTATGTAATTAATAAGTAATTTATTAATTAATGTATTTAATAAGCGTAGGTACTTACGACCGAGGTATGAAGAAAAAATAGTATACACCACACTGACCGAAAGTTTGATTCCTTGTATTGTGCGTCATGGTGCCCTCGGCTTCTTTCGACCCTTGTGGACTGTGGTGTAATATACTATTTACAAAAATTATTTTAAAAATGCTTTTTTATAATTTTAAATATACTTTAATTTTTATAGCGAATACCTTCCCCGTTATATTTATTTTTAGTGTGCTATTTTTTTTTTTGAAATTATTTAAGAAATGCTATTATTTTGCCAGCATTAAAATCATTGTCGATCTGTGTTATTCCTGAAGATTTATGTTGTACGGTTGCTAGTTGAAATATTAACAAATAGATAGAAATTTAAAAAACTGTGGAAATTCATAATAAATGATCATGTATATTACAATAATTTGTACAATTACCATCTCAACTTGCATTGAGGTATGTTATAATGTTTAGTTTTATCTAAATTTGTAATTTAAATATCAAAAAAATATTAAATGTAATGAATACTATACCTATATGTTCATAGGCTCTGATGAAAATATATTTTTCGAAAACGTTGGCCACAAGCGAAACTCTAGTAAAGCTTATTTTTCAATTGTTCCTCAACCAAATAAATCTCCTTCATTAACAAATATACAGTTAGAAAATTTTAAAATGGTTTCGGAATTAGGTTGCACATGACGATGGGGCTTCTAAGTATTTTAATCCGTCACTGGAGATATTGTGTACCTACTTGTCTTAATTATAAAACGTTTTCATTTCAATATTAAATAAGATATCACGTCTAAATAGATTTATTAATGCCTTTACTATATAAATTTCAAACAATGTGATGTGATTGACAAGAACGGAAATATTTTTGAAGTGGTTATGCAAATAAGCGACCGGCACGTTTGCAAACACTTTTACAATAAAAAAAAAATCTATGTGCGTCGTACAGACATACACAAAATAACAGCAATTTCAGTGTAAATATTTTATGTTTATAATTTGAATTTTAAATTATTACGGATCACATACCCATACACGTAATAAATATTGTGCCTGTGATTTTCTCACAAATCAATACAAACCGCGATATATTATTGTATCATGCAGTACAAATTTTATTTTTATCTTTTTGTTTTTTTAACAGTAGAATGCCAAAGTATACCATAATATTGTTTGTTTTTTTTTTTTTTTTTTGAATTTTATAGTAAATATTTTCTTATTTATATATTTAAACTTAAGTACCGAGCGGGTAACGTAGTGTTGAGAGCACTAGACTCGCATCCGGGAGGTACAGGGTTCGAATCCCAGCGGAGACAGATGTGCGGCTGGGAGTTTTTCCTACTGCCTCTCGCCGAGAAACGGTAATTCCTGTACCGGCCATCTTGTTGAGGTTTTCCGTGGTTTCCCTCAATAATTCCAGATAAATATCGAGACGGTTCCTTATTCAAGGCCGTGGCCGACTACTTATCAAAACTCCTATGCTCAAAACTTGCCTAACATCCTAATTTCCAAAAAAAATTCCTTAATTCGCTCATTGCTATTGCAAGTTGAAGCTCAGTAAAATGTAACGGGAACTGTGGTAGATGGAGAATAGTAATGGTGCGAATGGCGTTTGTTATGACAGAAAGTCGAGAAACGGACGTTAAACGCATTATTATTATTGTTTAAACTTAAGTGTTTTAAAAGAAAATCGCAGTGGTGAGGTAGTACACATATTTTATTTAATTTAAAAATGTAAGGAATCTTGCAACTATATTAATAATTCAGTTTGACAACGTTTGTGACTTTTTACAAAGTTTAGTATCAAAAGAAAGTAGTGTCTTCGTTAAATACAAGTTTGCTGATTAAGTTGGACATTTCTTGTGTACTATGTCACCGTTAGTTGACGCAGACGTACACGAAAAGACATAAATAGAGCGGTATTAGTTTGATCTGCGTTCTCCCCAGTGACTTGGCAAGATGAGAAGATTTCACAGGATCAGAAGCCCGCAGCATTTCGACTTTGGATTGAAATAGTCTGTGTTTCCTTTTAAAGCTTCCAGTCTTGATGTTAAGGTTTGTCAGTCTATATACGTATAAACACTCCTGTTGGGAACGTTAAGCTGCTAAAAGTGAAGAAAAACTGCCACGTATTCCGCTAGTTGTATGTTCAGAGTATTTACTTTCTTATACTTTTCTGGACGTCGGGGATATTATCTTTCTGATTTAATCGTCTTTTAGTACTTAATACGGCGTATTTGTTCTTTTAGATCAGGGGCGGGCAAATCTTTTGATCGCCGGGCCACATAGCTGATGAAAATTTCACCGCGGGCCAAAAAAAAAATGTCCTCACATTTTATTTCCGCATTTGGAGAGCAAAAAAAAAGGTCCTCACACATTCTATTTCCGTATTTGGACAGCAAAAAAAAAAGGTCCTCGCATTCTATTTCCGCATTTGGAGAGCTCCTTAGGTCCTTTTTTCGTCTGTTCTGGCCCTTGCTATGTCTTTACTATTTTTCTAAAATTTATTAAATGCTTCGCGGGCCGGATAAAATTGTGCTGCGTGCCGGATCCGGCCCGCGGGTCGCCATTTGCCCAGGCCTGTTTTCGATTGTATGTCTGCGCACTAAATTTTTAATTTCTATATGTAGTTGAACAAACCGTTTTAAGGACACATAGAGTACATCTAGAAAATTATTAAACATGACTAATTCTTAAAGCAGCAATTCTGAAAAAAATAATGTTGCGTGCCTCCTGTTGGAACGACAATGTTTTCCATAGAATGTTCCAGACCACGACAATAGCAACAATAGAAAGCAGGTAAAAACCCGACCTTCTTAGAATTGCCTGGAGAAGGCAATGCATCTAAAGAAAGGTTGAAGCTTCCCGAACCGGCTAGACGCTTGTGAATTTTGGTGATTATGTCAGTCAGTTCTGCAGTCAGTGAATGCCCAAAAATCATGATATTTGAACACTTGTATCTTGGAAACTATTCCTCCTATAGACGTATGAAATTTGGAATACTGACTCTTTATGATAACCTTAACCCTCCTGAAAAAAATTAAGTTCTGTTACGTAACTATCCTCGGATATAGAGAATGGTCGAAAAGGGTTAGAAATGATTCGTGTAAATAATAGTGCACAGTACTTTGCGAAAACTTGGTCGGCGCACTTCGTACGCTAGGATAATACACAACGGTATACAGCAGAGGTTCCTAAACTTTTTTACTCATAGACCACTTTCAAAATTTTGCTGGTTCCGGTGAACCCCCTGCAGCTACATTTCTACTATATTCCCAAAACTCGACAAAAAATGTGAAGATTGGATCTAACTATGGAAAGCTGAGTTCCAACCACGAATGGGGAGTTTTCTAAATGTAATAAGTGAGAATTAATTGGTTAATTAATTAATTGATTGTGTTGTGAGTGGATGTCAAAAAAGTAAAGTTGGTCAATCAAAAAAGTGATTCCATCCAACTTTATTTTTTTGACATCTACTCGCAGTACAAGGAACCAATCAATTCTGACTTGTTTCATTTGGAAAATTCCTCACTCGGTGTGGTAAAAATAAAATGAAAAATAGTATTAATATTTTTGTGTTGTATTTATTCAAATATGTAACAGTCGCTGAGCCTCTTAAAATATTATCTGCCTACATTGATAGGTAAAGTCAAGCCAACATTTTAGTTCTTCACTATCGAAAGCAGATACATTCTCGTGGACCCCCGCTTACGAATTATGAACCCTCATTTTTTTGTCACGCCAACGTAGACCCCCGTCGAGTCTCCCGTGGACCCGTGGGGGTCCACCTGGACCACTTTGGGAACCACTGGTATACAGTATCGTGATATGTTTGTTTCTCCGTGTAGTGTATGACTGTACGTAGTGCGCTATTCGCGAGGTGTCTTGTATAATGAAGAATTATGACCTCTGAAACCGACTCCCATGCACAACTCTCTGTACTGTAGTCTATCCTCCTTGTATTTTACTGTTCACGTGTGAAATACGTGTGTATCGGAGAAAAATAAAACTTTGTTTTCACTTACACGAACAGATTTTTCTTGTAACGTACGATTTATAACTTATTGGCTGACAGAAATACAAGCAAGATGTATCGAAAATCGATAGTTATACGCTGACTTTGTTATTAATAACAATTATCATTTCCGATACTTTTTACGTACCTTTAACGACCCAAATGGCGTTTCTTTTATACTGTTTTCAGGGGGCCTGGGTAAGAGGTTTAAAACAGCAATATTTAGTTATAAATTTGAACATAATTTATTTCAAAAATAGTTAAAATCACTTATAATTGCAAATACAATCAAAATATTCGAGAATTTTTGCAGTACACTAATCAGTTTCAGTCGTCCGAAGATAAAAATCGGCCGTATTTATACTGTCAGAGGTGAATCTAAGCCTAGGGTGGCAAATTTAATGGAGCGACTTCAAAGAAAAACATTTAAAAATAAGTTTTTTGCACGCGTGTTTCCAAAATATTACATCTTTTAAATGTGATATCACAGTTGAGGTCACAATAAATGTGATTTAACGTATCTTTAATTAGTTGTATCTATAACTGGCTTTGAAACCTAGAGAATTACCTTCTTTAAAAATCATGCGGCAAATATCGAAATTCATAAACTTAAATTCACCTCTGAAAACTTTTAAGTTGTGAAATTGATTACATTTGTACAAATTTTCTAAATGTTGATATAAAATCGAAATTACAAATAAAAATTAGTTATAAAAACGTAGTCTATAGTTGCTTAATAAAAATATATGATCATATCGTAAAAACCGACAAAAAACCCCAACACATAACTTTTATGTGAACTTTAAATTTGGAAATATAACAGTATAGGTATAGTGTAGCTAACTTAAGGTCGCTGCACACGTGGCTGGTTTTGCGCTGGAATCGCAGAATGCGAACATGTAAATGGCGTCACTGCACGCTCGCGTGCGTGGTCACAAAATTGATTTCAAAATTAGAATCGGGGCTATTTTTCGTGCTTGATTTGAGCAAGAACCAATCAGGAAACAGTTTCTTGTCACGTGCGCGACATGGGCAACCGCACATAAACAAACAGAACAGAACACACAGTATGACGCATACTGTGTGTTCTGTTCAGAAACATTAAACGTTCATTTTTGTTAACATTCAAAGTGTAACTGCGCGCGCACCAAACCCATCTACAAAACCAGCTTCAATACTCGCATCGTGTGAAGCGAACATATAAAAACCAATACGAAACTCGCAGCACGCTTGAAACCTAGCAGCCAAATCTAGCGGCAAAACTGGTCTTGTGTGCAGCGACCTTTTATAATGTTAAGGAATTCCATTTTTAGTTACCTGTCGAAATAATATGTTATATTTAATAATAATAAAAATTTAATATTTGAAATAAAAATTTCACATATTTATAGCCAAACATAAATGATGGAAAACTACAAATAACCTTTGGTATATCAACCGAAATGCGTATACTAAAAAAGGGGATAAAAACCAGAGGTGGTTCTCTTCGTCTTGTCGACTATTATTAACAATTTGTGCAGTTACAGAACCTGGATGTTAACTGTACCTATGTACCTTAAAAATGTGCCTCAATTTTTTTTATGTTTCTAACATTTATAAAAAAAATATTCTAAAGTTTAACATTTATTATCGCTGTATTATTTCATAATAGGATGTCAAAATGTAGACGTATCTAAAAAATGTGCAAAACACTTAATTTCAGCTCTTGTTTAGTATTTTATGAAAAATATTTGCAACCAGAATTTTTCAAATGTTTAATCTAAGCATTGTTCGCCTTAGAAATCAATGAGAAATTAGACTATTTCCTTCTTTCACAAAGCGATTTTTAACCAAAATTATTCAAAACTATGTTATCTAGTCTAGGCATATAAAATTCTCGTGTCACAATTTTGGCCGCGCTAATCTCCAAAATCACTGAACAGATTTTTATGAAATTTTGTAAATATGTTTCCTTGGTGCAATTTACGCTATAGGATAGTTTTTATTAAATATTTTATACACAATTATGGAGTTTTCTCAAAAAAACTGTTTTAGTAACATGTAACGACATCTGGTAGAATTTACTCAAAGCTATTAGTTCAGAAGCAAATCTAGTAGAATTTCCTCAAAGCTATTAGTTCAGACGCCGGGTCGCAAGCGAAATACATTTAGCAGAATTATATCAATCGCACCCGGGTGAAACCGGAACGGCCTGCTAGTATGTATTGTACGTTTTGCATATATAATGGGTGAATTGTACATATAAAATGTCTAACCAATGATTGAAAACCCAATTTCAATTTTATTTTTGGTACATAGTCACTTGACGAGTTGCTACTGAAATAAAGGTGAAACCTGTAATAATTCTTAGGTGTGCGTTCAGTGAAATATTGACCGGCTCCATCTGCTAACAGCGGCGACTGCAATATTTCAGTGTTTTGCGGCCTGCCCACATTTACGACCGTTGCCTCCCGTACCAGCTTAAATTACCAGAGTTGTAATAAGAAGCTGCTTTCAAAAGGCCTGAATAACATTTCAGTTTAAATGGGTTAACTTCACTCCCCCAAATTAACTGACATTGTTTTTCCATCTAGAAGTTTCTTTAAAGTTTTGCTTTAAAAATGTTGCGATTAGAATAGATACATAGATTGTATATTATGGACGCTC
Organism: Xanthostigma xanthostigma; assembly: GCA_963575645.1. Lineage (NCBI taxonomy): Eukaryota > Metazoa > Arthropoda > Insecta > Raphidioptera > Raphidiidae > Xanthostigma > Xanthostigma xanthostigma. Next base: position 14,526,135 of record OY754467.1, read on the forward strand.
GACAAGAACAACTGAGATCTAAATATTCTTAATATAAAAAATACTGGAAATTTCATTACGAACTAGTTTATGTATCTCGTTTGTAAATGAATGTGTTATACGAGCGGTGACAATGCGATGTTTTAATTATTAACTTTTTCACACACTGTTGATAATAAACTACAACACTAGTCACTACTGCCATAAGCCGCACGATGTTAAAACGAGAGACCAGCGAGTTTTAATAGTCACCTGGTCATATCGTTATAAAAAGGTATATATACTACTATAAAACAGCTGATTTTCACTTTATAGTAAGTAGGTATATATTTATATATCCGACAGTTCGGTCATATTGGAAAATTGAATTAATACCAATACAAAGCCTTCTCTGTCGCTCCTTTAGGTAACTTTACAGAGATATAACCATTGGATTAGTAAAATCGCATTATTTTTATTTTATTTTACGCACTTGCGCGGAAAAAGGTCATTTTACTACCGTTATACAGGTGTGTAAAGCAGCTGTTGTGCGAAAAGTTATTTCCTTCGATTTTTTTTTAATTTAACCTTACATAAGTTCTCTGTTTTTTGTTCACATGAAAAAAAATGTTAAGTAGATTTTGTTTTTTAATGAAACCAGCCAAGATTTCAAGTAACATTGACAATTTTATTGAATGATTCATTTTTTACGGAACTTTTGCAATTTTTAATCCGATGTCTTAATTTGTACATCTTGTTGCAAAAAGGACATATTTTGTCGCCAATCGTGTTTTTTAATTACTTTGGACATGAATATGCTAAGTATACGAGATATTTGATTATGTTATTTGTATTCAAAATGTGCTGTCCGAATATAAAAAAATATGTATAAGAATCATAGGTGTAAACAAGATTTCTTATACCGTATGTTAGTTACTTGATAAAATGGTTTCAGTAAGTTATAAGACAGCCAACAGAAATGTATTTAACTCTACACGGAAAAATCATAACTCTTTTTTAAAAAATTTGCAAAATGGCCTTTTTTTGTGTTACTCCCGTTCAATTATTCAAGTTTTCGATTAACATTTTCTTAATAATTCCGGATGCTATGGCTATCATGGTATCGAGAACCGTGGACGTTAAATGCATAATTATCACCGATTTTTCATGTTCAATATACTCGTATAATCACTTGTGTACATCTCTTTTTTACACAATTATTAGTAACCGTAGTTTATAATTTTCCTTTTTTTAAACCTTGAGACATGTCTAATTAGTATAATTTTTTACACAGATTCTGAGTACAAGAAAAAAATACCAAATATTGTTTATGAACTTTTAAGACAAACAAAGCTGTCGCTAGTTTTAAAGAACGCACTGTATGAAAGCTTGTATTAATAAAAAACATAGTGGAAACAATTATTTGATTAAAGTAGTTTTATGTTCCCTGTGAAATTCTCGAAATAAGAGACCGTAATGTGCTGTTTTTATGTCTCTCTCAGGTATATAAAATGATTGAACTACAGCTCTGACCGCAATTACCTCCCGTGGGGCTCCCAGCGTATGCGCTCAGTGCTCGTTTTACACAAGTCCCAATTTTTCTTTTTAAATAGAACTATTTATTTTGTTTAAGTATGGATACTGCCTTTACGTTTCAGAAGCACTTTTAGACATATATTTTATTTGGTATTGGTTTGGGATGTTTAATACAGTATTGTCGAAATTAAACAGATGTTTTTTTTTAATTAAAAAATATGGGTTGAATACAAATTGTTCTGAAACTTTTTGACGAAAGCAAATACTAAAATTTACATTAAAATATTCTGTTCTAACGCAAAATGATAGACAGAATTAAATTATCTTTTTTTGTTATTAAGAAAATATTGGGTATTGATTAAGGGAGTCATCCCATGCTATAGGTTGAAAAAATCGATTTTACTACATAAATCGATTCATAAACATGTTTAGAATATGTTGGTATAAAGATTTTATAATATTTGAAGTTGTTGGAAAGATACAGCTGTTGGAAGAGGTGTTTGGAGCGCTGCGCTTGGGCACCGAGTGTATTGTGACATGTCGGCTTGTTACTTGAGACCTTCTAAACGTACAAAACCCGATAAATACAAGTTTTTTCATTTTTGAGTTATAGGTAGGTATATATATCAATTTTAGTTAATTTTGGTAAGCTCTTTGTAGATTAATGGTGAGTTAAGATTTCATACTTTAAATCGTACTTGAATCTAACGCGTTTTTCTTAAAACTGTGTTTTTCAAATTTGTCTCCACGACATTTCCAAAACAGTTTGACCGATTGCTTTAAAATTTTAATGGTAGATTTGGCACATGTATAGTCGTAGGATGAACTAGGATCTTTTGGATATTCCGAGTTACTCTATTTTTTTCGACGCAAAATTATCGAAAAAAATTATGAAATTTACAAATCATGGAGACCGTCAACAACCTTTTTCTCAAGATGGGTGTCTTCGGACTGTCACAACTCATATTTTTGTGGAGATTTATGCTTGAAATTTTTTTTATACACTACTGAAACATTAATAAATATATCATAAAAAGTTCAAAGTTCTATCTTTTTATTGGACTCAAAAAAAATCCTAAAAAAATGTCTAAAAAATCGGCCGTCACATGGAGCGACCCCCTTAAAATAAAATGCGATGTTTTCATTTTGCAAAATACTATTTTCTCAAGAGGAGTTTTTTTATAGCTTTAACCTGGTAAAGATTATTCTTAATTGTCATTATATCTTTACATGATTTACTATAAAATTAAAGGAAGAAGTCAAGGAAAAATGCATACACAGTAATGACCTGAGCCTATAATTTATAGAAATCCATAACACATCAATATTGTTGAATTATGTGTTTGAAGTGCAAATCTACTTAAGAGTATATTCCAACATAAGTGTTTAAACACCGATAAATTTTAATAGACAGAAAGGATCTTAAAAAGACGAGAGATTTAAATCAGCAGCTATAGATACTATACAGTCAATGAAACAGAATAGCACATCAAAGACAGAAAATTTAGATTTATAAATATGTTTGACGATGTGGTCGTCCCGATCGTATTTTTGAAGCTAGGAGATTCGAAAAGACAGACATTTTTTGAAAAACAGTCTCGTCTATGGGTAAACGATTACATAATTTATTATTTATTTTTAAAAGTGGTTAGTTTTCCAGGAAAAATAATCCATTTTTTTGTTTGAAGAATCGGTAGTGTGATTATTGATCCTGCATTTGGTGTTCACCCGAACTCTTTAGTGTTAAAAATAGCATCGGAAGAGCCATTAATGTTTTTAGGCGAGAGAAAAGAATTGATGATGAAGAGTGCAGGGGGATGTTTGTGGGTATACAATGCTCTTAACTTTTTTTCAATGACATCAGGAACTTTTTTCTACTATTTCAAACGTTAGTTGACGTAAATTATATACTGATATTTCATTTCACCACTACTGTACTTCTGTAAAAGATAGCTTTATAAATACTGCGTTTAATGCAATGACTTGATCATTAATAATACAGTTGTTATCAAGCAGCAGATCGGCTGCGTATCTTAATGTATTCTTTAAATAATTATCTTGTTTAATAATACTGGTTTCATTATCTGTACATTTCGTCTGAATTTGGTATTCAGTATTATTTTGAAATTCCGTTTTTCTGGCTACACGTATTCTCTATCAAGCTATCCTTTCTTATTCTTTTCTATTATTTCTTTTTTTGGCGTGTTATCGTATTTTAATGAAAAATAGAAACTAAAAAACATAAAGTCATATTTTTCATTGGTATAAAAAATTGAAAAATTGGTGGTAAAAATAAAATCTCAGTCGAGCAAGAAAAATAAATAGGAAACAGATTAGCTGTATAAAATCTAAAATTACAGGAAAGAGTAATTTTTTATGATTTACTTCCCAGCATTGGAGAGTTATTGAAATATGAAATAAAAAATGTTATGTTTCAAGGTGACTAAAATATTTTTGCTCTATTTTTGAGAATATGTCTCCTCCTCTATCGCTATGTGTGTACGTACGTACGTGGTTATTTGATGTTAAAACGAAATCTCGCGAATAAAAAATTATTCGACTTCGTTAGAGTGCCAATCGAAGCATATTAACGTCAATATAATCCGAAAAAAAATTTATCAAAATTGGTGCAGTGGTTTTTTTTTTTTGTTTGAACAAAAATAAAGTGTATTTTAGATTTTTTTAACAACGATTTCTCGGGTCTAATTTGTTAAGGTCATACTGAGAAGTTGGTCGTGTGGACCTCAAGGGTCTCGCTTGTAGAATCCTATTGTACAACCCACCTCACTGTTCGTTCTTGATGTAGACTTTGCTCCTTTTGTATTTTGAACTGGGTATCTTAAAACAGTTTCAACCTAATTCTGTTTCACTAATGTTCATGTAACAAATAAAATATTTATACATAACAGCAGAGTTTATTCACCATCTTCTTCGTGTCTTCAAAATCCCACTCTATTGTGTGTTGCCGTGTTCTGTTCTAAGTATATTTCAAAATAAATAACGAGCAACTTTGTAAGTGTAAGTTCCTAAATACAAGTTCATAATTTATGCTTGTATTATAGTTACAATATAGTTGCTATAAATAACTATTATCTAGCTAGTTTTCAACTTTGCATATAGCGCTTTACATACTTTGCTAGTATCTTTTATTAAAAATTCAGAAAATACGAAGGAGGTGTAATACCACAGTACGTTATGTAGCTCGCAAAAGCTTCGGCACTCAGTGCATCCCCGGATACTTCAACCGTTTGCATGTGCCATGCGAAATGTGGTAACGTTCATAGTGAACGATTTGAACGCGTATGCAAAATGAGTAAGTTCAGAATGTTTTGATTCATAAAAAAATGATTATCTATAAATAATATGGTTATAAATTAGGTTGTTTTGAGAAATATTTAAAATAGAATTTATACTGCTTTTACATTTTTTTAAACAATGCAAGTCTGTTTTATATTTAAACTTCTTGAGTTTCTACTGTGCAACAGCGATTAAAGCCCAAATTGATTTTCATTCATTTTTAAAAATTCAAAGAGTTATAAGAAATGATTCAATTTCTCCATCACCCCTAGGTCGTGTATATAGGGGTACTTACTAACACAGCGTATACAATGCAAATAGAAATTCTTGTTAAACATGCATATACAGGGTGTACTCGAAAGTATGTACTGATTGAAAAAGCAAGTCAAAATTCACAAATTCCTAACTGCTTTGAAACGTATAAAATTTTAAAAACAAAAAAAAATGCTAGTCTGAATAGTAGATTCCGTGAGTTTTAATTTTTGTAATAATTTTGAAAAGTCAATATTATTTTATTTTAAACATTTCATTATTTCATTAAATAGGTACTTAGATTATTTCTGCGACATTTTTTTTAAATATACAGTGTAAACTCTATATAGCGAATTATATTGGGTTATAAAGAGTTAAACAGGAGTAAAAGAAAACAATATAATTTTACGAATAAGTGGTTTTATTTAATTTAAGTGAAAAAAATTTACATAACAAAATTATAGTCTGTTAACTTTGTTTGTCGTTTTTTACTATGCCAATATTTTAATTGTATTTTATTCATATCTTGGGATATAGTGGGATTATCTTCATTAAATAAAACAATTATTCTACTAATTTTGCGACACGTAGAGCTTGTTCAATACTTGGTGGTGGCTCAAGATCATCCACATCGTCTTGTCCCTCCTCATTTTTCCTCGCTGAATCAATAACTTCTCATTGTTGGGGTCTAAATAATGACGTCTTGTTTCGCTATTAAGGGTGGTTGTTACGCTATATAGAGTGTTTCAATACATTATGGGTAACAATGTAAACCAAACAAACCGTAGCAATTTCTAAGTTTTAAGGAGTGTTTCGTTAAATATAAGTTCGCTATATAGTGTTTACACCGTATTTAATATTCAGAAGGTCGATTTTGTTAAATGATTTTGGACAACTTTGTACGATCTCCCATTGTCTACGACTCAATTTGCAAAGTGTTGGAGTCGAGAGATCGTGCGATCGCCCAATTGAACCGTCCGACAATTAAGTCGACCCACAAACTATAGCCGATCGCAGGGTTCCTACAGATCCAATCCAGCAGGCTGTGTCGTGTGTAGAGGCTTTTACTAACTTTCAAACAAACCACGTTTACATTCATGCAACATATTACAGTATGTACACATTACACACACATACCGTATATGCGGGTACACGGAGGATTCTATTCAGAGAAGAGGTACCATCTCTACCTGTATTCTATATGGAATGTCTTTGATGTTAGAGCAAGGGTCAGGCGTATGAAATGTTACGTTCATAACAGTAAGTTATGATGCCACGTTTGTCGTTATGGCGACAACAGAATCCTTGTTATTTGCCATTATACATTGTTCACTGAAACATTTGGATTGCTGCTTAACTTCAATTTAGACGCTGCTCATTAATAGATAACTGGAAATACGGGAACTTATGAAGAGTTTGGTTTGTGAAAATATGTTCATGAACTAATTAAAGATGACATAATGTAGTGAACTAAGACATTAATATCCAAGAGAACGAATATTTACCAGCTTACTTTGTAACGTTAGATTAAGCATTTCATATATTCATATGGGTCGTTATTTTCTTCCACTGTATCGACAAGTGGTTTCTAAAAGATTACGACATAAAAAAGGCTATCTGCGAGACAAAATGACCACGATTAACATTTCTTTCCATTTAGTCATTCAGAGTCCAGGAAATTGGTAAAAGATGGAAGCCATGGTGTTAGTGATGATTAAGTTGAAGATAGCAAGGAATTCCCTTTTTCCTGCCTTAAAATTGTTTCATATATTAGTTCGAAGTAAAATACATACAGAAATATATATCAACGGGCAGAAATTACTGCATTAGTAGACATTACTTAAATATGTTGCATTTTTTAGTTTCAGAATTGCGACTTTTATTTTTACACTAGCGGCACGGTCCGGCTTTGTCCGAATTTGTAGATTGCCACCGTTTTTTCGTCGACTCACGTTGCAAAATCCGTCTTCACGAAAAGCGCTATTATTTTAATGCGGTAATGTATAGCCTATGTCCATCTTGAAGATCTATTCCAAATATTTGTGAATTTTGAAATCTGATGCATAGTTTCGGAGATTACCTCCTATATCCAAACTTAACCTCTGTAATATTAATGTAGATTATGTGCAAGATGAATTATTTTGAGGTGGTTCCTTAAAATATAATTGTCAAAGAAGAATAATTTTATAAGATATGTTTTTTTTCCTGAAGTGTTAATGATTCCATTCTATCAAAAATAGAATTGTTGAAATATGAAGCGAATATTTGTGTAAACTACAACCTATCAAGACTTTTCATAAAAAATTCAAAAAATGTGTAATAACGGGAAAGCTAGTTCCGGTCGTATACAAGATTGAATATAATAATTATGAAGGGCTCATAGGTCAGGTATTCTGTGTACTGTGTTTCATGTTGTATTACGTGGAATTATTAATCGGTCGACTTGTTCAGATCTCTATATGTATGACATGATATGAACTCTTTGAACACTGAAACACCCAACTGAACTTCTCTTTATCTTCCACGTAGATGTACTAAGTTGGTTCAATAATCTACGTACACTTATTTTGGAGTTCTGTCGGGTTACAATATAACAATTATTGAAACAATGACATTTTCTGCTACAAACATTCTAGAACATGACTAAGAAATTATGTCAAGTATAACACATGAAAAAACTTTCCTTTTTTTATTTATTTGAAATTTATATTCTAATAATGTTTATATTTTTGTAGTCATAACAAAGTATATAAATGTCAGCTCGTACATATGAACTATTTTTCTAAATTTGATTTTATCATGCATAATTATTTCTAAGATTTACATTGGTAGATGTGTATTGATTAGTGTTCTACTACCAATGTTGACATCGAGGAACCAACAAAAGATATTCTTATATTTTCTTTTCTTTTCGTTAAAACCGACTCTTGGTGAAATCCCCCACAAATAAAGCAAGTAACAAACATCTTTGCTTTTCATTATTATAGACCAGTATTGGTATTACATGGTGATATTAAGCAAATAGTTCTTTTTTACCCGACTGCGGCGAAGCCAAAAGGAAGGATTATGAGTTTAGCAGTCTATGTATGTTTGTATTTACGGAAATTCCACCGTAGCGCCTAAACTATTCATCTGATTTTGATAAATAAGGTGTCAATCGATTCGTCATTATGGTCCGGGTAACATAGGCTACATTTATTTTTGAATTTTGATCCCAGAGGGGAGTAAATTGAAAACAAATAAAAAATAAGTTAAAAAAATAATTTAAATAAAAAATCAAAACTAAAACCCGACTACTGAAAAGTATGAAACAAGAAAATATTCTCATCTGAGGATAGCCGTAGTCGTATGTCATCTCATAATGAGACCCCTCTAGATGTATAGCGTGATGCACATTGCACTTTGCACTAGAGCTGATTATCGCTTACTACTGTTAAAATGTAATGTTCTGTTACGGTAGGTGGCATATGACCACGGCTATCCTCAGATGAGAATATTTTCTTGTTTCATATTCTTCAGTATAGTCGGGTTTTATTTTTGAACTTATTTTTTTTGAACTACGCTTCACTACAGGGATAGTAGCGCCACGAATCTAAAAGGCTCGGAAGTTAGATGCGAATGCAGACTTGCGCTTGTAGAGTCTGTTGAAAAACTACAAACTTGCAACTCAACAAAACTAACATACCAATAACAACTTGACAATAGCGTACTCGACTGTACTTCAAAGCAGGAAAGCGACAAGTGACAAAGGCAACGAGCGATCACGGCCAATCACCTACGAGCGCACGTAACGTGCAGGTAGCTGGGAAGTGGTGGGAGTATCAACGGCTCTAATGCCTTTGCGACGCTGTTTGTGACTAACTTCCGAAACTTTTAGATCCGTGGCGCGTACTATAATATTACGGCGTTTAGACAGATGGACTAGATGGTTTTGAATCGTTTGTGTATAAATGAAAATAAATATAAATTGAATACGTAAAGTTGATGGACGAGTGAACATGTCGCATATGTCTTTTATATTCATTCGTGAACGACATATATAATGTTGAGGCGTTTTCTGTTGTAAATATTACATATAAACCTGTTAGACCAGCCTTAAACATAAATATGCTTTACGATTTTCAGATTTATATGTGTTACATTTGGTTTACAGTTTCTGTGAAGACATTGTAAAAAGCATGAATGGTAGACATGATGAGAAGAAAGTGTAGCAAGGTAATACTATTGTTTTAAAGTGTTATGACGAATTCTACTTAATCAAATAAAACGAGTTCTGGTTCTAAAATTATCACAAGTGTTTCTGGTATTTTTAATTTAATTTTTTTCTGAAAAATGTAAACAAATGCAGTCTTTCTTGAACTAAGAGTATACGAAAAGAAGAAATAAAAACTAAAATAAAATTTTTAAGAGTGATACTCAACTATTTATAAAACCAACAAGAAGCATACTTACCTACGTCTAATTCACCTAGTTCTAAGCCGTTTACATTTTAGAATTACCTACATTGTATATACGATACTTACCTTATTTTTATAGACTCGTGCATATAGCCTAAGCTGCTGCGCACGTTAATAATAAAAAATAAAAAATAAATTTAAGCTTTACATTTGAGAAACAATTGGAAATTAATACAGCTCGCAGAAAATAATATTGATTTTTAACCAATGAAAAACCTCCGTAATGCCTTTGCAATAATTAATGCCTATCAACAAACGTGAAAATATTTATTACCATCTAACAAAATTATCAAACAAATTATATATCTGTATTTTAAAAATTGTGGTTGCTTTTTGTTCCTATTGCGGAAGATACAGTTTAGTGTTAACGGTATAATGCTGAAAAAATTATGCCCCTCTTGTGAAATAAACAAGTCATCGTGAAAGTTTTCCCTAAACTCACGAAAATCAGAACCTCCATCAGCATTCTATCTTATCAATTTTCCACTGCCTTGCAACATGTGAGTAGCGTGAGATGTAATGTTAAATTCAAAAGATTAGACATTGCTAGACAGTCGTGCAGAAGTGACAGTACCTTGATTTCCAGTCCCCTATCACTGACTTCCTCACATGTCGCGTTAGCTAAAGACAGGTGAATTTACTAGTATGACTTTTGTTGTATTATCTTTCCCTACTTCACTGAATAATTTATTGGGTGATAGGTTTTAGTATGTTGTCATGAAGTGTGCGAAATTTATTTTTAAACAGATTGCGTTTTTTATTTTATGAATTGAATAAAGTTACTGTGTTGTTAATACTAGTAGGGAGAGAGGAGGTAATCTTCTGTTTTCGAACAGTTTTTTTTAATATAATGCGAATTTTTTCGATCTTCCCTTTCTTCCGTCTGGGTCTTGGGCACGTATGTCCCTGTTGCCCCTACCTACGGATCTGCTCCCACTGATAAGCCGTTCTGTAACGCAATTCCATATTAGCATTTCTTGTAGAAACTGGAATTACTTACACAAATATTCAATAAACTGTCAAAAGCTGGACCCGCAATCAGAAAACCACTGACTGGAGCTTGAATCCAGGAAATTTACATGGGAAAAGGATACTTGTAGGCTCTTCAAACTGGCTTACAGAAGACTTGATCAAACTTAGTAGACCTAAACTCAGGAAAGTGGTTGGGCTGTCTCCTGAGAAAGCATCTACAGTTTACACACAATGGAGATACGTCAGGAATCGGCAGAGTGTAGATTTTTTGCGAAATGGAGGACGAAACAGCCAACCATTTATTGTTCGAATGCGAGGTCCTAGCCTATCTTTGGATATCTAGTTGAGAGCGGAATAACTCTTTAGGACAATCTAGTCACCAATCTTCTGGAGTTCATGAGACGATCCAAACTATTGTAGGACTAGATTTAGGACAAGGGGGAGCAGAAGAATTCTTGCATAACGAGCTATTAATCCATAACCTCTAATTTATTCATTCATTCAACCGACTTTACGCGAAATCATAAACGGTTTTGTCTTGTTACCGTATCGATTCCTGTTTTTAAGAAGACGTGTAAAGTGTGACGGTGTTGATGTTGATTGTAAATGTAAATAAGGTGGGACAGTGAATACAGGTTGTGCTTGCTTTTAGTGATCCCAATTAGCGGTGATTCATTATTCAACGCGATTAAAGTAGCGACGTAACTTGGAATAAAATTGCAACTGGCGCCTTTGTACTGATAATAAGTATACACAGCAGACTCGAAAATGCTCCGGGCTTTTACAAAATGTGTTTATATTTATTCGATTTATAAAACTGATTCTCAATGAATCTGAAATAAGTTTGTGAGTTCAAACTAACATGCAATAAAATTAACTTGTCAGTGAATAATCTTTTGCAGTTACCTTAGTTGACTATTACTGGTTTTAGGGCTCCGTACCTAGCAAGAAAAAAAAACGGAATCCCTATAGGAACACGTTGTTGTTTGTTTGACTGTCCGTCAAGACCCTTTTTTGTCTAGAGGTATCAAATTGACATCAATATCAAATCTAAAATCCCATACTCTTGGAAAAAAGCAAGCTTCTAACTCGAGAAACAAAAAAAAAATGAAAAAAATACATTTTTATTTTAAATCCGAAAATGATTAATTTCTAATTCAACGCAATTCCTGCACTGAAAATAGACATTAAAAATGTCCTAGATTCAATTTCGTCAATTTTGGTGTCAAATTTATCGAATACTACTGTCATTCGTTTGTTTCTGACAAAGCGTCGTTTCTCCATGCTGGTTTGAACCTCTTCAATACTCCAATGAAGATCAGTGACTTAAAGATTAAAAATTCGTATATTAAGTTTAGTGTATAAACAGATCAGTATAAAATTCAAACCCTAAACCGTCTCATAGAATATAACGTAAACAATTTTCTAAATCACGTTCAGTAGAACGTGTGTTTTATTTGTTAGTAATAAAATAACTAGCCATGCACTAAAATTTTTTAGTCTTTTTAAGACATTAAAAAGTATATAAAAAAGCAGAACTAAACATAAAACGTTATTGTATCTATAAAAATGAAGCTTTTTAGTTGATTGAAAAATTGCATTAGATATACAATATTTTAAATATTTAGCATTGAAATTGAATAGCGTAGGTATGGATCAAAAATTCTTTCGAAACTGGTGTAGGGGAGGACGGGGTCAATTGTAACACGTGTCAATTGTAACAGTGACTATTTTAGTGATATCTACCAACAAAATGAGAAAATGATTCTACTGCATTGATGTACATTCAGTCACCAGGGTAAGAATGTACATAAATGCAGTAATATTATGTTCTTATTTTGTTGGTAGATGTCACTAAAATAGTCACTGTTAAAATTGACCCGTGTTACAATTGACCCCGTCCTCCCCTATTCCAAAGTTTATAAGAATAATGTGAGTAAAATACGTATTTTGGATATCGGCATACGGCACAAGTCCAGGGATATATGTCGATTTTTTAATTGTGCTAATATTACGTTTTTGAAAAAATTATTACCCGTCATATTGCGGATATTCTAGGAAAGTTTTCAAGCTCTCCTTAGGAAACACAAATTCTGGTATGTATCGATTAGTGTTCAGTCAGATAATTTGTATGTTAGAACATCTTTCACGTCTGAGTCTAAATATCAGTTTGTTTTTTATTTTTCGAAATGTTTATAAAAAATAAATATTTAAGTACATTACATTAATCAAAATAGCTTAAAATCCCCAAAACCACAAACGTTATAAAAAAAAGTATAAACAAAGCAACAAATCATAAAAAAAGTTGTAAAAATTTATTATAACAGGATTTTCTGGGAAAACGAATTATAAAGAAGGAAACTTTATGTAAAGTACACATAATCTTTAATAAGATTTAAAATATGAAAGCAGAAAAGTAAAGCACAATATAATATACATAATAAGACCAGTTATACATATTCATAACATAACGGAAATAACATATTATATGGGCAAAGTTTATAATTTCACATCTGTTGCATGAATTAATTATAATTCGCATGGTAAAAACTGTCGCAAAACAAAGTATACCTGCCCTCTTTATGACACGTACATTGCTACGCACGCAGGTCATTCTAGAAACTTCTTTCACATATTTTGTAGAAAACGAATAATCAAGCTATAACTTAAATTATAAAACTGTAGTTCTACTTATTCTTGATTGTTTGTTCTGATAATAAAATATTTTTGACTGTTTAGATTAATAAATTTCATGCTAAAGTATAACATAATTACATGAATCACCATAAAATATTAGTTCTATATAAACCAAAATTAATTGAAAGCGTATGCAAACATTAGCAACAATAAGGAAGTTTCCCTAAAAATTACAAAATTAATGGCGAGAGAATTTTCGAACTATCTTTAAATAACAACGAAATTATATTATATTTCATTATTTAAAATTTGACAAATCTCTGACGGTGACGTCATGCGGCACTAGTGTCATATTTATATAGTATGTCATCAATTGTAAGTAAATAAATCAATAGATATAAAAATTAATGTAAGGTCAATTAGAAAGATTGACGTTTACGACTTATATTATTACTAATTAGTTACTGTAACTACCAATTAGAAACCATGACGTCGTAATGATCGGTTAGTCGTCGGTTATTAATTAAGAGAAGTCTCAAATTCCATTTAATTAATATTCTCACGAAAATTCGGTCCCGGTTTTTGAAACACTCCGTACATGATTCATAATATTCATAGCAAAGTTTATGCGGCACAAAGGTGAAGCTGTGGATTCTTTTGTGTTTGACAAAGACTTGTTGTACAACGATATTATAATAACATTTCGTAAAGTTTACGGATTCTTGCGGTTGTTTCGCGATGTTGTGAACTTAAAACAGAGCTGTACTAATTTCTGCTGCATAAATTAGTTCATAGGGTATGTTTATGTGAGAAAAGATTTGGGTACGAAATTATAAAAATTGGGTTAATTACATAATAATATCTTTTGCACGATGTCTTATAAAATATCTGTATAACGATTCTTTTTCGCACTAGTATCTAAAGTAAAACAAAAGTGAAACGATTTTTCGAATTCAATAGTTGTGTCTCTGACAATTGCCTTTTAAATTCATATGAACGATTGAGAAGCAAAGTAGTATCCTTGTATTTAAACTGTTTTCTTTACAAAATTTGTTCAAAAGGGAGGCCACGACTCTTAAATGTTCTCTATACACAATTCGCATCGTTTTATGATCAATTCTTATGCGATTGTTTGATCAACTATTGATTTTTTGGGAATCCGACTCACTTTTTTTCCTGTTTATAATGTTCATTGTTAAATAGGTCACAAAAATCTGTAATGTGTTAATATTGCGTTTAAATCAATCAAGAAATAAATAATTCTCACTCTAAAATTTTTGTTAGAGTGTTGGTCAATAAAAGTTTCAAATAATTGTTAAGTCAATGTAAAGTTTTGTTTGCAAATTATTTATATTTAATTCAAAGTTTTAAGAATATCGCCTAAAGTGTAATTACTAATTGCCTTGGAATAATAATTGGAGATACGAACTCCACCTCATACAATTTTGAATAAGCTGCATTAAATGAAATTTTCGTGAAAATTTAAACACTTCTCTACCTGTCTTTTTAAACAGTTTATACTGCATTTTTGTTACTTTACACACGACGCCATCACTTTGTATTTTTTACCAGTGGCCTGGTCCGGCTTCGCCCGAATTTGTAGATTGCCATTATTTTTTCGTCGACTTACATTGCAAAATTGGTCTCTACAAAAAGCGCTTTTATTTTAATGCGATGATATATAGCCTATATCCATCCTGATTCCTGAAGGTTCATTCAAAATATTGGTGAAACAAATTTTGAAATTGGATGAGCAGTTTCGGATCCATCCAAACTTACAAACTTTACCTCTTTATAATATTAGTATCTAGATTATTAATCCGGTGTACCCATGGGCTAGAGAGAGTTAACAATTAATTCGCCCCAAGATGGCTGACTGAAAGAAAACGACTTTTAATCTTGCATGTTCTCAGTAAAATACATTTTAGATTGCATTGCAAAAAATCAATCTAACATTATAACAACATATTTTACACAATTTAAAATTTATATAATTTGGATTTTTGATCTATTTTTGAATATGAAAACTATTAGGTACCTATATTATCGATATTTATTTTTGGACTTATTATTTTTTTCCTTAGTTTCGAAAATCTTTATGGTAATACTATTACGGTAGTTTGTTAAATCCAGAGACTTTTGATGCATTTATAAAATTACTCTCTTTTCAATGAACACAGCGAACTTCGACTGAACCGGGTAATATCTTTGGTAAGGATAAAGCAGAAATAGGTTCATTTATTGATCAATTCAGCTAATCTACTATGACGTAAGTCGTTAACTGTCTACCACACCATGTGGTAGTCTGTGAGTAGATCTATTCTTACCAGCTAATTAAATGCGGTTGCCTATTTTAAATAATAATATATAGTGCAGGAATTTTAATTAATAATGAATGTTTATTGAAAAAAATACAGTATGTTTATGAGAAATTCATGGAGAGGAAGAAAATTTAAGTACCTAGGGTATAAGTTATTTGTTTAATTGCAATCCTTTAATTACTTAACTATTATAATAAAATATTAATCATATTTTTGATAAGGCAACTCTTCTAAACAGTGATACCTTTACTCGCCTAACCCATGTTAATATTTTTTGACGTATCGTCAAAATACTTGAGAACAGACAAATATATATCTCAGTGACGTGTTCTCTGATAGACAGACGGACAGGGAATCTGCGGGAGAAAAGGTGTAGAAGAGAGAGAGAGAGACGAGAAAAGGGAGCTTTATGTGGCTCCGGTATCCATCAAGTCATACAATATTCATTGGTTTCACTCCCGCTATACCTAGCTGCAGTATTCTCTTAGTACCCGACTGAGGGAGGTCGAGCAAGCACAATGGTTTTCATTGCATTGTATCCACCTGTCCATTATGTTCTACCTTGACTGACGTTGACGGAGGCGCGACATGTAAAAATTAGATCCTCAAAACAGTACCAGCTTTTGTTTGAATGCTAATTGTCTAGAATAGTTCCAAAGCTTATCCATTCCGACATTTTTAAAAACACTCGCCGCTTATTTCCAGTTTTTGATTTTTCAAATAAAGTAAGATTATAAAGGCATTTAATAAGGAAAATTCCAGCCAATTGGGGGACGGGACCATTCCAACTTCAAAAATGTTGACATTTGATTATAATAAAGAAAATAAAATTTCTGATATCGTGTGAGGTGACGCGGGTAATGGCTAGTATTCAATATGATATTTGCTATTCATTGCCATGGTTACCTACATAATATGTTCCACGTCATGTAAAAATTAATCAAAGCATGCCGAACTAGTTTATTAATTCTGACAAAAACCGGTTGTTTTTTTTTTTTAATTTTCAAAATATTTCCGAAACTATAAAGTTTAGAAAAATTTTTTTTTAACGAAACTTTCTTGAAAAAATAAGTAGAATAATAAGTCGTTATGAAAAGTATACCATTATTATATAAAAAACACCGTTATAGCATGTATCTCTTCTGCGCTTGCGCCGATTTTCCCCAAAAACAATAGGACTCTTCATATTTGCATGCCAAACATACTCCCAAAATTTGGTTTTAATCCGCTCATCCGTTTGACCTGTATCGTGTTCACAGAAAAACAGACTAACAGACGCACAGAGTTTTTCAAAAATATGTTTTTTGGATTCGGGGGACCTCAAAACGGAAAGAAATTGTAAAATTTTTGAAAAGTGATTTTTGACCTAAACTGGTACCATTCCCCACTTGTGGATTGGAATGGTAAAAATTCAGGGAACTGGATCTATGGCTCTCAGTATCCAGTAGGATGAGTTTTATTAGGTTTCACACATAACAGACAGACGTACTTATTATTGACTGACGACAGTTTCCTGTTAATAAAAAGAAAGAAATGTTTGTATACTGTGTGGGAGTTAAGTAGTAATTGATCCAACATGATTCAGGAAACTCCAAGTCCCTACAATAAACACCAATAAAAACATGTACAATAATTTCATCGAACTGCAATTCAAATTTTTTAACTAAATTTAAAAAAAAACTTCATCAATTTTGGATGCAATATTATCAAAAACAGACTATAATCTTTCTGTTTCTGTACCACAAAAACTAATTTTATATGTACAAAGCTCACAGGATGAGAGAGAGATAGAGAGAGAACGTCAAATATAGAGGGAGATAGAAGTTCTGAAAGTGGTGCTTGGCTTGGATGTATTTCTCTGTAAATTAAAATCATGAATATTGAAATAGCGGCGGTGAATTTGCACCTGTGGAGGTAAAATGTGTTTTACAATGACTTCCTGTTTTGTTAACTCACTGTTGATAGCGCTTCAAAAACTTAAATCTTTACTCCTGGTTCAGACTGACTTTTGTTAATACGAACAGTCCTTCATAAAACACGTTTCTGGGGTCTAATTTAAATACCTGTACATTTAATATACAATATTGATCATATTGGGGCGTTGATCTTGTAGACCTCAAGGGTGGAAGTCTCAATAAACCACCCACCTTGCGGCTTTTTTCAAATAAAATTAATAAAGGTTACAAATACACTAATTCAAATCTTTGATTAACGTCTGATTACTCTTCAATAAATAACATTATCGACCAATTTTTCAGACAATATATTGACAAAATATAAAACCATTTTTCAATCAATTAACTTTCGGCCCGGATTTGGGTTTTCTTCAGAATTGAGCTAAAAATTAAAAAAAAAAGCGAGTGTGCTTTAGACCACACGACTGAAGTAAAACTTCTTCCTGCCATAATTATTTTAAATATATTTATTAATAATAATGCGCAAATACCTCGCTCCTGTTAAATTCATAAACGAACAATAATATGCAGTTGGTTCGTCTCAAAGTTTATCGAACACAATATAACCTCACTCTGTAGCACATATCTACAACATATAATTTTTGATTAATTAATAGGCAAAATATGTATATATATTTATAAGCATAATTTATAATACATTTAAAAGGATATATTAACTAACCTACATTATTTCCTGTTACAAAATGCAGCAAAATTCGATGAAATGTATTTTTGATACAAAAAAAACGTCAAATAGTTGTATTAATGCTCCGTCTTACTTATATCTCCCTCTCAACTCCGATGATGCACTTCCGTAAACGATTTCGTCAGGCATTTACAAGCTTACTCCACAAGTCAAGCGTGCTTAAAGAAGTTTTACTTCAAAAATATGAAAACTAACTAGGTAGTAATTAGTTAATTTATTGAATTATAATCTTATATTTTCTCAATATATTGTCTGATAAATTGGTCGATAATTTTATTTATTGAAAGTTACAAATTGTTATAAGGCACCCAAAGTCCTCAAGTTATAAGCGTTTTCATGACGACAAAGTTGTTTTAACCAAATATAGTTCACATTTACTTCAATCGCGAACTTTTATTGCACGGTTATCCTTCCGTAACTTAACGTGTCGTTTGGCTAATTTAACATTATGTTATTGTCAATTGTGAACGCAGGTTTTCCATATGAATATGATATGTACAACCAAACTGTAGAAAGCTACAGGTTCATTAATTTTCGGAGAAAAAAGGAATCTGTGGAACAAAAACAGCTTCCGTTTTCCGAACAATAAAAATTTCTTCTCGTTATACGAAGTTATGTTGTACGAAAAGATGACTTATTAGCTTATGTAATTTCTTTTGTGCTTCTGCTATAATATGCACTTTGTTGTGCTATGTTTTAATACTGTTATCTTATAAATTTCTTCTTTTAAGTTTATTTTTATTTTTCGTTGAATAAATGCTAATTAATTTTAATCTATAATTTATTTTGAGGTTCACAAATTTTATTATACAAGTTAAATGTTTTTTTTTGTGAATTTTAATTACCGAAGTTTTATTGAATTATATTCCTACCTTCTGATTTCCTACTGGTTTTTATCTTTTCATAAATATTCAAAACTTCCAAATGTTTTACTGTGTAATCCAATAACAAACTTTTGATTATATTCACTGGATTTTTGAAGTGTAACTTTGCGATTTCGGCCTCATAACGTTTCCGTTAAATATTTAAATGTCAATTTATAACAGTCAGATGAAGATTTTGCTTTCACTTCTGTAGTGTGTAATGTAAACAACATCATAACGTTCGTGGACGAACAATTTAAAAACAAATTTTACGAATGTATCGCTTGTGGCCGACGTTTCGAAACATGTATTTTCATATTCAGGTATATAGAGCTTCTTTTTAAATTGTTTCTCTACCAAACTTCCCCTCAACGTTAGCATTTTATTGGAACACGGACAGTGCAAACAACATAATATCATTTTTTGCCCAATGGCATTCACACAAATCGGATGTAGGCTACTTATAGACTGACGTTTCGGGTCACCGACTGAAATCACGTTGCCAGACGTATGTAGATTTTGCTTAAGTAAGTTTTTAAAAAAGCATTGCACTTCCGGTTGAGTTGGAAGTGCAAAAAAAAAACCTTAGCAGTATCCGATAGTAAACCTCGAGTTGAACAAATAGTATATTACACCACAAGGACCGAAAGTTTGATATTCTTGCACTGCGCGCCATGATGCCCTCGGCATCATGGCGCGCAGTGCAAGGTATCAAAATTTCGGCCAATGTGGTGTATACTTTTTTTCTTCATACCTCGGTCGTAAGTATACGCTTATTAAATACATTAATTAATTACTTATTAATTACATAAAAACAGATAAATTCCAAGCAAGCAGCTTTGAGGTTATACGTAAAACACGAAAAACAGCTGTTTGCGACTACTAGCTAAAATGTAATAGGGTTGCTATTGAAACGACACCTAAACAACAGTTGATAGGTGATTTTTTCTTTACTGCCGCCCGAACGTACTTACTTCCCGCATCAGTACGTTAATGCTAGATTTTTTGCCTTAAAATTGATGCCGAAAGTATATACTTTCGATCAAGGTATGAAGAAAAAACTATTAAAACTTGTTTTTGTGTCGAGTAAGATACACAAAAATTATCCACTATTATCACTTTCGGTGAAAGCACTGTATAATTAAGTTCAAATTAATTGAGAACACTTTAATCAAAATTGTTTCGGATATATGTCGATTTATATTACATCCATAATTGAGTTCAAAATTTGCAATCAAAAATATCTACCTATATGATATTTTTGCAAACTCAAACAACTCATTTTTTTATTCAACCAGTGTCATTATAAAGTGTGTTTTATATCCCATTATATCCTATCTTTTCCCATTTGTTAAGCCTCACCTCAGAATATAAATGGCCCTACTTAAACCTTAAAAGGTATCGTCCATTACTGTAGTATTTGAACAGATGAGTACCTACAATGTTTTCTGATAACTCTCATGTATTTAATTAAACAGCTTGTTTTATCTTCGATAAATTATTAATATTTCCGAAAGCCAATAAATCAGTTGACTATTATACAACTATGTATCTTTGTTATGAACATGTGTATATTCTGGATGGGAAATTACATAATTTTCTTCAAGGAATATGAGCAGAGCACTTTTTGATTTTTAATACGTCTACTACAACTCTTATATAAATAGTGAAAATATGTGAATATTTAGCTCAAGTTTCTTAAACTGATTGCAGATTCATGAAGCATAAATTCACGTTTCTCATCCTATGTTATTTTTTTAAATGTATGCCTTCAACAAAAGTGGTGCAAGCCTAACAATATAAACATAAATTTCAAATGAAAATCGTCACTTAGTATTTTTGGTATATAAACATTTTTTTTTATATTTTTATTTTTCTCATAATATATTATAAATATTACCTACTTATTAAAAATATGTTACATCTTTAATTACATTTTACATATTATGACTAAATTGATAAACAATATGAACAACTGACTTTTTTTTATTAATTCTGAATGGTATTTTTGATCGTAAATCATCGAATTTAATATTTAGAAAATTTGTTTCCATCTAAAAACAAATATCAATTAATAATTAAGCCTTAAATAATAAAGAAAGAAAAATTCACAATACAAAGACGCAGAACTTACAGTCAGTTATTTTTGGAGACTAACTGCTAACTCAGGCTATAAGGTCTGTGTATAGGTATGCTTGAAGACAGTTATACGCCCATGTACTATGTAATACTAAGTCCGACCACAAGTCACTGGGGCACTGCCTTCTTGTGCGAGTATATTTCCTTGCCCCAGGCAGTTAATACAACTATCTTACGATCTACTGGGGGTGGTTACTAGAATCAATAACTTTCGGATTAGCACCTTACGTAGATATCCGCGGGGGCTAATAGAAATCAGCGAGACAATAAGGGCTGGATTTATTCACTTAAACTACAATAATTGTTTTCATTATTTAAGAAAGCTCTGCAGTTGTACCTATACTTAAAATTCGTAGTTTTTTTTTAAATAAAATTACTTCAAAATACCTATTAGTACTTAAATATAAAAAATTAGTGAAATAGAATGTTAATCGTTTGGGGAGGCTTATAGATAATAAAACATACATTATCGCTAAAAATTATTTACACTCTCTAAAACTACAGATAGAATGAAAAAAGTGTAGTAAGTAGAAAATGAATTCATTTATTATGTAAATATATATACGAAGCTTAAAAAAAACGTTGCTTATACCACTTTTTCAAGGTGCTAGTAAATTCTTTTAGAGTTAGAAAAAATGAACTCATATTCTACAAATTAATTGTTTTTTGTCGACTCTTGCAGATTCGCCTTCTGCATTCTAGGGTTAAACGAAACTATACCCATATACTAAAATTTTAGGTCAGAAGTTTTATAAGTTATTTTAGATCGGCGAATACAAATTGAAACACTTTTTTTGTCGTTAGAATGTAATCTGAACATTTCACTGCCATGTTTTTCTTTGGAAAACTGCGAATATAAGGACATTTGTATTGCGCAATTAGGTGCCCTCGCGGCAATAAAAATGGAGCTATATTTACCCCTATAGAGCTATTGAGAACACATACTATACAAACTCTCAGATACGTAAACATCATAAAAGCATATGAAGATGGGACACGCTGCCATCATGAGCTAACCGTAAAGGGGTGTCGTGCAGGCTGTTGACCAAACAAAACCAGAGCCGAACTTTACCACACTTTTATAATACAAAAAAAAGTATCATTTATCTTGAGTTACTTACTTCAGCTATTTTCAACTGCAATGGAAATAAGCATCACCTGAAAAACTGTATAATATTCAAGTTGCAATTATTTGAACACAAATATGACATATTTTTCTTTTATTTCGGTATATTAATTACAGTTTTTCTGGTGATTAATTGAAATCTTTTAACAGTGGTCTGGATATGACTGATGTTTACCATTTTCCTTAAGAATTCTAGAAGAGAAACAGAATTAAATCAAATAGCTTCATCTCTCCTTTTTGCTTGGTGCGAATAGAAGAAAGTACCAATTGAACTCTAATGCTCAGAAGTCCTTCTTACTTCGCAAGTAGATTTTATTATTGAAGACGATTTTTATACACATGTCTTTTCTCCTGACAAGCAGTGTTATTAAATGTTAATATTTATATAAATAATGGAGAAAGCTCCCAAATGAATTTTATGGTTAGCTAAAGCTCAGGCTGCTGTTGTTAATTATGCATGGTCAAATATATTAAGAAAATCACTAAGTTAAAGAAAGTTTTTTTTTTTAAATACGTAAATATTAGAACAGTGGTACTTTTGGTAAATTTTTAATCTGTCAATAGAATGATACTTTTTGCTGAAACAGTTTGTTCAGTTGTCTAAATGGTACAAATTCTTATAGATACCTTTGCGTTACAATGTTTTTAAAATTAAGGCAACAATATTGTATAATTTGCTATATGAAATGTTAATATCACAATTTCTTTATATTTATTAATTGGTCAGCCGTTGGTTGTATTCATAAACCTTAAACTGTGCTTGCTTATCATGATATTAACGGCAATTTCTTTTATTGTTACTAAAATATTTATGTAAGTCCTTAACTTGAAAAGGCATTTTTGCGTCTAAATTGACTAGAATAAAAAGCACTCGATGTCTTTTTATAGGTGTATCAAATTTTATTGACAGAAATCTCAATCACTATGAGCCAATGAAACGTAATCTTTCTCATAATTAATGCCGCATTTTAAGAAACAAACTATAGTATAGAATTCTAAGTGTTATAACATTTAGCTCTAAATCTTTGCTTTTATTATTAATAGCCTATGCGGACGTCAGTCGTTAATGAAAAGAAAAGTATATATACACAGTGTCTCTCTTCGCATGTTACATAAACCGCGATCAATAAAAAAGACAAAATAAAAAGCAGTCATTATTCAAAATATGTGCTCAAAAGATCCTTTATGTATAAAAGATTGTTAAACTGTTGAGTCTTAAGTTTTGATGTGAAACATGTAATGGCGCGTTTGGTTGGGAATAAAACCGTGCAGTTGGGGCAAAACTTTTATGGGAACACGTTACGTTTTTCAGTTACTAAGAACATGTGCTTAAAATAACCTTTATGTCTAAAAGACAGTTGGACTGATGAGTCTTAAGGACTCTTTAAGTTTTGATGTGAAACATGTAATGGCGCGTTAGGTTGGGAATAAAACCGTGCAGTTAGGGCGAAACTTTTATGGGGAGACGTTACGTTTTTCAGTTACTAGTATACAGTTAGATCACAGCGCGTAGCGCTTGCTGTGTTGAATTCAGGGACATCTAACTGAAATATATTAGTTACTAGAATACTCACTTAAATGGCGCTGCTAGTATCCATAGGGCCTTAGGAAGTGTTCGCAGAGTGTCAATAGGGCTTTGTAACATAAAGTTTCATTTAGCAAGCTTAAATTTGTGTTTCATATCTGCCAGGCGTTCCGTGACGATTTCTAATTTTTGTTGTAAAAAAACATATAAACTAAACAATTTCGCGTTCCATTGTCAATGCGCTTTTTTGAACTATTACTATTTTATTGAATACGCGAGCGAAGAAAACTTTACTATAATGTTTAAATTGTAAGTGTTCATTTATGGCACTAAAATAATAATGATATATTTTAGATAATAGGATATTTTTTTGTACATTTAATGCTTCATAAAATCTTTGTACAACATATATTAGATATCGTGTCCATGGAGATAATAATTAATAAGAAAAATCGCAGGATTGTGGACAAAAAGTTAGATTTATTAATGTACGACGTTTCGTCTATAGATTTAGACTTTTTCAAGCACAATATGAAAATTCAAAACAAAAATTATGAAAATAAACATTAATTACTAACCATAGCAATTAACAAAAGTTTTTGTCTTATGTACCTTAACTTTTTTTATTTATTTGCTATGGTTAGTAATTAATGTTTATTTTCATAATTATTGTTTTGAATTTTCATATTGTAGTTGAAAAAGTCTAAATCTATAGACGAAACGTCGTAAATTAATAAATCTAACTTTTTGTCCACAATCCTGCGATTTTTCTTATCTTTGTATAACATTTCGTCGAATACAATTGATTTTATCAAGTACTCATAATTTTATTTTACCTTGAGTTACTGTGTAAAAGTCCATAATATAATAGCACTGTAGCACATTATTTGTGAGAATTATTAAATTGTTCTTTACAGTATAGACTTTTGAGTAAATTCAATTTGTAATACATAGCAAATAGACTATACACCATTTACAGATGGACACACGATATTGAGGCGGCGGTTCTCTATAGAGTTTCATAGTGACATGATGTTTATACGCTGTCGTCTACATAAACAAGATGACCATGTATAGAGTTGGCAGCTTTGTTGTTGGTGATCGCGAAACCATTCAGTTGAGTGTCATGTCTTACGACAGACAACACCCTAGGGCTGCACTACATGGAATTATATCGACCGATATTAAGTCAGGTTCAATTAAAAATATTGAATCTCATGAAATCGAACCAATAAAATCGTTATTAAAAGTTTCGATTGCATTTCTTGCAGCAATAAAACATTTATTGACATATTCAAAATCGATCACAGACAAAAGTTTATATTTACCGATCTCTTCGAAAACCTCACGACAAATGTCAGGACACATTTTATATAAATAACGGTATGCTTTATATTCTACTAGCCGTTACCAGCGGCTTCGCACGCGGTTGAGACGAAACACGGATGCTTTCCCGTTATTTGACATAGTTACTCCTTTTTCGACGTAGACCCCCCGAATAAATTTTAAAATTGACGACATTCACGCGATCAATGTCCTGACAAACCTTGAAAATGACACCCATGTTGGTTTTTAGACTATTTACCTTTTTTCACCCTCTGATGGGGTTGATTTTGAAAAAGCATGAAACGCGTATTTATATATTTGTTGCGACAGGAGTAATCCTGCGCATTTTCGAATTGATATATATTCTATCTTATATGATTTCTCCATGCAAATTTTGTACCCCCGTTACACCCTTTTAGAGGCTGAATTTTCAAAAATCCGTTCTTAGCGGATGCCTACATCATGATAACTATCTGTGTGCCAAATTTCAGCCCAATCCGTCTAGTGGTTTGAGCTGTGCGTTGATAGATCAGCCAGTCAATCAGTCACGGTTTCCTTTTATATATTAAGATTACTCAACTTTTTTTTGTTGATGGCCCGATATCGAAGCATATACTTTTTTGGGTGCATTCTTTTTATTTATGCAATAACAAAATCAAAATTTAAATAAGTTCAAACGAATCTACATTACCCAATAATTCGTGGTCACTAAATTATTTTATTAAAGTTTTAAATGCCAAATAATAAAATAACTATCATTTAACAAACGAGTATTATCCCCAAGAGAATACCACTTTCGATTGAAATGTTAATAAATATTTTTTCGAAATGAACATTTTTCATTATTCTGGATGTTAGACACCATGATTTTTAACTTTTAACTTGAAAATCAGTAAATAGCAGGAATAATAAAAATGTATTTCAATTAATTGCAATCCTCTACGAAATTTTCTTTTTTAACATAATTTACGGAGTGCAATATTTATTTTCGTATCACGATCACGAAACAACCGACACACTATCATTTTTTTTTTCGAAATTACTCTTGGTATATAATCGGGCATCCCTTCAATAAAGTTGTCAATTTTCCGCGCGACAGTGTGTGATCAATATAAATATATAGATGACAAGTATCGTCGTCGTCGTCGTGCGTCGTCACAATAAAGAAGTATTAAATGCTCCAGTGTACATAGATAGTATCCTCTAATACTACGATACTATAATACTACTACCCTTATTATGCTTTGTGTGTATGTGGCTGTGTTATATAAGGACATCGTATTGCCTATCGGGCTGGGCGTTCTTTAATTAAGGTGAACTATCTTAAAACTACTAAAGATCTGTTTACCATTGTTTTATAAATAAATTTGTCCAATGCACTAAAATGTCATTAATTTTTAATGATGTGCCACCTAATAAAAATTTACGTGATGGCAGAGTTTAAGAGACATTACTAGTGATGTGCCGGATATCCGTATTCGTATCCGCGGATATCCGAGGTAAGAGAAAGATCCGTATCCGTTAGTTTTTGGCGGATCTTTTACGGATCTTGTCCCTTATTAATTTTCAATTCATAGATGAAATGAGATAAATTATAATATAGGTGATTAGGTAATAATGAAAACCTGTTAAATTCCATTCAGATTATTTTTTATTTTTTTAAATCGTATTTATATTGCAAACATTTATCGTAGTGAATACCGCATACTAATAGTACATAACTCAAAGTTAGTACCTTTACTATCTTTATAATGAGATATTGCACATCGATCTTTGGAAAGAGACAATCTGTAATGAGAGTTAACTCTTAAAGAGGTCAATAACTTTTTCCCATAATAGATAGTCTCTTTCCAAAGGTCGATATGCAATATTTACCGCCGCGTACTCTAAGAAAGTTAATATCCGTATCCGCGGATCTTGAAACCAAAAATCTGTATTTAGATCCGTATCCGCGGATATACATTTTTAACGATCCGGAACATCACTAGACATTACAGTTCTTAATTGAGGTCGTTTCAAATTCTGTTTAAATATTTCTTGGTCTTTTTGAAACGATTTTATTTCACGAATTAGGAACACTTACGATCGTGTCAGTTCCGACCACGTTGATAAGTGGATCAGTTACGACGGCGTCTACTACTTGAAATTTTCACGGTGAACAGCTCGTACAGCTTTAAACTCTTTATTACTTAATTGTTTATGCAAAAGAAACGAAACAGTTTAATTCATAACTTTATGTGTTCAGGTCAGCACCAAGGGAAATTCCCATTGTATATATTTGTATTAATTTTAAGCTAAACTTTATAACTCTGTTTTGTGTAAAAACCTTTCAAATTTTCACAAATTCGAATAG
Source organism: Xanthostigma xanthostigma (assembly GCA_963575645.1). Taxonomy (NCBI): domain Eukaryota; kingdom Metazoa; phylum Arthropoda; class Insecta; order Raphidioptera; family Raphidiidae; genus Xanthostigma; species Xanthostigma xanthostigma. The sequence continues at coordinate 14,553,558 of OY754467.1, forward strand.
AATATTAACGTTTCAGTGGACATGCCAGCCAATAGTACGTTTTTTTATAATCATATTCCTTGAAGTAGATACCATCTTCCTATACAAAAATACAGTGTTAACTTTATATAGCGACACTCAAAGGACTGTGTACTTTGTGGAGTTATTGAGAGTTGCCGTTAAACGGAGAGAAGAAATAATCCATTATTCCAATAATCCATATTGTCGATACGGTCGAGCGACAATCCAAAGCGTCTTCCAACATCACTTATCTTTTCTCCTGCCTCTATTGCGCGTAATAATAACATTTTTTCGTCATTACACAAAGATTTTATTTTACTCGCCATGTTCACAGTTTCTGGGCAACTAAGAATATGATAACTTGTCGATAAGTAGCTGTGCTAAACATAATATGAAAGATAATCTTTGGTACACATGATGCCGACAATAAAGCAACAAAATAACAGACAAGTATCTTCGACTGTTGAAACTGTGACAGATTATATTTTTACCGTATTCTACGCAGTATAAATCGTTAGAGTGCAATATTTATAATTACAATTTCGAATGGGTCGCATGTTTTTTCAGCACATGCCCTGGCATTGCATGAGGGAATGTATGTATTAACCACATAGCGACCGCTAAAGCACTCTGTTGTACGGAGCTTGAGCTACACATAGCTCCTTGCTCCCGCGCCCGTCCTCTATTGACACCATAATCTTGTTTCGAATGGAGATGTGGATTGTGAATGGTTGAATTGCGCTTATATGAGGGAACAATTTACTTCTTTTTGTTGTCGACAAAAGTTTCTAACGTGTGTATGGTTTTTTTTATTCGGTCGAATTGATTCTATTACTTTATTGACGGCAAACTTTTTTGGATCAAATTTTCGATATGTGAAACTTAATTTAAACTCTCAACTGAACAATATCAGAATATATTATAGATATAAAAATAAAGATAAGTTCTTTTAAAAATTGTTTAATTAGAAACCGCAAACTGGTGATCGTAAACATTGATAAAACACTCCGTCTGTTGTTTTTTTCTGAAGTCATTACGTAATGTAACCAAATTTTGATATTTTATAAAATGCAACTTTTTAAAGGACTAGCAATTGAAGTAGTGTCGCTTTATTCAGCAAGTTTTTTATTCATCTTCAACTTCAAAATTCAGGACATAGTATTGTCAATTATTAAATTTCAAATAGTGGTAATTGCAGAGTATACAGCGACATAGTAAATTCCGTGCTAAAATACTACCAGTAAAATTAAAAATTTTACTGTTATGTCGATAGAATTATATAAAATTTTAAGATTGTGTTGAGATTTCAAAAATCTCTAGCATTGTGGTTTCGGAAGAATAAATATTATAGTTATTTTATAAAAAAACACTCCAATTTTTTCAACGTTCCAAAATATATTTTGAGCAGTACCTAAGGTGTAGAACGAAAATTTATTTGAAAAATGGAGTTTAATATTTTATTTCCTTTTGTTACAGAATGCGTCAGGAAAGCCACGGCGGAGCTTGGTGTCCCAAACATCAAATTACAAAAGAACCTAGAGAATGGATCCAGGTCGATTTGGGCACCGTGCACATGATAACTGCTACTGGTACTCAAGGTCGCTTCGGCAATGGACAAGGTGTTGAATTTGCGGAAGCGTACGTACTGGAATATTACCGGCCGAGACTTGGAAAATGGTTCAGATATCGCGATCACAAAGGAGAAGAGGTAAGACTTTTTGAAATCTAAAAAAATTGATCTTTATGCAAATTATGCACCCAATTGAGATAGTTATAACATATATGCCCAGTTGCAGAAAGCATTGCCAGAAAATCTTAGACCTTAGACTCCATAATATGAAAGACATTGTAGAGTTTTCAATCGATCCTGTTCGAAAAATGATTGATCACTTGAAATGATATTTTTCTTAAACTGTGTATACATGTGTTTAGCATCGTTTTTTGTAGTTTTCACTTCGAAACAACTTTTTTCTATGCATTTTAATCAAATTTAGCTTGAAAAGCGATCTTTTTCTATGTAAAACTATCATTTGTTTTTGTGTGAGTACAATCTTATAGAATCTAGATAACAGGAAGTTTTAATATACGATATAAAACTGCTCTTGATATATATGGAAACTGTAATTATATGACCACAATTTAAGATCATTGTTAAATCAATTTTTTGACAATTCTTTCTGCAACCTAACATTAATCTTTCAGTTTATTCATCATATAGGGTGCTTCTTACATTGTTAAAGTCGTCGCTTCGAAATGTTCACTATATTGTATAAAGCATCAACTAATATTTTTTTTATGAAATTAGAATCCTAACTCGATAACTAAATAAACGTATATAATATATGTTCCCAATATGACTTTACGCAGTTAACTCACTAGTAAAGAATATCAATATCAATAAAATATTTTTAATCGCTAAGAATCTTTATCTATCGTCACCACCTACAATACACAAATTGCGAATTTATGCTTATATTAACTATTATGATAATATATTGTTGCGGCCAATATACTTTTACATCCCATCATAAACAATATAAGACGTTTTTAATTAATTTTTATTGATATAAATGTTTCAAGTTCGTGAACTTGACCATATCTCAATAACCTGCTTGTATATAACTACTTATTAACATAATATATTGTGCGTTTCTTTGGCAAGAAAACAATTTGTTTTGTGTGTCTTAAAAATTATAATGTTCTATGAAGATGACACATTAGATACTAAAATGATGAAACAATGGCGATGTATTTTATGTTTATAAAATTACGGATTGATTTACTAAAATAACCTTAGGGCCGCTGCACACGAGGGTGGATTTGCCGCTAAATGCCTTGCTAGATTTGACTACTAGTTTCCTAGCGATGGTTTTCTTAATTAGGTACTATGTGCTCTCATACGAGACGTCTTTTCAGACTTGTTTTGTAGATAGATCTGGTGCGCGTGCAGTGATAGTTCAAATTTAAACACAGAACAAAACGTGCCTGTTGTCTGACTCTGAGCAGAATGGCGCCATGTTGGTTTGTGGGCGTTTGTTCATGTCGCCCACGTGACAAGATACTCTTTCCTAATTGGTTCTTTCTCAGAGCAAGTAGAGAACCTAGCAAGGAAAATAACCCCTGCTCTAATTTTAAAATCTATCTAGCAGGCCAGCCCGCAGTGACGTCATTCCGTGCCTCGTACCCAGCCTGCCGGCCAGCAGAAGTCCAAGCAGTGTTTCTAGCCTTATGTGCAGCGGTCTTTAGTCATATTGAATTTTTACAAGTTTCATATGTTTACGATTGTTATTTGACATAAATGCGCAAGTTAAACAAACCAATCTAAACTACTAAACTATCTTTTTTAACATTTTGACATGTTAATCTATATTAATATTTTTAAAATGAAAGGCTCGTACAAACTACATAATTGCTGTCAAGCGCTGCACTCTTACCCCTCATTAGAAACATTTTGGCAAACATACCTGTCTCTAAGCATTTTGGTTATTAGAGCGCGTTTATATTTTCTCTTCGGATCATAAATCATTGTTAAATTGCAAAAAAGATATCCAGTGAAACTCATGAGCGAATATCCAAGTACACCTGTCATCATAATATTATTATAACTAAAACTACTAATAACGGTGGCACGCTATTTCCCGTGGTCATTATTTACGAATAAATATAAATTGGGAAAGTCAACTAATAAATCATTCCGTCGGAATGACTTCACAAAAACAGTAACGTAAACACAGTCGAGAATTTATTTTCAAATGTGTGTGACCACAAAAAACATCACAATATATCGTAAACTATGCATTTAGTTTTACAATAAACATTCTATAATACAACACATACACTAAGGTAACAATTTAGAATTAAGGCCGCTGCATACTCTGGAATTTTTGCAGGGGCTTGCGCTGGCTACTAGGCTGGAAATGCTCGCGTGCGTAGCGACAAGTTGGATTTCAAAATTAAAACCGAGGCTATTTTTCGTGCTTGTTTTGAACAATAATCAATCAAAAAACAGTATCGACACAAACATGGCATCATAGTGTGTGTGTTCAGAGCCAATAAACGTCCACTTTTGTTAACAGTCGAACTGTCACTGCCCGCGCAACAAAACGATCATCTTCAAACCAGCTCCGAAACAGACATCGTGTGAAGCAAACACATAAAATCCATTACGAAACTGAGCACCACAGCACGCTTAAAACCCAGTTCCAAATTTTTGAATAAAGCTACACTGTATAATTAAATTATTGCGACATTCTTAAACACCTCGCACATTATACGCTCAGAAATACTGTGTATCCAGAAATAACTGATTTTAAATAATTAATTTTTACGTGTCGGTGTCATTGCACTTGTATACAGAGATTGACTACATTATTTATGTATTTCTCTAGCTATATTGTAAATCCTTCTAGTAGTCATTAATTATTAATGATGCCACCTAGTTCATTATAAATTTACGTAATGACAGAGCTTGAAGAGTGACATTAAAATTCTTAATTACAGTCGTTTCAAACAGTTTCAATAATTCTTAATCTCATTGAATTGCTTTCATTTCACAGTGCGTATTTTAAAGATATTTTGCGTACCTATTTTTCTCGTACCATTTTCCCATTTTTACATACACTTCTAAGTTGGCATCTCAATTTGAAATTAAATACTAATTTAAATCTCTGATTAACGTCTGATTAGTACTCTTCAATGAATAAAATTATCGACCAATTTTTCGGACAATTATATTGACAAAAAATATAATTAAAACGCAAATTTGTTGAATTATAGGTAATTATATTTTTGTCAATATAATTGTCCGAAAAATTGGTCGATAATATTTTATTTATTGAATAAATTTATTGGTCGTGGGTTCGAGAGCTACGTTGTGCGAAACTGTTTTTTTTTTATTTATTCATTCTTTATTGTAATAACTATTAATTTTGGTATAAAAATTTGAAAAATACAAAAAAAATATTATGATTAGAAAATTCTACTGTGATGAATTGTTATAAATAACTTAATTGTTTATTTCTGCAAAACCAAGATTTAACTGTGGAACACACAAATGGTGGACTGATGGCACGGAACAATAATTGTGCAAGTATGATTTGCACAATGCACATAACTGATTTTTTTAGAAAGCGGTAACAATTGTTCATAACTACAGGCAATTTCGTCCTTTCTGTTTTGCTACTGAGTGTAACTAACGGTTTTCTGACATTGAATTTCAAATTAAAGTGCGATAAGTCAAGAAAAAAACTGCCGGCGCTATCTGTCTAGCCATATATTTTATTTATAAGTTTGCGATGGCCACTCGGAGATACTGCCTTGCAAGGCGCGCCATCAGTATTATAGGACCTACGCACTCTGGCGGAGGTCACTAATGCATTATTGATACATGAATAACACCATAGCCCATAGGCATTAGTATGTATTTATAACGATTGCGTCAGTGGTACTTAACATTTTGGATAGTCTGCATGCATATTGAACGAATTTGAGAAGACACAATTGTATAAATAAAACGGCAATTTAATTGTCAGATTGAAACTAATTTCGAAAATTGATTTCTTAGAAACTTAGCACAGCTATAATCAATGCAAAAAAGAACAGAGTAGCAAAGTAGAAAATTTGTTTCCATTATTTATAAGCATTGCTGGATCAATAATTTTTAAACGATCTCATATGTTTACGCATATAGCCTTATAATCCATGGAAATCGTACCATAAAAGGGGTCTTCACTTGCATCAAATCGGGCAGTTCTGATTTTTTTTATATGTTGTATGTAATGAGGTGGTAATGACAAATATAATTTTTCCACCTCGAAAGCCTTCCGGAACATTGTAAAATTCATGAAAAGCCATTAAATTTTGGATCATTTTTCAGTTTTTGCCATTTTTTACCACCAAGGACCTGTTTTACGGTAGTAGTCATATGAATTCTTTTAAAGAAGACTAAATTTGCAAGAAAATGAGAATAGTTGGGTCTCGATAAGCTGAATAGTTTCAAAGATACAGCTGTTCAAATGTTTGCAAAATTTCTTAAATAATACAATTTAGAGTTTAGGGTGTCTGTCAAAAATATTTTTCTACTAAAGGTGGGCTTTTTATTATTTTTATATATAGTATAGGGTATATAATTATTTATAATAAAAAAAAAACAAAACCATAATACTTTGCCGTAGTTAAAAATAGTTCTTCCAAGTTACGCTGTGGCAGCCAATCATAAATCGATGTTCCCAAACAATATTTTTCACTACATTATGCATCCCTGTTGTTATCGAGTGAGGTTAGAAATCCTGAAATGGGAGCTTGGTCTGACGAAACCACCAGCTCCTCAACCCCTGCTAAACATGATTTCCTGCAACTGCAAAAAAGGTTGTACCAGCAGCTGTGGTTGCAGAAAAGCAGGACTCAAATGCTCGGCTGTTTGCAACCACTGCAGCGGCCAATCTTGTGATAACAAACCAGACCTGATGTGTGATGACATTGATGAACCTACCATCGATGACCCACCATCAGATGACGATTTCGACCTGCCTGAGCTGGTCGTTGACGAAATGCTACCGAAGCAAGCTCCCAAAAGGTGTACCGTCGATTTAGAGGTTCAGCCTGGTCCATCAAAGATATACAAGAAAAACTAATAATACAACTCCTGTGACGACCTCAACTTCAACCGCCACATGCAAAGATAATATGTATAACACAGTCTTTAAATTTTTATGCTGTAATTATTTCTTTTTAAAATTATAATGCTTATTTCATAAGTCGTATTTCATTTTGTTTACTCACCTCAGCAACTTTGAACAGCTGTAGCTAGGGAACTATCAGATCTTAATATATCAAATTGGTCTCGTTTTGTTAAAAAAATTGTCTTCTTTAAAAACGTATATGAATTTATGCCGTGAAATAGATCAATAATTGACCACATTGACGAGAACGAGTAAAAACTCGAAAAAAATTTTTTTTTTGAAATTTTGCAAACATTTGAACAGCTGTATCTTTGAAACTATTCAGCTTATCGAGACCCAACTATTCTCATTTTGTTGCAAATTTAGTCTACTTTAAAAGAATTCATAGTGACTTCTACCGTAAAACAGGTCCTTGGTGGTAAAAAATGGCAAAAACTGAAAAATGATCAAAAATTTAATGGCTTTTCATGAATTTTACAATGTTCCGGAAGGCTTTCGAGGTGGAAAAATTATATTTGTCATTACCACCTCATTATATACAACATATAAAAAAATCAGAACTGCCCCATTTGATGCAACTCAAAATGTACCAATTCCATGGATTATTAGTTGCTGAGCGTTTTATATTTAAATTAAAAAAAATAATAATTTTAAACGTTTCAAATTGCTAAACTTATTCTGTTAGGCAAAAAAATAATTTTATATTCTTTTATTGCTCTAAGATTCCAGGGATCATGAAATTCCAGTATGATATGAAATGAATTGTTGATTCCAAGGTCAAAAATACGTTATTAAATTATTTAAAGTAGTAACACACGATCGAACTTGGTACGGAGCGGACAGCGGATATGGTCCGTTCCGTACCAAATCTGCTCGTCTGGACAGTAGTCTGCGTGTCCGCCCGGTTCGATGGGATGTACTAATATCCGTGCGTGTGTATAGCAGTACGACGAACTTCATACATATAACCGTATAACGACGTCATTGTAATTCAAAACGTTGTGCAAAATTTTGACAGATAAGCTATATTGTAACAGAGAAGCGCGTAACAACGTTCTAGAAATTCTTCGGGAGTGTTATTCAAAATATGATCTTCACTATCAAGCGATTTTATTAACTCCATATGACTAAATTCATCGCGATCTTTAAAATAGAATTTTGCCCACTCCTTTCCTTTCTTCCTTGTTGTTTGTGGCGGCATTAACGTTGCCGCTAGAACAATCGCAATTTTCGCGCGCTTAATCGGAGGCATGATTACGTACCTGTGTACACAAGGAGACTGACAGATTCGGTCGTCTGTTGCAACCAGCGAACTTGATCCGCCGTACCATGTCCGTTGTCGGCCCGTACCAAGTTCGATCGTGTGTTAGTACTATTAAGGATATCTGATTAAAATGTCGGAAATACATTATTAATATAAAAATGTAATGTAATTCCTATGATATAATTAAGACAAAGCAGGTTTACAGATGAAAATATTGTTAGTTAATAATCTCGGAGTTATGTATTAATCATATAATTAGTTATGCCACGACATTTTCACCATTTTTTTAAAATTCTCTTATAAGCTTTTTCGCTGTGATTATGAACACATAGAATGCATCCCACACATAAAAAATTACGCGTTGAATATGTCAAACGTAGAAAACGTAATTAACTATCAAAAATTATAATCCAATAGTAATAAAAGAAAAAAACAGTTACGTTTGATTTTTTCTTTCAAAATTGTTGGTAGCTTTTGCTACATCCTATATTAAACACTTAGGTTTTTTCTATTACCACAATTTATTTGTCTATCTGAAAAGAAATGTAGATAAAGACAATGTTTTAAATACTATTCTTTGTTATATTATGACGTATAAATATAGGTATTAAAATTTTTTTTAAGTTGAAAGGAAAATTCATAATTTGCATTTTACTAGCAAAGTTTTCCTTGTTTCTAAAAGATGAGAGTTTTTTCTTATTTTGCTGCTTTGTAGACAATTCTTTTTGTGTACGCTTTTAGCGTTATTATAAGTCGACCGGTAAAGAATCTTGGTTGTTTGCTGATCACAGAAAAAGGATATTGTGCGCTTCATACAACTATAAATTTTTTTTGTGCCAAAATTTTTTATAAATTTATTTGTTTACTTTATATTCAATTAATGATTTTAAATATTGATTAATATATTATATTAACATTATTCGTGCATTAATATTACATTAACGGTGGCGAACGAATGTAAATTTAAGAACGTTATTTATTTTCAACTTAATGAGATCCCCATTCAATAAACAAAATTATCGACCAATTTTTCAGACAATATACTAACAAGTTATTTAATTATAATTCAACTAATTAACCAAATCGATTAACGTCTGATTAGAACTCTTCAATAAATAAAATTATCGACCAATTTGTCTGAAAAATTGGTCCATAATTTTATTTATTCAACTAATTAACGTTCGTTCCGGATTTGAACCTTCTTCAAAATCGAGCTAAAAAAATATAAAAATTAATTACTAATTAATATATACAAGAATTCAATTTGAGTTTTTTCAATATCAAATAATTAATAATAATTATATAATTTGTAAATATATATTGTCTGAAAAATGTGTCGATATTTTATTCATTGAAGAGTAATGAGACGTTAATTAAAGATTTCAGATCCCCATTTACAAATATTAAGAGCACTGTGGTTGAAAAATAAAAAATAAAGAATAGTTACTTCTTACCACAGCAGTTTTATTAGCGGATGTACATTTCGGGAGCTATGCTCTCATCTTCAGCAAATGACATTCTGAAATCAAGATTTATGACTGAACTATCAGAAACTCAACAAAAGTCTTATAATAATGGGTCAAAGACGGAAATTAGCGAGAGCTAAGATAAGAAAGTTTGAAAATTTATATTGAACAGTCCCATAAATGTAATAGTCAGAGTGCCCGTCGGCAAAAATTTTACTGACACACACTCTCCCCAAACTTTATATATGGTTTCATTAGGCCTAGTTTGACACCTATTTCCTCTATAACTTTTCTTGATTTTGGGGCGTTTTCCCTCTAAATTTTCCGAAAGTAGTCGTTTTGACGACATGTAAAAATTTATAGATACTGTTTGTTTTTTGGATAGCTTAAAAACTTCAACCAAAACGCTAAAATAATATTCTCTGACAAATAACATGAACCATTTAAAATGTCTGACAATTCGAATATTCGAGGTGTCAGACATTTTAAATGGCTCATACTATTTGTCAGAGAACATTATTTTAGCGTTTTGGTTAAAGTTCCAATTAAAAAAAAAAAAACAAACAGTATCTATAAATTTTTACATGTCGTAAAAACGGCATCTTTCGGAAAATTTAGAGGGAAAACGCCCCAAAATCAAGAAAAGTCATAGAGGAAATAGGTGTCAGACTAGACCTAATGAAGCCATATACAAAGTATGGGGAGAGTATGTGTCAATAAAATTTTTGCCGATGGGCACTCTGACTATAATACTCGTATATAAAATTGATTTGTGCGAACTAGACGTCAGTGTGGCAATATCTTTAAATAAAAACGCAGGCTCCCAGTATGTAAAGACTCTAGAGCGATATAAGCACACCAGGAGTTTATGTACTCGATGCATGTGTAGGCGAAGAGTCGGTGGCTAACGTTCGATAAAACACCATCAGAAGCTGCCAGACAAGAGCTGGATAGCTTCTGGCGGATGTTGGAATGGTCAAGAAACCTTTTAGACATATGGACGAGTGCAATATGCTTTGATCAAACTTTCATATCAGCTATCTATTTATATATACGGTATACCACTTCAAACTCAATCATTGATATACAATTCTTTTTATGGAGATCGACACATAACACTCTTACGGAGTCATTAATAGATAGTTCCAGAACCATACAATAAATACTACGAAGAACTAATTAATATGCGACACTAGCGGTCCGGATTTGTAAATTACCACCATTTTTTCGTCGACAAAATTGGTCTCCGCCAGAAAGCGTTTTTATTGTAACGCGATAATATGTAGCCTATGTCCATCCTTAAAGTCCATTCTAAATATTGGTGAACAATTTTTTGAAATAAGATGAGTAGTTTCGGAGATTACCTCTTACATCCAAACATACAAACGTAACCTTTTTTTAGTATAGATTAAAATAAAATAATAAAATTTGATTTAATCAAGACGAGGTCTAAATATGTGTATCCACAACGAGATTGAAAATTTAGCTCTGCCTGTTTGTTTCTTAAGCGTAGCTAATAGAAACACAAAACAAAACTTTGTTTGGACAATGCAGAGCATTAATGTTGTCTCATAAAGAACCAACGAAACTAATTAAAGAAATAGATTTAAAGCATATTCGTACTACTTCAAGTTATGCTAAAGTACTGAAATCTTATATTCAATTGTGGATACATTTTTGTATGAGTGACTATTTGAGATTGACTATGGTAATTTTTGTGTTTCTCTGGTCACTAGTAGAACTGTAACAAACCGTATGTATTCGTAACTGGGTAACGGGTACATCGTCTGACTCGAAGTAACGAACCGTTACTTACAAATTCATTTCGTTACTCGCATTTGTCGTATCCATGTCAGTTCGACTCGTTTCATGCGGTTATACATTATACGAACGAAGTCATACCGTATCACGTATGCGACGCGCTTCGATGCGATGGTACATGCTTGTTGCTGTTAGTACACGATTGTATGGCGTATGAAAAGTAACGAGTAACGTAACGATACGAAAGTAACGGGTACTGGTTCTTTAAGTAACAAATACATACGGGTACACAATTTCTCGTTACTTTTACAGCTCTAGTCACTAGTGGGATCAGTTGGATTAGTAATAGTATATGGTTTGACCATCCGGGAATCACCACTGGAACCGTCACAAAGCATTTCTAGTTTCTGTTACAGGACATTTGTAAAAAAGGCATGTATTTTTTTTAAATACTGGAAAGTTTTTGACACGAATTAACAAAAACACGGGTAAGGAAAGAAAGAGTGATTCATTCAAAGTTTAGTATTTAGAGGGAGAAATTGTAGATTATAAATTCTTGCCAACGGACGTCATTAGCGTCTATTTAGGCTTCCTGCCTTCTTTAATCACTACCAAATAAATTGTCTGTACAAATTACATTTATCTGGTATCTTTAAATAATTTTAGCGTATTGTTTAAAACCAGCAAAAAAAATAAGTTTGGTATCTGCTTTGCAATTGAAAAAGGAAACATATTGCTATTTTGTGATATGCAGTAGAAAGTAGCCATGTTCAGCGTCCATAGTACATAATACAAAGTCCAGATCGTAGTCTTTGTATGAGTTTGATGCATGCAAATTGAAACCATCGTTTGAAATAAACTGACATCTATATATTGTTCATCACTACACTATACACGTACACTACTGGCCAAAAAGATAACAGATAATACCATTATATGTGAGAGATCTGAAACGTGAAGATATATAGTAGAATTTAGCATATTGGACAGAAAAGTGAATTAATCTTCCGGGATTAGTTTCTGAGTGTCTTTGATGATTAATTAGATTCAAATATAAACGTCGATTAACTTATAGCTAGTCGTATTTGTACGTCTATGATTTACAATCCGTCTATATACATAAATTTATAGTTTGTGCTTGTGTAAATTAAACATTGATTCAAAGTAGATTTTCGTGGGAATTTAAAAGCTATTGCTTAGGGCGACAGATTTTTGGACCGACAGTTTTGAGAAATAATACTGCAAAATAAAAAAGATAAAATTATGTTTTTTAAGTGCACTTAGGAAAAAAATGTCCAGTCACAAAATTTTCTCGAAAGGAAACACTCTTTGATTTTCAATGATTGATTTTGGCAGTTTCAAGGATCAGGACATTTGCTACGTTTAAATTGATTTTGATATCATAGAAAAAACGGTAACTATCAATATGCATTATTTTAATAATGTCATTGTTTATTTCAGAGAAGAGACACTGTATAGAAGTTTATTTCTAACGGAACATTGTGGCTGGAAATTTTAGTTTGTCTTGGTTCTGTTAGATGACAGAACGATCGAGGTTTAATGTCGGTATACAAAGGTGGGGGACGTATATTTCCAGTAAATTTGAGCGTTTATCTAAACACCGTAGAAAATAAATATAAGAAATTCATCAATTTCTGTGGAGTTTTTTTTTAAACTAATAAAAAATTATGAAAAATAAAATGATTAAGGTGTGAAGCTGAAAATATTAATTATCGCCACCTGGCATTGCGGTTCCAAAGCTTGAGTGCGCTGAATCGCCATGGCAATTGGGGTGGGAACGGCGCTTTGGGGTGATCGCCAAATATAACACAGGATTGAACTTCTATACAGTCTCTCTTTTCTGCTTATTTTATGACTTCATTTTGTTGCTTTAGAGACGGCAGAAATTTAGCGGCCTACCCCTAATAAATAGGTGAATCCGTCACGGGGCAAAACGCTTTCCCTTTTATAATTTATACTCAAAAAATGTAAAACGCCAAATCATGAAACATTACAAAACATACATTATAACATTTTTGTTAATAGGATTACGTACACGTCACAATGGAAACTTTTTTAAAAAGCGTTATAAAAACTTTTGCCTTGTTAACTTTTTGTGGAGAAATACTTTTTTTTTAATACTCTTTTATAGAAGCGTATATAAATCATATGAAATTGTATTGTGTTGAGTTTTGAATTGAAATTTGAAAGAAAGAGGGCAGACGGCACCAATTTTCTTTTATTGAATGTATAAAAAATAAATAATGAACGGTATCTTCTTATATTCAATTGACGCCAACACACGCACACAAGGATTTATACAATGTTTTATTATTTGCGAGAACGGATCGTTACTGAACGGATGTCCTTTGTAACTGTTGGCAACCAATATGCCACTCAGGGAAAAAAAACACGATTGTTAGCTCGCATTGCGAACACAAAAATAATTTTTTTCCCGAACTGTTTGGACTGCGTACACTAATAGCTGTCTGAAACTTAAATCAAATGATCTCGGTTGTCGAACGTCTATAATCTGCAATCTCTCACTCTGTCTCTAAACTACTGTAACTCGCGTGAATAGATTTGACTCGCAGGTTCACGTTAATGTTGATTTTAAGGGAAACCTTTTTTTTATTTTAATAAAACACGCTCAGCATCTAAGGCTATTGCGTGGAGATATCGTAAGGTGTTACAATAATAATATGTGATTACACTTGCGTATGATGTATATGTCCCTATTTTTTAACAAATTTTAAAAAGAAATTATGAATTCGAAATATATAATACAACTCTATATAGCGACACTCAAGGGATTGTGCGCTTTGTGGCGTTATTGAGAGTTGCCGTTAAACGGAGAGAAGAAACAATCCATTAATATTTTTTACTATAATATGTATTTAAGTACTCATACAAAATTTAAATAATAATAATTTAAATGGAATTTACACTTTATATAGTAATATACACATTTATTTGTGTTATAGCTATAAATTTTTGAGGGGCAAGTGGCTTTTGAAAATTACTGTTACGCACTTGTACGAAAGGAATGATTTTACTATCGCTATACAGACATGAAAAGCGGCTATTTTATGGGGATTGTGCAAAAAATATTGTAACAAAACTATTGTAGTCCGTGGTAGAAATAATTTATTTACAATAATAAACGTTTTACAAAGTAAATAAACACACAAACGAAAGCGTACTTCTTTAACTTAACAGAAATAATAACGGCAACAGAAACAAAATAACGACAGTTCTAAATAATAAAATAGAAACTAAGTAACAGAAGAGTATAGAGTCACTAATTATGTACACAAAATATTTACAAAAAGTTATTTATGTTAAACCAGATTTATATAACTGCACTTAAGGATTTATATCACAACGCACTGGCACTGTATCAACACAGGAACGCCACACAAACAACTGACTGACTGACTTGCCAACCACTCCATTTGCATTTTATAGCTTCGTTCCTCGCCTATCGAAGATTCTGGAAGCATCTTCACCTTTCTTCACATGCATTGCATTGCGATTCTAAGAAGGTCGGGTTTTTACCTGCTTTCGATTGTTATTGTTGTCGTAGTCTGGATCATTCTATGGAGTCCATAGTCGTCCCAACAGGGGCGCGCAACAATATCATCTTGAAATTCTTTTATCAGTGAGTAAGGTGGTGTGATGTGGGTAAGTCGATGGCATAGAACTTTATGCGTTAATAAGTGACATGTATGACATTTCTCGTTTTATGCTTCTAGGCGTTTCTCTCATCCAAAGCGATGGTACGCCAATAATAAAAAGAGAGAGATAAGGGTGTTCGGATCATATGATATGACATTATATCGGACAGTTTCCCAATTATGTCACTGGCCTTTACTGTCGCTCTGTACAGCTGTAATCTCGAAATTACTGTTACACAAGATAAACTGTCAACTTCGTTTTATACCGCTGCACTAGATACTATGTACCTTACGAAAGTTTTCCAGAAAGCGAAAGCCCAACAAATATAACAATTATTGAATCGGTTTACTGTTATTTGAGCACTATAGTGCAAAACATGAAAACTACTGACTTAAATCTATACTTTTCAAGTAAATAAAATTGTCGACCAATTTTTCTCAGACCAAACGATATATTGACAAAAAATGATAAAATTACAAATCAATATAACACAAGATGACGTTTATATTGATTTGTAATTTTATCATTTTTTGTCAATATATCGTTTGGGCTGAGAAAAATTGGTCGACAATTTTATTTACTTGAAGAGTTCTATTCAGACGTTAATCTAAGATTTAAATCTATACTAATATACAAGGTGTCCCTAAAAGGTCTTTACAAAAGCCTACCACATATTCTTCAGGCCAAAACAACTCGATACAAACAAACTTACCTCAGTACAAAGTTGCTTAGTTTGGGCGCTAGACGGCTCTTAAGTTACCATTTTCAAATCGTTTTTGCTTTATAACTTTGAAACGGCTCATGAGATTTTGCTCAAATTTGGTACGTTGACATAGCTGTATTGGGCAATAAAACCCATATCATAATAATGATGAATATCATTCCATGGGCGTAGAACTTGATTTTTTCGATAATTAAACATCTAAAACTTCTACGTCAATGGAAAAAAATCAGTTTGAGTATGAAATCTGGATCACGCGACTCATTTGCTACAAAAAAGGTACTCTTTCAAAGTTATAAAGCAAAAACGATTTGAAAATTGTAACTTAAGAGCCGTCTAGCGCCCAAACTAAGCAACTTTGTACTGAGGTAAGTTTGCTTGTATCGAGTTGTTTTGGCCTGAAGAATATGTGGTAGGCTTTTGTAAAGACCTTTTAGGGACATCCTGTATAAAGCTGAAGAGTGTGTTTGTTTAGTTGAACGCGCTAATCTTCGGAACTACTGGTTCGAATTGAATTTTTTTTGTTGGATAGCACATTTACCGAGGAAAGCTATATAGGCTATATAATATCACGCTACGACCAATAGGAGCCGAGCATCAACGACAAATGTTACAAAATGTATCTCAACATTTGTTTTGCGCTAGAAAACTAGTAGGCAAATCTAGTAAGGAATCTAGCAGCGTTTCTAACCTCGTGTGCAGCACATCAAAGATACTGACAGCGTGGGAAGTGAAACTTGTAGTCGTGTGGGTTACTGCCACTGCAGTGCCTGACGTGAAATTAGCAATTGAAATTGTACTGTAAAAACAAAATTATTTTTGGCATTGACGAATTACTTTTTTTGCAATCTACATCACTACTGGATTTTTTTTATTAAAGCAAAATCACATTTACTGCTTCATTACACTAACTATTTGTTCAGAAACGTTTCAAAGGTCCTTTTTAAATTAATACGTAGACGGTTTTTTCAGTGGACCTGTAACTTCCTATTTAAGAGTATTCGTCCCTGCAAACACCCCCTGCACCCTTCATCTCAAATCTTTTCCCCTCGCCTAAAAACCGTTCGCGCTCTCCCGACGCTATTTTTAAAGCTAGAGGGTTCTAGTAAACGCCAAATGAAAGACAAAGAATCAGACTACAGATCATTCAGGCGAATTTTTTGAAGAAAAATTCCTGAAAAAACTTACAACCTTTTGAAAAAAATAATAAGTTACGTAATATTTGACACGTAGGCGAAACTATTTTTCAAAAAATTCGTCTGAAGGATCTGTAGTCTGATTCTTTGTCTTTCTTTTGGCGTTTACCAGAACCCTCTAGCTTTAAAAATAGCGTCGGGAGAGCGCGAACCGTTTTTAGGCGAGGGGAAAAGATTTGAGATGAAGGGTGCAGGGGGTGTTTGCAGGGACAAATACTCTTAAGTATTTTTAATCAGCATAATGGTAGCTTCGTTCGATCAACGGGCCGAAAACGTCAGCAGATCGACGACGCATCTGCTTAAAAGCGCGTGCGTCGGCAGTTTGCTGACGGTGTCGGACCGTTGTACGAACGAAGCTATTACATGCATGTTTGCTGTATCTAAAGATGATTTATTGCCACTTAAACCTTTGTTTTACTCTCTTTTCAAACACAAATAGACATTGTAAAATACTAAAATAGATATTTATGTCCGTAAGGAATGTACTCAGTTATGTTCCACCTATCTTCTTGTGCAATAATTTTAATACACCTGTAATAAAAGTTAACAATTATCGTATACGACGCTGTATCCTTATTTTTCAAGTAACTGTAAAACCTCAAATATTGCGATTTTTTTAAATATTACCTACTTCAGCTTCAATTTAGAATAAAATAATTAATTTGCAATGACGGTTGTATTGGAATTTTGCCCAGGGATTTTGATTATATTTTGCGTTTCAGTATAGCTAAAAAAATAAAACATATGTTTGTTGCTAATTCCGTTTTCAAATAAATAATGAAACCAATAATAATTATTACTGTACGCTGTTACATGTTCGTTTACGAAAATTGGGGTTGAATAAACTAAAATTATTATTAACGAATATTCTAACAGGTAATGTTTCTCAGTCAAATATTTCTGCTTATTTTACGACCGAACATAATTTGAAAATTAATATCCTCCCATAATTTACGTACTCATAGCCTGGTTGTTTAGTCTACGTTTATATAAACACTTATACAGAGTGTGTGCTGGAAAGGTTAATTGCGCATAATAAGTATTTCTATAATTTTTCCAAATTTAGTCGATTAATTTATTTTATGAGTAAGATTCTCGTTCTAATGGCCATATTCATCTAACGTAAGTAGTTATTTATTAGGTTCATTTGTTCTTCAGGTAGCTATACCTCCGAATAAATAGCGATAATTCAATTTAACAAACATAATTGTGTTCACTACAGGAATAAACCTATTCTGTCTTACTTCGAGGGTATAAAAATTTATTCGACTGATTAAAAAATAATAATCGCCATAAACCTATAAAACATGGATTATTATATCTACAGTTGCTCTTGTGAATTTATTTAGGTATTATTTATTAACCTTTTGTGAACTGTATAGTTCTAGAACATTATAGTTAGTCGAAGTTTTGTGTGCAATTGGGTTAGGATAAAACATTTTTATTTTGTGAAACTTTTTTTGGCGTTTACACTAACGCCATCAGTCGGATTTTTGGGTGAGCGTCAAAATATTCAACAAAAAGAGCACGGAGTATATTGCTGTATATATTTATTCTTTTACTAACTTTTCTACCTAGTATTTTGCTTGGTGAATAGAAAGTTGATTTTATTCTAACGAATAAATTTGTTCCAAGATTAGAAATTTCCTTCTTTAATAGTGTTTGCTGAATATGGACAAAAGACATATTGTAAAATAAGAATTTTATCATAAACTTGTTAAAAGAGTTTTTAAAAAAATATCCATGAATTTGAAATATTCAACATAATATGTACCTACTGTGTAACTAAATTTATAGTGTAAATAAAATTAAAATTTTAGAATGGCATTGCCCCTAGATCATTAACCTGCTGTTGTTTATACACATAGTTTCGCCATTAAACTTTTCTAAGATTCTAATATGGAAACTGACGAAAGTTTGAATTAGGAAGCCATACTTGACGAAAATACTAATAATAGTGTCACATCATGATAACTTTAAAAACCCTGAAAACATTATTTCGATATCTATTCAACGGAAATATTTAATGTTCTGTAAGTGAACTCGCTAACGAGACTGGCCTGGTCTGCTATTATGACGCACCTCGGCACATTGTGTCATATTTAGCTATCTAAATCATGAATCTAAGATATATTTAGATTTTTTTTTTAATTTTTACATGTTAATTCTTCGTTGTCTTCATGCCTTTCTAAGTACATAGTTGCTATTAAATATGACACTTGTGCCGCATGACGTCAACTGCACTGAGAACACATAGAACGGAGAGTTGTTAAGCTTAAATTTTGAAGTTTGTTGTTTTTTTAAGATATTAAAAAAATTCTTTGGCCATTAATTTTGTAATTTTTAGAACTGTGATGAAGAGTTAAAAAAAAATGAGGAACGTCCAAATTGGATTTCTAGTGTGTTATTAAAAATGATAATTTATTGAAAATAATATCTTTTAGTGCTACGCCCTAATATAACCCTGAAGTTGATGATTTAAAATAAATTAAAAAAGAACCAAAGAAATATGATAATTTAAATCTTTGATTAACGTCTGAATAAACTCTTCAAATAAATAAAATTTTCGACCAATTTTTTTCAGACTTTATATTGACAAAAAATAATATAAAAATATAAATCAATATAACAAAAGATGACGTTTCGATCCGGATTTGGAACTTCTTCAGAAATATCTAAAAAAATATAAAAATTAATTAATATTTATATTTTTATATTATTTTTTGTCAATATATAGTCTGAAAAAAATTGTCGATAATTTTATTTATTTGAAATATGATAATATACGAACATTAAAGCAACAGCCTGTATATCCAATATACATATTTATACAGGATGCAAAACATGGGTGGAACAACCGGAGACATCTCTGCTTCATAAAGTGGATGACAAATTGTCGACATGAAGCTATTATTTACAAGACGTTATTACTGTCTGTTCCTCTCGCACAAATACACACACACTTAATATGCGTGAACATGGTTGAATATTCTTTCGAACATCGTTGCGAATCAATCATTCGAACCCCAAACACTACTCACAATAATATCCCTAGTTTTTTTGTTCTGAATAGTTAGAAGCTTCCAGATAATATGTCTTTAACAAAAAATTTACAAAGGTGGAACGATTACATGAAAAGTCAATTGTTAGCAAGGTGTTTCTATTTTACTACGTTTTTATACAGTCGCTTTTCTTGTATGTCGTGTTGGAACTTTGTAATTGATTTTAAACTAACTTCCTGATGAGATAGAGAACATTTTTTACCATAACTCAGAATTAGATGACAATGCAAGGAAACACAAAAAAAGAGAAGATAATTATGAAGGACATAAAAATAATAATAATTTAATCCTTAGTCCTTACATAATATAATTCATTCTTATTTGTTTGTCGTTGTAAGGCAGCGTACAGCAATCGGCCCATAGCTCAGTTGGTAAGAGCGTCGTGTTAATAACGCGAAAATCGTAGGTTCGATCCGCTCATGGGCCATATAATATTTTTATTTTTTTACGATGTAATGAGAAACAAATAAATACTTTTGCCAAAAAAATGAATTGTTTTATATACCGTGGGATCCATAGTATTCCCCAAATCATATTTGGAATACAGCGAAAATGTTCTGTTTGCTAAACAAACGGTACCTGGAAATAGACTTTTTATTTCAACGTTCTTATTTCTCCGACAATACTTAATAAGTTGTGAGGTGCGATAAATGTAAAATTTTTGGATTTCACGAAAGAATTAAACCTCTTGACTTCATTTTACCACCTGTCATGAAAGTAAGTCAATAAAATTGTCATCTAATAGTAATATGCCGTGGAAAGTTATTTCGAATGCTGTTGTTAGGTTATGAGCTATAAGAATATGTAAAATATGCTTGTCATAAATTAGTACTATATGCAATAAAAGTCTTTCTGCTGTATGCAAAATCGTACTGTTAATTAAATTTCAAGGAATAATTACGAGACATAACGTCTACGATGAAAAATATAATTGCTTGCAAATAGGGTTTTTCATCGTTTTAACGCAAAAGTGTCGTCGATCAAGGTATTAAAAAATTTCGAGCACTTTTTAACGTTTTTCAATGTTAATAGAGAAGAGAATATTATTGACGATGCTTAACTGGTGAAAAAAAACACTAGTGCACACTTGTGCTCAATTGAGACGGTGGCTGAAGTTCCACGATCGCAATTACAGTCCTATCTGTCATCGTTGATTGTCAAAAAATTTATCTTTAAAAGTAGTGAAATATTTTCTGTAGCGAATTGTATCATTTCTTTAAAGAATATTTTTTATTTAATTACTATTTACTTTTATCAAAATGTCAAAATGAAAGGTGTCCAAAAAATATGGCGGAAGTTAAGGCATCGCACAAAAAAATTTCAACTATGAAAAAATCTTTTGCACCATCCTATAAAAAACACCCAGAAAAAGATAAGTTTCGGTGGAAAAACTTAATGCAATAATATATTATATCTTTACATTTAAATTCAAATTTTTTAGATTTATTATTATGTATAGTTCATTGAGGTAGTATGCCTAATACCACTGGTATAGTCATATAAACTTCATTTAGGTAAAAAAAGTCGAAAATAAAAAAAGGTGACTTATCACCTTCATTCAATTAAAAGAACATTAAAATTAATATCGCAGAGGCACCCTTCATCACAAGAATAATTTCAGTTTTCTCTTGAACTGAAAATGTGATAATTTTTTTATTTCTTGTGGTAAAGTGCAGCTGAAACTTCTAAATGTCCACTTTTTCTGTTGTATTTTTTTCTAGATGTGTTTAAAAGATATCGCAGTATCCATTTTTAATACGATTTCATTATTATAATCAAACGTATTACCAAACAATTATCTATCAATCAATCAATTAATTTAGTAATATTCCGAATCTATGGAAAACTATTTTAGTGATCTGATTTCTATTAAAATCGAGTAAAATTATTATAAATGACAATATTCCAATTTCATACAAATACAATCTAAAAAATATTATTCAGTTCAGTTACTCCACAAACGATTTAACCAAAAATATATCAGATTTATAAAGACGTTTACTTGGAGCCATTTGGTCATCCCCCTCCATGGCACTGTTACATGCACAGGGATTAATTTGATAAATTTGGTGAAGTCACGATATTATAATATAAATTATCACATTTTAAAGGCGTGTATTAGTTCAAATGTCCAATGAAACTTTGTTATATTCACGGCCGCTCACAGTACTTACGGAAAGTTCCATGACGACGTATAAACCTAAAAAATCAATGATAAAAACATTTTTTGAACAGTAATTTCTTTACAACAAAATCGTACGTATCGTATCGTAGAAATGGAAATGTAGAAATGGAAATTATTGTACGGTTTATTATAGGGTTTTCTATATTGTCATATATGAAAATGTAGATAATTTTATTGCGTACACGTGGAACATATTATATGTAGGTAACCATGGCAACGAATAATTTAATACATTATACTATCAAACATTAAAAAACTCGATGGGTGAAGATCATGACAAATCGGGATTTTAGAATATCTAGGGTTAACAGCTTTAAAACGAATTTTTAAGAATAAAGGAAAAAAATTATGCGCCGAAAAAAATCTAAAAATACACCGTATTTTATGTTCCTGACGATACTGAGGATTTTAATTAATTAGAAAAATACTTTACAAAAAGGTTTATAATTATTTTGAACACGTCATATCTTTACAGTAAAATACAATATAAACAGTCAGTTTTGAATAGTGATCATGATTTACGTTGCAAAGATCAATTATCAATTCCGAAGTTTCGCACGACAAAATTCAAAATATTCAAAAATTATAATATATTGCCTTCTGAGCTAAAATTTTTCAGTTTCAACTCATTTAAAACTAAAATTAAGGCTATGCTTATGGCACCATTTGTTATGTTTTATTTTTAAGTTTTCTTTTTTTGTAATTTAAGTTTCTTTTGTAACTGGGTTAAGTTGTAAAACAGCGTTTACGCTGAACACCATTTGATCAAAACCCTTTTGAATCAATAAAGACATTATTATTATTATTACATGCCATCGACTATGTTTTAAGTTTTTGTTTTAAAAGGTGTCCCATTCTATTAATAAGTTTCTGGTCAAGGCCACATTTTAATTCTAGGTTGGTAATATTTTAGTAAAATCTTAACAGTTAGCTTTTCCCAAGTGTGATTGCGTAGTTTAATTTTCTACACGCAAAATATTTATTTCTTTGCAGGTACGAAGTTCTTGATAATATGAGAATGAAATTAGCATATTTTGCGGATACAGATTATTTTGCTCTCATTAAGATATTATTATTTATTCACTTAACTATTATTAGATACTGACGTAGTCAAGCTGTGTCACCATCTTAAAATACGTTTTTGTACATTTTTTTTATTTGCTTTCTAAATAAAAAAAAATAGTCTTCTATTTACTATTTTTTCATTACTCAGTAAAGAGCCTCCCCAAGAACTGAATCCTGTGTAAATCGCAATTTGGTATTGCTTTATAATGCGACATGCTTTTACTCTTTTTCAATTTTACGGAATTTTCTTTTGATTAGTTTTTTTGGGAAGTGTTTTATGTAATCAAATAATTAACTTTAAATAAAAAAGTGTTTATTTTACACTACACACTACAGAAGTAAAACTTGACTGTCGAGATTGAACCTACGACATTTAGGTTAGGTTACCTCCCACCTACTATATAGCAACGTTGTACGGTCGGTTTTTATAGCATACGTTCATTGCAACGCTTTGTTACATTTTCAAACTAATTAATCGATTTACCCTACCGTGCCAAAACAAGTTTTTCTTCATACCTCGATCGAAAGTACATACTTTCGGCATTAATTGTAAGTTAGAAAATCTAACATTACGCATTGGTGCGATTACACGTACTGATTTGGGAAGTATACGTACGCTCAGGCGACAGTAATGAAAAAGTAACCTACCAACTGTTGTTTAGATGTCGTTTCCATAGCAACCCTATTACATTTTAGCTAATAGTCGCGAACAGCTGTAATTTGTGTTTTTATGTATAACCTCAAAGCTGCTTGCTTAGAATTGATCTGTGTTTTTATGTAACTAATAAGTAATTGATTAATTAATGTGTTTAATAAGCGTGCTTACGACCGAGGTATGCAGAAAAAAATAGTATACACTACACTGGCCGAAAGTTTGATACCTTGCACTGCGCGTCATGATGCCTTCGTTTTCGTTGTGAATTTTGTTTGATTAAAAATGAAAATGTAATGAAAGGTTACGGTACTCAATCGAGAAACGTAAGTTGATCTCTGCGCTGAACGCTATACAGTATTTTGTGTGACGGTGATATTGCGAACAAAGATTTGTTAGACCGCCCAAGGTTATTACAAGGTAAAGGAAATGTAACTTACATTTAAATTCATTGTATAAATTTTCGTGAAAATCTAGTGCTGCGATCTAGTGGAAAGTTTCCTTACTTGTGATTAATTGCTTGATCGCCTGCAACAATCTTTTAAAAAACTCCGTATCGCTGTATGAATTTTCTACTTTGAAAATTACAGATAATGAGAGCGATTTTCTTGAACTTTCTAACAT
Organism: Xanthostigma xanthostigma; assembly: GCA_963575645.1. Taxonomy (NCBI): domain Eukaryota; kingdom Metazoa; phylum Arthropoda; class Insecta; order Raphidioptera; family Raphidiidae; genus Xanthostigma; species Xanthostigma xanthostigma. The sequence continues at coordinate 14,577,912 of OY754467.1, forward strand.
GGAACAGAAAGTCGCAAATAGTATTTTAATGAAAGCGGGTTTCAATAATTTTAACAGTTTCAGCGAATACAGTCCTAGTTGAAATAGTGGCTCAGAAAATCAAATATAAATTCGATATTTCTTTTTCTTTTTTTATTATTTTAATGGTGTTTCGGCAGTCGTTATTTCTATTGTAGTAAAATTATGTTTTTAATCGATATTGTTGCTAGCATTAAAAAACTTGGAAATACTATATTAAATTATTAATAGTCATGTGGAACGTCACAGTAAAGCTGAACATAATATATTACTAGTAAAAAGTAAATGAATAAAATCGAATCAATAGATCAGCACTTACTTTTAGTTTTATAAATATTAGCTTTACTGAAGAATATACATAAATGAAATAAAGGACAAGCGACGTTGAACTAATAACTGCAATAAAGTCGTACAATTTATTGATCCGTAGTAAAATTTACAAAATGTAGTTCCTACCACATATAATGTATGTACACTACGGTGCATAAATAATTTGAGGATTCAAAATTAAGATATTTATCTTTGGCAGTTTTAGAAATAATACGAAGTTCTATGTTGACTTGCATTTAAACATGACAAGTCAAATGATGAAATACATTTTTCATTAACTTCTCCAGTGTTTGCTGCGAGCCAGTTTGTTGACACAACTGTTGGTTGATAGTGTATTCAACTGAGGTAAATTAAACTTAAAATTTTTAACAAAATTTATTTTACACGAGACATTAAAAAAAAGAAAATAATTATTTTATAACTGTGTTTTGTATTGGCCATAAAATAAATGCATATAGAAACGCTTTTTGTAGCTAAATAAGTCAGAAAAAATTCCAGCTAACTGGGCGACTGGGCCATTTTAACTTCAAAAATATTTACGCCTTTATTTTTCGACATAAAAAGGACACTGGACAACTAAATCCAAAGCTATATAATGACGGCATTTCAGGGGCAACTCACGCCATATATTAACTAGTACAAAATTGCGTTCTGCAACAGCGTTATATAGTTTGATGCCTTTTTTGTGGTACTGTACATTTGTAGGTATGTACGTATAGATGCAAAGCAGTCGATAATTTCACCTGACCTCTGTCTGATGGCCCGAGCACATTCGTGTGCCAGGCACGAAAATCCACCGTTTACATTTAGTGTACCTGTACCACCTACATTATTGGATACCGACTATCTTTTTATATTTACCGTTCAGATTTTCTACAATCTATCACAAGTAAATATCAATTTATATATCTACTAAGAAATTACAAAGGGAAGAATTATACGAAGAGTGGTCAGTTTCTTGTACAACTTTAAACGCTAAAACTTTCAAATTAGATTTAACCTCAACTTCAGCACTAAATGATTTTGTAAGAAAAATGTTTATTCTATAGTTGAATGTAAACCAATTTTTAAGTTGCATAAGTTCAAAGCACACTGTCCTTCGATTTAATTTTGTGAGAATAATAGTACTAACAGACGGTCGAACTTGGTTCGAAGCGGACAGCGGATCTGGTCCGCTCCGTACCAAATCTGTTCGTCTGTACAGTAGTCTGCGTGTCCGCCCGGTTCGATGGGAACAGATTCGGTCGTCTGTTGCAAGATCCGCCGTACCATGTCCGTTGTCGGACCGGACCAAGTTCGACCGTGTGTTAGCACTATAATATAATTTTGGATTTAGTTTATTGCGTGCACAAAGAAACAATAAGTAATTACATATGTAACAAAATTCAAATTATCCGACTATAAGGCCTAGCACACATGAAGAGCGTTCAACGCGCGTTGACCCAACGCCTCTCATATAAACTAGGCCTTAACCTCAAATTAAATTCTTTATGAATTTTGGAATAGTATAAATCAGTCAAATGTGTGAAGAAATACTGCTGTTTTAAATTTATTGGTTTATTTTTAATCAGTGTACAGAATCAGATTTTTCTAATTATGCACTTCATGGGCGCTGAAGGCTAAATTTAAATATCTATTGATTAGTTATAGATACATGTAAATAGATTTTATATCTAATGTATAATAGACGCTGATGACCTCAGCTGTTGAGATTCTATAATTCACAATCTCTCTCTCTAATGTATAAAAATGAATGTGCGTCTGTCTGTTTCGGACCTATGATCCATTCGGTTACGACGGAACTTTGCTGAATTGTTAAAGCACGTTCGCGAAATTTTCCAACCACAAAATTGTGTTTTAAAGTGATACTGCAATACGGTGGATCCGACGGCTCCACTACTGTTGCGTCGCTGCCGTGATTCATCTCATTCGCGGGGCGGCTAGTACTAAATAAAATGTTGAAAAATAGATGATTGAAAATGGAACATAAATGTTTGCCAAAAATACCAAGGTTAGTTCTAAAATACATAAAATTTGAGGGAACTGAATTTTGAACAGATAATGTTTTTAAATTTATAAAATCAAAAAAATTACTCTAAATATGGCAAATATCACTGTAATAAGTATACGGCCATTAATGTGATTAGTGATTAGTAAAATTACATATTAAAAATAATTAATTCATTTCTATGCAAGGGCGGATCTGCATAGGGCCCTCAAATATTTTTTTTTTATTTAATGGTGATTAATGATTAAATATCATTATTGTGGGTGAGTATTGACAAATATTTGGTTGAATTTTGACAGTTGTTTGCATAAATTATTGCAATTTTTGTGATAAATTTTGACCATTTTCTTGATGCATTTTGACGATATTTTGGGTGCATTTTTGACAATTTTTTGGGTGAATTTTGAACATTTTTTTATTAATTTTGTAGAATCATTTGTTTGATCAGGTCACCAAACTCTGACTTTGATGTTATTAAAAATGAATTTTAAACCTCAATTTAAAGATTCTTTATCTAACAAAAAATGGGACCCTATTAAACTTCAACACGCCCTTTGTCCCGAAAAATCTAGATCCGCCCTTGTTTCTTTGTCTTCTGAACGTAATCAGTGAGTTAAAAAAACTATGTCAAATGTTGTCGTTTTGTGCGAAGATCTCAAAAAAGGTGACAATTCATTGAAATAACTTTCTTCCAGAGCAAGGTTACAGGCTCGTATTTTTACAGTCTGTATGTTTCTATAAATCAATACTTACCTATGCCTGTTTCATAGCACGTAACGTTTGTATGTTTTCTTTCTGTTTATTTAGTTAAAGGGGAAGCTTTGTTTTAAACGCTGCAGTTACTGTACTGTAAATTAAAGTATTAGATATCTCGTATTTTAAAAAGCACTAAATCAGTTATTCCAATAATGCGTAAATTAGGTAATATCATTTATTTTTTGTAAAATATAAACGCTCGACAGCTGACCTGAGCGTCTATATTTTAAATTAGCGTTCTAAAAACTAAACGTCATCACGAAACTACCATGAGCAGGGTGGGATTTGAACCTACGGCACCATGATCCAAAAACCAGCACGCTGACTCCTATACCAAGTTGTCCTACATCATTAAGCATTAGAAAAATGATCTTAATTTTCTTTTTTTGTACGAAACGTCACAAGTTTAGGTACATATCTACTTTTTGTTAGTAAGTATATGTTTAGATTTCAATTATAAATGTAAACTATGTACATTGCTTCATATAAAATGTTTTTAAATTGTTTAACCGGTAGTAAATTGTAAATCTATATTAATATTATAGAGATATAAAGTTTGTAAGTTTGGATGTATGAGGTAATATCCGAGACTACTCATCCAATTTAAAAAATGTTTCCACCAATATTTAGAATGGATCTTCAGGATGGACAAAGTCTATATGTTAATTATTATCGCGTTAAAATAGAAACGTTTCGTGGAGACCAATTTTGCAGCGTAAGACGACGAATAACGATGACAATCTACTAATTCGGGCGAAGCCGGACCGGGCCTCTAGCATTATATGTAAAAGTGCTAAGTGTAAATGTTGAACCAAAATATAATTAGATTCTAAAAGTAATCATGAAAATTTAAAACATTATATTTGAAACTTTATAGCTCACCCACATTTCTTTCCTGAAGATATTGCAGTATTACCATAATAATAGCATTTCAAACTTAATACAACAGCATAAACGTCTACTTTCTGTCTGGTAGACATGTCTGATGTCTGCAAATCAGCTCTAGCTTGTAATAACTGACTATTAGTTGGGAAACTCTGCAGCTATGTCAGACGGTATGTTACTCCAATTATTTTAAAATCAACATAAAAAGATGTAAATTCTGACATGAAAATACAAAGAGCTTTAAATAATTGCTATCAATTTCGAAAAAAAAGTACTAATAGGGAAGGAGTATATTGCATAAGGTATATAATCATAGAATTGTTATGTAAACATTTTGATAGATATATCAGTTATTATTTTTCTAAGAAAATGTGCGTTGTTATACAAGTTATTCCGAGTTTGGGGCAATTGGAACAATTAGCCTACGGCTTGGGCGACATCCATACTCGTTCTCTAGTTACACAACACAACCAGAAGCGAGCTCTGTATCTACCCCATGCCAAATATATCACTTTCCGCACTTGTATCATAAATAGCTATTGTAATATTTTCTTTAACACATTGATAAAATTAAATGTGGTTTAAATATTGTTTGTTTTAGTAAATTAAACCTGATTAACGTCTTTTGTTATAATATATTCAGAATTGTAATGTAAATAAACATCATGACCTCAAATATTACCAATTAACATTTCAAAAAATGTTATATACTTATTGTTACAGCTTTCCTTTCCTTTGGCGGACTTTAAGGAATTGTATAAAATATAGTCTTTATTATTATTGATCATGACGGAATGTTTTTAGCCATCACAAATGACTTTATATGTTATTTGTTGCTTCACCTACGCAGAACTTTTCATTGGTTTTAGCATGTATCCAATTATATATGCATTAACCAAATTAGATACTTATGTACATATCCACCTACTAAGTGACTGATTCATCTGTCAACAAGACATCAAACGTTTAATACAATAGCACAAGATGAAAATGACAAAGAATGCCGTATTAACGATCGTTTTATTACCCAGGCATGTTGAACATTTATTATTATTATATTATTTTGTCACATTTTTTCACAAAAAACAAATAAAACTTTCTTCCCACTCGTTAGGCAGGCCCGTCGCGTTGAAACTTGGCACTCGGGTCAAACATAACTCAAGCTTTCCCCATAAATGAGAATAATATTTTTAAACATTTTTAATGCTCAAATACTTTTTTCTTTGTTAAAATGGCCAAGAATTACTTACCTGAGATTTAATTGCGTTTTTTTATTACACATGTTTCGTGTTCATAAATTATGAATTATGAAAAATCGCAGGTATTTGGACAAATGATAACTCGATGTTCAATTAACTTTCAAATTTATTATCACTTTACCAAGTACTGTAAACAAAAACATAAATATTTAAATTTTTATGAACGACCATCGTTAGTTAAACAAAAAAGTAAATGCTTATGCTATATTATGTACGCGCGTTAGAAGTTATACTTCGTGATAAAAAGCTGATTTTTAATTTACGTGCAAATTATCCATATTCAAATAGAACATCACGTGACATCTGTCATATTCCGAATTTTACATTTTCAATCGCTGCGCCATCAATCGGATTTTTCGTAAACGCGCTTAATATTAAAAATGTACAAGACATATGGTTTAGCGAACAACTTTATCCTGTTAGTTTTGATGTTACGTTGACATCTTCATCCTGTTAAATTTGTACTTAACTGTTATAATTTTTTTCTTAACGCTCGAGAAGAATCATTATTTCAAGAACTGTGTAGAACGACTGTAAACGCAGTATTCAATTTATTTGTGAAAATAACAACACCGTGTTATTTTACGAATTCATTGCTTATTGAGATGTGCGTAATGCGTAGTTATTTAATAACAATGAAACTAATATCGCCCTATGAGAATTTAAATATCACTTATTCCATAAATCTATTCTGTAAATCAAGACGCACACTGGGGTATTTCAGTTTAATAAACAAGAAATAAAAATAGTCCGCGTACTGCGTCTGATAGGTTCTGTATGAAATAAAGGTACATTATGCAAATGTGTTTATTTTTTAGTTGTTCGTTGTTCCGTGTCGAGTTGATTTAATGCCAATCCTGCTTTAAGACTTACATAACTCTTACAAACCGTTATGTAAGTTTAAACCAAGTCGTAATTGGCTCGATCCAGTACAACACGAAACAACCACCAACACAGTAATTAAAATTCGTCATTGGCCAAAAATTTACGAAGCAAATGACAACAATCTTCATCAATATCTGGCCGTCCACTGGACAACACACTACTAAAATTTTGTACTTACTTGAATTGAACAGATAATGTGATGAAAAAGTTCAAATCGCTTGCAAACTATTTTAATTTCTCGTTGTCGGTATCAATGATTTATGATCGTCTCATATTGAACACATTCATTTTGGGGAAGTTCGACGATGATAATTGTAAATAATTGATATTGACAAGAAAAAATGATTGATTAGTTTTCTACTAATTACATGTTTTCCATCATATTATTATCTCTTAAATTGAATAATAAACTTTTCTTAGAGTTGTTCAGTATAGCCTTTTGTATTGGGACTATTTCTAACAGATTCAAAGTTCCTACAAACCTGGATTAAGGTGTACATTGTGCGTGTTCGACAGGAACTGGACAATTTTAATTAAAAATAAATTCTTCCAGAGTACCAACCTTTACATGTGTACATAATATGTATTGTGCAATAGCGCAATAAAAACGTGACATACGACCTTTTAATGTCAGAGACACTCCCAGTTTACGATGATGATGGTCTTCTTTTTGTTTTAAATAATTGGGATCATGATACGTGACTGCATAAAACATGAATGTTCCTTACTTGAACACACGTCGTATTTTATTATTATACAAACTGTATTTTGTTGTGTAGGGGAACTGGGCTTAATTGTAATCTTTATATTATATAGAAACTTTATGAAATCATTAAAAAATGAAAACAACGAAACGTCAAAGAATCGTATATTTAATTCTAATACAAATCTTGGGTAACGTAATAAGGGAGTCATATTTTATGTGCTATCATTATATGAAATAGTTAAACGGAAATAAAAAACTCTCTTTTGCGTAATTGTGTCAGAGATTGGATTTCATTAAATCATTAAAAATGGTATAATAAGCAAAAATAGTTATTACTGAAAATAAATTTTGCAAATGAGAGACAAACGCATTTTATTTGTTGAGATTAAAAATTGACAAGTTAAGTTTCTTAGATAATTAATCCACATAGAATTAGAAGTTGACTTGTGCTATGAAACCTTCTTTCGTGCCACATTTCAAGATTATAGGTCAATAAAAAATATCCTGTAGGTTTCAATAACTGAGTCACCATAAAAAAAAATATATTTATTGTATCTTTTTATTTCATTGAGTTAGTAGATTACATTTTTACCGAATTATGGGATCATAGACCTTAGTATTGGTATTAATTTCAACTTGATACCTTGAGCCGTTCCTGAGAAAAAGGGTCTTTACGGAACCCTACGTATTAGTTTTGTTACGCGATAATTCTACAAAATAGAATTAGAAATTAATTACTTTGGAATTTTTTGTATATTTCTGTTATCAAACCTTCCAAGATTCTAATTTTACGGAAAGTGCCTACCCTATATAGGTTTTGATTACGGTTGTAGTTTTGAAGAATGCGTTACAAAATATACGTTATTTATTAGCTTTTTATTGCATGATTTAAATGCTTGAATTTTTCACAGAAAAATTGATACCTCCAACCGTTTCTGAAAAAAAAGGATCATAAAGGACAGATGGACTGTAAAGTGATTCTATAGGTAAAGCTTCCGATTTTTTTATTTTGAGGTACGGAACCCCCAAAACAGGTGAATCCAAGGTCGAACCAAGTACATATATTGTTGATTATAAAAGTGTTTTGCTTCGAAAAACTATAATATTTATGTAGTCGATTGTATGCAGCTGTTTTATATACAATGAATAATAGTTTTGGAGTTCAGCGTTATATTTTTATCATCATGTAGAGAAAAAATGATATTTTCATTCATGAAGTCAGGTTTATTTAAAATATTACAATTAATTCATTAATTGTAATATTTTAAATAAACCTGACTTCATGAATGAAAATATCATTTTTTTTCTCTGCATGATAATAAAAATATAACGCTGAACTCCAAAACTATTTTTCAATAATATTTATAAGTTGATGCCATTTTTGCAGATACAAACTAAGATCATAACCTCGATTTCCCTTTATAAAGCGTTATTCAGTTCTGAATAATTTATACTTAAATGTGACGTTTCCGCTCAATGCCAAAAATAAATTGAAAACAATAGTTTTGCAATTTATTAGCTGCGTTTAACAATACTTTAACTGTATACAAATCGGTTTTCTGTAGAAAAAAATAAATAACAAAATATTAATTGATACTGTCAGATGTCAGATCTTCCGAAAAACTATTTATGTCTAACTAATGTTTCTAACAATCTCGATTTATAGATCTTTAAAATAGTTGTTGGTTTAAAGCCATTATAAATTATTATAAAAAGCAATTTTGTTAATTGGATGACCATTTAACTCAAGAACACACAAATAAATTTACAAAAGAAGTGAATGTGCAGCGTATGGAAATATATTTGCCTTAATTTAAAGTTTAGGTAAAATTTCTATTTCTGTAATCTAATTTCAGTATCCAGGGTTTTAAATATATCGAAGTTTATCGGGACTTTCTCCTTGAATTTACACCGCAGTATCCAGAATTAATAATTATTAATCTTTTTAATTGGTGTTCTTGGGTAGAAGTCAAAACGTCATTTTGTTGCCAGCTTAATGCTGCCGGATGCAAAGAAAACTTGTTTTGTGGATCGTTCCGTGTCCTCCGTGCGCAAGACCGTCAGAATTCTTCCCTCGTTCATAATAATAATGATGAATTTTAACGTCCGTTTCTCCACGTTATGCCATAACAATCGTCACTCGCACCATTACTATCTTCAATTTACTATTGTCTCGTTATTTTCTTCATAAAATTTGTACAAAAGAAGAAAACACCTGGAAAATAGTAGTGGTGCAAGTGACGTAAAGATACAGGCAAGGACCTATATATTTGTTATGATAGCTATGGGAAACCATATCTCTCTCTCTCAGTCTTCCTGCGATATGTTTGTCAACAAACAAATTGCAAACAATCGGTACAGTGTGACCCATTTTTTTAAATTTATTTTCTCAATAATAACACCAATGTTTTAATATGTTTTTCATTTCATTTATAATTTTCTTGAATAATTTCCTCTACTTGGAACGTATCCAGTTAACGAGTGAGTCAGACATCCGGTATTTAGTGCTCGTATAAAACAAATTAAAAATTGATGATAAATATTAACATAATAAAGAAAAAAAATACAAGGAAAATTTATAATCATGTTTTTATTTTAAAACAGTTTCAAGCTATGCTGTGAGTTTTGGATTCAAGTGCCGATAGTGACATTTAATTTTTTTATGAGATTTACTTGCATTTTCCGAATTAATTAATTTGCAATGGTTAGTACCCATTGCAAATATAGATTTTAGAGTCATATTTCTAATATAAATAATAATTTGTTTTTATTCCATCCGTATTACAAAATACATAGAACATGTCAAAATATAATTGAATAAACTACTTCTAAAGAATAAAAGTTATAATTAATAAGCACCGATTTTACACTTTTTTTATAATTTTTCATTGTTATAGATTTTAAATCGGTAATATATGACGCAACGGTCATAGGTACAGAGATACAAAATACATTTATATATTTAGTTGACAGCCCTGTTCATAAATTGAAAATAAAATATAATCTGCTTAATTGGTTGATAGTTTAGTTGATAAAAGTATGTAAACAAGTTTTGTGAAGTCACCGACCGTTGAGCTAGCAGCTTCCACAGGTAATAAATTGAAGATGCTTAATGAACAGGAAGGCGTGTGGCTATAATATTAAAATGAGCGTCGCGGTTTTGGACCAATAGCGCACATTAAATGTAATTCAATGTGTCACCACCAGCTGACACTACAGTGTAACCGACATGTTTCGTTTTATAATTGGGTTCTGAAACGTTTGATATTCTGACTCAAAAGCACTATTTACTCTTTTAAATATAATTTATGATTCTTAAAAAAAAGTGAATTAATCGACTAGGAATATTAACAGTTTATTCCATATTACAATAGTTAAATATAATTACGTTTAGCCACAGAAATAAAGTTTGTTTACAGAACGAAAGTTTGACAATATTTATACTCGTATATTTCAACCATCTTTCTGTGACCTACAAACCAAAGAACAAATATCTGGTGCGTCTTTAGTTTTATTTAACACTAAATTGCGGACGACCCTAGCCCAGGGGTCGGCAACCTGCGGCTCGCGAGCCGCATGCGGCTCTTTTGATGTACAGTTGCGGCTCTCCAGTTCCATACGCAAAAAATAATTATTTTATTGTATAAACCCTTAAAAATTGTCCAATCGATCCATGATTGAGTACCATGTCTATCTCTCAGCCATTTCCACTCGCGTCTCAACCGCACCGCCTCCGTCGCGACGTGTCGTCCTCGGATATATTATATATTATATTTATAAGCAAATACTATAATAATGAAACGAAAATGTTTAGTGGCTCTTTAAAAACTGGGAAATTTTGTAGATTGTAACTTTTGGCTCTTCCGTCTGAAAAGGTTGCCGATCCCTGCCCTAGCAGATAGAAATCGTATTGAGAGAGGCAAACGCCGTTAAAAGCGCGCGAGATTAAGAACGATTTTAAATTCCATTATATTATTTCATTGGAAGTACAGTGTTAACTCTATATATAGCGAACTTCTATAGTTAATAAACAACTTAATTTTAATAATAATAATAGTAAATAATAATATTGCGTTTAACGTTCGTTTCTCGACTTTATGTCATATAACAGACGCCATTCTAAGCATTACTATTTTTCATCAATTACATTTCCCGTTATTTTCTACATTTTTAAACTTCAACTAATTAATAGCAATGGGAGAATGCAGGAATTTTAGGACATTAGGATAAATAAGACAAATTTTACGCATAGGAGTTTGGCAGGTCTTGAATAAGGAACCATCTCGATATTTATCTGGAATTATTGAAGGCAATCAGGGATCCGGTACAAGAATTACAGTTTCTAAATATATTTCTGTACCACCATAAATAGACAAATCTTACGAAATGTTAAAATAACATAAGTTATTCAAACCAGAAACTTGGGACTTAATTAGATTTGTTCATTTAATTTTTGTATTTATAGCGATGCTGTATATTTTATGAAATAAATTAGGTTTAACAAAAGCGGTAACAGAAAAACAATAGTCATATTACTTAAAATTTTAAATGGAATATTTTTTTAATTCTTTCAATGATAGTAGTCAGGGATTCATTTCTCAAAGGAAATCCGTTTATAAACATGTAAATTGGCGTCGTTGAGATATGATATCAATTTGATTCATAACTTATAAATTAATCTATGCCTATGTTAAAACAGCCAATTGACCATTACTACGAAAATCTAAAGAATAAAAATTTTACTCCCAATTTGGAAAAGTGTGTAGGATTAAAATATCGAGTATTCAATTTTAATTGTCAATGCAACTCTTTTGTGGAAAAATAAACACATTTTAATGTAAGATAGCCACTGGACTTTACCCACCCAAGCGTTTTACCACGTCGCTAACTTAGCTAAATGTTTTACATCCAGTTTTCATAGCATATATATGAGACAGACATTGGCGACCGCAATATTTTCAATCTCGAGAATTAATTTCAATATACATTTTTACTTCAATAATAAAAAAATATTGCTTTCAGTTAAATAAACTGGACCAAATAGACTCAGTTATTTTATTCTGAAATAATTTTTAAGTTATAAATATCTACCAACAAAGTTAGTCATTTAATAGTCAGTGATTGCATAGGTTCCGTTGCTTTTCTAAAACCTCAAGTAAATATAGTGCGTTTACCGAAAGTGCAGTGTATCCTACTAGATACAATAAAAAAATTTTTGTTCAATTCGAAACTGCTGGGGTATTTTTTTTTTGTACTTCAGACTCAGCCGAAAGTTTATAATCATTTTTTTCAAATGGCAGTCTTAATTTTTTACATTTTCGAAATCTCCAATTTTCTGTTTAAATTCATATAAAATATTCCTAAGGTTACATAAGAAAATATTCGAGACAAACGTTATCAAAATATTCAATTAAAGACACGGTTAAAATTATTTTTCATAGCACTTCGCGCATGTGTAAATTATTAATAATAATTACTGTAGTGTGTATTTAATTAATAAATTGAATGAAAAGTATTTTAGTTTAGATAAATGATATTGTTTAGAACTTGAAACTTTATTGGACGCGTTGTGTCAAACGTTGTTCATTGACGGATGGGAATACGTTTTGTGTATGCTAATTTATCTAATACCGGTCCTAAAGTAAAACCGCATAACGTTACAAAATGTCATCGGCATGATTTAGAGTTGGTTGTTTTCACAAACAGAAGCTCTCTGTTTCATACGCGTTACCTTGGCTGCTTGCTTGTTACTGCGTTTCTCAACTAAAGGCTCATAGGAAATAATTATATTTAACTCTTTTCATTCTTTTATTGAGATCAGAGATAATGTAAATATTTTATGATCGCAATCAAATCAAGGTATACACGTACATGAATCAGGTACATATTTTAGAATACGCCATTACACCAAACTTTGCTTCAAAACGAAATATTTATTGGCTTATTCTTATTATTTCCTTCATAAGTTCATAAATCAAGCAATTGAATTTATGGAGATATCCTTTAAATAATATTCTTTCCGTTTTCGTGAATTCCGGAAAATTGTTAAAACATTTCAGATTATTAGTAAAAAATATTGAGTTTTTTCTTAATGTCTAATTTATAAAATATAATATTTGGTAACATCTTTTTTCTTGCGATAATGTCTAAGGTAGGTATATTATACCACAAGGGCTGAAAGTGTGATATTCTTGCCCTGCGCGCCTTGATGCCTGAAGCGAAGCCGAGGGCAACATGGCGCAAATGGCAAGGTCATTAGCGTCCGGATCTATAGATTATGGATCCAACTATGAATGATGAATTTATTAAAACTAAATGAGAGAATATAATTCTGATGAGTGGAGGAACGATAGTATGTATTTGAGGCCGTTTTCGGTGACTTCGAAAATAAAATAACTTTTGAGGATCACTGTTTGACTTAATATATATAGTGTAGGTATACACCTGCATTTGTTAACATTTCTCACTATACGTAACGTGATACTTTATCATCTGTGAATAGGTTAAAAGTTCATTCAACTGAGTATGTCTCTGTACTTTTTTGTAAATAGTCTAACATTTATCTTCTTGCGAAATTTAATATTTACGAATATTAGTTTACTTCTTTTGTGGTAAAAAAATTACCTGCGCTCTCAAGCTCCAGTTTGTTTGGTGTCTTTGCTTACATGTTGCATATTAAAAATACCACATCAGTACTCTTTCGTTTCATTATAATAAATACCTACTGGGTATAGAGTACTCAGTGTAAAAATTTTATGTTACAACTTTCATTTCGTTAAGTAACGTCGTTAATTAAATTTGAAAAAAATAATTTGCGAATCCTCTTATAATATTTATATTTAACTGAAATCTCTTTCAGATAAAAAGTTTTTTTTTTTTTTAAATTAAGTATTTGTAACTTTTATACTAATTTTTATTATCTCTGTGAATTGGCTTTAAAATTAAAATTTGGTATTCTTTTATTTATACTAATCTCAGTAATACCTATACAATGGATTAAAGAGAGCAAGGTATATGTAAATTTTGTAGACGAACAATATTTAATATTATAACAGATTAGCGGTCCCACCCGGTTTCACCCGGGTGCAAAAGAACGAATGGGGGGAGAGACATGACTACGCACGTTCATCTTAGTTTACAGAGATGAATGTTGTGTCCTTTCATGAAGATTGGAGTTACCGTTCAAAAGTTTTTGTAGGACGGACATATTTTGCAACATATTTCATTGATGCTCCGCTCCTATTGGTCGTAGCGTGATATTATATAGTCTATAATAGTCTTCCACGATAAATGAACCATCCAACAAAAAACAATTTTTTTCAATTCGAACCAGTGGTTCCTGAGATTAGCGCGTTCAACCAAACAGACAAACTCTTCAGCTTTATATATTAGTATAGATTAACTTTTTAAAGGACTTAATTCATAAGAGAAAAAGACAGGTCACTGTCGGGTTTCGAATCCGAATTCTCTATTTCGTAGTATGTATGCATACTAGCAAATTATTCTACAGCAGGGGCGGGCAAATCTTTTGATCGGCGGGCCACATAGCTGATGAAAATTTGACCGCGGGCCGAATGGCTGACGAAAATATCACCGCGGGCCAAAAATTAGCAGAAAAAAAGATCGTCACATTCTATTTCCGCATTCGGAGAGCAAAAAAAAAGTCCTCACATTCTATTTCCGCATGTGGAGAGCAAAAAAAAGGTCCCCGCATTCTATTTCCGCTATTATTTTTCCATTTGCCCAGGCCTGTTCTACAGGGTTAGGATAGTGGCGTCATCCAATTTTTTTTACTATCTTTTAAAAGAACGCTTTTTTAAAATTATTGTTAATAAATGAAAAAGTCTAAGGAATTTTTAAATTTTTATACGTAGGTACGTGTTAAAATAAACTTAAAGAAATATTCGTCATTTTCGAATTGTTTATGAATGAAAATAGTTTTCTTTGTATTATAACTGTTGTCATATTATTTCTTAGGATTATCACGATAAGTAGGTACATAAATTAGTGGATTAGAGATTACAGTATACAGACATAAAATAAGCAAATTTAAAATAAATCTCGCCAAAAATCGTATGATCTTTAAATAGTTGACAGTTTGCGTGGTTGACAATATTGCATTTATATATGAAATGACGGGAATTTGAATAAAATACATTTCATATTTAAAAAAAAAAACAAACATAACATTTAACTTGTACTGGGATTTATTCTAAGTCCCATCTGTTAAAAACTTCTCATGCTTGACTCATAGTACGATTTAAATTTTAGAAACCGTTATTTTTGGCCACGGATTTTTATATAGGTGATCAGCAAATATGTATGCAGTTGGGTGCAAGAAAATCTTTGAAAAAATTAATAGATATTTGTGGAATGCAAATAAATAAAATGCTTTATGTGGATACAATTGTTTAAACCATTACTAAAGGGTCTTTCAACAAGGACGGGTCGATGTTGAAATTGAATAAAACAAGCTGTGTGTGAGATATTAACAAAATTATTTTTTTGTTTGAAAGGCCCACTTATGCCATTATGTATGGAATATGACATAGTTCAAATGTCCGCCGCGGCTTCGAACGGTGGCACGGATCCGAGAGGTACAATTTTCAATGACTCTACTGCATAGATCCGGCTGAATCTGACGAAAATCCGCACCAAACAGTAACTTTCTGTGGATGCATTGCCACCTGGTGAACCTCATGTGGGTTGTGGTCGTCCCATATACGGCAATTTTGCTTATTAACAAAACCATTCATCCAAAAATGCGCCTCGTCGCTAAAGATTATTTTTCGGTCAAAATTGGGGTCCTCTTCCAAACGTTCCGAAGCCCAGTCAGCGAACAAACGGCGTTGTCTGTGGTCATTAACTTTGAGCTCCTGGGTCATTTGGATCTTGTACGGGTGCAGGCCCAAGTCTCGACGCAAAATTCTCCAAGTTGAAGTCTGCGAAAGGCCGAGTTCTTGTGCACGGCGAGAAATCGACTGCCTCGGAGTCTCCTGCACACTCTGACGGACAGCGGACAGCGGCGATGTTCTCGGCCGATCTGGCGATCCTTTGACGTAAGGGTGTTGGTTGGTTGTTTATCGAACCGGTCGTCTCGAATTTCGCCACCACACGTTGGGGAGTCGACTTTGAAGGGCCACCGGGTCTGCCGTAAAATGGACGCAATGCGCGCAACGTTTGCTCTAACGAACACTCATTTTGATAATAAAGTTTTATCATTTGGACATGCTGCTCAACTTGCCATGGTGATTTGGCATCAATGACTGAAAAAGAAAAAAACAGTTTTGACAGATGCCGCCAAAACAACATGGCCGCCACAAACTGTCAACATCGACCCGTCCTTGTTGAAAGACCCTTTATAAACATCTGTACCAGTGACCGACAATGAAATTTGTTGGTGGGGTGGGGGACATGATAAAGTATATATTAAAAAAAGTTTCAGCCACAAATGATTTATTATGCCCTATTTCACTCAAAAATATACTAATATGAAGCTCAATTTTGACCTGCTGTCCGCTAATTGTAGACCACTGGTCTATACATTTATACTTAATTATTAAAAAAATCGAAAAAGTCCTACAAATAAATTGGTGTAAGTGGAATATGGAATACTTGCAAATCATTAAAAAAGAGCGCGTGTATTTTATACTACACACTACAGAAGTAAAACTGGTATAATTGTAAGAAAAAGTTAATGGCACCGACCGCCGAAATCGAACTTACGACCTTTAGGTAACGAGGCAAGTGTTCTTCCTTGCGAGCACCTTATCTTGATGTTCTACATACGATTTTTGTAATAAATGGTAAACGTTCGTTTCATTTCAAGAACGAATTTTATTGTACCGTGCCCAAAGAAGTTTTAATTCAATAATATCGCTAACCAAAATCGAACCTTCTTTGTACGGGGCACACGCTATATCCACACATCTAATGTATTGGTGTACAGCCGGTTTTTTATGGTATAAGGCTCCCCAGCATTTGTTTCCTGGAACTATTAAGAGAACTGATTCAATAGAGGTCCCAATTTCGATGTATATTATTAACACAAATACAGATATAACAAAAAAAAAATTCGAATTGTGTGCAGTGAAGATATATAAGTATAGGTCTTGTAGTCCTTTAGATCAGTGATAAAGATACGGCCTGCGGATCGCATCCGGCCATCTAGCCATCTCAATACTGCCCGCGACCAGAATCTATCCATTGAGGATTTTAGACACCTGACATCAATGAGCTTATAAAAAAAATACGCGTGGCACTCGGGGACTGCCGCGGTAAAGCTATTGCATATTCTTTTTAGGTCTTTAAGTTTTTCTTCTCTATAAAACGAAAATAGCTAGGTATAAATAATAAGGTATAAATAGTGTAATTACACACCAAAACAATTATTCATTCAAAAAATTTGAACAAAAAGAACGATATTAAATATAGATATAATATCATATATACTTTCTCTGCACATAACCTAAATAATTTAGGTTATTTTTATAGCAGTATTATATATAAATTCATTTATACACAAATAAAGATAGAATCAGTTATGAGCAGTTATGCACACAAACACCGTGCCGAAGTCTGCCGAACTGAAACGACGTTAGACGATGTACGGCTGTCAACGCCGCACCGCTGTTCCGGTCGGAGTGGGGGGTGTTAGGTTTTTTCGTTACGGAATTTCTTGATTCGGTTGCCGCGTTCAAAGCCCGCGATAGAAGCTATGCAATAGCTTAAAAACAAGAGACCTCAGGTGTATGGATCCTCAAGCTCAAATAATTTACCCTTTTATTACCTTTATATGAAAATTGATTTTTTTTTTAATTAGTAAACGCGCAGCAGCGTGGCTATTTGCGTTATATTATTTGGTTACGTTGTAAACACTTGGATGATGATGTATTCGGTAGTTGTAAGATGATCTTGATTATGATGTTGAGACGATGATGATGATGTGTGGATTCGGATGCAGCTGGCAATGATGGAGAGAAAATTGATTTAATCTAAATAAATAAAGGTTTTAATTTAGTATGTGTTTTAGTTTTTAATTTAGAGTCTGGCCCGGTAACACACCCTAAATCTTATAAATGGCCCTTTAGAAAAATCAGCCTAACACCGCTGTTTTAGATGATAATTGAAGGGAACGCTTAGATTGTGTTCTTAGAGCGAGCAGACTATATAATAAGTCCATTTCAGTGTTTGTGTATCGTTAATCGTACATAAAATGGCCGCAGTAGGCAAAGTATTTTTTTTTAGTCGTATCGCAAAACTAACAATTCGTGACATTTTGTTGTCTGACGAGATAGAATTGTGTATACAAGTACATTTATACGTGGATGTGCATTTATTTTGCTGTACTTCGTTAGAGATGTTTTCTAGCACTGTAAAAGAGCTTAGTAAACGTAATGAAAACACGACATAATAAACCACAATGTTCCAATTAATTGCTCGGAAAAAGGAACGAATCATACTGCCCTGCCACAAGCTATGCAACCATTGCGTTTACACAATATTCAGATCTGAATACTAATTATTAGCTGATCCCAACTCTCTTTTTTGAGATGACTTAAAGTTTATTTTAAAAAGTTAGACACTTTGATAGGAATAAATATTAAATTTTTTTATTACCTGTAGATCAGGGGAGGGCAAATCTTTTGATCGTCGGGCCACATTGCTGATGAAAATTTGACCGTGGGCCAAAAATTTGGAGAGCAAAAAAAAGTCCTTTCATTTCCGAAACAAAAAATTGGAGAACAAAAAAAAAGTCCTTTCATTTCCGAAACAAAAAATTGGAGAACAAAAAAAATGTCCTTTCATTTCCGCAACAAAAAAGTCTTTTTTTCTAAAATTTTTTTATGAGCCAAATTATATTGGCAAACTATAGGTAATCATTCGCGGGTCGGATAAAATTCTATTGCGGGCCGGATCCGGCCCGCGGGCCGCCATTTTCCCAGGCCTGCTGTAGATAGTATATAGTTGACAACTTTCATATATATTTTGATAAAAAAAAAACAACTTTATACGGAACAGAATATTACAATTGATTACGATACGAATTAACGCAGGTCAAATCGATTCAGGAAAAATCCTTATATGACATAGAACCTCATAACGTTCAACCTTAAAAATTTAATGAATTAAGTATGGTCGAATTTCGACCACTGAGTATGAACAATAGTAATATAAAAAATATTTTTAACAAAAAATTGAACCGACTTCAAAAAAGGCACTAAAAAGTAAAAAATAATTGCGTATTGAAATGTTTTGGAGTCGGTGTATAGTCCAAGAACGATCTTCGTGAAATACCTAAAATCTCAAACGGCTAAAAATTTCAGTGATCGTTCTTGGGGTTACAAGAAACTATTCTGACTATGAAAAAGTGTGCTCCGATTTGCAGTTAGGGTAGAAACCGCCCCTTTAAATTTTGTTTTCTAATTATCTCACAAACTATGAGATATATGAAAAAAGGTTTCGACAAAAAGTTGTAGATTTTTATATTTGCTACGAAAAAGTGCTCCGCCCTCTTACCCCTATCTGCAATAGTTTACCCATAAATCGCCCCTAAAGGTAAAAAAATTGAAAATCATTATTTTTCTCAGCTGATTCGGGTTTTTTGTGACATTTTGAAAAGAAATTACTCTTGGTATTTTCTTCGAAAAACGATTATTTTAGATATTACAAAAAAAACGGATATTACCCCCTTTGCACAATAGTGTAATCTAATTGTCGTGAATTATTATAAAGAAATCGTATCCATGATTTTAAAATGTAAAACAAACTTAAAATAAACGTTACCATAACTATAATTCAAAATCAAACTTGAAAATTCAAAAAATTTGAATTATATTTTTACATTTATTTTAGAAATTTATTTGTACCGTTGTTTACGTGGCGTGTTTCTATGGTTTTTTAAACAAAATTTTTGAAATGGCCTATGAAGTCACAGAAATGCCACGCAAAAAAGACACGTTTCAATAATAATCAAAACATCTTGCCCAAAAAGTATATTTTTTTTAAATTTCAATAAGAATGTTTTATTGAATGATTCCATGTGTTTGATAATTTTTAATATGATAATTATTGATTTTAAAATTATTTTCAAAAATTGTGCATATAATAGGTACCTATATTATGTTATGAATACTAACATTCGAATTTTTAGTATTTTTTATTTATTGTTAAAAATTTATAATCAACATAAACTTGTTACCATGTTTTTTGTCTTATTATTTTTAATTTTCTGCATGTACTTGAAAAAGTCTAAATCTATAGACGTCTATAGACTTAGAGTTTTTCAAGTATGTACTTGAAAATGTCTAAATCTATAGATTTAGAGTTTTTCAAGTACATACAGAAAATTAAAAACAATAATTATGAAAATCAACATTAAGACAAAAAACATGGTAACAAGTTTATGTTGACTATAAATTTTTAACAATAAATAATAAAAATTCGAATGTAAAAAAATATATAAAAATATTTAACAAATTCAATTTCAGAAAAAATTTTTGAGTGGATTTTTTTATGCAGGTAGATAGGTACTGACAAGCAAAATACAATATTATTATATCCTGACATAAAATTAAATGCATATGTAGGTATACATAGGAAAAAATACGAAAAACGAAAAATAATAATTATGTTGCGACATAAGTAATTATAATTATTTAGGATTCTTCTCTTGAAAAAATAAGATTATTTTTATGATCTTGTGACAAAAAATATAATGTAAGGGCATAATTTTATTATTTTTCTTCAGGATATTTTAAGTTAAAAAATATTTTCAAAAAAAAATTCTGAAATTGAAAGTGTTAAATATTTTTATATAATATTTTGTAAAAATGCTTTATGGTTTAAATAGTAAAACGGAGTACCATACCCCTAACTTATATTAATTGCTATGGTTAGTAATTAATGTTGATTTTAATAATTATTGTTTTTAATTTTGACAGCTGACGATGATATAGTGGGACAAGCTCCGACAATCGCGCTATCTCTCTCACTACAGTATCGTGCAAAGGGGTATCGTTTTTTTGTAATTTCTATAATGTTCATTTTTCGAAGAAAACGCAAAGACTATTTTCTTCTTAAAACGTCACAAAAAACCCGAATCTGCCGAAAAAACAAATGATTTCCATTTTTTTCACATTTAGGGGCGGTTTACGGGTAAACTATTGTAGATAGGGGTAAGAGGGTGGAGTACTTTTTTATAGCAAATATAAGAATCTACAATTTTTTGTCGAAACCTTTTTTCATATATCTTATAGTTTGTGAGATAATTAGAAAACAAAATTTAAAGGGGCGGTTTCTTCCCTAACTGCAAATTGGAACACACTTTTTCATAGTCAGAATAGTTTCTTGTAGCCCCAAGAACGATCACTGAAACTTTTAGCCGTTTGAGATTTTAGGTATTTCACGAAGATCGTTCTTGGACTATGTAGTTCTCGGAATAGATTTTATTTTGGCTGACACTGACTCCAAAACATTTCAATACGCAATTATTTTTTACTTTTTAGTGCCTTTTTTGAAGTCGGTTCAATTTTTTGTTAAAAATATTTTATTTTTCTCTTTTTAGTGT
Source organism: Xanthostigma xanthostigma (assembly GCA_963575645.1). NCBI lineage: Eukaryota > Metazoa > Arthropoda > Insecta > Raphidioptera > Raphidiidae > Xanthostigma > Xanthostigma xanthostigma. The sequence goes on from OY754467.1 coordinate 14,599,328, forward strand.
TAATCTAACACAGAAATCGGTGAACATACATAAAAAAACATTATGCATGCCTTTGAAATTTGAGAGTTTCCCTCGATTTCTCCGGGATCCACCATCAGATTCTGACTTGGTTCCGACCACCTCGGAAGTGCACTCTTTCGAATAAAAAAAAAATTTGAAAATCGGTCCATAATTGATGGAGAAATCGGTGAACATACATTAAAAAAAAAAAAAAAATATATACAGACGAACACAGAACCTCCTCCTTTTTGTTGAAGTCGGTTAAAAAGTATAAAACTTCACAGTAAATAACAAAATAAATAATGATGTGTACCTAGACCTACCTAGATTAAATGATAATTGGACTTAATATAAAAAGCAAACTCAATTTTTAGATCGGCGCTATTTTGACAGGACAGTGTGAAAACACGGACTAGGAATAATATTTTTTTTAAATAGAAATATAAAAATAGAGTACTAAAAATCGTTTCACATAAACATGAATTATTATGCAAGGTAAATTGAGAGCTGAATGCATAAACCCTGTGTACATAGTTACTGTTATTATTAAAAGAGATTTTATGAGTAAAAAATATGCTACGAGAATCGTGCATTGTTTTAATAATCTCTTCAGAAACAGAATTGTTTGTTTGCATAAATGCGAGAGAATAATAATTGTTTTATTTAACTGGAATTATCTTTAAAAAATTGTTTGTTTTTAAATGTTTCTAGAAACAAAACTATAAGGAAAAATGTATTATTTTCTTTGTGATATGCATACATAAGCACTATTTCATTAAATTGAAACTGGAAAATTATTTGAATAAGAAAATGCGACGGAATAAGAAGAAAAATTTCTTGTAACCGTGTTTAGTATATTTGATATTTCGCTTATGTTATATGATTTTGGTATTTTGTGATTAAAAACTGTTTTATAATAAACAAAGTAAGTAACTAGCCTTTCATTCTAGAAGCATCACAAAAATTTTTTTTTCTTTTTCATTAAGTGAGCGATTTTTTAAGAAACTCTAAGACTGCTCCTAACTAACATAGTTTTAATTAAGTAACTCTGTCTGCCTGTGTTACGCTTTTGCGGCCACACCGCTGGGCCGATTGTGATGAAATCTATTTTAAAGATAGTTTAAACTCTGGAGAAGGACATAAGCTACTTTTTCTTTTCAAAAATAACCTCTAAGGAGGTTAAATGCTTTCTCATAAACTAAGGTTATAAGTGGATATTTCGGTATTTTTAATGCGAAATCTTGATGCGTCCAAATTGTATAATGGTACACGTTTACACGTTTCTCATTTGGGTCGAAATATTGTTAGAGCTATGATAATTAGTGGCAAATCTAAAGGAAGTATTTTAATACCACGAATACCAATTATACCAACGGATTTGCCTTTCCAGTTTAAAAAATTACAATTTCATTAAAAAACTACTTTCGGAATAACTGTAAACAAATCGCAAAGCAAACACTTAAGGTAGTTGGCGTTCATTTAGAAAACCCATGTTTTTCACACGGTCAGCTTATGGCTTTCTCACATGTATCGAATCCACAAAATCTTTATGTTTTTGCAAAAGATGGTAAAACAAAACAGATTTTTATAGTTCCGTCTTGCTTGAATTTGTGACTTTTCAAGCAATTATATCAATTGTACACATTGATTTCACGCGGAAGAAACTCGGGTTAAAGCTAGTAGTCTATATTCGAAAATTCGTAAAAATCATTTGGAAATCGAACAGCGATAAAAATGCTTGAAACACAAGCTGATGTATAGAAGACTAACAACGAAAAGTACCTACAACTTTGCATTAAAATTTCTCTGTAAATAAAAATTAATGTCTTAAATGAAAATTGTATACAATTATCACTACACATTTATCTTCAGTTATTCAGTTATTTTCAGATAAAGTGGTGATAATGTGACAGTTCAACAACACTTTTTACATGACATACTGAAAGGAAACATTTTTTTTGTACAAATATGAAAGCTTGTTTATCAAACTAGTTACTGAATTGTTTCCAACAGAGTTCAACACTTTATATGGTAAAGCTTAACAAGCTCATAATTTTATAAATATCGTTTGCATTGTACCTTGTGCAAATAAATTGCACTGTTGCATATGTTCGCACAGAGGTGTATTTAGATATTTCTCTTACGTTTTATCCGTCTCGTTTTCTCAAAAAAAGAAAAATGGAAAAATGTTTTCGATTAAAACAGATTTTCAAACTGTATTATTTTTTTCTATTTTTTCAATATGAGGATAGACTTTTATAAAATCAATTTCGGTACATGTAATATTATTTGCCATTTTATATTTGGTTCTTAACAAATTAGAGATATTCATTCATTGTTTTATTAGTAATTGAAGGAGATTTATTTGATTGAGGAACAATTGAAAATAGGCTTTACCAGTGTATCGCTTTATTAGTAATGACAAAAAAAGAGAATACTTCAAACTTTTCTCCGATAAATTTTAGCTGTTTAAGGATAAGGAATTTAAATCAGCGCTGGGTAACCTCGGCTCTTTGAGCTCCTAGGAGCTCTCCCAGTAACTCCCATAAGCGAGTGCAAGAGTTAGTGAGAGAGGTACCTAACTTTTACCTGTCCGTAACGAACAATAGAGACCCTTGGCATGATAGAGATTAGTACTGATCGCTCTTCAGAAGTCATAGGTTGCCCAGCGCTGATTTAAATGTAACCTGTTATCGCCCAACTAAATGTTTGTAATTATAAAACGGATCCAGCTCGATAACTCGATGTGCCCAAATTTTGACTTTTTTTTTAAGTCATAGAAAACGCTAAATTTTAACGTTCCAAAAAAAAAAAAAAACTATGCGGATTATTCACAAATTTCCTCAAAAACACGTAAAAACGTTTCGTCTTTCTTTGTCATTTTTTTTAATCTAACCAATCAGAAATCACATATACACGTCATAGCAACTGGTGTAACATTACTGTATTACTATCTTACTTTGTATAAACACGACCCCGTATTTGTTTTTTAAAGAACTCCTCCCAAACGCCTTCCCCTTTTCACTGCGCAAAAAAAATAATTTATAAAAAAAATGCCGCACTTAAAACGGCTAATAACACTGTTACCTATATGTTTTATAAAATAATAACTGTGTCTTTCCAATGGATATTTTACACATCGAGTTATCGTACTCTAAACTTATAAAACAATAAAAGATTTACCTTGTCCGCTACAAGTTGACCAAGACTTGTTCTTAATATTCTGAAACAAATTTATGTTTTGCGGTACTTTATAAAAGCTGAAAATGTTTGTATCGAAGTAAAACATCCAATGTATTTTTATTAATTAACGTAGTTAGAAATATGGTCGAATAATTTTCAAGTTCTGTTTTAAATTAAATGAATTTAAAACATGTCAGCGTGTCCAGTTTTCCATACAAATTTACTTTGATTAGTACACCGCTGTGAGTACATTCATAATTTGTCTGCACACAATTTGAATGGAAAAACTTTCCAGACGCGGTGTACAAACATGTTGAATTGCGTGAATTGGAAGTATTCATGGTTATATTCTACAATACATAGCTGTAGATATTCCGCTGGAAGATCAAATAAAATATCTGAATAAATAAATCTCATCTTTGTGCGAAATAGTATTGTTAAAATTGACAATCATTTACGTTTTTTTAATTCTGCAAAAGAATTGCACGCTTTTCTGTTTTTTAACATCCTAAATAATTTTTACCATTCCAAGCTACAAGTGGGGAATGGTACTAGTTTAGGTCAAAAATGAGTTTTCAAGAATTTTTCAATATCTTTCCGTTTTGAGGTCCCCCGAATCGAAAAAACATATTTTTGAAAAAACTCTGCGCGTCTGTTAGTCTGTGAACACGATACAGGTTAAACAGATGAGCGAATTGAAACCAAATTTTGGGACGATGTTTGGTATGCAAATATGAAGAGTCCGATTGTTTTTGGGAAAAATCGGGGCATGCGCAGAAAAAATATATGCTAAAACGGTGTTTTTTATATAATAATAGTATACTTTTCATAACGGGTTATTATTCTATTTATTTTTTCAAGAAAGTCGTTAATTTTTTTTTTCTTAACTTTATAGTTTCGGACATATTATTTTGAAAATAAAAAATAATCAGCCGCTCTTTGTTTTAGGGTAAAAGCCGGATAGTTGCCCCACTTTTCAAAAAAGCTCTATTATTAAAAAATATGTACTTACTAAGAATAATGCAAGAGGTATATCAAAACATAGGTCTTTGATCATTCATAGTAGCCTGTTTTTGAAAACATAATTAATATTGGTTTTGAGTAAATTCTGTTTTATTTGACCTCTCAAAAAAGGGATAGTTGCCTACTGTGGCGGATAGTAGCCTAACATTAAAAATGCTTCGAGGGATACTTGCCTCGTGCGGGGATAGAGGCCTCACTATGATTTTTTTAGATAGAAACAAATTTAGTTACATCAATTTAAGTAATCAGTCTTTATTATTTACTGAGATCCTTTATTATGTACTAAAAATACAACAAAAATAGCATCCGAACTTTAAGTTAGGTTAATCAGGGTTTTCAACTTTCCACATCTCATGCAATGATTTTTGAATGTTGTACAAGTTTCATGCAACCACATTTGACTCATCTCACATTAAATCCAATCTGATTTCGATTTTGTAAAATTGTAATTTTCAAAACATTCTGCGCAATAATCATCAATTGAAATTTTTTTATTCGTATATTCTATTTTTGAACTAGCGTTTTTCACTTTTAATAGTATATTTTCAGTGTCTCTTATCGAATTTTCGTCTTTTTTACTTTTGATTGGTAGTCCCTTGGTGGCTTTTCCTTTAGACGTTTTTGAACTTATAACATTTTCTTCAATTTCACTGTCAGAACTGTAAATTTCTATTCTTCTCTTCCTTAAAAAAGTCAATAGGGCGACTATCCTTTGTGATACGGATACTTGCCTTTCTTATTTACGAAATAAATAAAAACTATTCAACAATAAAACGTAGTAAACAGTGTAATTTAAACCCTGATGCATGCAAAGAAACAAAAATTTGACTGAAACCACAATCAATAATAAAAATATTCAATAGAAATTACTTACCAATATAATTTCGACGCCTGTCAAAGTTATGTCGCGGAAGATGTTTGCTCACACGGACAAAACGCATGCGTCTACTCCGATGGCTTACATGGCACTGAGGCCCACGGGAGGGGCACTTCAAAGTATAGTAAAGCGCAAACCCCATCAACATCTCTAACATAGTGTATTCAAAACCGAGGCATGTATCCCACTGAGGCAACTATCCGGCTTTTACCCTATAGATCTGTCAGAAATAAACTAACTCAGCTTGCTTTCATTGATTTTTACATGACGTGGAACATATTATGTAGGTAACCATGGCAACGAATAGCAAATACCTTATTGAATACTAGCCATTACCCGCGTCACCTCACACGATATCAGAAATTTTATTTTCTTTATTATAATCAAATATCAACATTTTTGAAGTTGGAATGGTCTCGTCGCCCAATTGACTGGAATTTTTTTAAAGATATAAGGCTGCTGTTTAGTCTTGAGCCTCAAGGACTTTTTTGCAAATGAAATTTCGCAAAGTTAAGAATTCACGGCTTGTATAGCCCCCACTACTCTTCAGCCTGCAGGTCTTCAATTTTGTGTTCAGATACTACACAAATTTTTACGCTGTCTTAAATACCTACCCAAAAATGTTTGATAGCTCTTAGTGACGGGAGAATCGAATGATTTTCAGAATCGAATACTTTGTATTCGAATACTTTCAAGAATCGAATGATTATTCGAATACAAAAAAAATTGGTTGTCTGTAAAGTCGGTTTACGGACGATAGTTTTACGTGATAACGTATTCCGTAATACATAACCTAAATTTATATAATAATTATAATAATTCGAATCTATGATATTGCATCTTTCGCTTCAAATTTAGGTAAATTTTATTAAGTAGAATAATAAAACACTATAAAAAGTACACTATTATTATATAAAAAACAACTATGGCATGTATCTCTTTTGCGCATGCGCCGATTTTCCCCAAAAAATTTACAAAAATTTCTAGTAAAAATAGATAGAGTAAAAACCGTTTTAAAAACTATATTATTATTATATAAAACATCATTATAAGAGATATATTCTTTTACGCATGCGCCGATGTTCCCCAAAAACAATAGGCCACTTCATATTTGCATAACAAACATCCTCCCAAATTTTGGTTTCAATCCGCTTATCCTTGGTGTCGGAATGATAAGAAATGTCAAAAGTGACGTTTGCAACTGTCAAAGTATTATGTTCTAATAATAATTAGTTATTCCAATACTTAACTTAGAAGGCGTTGCATTTCACAAAATACTAATGTCAAAAAATTGAATTAAACATTAGAAATGCAGCCGTTTTCATGTTAAGACAAGACATACGTTCTCTTCTAATTTCCATGTACGGCAAACAAAGACGACCGATCGCGTTGCGCCATGCATTAGACAACATTGCATTTATACAGCTATTTTTCTATATAAATTTGTATAAAAAAACTGTTTAGGCAAATTCTGTTATACGAAATCTATGTAAAATGTTCTCCTCTTTCGTTTAAGACTGGTTTCAAACCGATCTGATTTAAATTGAGCGAGAAATTAGCAAAAAGCACGCACAGGGTCAGGCGGAACGTTACGCGTTAGGAACGTTACGTTAGGAACGTTACACTTTTTCGTGCATGCAGCCGGTGTTTTATCAATTTATAAGATTGGTGATTCATCAATTTATAAGACGTTATCACGTCAAAAATCGAATTATTTATATTTAGAATTCCTCTGAAATCGAAGGCGAAGGTGACTAATACCACGGTTTTGTTATGCGATTTTATCACTCGTCTAAGTGCAAATTCCACGTACACCGCCACTTGTTTGTTTGAATATATTTCTTTCGTCCGTTGTACGCCCGACTCGGATCAGGTTCTTTGAACATTTATTGTATTTAGGTTAGTTAATAAATCACAATAAACAATTTAAACAATATGATTTGTTTTTTAATGGCTTTCATTTTGGGCCCGTAAGTTATCGAAAATCAACAACAAACTACGCCACTACCTTGATCGGCTATGGGCGTTACGGCATTTATATTATTTGTATGGCCTACCGACGCGCGACAGGTTACGGTGGCTAAATCGGAGAATCGAAATCGACGCGAATTCTGCTTAAGCATTGCATTCGATTCTACTGTAATATCTCGTACTCGCATCCTCACAGAAATCGGTCGGCAAGATACCGAGGCAGAATTTCGATTTTTTAGTATTCGAATACTTCGTTCAGAGTCGATGTTGAAAATCGAATGCATTCGAATACAAGCCAGAATCGAATACTTTTAGATTTTGAATTCGAATAGTCCCTTCACTAATAGCTCTCCTAGTATTAAACTTTAGTAGGTGAAATAGATTTTTAATCAGTTTTTTATTTCATCGGTACTAACAGTTTTTTACACTTAGAAAATGTGCGTCGCATAGAAAACGCTTTTTTATTGTACTTATGAAGTGCTAATGTAATATTTTTGTGTGTGGAAAAGCGTTTTTTCACACCGTTTCAGTACTTTATTTTATATTATAGCTCTATAAATTTAGAAAATCTAAGTCATTTTTCGTATCCAAAGCCAGCATTATTATTTTTCACAACAGCACGCTTCAGCTATGTTTTCATATCCTTTCCATTATTTTCAAATAAGAAAATTGCTATAACCACAATTTTTGTCGAAACATTCAAAATAATTGCATAATAAACATCAGAGCTCAGTCTTGCGAACTGTGGGAGGCGGCGCAGGTAGCGTCACCAATGGCGTACGATTTCTTTTTTCAAATATGTTCGATCAAATGTTGTAAACTGTCAGTTTTGATTTCTCACATTATTTCAGGTTATAACGCAATAAAAATGTTAACAAATAATTGACACTTGTTTTGATGAAAATTTTTTTTAAATATGTTTTATGATTCCAGAAATGCTTTCGGCTGTGTTTAATATCAATATTTAAATTATTTGTGAGTTAATAAATTATTTATATGGACTTACTATTACTTAAGCCGTCACTAAGATCAATTGTCCAACCACTTATGCATATTCCGATCGCCCATAGCGGGAACAATTGGTCGGAGAGGGTATTGTGATTAGTGGGAGAATTGGAGCTACGTCTGTAATGCAGACGGGTCGCGAAGGCATACACACGTTAATTTAAATACTTTAAAAATTTTCATAATTAAAAAATTACACATCCATAGAAGAGGTCTACATAGAATGCCCGTTCGCGCGTGTATGTGAACCGGCATACTATGCGTAAGTAGCTCTTGTATGAATGCAAATTTTGTTTCTTTATAAGAATTTCCTGAGTATTTAAATTTTGTTTATAATAATCCATTAAAAAAAAAGTAATAAATTATTTATTTAATAATAGATCAAAAAATAAAATCAACGTCGGGCAAATACGGCCGTTTTATAATAAATCCGGTTGCAGTATAATGTCGATCTTTAATAGGCAAAAATCCGTGCGAGGTCGGGCCGGGCCGCTAGTTATTATGAAATAAAAATCCAGCAACTGATACTTGTACCTGTGACCTAACAACTGAAGGCTTGTAAAAAATTTCATAATTTTTTCAAGTTTTGCTCACTGAATTTCGCAGCAGCTCTTTATAATAAACTACCTGTGAGTTTTAAAATTAATGAAATAAAGGTTTTCAAGAAAAAAATAAAGAATTTTTTACTGGAAAATGCATTTTATAATGTAAATGAATTCATAGATTATTTTAAATAATATTTTTGTTTTCAGAAATTTTTTTGACGTATCACATAGATCATTTGTATCTCTACTGACAATAAATGCTATATATGTATCTATCTATTCAATAGCTTGTAGAATAGCTATAAAATCTTATTGAAGAACGTCTTAAAAAAAAGAAAGGGGAAAATTCAAAACAGTTTATTCAATTTTTAGCGTCAAAATGAAAGTAATTATGATTACAAGCAAAAAAAAAAAAACAAATAGTAGCACGTGCCACATTTTCATTATTTCCTGGGGCACTGCACTGGTCAAGGCGATATTGTGTGTACGAGGTGGGTTGTGTGGGTTAACGCCGATACAGCACGGAAAGCTCGCGTTGCGTTACCCTCTCTATTCCTCGATACACATGTGTGTGTGAGGAATGAATCGTGTATGCGTCTGTATTTGTTGTATGAGCCTCCCTGCGATCGCGTGACACGGCGATAATGCGATGGTGGACCCTGGTCTGCGCCGCGGCCTATCTCACGCAACATTATAAACACTTTACTGGATTCCATTAAACGTACTGTATTCTAGGTGCCTACCTTATCGACCGTAACAGCGCTACTCAATCTTTGGCACTTCTGGATACGATTTGTTCAATATTCATGAAAGTATGCGAGTATATTTAAATTATTTTTTTCTTTTTTAACAGCGTGTATAGAAATCAAATACACGAGCAAGTATTTTAAGTAGATAACTTTTTTATCAAAACTCAAAAATAAGAGAGAATCAGCCGTTCAAATATTAATTCAGTTTTTTTAAATTTGATTTAATTAATTCAAAAGCCCACTTTACATGCACGAATCGTAAAGGCATCCCAAATAATTCGCAGAAGGCTCTTATCGCTACTTGTGTCCAACAAAACGGGGACAACTTCGAACAATTTCTGTGAATACTTGATAGTGACATAACATATTTCCATAGTAACATAACGTCAGGACCGACCTCAGAATTTAATAAAACTTTGAAAGCCCGTTCCTCTTTCATTTTTGTCTTAATAAAAAAGTTACTTGAAATATTTATTCGTCTATTTGATTTCTACAGGCTGTTAAAAAAAATAAACATCCCGCATTGTAGTTCAAGAGACTGTGACACTAAGCCTCACTGATATGTTAGTTACTTTTTTGATGCCAATACATGAAAGATTAATCTCATTTTTTTCTCATCGAGTAGGTACATTTTCCAAAAAAAACTAAAACACGGCTACTGAAAAGTATGAAACAAGAGAATATACGGACAGCCGTGGTCATATGCCACCTACCCTAACAAAACATTACATTTTAACAGTAGTAAGTGATCATAAGCTCTAGGGCAAAGTGCATCACGCAATACATCTAGAGGGCCTCATATAATATATGAGATGGCATACAACCACGGCTATCCTCAGATGAGAATATTGATACTCCGAAGATGGCATAAAGTTTGCCGAAATAAAATGCAATAAAAAACCTTCAGTATTTGCTTAGTTCATCGATCCTATGCCAGCAGGATTCATCCTTTAATTTTCTAATATTTTTTTGTTTCATACTTTTCTGTAGTCGGGTTTTAGTTTTTGAACTTATTTTTTGTGATCCGCTGTCAATTAAAATTGAGAGTCACTGGTATAGACTGTGTATAGAGTTCGACACACCGAAGCAAGGATTTAATTGTTTTTGTTAGCATATGTGGATATTTTTATTAAAAAATTCTATACGCGTGTTTGCTTCTTAAATTTATGTGTAATTAACGTAGATAAAGTAGCAGCTTTTTTATATTTTATAAAAATAAATTTGCATTTTAAATTAAACGTAATTTAGGTATTTCTGTATACCTATTCATAAGATTTAAATTTGTCATTCGAAAATATTTAACATTTTATCAATGCAATAAATTATTGAACATAATTGTTTTTAATATATAACTGATATTATACTTTCAAGACAGGTTAACCTATTGAATATAATATTTAACGATACTTAATTACCACAATAAAAAGTAATGAGATTATACATTGCCAGCTGCTCACATCGGCTTTGTTGCGACGTAAATCGCTATTTTCACTCACTACTCACCCTCCTTTTGTCGTTGCGTAATAATATTTAACCCATGCTACTCTTGGTTTTTAACCTTGGAGTAGTCACGTACCTTTCTGTGACAAATGTACTCGCGTAAAGGCCCCCATACATCTCGTTCTTTTTTGGCAGTTTTCATCGTCACGATAAAACACGTCGGTCAAAACCGAAGTGTATGGGCAAAAACTGTCGATGAAACACGGCAGTTTTTATATCTGCCGAATCTTGATTTTAAACACGACGTGTTTGCTGGTTGTCGTTTCAAATCGTAATGTGTGGCGCTTTCCGATAAGAATCGACGTGTTTATTCAGTGGTGCGACGTACAGCAAATAAGTCATATTAATTAAATGATTGTAATTAGTTTGAGTATTGATTTATATTTTAATAATAACTCAAAATAAGTATGTTCGTCCATTCTCAGGTAATTGAACCAATCCCCAGGTTCAAGTTTCAGCTCATTCAATTCATACAATTGTATCGAAGCCATTCGTGCCTTTAGAAAATAAAATCTAGTGAGTATTCTGATAGGGATAAAAAAATAAAGCTTACGAAGACATGATTATAAAATTAAGAGAAGTAGATAATTCAGCAACAAAGGAATGTGTAAAAAAGAAAATAGATTCTCTACGTGGTTGCTTCCGAAAGGAATTAAAAAATTAAAAAAAGGAATCCAATCCAAGAAATCTGGATCGGGGACTGATGAGGTGTACAAGCCCCATTTGTGGTACTACGAATATTTATTATTCCTTACAGATCAGGAAACACCGAGAGAAACAATAACTAATATTGATGAAGAGACAAATAGCAATCTAAAATCATAAACGTATCTTGCTTTTGTATTAATGGTGTTACTAAAGTGAGCAGCTCTAAATACGTTTCTTCGTCCATTCGCAGAAAATTAAACCAATCTCCTGGTTCTAGTCGTAATTCATTTAGAAGATTTACGTGTGAAAATTGCCTGCGTTTAAGTAACCATTCTTTAGTCCATTTTGAACGTTTTCTTTTTGAAAATTTTAATTTTATAGCCACTGCGGCTGCAACTGCTAACGTTGTCGTAGGATCCATCAAAGCAGATCGTATTAATGATGCCACGACTTCAGAAAAACTGAACGAAACAACGCCTCTGTGTGGATATGGCCGTTGTTCGTGTTTAATTAACCGTACAGTTTTACCCGTGCGGTTAAAACTGCCATAAAAGAACGAGGTGTATGGGGATGGCCGTTGTTCGTGTTTAACCGTACAGTTTTACCCGGCGGTTAAAACTGCCAAAAAAGAACGAGGTGTATGGGGGCCTTAATGTCTTTTCGACATAATAAAAGTTTTTAAGTAAGAAAACCAATTTTCTGTACATTTGAACTTTAAAGATTTCTTTAACATAATTTATATTATTATAAAAATCAAATTACAGTATAAACTTATTCGGTTTCTAAAACGTCTTCGTCATCATAACGTTTAAATTGCTTCAACATATTGTTTGCGACTAAATACAGTGAACTAATTACGTGTTTGAATAAAGATAACAAATAACACCAAAATTCTCTAAAAAAAAATCTCAAAATTGTGTGCTTATTTTTATTATTCAATGTCTTCACAGCAAATTTTATTTATTACTCATGCGGGAAAAGTGGTATGTTTACGCACGCTGTTACTGTTGAGAAGTAGCTATTTTCATTTGCGTGCGGAAACTTTATTTGTTGCACTGAAATTATTGTTTGCCGCACGCAAATTCAGAGTTACCATAGTTACCAATACAATAACAATTTTAACTAAGTTTTCAACTTTTTAATGATTTAATTTTAATTTTTATTACTTCTAATTTCTTTTTTTAATTCGTAATAAAATTTTAATTTAATTTAATTCGTAATAAAAAATAGTATGTGCAAATCGTGCGGAATTGTCGCACTAGTTGCACAATATACTATTCCACCACTGTAGGATTTCCTAACACATGTTTCTTTTGATTGACTGACGGGTAGAACGGTAGTTCGCTTAGATCAATTAGCCACAAGAAACCATGGGCTATGTTTTGGGAACCACGCGAACAGAATTTTTCAGATCAGTTGAAAATCCAATATTACCCTGATTAGTTTTTCATATTCGAAAATCTTTAAAAAAAATATTTTTTTCTGTGTCTTGGTAAAGAATTAATTATTTTTCAGTACAAAAGTTCGTGTTCCCTTCAGTTAAAGATTTTTATTTGGACTATATTTTCTTATGCACACACATAATATCAAAAAGTTAAAAAGCTCTGTTTTATATTTGTTACTCTGTAATAGCATAGGGGTTTCCGAACTTAGTCGTAAAGCACGCATTGTATTACAGTATATAAGCTCTATTGCATGATTACCAGAAACCGGTCGAAGTGATAACTAATTTATTTGTTCGAGCGTAGGGAACTGATTACAAAATTATTGTACCTATTCACATAGTGCTCGAATTCATTTACAACTGTAGCGACTTTATATCTGGTTTACCCCTGTATTTTCAAGTAAGAAAATAATAACGCTACGTTAATGTTAACTTACACATTTGAGGACCTTGTTAATCCATTTCAAAGGTATTTGGAAATATGTACAAAGATAATGATAATATTAAAAGTAAGAATAAATAAATCATCGTTGAATTTATTGAAAATCCTTATATAAAATTTCTTAATTTTAGACATCTCAATTTTTGCGGCTTGTAGATTGCCAATTAAGGAAACGCGTAGATTTATTCAATTAAATTAACCAAAAACATCCACAAAAATTGATTCGCTGAAGCACAACTGTTGCATAAGGAGCTGAACCATATGACTGAGCAGTACGGCATTTTACTTCGCTAACTTTCCGTAATTTATCTAACCTTTTACAGTTTTAAAAATCGTAATCAGCTATATATTTATTCGGTTCATACTCGGGTTAAATTTATTTCGGTTAACCTTTCGTCGGAAAATCATATTTAGAAAGTATATTACTTGTACCTACAATAAAAATATGAAATTGAAGTTAAGAGAAACTTTAGATGAACTATTATAACACAAAGGCAGAGTTCAAAGTGAAAATAATATAATAATTTGAATAGTTTTCCAATTATTAAACAAATTATGTACTTATATCTATAATAAATTAATAATCTTGCATATAAATACACTAAATTGATTGGCAACATTATAGTAATTTACGGAGCAAACACTCGTGTTTGTAAGCGAGATCATTATTCGCATTTTTATTGTAGTACAATATAGATATAATAAATATGCAACAAGACACCAAAAAATCAATTAAGCAAAAAGGAAACAACTATAACTCGATTGAGAATAGGTCACACTAATTTGGCACACTCATTCATACATAAAAAGAAAGCCCCACCAATTCAACTCACCGCAGATCATATTCTAATGTCCCGTCTACACTAACGAAAAAAACAATGCCGTCTCAGAGACCTTAAAAAATGACGTCACCTGCGTTTCGAAAGTGCTGCAGTTTCTGGGACTCACCAACCTAAAACAAAAGATTAAATTAATTGTGCAAGATGGTTATAATTAATCATAAGGTGGTAAAAATAGTAATTTATTAAGCTCAAAATAAAATAACTATAATTACCTTACTGAACACGTTTATCTATTAAAAAAATGCATATTTGTGTAATATTACATTATAATAGTAATAATAATATGAAGTGTATAAATCTGTTGAATTGCAGAATAAATAATAACTGCATTATATTTCATAGCCTAGTAAACTAAGTATAAGCACATATTTATTTGAGCTGCTCTCTTCAGTTTCAGAGAAAAACTATTTTTCTTATCGATTTTAAGCTTCTTAATGGTACTTATAGTTTACCAAGTTCTTTTGTAAATAGCGAATGATTCTTCGTTACATTAATAGTTCTTATAGAAACTTCTGTATGCATTGTACAATGTACAGATTTTATATATATAGCGACTAGCGGTCCCGCCCGGTTTCACCCGGGTGCAAAAAAACGAATGGAGAAGGAAGGGACATGAGTACGCACATTCATCTTATTTTACCGAGATGAATGTTGTGTCCAAACTTCATAATGATCGGCGTTACCGTTAAAAAGTTTTTGTCGTTAAAAAGCAGCATTTATACTTTTTTTAAGTAATAAATTTCTTTTAATATAATAAATATATAATTTAAAACACTGTAGAAAAATTATTTTTTATAGGTACCTATAGTTGTAACAGTTTTCAAATGAGCTATTAATTAGATTTATTTAATTTTAATTAGTCCTAATAAAATTTAAAAAAATTGAAATGTAAGTCTTAGAAGAAAGCAATGTAGAAAATAAAAATATATATATATATTCGCTGACGTGGGGCTTGAACCCTAGACCCTGGCATTAAGAGTCTTACACTCTACCGACTGAGCTATCCGGGGTTGTATTCATGACGCGCTAATATTACAATATTTAGTTAAGGCATTTCACCTGATAATATTTATCGGACGGACTAATTTTGAGATACATCTTGCAGCTTTTTTCATTTATGTTCCGCTCCAAGTGGTCGTAGCGTAATATTATATAGCATATAGCCTTCCTCGATAAATGAGCTATCCAACAAAAAAAAATTTTTTCAATTCGAACCAGTAGTTTCTGAGATTAGCGCGTTCGAACAAACAAACTCTTTAGCTTTTATATTAGTATAGATTAAAAAAAAAATATTAGTTAACATTTTTTTTTTTATTTCCCAGACGGATAAACATTTTTAGTGTACATAAAACGACTGATTTTAGAAGTTATTCCGTTGAAATTAAACTGGGTAATTTATAAATTGAAAATAATTGTAGAAATTATGGTAATATACATTGTTCAAGTAGGTACTATAAACAACATTGTAACTATTGCTCAAGCGTAAGGCAAGTTAAAAATGTAAGTATTATAAAGATATAATCTAACTACTTAATTTGTTAGCACGAATTAAACTATATTTTTTATCTAGGATTTGCACATTATATAAGCTATAACATTTCTTGAGTAAATAAATTACTAATCATTCTGTATGATCGCTTAGAAATTTTCTTGTACAGAGGGAATTCGTAGCACTTTTGACCGCCTTCATTCGCAATGCTGTTCTATGTTTAGGTAGCAACAATGCAAAATGTTGCAGTGTAATACCGACAAACCACGTCCTTACTTGAACCCACAGACCTATTATAAGCGAGTGTGGAATCTTGACGGCCGGCTATTGGCAACAATGAACACAAAACATTGTTGAAGTATGCAATGCAAAACAAGTATTGTGCTCTCAGAGTATGCTTAGAATGCTTACTTTTAAGAATCTCTGATCAGCTGAATGTTAAGAAAGATTCTTTAGATTTATTAATTATTTATTTACGTTAAATTAATGATTATTCATTAAAAAAATAATTTTCTCCTGTTAAAATGTTTTTCTTGTATTTTTTTATAACTACATTACACTGCGTTACGATTTTTTACTATTTATCAAGTATGACAGATAATTTATTTACAAATAGACTGGCTTATCGGTCTTGGCAATATTTTATAATGATAGATAGATATATTTCAAGAATAGTTTAAAAGCTGTGAAATATGTCATTATACATTATACTATAATAATTAAAATAATAAATATAAATAAAATTAGAATTCGTCAATACAATATAGGCATTTGTCTATTATATATTTTTTAGTTGTTTGAGTTTTTCTTCTAATTTTTTATATGTAAATTTTTGTTAATGTGTAATATATATATTTTATTATTGCAATTAAGTTGCGACAAACAGATAACGTCACTACTGCGAAATAAATGTCTATCTATCTATCTATTCATGATTATTGGGAAGCCGTTAATAATATGATTTTGCCATCTGTTACAAACTTTTAGTTCCTTTGTTCTTATCTGACAACTATTAAAAATATAAATAAATTTTTTCAATTTTTTATACAAAAACTTAGAATATGAAGTGGTAGTACTAGGTCTAGATAACTCTCGCTGTTGGTGCCACTTACCAAATAAATCAAATAAATACTAGCATTAGATAAATTAGACTCGCAGTGCTCCGCAACCTTTTCTCACCTACGACACACCAAAATTCTTGCTAGATTTCCGCGGCACACCAAAAGCTAAAATATAATTGATACACAAATACACGACTGAGGCGACGACCGACTCAGATCGACCGAGGCGACACGACGGCAAACGTGCGTTCTACACACTGCGTTTTTTGTTCATATTAAAATAACAATTGAAAAAATTAGTAACAATGTACCAACAAATAAAAATTTTCAAACAATGAAAAAAATAGTGCTAATTTATTTCAGTTATTTTAATGATACCAGAATTTTTTGAGCGTTAACTAAGAAATTAAAAATTAATTCTCCAAATTTTGCAAAATGTAATTGTAAATTGTAAAATGTCAAATACATTGAATTTGACCGCGGTACACCTGTATCTGGCTCACGGCACACCGGTGTGCCACGGCACACCGGTTGCGGAGCACTGAATTAGAGTATTATAACCTAAAAACTTAAAAATTAAAAAACAATATAAGTCGTCGTGGGACTTCTGGCAAATGTGAAACAGAAATTAAATTAAATTAAATATCGCCCTGTAACTAAACTTCGCCCTGTCGTGTACTAAATTTCTCCATGTCAACTAACGAAATTTTAGTAACTAAATATCTCTTTCTACTAACAAAATATCGTCCTGTAACTAAATTTCGCCCTGCCATCTAGTTGTCATCTTAAAAAAAGCAAGCGTGACGCGATGTCATCTAACGAAATACTAGTAACTAAATTTCTCCCTGTTATCCAGATGTCGCCTTCAACTAGGGCCATGTTTAAATCCAACGCTCACAAACGTAGCGTCCACCTATAAAAGCGTCGTCGCCAATTGCACGGTTTTACTCTCGAGCAAACACGCCATTAGATGTTCTACATCAAAATTAAATTCTCAATGTCAATATTTTCGAGAAGTCACGAATCATAAGTGTCAATTTGACCTGCTCACGTAATCCAAACTCTAATTCGTAAACAAAAGAATCGATAGTGCTTCTAATCGATCCTATTAACGTTCGCAGTGTATACTATAACAATGACGCAGTCAGTGTAGTATAGTGTAGAATAGTGCATTAATAGTGCAGGTTGCACACGCACACAGTGCTGTCACTTCGGTAAATAAATGACGTGCGTGTCGGATGGAGAGTAACCAAGCAAACACAATAACGAACACTGGTCAGGGTGTGGTGCCTGCTTCACTGCGCCTACACCACCCGCGACCCGTTGCTTCCACCTCCGCCGCCGACACTGAATTCATACCGCGGCCGTCAGACGAAAACTTTATATTGTAACTAGCGGTCCGGCCTGGTTTCACCAGGGTGCGATAGATATAATTCTGCAAAATATGTTTCGTTTGCGGCCCGGCGTCTGAACCAATAGCTTTGAGCAAATTCTAGCGGATTTGCTTCTGTACAAAATAGCTTTGAGCCAACTCTAACGGAAATCGTTACTTGGTACTAAAACAGTTTTTTTTTATTTGCTTCTGAACTAATTGAGTAAATTCTATCAGATGTCGTTACATGTTACTAAAACAGTTTTACCATTCCAACCCACAAGTGGGGAAAGGTACTAGTTTAGTCAAAAATCACTTTTCAAAAATTTTACGATATCTTTTCGTTTTGAGGTTCCACGAATTCAATAAACATATTTTTGAAAAAAAATTGTGCGTCTGTTAATCTGTTAGTCTGTGAACTCGATACAGGTCTAACGGATGAACGGATTGAGACCAAATTTTGGGAGGATATTTGATACGTAAATATAAAGAGCCCTATTGTTTTTTGGGGAAATCGGCGCATACGCAAAAGGTATCTATGCTGTAACGTTGTTTTTTATGTAATAATGGGATACTTTTCATAACGGTTTATTATTATATTTATTTTGTCAAGAAAGTTTTGTTAATTTTGTAGATCTGTCAGAAATAAACTAGTTAAGCATGATCTGATTAATTTTTACATGACGCGGAACATATTATGTAGGTAACCATGGCAACGAATACTACCCATATCTAGCGATATCATAAATTTGATTTTCTTTATTATAAATGTCAACATTGAAATGGTTCCGTTGTCCAATTGACTGGCATTTTTATTTTTAAGAGAACACCGTAATTTTGTACAATATATTTAATAAAAACTATCCTATAGCGTAAGTTGCACCAAGCAAGATACATTTAAAATTTAAGTCGGTTCAGTGGTTTCGGAGATTAGTGTGGCCAAAATTGTGACACTAGAATTTTATATTATATAGATATTTAGATCATATAGATATGTGCAGTGTACTAACTTATAATTACATCACATGTGACCGGTCATTTACATCGTCAGAGTCATTCAACTGACGCCATTATTTAACAGAAAGTTACTAATCGTAATTATTATAATGTTCACAAACACGTGAACACGAGTTTGATAATAATCCAGCAATGGGGAAAAGCCACCCCCTGTGTGCTAGCGGAACAAAAATAATGAAATTTTAGGGTGTAAATAATTAATTTTTAAACTGAAATTAATTTGGAGTAACCAATCGATTTCCTCCTTGTACAATACAATAACAATTACTACAAAAAGTCAGCTGGTCAATATTAATTAAAAATGCTTTACAACCCAAAACAATATTTCAACGATGAATGTGGATATTTACATTCAAAATCAGTAATGATGTGAATGGTATTATTTTCTTTGTTTGAGTGCTTGCGCCTACACCATATTTGATCCTTTACTTCCACCACATATGTAAACTGGTTAGCCTTGAATGGAAAATAGGTCTCTCACTCTGCCATTACAGTTTCTCTAAATGTGGAGTGCTATTTTTTGTTCAATAAAAACGATCGTATTTTTCAAACTTCAAAAATGCACATTTTTCCCAGTTATTAATGTTGATTTAAAGAAAAAACGAGGTGAAATTTTACATGCTGTTTCTTTTGGGGTAGAGGGGGCGTTTACTTATTATAAACGTTACAATTATGTTATTAGGGTCGAGTAGGGTGTTAATATAATGTTACGTTATACAATAATCTTAGGAATAAAACAAAATTATAATGTTACATGATTTTTGAAAAGTTACTACGATATGTTATGAGAGAAATGACGAAAAAAAAATTTGTTTAACCCTTTACAACTGGCGAAACTGTTTTTGTTTTTGATTATTTAGGGACAAAATCACCTAGAAAAATTTATAAAAAAAAATGGTGTACCCCTGCCCAACTGTGAAAATAACCTGCACGAAATAACCGTGCGAAGCCGGTTGCGTTCAAGAAAATTAATCTGTTCGCGGCAAAATAAAAAATTGTCGATAGTTACGCCCGTACAGAATCAGTTGTAAAGGGTTAATATTCTAACGTTCGTTAAACTAACAATAATAATAAAAATAATGCGTTTAACGTCCGTTTCTCGACATTATGTCATAACAGACGCCATTCGCACCATTACTATTTTTTTATTACCACACTTCACGTTATTTTCTACAATTTTTAAACTTCAACTTTAGTAATAGCAATGGGCCATGAAGGAATTTTTAGGAAATTAGGATAAGGTAGGCAAATTTTGATCATAGGAGTTTGACAGGTAATCGGCCATGGCCTTGAATAAGGAACCATCTCGTTATTTATCTGGAATTGTTGAGGGAAACCTCAACAAGATGGCCTGTACAGGAATTACCGTTTCTCGGCGAGAGACAGGGGAAAAAACTCCCAGCCACATCTGTTCCCGCCGCGATTCGAGCCCGGTACATCCCGAATGCGAGTCTAGTGCTCTCACCGCTACGCCACCCCGCTCGGTAACGTTCTTTAAACTAAAAATAATGCAACATTTAAAAAAAATCGATGGTAATATTATCTCGAACGAAACATGAAACTTTATTATAATAAACACAATTCCACTAACGTGTATTTTGCATTCTTAATAGATTTTTAATAAATGCAAAGATTTATAAAAATGATAAAATAATAATATGTCGCATGATCACATATTAATATTTTTTTTTTGCGGCAAAGTTGTCATGCAATGAGTTCTGATCGTACCTACATTTCTGTAGTACTTACACGATACGTGATTCTGTACTAAAAAGAAACGAACATTGAGTTGAACGCTGCGTAGCGTGACTGAAGTAAATTAAAACAGTTCATCGAATCAACTTCCAGGTCTCGATGTGTTGTGCTGCATGAGGAAAAGTTCAGCCTCTTAACCAGTTATTATGGACAAGGGAAATTAATACCGTCTTATTGCTATAGCTTTACAGTACTTGGCACTTGTTCAACTGTATCTAATAACTTAAGAGTATTAACCCAAAAAAAAAGAAAATTATATTAGTACGTACGTACTCTACATTATTTATCACTTCGCTAGTATTTCATTGCTGTATTCATTATTTGTGTAAGTGGTGTATTTCATTTTAAAGAAAAATCCGTTTTTGAAGTGAAAACTTCTTTAAAAACGGGGGTAATCTCGTTTCCCTATGTAACGAAATTTGTCACGAAGGAGAAGATAGCATCGATAGTTCAGTGGTAGAATGCTGGCCTACTACGCGGCCAGCCCGGGTTCGATTACCGTGAGGTGCGCGCAACAATTTTTTTTTTATTTTTTTAGAGTTGCAAATCATACGATTAATTTTCGATTAATTTATTACAATAATACTTTAGCTAAAAAAAATAATTGCAGTAAACCTGCGAAAAAAATACAAGAACGCATTACAGAAGTGAAACTTCTGTGTGGACACATGGAATAAAGAAGAGAGGCAAAATGGACAAATGGAAAAAATGGACAAGTGGAAAAAAGATAAGAAGTCCAATAGACAAGTGGAAAAAAGGAAAGAAGTCCAGTGGACAAGTGAAAAAAAAGTAAGAGTAAGAAGAAGAGATTCATAATTAATTTTTATCATTTTTATCATAGTTTCACGTTAAGATATTTTGTCTGGTTAATCTGAACGTGAAACTATAAGTTAAATTATAAAAAGTAATTATGAATACTTCCTTCTTACTCTTTTTTTTTTCACTTGTCTATTGGACTTCTTTTCTTTTTTCCACTTGTCCATTTACTTCTCTTCTTTTTTCCACTTGCCCACATAGAAGTTTCACTTCTGTAATGCGTTTAATTTTTTTTTTAATAAAAAGGTGTTATACGTGTCAACAAGCGAGAACAATTAAAAAATCTTCTATCGAATAAATGTATTTACTTCAAAATATTTTTAACCTCTAGTTTACCTGCAGAGTAGGTGATTTGGTAATTATTATTGAAGATGTAGATATAATCAATAAAACAGCTTGAAAGATGTAAATAGCTAGTTCAGTTTTGCGTATATAATTAACTAGATAATATGTTCGTATCGACTAAGGCAACTGCGAGCGGAATATTACATTTAATATTATGTATTATATACATTCTACACCTATAATAAAGTGGGAAACTATATGTTGCACCTTGTATATTTTGAATATCACATGCAATTTATTCTACGATGTCTTTGTTTATAATGAACACACGGAATTACAGCTATGAAATGCATGTGTTTTCAGTTGTGTTGTGTTTTAATATAAATCCAATTAATTCGTTGTTAAATTAAATTAAACGAAACTTAAATTAAAATATTTTTACCTATAAATGAACTTTCAAATATAATAATTTTTATTTATTTCATGACTACAAAATAATTCCAAATCAGTTTTAAATAAACAAATGCTATCTCTAGTTTTTCTCTCGGTTTTCTTAGTTTCATAGAAGCTAGGAACCCTTATAGTTTTTTTGCGTTCGTTTGTCTGTCTGTCTGTATGTCATACCCCTCTCATCATCTCATTTATTTACCTATCAAGATGAAATTTGGTATGCTGGCGTAGATTGATGACCCAAAAACAGAAATAATACCATTTTTAGAAGAAAATTTTTAAACCTCTTCCATATACTGAAAAGTGTAATCAATTTTTTTTGACCAGCTCCATTGAGTAAAGCGTCTCCTAAAATGCAACACAAAATATTAGGATCTTTTAATTTCAACTCTTCAGTCACGAAAGATTTGCTTTTAAAGTCTTTATCAAAGCGCCTCGCTCCAATCCTACCTAATTTCAAAATCATCAGTGCAAAATATCTGAAAAAATCCTGAAACTAGCCTTTAGTCAGTACAACAAACACTGTAACAAAAATAGTTTATGAAAAAATTAGAAATAACGAAGTTCGAAGCTGGTAAGAATGGCTATCAAAACCCAATCATGTGCAATTAAAAAAAAGGTTAAGAGCGTCTTTTATTAAACGTGTTATTTACTTTTTAGTTAGCAGAAGCCGCGCGATTATCTATGTTTCAAAAAATGTATTTTAAGGCTTCCAAATTTTGAGGTTTGAGTCTGGTACCAATTACAAAAATATTGTCACATAAACAAATCTTTGATTAACGTCTGATTAGAACTCTTTATTTATTGAATTGTCACATAAATTTCAATTATAATTCAGTGAATCATAACTTTCTTTAATTAGATCCCATTCAAAAATTTGTCACTTTTACAGATGTACGCGGCATGTGTTTTTGGCGTTTATCCAGAAAAAAATATATAAAAAGAATAAAATTCTTTATTATTCTATTAAAAACTAACTATGTACTGTACTTCAATTATTGTTTTACGATACAATTGCAATTATAAAAGTTTGCAATTGTTAACGCTAGTATGACACTCCAATGTTAAATCAACCATTTTTTTATTTTTTCGGTAATTACACTCGGTAGAACGATTGCCACATTAAAGCTAGATACATACGATAGATTGTCTGGCATTCATAACCATAAATTACGTATACTGGGTGTTCAAGAGTATCTAAATATGTTTTCTTCATACCTCGATTGAAAGTGCATACTTTCGGCGTCAATTGTAAGGCAGAAAGTCTAACATTTACTCCTGGGTGGGATTACACGCATCAATGCGGAAAGTTCGTACGTTCGGGCGATAATAAAGCAAAAACAACCAAGCAACTCTTGTTTGGATGTCGTTTCCATAGCAACCCTATTACATTTTAGCTAACAGTCGCGAACTCTTTCGTGTTTTTACGTGTAACCCCAAAGATGCTTGCTTAGAATTGATGTGTTTCTATGTAATTAATTAATGTATTTAATAAGCGTGCTTGCGACCGAGGTATGAAGAAAAATAGTATACACCACACTTTCGACCCTTGTGGTGTAATATATACTATTGATTATATATTCTTGAACTCTAGAAATGAAGTTAAAGTTGAGATTAAAATTTAAAGGCAACTTTTCAGCTATATTTTCATAATCGGTGGGCACGGCTATACCCTGCAGTGAAATTATACGACATGGATTTTTATGTAGCAACACACACTATACAGAAGCAGACAGCTCTTAACGATCGATATATAACTCATACCCCTGTCAAATTTCAGTATTTTTGAAAGTGGCGTTAAATTGGCTAGAATTTTTTTAATTTGTCAGTTTTAATTTCAACAAAAATACGAAACTTAATAACAATAATAATATCAAATAAATAAAATTATCGACCAATTTTCTCAGGCTATATATTAACAAAAATTATAAAATTATAATTCAATATTCAAAATTGGTCGATAATTTTATTTATTTGAAGAGTTCTATTCAGACGTTAATCAAAGATTTGTATAAAATTATATGTATTTAATTTTTAAAGTTAGACGAACCAAAACAGATTTTTTATTGTACCAGCACAATATATGCAATGAAAAATAAATATTGATTCGTCAAATTAGAATACAAAATATTGGCTTTATCTTTCAAAGTTAAGATTAGGTATCTGCAATTATAACAGCGTCTTTAATTTGTATTTCCAAAACTGTCAGCTGTTTGCGCCGGGTCACGTGGTATGTGTCTATTCAATTCTCTCCGAGCAATTAGTTTGTGATTAACTAAGCACTATAATTGGCAACCAGTAATTTGATCGCGTCTGTCTCTCTCTTTCTCTGTGTATGTGTCATTCTCTCTTGCTTTGTAGTCTCATTATATCTATTAGATACATACACCTACTACTCTTAAGAGTGACCAAAATTAATTGTAAATATCGACATGTATATAGAAAATATAATAGCAATAGTATATATTGCGAAGTTCGGCGTTGTTGTTCATATAACCTAAAGCGTCCCATAGACGTTCAATATTATTGCGCAATATTTGGGTTCGTGCAATATAATTGACCGTGTGTAGACGAAATTGAAAGATTGCGCAATATATTGTGTGACAAGAAAACCGAAAGACAATTTATTGTTGAATTTATCGAAGTGTATCGTGGTCTTCCGGCTCTGTGGGATGATGACTGAAGTTCTGGTGGGGACTGTTTGCACAATGTGGCTGTACCGTCTGTGCTCGCAATTGAGAAATATATTGCGCAACCTTCAATATCGCCTCCATACAGTACAATTTTTTGCACAAACCAAAATATTGTACAATAATATTGACCGTCTATAGGGGCCGCCGTCAAAATATTGTGCAACCCACATTGCACAATAATATTGAGCGTCTATGGGCCGCTTAAAATAGATTCAGATACGCAATTAAAAAAAATTAAAAATGAAAGTGTAATACATAGAGTAGGATAACTTGTTGCCTGATATTGCAAGTGCCTACCAAATGAGATAGTTATTTTTTCTTATGGAATAAAATGGATCCAATAAAAAACGCCAAGGCGTTTATACTTATAATATTGTAATAATGAATATTGTATACCGCCTGTTTGTAGACATATATGAATAAATAAATGCAATAAACGATAGAATAGTCTCACATTTTCGTATATTACAAACTAGCGGTCCCGCCCGGTTTCACCCGGGTGCAAAAGAACGAATATGGGGAGGGACATGAGTACACACGTTCATCTTCGTTTACCGAGATGAATGTTATGTCCAAATTTCATGATGATCGGAGTTACCGTTCAAAAGTTTTTGTCGGACGGACAAATTTTGAGATATATTTTGCAACATTTTTCATTGATGCTCCGCTCCTATTGGTCGTAGCGTGATATTATATAGCCTATAGCCTTCCTCGATAAATGGGCTATCTAACAAAAAAAATGTTTTTCAATTCGAACCTGCAGTAGCTTGTAAGATTAGCGCGTTCAACCAAACAAACAAACAAACTCGTCAGCTTTATATATTAGTATAGATTATTATTCATTGGGGACAAGGAGAAATTGAAGAAAACATGAGTCATGGTCTCGACAGGTGGAAAGTACACGAGTTATACTGTAATAAGTGTTTTTTTTTTTAATTTAATGTAAAGTTCAGCAGTTACGTGAATTTGTTATTAAATTTGCTTAAAACTTGTTCATTAGTTCAACTATTTGTTTGCTACAATAGTTACATTTATATTAACAGCAATAATTACTGGGTCTTTATTAATATTAACTAAGTATTTACAATTAGTATGCATATTGTAATTAACAGTACAATAACTATTGTGGTACCCATCATTTGTTATTTATTTCAAAATTATTCATGAACAGTCATAATTACGATCCACGTCAAAGTACCTATAAATATGACAAACTCAATATTGATGCACGCTGTGAAAAAAATTAATATTTTTATTTAAGTTTTATTTTCAAAATCCAGTTTTATTATCTTTATGAACTACTAATGGCCCGGTCCGGCTTCGCTCGAATTTATGGATAGCCACCGTTTTTTCGTCGTCTTACGTTTCTAAATTGTTCTCCACGAAAAGCGTCTTTATTTTAACGCAATAATATATAGCCTATGTCCATCTTGAAGGGTCGTTCTAAACATTGGTAAAAGAATTTTTCAAATAGGTGCAGTGGCTCCGGAAATCACCACTTACACACATACTTGCAAAATTCGCACTCTCTCTTAATAATATTAGTGTAGATTTATACGAATATGTAAATAGATGAATTATTATTTTAACGTAGTATTTTTGCATTAAATAATTGTTTTCATTGTTAATTTGATGGAATACACAGTAAAACGAGATTTTGGTGGAACTATTTGAAGAGTTAATATTTTGAGCAGAAAAAGGTTGTTTTTCATATCTTCAAAAAACTAATTCGTTTATGTAAATGCTAGTGGCAATTTTTAACATTATTTTTTTCTTGTTGCAGGTGATCACTGCTAATACAAACACATACTTGGAAGCCAAGTACGAACTGGACCCACCTGTATGGGCGAGCAAGATACGGTTCTTGCCTTACAGCTACCACCAGAGAACAGTCTGCATGAGGGTTGAGGTTTATGGCTGCTACTGGAATGGTGAGTGATTCTTTTCGGAATACGTAACTAATAATTTATTATTTCATAATGTGAATATATTCAACGAAGCCAGAAAATCTATTAATAATTAATTCAGCAATCTAAAGGGAAAAATGTCGTTAGAACAGTTCACGATTTTTATTTTATATAATGTATCAGTTCTGTTTTTGTTGTATTTTTTTAATTAAGCTCTAAAAACAAACCATTTACTTAAACGAGAAACTCTTTATAGTTATTTATGAAACTAAAATTGAAAAATTAATAGAAGGAAAACATCTTCTTATTAATAAAACACCGAGAAGAAATTGTTACTAGAAGTTTTGCTCCAAAATATGTGTTGAAGATTTATTTGGTTGAGGAACAATTGAAAAATAAGCTTTACCAGAGTATCGCTTGTGGCCAACGTATCGAAAAATATATTTTCATCGTCACGACCTATGAAAATGTATCATATTTGTTACATTTAATAATATTTCGATTTCTACATTTCAGTGTAATATCCATTATAGATCAGATAAAACTAAACATTATAACATACCTCAATGTTTAGTTTTATCTGATCTATAATGAATATACTGTAATTAAGAAATCGAAACAATATTAAATGTAACTCAGTGATTCCCAAAGTGGTCTATATCGACCCCCAGGGGTCGACGACAACTTGCAAGGGGTCCATGTCAGCGGGAAAAAAATTTGGGGGTCTATGAAAAGAAAATGGGGGTCCACGATTGTGAATCTCCTTACAAATAAAGGAACAAACTGGACATCGTTAACCGAAGAGATTTAAGATTAAATCTAACTAAATTGATGCCAAATGTTGAAAATTTGTTATTAAAGCTAGGGCTTCACACGAGACGAGAGTAGACGAGACTATCAAAAATCTCGTCTCGGTCTCGTCAATCCCTAGAAAATTCAGTCTCGTTCAAGTCTCGGTCTCGTCTCGTTACCAGATGTCTCGTCTCGTCTCGCTTAATTTTAAATAATGATAATATATATTATATAAACTAAATAATAAATAATAATAAGTAGTTTTTTAAAGCTATATTTATTACGTTATTATATAGAAATATTTGAACATATACATAATTTTTTACACACTCAGATTTTATATTTTGTAAAATATATTGTTTTTTATTTCGACATTTTCTAATTTTTCCAATAAAAACTTTATAAAAAAAAATTTAACGAGACCATAAACGAGACTCTCGGGTTGCACTGTATGTGGTCTCGGTATCGTCCAAAATATTTACCAAAACGTATCGTCTCGTCTCGTCTCGCTTTTCCGAGACGAGAAAAATCTCGCTCTCGTGTGAAGCTCTAATTAAAGCATCGCAGGTTCAACCCTCACACTAAAAGCATTGATTTTTTGCTTAGTTATTTTATGTAACAGAAAGTAAATTTTAATTTGATTCGTTTAATTTGAATCTAATTAATAAATTATAATATATAAATAATTATAACTACCGTTATAAATTTAAATCGTTCAAAGTGAGTAGCACTATACCGGTTGTCAAAAATACATTTGAAATTAATAAATTTGCAAAAAATCAATATTATAGATAAGCAGGGGGTCTTCCCAAAACCGAAAAACATGGCAAGTGGTCTACGAGACAAAAAAGCTTGGGAACCTCTGATGTAACTGAAAATGATGATGAAAATATATTTTTCGAAGCGTTGGCTTATTTTTCAATTATTCCTCAGCCAAATAAATCTCCTCCAAACATTTTTTTTGTACAAAACTTCTACTAACAACTTAAAATGTATATTACGTTTCATTTTCTTCATTGTTTCAGACGGCATTATAAGCTATTCAATGCCACAAGGCGACAAACGTGGTTCTGGATGGGAATTCTTTGACGCCACGTACGACGGCTATTGGGACGGCGAGCTGAAGCGCGGTCTCGGTCAGCTCACCGATGGTAAAGTCGGTCCTGACAACTTCAAAGCAGGATATTACGATCAAGGACAAGGTTGGGTCGGCTGGAGAAACGATACGAGAAACGGTCAACCGATTGAAATCAAATTCGAATTCGATACCGTTCGAGAATTCACCGACGTTCATATATATTGCAATAATCAATTCACCAGAGAAGTACAGGTAAACATTTTTTTGGTTTTAAAAAGTATACAAATGGGATTAGATTTTGAAATAAGCATTATAAGAAGGTGTTAAACCTAAATATTTTTTTTAAAGAAATATTGAAAAAACCGGGTTTTTCGTTTTTATTTTTTTTTTCATGAAATTTTCAGGAGACTTACCTTTCTATGTCCGAAATAAGCTGTAATTTGCAGGAGAAAAAAGTTAAAAACGAAAAACACGGATTTTCAATATTTCTTTGAATCTTTAAGGTTATGTGAAAAAGTTATATTCATAAAAGTTGTAGATCCTTTTAATACCTACAACATTGCCTTATAAAATTTTTCGATTGGAGGTCAACTTTCGCCGAAAATAACGAAAAACCGCGTTTGACCCCTAAAATGCACCCCCCACAGCCCTCTGGCCTTTTACGCATTTGAATTTTTGGTTTCTGTATTTCTGACGGCAGTTTCTTCCCTTCCTCATCATTCGTTTTCTGTTATTAATTTTGTCCTTGTCAAAAGCTAACTTCACTGGTCTATTAACTGATAAACAAATTAAAAACACATTGTTTCGGCAGAATTTTCGCAGGCAACCTTAGCGATCTTTCTTAATGATGGTCTTAACTATCATCTCTAATTTTTTCGTTCGTCCACCTTATGACGACACATTTTTTGCAGCCGTCTCTTGGACTATATATTTTATTAGTAAATAATCCATAAATAAATAAAACTCGAACATCGTTTTAATAAAACTCAGAGAGGGTAGATTTGCGTTGAAATTCTTAAAATGTTTAAAATCGTGGGGGCACACAGGAGTTGTTTTTTATGTCATTTACTAACAGAAGGTTATTCCTGCTTAAAATTCACTATAGTATTAAAAATAACCATATTTTTATTACATTTTTGAAGTACAGCAAATATATTTTTAATTACCTTTTAATATTATCTCTTCGCTATGACAATGAATAGTCACTTGTGCTTTTTCAGTTCGTATAATAAAATACCTTAATACGTACAAAGCATACAATAGGAAGGAACTAGAATTGAATATACAGCACACAGGAACATGTTTAAGTACCAAAGATTATTGACTGTGATTGCAGAGCATGCATATGGCTTCGAAAATTTAAATAACAAAAAGCCAAGTAATAGGGTAGCGTTTTTAGTAGTGCTTCGTATATCAAATTATATTGTAGGCGTCTCACAGACATTACATTTAGAGCTTTATCTTTTGTACATATTTGATAAAAATATTATTTGAAGCTTTATATTCTACAAAAATTTATATTCGAAGTCAATTATTAGTTCTGAAACAAATTAGAAATTATTTTTACA
Source organism: Xanthostigma xanthostigma (assembly GCA_963575645.1). Classification (NCBI taxonomy): domain Eukaryota; kingdom Metazoa; phylum Arthropoda; class Insecta; order Raphidioptera; family Raphidiidae; genus Xanthostigma; species Xanthostigma xanthostigma. Next base: position 14,629,840 of record OY754467.1, read on the forward strand.
GTGGTTCGGTTCGGCTTCGCTCGAATTTGTAGATTGCCACCGTTTTTTCGGCGACTTAATATTAAAACGGATATAGTAAGCTATCCTTAAAAGATAGACATATGTCATCGCCGACTTTTCTGTAAAGAGGAACAATTCCACCATTTGTTTTGTTATATCTCAAAGGAATTAGGCAGCGTTTTCGATGCAAGCTCCCAGTCGGCTTGATTTTTTTCAACATCTTTAACAATCGTCGTAATATTTCAACTAATTTACACAAAACGTTAATGAATTATACACACAAACCTTTCTCTTGAATCGCATTGCATTGATGAAAACCGTATGAAAATCCTTTCGGTGTTTTTGAGTATATCGAGTTCAGACAGACGCGGCGGTAGGGACTTTGTTTTATAATATGTAGTGATTAATATCAGGTAGTATACAGCTGTATTTTTTAAAATATTGGCGACCCCCAACGTTGAAAGCTTCGGTTTAAAAATTAAAGGCCGCTGTTTTGAATTTCATTAAAGCAGTCCCAATAAACAAAATGGAAGAAATATGACATACAATATAACCACAGAAGTATCAATTTAATCACATATTCAACAGACAGATCTCCATTCTCGTTATTTTTCTTTTTGCAAATAATAACTGCACTGTGCCTTATTAGTCAGAGTGCCCGTCGGCAAAAATTTTACTGAGACATACTCTCCCTAAACTTTGTATATGGCTTCATTAGGCCTGTCTGACATCTATTTCCTCTATGACTTTTCTTGATTTTGGGGCGTTTTCCCTCTAAATTTTCCGAAAGATGTTGTTTTGATGACATGTAAAAATTTATAGATACTGTTTGTTTTTTATATGGATAGCTTAAAAACTTCAACCAAAACGCTAAAATAATTTAAAAACATTTAAAATGCCTGACACCTCGAATATGTTCGACATATTCGAGGTGTCAGACATTTTGAATGGTTCATGTTATTTGTCAGAGAACATTATTTTAGCGTTTTGGTTGAAGTTTTTAAGCTATCCAATTAAAAAAACAAACAGTATCTATAAATTTTTACATGTCGTCAAAACGACATCTTTCGAAAACTTTAGGGGAAAACGCCCCAAAATCAAGAAAAGTCATAGAGGAAATAGGTGTCAGACTAGGCCTAATGAAGCCATATACAAAGTTTGGGGAGAATATGTGTTAGTAAATTTTTTTAAAATTTTCTTGTAAGAACTTTGTAAATTATTTGCTCGTAAATTTAGAAATAAAAATTGTCGTACCAAAAACGTATGTAATTTAACAAAACGACACGAGAGTCTTTTCGATTGTGTAAAGGAAAATAGAAAAAAAGAAATAATATTCCCGTCAGGCGCGTGACATGAAGAGCGTGGCGCTGGGAGAAACACGTTGACTATAATTCACCCCGATGTCTCATCAGCATCACAGGAAAGCACCAGACCAGCTCCACGCTACCATCAATCATCCGTGCCTTATCCAACCTCATAGTGTAGCCTTGTATATCAGACCGCCAGCAGTCAGCCCTAGTGTGGCATAGGTAACAGCGGCCTGTTTGCTTTTCTGTCTGCTAACTAGTAAAGGGTTAAGACAACCATTTGCGTTCAGAACGTGTTTTATCTGTCCCACGGCGATTGTTTGCACACAACTTACCCCAGCCTATTTACAAAACTGGCCAAGAGGGTATTTTATTTTTGCGTAGTGTTGTTTTCAAAAAGGCTATTAACATACATTTAGAGTTTAGCTAAAAGGCCGCTGCACGCGAGTCTAGAAACACTGCTAGATTTGCCTACTAGTTTTCTAGCGCTGGTTTTCTTTATTGATGTTATGTGCTCGCTTCACACGAGACTATTTTTCGAGCTTGTTTTGTGGATAGATCTGGTGCGAGCGCAGTGACAATTCGAATATAAACACAGAGCAAAACGTGTATGATATCCGACTCTGAGCAGAATTATGCCTTGTTAGCATGTGGGCATTTGTTCAAGTGCCCACGTGACAAAATACTGCTTCCTGATTGGTTCTTGCTCATGCCTAGCAGCAGATCTAGCAGGGAAAATAGCCTCTGTTATAATTTTAAAACCTATCTTGTGAGCTAGCAGGTTAGCCCGAAGTGACGTCATTTTCAGCTTCGTACCCAGCCTACCGGCTAGCAGAACTCCTAACAGCGTTTCTAGCCTCGTGTGCAGCGACCTTAACATTCTTTTCCCCTTTTGTACACAGTTTAGTCTTGACAGTTGGCAATTATTTATTGAGCAAATAGCCTTGACTTCACTCGTCTAAGTAGTTATGGGTTTTGATAAAAACCTTAATCGATCGTGGCTAAAAGCGCTCCTGTAGAGAAACGACATTAGAACATTAAGTAAGGTGTTTTTTTTCTTTCTAAATTTGCCCCCCCCCCCCTATTTACCCTATAATTTTTAAATGTTATAATAATGTATATTTTTGCTCTTACCGTTTTAAATGTTTCTATTTGATGCAAAAAATCCTCGGCAAAGATGGGCGCTGTAGCTCAACTTTGCTATTAATTAAGTGTAAGTTTAAAAATGTAGAAAATAATGGGAAGTGTGATAGATGGAAAATAGTAATGGTGCGAATGGCGTCTGTTATGACATAAAGTTGAGAAACGGACATTAAACCCATTATTATTATTATTATTATTTGAATTTGACTCTATTCAATAAATAGAGTAACTGTGATCCATTGAAGTTAATGATAGGTATTTGGAAAAAAGTTCCGTGGCATAAGGACCGAAAATGAAGCAATACTGAAATTTGTTTAAACTTGCATTTAATGCTGACGTTTCGATACGTTTTGTATCATCTTCAGAGTTTTCTATAATTATATTTTCTTTGTTATGAATCAGTATTGCTTTATTTTCGGTCCTTATGCGACTGATTTTTTTCTAAATACCTATCATTATTATTATTATTATTATCTCAGAAAAATCCAGAAAAGTTAGTTTATTGTTGAGTGAAAAGCCGCCATCGATGTAGTTCACCGAGAAAGGCAATGCGATGGAGCCGTATTCCATTTATTTATTCATGAAATATTTGCATAGTGTATCAGATCTAATACCACTTATTTGAAATGTATGAATATTTAAAACTGAAATGCAGGACTATTTTACCATCCATAAAATTAATAAATGCATGCTGCATCAGTTGATAAAATAAAATATAATCGATACAAAATGTGAATACAATTTTAGGGTTCCGTACCCGAAGGGTGCCCAACGGGACCCTATTACTATGGCTCCGCTGTCCGTTCATCGGTCTGTCAGCGAGCTGTATCTCATGAACCGTAATAGGTATAGAGTTGAAATTTTCCCAGAGTATGTATTTCTATTGGCGCTATAACAACAAAGTATCTGGGTGACCGAGTTTTGCTCGGAAAGTTAAAATACTGATATTCAAATACGTATTTATTTTAAGTCTCAATTGGATAGTATTATTTCATTGTTTGTATAAAATTCCAAAATCTACTTAGGTACAATATTTAAGTATTTTCATACGTCAAAAAATTGATTTTTATAATGATAAAATTTGTAAGAAAACGATTTTTTCGAGAGATGAGACCTAGCTAAAACGATTTTTTGCCCCCCAAAATCCCTTTTCAGTAAATTTCATCCAAATCGTTAAGGCCGTTTTCGAGAAAATATTTAGAGACATAGGTAGATACAAGATTAGCTCGTTTAATAATATAGGGATAATGGATAACTAAGATGGCGAATTTCAAAATTGACCACCATGCAAATTAGAAAAAAAATCTTCGATTAACCAGATTTTAAGCGTGCGTGTTCAGTTCTATTAACAATATACGAAAAACACCGAAAAAGATAGCGAATTTCAAAATGGCCGCCGTACAATTAAAAAAAAATCTGTGATTAAGCTATGGAGCATGCGTGTTCAGTCCCATTAAAATTACACAAGAATGAAAAATGAAACAAAGACGGCAAGTTTCAAAATGAACGCCATGTAAATTAAAAAAAAAATCTGAGTAAACTGGTGTTAGTCATGCGTGTAAAAACTAGTGTTATATTTTGTACGATTGTACAGAACCCTTCGTATGCGAGCTCGACTCGCACGTGACCCGTTTTTTTATTGTATATTTATGATTTTGTAATTTTGTAAGTTTTTCAAGTATAAACTACAGTTTGATTATTAAATATTCAAATCTCTGGTTATAACTTAAAATGATTGAAACTTATACTAGCTGCAAAAAGTACCTACGTCCAAGTCCCGTATAAACTGTGAAGTAAGTAGTTAACTACTTAAGAATATATACTTACGGCAAACTTATCAAAGTGTTTTTTACATCATGGTAGTAAAAACTCTTACTGTTGCTTCATGTTGTTGTCGAAAAATAAATATGGCACGTTCACCAAAGAAACACTCTGGTTTCTTTTCGTTTTAGTATTCATGGTCTAATAGTCGTGTTGTCGATCATATTTTGTGTGATATCATACAAGAAACGGTTGAAATAATATTACACCCGTACATATTTTACTAAAAAAACATTATTTTAAATTAACTGTTTTTAACATTGAATTTCAAAGTCACTACACTATTTATTAAAAGGAGTATGTGTGTGTGTACGTACGTACGTACGCGGTCATTGCTTTCTAGGACGAAATCTCGAGAATAATCTTTATTTGTTTATGTAAACTTTATCATCAGATTTGACTAGGGTATCTTGGGGTTGCTGATTCCGAATCTAAGGTTGGTTGCCCTCTATAACGTCAAGTTCAAAGACATTTGAAAGTCGAATTGAGAAAAAGTTAGTAAAGAAATACAGAAAATCAGATATATAGGTTTTTGTGGTCGCAGATTCCAAATGACATTGAACCTGATGTCATAGAGGTTAATGGACCTCAGATTCGGAATCAGCGACCCCAAAAACCTATATATATCCGTATTTCTCTGTGGGATATTAATCAATGATAAAAATCTTCGAAAGAAGAATTCAAATGAACGAACAGTAGAATCAAACTCATCCCGTATACAGGACACACCTCGATCAACAGGAGGGTGAAAAGAACAAGTGAGTCCTGCTGTAATCATACTAGCGACAACCCCTGGTAGGTGAAATATACCACCGGTACCACTAAACACCTCCTTCCACGGCACGAACATCGTCGTCGACTCGATTGAATATTCCGTTCACCAAGAACACGCTCGCAGCTTCCTAATAAGCACCGATCACTTGATCCAATACATTATTTTTATGTAAGTCTGCCCAGATGGCAGACCTGCGCTGAACGAGAAGTGGATTAACTACTCTGTAATAAATAAAACCGTTATTATTATCTACTGGCGGCCCGGTCCGGTTTTACCGGGGAGCAATAGATATATTTTGTGTTGTCGGAAAATGCAGCAGAATGTATTTCATTAAGAAACGACTACAGGGCCGAAATGTCTGAACTAATAACTTTGAGCTAGGTGGCAGTACCCGCTAGCTCATACCGCTAGTTGCCGCTTGGTGTGTTACAATGACGCGCCACTTGAACGTAACCAGTTGCGCCCGTCTACTTGATGTCGCTACATGATACGGATGCAGTTTTTCTTGACAAAACACCGTTATTTTGTACAAAATGTTTACAAATTGTATACAAAAACCTTCCTCGTTTATCGCTATTTCTATTAGTCAAAACCGTATGAAAATCAGTTCGGTAGTTTTTGAGTTTATCGCGTTCAGACAGACAGACGCGGCGGAGAGACTATTCGCAAAATTCATGCGAATATTAATATCAGAAAAAACATTTTTTTTAATGTGAAAATAATATTAAATGAGACTAAAAATATTATTTTATTAGCAGTTTTAAGAGAAAAGTTTTTTTCGTACTCCTTTTTTAAAAAATAACAAGTTTTTTCGCAAAGGAAAAATTCCAATTCAATCTTAGATCAGCCTTTACTTTAACATTAGGTAATAAAGTTTTAAACTTCGTATTAATAATTAACCTAGTACCCACAACCACTATGGCAATATGGGACACCGAAAAAAAGATTATTTTTTCAAAAGCCTGTATGTTTTTGAACTTCTAGAAATTTTTCTCTACCGTAGGTGCACTTTTTATTGGCGAATAACGATTTATCCCGACTTTGTTCAGCTAAAGTTTTGGAGAAATTTCCAAAAAATACGAGGTCAAATAACATAAATATTCAGTTTGCAATCCGCGTTGGTTCGTGCACACTTACATGAATATAACCTCGCGGAATGTTAGATATATTCTGTTTACTAAAAGTGTTCAACAACAAGGTTATGCATATTTTAAATGTTATTAAAGTTGACAAGTTTTCGTCTTTCATGGCAAAGTGCGCGAGTGTTATTTATGTATTCTGCAAAGGTTGTTTCATCGCGAGGAGCCAAATTATTATTTTTATTATTTATTATCAGGCGTTGACTGTGTTCTTTTGCATCACAAATGTTTTATCTACATAAAATTAACTGCCAATAACTTTAAAATATTACATAAATCGAATACCTACCTGTTTTTATAGTGAATCGTGAATCTTGTGAGTGTAGGTATCTACTAGGGCGTACTTTTTCTATTAAATTTCTGATACGTTCGTAAAATGAAACGAAACATGGGTGTGCGATATTTGCCCGAATAAATATAGTAGGACTAGCGGCTCCGCCCGGTTTCACCCGGGTGCAAAAGAACGAATTGGGCGGAGAGGGGGTATGAGTACGCACGTTCATCTTAGTTTACCGAGATGAAATTGTTGTGTCTAAATTCCATGATGATCGGAGTTACCGTTCAAAAGTTTTTGTCGGACGGACAAATTTTTAGTTACAATTTGCAACATTTTTCATTTATGCTCCGGTCCTATTGGTCGTAGCGTGATATTATATAGCCTATACTTTCTCGATAAATGGGCTATCCAACAACAAAAAAAATTTTAATTCGAACCAGTAGTTCCTAAGATTAGCGCGTTCAACCAAACAAGCAAACTCTTCAGCTTTATATATTAGTATAGATAATAGATAAATTCGCAGTTTGGACAATAATTTAATTGTTCATCTCGATGATAATTTTGCATTTGTAATGAAGAAACGTACATAGAGTTAAATTTTAAGTTTAGACATCCAAAATTATGCATTTCACAACAATAAATAGATCTCTTGTATAAATTATTTAAATACAGTATAACCTGTGTACACTGACTACTTAGGTTTCAAAAATAGTAGTAATAGGAAATTTGGATAAGGTATTTTGCGAGCATATGAGTCGGACAGGTTGTCAGCCTTTGGGTTTAAAGAAACCATTCAATAAATAAAATTATCGACCAATTATTTATTGAAGAGTACTAATCAGACGTTAATCAAAGATTTACAGAAACCAACCCAACATTTGACTAAACTTATTAAGGAAGAGCAATAATTTAAGACATTATAATTTACAACTATAATTTTGTAATTTTTCTATTTGTTTTGTAATTTCTGCAATCTGTAAAAACGCAGTTATGATACCTACTAAATATACATAATATTAAGTGAAAATATCTGGAATTGGAGTCTAAAACAAATAATTCAGGCCGAATTTTGAGAACCTAACAATAAATGCATACGATATGAAATTCATTTTTTGGTTATTGTAAACGCCACTGATTACACTAATAGCAAAACCATTATTAATATGCCATAGATATCAATTAAAATGATCAGGAAATAACTTTCTGTTATTTTTAATTTAGATGCAAATTTTATGATAGGTGTCGACTGGAATTAAACAGTAATTAATGTAATTACCCGACCCGATATTTAATTGAAAATTTCATTAACAGCGTTTTAATGCAATCGAAAATGAGTTTTCATTTAGTATTTAATATTTGTTTATTAATGTTTGATATCAACCTGTCTATATATAATAACTATTTATTAATTACGACATGAACCTATCAAATTCGTTAAATTTTTATTATTATGTGTAATTATAGACAATACTTCTTTGATACAAAACCTCACCTATTCTAGCTATCTGCATTTTTGGGGGAAAAAACGTACATTTTTACACGATTGCGTAATTTATATTTAACTAGCGGTCCCGCCCGGTTTCATCCAGCTGCGCAAGAACGAATGGGGGGAGGGACATAAGTACGCACGTTCATCTTAGTTTATCGAGATGAATGTTGTGTCAAATTTCATGATGATCGGAGTTACCGTTCAAAAGCTTTTATCTATAAAAAGCAGTATTTATACTTTTTTAAACTAATATTTTTTTTAATTAATTAAATAAAATTTAAATAAATTTAAATGTAAACCTTAGAAGAAAGCAATGTAGAAAATAAAAAAAAATAAAAATATTTTCGCCCAACGTGGGGCTCGAACCCACGACCCTGATATTGACTGTCGCATGCTCTACCGATTGAGCTATCCGACGTTGTGTACTCACAACGCGAATATGAGTATATTTAGTTAGTGCATTTCGCCTGAATAGATGCTTATTTTTGAGATACATTTTGCAACATTTTTCATTAATGTTCCGCTCCTAATGGTCGTACCGTGATATTATATAGCCTATACCCTTCCTCGATAAATGAGCTATGCAACAACATTTGTTTTTCAATTTGAACCAGTTAAGGCCCCCATACACCTCGTTCTTTTTTGGCAGTTTTAACCGCCGGGTAAAACTGTACGGTTAAACACGAACAACGGCCATCCCCATACACCTCGTTCTTTTATGGCAGTTTTAACCGCACGGGTAAAACTGTACGGTTAATTAAACACGAACAACGGCCATATCCACACAGAGGCGTTGTTTCGTTCAGTTTTTCTGAAGTCGTGGCATCATTAATACGATCTGCTTTGATGGATCCTACGACAACGTTAGCAGTTGCAGCCGCAGTGGCTATAAAATTAAAATTTTCAAAAAGAAAACGTTCAAAATGGACTAAAGAATGGTTACTTAAACGCAGGCAATTTTCACACGTAAATCTTCTAAATGAATTATGACTAGAACCAGGAGATTGGTTTAATTTTCGATACAATTGTATGAATTGAACGAGCTGAAACTTGAACCTGGGGATTGGTTCAATTACCTGAGAATAGACGAACATACTTATTTTGAGTTATTATTAAAATATAAATCAATACTCAAACTAATTACAATCATTTAATTAATATGACTTATTTGCTGTACGTCGCACCACTGAATAAACACGTCGATTCTTATCGGAAAGCGCCACACATTACGATTTGAAACGACAACCAGCAAACACGTCGTGTTTAAAATCAAGATTCGGCAGATATAAAAACTGCCGTGTTTCATCGACAGTTTTTGCCCATACACTTCGGTTTTGACCGACGTGTTTTATCGTGACGATGAAAACTGCCAAAAAAGAACGAGGTGTATGGGGGCCTTTATAGTTTCTGAGATTAGCGCGTTCAAACAAACAAACTTTTCAGCTTTATTTATTAGTATAGATGCCTAGGTTATTATTACAAACCCGTAGTACCTAATAATAATGTAAAAAATATACAGTAGGCCTCTTTTCCAATTTTTTGAAATACGCCGACATCTTAGTATCCTAGGATGTGTTTTGGCGAGCACGAATATTTCTGCATATGATCTAAAAAACACTCGCCAAATTTTTAGATCACGTCGACTATCGTGATTGTCATCGGTTAAGGGAACGATTAGTTTCCTAAAAATGTTCGCGATGCAAATATAAACTAAAATAAATTTGCAGATAATTATGACTGTTTAGGATAGCAAAAATTACGAGTTTGCGAAATGTAAATTGTTAATCCGCTCAACAATACAGCGATTTATAAAACCAGGATTATTATTTTTGCTGAATCGTTCTCTTTTTCAATTTCTGCTTCGGTATTTTGCACGAACTGTATATATGCTTATATGTAATATATGTACAAACGTGCCCAATCTGTTCAACGGTGGTGGCGTCGCGGGGTGGAGCACTAGTCGTTCATGGAGAGAGTTATGTGTGTGAGCACCCATCGACGGTGGTTGTGTACGAACAAGATAAGCTCTTTTGAAAAATTTACAGCTCGCATTATGTATGAACGTTTCAAAAATTATTTATTTATCGTTAAATTCAAACACAGGTCATGTACAACCACATAACGTATAGTTCAGCTAGTACTTATATCCCATCAAAAACATAAATGTGAAAAAGGGAGCCAAGTTCAATATTCAATACAAAAAGAATTGAGATCTAATAAGGTGTCAAGTTTTAACTTGGCACGTTTTCGTGTTTTTTATTATGATTTATACCTAAACTTCATGTTTATATGTGTGAAAACTTGACATGTGAAAACTTGGCACCTTTTTAGATCTCAATTCTTTTTCACTTTTATGTTTTTGATGGGATATCATTACTTTTTGTAAAGAAATGATTATTATTTATCATTCAAAGTTAATCTTTTTTCCTGTAGGTAGGTACCTATAGTTTTCATTTTAGAAAAGCGTTAGGTGTTAATAAAAATCGATTGCTTGGAAAATATTTTAAATCTTAAAAATTCAGTGTTTTCTGATTTTTTTACACACAATTACCTAGCTGGACGCCAAATTTCAACTTTCTAGGTCATCTGGAAAGTGGGTTAGGTTTTTGATCTATATGTCAGTGATAACAATGTCGATTTTTAGGCGTTAATATCTTAATAACCGTTTGAGCTCTATTTATGAAATTTAAGGTTCTAGATAATCTAAAAGGTCTTAATAAATAAACGCAATTTCATGCGTTTATGTTAAATAGATTTTGAGTTATTAAGAGGTCAAAAGTGACTCCAATTGGTTCGTGTAATATAACACACGGCTGCTGCTTTCTTTTTCTTGGTTGAACTTGGCTTGACACGTTATAGCATATATCACTTCTGCGCATGCGCCGATTTTTCCCAAAAACAATACGACTCTTCATAATTGCATACCAAACATCCCCCCAAAATTTGGTTTCAATCCGTTCATCCGTTTGACCTGTATCGTGTTCACAGACAAACAGACGCACAAACTTTTTTCAAAAATATGTTTTTTGGATTCGGGGGACCTCTAAATGAAAAGAGATTGTAAAATTTTGAAAAGTGATTTTTGACCTAAACTAATACCATTCCCCACTAGTGGGTTGGAATGGTAAAAGTGTTTTGATACAGTTATGTTTTTTATACGAAAGTGTAATGTACACTGGCCTGTTTAGAGTGTTTCAGTACTTATCGAACTAAAAGTGTAAGCAGTTCCGACTCTTGAACGGGGGAACGTAGATCAAATGATAGATGTCTGAATTTGACAAATTCTAGAACAAATTACACTTTTAATAAACTTTACTGAGTTATCTGTACCCTAATATACCAAACACACCTATATAGTGACGACTTACTCTAATATTTTAGAACCGATGTACAGCTTAAAATTTACAACGCCTCATTTTTCACATTACGAGAAGAAAAATAGTTCTTGTTTGTTTTCTCAGTCTGCCTTTTTACAACGTTCGTATTAGTTTGTCATGTTTTTATAAAATTCGTAAAATTAATTTAAAGCTATTTGTATTTGGTAACACAAGAAAGTTCAATCGGCTATCACTGTACTTAGCGAGCGAATAGAAGTTTTCACGTCAAAATTTAGGCATACAAAAACGTTTAATGAAGTAGTAAGATTAAAATCAATATTTATTTGTAAACGAATTGACTTTTTAGAAAAATATGGGATTCTAAACTAAATTCTCTACTTTCCCTAGTATAAAAAAATCATATATATAAAGATGTTTGCCTCCCTTTTTAGAAAAAACCTCACAATTTCTCCACATAAATTATATATCATTTTACAGATAATTGCTTGCTCTACTGACATCGACAACTAAAAAATTTATTGCACATACCGCTAAACTAGCGGTATGTGCTTTATTATCGCTTTGTGCGTCAGAGCTGTCTTTCGTTCATATAAGAAGTTATATCTAAGTTAATTTCACACGAAATCCATTCAAATTGAAGCTTTTTGAAAAGAGGAGATTCTAATCTATAAAACAGAACCATTTTTAAATCAATTCGAGTTCATAAATACTATTAAAATTGTAATTGAAAATCTCAAACAGCAGTTGTCGGTTGGTCTGTACGTACGTATGTACGTACGTATGTACGTACGTATGTACGTACGTATGTACGTACGTATGTACGTACGTCACGACTCTACAGATCGCAATTCTGGTCGGATTGCCTTGGGTTATATTTTATTCACTTTGTTTACTATCAGACCAGAACCCTATTTAAATTCACTAAAATGTGTTCAGTAGTTTAATTTTTATAAACAGTTTTATTTTATTATTTTTGACAGCTAATAGTTTAAAAAAACAATATAATAATTGCTGTGTAAATATAGTGTAATCCATAAAACAAGTGCTACACTTCTATACCGTGATAACACCACTACACGTATTAGGCCGCCGTGGCGTAATAGTTATGCCGTTGGATCCCCAAGGGCAAGGTCCTGGGTTCGATTCCTTGCGAAATCATTGATTTTTTTTTCTTTTTTTTTCTTTTTATTTTGTTTTATTTTATTCCACTTGATATTAATTATATATTATATTATGTATAGTTCTTAATTTTTTTTATTTTGCAAACTTAAAAAAAATATTTTTTCAATTTTTAATTATTTATTTCTTTAAATTTTTAAATCTTTTTAAATTTATAAAAAATATTTTTTAATTGTTATTTTTTTATCATACAATGGAAAACTAGCGGGATGTGCACTTTTGGTCTTGCCAACTATTATTGCTTTTGTTTTTGTAAATTAATTAAAATACAGCAACGCTGTACAACTTCTGCCATCTGACGGCTTTAATTTTGAAACAACGTCAACACTTCGATCTGTCATCTGACCTTCATATTGTAATACAACAGACACAATACTGCATACTGCCATCTGACGGCTTTAATTTTGAAACAGCGAGCAACGCTGAACAACGTCACAGCAATGCTGCATGATGCCATCTGACGGCTTAGCTCAACGCTTTTGCTACTTGCGCCTCTATATGACAATTTTAGTAAAATATTTCTTCGATCTGTCATCTGAGCTTCATATTGTAATACAACAAAAAGAAGAACGTTATAAGCAGTGTGCAAAATTAGAAACGAATTGAATACCTGCAATCATATTAAAAAAATAGTTGGCAAAACCAAAAGTGCACATCCCGCAAGTTTTCCACTGTATGATAAAAAAATAACAATTAAAAAATATTTTTAATAAATTTAAAAAGATTTAAAAATTTAAAGAAATAAATAATTAAAAATTGAAAAAATATTTTTTTTTAAGTTTGCAAAAATAAAAAAAATTAAGTACTATACATAATATAATATATAATTAATATCAAGTGGAATAAAATAAAACAAAATAAAAAGAAAAAAAAAGAAAAAAATCAATGATATCGTAAGGAATCGAACCCAGGACCTTGCCCTTGGCGATCCGACGGCATAACCATTACGCCACGGCTGCCTAATACGTATAGTGGTGTTATCACGGTATACAAGTGTAGCACTTGTTTTATGGATTACACTATGTTTAGCCAGCAATTATTATATTGTTTTTAAACTATTAATTAGCTGTCAAAAATAATAAAAAATAAAACTGTTTATAAAAATTAAACTACTGAACACATTTTAGTGAATTTAAATAGGGTTCTGGTCTGATAGTAAACAAAGTGAATAAAATATAACCCAAGGCAATCCGACCAAAATTGCGATCTGTAGAGTCGTGACGTACGTACATACGTACGTACATACGTACGTACGTACATACGTACAGACCAACCGACAACTGCTGTTTGTGATTTTCAATTACAATTTTAATAGTATTTATGAACTCAAATTGATTTAAAAATGGTTCTATTTTATAGATTAGAATCTCCTCTTTTCAAAAAGCTTCAATTTGAATGGATTTCGTGTGAAATTAACTTAGATATAACTTCTTATATGAACGAAAGTCAGCTCTGACGCACAAAGCGATAATAAAGCACATACCGCTAGTTTAGCGGTATGTGCAATAAGTTTGTAAAGTGATAATTATTATACTTATTTAGTGCAAATAATTCGCACAGGTCACATTAGTGTATTGTAATTCGATTTTCGGCGAGAGGCAATAGGAAAAACTCGTAGCTACGATTCGAGCCCATTATCCTTCGAATGCGAGTCTAGTGCTGTCACCACTCGGCTACATCGCTCGGTTAATTAAAATAACGTAACGTTATCTTTGGTTGCAGGTGTTTTCCGAAGCAAAAATATGGTTCAGCGTCGGCGGCAAACATTACACCGGAGAACCGATCACATACACGTACATGGAAGATCGAATCTTCGAGACATCTCGAAACGTCAGCATCAAGCTGCATCATCGTATCGGAAAATACGTTAAACTGCAGTTGAATTTTGCTGCCAAATGGATCATGATAAGCGAAGTGATGTTCGATTCTGGTAAGTAACACTTCACACAGTTGTATTTCACACGAAATCCATTCAAATTGTAGTTTTTTGAAAAGAGGAGATTTCATTCTATAAAACAGAACCATTTTTAGATCGATTTGAGTTCATAATGGGTCCTAAAATTGTAATTGAAAATCTCGAATAGCAGTTGTCGTTTGGTCTGTACGTACGTACGTCCGAGCTCTACAGATAGCAATTTCGGTCGGATCGCCTTGGTTTATACTTTATTCACTTTGTTTACTATCAGAGTAGAACCCTATTTAAATTCAATGAAAGGTGTTCAGTAGTTTAATTTTTATAAACAGTTTTATTTTATTATTTTTTAACAGCTAATAGTTAAAATAAACAATATAATAATTACTGTGTAAATTACCATAGAATAAGTGCAATACTTCTATACCATAATAACAGGGGCACAGCCATCAAGCTTCCGTAGCATAGTGGATAAGTCATTAAATCAGCATTGACAAGGTCCCGGGTTTGATTCCTGCCGAAATCATTGATTCTTATTTTTTTTTCTATTCCATTTAATTCCACTTGATATATTTATATATATTATCTATATACTTTTATTAATTTTTTTAAACTTAAAAGAATATTAGTTTTTTAAGTCCCTTTTCTTTTTTTAATAATTTATTTCTTTAAATTTTTTAACCTTTCTTTAATTTTTTAAAATAGGTACCTTTTCAATTGTTTTTTTTTTCATACCTACAGTGGAAAGCTTGCGGGACATGCATTTTAGGTTTTGCCAACTATTTTAGTATAGAGTAAGGCATGGTAAACAGTAGATAGGTGTAATAAATATGTGGTTTTATTTTGGCTTCTAAAAGGCAAAGCGATTTAACACAGTGTAACAGCAAAATTATTATAGAATACCGCACACTGCAATTATGATATAATTTAATACCATATTCCAGTGATACTTTAATATCTGGGTTAAAATATGAGCGCAAGAATTTTTTAATTAGTGTCGGTTACTGTAACTTATATACGATTGAAGGTAACTTACCTTATAAAGAGGGTAGGACCTAGGAACTTTTCACACACTGAACAGTAAACACTGGATTTGTTTTATTTCATTTTTTTAATAACTCTTCCTTTATTATCGACTAGCGGTCTGGTCCGGCTTCAACCGAATTTGTAAATTGCACAGTGGCAGAACGGGCAAAATGGCACGGGCCCCTGACCTGAGGGGGCTCCCGGCTCGAGAGGTCGTTAGGACAGAAGGAACCTAACATTTATTACAAAAATTTTCTAAAAAAAATATTAGTTTTGTATTTAACCAATTTAAGTTAGGTGTTAACTCAAGAACATACACGAATTAAACAACTACGTTACTTCGTGATTTATAAAGATGAAACAACAACGTGAAGCTTTTTTATATTAAGGGAGGGCCCCATCCGATGAATTTGCCACGGGCCTCAGGTGGTATAGTTACGCCACTGAAATTGCCACCGTTTTTTCGTCGACTTACGTTGCAAAATTGGTCTCCACGAAAATTGGTTTTCTTTTCCATCCTGAAGGCTCATTCTAAATATTGGTGAAAGGAGTAACTGTGCCAAATAATGGGAATGCATTCGTGTTTTTTGTCTCAATCGCGCGCGAAGCCGCGGGTAACGGCTAGTATAGTATTAAAGAAGCTGGTTAATATCGTGCAAACTACGTACTGCAAATAATATGGTGTAGAGCGGGTGAGCGGCGCAAAGTTGTCATAATTTTGTCACTACGCGTTCAGTTCGAGAAGCGGTGCTTCAGAGTTGTTTGATGGCCTCTCTGCGTCTATCCCATTTTGTAAAATGTTGCATTCATAACGCAAAAATGTTTCGTTACTATGTTAAAATTCGACCCTGTGATATTTTGAAACCGACCTGAGCACGGAGCGGGTGGCGGAGCTTATAGGGAACAAAGAGTTTACTTTGGCCGGCTTGCTATAGGCACTTTCCCCTATGTATATAATATGTATGTGCAAACCTACAGGTGATTCAATATTAAGAAAAAAAATCTGTGATATTTTGATCTTCAATTAGACACTCAAAACTCGCTACGAAAAAAAAGGGCTTAGTCAACCAGTTGGCGAAATGTTATCTCTATATAATAACAGAAACCAGCTTTTGATGATGTGTTTGATTTTTACTTTCTAAGATCAAAAACAATGGTTCATATTGAAGGAACAGCTAATTCGTTTTTTGTAGAATAATTCAGCCATCTAATGTGTAGCTGTACTACGTTGATCAAGGTCCATGTATTGTAATATAATTATACTTCGTCAATAGACTACCTGCAATATCTCGAAATGTCTCTAGAGGTTATTCAAAATCATTCGAGTGATTTTTATGCCTACGAGTTACGACTCTCTCTACACTTTGAAACATTGCATACAATTGTCTCTAACACATATTATCTAACCGTTCGATGTAATATTAATGCTTTGCGCTGTATTAAATAAAATTACTTACGTCTTTTATCTGATGCCTCTGTTCTATTGGACACTGTATGCGGGTGACTCTCTCAAGACTGATAATCGAGATCAAGAGCCAAATTCATTCGAGAGTTAAAACATTAATTTATTCACCCTGAGTACCAAGACACCTATTATTGTCACACACCATGCGATGGAATAATTTTGAATGAATCACTGGATTAAAAAAAAGCATTCGAATAGCAACCTCTCAATTATCAAACTCATTCGATTATTCCCAAGACTAGTGTTATGTACCATGGGCGTACTCAGTTTTTTGCCCAGAGGGGAGGGGGGCAAATCAGGTATTTCTGCTGCCTCCTCTGCCCTCCTGGATACGCCCGTGTGACGTACACGTTCAAAATCTCGTTGCCATAAGTTATTCACTGAAACTAAATGATTTCTAGATCATTCTGTATGTAGTTTGAAGTACAGCGGCAGTTACCTCTACAGTATGCATATTTCAAGCGACTAGGAAACGGAATTCAGAGATCCGGTTATTAAAGCAAGGTGTATGAATAGCTTGCGTGTAATGACAAGAATGGGAGATGGAGGGAGAATGCGGGAGAACGAGACAAAGGATGAGGGCTAGATTTGGTCCGTGTGAATATATAGTACAGTCGGTCTAAATGAAATTGTTCAATATTGAAACATGGAACCTGGAAAGCAACCTTTGTTCTTATTATATTATTGATTATTTGAAGATATTTGCAGAGTTCTAAATTTGTCCTTTATTGAACCATCCCATTGTCAGATTGATACATAGTTGCAGAAATTTGTAGAAGCCGTAAACAGAAATTATTTGAACCATATGATAATTCGGAATTCACAGACCTCAAGAAAACAATTTGGAGTAATTTCCCTTTAGAAATTACCTTATTGTTGAATGGAAATATTTGAACTGCTATGCATCATTTCCTTGATAACGTAAATTTGACACAAAAATGGATCGACTTACTCAACATAAAACTAGTTCTAAATGTCTAACTTAAGTATACTTTTTTAGTTTTTTAATTATTAATATTCTTACTATCGACAAAGTGCGGTGAACAAGCTTCAAGAAGATTTTATTGGCTTCCATGTCATTTTATTCAGTTTTCTTTCTGTTGACTTATGTTGGTTTATCTGTCTTAAAGGATAATTTTTCATTCCTGTAACATCGAGCGAAGAATTTCGCAATAGAGATATTGGTATTGGATAGCTGCCCCAATATTTTATTGGCTTTTTTAAACACCTCCATCTCGCTGTTTCACAAGGAGGTTGGATATATATCGATATCCTGTAGTCATGTAAAATTCCGGCAATTGAAAAAGTGTTACCACATTTTTATAATTCAGTTCATACTCCACTTTAATAAACAATCTATAGTTGTGCAGCGATTAAGAAAAAATGTTTTAATGGATTTAGGGGAACGTGGGATTTCGAAGAATGTGAGAACAAGAAACAACGATTTTTTGAAGACTATGTACCTACCTACCACTACTCTGGTAGACTACATAGACGGCCTGCATTGCCTGTCTCGTTCTATTGTTTTCGATCAATATCTGCTACGTTATGTGGGACAACCCGTGGAATTGTTATATAAAACCGACATTATGGTTACATAGTTTATGGTTATCAAGTTATATAATTAAACGCTATTAATGTGTGTTTGCAAATTTGTTGTTGACCTATATAGGGTTAGATGAGTTAATCTAGATGATATAGTGATTTAGATGGAGCTTGAATTCAAAATAATTCAGTTGATTTTACGTCTTGTCCTCAATGACGGATGAAGCATTTGGAAAGCCTCCAATCGATACCTAATTTTGAGAGCCCCTGTAAAAACATTAAATATAAATATCCTTTATTTTTATATTAAGTACTAAATAAATCAATTGTATCATTTTCACTAAGTACTTCCTGTTAATAGCTATTAAAATATAAATAATTTTTTGATAAACCAAATTGGTAGTTCAGCAAAAATGCCGCGCATTTCAACTCTCAAATATTCCAATATATTTCATAGCTACGTAGTAACAAATTAATTGACCCAATTATCTTAACACCAAACATTGGTGTTATATATAAATTAAATAGGTAGGGTGTAAGTCCCCGGTGACTTTCATTTGACATGCGATAGGTAATATGATTTAACAGTCTATCGGTACATTGAACTTGCCACCTCCAAATAGCCAATTATACATGCGCATTTCCAAATCAAACCTGAGACGCTAATTAGTGATAATCATTTAAGCCGTTCAACAACCCTCGTTCCACAATAACCTCCAACGAACGTTGGATATATCCAAAGACGTAAAATATACAAATGGACCTAGCATTCCCTACATTAGTACAATATTATGATGACAACATCCAATATGAGAGATCGTCTTTTTCTTAATACCAATAACATGTTATATACAGGTGACCGGTAATTGCTTGTATTCCTCTCGGGAGAAGAAACTATGACTAATTTGGAATGATTTAACCTCTATCACTTGGGGGTCGGAAATGCGTCATTTTCGAGAAAATCTACTTCGGTTTTCTTTTTACAAAAATCCGAATTTTGGGAGTTAAAATTTTCTGGCCTAGATTTTTTTATGATCTGATAGCTTACTAATTGGTCAATCTTCCTAAAGCTAAATACCACGAAATTTACTATTAGATTTTATGTTTTCAGTAAAAACTTAAAATAAATAAAAACAAAATGAAAATTCTTCACATAAGATCATTATCATAAAAAGTGACGTTAGTCCGACCCCTAAGTAATAAGGTTAAATTATTCCAAATTAGTCATAATTTCTTCTCCCGAGAGGAATACAAGCAATTACCGGTCACCCTATATAAGTGTGCAGGTCTGAAAGATATGAAGAAAACAACAAATAAATCTTATATTGATAAAAATATATTTTAGATTTAAATTTAAATTTAACTGATAAAAACTTAGTCAAAAACATATTATACGCCTAAGTTAAAATGTCGTATTTATTTGCCGGTAAAATGACATGTTGGGATCATTATTTCGTGATTTCTTACATGCACTGTTTCACCATCTTTAAATATTCTTAAAAATCGTATACATTTCGAATTTAACCAAAAAACACTTATTTATTCACAACAAAATCGCAAATAAATTGTTGCGTGCCCCTTGTTGTCGTTATTAGAAGATTCCGACAGAATCCATAGTCGTCCCAACAAGGGGCACACAACAATGTTGCGTGCCCCTTGTTGGGACGACTATGTGCTATGGATTCTGTAGGACAACAACAAAATGTTCCTGTGAAAAAAATAAACACTATTCATGGTAATTTGGCTGCTACACATTGATAAACCGCAACCTTACTAAACGTCGGCTCAGAGAAAAAGGAAAGTAATAAAGTATTGGGTGCAAACTGGTCCTGCTCATTAAAATTTTTTTTTATTTTATCTTCATCATTGATAGCATCAATTACAACTGACTTGAATGTGTCATTTCTATTAATCTATTCTTTATCAATTACATCATTCTATGCTCAATTGCTTTTTAACAACATTTAGAATGGGATTTGATGCGGACAGCAAAAAATGTGCGCAAAGGAATATCCCTCTCATTTATTCATCTAAGGGTATATCTTTATACGTGGCTGGATCGCTTGACATTTCTCTTAAATCCCAACAGCCTCTGAGCTTATTAAAACATAGCTATTTAAAAGATCGTTACGTTTATAGACAAAGGCTGACCGAAGTTCGCTTAGAGCTTGGCACGTGTTAAACGTATACCAACAGAGGTTAATGAATGAATTATTATTGGTTCGACCTGCGTTCGACATATCAATGTTTCCAAGTTGCCATTAATTATAGGTGAGGTGTTTTTTCTAAATTCCGAGAGCTAATTTTTACATTAGGCATCATTAGAATATGAACCTTTATTCATTTAAATACAAATTACTAAAAAATACTGAACACTAAATTACTATAAATACAAAATAGGCATGATGACAGATTTTTTAATCCATAATGTAGGTACGCGTGTACTATTTCCGAAAAAAGCATTATTTAAATTATTGCATTTTTATCTTTCTATTTTAAAGTAATCGCAAAAACGCTTGTGACGTTACGTCTTAGTGACAGCTGACATTAGATGTTGTATTTATGGGTGTAGAACTGTGGTTTAGAGGTATTTCTTAGAAAGCTATATAAGTTTACTTAATGATGTGATTTGTATCAACGTATTTTCTTTAAAGTAGGTACTTAGTAGTAAAAATATGACAGTTTTCTTTAATTGCAAGTTAACTAACCTCAAAAAAAAACCTACAAAATATCACAAAAAAAAACGAATAACCAACAAATCAACTAATTAAATGATGCAGAAGTAAATGATTGCAACAAAAATTTAAGCGACACGGTGATTATTTACTTCAAGTGTTTATATTCTCTTTGATTTAAGAAGGCGTGACGTCATTCGATGTTTCAGTCTACATGACCAATTGCAGTAATTTATACTTTTGTTTTATTAAAAATCATATTAATCTCAATGTTTATGTTAACATAGGGTCATTTTTTAGAATCCTTTCAACATATATTTTTATCTCTAAAACCATTGACTCTTTGATTCTTTTATACTGTCATCATGCCTATTAATGACCAGGTGAGTGGTCCGCGTCTTTACCCGAACACGTAAACATTTTAACGCATAACCTTTAAAAACAGATAATAATGGAGAATTAGTTTAGTGGAAGTTTTGATATGCATGCTGTAATGTGCATATGTACATTTTTATAGAGAATTAAAAGATACGAAACACTTCCCTTTGTCATTTAATTCCGGGTAACAACCCACGCTCTGTTGAATCATTCCGCGCATATCAGTGTCAGCATCCCCAACATACCAACGAACGTACGTGTATTTGTGAGTGCCGTAGAATAATTCAATTAAAATATGCTTGATACAATTATGTACCGGTGCTAATAATTGTCTGCATACCACAGGAAACCTCAGCTCATGCCCGCGTGTGCATACTATATAATACGGTTCACCCTCTCGGTATGTACAGCGGCGTACACAAAATAAAAACGTACAGCTTGTTTGACATAAATGGGTCGAGCAATCATGCTTTTTCATTTACAACTTGACTTTGCACTCTAGATTAGTGATGTGTCGCTCCTGAGCGAGTCGTTCATAATGAACGACTCCTCTCTCGGAGCAGAGCGAATCGCTCTTTTTTTTATGAATGACTCACTCCGAGTGCCATTGCTCTGTGCAGAGCTGTTCTGTCTTGTTGCATTCGCACATTTACAGAGCGCACACAGCACCAGGACACAGAGACACTAGTGAACTATGCACGTACGGAGTTAACTTTGCTGAGCCATTTAATGTTGAATGACACATTGTAAGTGTAATATTACTAAGCTTACAGTGACTTAAACCATTTACATTGACGTCGTTGACAAAGATATAATATTGTAACAATAAACATTATTATTGTTAAGCTTTTATTATACTTTATAGTTCATCCGAAATGCAAATAATATAAGATCAGTATCATATTAAAATGAGCTCAGAGCTGAGTGTGTGTATTGTGCTGTGCAATGCTTCGTGACTCCTGAGTATGCATGATGACAGTTCACACCTCCGCAGTCTGCACTCTTGTGTAGTGCGTACTGTCTAGTGTCGCTCCTTTGAACTACTCCCTCTGAGCGACTCTTTTTAGCGGAGTGCACGAAGCCAGCTCCCAATAAAGAGTCGTGTGGACATATTGTTGTATACTTTTATCGAGTACATAATATTGTATACACAATATTATGTACTCGATAAAAGTAGTAATTAATTTAGAGTGCAAAATAGTAGTGGTGGAACGATTATTCGAATATTTTTTTTACATTCATGCGAATATTAAAATAATATTAAATAATACACATTTCAATCTCTTAGCATTTTTATTAGAAAAGTTTTTTTAATCATTTTTTAATAAATTGATAACGTTTTCTTATGTAACCTTATGAAAATTTGATTCGAATTTATAGAAAAAGTGGAGATTTAGGATGTAAAAAATATTGCCGTTTGAAAAAACATGCATGTACACTTCCGGTTGAGTGCAAAAAAATATACTAGGTACCTCAGCAGTTTCCGATAGTAAATCTCGAGTTGAACAAAAAACTATTTAAACTTTATTTTATGGAGTAGAATGCACGAATTATTCACTGTTACCACTTTCGGTGAACACACTGTATTTCTACTTTCTTTTATTTCTAGTTAATTCCTCAAGCGAAACTTTGATTTTTAGACCAGGAAAACTAATTCGAAAATTAGAAGAACATTTCTATAGTTATAATATTGAATTTTGACAAGATACAATAAAAAAACTGATGAAACAGTTTTTTAACAAGTTCCCGTCCTCGCACGAAGGTGTAATTTTGACAGATTGTGTATCATACTTATATAAATGTTCCCTCAAATTTGCACCCTTTTGCGATTGAATTTTGACAAGACACAATAAAAAAACTGATGAAACACAGTTTTTTAACTCTTTTTTAACAATTTCCAGTCAACGCACGAAGGTGCAATTTTGACAGATTGTGTATCATACTACTTATATAAATGTTCAAATTTGCACGTTTTGCGATTTTGTGGAAATGTTAGGGTCAATCATCTTCATTTTACCGGCCTATTTTGTGTACAAATAAATTAAAGATTTATCTCTCACTGGAATGATTACCTTTCATAAAAAGAAATCATACTTCTAAAATTTGTAATTTCACAGATAGGCCATTGTCTCACGTCCCCCATGATACATGCTCTACCTACTGGTATTTAGGTACATCATTTGAAAACTTGTAATAAAAAAAAACAGTGCTATAAATGTGTGTTGCTATAAGCAAAACATTAACGCAGTTATGATGTTTTACACGTGGACAAATAAACATTGGTACACTGTTCTAAATACTGACATTGCCGTAAGTGTTTATTAAAGTAACGATTTGTTAATCAAAGACGATCGCCCGGCGTGTTTTTGTTTATTCTACTTTTTCGTAATTATATTGGTTACTTAAATTAGCTTTTTTCACTAGAGTTACCAAAGCGAAAAGTTCGTAGTTGTCTGAGCGCTTAGAAGCTGCTTGAATTATCAGAGAATCTCGTTAGAGATTCTCTTCTGTGCTAAATGCCGACGAATCTCTAACAGATTCTTATACATTGATTTTGCCTCTCTCCCATATAACGCCGTGTATATGAGGCCTGTTTCCAAGTTTTATAGTTCTGTGACCACGTGATTTTCGTCTTACCGATTTTTCGTATCATTATATATACATTGTTAAAGAAAGTCCGAAGTCCCGTATTATAGGTGGGATAATGATTTAAAATCCTCGTCTACGTTATATACCGGGTAATCCATTTTAATCTTACCAGACAGATATTTGAAAACAGTGGGGTTAAAAAAAAAGTTTCCAACAAAAGCTGTACGGTTGTTAGAGGGACATCGTTCGGGCCACAGTCATCCCCCTTACCCCCAACCCTCCTCGAGGGGGTGAGGGTAAGTCGAATTTTTAAAATAGCAACCCCCATTTTGTATTACGTATTTTGATTGAGTTGGCAAAAAAATACAACTTTCGTTGGAAACTTTTTTTTCGAAACTGCAAATCTATCAAGTTACCGAGATGTCAAAATCAAGCTTTTCAAAGTTCAATGGAAAGGTAATTGAGAAAATTTTTCTTGAGTATTTCATGGACAGGACGGGATTTTTGAAGTTGGAATGGTCCCGTCGCCCAACTGGCTGGAGTTTTTATTTCACAATTAATTTCTCATAATATAAAATACCCTATGAAAAGTAACATATAACCTAAAGTGACCGTAAATAATATCAAAACTCAATATTTGATTTGAAATCAGATTCTCACGACACGGCATTAGATGAATAATCACGTCTAGGATTAAATATTTTAGTTAATATCAATAAATCACTTTAGTGAAACGCATACATCATTAAACATGACTGTTTGTATTTGTTCTTTACAAAAACCTTTCTAGTTAATTAACGGCTTACTGCATGTAAAGTCCAAATCTAATTTTTTATAATGCATTTTAAACATTCCATTCGGTGGCCGGTTGTCCATTACACGGTATGCGCACAACACAGTTAGGGTCAGTTTGTTCAGTTTATATTACGTTATGTAACTTGATATCCCAACACTGGCAGCAGACTGTGTGCCGTTGTAAGAGCGGCTCAATGACAGAAACATTGGCCAGACTCGCAGTTGAACTGATAGAGTCCTTAAATTTATTTATAATTAATGTAATCGTATACTTTATATTGACGTGAATCATTAATAAACTTTTATATAGCTTTTGTCCACTGATTTTCTCTCGTGAACGACGAAAACCCTATAAAAAACTATATTCTAAACCAAACTCATGTTAACGTCGGCGTAAAAAATAAAATTTTAAAGGATTATAACAAATTACACCCTAGACTGAAAGAGCTACCAATAAAAAAGTTCAAGCAAGAGCTCAAAATTTACTTAAAAATAAATAGTTTTTATTCTATGAACATTGAACGAATATTTTAGCCGGCCATATTGATATTATTTTTTATTTTTATTATTTTCTCTTGGAAATTGTTAATGTTGACCCATTCTACACTGTACTCAGTATGATGGAATAAAAATATATTATTATTATTATTAACTGATTGAGAAATCCTTGGTGATATAAGTTTTGTGCAAAAAAAAAATAAGTTCAAAAACTAAAACTCAAACCCGACTACTGAAAAGTATGAAACAAGAAAATATTCGCATTTAAGGATAACCGTGGTCATATGCCACCTACCCTAACAAAACATTACATTTTAACAGTAGTAAGTGATCATAAGCCTTAGAACAAAGTGCATCACGCTATACATCTAGAGGAGTCTCATATCTATGAGATGGCTATCTTCAGATGAGAATATTTTCTTGTTTCATTCTTTTCAGTAGTCGGGTTTTAGTTTTTGAACTAATTTTTTATTTTTTTCATTTTGCTCACCCCTGGGACAAAAATTCAAAAATAAATGTAGCCTTTGTTACCCGGGCCATATAATAGCGAATCGATTGACACCTTATTGATCAAAATCGGATGAATAGTTTAGACGCTACGGTGGAACATCCGTAAATACAAACATACATAAACTGCTAAACTCATAACTCTTCCTTTTGGCTTCACCCCAGTCGGGTAAAAAACTAAGTTTTAAAAAATATCGTTTTAATTGATCAATTATTTTTCCAGTAGTATTGATTTAAAATTGTATAATGCTTTTCTTGCAAAGACTAATGTGTGGTCATAATCTTATGTAGTTCTCATTTCAAACGACCCCACACAAACCTTATGGGATTTGGTTCTCGGTTACATTGATTGAAATTGGTTTTATTTTATAGCTTAGAGGTCACTAAGAAAAAGTGTCCATGGGCGCATAGCCTGAAAACCAATAGATTTTTAGCTACAGATATGTTTAGCGAGATTTTAGATATAGGGATATCCATTGAATTCACAATCTTATTCGTTTGTTTTCGAGTGCGCGGTGAATCCGAATATGACATTATTATACAAAGTGACACTTTCCAACATTACCTAGTTTATGACTATTTTTCTATTTCTAAAAAAAAGCACCAAAGCTGAACATGGAATATGCTTGTGAATTCAATGGATATCCCTATATTTAAAATCTCGCTAAACATACCTATTTGTAGCTAAAAATCTATTGCTTTTTAGGTTGTGCGCCCATGGACACTTTTTCTTAGTGACCTTTAAACTGTAAAATAAAACCATTTTCGTTCAATTTAACCGAGAATCAAATCACGTAAGGTTTGTGCGGGGCCCTTTGCTGACAATGCTTTCTGCAACCCAGTTTTGGCTATGGTCAACGTACTTCGCTGTCGTGCTATGTATCTAACTATGGACGTGCTATTGTAAAACATCCTTAAATATTAGATTCAGTTCCTAAAACATTTTTTTTGACGTGATAACGTCTTATAAATTGATGAATCACCAATCTTATAAATTGATAAAACACCGGCTGCATGTACGAAAAAGTGTAACGTTCCTAACGGTCGTACGTTCCTAACGTAACGTTCCTAACGCGTAACGTTCCGCCTGACCCTGTGCGTGCTTTTTGCTAATTTCTCGCTCAATTTAAATCAGATCGGTTTGAAACCAGTCTTAAACAAAAGAGGAGAACATTTTACATAGATTTCGTATAACAGAATTTGCCTAAACAGTTTTTTATACAAATTTATATAGAAAAATAGCTGTATAAAATATAAATGCAATGTTGTCTAATGCATGACGCGACGCGGTCGGTCGTCTTTGTTTGCCGTACATGGAAATTAGAATATAACGTATGTCTTGTCTTAACATGAAAACGGCTGCATTTCTAATGTTTAATTCAATTTTTTGACATTAGTATTTTGTCAAATGCAACGCCTTCTAAGTTAAGTATTGGAATAACTAATTATTATTAGAACATAATACTTTGACAGTTGCAAACGTCACTTTTGACATTTCTTATCATTCCGACACCAAGGATAAGCGGATTGAAACCAAATTTTGGGAGGTTTAGGTTATGTATTACGGAATACGTTATCACGTAAAACTATCGTCCGTAAACCGACTTTACAGACAACCAATTTTTTTTTTTGTACAATTTTAGTTGTCCACAAAAGTATATAAACAATAAACGTTCAACCCTCTAATCTTTGATTTTCCGTACCTTACGGGTGAAAATGACCCTCTTTATTTTCCACGGATCAACCCTTGCATATGCTCTCTTTCCGCACATATGTCGGTCAGCGGTTTCCGACGTTGTTAATGTATTGACTAGTCATTTCATCCGCTGGCGCTGACCCCTATCTCAATGCACCCGTTCACTTCGCAAACACAGACTGTACTCAAGTGTTCGATGGAGCCATCGCTTCGCGAGCAACACGGAACGCCAACACTCACAGTCGTCTCAATTTCAATCAGTGCTTCTCAAACACTCTGTAGCTACCAACAGACCTCAATGCCATCAAATAAGCTATCATATATCTATCTATATATACAAAATTCCCGTGTCACAATTTTGGCCGTGATAATCTCCGAAACCACTGAACCGTTTTTAATGAAATTTTGTAAATGTGTCTTGCTTGATCCAACTTACGCTATAGGATAGTTTTTATAAAATATTTTATACAAAATTTTCTCAAAAACACTGTATTAGGAACATATAACGACATCTGACAGAATTTACTTAAAACTATTAGTTCAGAAGCAAACAAAGAAAACTGTTTTAGTATCGAGTAGCGACATCTGTCAGAATTAGCTCAAAGCTATTAGTTCAGAAGCAAATATGATAGAATTCGCTCAAAGCTACATTTAGTTCAGACGCCGGGCCGCAACCGAAATACATTTTGCAGAATTATATCTATCGCACCCGGGTGAAACCGGGACGGACCGCTAGTAATTATATAAAACAGCTTGATTTTATAGCAATTTAAATTAATGTTTTTCTTATTTGATGGTCAAGTGGTTGACATATTAAATACTAATATCAACAATACATATTTTGGAAGAGGGTCTTAATGCAATGTTTACAAAATGACAATAATTTGCAACGCTTGAATATATTTAAATTTTTCTTCAAATTATCGAAACGTATAATATAGTGTACTAAAATGCACAATTTCATAACATTTTTGTCATTTAAAAAATAATTGGGTGCGTGTAGTAACTAATGTTACACATATTTAGCGTGATTAAAAACTGATTTTAAATTTGCATCCAATTAATTTATTAATTAATATAATGAAAGGACTAGGATGAGAATAGCATAAATACAGGCTTGTCCACTAAAGTCTAACGCTATTGTATCGACAGCCTTTTTCTGCGAGCAACTTCATTCTGTTAGTTTTGATGGTACAGTGTGCGCGCTCATGGTAAAAATTCACTCTGGTCATTTTTTCATAACGCGCCAAATGGAGGTATAACTTCAAAACATATACCAAAATATGAGATGAACGAATATATTTTTTGAACGAGTTTAGTAACGCACTGAGTTTTCGCTCGTCAATCCTATTTTGTGTCGTGAGCTGTAAGTTGAGAGTCACTGAGCTCGATGAGGAGATTTATATTGCTCCTGTGGAGTAAGTCATTTTGTTATAAAAATAACTTGAAGATAACGGCTTACCTTTAAACTATGCTCCATTTTATTATAATGATGCTTAATGTATTCAGTATAGTTTATCGGATTTATTTGTAAAACTTCTGTGTCGGCAAATGTAGATCAAAAAAATTATAATTTAGTATCGTTTTATATCAATGAAAATAGCCTTTGCTTCTGGACTATTTGTATCGCTGTGTATATTAATTTTGTGTTAAAAATAGAGCATCCGGTTTTTTATGGCTTTCAGGTTGTTGAATAACCGTGTGATCTACAATCAAATAAAAACTGCTATTCAGGTGAACTGTGTAAAGAGTGTGAAAGGGTAAAAGATGAAAGAGATCTTGGACGTAACCTTCTTGTATGAAGGAAAACTTGAAATAAAATGGCCAACATACATTTTCGTGACTATTTATGAAAAATCCTTTCACTGTTTTTAGTATATAAATAGCAACTTACCTAATTAAATTCAAAATAAAATTATGGTTTAATTTATCAAATATTATTTACGTTATTGCAAAAATTTGCCTTAATATTCGTAAAACCTTGCAGTTCCATTGTGTAGTTTATACCATATCACCATTTGCTTTTATTTGAATAAATTAATATTGATAACAATAATAATGTAATATTGTTTATAAACAGAAATAAATAAAAAATATTACTATCCAAATTAAGTAGTGATTGTAAACTGGATCACACATTTTCGGTTTCAAAGTTTACAAGTGAAAATGAGCACTTGTATAGAAAAGTGAAAAGACCGTGTTGATCTTCTCATTCAAAACGGTTAAATATTCTTTTTAAGAATATCGTCATGATTTAATTTACATCTAGTTATAACAACGAGTAAATTAATTATCACATAGGGATAGGAATTTAGAAAATTGTACATAGTTTTGGAAATACATCTTTCATTGTTTTAACGACAATAGATTGACATCAATCTATTAAAACATTGAAAATTTCAAAAGAACCATTTATAAAATGCCTAAAAATTCCAATTAAACTTTCTGAGAAACCTCACGTTTACAAACCCTTTGAGAAGGATGGTAAAACTGTCTATATTTTGTGGCAATATTGCAGACTGTGATCAAATAAATCAATAATCCAATAACACAAGAGAGACGCGGTTAACTCATTTTTATTTTTTTTAATTTGCAGATATCGCCCATGGAAACTTCAGCGCTGAAACGCCGCCACCCACCGAGTTCCCAGCACAAAGCGACGAACACGTTTTGAAAGAACAAAAAGAGAACAGTTCCGAACTTCCTGTATCGACGGCTCGACAGGAGGATCCGACATATATGGCGGTGATTATTGGCGTTCTGATGGCGGTCATATTGCTTTTAGCCGTCGCTATATTCTTAATAGTGAACCGTCATCGTCAACGGAAGTGTTTCGCAAGTCCGTTGGCATCGAAAACCGGTATTCCCGGCGGCAACAGTCACTTGGGATCGGCTTGCACGACGGCGGAAAAAGGAACTACGGCCAACGTGTACGGAGTCACCGATGTGGACGAATGTAATCACATAACTCGCTGTCCTGGTTCTACGACATTGGCATCCAGCGGCGCTAGATCGACGCTGCCCATACCGTGCGGAGGTGATCCCCTACTGTCCGATGTCAAGGTCGACGATTATCAGGAACCATATCAGGCACTGAAGTACGCGCCGTACTACAGCTACAGTACTGTTGTGATGGAAATCAAGGACATGATGCTGAACAAATGCCCGGCACCGCCGTCAGGTAAGAAATTTTCGTTGTTTTATTTGATTTACACCGTTTTTAGGCTCATAACAGGGGAGAATTCAATTTTTTTTAATTCGATTGAGTAACAATATTAGGTTTGGGTGTGCGTGTGTGGATCACGTAAGGTCGGATACAAATTTTGGGGTCCAAATACGTAGTTTTCCAAAATTATAATTTGCGATGAGATTCCTTTCTCCCCTGGCCGCCGACTCTAATCAATAACATTGGTCTGTTCTATTAATTATACTCTTTTCGTGGTCTATTTGTGAATAGTGAAGCCCGATATTTGGATTTTTGCATCAGAGGAAAACTACCAGGCTATGTAAATTTTGAATTGAGTATTGTCCTATTTTTCACCGATTATTGAAATACAATAACAAAAAAAAATTTCTCCCTATTTTTTCGTTTTAAAAAATAGCAACAAATATGAATGTTATAAAAAATAAAGAAATAGTTACTTCTTACCACAACAGTTTTATTAGCGGATGTACAATTCAGGAGCTATGCTCTCATCTTCAGTGTTTGCTGAAGATGAGAGCATAGCTCCCGAAATGTACATCCGCTAATAAAACTGTTGTGCTAAGAAGTAACTATTTTTTATTTTTGTTTCAACTACAGTGCTCTTAATATTGGTATAAATGTTATAGTAAAATTTAAAAAAAAAACACATTTATCAAACGCCGTTTTTCTGCAATCTAGGTATAAATAACTAGAAGGCACTTATTATTAGCAAAGTAAATTCGTTACTAAAACTACCGAGTTTTTATAAACTTAATAAATAATTGCAAATCAGATTTGGATAGATAAAGAGATTCATTGTGTATTATGGTGCTGTGAATAAACAGCATCGTAGCCTTTTGACGTCATTTCCCAAATTAGTGGCCGGTGGGTTCTGAACCGTTTATATATCAAGCCATTTTTAACAATTAGAGTTTCAGTTTTTCGAATCATTTTTAAAAAAATATAATTCACATACCCAATTAATTGCACTAAGCGACCGAATGCGTTTTCTCCAACCCTGGTCTGAAAACTCGGACAATTTCCTTGAATAATGAATTTTTGTTATAATTTATAATTTCTTTGGTTAGTTATATTTTTAGACATACAAGAGCGCATGTTTACTTTTAACCGACTTCAACAAAAAAGAGGAGGTTCTATGTTCGTCTGTATATATATTTTTTTTTATGTATGTTCACCGATTTCTCCGTCAATTATGGAACGATTTTCAAAATTTTTTTTTATTCGAAAGAGTGCACCTCAGAGGTGGTCCCATCGGAACCAAGTCAGGATCTGATGGTGGAATCCGGAGAAATCGAGGGAAACTCTCAAATTTCAAAGACACGCATAATGTTTTTTATGTATGTTCACCGATTTTTATTGTTATATTAACACTAAAAAGAGAAAAATAAAATATTAAAAAAAAAAAAATTGAACCGATTTCACACTAAAAAGTAAAAAATAATTGCGTATTGAAATGTTTTGGAGTCGGTGTAGTTCTCGGAATAGATTTCATTTTGGCTGACACCGACTCCAAAACATTTTAATACGCAATTATTTTTTACTTTTTAGTGTGAAGTCGGTTCAGTTTTTTTGTTAAAAATATTTTTTGTATAAATTCAATATAATCATACATATAAATGTGAACTAAATAATCAACTATTAATTAAATATTGCCTACGTCTTTTCAATCTTAATAAACGTAGTTTCTATCATCACGTTCTTCACATTAAAGAAAGGTGAAACGTCGAAGCTACTGAATGTTATGAAACATTTTTGTGTGGGTAGGCATATCTGGTTCATCTCTGAAACTATGTAGTCATTAGTTGTTGAATAGTATGATATATTTCAATATAATCACATCTCATATTCAAGTGGCAATCGGGGGATCGGAGATTAACATTAACGTTATTTATTTTTTTGTTCCTTAAGACAGAGCCGTAATCTATAAGCAGGTTGCTTTTAAGATTTCTCTTTAACCATAGAAACTACTACAGTATTTTTTCCCGCTCGCTCTGGTGAAAGGAAGTATGTTTTTTGTATATTTTTTTGAAGTAAAATTTCTTTGGGCACGGTAGGTTCAAATTGATTTATTAGTTTGAAAGTGTAAGGAAACGTTGCAATGTAAATTATTAATTAATTATTATTTTTCTGTGGTAGTATTTTTATTAATATTCATTTATAATATTGAAGATTAAAAAGGAAGAATCCTGGTGGCATAGGATCGATGAAACAAAGCAAATACTGAAGGTTTTTTGACGTGATAACGTCTTATAAATTGATGAATCACCAATCTTATAAATTGATAAAACACCGGCTGCATGCACGAAAAAGTGTAACGTTCGTAACGTTCCGCCTGACCCTGTGCGTGCTTTTCTCGAAAACGGCCCTAAGGATTTGGATGAAATTTACTGAAAAGGGATTTTGGGGGGCAAAAAATCGTTTTAGCTAGGTCTCATCTCTCGAAAAAATCGTTTTCTTACAAATTTTATCATTATAAAAATCAATTTTTTGACGTATGAAAATACTTAAATATTGTAAGTAGGTTTTGGAATTTTATATAAACAGTGAAACAATTGTTTTATAAATATTATGACAACTAATCTTTGAGATTAAAAATAAATACGAAAGAAAGAAAGTTAAAAAAACAATTATATTATATGGTGAGTAATTTTAATAAATAAAATTAACCTAAATTTGAAGCGAAAGATGCAATATCATAGATTCGAATTATTATAATTATTATATAAATTTAGGTTATGTATTACGGAATACGTTATCACGTAAAACTATCGTCCGTAAACCGACTTTACAGACAACCAATTTTTTTTTATTTAAAAACAATAACAACTGTAACAACAATAATTTAAAACTTTTCATGTATGAATCTTCTAGATTATCGGAGGATGGCATAAAGATTGCCGAAACGTCAGACAATAAAATGCAATAAAAAACCTTTTGCTTTGTTTCATCGATCCTATGCCACCAGGATTCTTCCTTTTTAATCTTCCAACATTGAAACAGGATCATCATCACTCTAAATTAATTATTAGAGTTATTTTTTCACAATTCATTTATAATATTAAAACTTATTTTATTGGAAATTTGGTCGTGTGGACCTGAACGGTCGTCAGTCGACCTTGTCAACTCCTGATACACGACTCACCCCACGGTTTGTTCTTTTTTTTAAACGCCCTCAAACAAACCATAATTAGTAGAAAATTTAAAAGTAATTGTGCCTGTTGTCAGATCAAGCTTGAAAATGTCTTTTCAAGCTTGTTTTGTGAGTAGATCTGGTCAAAACGTGCCTGTTGTCTAACTCTGAGCAGAAGTGATCGTTTTACAAGCGAGCACTAAACAGCAATCAAGAAAACCAGCGCTAGAAAACTAGTAGACAAATCTAGCAAGGAATCTAGCAGCGTTTCTAGCCTCGTGTTCAGCGGCCTTAAGATTCAAGAATGAGTTAGTTTCCTGTGGGTTAATGCTGCTTTAAATACTTCTATAAATGATTCAGTACAATCCTGCGCTTGATATTATTAATGTTCAGTGTGCGGGGTAGGACTAGTCATAAATAAAATTGTACGTTAATAAGAACGTGTAAATGGTCTCTCCCAAGTCCTCTTATGTACCAACCGGACATATTATTATAAAATATTATCGCCAATCAATGAATTATCGATCTGCTTTTTAGTTAAATGTTATTTCAGATTTAAGCACCGCAGTTACGACGACCATTTATCGTTCATTAAATGATTGCAGATCCGGATTTAAACATTTTTCCAGATTTTGTAGTATGGTGATATATATTTTTCAACTCTTATTAATCCTGTTTCAATAGAATAGTAGGTTTAAATGCATAATTTATTTGATTAAAAAATATTTTAGCAATCTTATTATACATACAATTTTGATTAACGTCTGATTAGAACTTATTATACATATACTAGCGGCCCGACCCGGTTTTACCCAGGTGCCAAACTGTTCTGGAAATATTGTACTGACCGTCCCATCTACACAGCAGAACTATCAAAGTACATTGTTTTGACATGTCTGTAAAAATTTAGCCAGCGTTAGCCTATGTAAGCGTACGAAAACAGTTTTTTTTTACAAAACACCGTTATAGTTCAGAAATTTTGAACAAAATGTTGATAAATTATATACAGAAACCTTCCTCGTTTATCGCTCTTTTTATTAGTGAAAACCGTGCGAAAATCCGTTCGGACGCGGTTGAGGGACTTTGTTTTATATAGGTACATGATAATTTTTAAGTTGATTCTTCTTTTTTAACAGCGTGTAGAAATCAAATAGACGAACAAATATTTTAAGTAAATTTTTAATCAAAGCTCAAAAATAAGAGAGAAAGAGCCTTTCGAAGTTTATTTAAATTTTTGATAAAATTTAATAAAACTTCGAAAGCCCGTTCCTCTTTCATTTTTGAGTTTTGATAAAAAAGATACTTGAAATATTTGTTCGTCTATTTGATTTCTACACGCTGTTAAAAAAAAGAATCAATCAACTCAAAAATCGTCCTGTATACAGAAACGACTTTTGCTTTGTAATCATAAATTTTAGAGAAATATTGTTGTCGCTCGGCAACTGCGGTCATTTGCGTCTACATCAAAATCGGTGCACAGGCAGGTGTAGAGGCATACAAACATTCCATTTTGAGAACTACGGTTTTTAAAACATTTATTAAACACATTAATCTATACAAGAAATCAACTTTTTAAAAATACTTCCCTGCGTTCATTACTTGTTATATGTTTTGAAAAATAGTAATTTCTGTCTGATATTAAATGTTATTAGATGTTTTATTTTTAAAACACTGATCATATCGCTTGGTTTTATTTTCAATGCTATAAAGTAGTATTTTATTTATATGAATGTGCCAGCTTACCTACTACTGTAGCTGGACCAGGCCAGTGGCTAGGAGCGGTCACTTTAAATAATTAAGATGTCAGATTGTGTTTAAGCGTTCATACATTTCTCATTTTATTTAATTGGCTTCCTGGACTTGTAATATAATACAGGTAATCTTTATTAACAATAAATATCGTAAAACTGTTACATTTCAACACATTTACTTAAAAAGAAACGAAATGATCTCTAAATTTTGATTTCTTTTTTTTTGCGTAGGCTGCACATTTTTAGTTGTGCTAATAATACATTTGAACAATAAATCTATTATTTGCATCTAAAGACCTTCAGTTCATTAGAAAATAAAAAATAAGTTCTAAAACTAAAACCCGACTACTGAAAAGTATGAAACAAGAAAATATTCTCATCTGAGGATAGCCTTGGTCATATGCCACCTACCCTAAGAAAACATTACATTTTAACAGTAGTAAGCGATCATAAGCTCTAGGGCAAAGTGCATCACGCTATACATCATATGAGATGGCTATCCTCAGATGAGAATATTTTCTTGTTTCATTCTTGTCAGTGGTCGGGTTTAATTTTTTAAATTATTTTTTAATTGTTTTCAAATTGCTCACCCCTGCGACCAAAATTTACCTGGGCCATAATAACGAATCGACTGACATCTTATTTATCAAAATCGGATGAATAGTTTAGGTGCTACGATGGAACATCCGTAAATACAAATAGAATGCTAAACTCATAACCCTTCTTTTTGGCTTCGCCGAAGTCGGGTAAAAATAAGCCTGCTGCGTTACTATTATGCTGAATTTCTAATACGAATTTCTGTCTTATATTTAGATTTAAAAACGTTATTAGCTTTCAAACTAAATAAAGGTCTCTATTTAATTGAAAAAACAGAACAAATGTCATTCTTAAATCTCGATGTAAAGCTGAAAGTCGTATTAGAAACATAGTATTAATGTTCCTTAGAAAGATACTAATTTCATTCAAACAGAATTAGTAGGTACTTGTATCTAAAACAACTGTATGAATCACGTTTTAAGTGATATGCTTTAAAACTGAAAAAACATAGTTGAAAAATCTTTATTATGAAAAGAA
The DNA here is from genome assembly GCA_963575645.1 of Xanthostigma xanthostigma. Taxonomy (NCBI): domain Eukaryota; kingdom Metazoa; phylum Arthropoda; class Insecta; order Raphidioptera; family Raphidiidae; genus Xanthostigma; species Xanthostigma xanthostigma. The sequence goes on from OY754467.1 coordinate 14,666,554, forward strand.
TATGTATTTTTAATTCGCAATATTGCACATAGATACCGCTTTTCAATAATTATTATCAAAAATCGATAAATAACGAATTTGTTATCCTTTTTTAAGGTTCCGTACCTCAAAAAGAAAAAAGCAACCCTTATAAGATCACTTTGTTGTCCTTCTGCTGTCAAGAATCAAAACCTATAGGGTTGACCTAGAATCATGAAATTTGGCAAGAAGCGATGTCTTATAGCACAAGTAAAGGGAAAAATCCGTAAACCGTAAATTTATAGTAACATCACAAAAAAAAATATATATTTAAACCGCAACAACATGCTACGCACGTACATAGTAACAGTTCTAAATCCAAAGCACGCGTCCGCTACCGGTATTATACAGCGTAACGGCACAATATAAGAACTCTCGCATACAACACGGTACGACAACTAGCCTATCAGATATAGCCACGAGGTGCAATAGGTACTATTCAGTAGTATATCTGAACTCATTGCAATTACATGCTTAGTTGGCAAAATGACCGCAACCTTTGTATGGGGGTAAAACAGCTTTCCAACGACAATAAGCGGGAAAAATCTTCGAGACTCGATTCCCGTGATGGACGAACTATTTGCATGCCTACAAGTTTGTACGGAATCCTCGGTGCACGAGTTCGACTCGCACTTGACCAGTTTTTTTTTCGATGTATTTTTATTCTCCATTTAGGATTTTCAAAACAAGTTACTGTTATCGACTGATCTAATAAACTTCGTACAGTTTTTGTGAACTATAAAACGATTAAAAATTATACAAATATAAAAACTTTTTATGTCAACAGCACCAGAGCCTTTAAATTTTTTTTATACAAGCTGTCTATTTAGCTTGCAATTCTTGCCGAGAAAAATTGTGCAACCCATACATTCATAAACAAACACGACTTCAAAAGAAATCAAAATCATAGTTTTAACTTTTATCACAAAATTAAATTGGGACTCATAATAAATGATTTTCAATTGTAGGATTTACGTGGACATCTGTGTGTAGTCAATAACTGAATGCTGTGTTTTTAATTTATAATTTGATTTAATCGTTTCTAGTACAAAACAATTGACGCATGTAACATGACGCGATAGTAAAATATTGATTAATAATATTTTATTGTTACATCAATATCATTTTTCTATCAAACATTATCCGAAACATTGTATTGCTTAATGCGGTTACACCCAAAACCATGTCGTTTTCAAATGTTAATCGAAGTCAATACATTATCGTCAATGTAACCATTATCCTCCTATAATATGGATTGTGTTCGTTTTAAATGTTTAATCGCGATTAGAGTGGTACATAAATACAATTCAATAAACTAGTTACAACAAACGATGTGAATAACAGTTAATTTATTTGGAAATCGCGATCTGAAATCTGAATTTTAGAATATTGAACTGTTGAATTTTAAAATAGTGCAGTTCTTATTGGTGAGAAAGTTAGAGAATAGATAAATCAGAGAAGACAAGAAACATAAATAGGTGTCGGATTAACTTTATTTTAGTAGAAGAGTTTGTTAATTTATTGAAACTGTAATCGAATGAATTGAAATGCATTTTTATAGTCGCTTTATTTTATCACTTAAACGCTATAAAAAGCTTATAGTTTACAAGATTCCTATAAATTATGTTTAACTGAAATTTAGTTATTATATTAGTAGAATAGAAAAGCGTATTATTACAATTTAAATATTAACTGTCGTACAACTGCCAAGAAATTGATTGGGTGTGCTTTTCAACCATATTATATTATGATTTTGGCGCCCCATCCCCCGATCCGAGGCTAGTTATTTACTGATATAAATAAATATATTAAAGGATTCAAAGAGTTTTCATTATTTGATAATTATAATCAATTTAATATTTAAAATGATCATAAAGCTGCCGTCTTAAAAATGTACAAATATGGAACTTCTAGAATATCCATTGTGCGTAAAAAATATCTAATCTTTACAATATTGTAATTTGGATACCTACAGTTATTTATAGTGATTACTTTCAATATTATTTTCCTCCATATTGTTACTCATGATTTATTTATTCTAATACATTTTTGTTTTAATTGTTGCAGATACTTCGTATGATTATGCCGTACCCGAAATGGGTAATGTGCCGCTGCTAAGTCCGGAGAATACACTTCCGCCGCCTCAAACGCTTCCAAGTAGTGCAGCGAGTGATATTTCGAAAACTTCTTCAAAGGGTAGCAAAACTGAAGGAAAAAAGGTAAAATAATTTAAAAATGTACCCATATTTCAAAAAAGTCCCTTTATTGACTTGTATTTGTAGATTGGCACCGTTTTTTTGTCGACTTACGTTGATCTCCACGAAAAGCGCTTTTATTCAATATACAGAGTGACCGGTAATTGCTCGTTTTCCTCTCGGGAGAAGAAACTATGACTAATTGGGAATGATTTAAACTCTATCAGAAATGCGTCATTTTCGAGAAAATCTACTTTTTACAAAAATCCGGGAGTTAAAAATTAGAAAAAATATATTCTCAATTTTGGCTTCAATTTTTCCATGATCTGATAGCTTACTAATTGGCCAACCTTCCTAAAGCTAAAAACCACGTTTACTGTTATATTTTATGTTGTGTGTATAAAAATTCTTCACAGAAGTGTCATTATCATAAAAAAATTACGCATTTTCGACCCCAAGTAATAAGGTTAAATCATTCCAAATTACTCATAGTTTCTTCTCACGAAAGGAATCTGAGCAATCACCCTATATAATAATTTATACTCATCCTGAAGGTTCATTATAAATATTGGTTAATTTTTTTTGAAATCGGATGAGTAGTTTCGGAGATTATCTCCTACATCCAAACTTACAAACTTTACCTCTTGTATAATATTAGTATAGATTTCTTCGGTTAATTACAGTTAATTAACTTACACTTTATAAAGTACAAATCCCCAAAAAATGTTGGACTATTATCTACTAATAATTTACTCTCCCAAAATACCTACTAAGTAAAAATTTGTTCCATGGAATGTTAAAAAAAATATCTCGTTGATGCTCATCAAAACAGTAACATTTTTAAATGCACAATTTTCACGGAAATGGGTTGAAAAAGCATGGAACTGTATGATTTTCAGCATTAATCTTCATTAGCTGATTCTACCGGGTATATTAATCGTTGGCATTTATAGACGTCTGTGTGAATATATACGCACCATTATGTTACATATACTAGATGCTTCAAAAAATGTTATTACACTGGGCTGCCGGGCGGCGCGTTCAGTCCCGGCACAACTAAGTTTGCTGTTGTTCAACTGTGCAAATGAAATCTTCGGTATTCATGTTTGTATCCAATAACTTCTGGCACTCTTTCAGCGCTTCCTCCAGCTTCTCGCTTTACCCTTTAATATTGTCTACACTTTCACTTCTACTTCTTTCAACAGTGACAATCTGCAGCTCACTTGATATACTGATGTAATCATGTACACAATTCCCGTGACATAAACAGTGCGCAGAAAACACAAAACAGACTGCTCGGTTAGCGAGAACTACCATAGGACTGAAGGCTGCACCATTGTTTGCTCTACACCGAGTTACCGTTGGCGCAACTGGTTGCACTGCCTGGCAGCCTAGTCTAATAGGGTCCTAAATAAACCGATTGGTGTTAACAAGAAACGATAAAAATATACAAATTACATTCAGTTTGATTATCCTTAAAAAAATAGCGAATAATTTTAGCATGGAATGCCCCATGTCCCTGGTAATCAATCGTGCACCCTCTAGAGCTGGTACCTGCACATGTGTTAGTAACATTGACATCGTGTTTTAGTTTATATTCAGCACTTAACTCTCACAACCGTATCACAGCTGCATACGCACCGACACAATTAAACGTGTGTGATTATCAAGTTATGGAAAGCTTTCATTATAATGTAGGGATGTCCGGTTTTCATTATTTTGCGTAACCAGTGTTTAAAATCCTTATTTTTCATCATTAGCGGCTGCTAATTTATTGTTACCTATATGCCTGCCGTGGCATTCTAATGGGACTAAACTTGAAAATACATGAGTAAAATCAGATGAAAATGTTTTACCTTAAGGCCGTTGCACACGAGGCTAGAAACAATGCTTGGACTTCTACTGGCCAGCAGGCTGGGTCCGAGGCCCGAAATGACGTCACTGCGGGATCGCCTGCTAGCTCACAATATGGATTAGAACGTTGACTATTTTTCTCTGCTTGCTCTGAAGAAGAACCAATCAGGAAACACTATTTTGTCACGTGGGCGACATACACAAACGCCCACAAACCAACATGGCGTCATTCTGCTCAGAGTCAGGCAACAGACACGTTTTGCTCTGTGTTTATATTTGAACTGTCACTGCGCGCGTACCAGATCTTTACACAAAACAAGCTTGAAAAGACGTCTCGTGTGAAGCGAGCACATAAAATCAATTAAGAAAACCAGCGCTAGAAAAGGAGTACTCAAATCTAGCAAGGAATATAGTGGGAAATCCAGTCTCGTGTCCAACGGCCTTTAGTTCGGATATTATTATTATATGTTATTCAATAGGTCATATGCATGTATTTTTTATGTTTTTAATAGATTGTTATTTATTCAGTCATAATACGGAAAAAATTGATAATCATTTAATAATGTAATATTATCATGAGAAAAAAAATATTAAATTTCACATTCAAAATTAGACAGTCAACATGGCTTATGTGACGTCATGATATACGATGCATATCAACCGTGATGTCAAATTGTTAATGTTCTAAATGAAGTTTATTTGTTGTTTTCTCTAAATACTAATATAATCTTACTGTGAAACGACACAGTCGTCATGGAAGTTGTTAATATATACTCTGACGTCACGTTGCGTTTTGATAATTCGAAAATACTGCGTATTTTCTCCTTTTCTTTTTTATTATTTCTATTTTTTCAGTGATTAGATATAAAATAACCATTACAAGATGATCAGGATCCAGTGGCGGATCCAGGATTACGGCAAGGGGGGGGGGTCTTGAAAAGTTTTTACTCCTTTTGCGAAAAATGTTTTTCCAACTGATATGCAGTTTTTTGAGATCATTTTGTATATATAAATTATTCCATAGTGTATTATGTACATGCGAAGTTCAAGTCAATTCTACCAACACACTCGTTTATATGAAATACAATAAAATGAATTCTATCTTTACAATAAGAGCAACATGTTCAATAAAATAAAAAAAAAATTGAAGTGAACCAAAGCTACATTGATTTTGATGTATTCTGCAATTTCCCAGGCTTTTTGAAAAAAGCTTGGAGAATTTCGTCCTCAGTTAGATCAATTTGATGGTGAAGATTTTAATTTGGGATTTTTGATTCTCTGGAAGGGGTTCCGTGGATCCGCCACTGTCAGGATCTAAAATATATTTCGAAATAAAAATTTAAACCAATTTGGGATATGACCTGTTAGTATATTCAGCAATGCAGCAAACAACATTGAAATTTGAAAATCTATAATATCTATTATGTACTAAATTTCGAATGTATTTGTCTACCCCTGTTTGCTATAAAGTAGCTCGGTTATTGTACACATGGCGCTGACAATCATGGCTGAATATTATGATGGGCCCCGTCGACTTGCACCATAAATGATCTGTTTCAATATTATTGTCACTGATTTATAGTTATGATACGGTGCCGTAATTAAATTAGTCCGTTACATACGTATACGGTTATGAATCGTTAATAATAGGGGGAGAATGTTACGGTCTTAAGGCAGCGGTTCGTGTGTGCCTAATAAACTTAAATACATATATGCGTACGCTCTTAATTACATCTTAAACTTACGGTGGCGATCAACTTGGCACGGATTGTTATGGGCTACATTCCCTTAATTTACGACTGTGCCACTTCTATCAAGGAACGTATCGAATAGTATTTTACATTCGGTAATTAGTAATATAATGAATAATTTATTGTAACATAAAAATTAAAGGCTTAATAGTTAGAGAATTGACGCGCAAAAGAACCATGTCGTCCCAACCTTCTGCCGCTTGGTACATAAGCTATTTAGGTAATTTAGAGCATTTTTTCTTATATGATGTATGGGTGGAATCTGGACCCATTTTAAGATAAAAAATTTCAAAGGTGGTAAAATAAGGGTTAAAATTTAAAAAAAATTCTGCCGCTTCGTTGTTAGGTTTTGGTGGAGCCAAATGACCGGGAAATACCAGCGGCAGAAATTTTTTATCAATTGCACCCACCCCAAGCCACTCGTAAGAATGTGAATTTATGATCATAAATCCACTTTCTTAGTAGTGGCTATATATAAACCTAAATGAACAGAGCCAATCACTTATCTGCTCTAGTTCGTTTTTCTTTTGAGTAAAATTTCTTCAGGCAGTTTTGTAAATTTCGTTAGTTACCGTCACGTAGTATTATGTACCTATATGCATGTAGCTTAGTAAGTATAGTATTTCGTTTGGAATGAATTAATTCCTTAAAGAATTGTAATACAATTTGGTATGTTGTGGATCGATTTAAAAGGCAAAGTTTCATAGCTAATATTCGTAACATTTCCAAAAAAGAGTACACGTAAATTAAGAAACGTAATTTGTTTGCAATATAAGAAATGGCATCGTTAGTCTAAATATATTAAACAAGACTATTGCTGCTAATGTACTATAATATAAGAGCATTGGAAGTTAATTGACAATTTTTAATTTTGTTACAGTCTCCAAGTCAACAAGAAGTTTTGAGTGCTCTGAAAAGAAGATTGGAACAGACAATTGTGCCTGAATTTCCTCGTCATAGGCTGAGAATGCTTTCAAAATTGGCTGAAGGGGCATTTGGCACCGTAAGTAAAAATTACCAATTAATATTTTTATATCTCATCAGCGTAGCAATTCCGCATGGGCAAAGACAAATATACATTATTAAAGTTGCTCGCAATATCTTGTTTGAAATGGAACAGAAAAATTGCTCTTCTTCTTTAAGTAACCGCCATTAAAGACATTACTTTTAATTAAATGTTATATCATTATATAATTTATATTTTGCAGGTCTACGTTGCTGAAGCAGACGGTATACCAGAATACGGCTCCATGGCGTCTTTAGGGAAACGATTGGTCGCTGTTAAGTTTTTACTTCAAAATGCTAGTGAAAAGGAAAAGTAAGTGTTCCTAATTTTTCAAATTTCTTTAATTTTAGTCGTTTGTATATATTGTAGCACCCGTTAAAGCCACGCATTCATGTAGAAATGATATGAAGGCTCAATTAACAAGCTTTCGGAAGAAGAGAGTTGTACCTACTCATAATTTATACTTTAAAAGCTCTTGAAAGTCATAAAATCTGTAAAAACTATTTTTAAATAATAAAAGGTGTTTGATTTCGTGCTCCAATGGAAAAACATGCACCACTTTTGACACGATTGCGTTTGTTGTACAAAAGTTTAATCGTGAATTATATACCTTTTCAATGCAAATTTCACCATCTAATATACAAACATTTTAACATCTGTGTTTTCATTTTTTCAGACAAGATTTCCACCGTGACGTACGCATCCTAGCGGCCTTAGAGGACAACAACATCGCTCGCGTCCTAGGAACGTGCAGTCGCGAGGAACCGTTGTGCGTCGTCATGGAATACTTGGAACATGGTGACTTGTGTCAATTTCTGAAGACCCACGTGGCAGCCGACGGCAGCAGGACATTGCCGCTCGGACTTAAAACTTTGAGCTTCAACTGTTTACTGTACATGGCTACTCAGATCGCATCAGGAATGAGATACTTGGAGTCGTTGAACTTTGTACATCGAGATTTAGCTACAAGGTATGTTTTCTTTTTAATATAACTCAAATTGCTAATCAATCATTTACATTCATTTTAAAAACAATTGAATCCTGATTTATTTTCAAATTCATTCGAACATTTAACATCTAAAAGTATAGTCCGGGAGGTGGTGTCAAAATTTATCAGTGATTTATCTCCGACTCAAATGTAATTGATTAAAGAGTTTAACCATTACTCTGTTCGAAATCGAAAGTCAGTCAGCGTGACCGCGGTGGGTGTGGGCGTGGGAGGCTGTGAAACTCGTCGGAAAAACTATGAAAAAAAGTGATAAATCTGCTGATGAAAATTTGTTAGATTGTAAATAATAATATTGATGATTAAACGTGAAAATACTCGTCAGTCACTTTCCCGACAGGGGAAACATCGTCAGTCAGAGGTTTGAAGCCTTTAAAAGAATATCAACAATGCTCTGCAGTGTTTGAATTTAAAATCGATATTTTCAGAACGAATAGTAGGAACTGAAACATTCTATTCCTACTATTCGTTCTGAAAATATCGATTTTAAATTCAAACACTGAGCAATTGATATTCTCTGACTGACGATGTTTCCCCCGTCGGGAAAGTGACTGACGAGTATTTTCACGTTTAATCATCAATTATTTACAATCTCACAAATTTTCATCAGCAGATTTATCACTTTTTTTCATAGTTTTTCCGACGAGTTTCACAACCTCTCACGCCCACACCCACCGCGGTCGCGCTGACTGACTTTCGATTTCGAACAGAGTAATGGTTAAACTCTTCAATCAATTACATTTGAGTCGAAGATAAATCACTGATAAATTTTGACACCACCACCCGGACTAGTAGAATACCATCTTTGACAGTTAAATTTTTACTTTTTCAGAAACTGTCTTGTTGGAAAAGCGTATCAGGTAAAAATATCTGACTTTGGAACGGACAATGAGGTATACGCTACCGATTATTACAAAGTCGATGGAAATATTCCACTTCCGATACGTTGGATGGCTTGGGAATCCGTGTTTCAAGGTCGCTATACCACCAAAAGCGACGTGTGGTCGTTCGCCGTCTGTTTGTGGGAGATCTTGAACTTAGCTCGACGTCAACCATTTGACGGGATGAGTGACCCGCAGGTTCTGGAGAACTTGGCCAACATGCATCATGACAACGGCCAGTTCCAGTATCTGCCGCGACCGGCGGCCGGAGGTAAAGACATTTATGAATTAATGTACGAATGCTGGAGACGTCAGGATTCGGAACGGCCTAGCTTCAGGGAAATACATCTATTTTTGCAAAGAAAAAATCTTGGTTATGCACCGACTTAGTGTGTGTATTCGTAGGTCATTTTAAAATAAAATTAGTGGGAACAATAAATAAGTAAAGAATTTGTATAAATTGTAAATAAAATAATTACTATTATTATTGAATTGTGTGCATAAATGACAAATCAGATAAAATATGCTCATCGATCATTGAAATAATGTTCACAATAAAATTTCGATTTTAAGGTTTTTGAATATACAGTGTGGTCACTTAAGTGTGCAACATATGGGAAAATTTTTAATTAAATGGACAACCAAAATACAAATATTGCCAAAAGTTGGTGCATGTCCGATAATCATTTTAAGTGCTCTTAGAATAGGTCATATGCATGTATTTTTTTAATATTTTTAATAGATTATTTACTCAACCATAATACGGAAAAAAAATGATAATCATTTAAAAATGTAATATTATCATAAGAAAAAAAATATTAAATTTCACATTCAAAAATAGACAGTTTAAACAATCGGCCATGTTGGCGGGCTTATGTGACGTCATGATATATGATGCATGTCAAACTTGATGTCAAATTGTCAATGATCTAAATGAAGTTTGTTTGTTGTTTTCTCTAAATACTGACATAATCTTAGATTAGATTTATTTGGGGTGATAAGACATTTTATATATTATCTCACAAACACTGCGACCTAGAAGATCTTACTGTGAGACGACACAGTCGTCATGGAAACTGTTGTTGATATATACTCTGACGTCACGCTGCGTTTTGAAAATTCGAGAATAGCGCGTATTTTCTACACATCTTTTTTATTATTTGTATTTTTTTTCAGTGATTAGATTAATAAAATAGCCATTACGATATGATCAGGAACTAAAATATATTTCGAAATAAAAATTTAAACCAATTTGGAGTCTCATGCATATGACCTATTGTTGAAACTCAAACAGCATACAGGGTGTTTAATATTGTTGCAACAAACATAAAGTTTGTGATTCCATATTTTTTTTCTTAGAAGGCCATGTTTTGGTATTTGGGCATAACTTTTAATTCTAAAAAACTTTTTCTTATAACATTTCGCTGAATTTTTTGAAATCAAGGCACTTTACTCTTGTACAATTTTTATATTTTTTGACCCATCCTGTTTGCTGTTTGAGTTTCAACAATTCTAAGAGCACCTAAAATGATTATCGGACATGCACCAACTTTTGACAATATTTGTATTTGGGTTGTGCATTTAATTAAAAATTTTCCCATATGTTGCACACTTAAGTGACCACACTGTATAGAATAATTTCATGTTCCTTTGTGTTAAAGTATGGATGAATATTAAAAAAGTAACAAAAAGCACAAATTTGCATCGAATCAACTGCCGGATTTAAACATCTGGTAGTATAAATTTATTTTAAAGTTTTGATAGTGTTTCAAAAATTCTTTGAAACTTTTATTTGTTATTTTTGTACCTATGCCATTTCGTTTGTGTTAATATATTAAACGAAAAACTAGATAAAAATGGTTTCACATACTGATGATGGACGATCATTGAGAAGAGAAAATATTTTGTAGCATTTTCACGTGTTTTTTTTTTTTGTTTTTACTATTTGTTTTATTAATTCTACCAAGTGCCGAGTGAAAAATCAGTGCAAATTATATTAAAATACTTCTTTAGGGTGAATTTCGCGAATGGGCAATTCGGTGAGTTGACGTTACGAACAAATGTGATGTTGTTGCCCGTTTATATAGCAAAACATTCTTTATATAGCAACAGAATAGAAAGGCCACATAATGTGAGTGTTGTTTTTTTAATGAATTCTACGGAAGTTAGTTGAATAAATACAAATAAATAAAATCGAAACTTAGTTTGTAATTGTATAGTTTTAAAGATTCCTACAGTGAATTTTCAGTTTTCGTCATTGTTTGCCTGTTATAATATACGTATTATTGACATATTTTACTTCAACCGCGCGTAAAGATTACACGCACACTTTTTTATTTAATATTTATTTGTAAATTTCTTAAATAAGTCGACATTTTATTGTACACATAAATCATGACTGAGTGTATAGTAGATTTTAGTATGCAGCTATCACTTGATATAAATCATAATATAAGCATTGAAAAACTAAATTATAAAATTTGCAAGTAGAAAAATTATTGTAAATACGTATTTATAAAAGATAGAGATGTACTTTCTTGATAAAAATTTTGTTTAGATGCATCACTTGTTGAATATATTTCTAATAATGTTTAAATATAATCTAATTTCATCACAATTTTTTTAATAGATTTTTACAATATAATGTGAAAAATACGAGGGCTGTCTCAATAGTTATAATTGATTTTATTAACTGAATTATGAAACAAACTGCCAGATTTATTTTCACACTCGGGTTTATTCTAGTTTATGAATGACGTCAAAATAATATTATATTAATTTTAAGTTGACTTGCCACACGACACACCGATAGCAATGTTTAGTTATTAATAGTAATTATATTGAAACTAATAATTTTATAAGTTATATTTTTGTTTGATCATTATTTTTAAATAGCTGCAATTGCAGTAAAGCTTTAAAAAATCTTGACAATATAACATAACTTCTTGGACATGACCTCGTATAATCTTATGCACATTAATTCCATTGTACTTCTGTATAATTGGGCTATTGTCTGCCTTTTGTAATTACCATTATTTATATTATTATAGTATTAAGATTTGTGATAAAATTATGTACAGTAAAATCTAATAATTATCTCTTTTTTTTTTCATATAATTGCTAGTCATAAATTTTTGAGACAATTTTTTAATATTGGACGTAAATTTGGTTACCTAATTTCACATTTTCGAAGTGTGTCAATCAGATTGTACTGATACAATTTCGGAAATGTGAAATGGAACATAAATAGTAATTAAAAAGTTATAATTAATTTTCATTCATTACCTTCATCGAAAGTGTAATTCATTCGAGATACAGGATGTAACATTATTATCGAAGTATTGTAGGGCGGTTCAGAAATTTAAAACATAAATATTATGTCCTTGAAATGTTCAGTTATAGTGAACTCTCTCGATTGTTATTTATTCAGTTGTCAATAGTTAATAGTAAATTACAGTTCATACTTGCCATTTCAATGAGAAATATGAACTTTATTTGAACCTCCTGAATCAACCCTACGAACTAACGGGCAACTTCCTAATACATTTTATGTATAAATTGTGTAAAAATGATTATAAATAAGAATTTTAATCGTTTATTCAATTAATGAATTTTGTACTATATATACGTGATATTCAGCATTCTAAAATTAAAACATTTTATACCCCAGCTCACAAAAACAACTGCATTTGACTTTTATAATTATAGTAATAATTATTAACACCGAAATTGCATATCTTTGGTACACATAAAATTGTACTGTCTTTGCAAATGCACGAAGATGTTAACTCCAATAGTTTTCACTGCTTTGTACACGAATTTCAGCATGTTACAGTGATCATGTATACAAATAATTAATTATAATCAGGACAAAGTATACTTCGACATATCAGGAATCAGAACATTTTTATTATTTTTATTAATCTTTAGCTAAGAAAAGTCTTCGTTCTCTTAAAAAGAAACACGGTTCCTTACTAGCCGCTTCACACGAGGCTGGTTTTGCCGCTAGATTGGCTCCAATTGAAGCTGGATTTGTAGATTATTTTGGTGCGCGCGCAGTTACAGCTCGAATGTTGACAAAAGTGGACGTTTATTGTCTCTGAACTGAACACACACTATGACGCCCATGTCGCCCACGTGACAAGATACTGTTTTCTGATTGGTTCTTGCTTAAAGTCACCACAGAAAGAAGCACCAAAAATAGTCCCAGTTCTAATCCAGCTTGTAACCACGCACGCGAGCCCGCAGTGACGTCATTTCAATCCTAGCAACCAGCATAAGTTCCAGCAGTGATTCCAGCGGCAAAACCAGCATCGTGTGCAGTGGCTTTTACATATAATTTATAGGCGAGTGACATTGCAGGATTTTTGATTACATTTTTAGTGCAACCTGTTTAATACTTTTTGGTGTCATCTTAGTGTTCATACACAGAGAAACAGAGAGAAAAGAATCAAGGTAATTTCATGTCTAGAACTGAATGACGTATCTAAATTGTCTTCTTCAATTTAACTGTTTACTAAATGCCTTAAAAATATATACTGATTTCCTGTAATTTTTTGTTCATGATTTTTTTCAGTAAAATCACTCCTCAAATTTTCGATTATCAAATCGTTTTTAGTCTTTCCTTTCTGTCTCTTGTCGGATAGCCTAGGATTCCCTGTTTGGTATGTCCATTTTTATTCAAGATTGTTTCAAGACACTGAAAGTATTAAGATCGAGTCTGAAGTATCATTATTGAAAACAGGTTTCCAATGAAATAAATTATAATGATCACTGATCATAACTTAATAAATTGTGAGCTACTCAATTCGCTAGAGATAGGTACTGACTGATTCTATATGTAATGCATTCATATTCTGTTAAAACGTTTATAGAGTTTTAATAATAAATATAATGACCTTATTTTAAATAAAGATGTATAAATAAAGCAAAATAATTATTATCTAAGAAATGAAATGAAAACCAGTTACTAGAAATGTTAAACGGGTTTTCCAAACAGATTCAAGGACCTACGTAATTAGTTTAGTTGGATATCAATTATAATTGACAAATCCGTGTAATATTTAGGTACATGTGAACTAAAATACAATTTCTGCTTAAAAATGAAAGCTTCACATGAACGAAAAAATGGTTATTTTAATGATCCAAAAATCAAATGAATACGTCTTCATTATGCATTGTAGTAAAATTTATATTTTCATGTTATCACATAAAAAAAGTTTTATCGTTTTAAAGATGGCAATCGGCAAACATAATATATACAGGGTGTATCACAGAAAACCGTATATAGAGAAAACTTCATTGTACAAATTAGTTAGGATCAACGATCGCCACATATGAGAATGGGTACCATGGAAACGCTGACTAACCATTATTGAATAACAATAATTGCTAATTCAAATCTTTGATTAACGTCTGATTAGAACTCTTCAATAAATAAAATTATCGACCAATTTTTCAGACAATATATTAACAAAAATTATTAATAATACATTAACGTTTCGATCCGGATTTGGATCTTCTTCAGAACGGATCTAAAAATATAAAAAAATAATTAATAATTAGTTTCTATTTATTTTGAATGCAATTCGTGATAGATTGTTGTAAAATATAAATATTGAAAAAATAATAAAAATCTATCACGAATTGCATTCAAAATAAATAGAAACTAATTATTAATTATTTTTTTATATTTTTAGATCCGTTCTGAAGAAGATCCAAATCCGGATCGAAACGTTAATGTATTGTTAATAATTTTTGTTAATATATTGTCTGAAAAATTGGTCGATAATTTTATTTATTGAATAATTGCTAATAATGAATAATCAGTTAAAATAAATTCTTCAGTATTAAATGAATTTATTTTTATTAATGAAAATATTTTTTTGTTAATAATTAAACCAGACAAACAATTAAAATCAAAATTCAAGCAAATGTTCAAATAAACCTCCATTTTGATTAAGCAGTAGCTTAATCGGTAATAAAAACTTTGTCTCACTTTGTCTAACATTGCAGGAGTCACATTGAAACATACTTCGGCGATTTTGTCTTAAAGTACATCCAGATTGTGCCACCATCCCGAATAGATTTCATTATGTAAAGTGTAAACCATGGTAACGACCTCTGAATAGAGGGGAAAGCCATCTCTGATCTTAACTAATTTGTACTGTGTACTTTTCCCTATGTACGGTTTCCTGTGATACACCCTGTATATTCCTAAAAAGCTCTTACCGATCAACAAAATGATAAAAATTAAAAACTCTAACTCTACCGGATTATTAACTGCATCAAAATGAAAACCGGAAGTGATGTTTTCCGCTATCAGATCAGGTTCTTGCAGGGTGAGTTGGCAATTGAATCTGAAAATTTCATCCACTATAAAATCAGGACCATTTTTACACCCGCCTCTTGGACTATTAAATAAGATGACAGGTGTTTAGTATTTATTTATAAAAAAATGAAAATCTCATGAATTACTTGGAAAACCCATTTTCACATCTCTAATAAATATGATTGACGTGCTAACCTTTGGCAATAAAAATAAGTTTTCTTTTTCTTATAATAAAATAGATATGTTAACAAAACGTTATGTATTAAGGTATTGATTTTTCATTAAGGCTGTATTCTGCTTCTTTGTTGACAAATAATTTGCATCAAAAATGCATATAAAATTACAGTTAAATATAACTACGTTGACATTTTTTTTTATGATTAACGTACTAAATGTGTAAAAAAAGGGCAGTTACATATCAGTTATGTAAGGCAGTGTAAATTCCTTATGATACATAAAAGCAGAACGGTGTCCAATGTAGGAACTGTAATAAAAATATTATGAACAAATATATTATGTTGTGTTTCATTCTCATTTTCAATACCTTGTCCACGGGGAACTCCTAAAAAACAATAATTCACACGATAAAAAACATTTATAGACATCGCTGGGTGTTTATAATTGCGCTAATGTAAGCTCTGTTCCAAGCTGTTTCCGAACGGTAACAGAATCACCACAGTCGTGCCCAGTAGCTAAAACGTGTTCTAAAACCGTTACAGCTTTGTTCTAGCTACTGCGCATGACTGTGACGATTCTGTTACCGTTCGCAGAGAGGTAGGAACGGAGCTAAATTAAACGTGTTTTATAAAGAACTAACTTAAACTTTTGCTACAAAATTGAAAATTACATTATAAAAGGTAAGTATTTCCAGATTAAAAAAAAAAAACGGTGAAGTGTGAGTCGGACTAGCTCACAGAGGATTCCGAACTAGTATGTAAAACCCCAAAAAGCCGTAAGTATATCGAATTTGAAATGTATCCGATAAGTATTCCAAACCTTCCAGAAACTCACTTCGAAAGAGTCTATCTTCAAAACGTTAAGTGATACAGAGCAACAAATAGGTTCGGTGAATACAGCCTACCGAATTTGAATTGGATCCGAGAGATTTTCCAAAATTGTACAAAAAAAAAAAAACACTAGGGTTTCTATGGGAGAACTGTCGATTTTCGCTAAAAATCAAAAATTAGTTTTTTTTTAATTTCCTAACCATAGCATTACTAAATCTAAAAAATAACAAATTTGGAATCTGGATTAGGAGTAGAGCACCACACAGGAAGAGGATATTTAAATTTGAAAAATGTTTTGTCGGTTTACGACAAATAAATTCTTAAAATTTGTCATTGTTGGAGTAGAGCACCATACATAGGAAGAGGTATTTTATAAGTTTTAGATTTGAGAAATCTATGTTATAAATTCTTAAAATTTCTAATTTTAGGAGTAGAGCACCATACACAGAAAGAGGTATTTATAAGTTTTAGATTTGAAAAATGTTTTGTCCGCTTACGACTTGCAAATTCTTAAAAATTGTAATTTTAGGAGCAGGGTAGCAGACACACGAAGAGGTATAACATAATTTTTATAGTTCATTAGTTTGCTAGTAATTAAGTGGCATTAAATGTCACCAAGAACTTATTGTATCCAGTAAACAAAAACACAACAATATTTTTTTTTAATTAATTCCTGTTCATTTTTCTACAAATTATTTTTAGACTTACTTACATATTATTCAAATAAAATAGTAATGAAATCAGGCATCTCTTTGCCACTGGGCACGTGCCCAGGGCCCCGCATCGGTAGGGGCTCCCTAGTCCCTGCCGGATCACCAAACGATAACCGATATTTACCGAAACAAATATTAATTTCGAAAAAATCAAACCATAGTAACTGACTACAATACCTGCTTATTACGTTGTCAGTCAGTCAGTGAAGTAAGGGGATGAATTTTCAAAAATCCTTTCTTAGTGTTCACCTACATCATATGGTAACTTCAGTGCAAAATTTCATGCTTCTATCCACCGGTTTAGGCTGTGCGTTGTACGCAGTCCAGTGTTAAATTTTAAATAAGTAGATTAACCCCCTTAGGGGATGAATTTTCAAAAATATTTTCTTAGTGCTCACCTACGTTATATAAGGAATCCCTGTGCAAAATTTCATGCATTTAGACCCACCGGTTTAGGCTGTTCGTTGTCTGTTTAGAGGGGGACTTTTTTAGTGAAAAAACAGTAAAAATTCTATCAAAAACGTATAATATCAGAAATTTGGTATCAGGCTCTCAGAACTATTTAAGAGGTATTTATAGCCAACAGAACAAGACGAGTATAAAACTATAGTTGCATAACAGAGATTATTATAAGACTGTTCATAGGCGGTACGCACGGGGGTTGCCAGGAATGTCGTGGTAATTAAACTCGGCGCTTGTATTTTTTTTAAATGTATTTAGCTAGAAGTGAAACTTCTTGAGTTGTAGCATTTGTTGACGTTTTTTATATTTCAGGATTATGAAATGGTTATGTACAATTTGTTAGCTGTAAGAGAAGCACACAGTACGCATTGCTAATACGTGTAGAAGAGTGCCTATGATGTTTTGACAGAGAGAAAAGAAACGATTCTCCCACTCTTTCCTTCAACTGCCGGTTAAAGTCTATAGACGAAGTTAAAATTATTGAAAAATGAAATAATTCTAATTAATTTAGAGCTTTGAAATTTTGGACACGTGTGACATACATTCAATATGGCGGACGTTCCTGGACGGCGGAACACCTTTTTCTTTACAACTTTCTAGAGATAGGTATCAAATGAAAGAGTTTGCCAAGTAGTGCAATATTACGTTCCAGAATATCCAGAAAAAAAAATCTGGAAAGGCTCTATCTTCGAAACGGTAATAGTTATAGAACGGATGAATTTATTGAATTCGAAGTATCATTTTCTATAAGATTTCCGAATTTGAAAAGTATCCGAAAAGTATTCCAGACATTCCAGAAGAAAACCAAAAGTGCGCATAGTATGTTCTCTGGCATAGACGATAAGCGGCAGTCCTGTAGGGTATAAGAGATTCAGGAACACTATAAGATTAAAAAATCGTGTTTGTTCTTTGTTGATTTGACAAAATATTGAGAACTTGTTATTCAGCCCCCATAACCTTATAAGAGGTATTTGACGTTGTGTTTTGTTTTTAATTTTAAGCCGCATATTTGGACTAAATCTGTCAATTTAACAAAAAACGAATAGGATCCCAGAAGTATTTAAGAGGTATTTCTAAAATGTAAAACTCGAATAATATACTGTAGGTTATTACTAGAATGTTATATAATTTCCGGACAGTCATCTATATACAGAGTGTTTTAGAGAGAGTGTTACTTTGTTTCAATATTATACATAGATATTTTTTTTCGATTTGTGATTATTTTGTTAATTCCACGTATTTGTATAAAAACAATCATTGTAAATTAAAAAAAAATACTTAAATTATAACGCAAAGAAGACAACAATATTTTTTGTTTGTTTGTATAGTAGCATTCACAGTGAAAAACACCTCGAAGAGCTTAAGTCAACATATATTTTTTTGGCCATTACTCAATTTTAAAGAGCCCCTTTTTTATTTATTTATGGTACCGTTATCCGACCGACGTGACGTATAAACAAATATACACAGGAATATTTTTCAGATATGTTTATTTAAAACAATTAAAAATCAGTACAGTTTGCAAACGCAAATAGAAACAGATAAGCTTATAACTTCATTATTTTTTAAAAAATAAATGTAAAAGTAAAACCTATAATACCTACACAACATAATTTAATATTTGTAATTCCAAAGTTGTATCTCACAATAATACCTAATTGAACCTATACAGATTGTATCAAATCAAAACGGTCCATAGGACATTCTGTGTGTAAGACAGAGACGATGTATACCTAAAGATCTAAAGCAGTAAGTAAGAATGAGATAAATGATCGCTAATAGCTAGTTACTGTGGTTATACAATCTGATAGTATCGTCTTTGTTTTCTACTGATATAATATCGTCTCTGTCTTACACACAGAATGTTCTATGGACCGTTTTGATTTGATACAATCATATATTATTTTCGTTATAAAATGTTTAATAGATTTAAGAACAAGAAAAATTAATTATATTTCTTTTTGAAAAATTAATAGAACAATCATACAGTGTTATTTTACTTCTTGAAAAGTAAAGCATGATCGTGAGATACAAGCTACAATTGTACCTAAAACTAAAGAAAATAAGTTCAGGAGCATATTTTCGAGATATTTTTCGGTTGTTGCGTCGACAGAGCAAGGTGCTGTAGTTTACATGGTTACGGGAGTCATACTTCATGGCACTGAAGCTTGGTGATGACTGATAGGGCGAAGCAGTCAAACGATCATCTTGGCAGCCTAGAGCTCAGACCTGTCATGTCTGTAAAAATCACATCAATATTACACAATGTACATTTTCTATACTAATATATAAAGCCGAAGAGTTTGTTTGTTTGTTTGAACGCGCTAATCTCAGAAACTACTGGTTCGAATTGACATTTTTTTCTGTTGGATAGCCCATTTATCGAGGAAGGCTATAGGCTATATAATATCACGCTACGACCAATAGAAGCGGAGCATCAATGAAAAATGTAACTCAAAATTTGTCCGTTTTGAACGGTAACTCCGATCATCATGAAATTTGGACACAACATTCATCTCGGTAAACTAAGATGAACGTGCGTACTCATGTTCCTCCCCCCATTCGTTCTTTTGCATCCGGGTGAAACCGGGCAGGGCCGCTAGTATAATATGTAGACATATACATTATGCAATATACTACGCATTGATTTCCACAAAAGATGCAATGTAGGTACATGAAAACTGTATGAAAATAATCGTATCACTTTTTTAAAATTATTTTATAACGTCATGAATTTGTTCTTAAATTCAAATATAAAGGCTATACATGAAAAGTTACACTTCAAACCCTTAAATACTAATACTGAAAGTTATTTGAAAATGAAAAATTGCATGTTAACAATAATAACAAAAATAGTAGGTATATATCATCACTTCATTAATCAATTCGATATTCTACGACACACGGTATATTTATAGTTTTGTGTATAAACACAGAAATATAAATTTTCAAGACACAGCCCACAAATTATAATAACAAGGTGTCAGTTCCCACAACTGCTTTACGTAATTATGTTTCTATTCTATTTCTAAAAGAAAACAGTGGCGTATGCAAGATTATACTTCTGGGCAGATCCTGAATTTTAATCTTTGAGTGAATATAAGTAGTTGTAACTTGTAATAATTTTAAACTGTTTTTTGAATGATAGTTATATGAAAACTGACCTCATTGTCACTGTAATCTATTCTATTCTGTTCTAATAAGACGTTTATGATAGTTTATGCGTCAGTTTTTTTAAATTACAATTCCTGCTCATTAGAATGAATTACATTTTGTCAAATAGAAAAATGTGAACCATTATATTTTTTTATGTTATATTAAAATCGTAGGAAGTTTTACTAAAATGAATTAAAATTTAATAAATTAGACGTTTCGCCATTTATTTTTTATGACCTCTTCAGCAACTTAGTATTAAAATTCAAGTGTCTAACTTATTTTTTTTTGTTAAAATAATCAAATCTATTACATGCCATATTAATTGCCATTGTGACAATAAATATTTTTAATTTAGACAATTGAATTTTAATACTTAGTTGCTGAAGAAGTTATAATAAATAAATGACGAAACGTCGAATTTATTAAATTTTAATTCGTTTTACTAATAATTCCAACTTTCTACGATTTTATTATACTAATATGCTATGGACAGTAATAATGAAACATTACATTTTTTTGTTCTTTGTCAGTGGAGTAGCAAGAGGGGGGGGGGGGCTAGGTATCAGGAGAGCAGAAGTGTTCAAATAAATCAATATTACCTATCAATTTAATAAAATTATATAGGTACAAAATAAATTGTACCTAAGAAAACATTTTTACAGATAACAAAATTATTTCTCTGTACTTTTCATAAAATTGTATTGACATCATGCCATGGAATTTTTTTTTATCATAAGAAGTGGGTTTAAAACTGTATTTTTAGCTGGCTATGGTTTCTCGAGGCGAGAATTCTCGAGAAATTTGTCTTTATTTTCGTGCTAATTCCGTTTACTAATTATTTAATAATTATTTCTTATTTAATTAAAGACTGTTGTACATTTGGGAACTGGTAGGAACCCATTAATTTTAAAAAAATTAAGTACTACCCTACTATTTACTTTTTATATGGACCAGTTGAGTATAGTTTATTAATTAATGTATTGTTTGTTGTTGATTTGTTAATTAATAAGTGCAATTTATGGTAACTGAAAATTTCCCATTTGATTTAATTGATCTCATCTATCAGTCTAATTTGTAATAAAGCAAAAATTTGTTTTATTAAAAATTTCAAAATTTTTCGATATACTCGAGTAATCCTGGACAAGAATTCTCGTCCTCGAGAAATAAAAAAGGTCAAGAAACCAGAAACCCTATAGCTGACCGACCCGGTACCGCCTAGGTGCAAATCGCACTTTGAATATTCAGCCATTCCTTGTTCACCTATTGAGTTAATTTTTTACACATAAAATGTAGAGTTACGATGACAATATCCCTGCAATAATGAGGCGGTGCGAGAGTTAGAAAGGATTAAGAGTGTCTATTCAATGTAAAAATGTAAAATGAAATCAGGCGTCAGATCACCAAACAATAACCGATATTTATTACCGAAACAAATATTTATTTTGAAAAAATCAAAAGATAATAACTGACTACAATATCCCTGCTTATAACGTTGTCAGTCAGTCAGTCAGTGAAGTAAGGAGATGAGTTTTCAAAAATTCTTTCTTAGTGTTCACCTACATCATATGGGAACATCCGTACAGAATTTCATGCTCCTAGATCCACCGGTTTAGGCTGTACGTTGTACGTCAGTCCAGTGTTAAAGATTAACCCCCTTAGGGGATGAATTTTCAAAAATCTTTTCTTAGTGCTCACCTACGTTACATAAGGAGCCCCTGTGCAAAACTTCATGTATTTAGATCCACCGGCTTAGGCTGTGGTTTGTTAGCTTTAGAGGGACTTTTTTATTAAGAAATAAAGTGAATATGCAATATTCAACATAACGTAAAAATCAGAAATTTGGTATCAGGCTCTCAGAACTATTTAAGAGGTATTTATAGCGAATAGAACAAGGCGCGTATAAAACTATAGTTGCATAACAGAGATTATTATAGGACTGTTCATAGGCGGTACGCACGGGGGTTGCCAGGAATGTCGTGGTAATTAAACTCGACACTTGTAAATTTTTATCAATGTATTTATCTAGAAGTGAAACTTCTTAGGTTGTAGCATTTGTTGACGTTTTTAATATTTCAGGATTGCATCTTATTTTTAAAAATAGAAAAAATAGATTTGTACCAGGAACTAAGACACTCTATTATATAAATCAGTGTTTCGAGACTTTTTGTTTATGTCACATTACAGATAGATAGATAAATTGTAGATTATAGACGCTCAACAGCTGATGTCATCAATTAAAATGCCATGCTGATACCAATGTGAAATCATTCACTTACCTACTGAGAATGTTCACGGAAAATTGAATTCAATGTTCGAAGATAAATGAAATATTAAACACTCATTTAATAGGTAAAAACAGTCTATTTAAGTAATTTGTTCTCTTCTCATGTTAAATAAGTCAGTTAACATAGGACATAAAAAAA
The DNA here is from genome assembly GCA_963575645.1 of Xanthostigma xanthostigma. NCBI lineage: Eukaryota > Metazoa > Arthropoda > Insecta > Raphidioptera > Raphidiidae > Xanthostigma > Xanthostigma xanthostigma. Next base: position 14,689,357 of record OY754467.1, read on the forward strand.
CGAAAGGAGGTAAATGTTAAAACCATGAGACAATAACTTTTTTATACGTGAATTTAGAATAACCCTAACATTTTTATTATTATAATAATATTCTTGTTCTTTAGAATGAACAAGAAAACGAAACATTATTCATTCTCGAGTTTGTAGACCTTAATTGTACTTTTTTGTGGCTGCCATTGACAATTATGTAATTCGTTCTATTTTTCAAATAGGCGTTTTCAAATAAAAAGTAATAAAATAAAGCCACTCCCAACAAATATTGCCCTCTTTAATGACAATGCAGTGTCTCCAAAACTTTTTTATTTTCATTTTTTGAACCTCGTGGATTTTTCGACGACCAGGCAATAATTGATAGATTTGCTCTAAGATCGTTTTAAACACAGGTATACCGATAAAATGATTAGCATTGATGGGGTAGGACCACAGAACAGTAATCTGTTCCGTGGGGTAGGACGCTGCAATCGGGAAATCAAAGTAAAACAAATGAATAATTTTAGTGCAAAGAGATAAAAGCTTAAAAACGGCGTAAGCCAAAGAGAATGCGTTGCAAATTTAAAAGTTGTTCATTTGTTCTTTATCGCCTGTTCTTTATCTATCTACAAAAATAAAATCACAGAGGCGCTCTCATGATTACCGCCACTCTGCCACAGTGTTTAGGTCTGTTTAAATACGACCGAGATCTAAAGTTATTTGTCCTAAATGTTTAATTTAGAACGCTTACTATATTAGCCGAAAGCTTGGTATATTTGCCCAATGTATACTATTTGCAATCAGAACTTCAAAGCTTAACACATTTTTGTTTGGATATATGTATTTTTGTTTTGTTTTGTAGAATTGTCCCAAACACCTGTCAACTGAGTGAATTTCCAGGAAGAAGTAAACTTGACAAGAAAATAAAAGAGGAATTAATGTTTTAGCTTTTCAAGTCTAAGTATTAAAACTGTTAAATTACAAATACGACTTTTTAATTTAGGACTGCAGTATACGCAGTATTCGACATTATGCAATCTTTAAACATTCGACAGTCAATAATATAAACACAAAAATATCAGGCGCGCAGCTTTCTGAAAAATAATAATTTAGTATTTGAACTTTTTTTTATAGAAGATAGGACAACAATATTATTGCGTTATACCTAATAGTGATTTGCATTCGGGCGAAGCTAGTGTACAATATAAAATACTTTGTTTTTGACGATATGAAATATCTCGTCAATCGGTGATCAAACATTTTTTGAAATATCATTAGTATGAAGTAAAAACTTAATCACTTCTGTAAAGCATAAGTGTGCTCAATTTGATTTCGTTAATTGTGCACACCAGCGGTTTCCAAACTTTGTGCACTAACGCCCCCCCCCCCCCCCCTTATAAAAATCCTACCTCTGCCCCTCCTACCTTTGAAAAAAATTATAAACAATTTGTTAATAATTTCTTTAATAAATAAAATTATCGACCAATTTTTCAGACAATATATTAACAAACAATATAAAATTAATACATTAATATATTGTCTGAAAAATTGTCGATAATTTTATTTATTGAAGAGTTCTAATCAGACGTTAATCAAAGATTTTAATAATTTCTTTACTGAGAAAATAATTACAAAGGTGGTAAATATACAGTACCTATAGTAGCGAGCAGAGAAATCAGTTAATATGTTCATTATCTAGTAATTATCTTTGAGCGCTTATTCTTAAAACCATGATTTTATCAGAACAACGACGATATTTCCAATTAATCTTCCCCCCCTCCCTCAGGACGGCGCACCCTCGACTTTGGAAACCGCCGGTATACATGTATCTATATATCTCACTTAGATATCTCTTTTATTTTATGAGCTAAACATGCTCAAAACATTTTCAGGCCGAAAAAGACATGGATGTTACAAATTTGAGCTTTACCTTTAAAATAAGTTAAAAAACTAAACCGCGGAAATACGACAAACTTTGAAACTTAACCCTATTAAATACAGCTTGTGGAATGTTTAATCACTCTGCCATCTAGTAGAAATATCTGGAACTAAATAAGGGTTGCTGAAAATCAATACGAAAGCACAGGGGTAGAATTAAATTTCATCCACTATAATAGTATAGCTTTTTCGTCTATAGATGTCAGCAGGATACTCAGAAAGTTATCTTTTGGACTTTTGCTGTAATATAAAATAATAAAATTACTTTGATATTGTATTTAAATTTGAAAAAAATCAAAAAACTGTATGAAGTGCTACATTAATTGCATCTTAACAAATTTCACCTAGGGGGAGGAGGATCCAAATTTATAATTCCTACGTAATTGGTGCCCTATGTAGTAAATAATAACCAAAACAATGACAGAAATTTAAACAAAATGGTATGGGTAAACTGATCGAAAATTCGTAAGACGGATGGAGAGTAGAGGTAATATTCAAGTTTTCACTTCTGCCGGCACTCCCGGAGAGCAACCATTTTTTTTACGTAATTGATAACATTTTATGAAAATATTTAATATTTTCATAAAATGTTATCAATTACGTAAAAAAAATGGTTGCTCTCCGGGAGTGCCGGCAGAAGTGAAAACTTGAATATTACCTCTACTCTCCATCCGTCTTACGAATTTTCGATCAGTTTACCCATACCTCTACTCTCCATCCGTCTTAGGAATTTTCGATCAGGTCACGTATCCTGACGCGAGTTTAACATTTTTTACCCATTACAAAAAAAGTGTACAACGCCGCTAAAGAAGTTTTCACTTCAAAAATTACCATGTTATACGCCTTTTAAAATACTTTTATATGAACTAATTATTATTAAATATTAAAGATTGTCAAATGAATGAAATCGTAAAATCTCTTTAAATTATTTCATTTTCTAAAATTGTTACATATAACTGTAATAAAAATGAAAAGTATCACTTTAACAGTTTTTTGATTTTTCAACGGAGGACAGAAGTGTAAAGTAAAAACAGTTTTTCCCTATATCATTCCTGCCCAATATGTTAAAAAAATGTTCCACAATGCGGGGCGGATGATCAGCCTAGTTATAATCAAATCGGTGTCCTCCTTCACCTCCTACCTATCTTTTCATTAATATAAATTTTTTTATGCAGTTTCGTTTGAAACTCGAAAGAGAGATTTTCTGCCACCAAGTGCTCCTTGACCATTTCTGTCGCCATTCTCTAACTATATAATGTATGGTTCTTCAATAAGTACTCGTTTTTCATTTTTTTTAATGAGTAATGTAATGTTCTACTAAAGGCTCTCACAGACCAAGGCGGCCGCTGTGGCGATAGCGGCCGCGATCAGATCTAGACACACCAAAGCGAATTTGTCGCCTGATCGCGCACATAGAAATACGCAAAACAAATTAAAATAAAACGTATATGTATATCAATAAGTTAAATGAGTTTAATAAATATGACTTGTGAAATAGAAGAATGTTTACTTTCAGCAGCCATTTTAGAAGACAACTAAAAAGAAGAGTAAGTTTTTTTATTTTTCTGAATATAATCTGGATGTGACAAATCATATTATAAAATGTTATACATTTTTACGTGTTCAATAATTGTTTCCGTATTACTCGACATTTCAATAACATGTATGCAACTAACAGCTAACACAGCGTTCAGCGGCCAAATACGATACGAAGCGTATGGCCGCCACCGCATAGTGGCCGCAAGACTGAACGCTGCAAATTCCCGCCAAAATAACCGCGAACGCACGTCTGTCTGAACATGTACATTAAAACATGTTTTAAGTTATCACCATCGCGGGCGCCTTGGTCTGTGAGAGCCTTTACTTATTAAGAAATATTGAGTAATGTATTACTTTTTACATTAAGATTTTTGCAACTCTATGTTAAACTGACCTTATACGCATGCCTTAATTGTATATGTTTTGTGGGTTTAACAATAATTAGATTCACACCCTTCTGCTGAAATTATGATCCAGTTAAGGTTTCCTATACGATAGTATGGCACAATAATATGACGGTGAATGACGTATCAAAAAACATGTGCATAATATAATGCCGGCACTTCACATGACTATTTGTATTTGGCAAACAATTACTAAGTGTGGACAGTCTATTTGACAAAGTGTTGGCCTTATTTGCCTATTTGACAAATAAGGCCAATACCAAATACGCGTTACCGTGCGCTTGTCGGTTTTCCGAGGCACATCAAAGGAGTCAAATAGGCAAATACGCAAATAAACCGTCCACACAATGGCCATATTCAGAAGCGCACGCGCCGTGAACCTGTACGGACGTGCAGTAATTTTGTGTCTGTGCTGTGAGCGAGAACTGGAACAATTACTATTAAAAATGAATTGGGACAATGAAACAGTGCTAAAATTCCTGGAATTTTGAACCTTGCGTTCTGCTGCCAAATGTTTGTGTGTTTGCTATTTGACTGCCATGTGTGGATGGTCGTATTTGCCTCTATTTGCATGTTTGTCTCGAACGTCATATATTTTGCCAAATACAACAAACACCCAATAGCGAACACAAATAGCCATGTGAAGTGCCACCTTAACTATAAAATAAATGCGAATTTCTCAGGTTCTATGCACGTACGTTTCATGTGACGCCATTCACCGTCATATTACGGTTTCGACATGTTAGTAAACCCAGACTTTAGCGAAATGTTACGCCAAGAAGAAATTGTTGAATAATATTGCGGCCGCTATGTTACGCTATCGATAGGTTAGGATATATGAACTCTCGTGTAAGCTGTATTGTAGGAATTAGAGCGATTTAAACTCAGTTTAGATTTATGAGTCGTGTTTGTGTCTTAATAATAACAGTTGTATATATTCATAGTAAATTCCGGATATTGTGTACCTTATCTAACCGGTAATTGAACTGTACGACCCATTTCAACCCCAACTTACATATGTTAACTGGCCTCATGCATACTGATGACGTACCTGCAGAAGCTCGACTGTTGAACGGCGGACACGAGACATTCCCGCGCGCATCTGCAGCACACAACTAAACCGGCCATTGGAAGCATTGAATTATTGCTGCCAAACTTCGGGAAGTTTGCTTTGATTTAGAAATAATTTACACGATTTAGGTGTGGGAAATATATTATGTTAATATAAATCTTGTTCACCACGAACTGTCAAAAATATAGACCATGCTCTGTGTTAATCATAGATATATACAGGGTGTCCCATTAAGAATGGGACATAGAACAACCGCAGATTCTCCAATTCAAAATAAAACGATTAAGCGAAATATGCTTAGATAAAATGTTACTCGTTTCCGAAATACGGGTGTTGAAGTTGAAAACTGAAAAATTATTAATGTTCATAGTTTTTTAATACACCGTATAATTTTACTCAAATCGGCACACTTGTTAAATATCATAAAATGATAAAATGCACCTAACAATAAAAAATTAGTTCAGTACGCTCTACCAGTGGCGTACGACAGGAGTAAGTAATGCTTGTACCCCTTCTAAATGTTACTCCGCTGTCTAAATTTTAATTTTGACTATAATTTTAACTTTTTTGATATTTTCTAAGTCAATAATGTACACTTGTTAGTTTGTTGTAAAGTCATTGGTTTCCCCAGCCAGGGACCGCTTGCTTTAGGTGGGGTGGGGGGGATATGTCCCATATTTTAGTTTTTCCTAAATATTTAAAAAACTAAGCGTCGTAGGAAAAAAAAACCTTAAAACGTAATGAAGCTTATTAAATTTCTTACAAAATGATATATTAATTGTATATTTATGACAAATACAAAAGGAAATGCAAGGGATATAAATGTGATACAAACTGAAAACAAAGTATTATTGCCTTAGAAATTAATGTTTATTATTCCGTTGAGCTATACTTATAGATGAAGATTCTTCCTTACATTCAATCCAATATACCATTAGTTATCTTTTGGTTCATCTTGAAATTAGGGATGTTACGGAGGTGGTTTTATCGGAACCGAAGTCGGAGTCGGAGTTTTTAAATTTGGTTTTTCGGAGTCGGAACCGGAATCGGAGATGGTGGCAGAAGACAGATGTGTTAAGGGCAGGCAATAAAATAATATAGTTCAAACACAACAAACATTAAGCAGTCAGCCTCTTTAATTTCAATTAAAAAATAATAAGTATAGGTGTCACAAATAAAAATAATCACATTTTTATAACAGTTAGCAAATTAAATCAAATTAATTGACTCCAGAAGTAGCAAATTATATTTATTAAACAATAGCTATTAAATAAACTTTCCCTTTATTTCTAGATAAACTTGACCATAAAATTTTTTTTTGACATTTTCACCTCCCGTATCTCCATTATTAATAAATCTAAAAAAAAAATTATACGGCATTTTCTAGAAAATTTAATCAGCTTTATTTTTTATAAAAGGTTCTCTTTTCTAAAACGCATGGTTTTTTAGAGAATCGCGAAGAACCAAAAAATGGAACCTATTTGCTCCCCTCCCGCCCAAAGCAAGTTCCCCCCCGCTGGGGACTTTTAATATGTTATACCTGGGTATCACCCCTATCATTTGAAATAATAACCCAGACTACACAATTTATTGTTTTTATTTTTCCTTCGTTGACTGGATTATTGGCCCTTGATAACTTAAAATTATATTTTAGTGACCTCCATAACTTAAAGTATTATCAGTGAGTCATCGTGAATAAGTACCTATACAAACAAAAGGTTTTGCCAAGAACTTTATTAATTTTCACTAAATCGCTTTACTTATATAATGAGAAGTGCATGAAACAGAAATAAAATGAGTGATTTTTTCATTTAAATTTAATAAATATGTAATTGAATCTAATTGAATAAATAAATAGACTGAATAAATAAATAGATACAAAATTTATTAGCAATTTATTGGAACAGTTGAATTAACCTCGTTTTGTTAAAAATTGAACTTCCAAAATCTCTCTAACTCAACTCTCGATAAGTAAATAAAACACGTAAAAAAAAGTAAATTTTTACATTTTCCTTGAACTTTAACTTATCAAGGTTCTACTGTAATACAGATATTAGGTAGTCTAGAAAAAGTGATATAAAACATATTTCCGTTAAAAGAAAACGCAATTTAAAATTCTTATTGCTATATTCTTATAATGCATTAAATGAATTCGCACCGTTGGAAATGCAAGTAATAAAAACAGAAATCATTAATAACATTGTGTTTTTTTATTAAAATACTTCCCCAGTAAGGCGAGCGTAGCGGTTTTACTGGGTGCATATTCTAAATATTTAATCTTGTGAACATAATATAAACTAATACAAGGCGTATCACCGCTTGCATTCTGGACGTCCAATGTTATTCATCCAACCGCGCCCCATTAGCTCGTGATGTATAGGCCTGTTCAACGTTTCGCTTATGTTACTTTTAAGGGGGAGACCTAGTTGAATTTTGAAAAAAAAATGATTTTTATTTTTTTGCATTTTCTAAAAGTAGAATATTTCAAAAGTATTCTCTGAAAATTTCAGACATGTCGGATTATTATTTATGGAGATAAATAACATTGAATGGAGTGGATAAGTTGGAACTTACATTATATTATTCAATAAATAAAATAATCGACCAATTTTTCAGACAAATATATTAACAAAAAATATATAAATTCAATACGTTAACGTTTCGGTCCTTCTTCAGAACTGATCTAAAAAAATATACAAATTAATATGAAGGTAGGGACCAACTTTGAAATTGTAATTGGGAACCATACTTTTTTATTTCATATTCGGATTCTGCGGAAAATTCTGCATACGAATACGTCTTAGTAGTTTTTTAACCCTCGGTTCCTATGTAGAGCCCCTAAGAAAGACCTAAAAATAGACACTGTATAATAAATATCTAAATTTGAAATAATTGCCTTTTTTTTATCTAAAAAATTCGTTTTGAGGAGAAATTTCAGTAATCAATATTTCATAGACCCCTAAAGCTCGATTTTGAACCTTAAGGCCCCTTTGTAGGGCCCCTAAAAAGGTCTAAAAGGGTTCAGAGTTCAATAAATCTTAATTTTAATTCGGTTATTTAATATTATCTTAAATACTTTTTTTCAGGATGAAATTTTACTTCATAGGGTCCTAGGGCCCAATTTAGAACATTGTTACAGTTGGTACAGTCTATGTAGTAAGTATTTAAAAACTCTATTTTGGCATTAAATTGACATAAACTTACACTTTCTTAAATTGTTTGGAAAATAAAATAAAATTTTAGTTGTCTATTAATGTTTTGAATATTCGCGCTAAAAACTAACTAATTTAAATATACCTACACTTCAATTGTCAAAGTCGACTTGTCAAACTGTTAGTCTCCGACGTACGTACATATTATTTACATTTCTCTCACACTCATGCATCCTGAACATCGATGAATTTTCTCTGTTTACGTTCCTCCTCACCCCTCTACCCCCTCGTCATTTTTAATATTATCGCTTGAAATCAATTCTTTTAACGAAATTTCACCAAAAAAAATAGTGATAACACATGTGTGAACATAATAAAAATTGTGTCAATCGGTTAAGAAGAGATTGCTGACGGATTGGCTAGAAAAATAGGGCTTATGTTTAAATTATATAGATATGAAAATACAGTATGTTCATTGAATAAATTCGATTGTGTAATGTACACACGGTTTTTAATTTAATTATCACTTTATTCCACATAAAGTCTACCAGGCCTATTGTAGATTCTATCTTTAAAAGCAAGGGTGCATGCTGATTTACTTAATAGATTTTCTTTTTCAATTTCCTTTCCCCTGATTATGAGATTTGTGCGTAAAGTTGTTCGAGCCCAAACTACGATTAAGCAACAATATGCGCTAAATATTCGCAAATTTTCTATATACATTACACCTACATACTGGGGGAAAATGAAATTTCCATATTCTTTGAAAACATAGGCAACTTTTATAAAATTAATATCGGTTATGCAATTTTTATTAAGGAATTTGTTTCATATTTTTAATATTCAGAATCAAAGAACCGTATATTATTAAAAAATCGCTCTCAACTTATCCAACATGTTCTATAAGAAAAACATTTCTAATAATAAACTGTAGACATGGGGTGTTGAAATGTATCTTTTCTAAAAGGTAATACTTAACGTGTATTAAAATTTAAAAGTATAATATTGAAGGGGCTCTCACACTGAGGAATAAATACATTCTTGCGATTAATAATTATTATATACGCAAAATTCCGTTTAAAAAAAGTGTGCGTGTAATATATACTCGCGGTTGAAGTAAAACATCTAAACAATACTTATATTCCAAAAATTCTTGGAATACGGGCTTGTAGGCTGTGGTCCATTGGTATTTTACCTGACGTTTCGTCTACAACTGCGGTAGACATTATCAAAGGCGACGTGGTAACATAGTGGCGTGTGTGAGTCGGACGAACACGTAAATATTTTGAGCCGGAATAAAATTACCTTCCCTCACGTTTTCGATGATGCTGAACACGGTGGTGATATTAAAATTTCTCTTTGGGGCTGCGCAACCCCCCAAAATGGCCAAAAACCAGTCCCGAACGGGACTAAACGCGCATTACATTATTTTATTTCCAAAAAAAATGTTGTGGTGTTAGAAATTGCCGCCGACTCTCACCAACCCCTCCACCGGCTAAGTCTCACCCCCGAAACGGTTTTTTTTATTGTCAAAATATTTCCGAAACTATAAAGTTTAGAAAAAAAAATTGTTAATTAAACTTTCTTGAAAAAATAAATAGAATAATAAACCTTAACGAAATGTACACCATTATTATATAAAAAAAAACTGTTATAGCATACCTATATATCTTTGGCGCATGCGCCGATTTTTCCCAAAAACAATAGGTCTCTTCATATTCGTATACTAAACATTCTCCCAAAGTTTGGTTTCAAACGGGAAAATAACCCAATTCTGCCGACTATACGAAAAAGAAAATCTCCCGTTTTGGGGGTGAGATTTGGTCGGCAATTTTCAACACCACCACCGTGCTCAGCATCCTCGAAAACAGGAAAAAACATTTTTTTCGGAAAGAAAATAATGTAATACGCGTTTAACCCCGTTCGGGGGTGGTTTTTGGCCGTTTTGGGGACCTGGTATTCGTATTCGATGGAGATGAAATCCAAAGAGTATTCCGAAGGGAAGAGCATCTTCCTCACAGACCTTCCATGCCCTCTTTGCATTATTACAAACAACAATTGAGGAAGGACTTTTTTGGTAATATGGCTGGCGTTATTGGAGTGTAAGTTATTTTTTATATTTTTAATGATCTCCATCTAATTCTAATCATACGAGATTATGGTGTCTATGATGGTAAAGACCATGCTCACTATACCAGCACGAACCTAAAACCTACACTTTTAGTGCAGGTTCCGTGCGCAACGTGGACGCGTCTAGTTCGATGGAGAAAGTTTTTTTTTTTAACGATATTGTGTGAAGAGAAGGAAGCCAGGAAAAATGTTTTAGGTTCACTCTCTTAATGAAAAGAGGAATCAATTATGGGGAGAGATCAACAAGAAGTGTTTTGTTGTTTCGAATGTCTGCACAACACATATACTAAGAACTTTAGGATATCATTCCTCCAAAACAGGACCAAAACATAAGATTAAGTCGCTGCAAAACGGCCAGACTGAGAAATTGTAGGTCCGAATCGTACCCCGATCGACACGGTGGGAGGTAATCTCGTTCCGGCTCAAATTATTTACATTTTTCGAGGTTTTTTCCGATTCACACACGCCACTAACAGGCGAAGTGTCCTTCTAAACTGGTAATCGACGAATGCGGTTCTTCCTTCTTTTATGCTCAGCGTTCTAGTGTTCTCTGCTTGATCGTAGTTTGCTCTTCTGTGATTGGTCGTTCCATTCAGTGGGTTGGTATTGCACATAATATATTGTTAGGTTTTTTCTTATGGCTACCTACAGATAAATAAACAGGCAGAAATTGACTGAAACTGAAAATTCGCTCTAGGAATTTATAAAACTGTAAAATATCAAGCGAGATTTGGCTACATTTTTACATGAAATGATTTTGGTTGGTTATAGATGTTCCATTAACATAATAAAATACATATCTCAACGTCAAATCACAAATGCAAACGTTATAGCCTTTAAATTTATTATTCGACACGTGCCATCACAAGAAAATCGACCTGTTACCGCAGTCGACACAGGGACGACTCTATTAAGTGAAACACTGTTTCAGCTAATATTGAGATTTATGATACAGTTTTATCAGATCGAATTTTAATTGAATTACAAAATCTCTAGTATTTGTTCCAACTGTCAGAACGTATATTAAAACAGTTCGAAGGTTTGACAATATTGAATTTAGTTTCTGCAAAAGATTTGTTTTAGTTTCATGATGGTTCGAACAGAGAATCGTTATTAATGATTTAGTATTTTTTTTTTAATTGGCAAAAAATCAAACCGACAAACAGGAAACGACAGTCGTCAAAGATTAGCGTTTGAACTTTTGTGCGACAGACATCCTAATAATTACCAATAGGTGATTTTTTATGATATCAAGGTATTAACAGTGAATTTACACTAGCCTGTGCATCTATATTATACCTACTAGCGGTCCCGCCCGGTTTCACCCGGGTGCAAAAGAACGAATGGGGAAAGGGAGGGACATGAGTACGCACATTCATCTTAGTTTATCGAGATGAATGTTGTGTCCAAATTTCATAATGATTGGAGGTACCGTTCAAAAGTTTTTGTCGTTAAAAAGCAGTATTTATACTCTTTTTAAGTAATAAATTAATTTAAAACAATAATTACTGTAATTAATAAAATATAACAAATATATAATTAAAAACACTGTAGGAAAATTATTTTTATATAGATACCTATATAGTTGTAACAGTTTTCAAATGAGCTATTATTTAGATTTATTTAATTTTAATCAGTCGTAATAAAATTTAAAAAAATTGAAATGTAAGCCTTAGAAGAAAGCAATGTAGAAAATAAAAAAATTGGTTGTCTGTGAAGTCGGTTTACGGACGATAGTTTTACGGGATAACGTCATAAAGAAAAATTGATGAACTCTCTGGCGTCACGCGAGAAGAGAGAGAAATGCGTACAAGCCGACGCTTGGGCTGATCGTGCCTCTCTATCGCTTATACCGCGCTCTCGCTTGCACGCTCAGGCTCAGGCGGAACGTGACACTTTTTCGTGCGTGCAGCCGGTGTTTCATCAATTTATAAGACGTTATCACGTCAAAAAAAATATATTCGCCGACGTGGGGCTTGAACCCACGACCCTGGCATTAAGAGTCTCATGCTCTACCGACTGAGCTATCCTGGCTTGTGAATGTGAGGCGCTAATATTGCAATATTTAGTTAGGGCATTTCACCTGATAATATTTGTCGAACGGACAAATTTTGAGATACATCTTGCAACATTTTTCATTGATGCTCCGCTCCAATTAATCGTAACGTGATATTATAAATGGGCTATCCAACAAATTTTTTTTTCAATTCGAACTAGCAGTTTTGAGATTAGCGCGTTCAACCAACCAAACAAACAAACTCTTCAGTTTTATATATTAGTATAGATAAGCGAATTTCCATTCACTGACTGACTGATTGAAATCTTTAAAATTATACGCTCGATTGGCTTGAAATTTGGCATAATTACTCCTTTCTCAACGTAGACACCTACTATGAACAGATTTTATGCAAATTTTAACCAAAACGGGTTTTTCACCTATAATAATAATAATAATAATAACTTTATTTCACATTGACTGGAAAGTATGTGATTCGTCATAAAAAGTTAATAAAAGTTACATTAAAATAGATAAAATTTACATTAAAAATCACATAATATATAATTCATTGATGTTATAAAAAGCTTGGTCGATCAGGAATTTTTTAATTCTTTTTGAAATACAGAGGCCCTTTCAATAGTATTTATTTCACGGGGTAGACTATTAAAAATTTTCACACCCATATAAGAGCTGCTCTTTTTGAAAAAAGAGAGTTTATGGGAGGGAACCATTAAGCAATATACCATCACATATACTTTATGGGTGTGAGTTGTTACGTGGGCAGATGTGGATGGTTGCGTAAATGAGATAGGAAGATTGAGAAAGAGAGAGAGAGAGGGAGATAGTCTATGTGATGGTATAGGTGAAAAAATCTTTTTGGATAGGATTTATGTAAAATCAGTTCTTAGTAGGTGTCTACGTCGAGAAAGGAGTAACTATGCCAATTAATAGGAACGCATCCGTGTTTCGTCTCAATCGCGTACAAAGTCTCGGGTAACTGCTAGTAATAATATAATGGACCCTGCACAAACCTTATGGGATTTGGTTCTCGGTTAAATTGATCGAAAATGGTTTTATTTTGTAGTTTAAAGTGTCCATGGGCGCATAGCCTAAAAACTCAATAGACTTTTAGCAACAGATATGTTTAGCGAGATTTTAGATATAGGGATATCCATTGAATTCACAATCTTAATAAATCCTACGCTATATGTTTTCGAGTGCGCTGAAACCGAATATGACATTATTTTATACAGGGTGGCACCTTCCAACATTATCTAGTTTCCTTTTCTATTTCTAAAAAAAAGCACGAAAGTTGAACGTGGAACATGTTTGTGGGTGTTGGTCCCTTTATCCCATGTTTGTTTTATTCTTATTTTTATTGTGTCTGGCACATGGGATTATATCCTTGAAGCCAAGGGGGTTTTTTAAAAAAAAAAAAACATGTTTGTGAATTCAATGGGGATATCCCTATATCTAAAATCTCGCTAAACATATCTGTAGCTAAAAATCTATTGATTTTTAGGCTATGCGTCCATGGACACTTTTTCTAAGCGACCTTTAAACTATAAAATAAAACCATTTTGATCAATTTAACCTTTGTTGAACATAAATAATTTCTCTGGATAAAGTAACGCCACTGCTACGCGTTCTATTGTACGTTCCGTAGTGAGATAATATCTTTTCGATACGACAGTGTGTGACTCCAGTTAATATATACAAAATACAGTATGTCAGTGATACATAATTGCAAACAGGTAGAGATGAGGCTCACCTGAGCAAACGAGTCGTTTCTTTTCGTTCCGGCACCGCGCCGCGCCTCGATGTTCCGCCATACCTTCGCGAGAAAGCTTTTTTCGCACGGCGGATGCTGTATGATCCTGAAAGTGAAAGAGAAATATACATAAACCGTTACGTGCGACTGAAAGATATAGTATGTGTTGGTTAATCGTTCGTTTGTGATTCATGCGTTCCTAAAACGCGCAACCTGAACGAATCTTTTTTTTTATTTTGAAAGTAGTTACAGTAGATTATAAGTGCATCCAAGATTTTCAGAAATAATCTCCTGAAGTCAGCCCCGGATCTACGGGGGGGCAAACCAGGCCACCCGCCCCGAGTGACAGTTTCAGGGGGCGCCAAAATCGTAATATAATATTGTTAAAAAACCACCATTAATCTATCCTTTTTACGATTTACTCTATCTGCTTGTTTTCTGACGGTTTCCCGTTAACGACAAATATCAACCATTATATATTTGTGAGTTTTTTTTTAAGTAATTTATCTCAAATGCTGGAGAGAGGGGGCGCCATTACAAAGTTTCTACATTGGCTAGAAAAAATCGTAGATCCGAGGCTGCTACAAAATAATTGAAAAACTCACAAAAAAAGAAATTTTTTTACAGAGATCCCGTTGTCATTTTACATTATTGATAGAAATTGCACGCATTTTAATTTGCTCAGTTATCTAATTTTCTTTATTTTTACAGTTTTTAGTTTATTTTTTGTATAGGTATATTAGATATCGTGTCCATCAAGATAATTAATAAGAAAAATCGCAGGATTGTGGACAAAAAGTTATTTATTTAGTAGTGTACGACGTTTCGTCTATAGATTTAGACTTTTTCAAGTACTTGAAAAAGTCTAAATCTAGAGACGAAACGTCGTACACTAAATAAATAACTTTTTGTCCACAATCCTGCGATTTTTCTTAGGAAACCGTAACTCACTGACTGATTGATTGACTGATCTATCAACGCACAGCTCAAACCACTAGACGGATTGGGCTGAAATTTGGCACACAGGTAGTTACTATGGCGTAGGCATCCTCTAAAAACAAAATTTGCATGGAGAAATCATATAAGATAGATGTATCAATTCGAAAATACGCAGGATTACTCCTGTCAACAAATAAATAAACACTTGTTTCATGCTTTTTCAAAAACAACCCGTTCAGAGGGTGAAAAGAGGTAAATAGTCTGAAAATTAACACAGGTGTCTTTTTCAAGATTTGTCAGAATGTTGATCACGTGAATGTTGTCAATTTTAGGGGAGTCTATGTCGCGAAAGGAGTAACTCTGCCAAATAATGAGAAAGCATCCGTTTCGTCCGTTTAGTCTTCTAATAAACTGATGTCATTTGTGCTTATTTTGAAGCTTCCAATATAACTGATACATCCAGAAATGCAATCATTATAATTTACAGTGGACGACAATAAGCTGATATCTTTTTAGTGTTTGATAGTAAAAGTGATGCAGATTTATAGACTAGACGCGTTTATTCAATTAACGGCAATTGCTAATATAAAAGCTTTTACAAAGTGAACGAAACGAGACAAAATGAACCAGTTTTGGATAACGGAATCGTATGATTCAATTGCATCGCATCAAGAACAGGGCCCGCCGTGCATATGTATGTATGTATGTATGTTGGCGGTGTGGTATAACGTTGGGAGACGCGCGCATGGCTCGTGGACTGCGCCCCCGATCTGCTGTGCTGTGTGGTGAGAGCCCTCTCTACTACTACCATACAGCCTCCTGTCCTCTATCATCTATCCTAGCAGTGCTGCCCACAGTGAATCAGTATCATCTCGTTGTCCGTCAAAGGAGCCCGCGTACTGATCGACACTCGCGTGTTCTATGACTGCAACTTGCTTCTCTCATCCACATAAATATTATTATCAAAATCTGAATAATATGAATGGGACAATATGACGCATTCAGATCATTGGAAGATGTCAGATGCATAAGTCTAATGCAAAGTGTAAACTTGAACAATACTGACATTTTTGAACTGTTATAGGAAGTGGTCAAGTGTCAATTTCAAAATAATTTTACTTTTCATGAATTATTTTACTCAGCCTACTCAGAATATGATATAAACTTTTAACGCAAAAAATTACCAAATATATTTTGATTTTGTGGCATGTATATGATTCGTTTTCCGAGTTGGGCGGAAGTATTTACTATTTAAGTGGTTTCGAACTATTGAGGTGTAAATAAACTACTCCATTGACAGTACTACTTAAATTGATTGATAATTACAATAAAATTAGTCTCAAGTGCATCATTTAATTCGAGTGATTTTTGCATAATTGTTGACTTGAACATAATTATAGCTGTAGCAAGTGGTTATTTTATAGTCACTTATTTTGACATACTGTGGTGTAATTTGGATTACCGATTACTAGTTTCCATTAGGAATATTTGTATTAATATATCGCTTTTCGCATATTCGCTGATGGTGAAAATAAGCTAATCAGTGTATGATTATTAGCACTAATGAACATAAATTAACATTTTCCTGAAAACGTGTCTCTATTAATGCAATAAAAATATCCAAGAGGATATATTTTCTCAATATTTAACAAAAAAAACTTAAATAAACACGAACCGTAATAATATATTTGTGCGTATATTTCTGTGTAAAATAAACAAATTATTGATACTTGAAATATCAGTGACTTAGATATAATAACGTTTGTAAGCAGTGATAAAAAAATTGGTGTTTAATCAAAATTAGATATTTACAGGTTTTTTTAAAAGTTGTTGCAATTGTAAATCTGTACTACCATATTTGTGTTATTTCTGTGCAAACAGTGGGTGTAAGTTTTAATTGATATTATTAAGGGAATTGCTTTGTGACATTGGATGTTACAATTAATTTTCAAAATCTGTTACTCTCCTGCGTGACAGAAGAAGCTCTTCAGGAGACATTTTCAGCGTTTCAACATTTATAGCAAAGGTTAGTAGCAGTATCTAGTGACTTAAGCATTTCTTCTATACATAGTGAATAATTTAAAAGCAAAGATCACAAAATTAGAATAATTAGAAATAAAACATGGAAGATCTTCCTGCTCTCATTTTCACGCAGGACTGGGACCTTAAATTATATCAAGTTGTTAGGCATATATAACTCGGTAAAAGCTGTTAAATGTTTGGCTAATGAAAGACTTTTAGAATAGTGGATTGTATACCTGTGTCGTGATGGGAATTATGTTACAAGAAGTTGTAACATTTTTTTAAAACGAGGGACTGCGAGTTTTAACAGTCACACGAGTAGTAATACCATTACGCACGAAGTTATTAATTCTCTCATTTTCGCATCATTTTCATATTTTTTGACAGTTCAGTTTTGAACAAACGTCACATCAAATAGTAGGTTATAAAAAGAATAGTAACTGTGAAACAGAAATAGATATAGTGCGATCGGCTTTGTTTTACTTTACCTCATACAAGTGCGTAATGGGTCACTTTACATGTCCACATAAGTGCATGTATAACAGCTATTTTATAGGAGGTAGTGCATAACTCAGTTTCAACTAATACGAAAATACAATATTGAATTTTTACTACAAGCAAGAAACTGATGAAACACAGTTTGTTAACTCTTTTTTAGGGTTTTTAACAAGTTCCAGTCATCGCACAAAGGTGCAAATTTTGACAGATTGTGTGTCATACTTATATACATGTTTCCCCAAAGCACGTTTTGCGATTTTGTGGAAATGTTTAGGGTTAAATCATCTTCATTTTACCGATATAATTTGTGATGACGTATTTATTTCAATGAAATTATTTAAAACTCAACATTTTTTCGAGATAATTTAAGTTTCAATGGTTACGTGAAAATGGATATAGGCGGTGTATTTATAATAATTCGACTGTGATTTTGCATATTTTCTTGTATTAAATTATACATTCTATGTATAGTATAACAATAAGCATCAAATCTTAAATAATATCTTTGGCACTGTTTAAACTTAGTTGATACCTACCTACTATTTCCATTGGATAATAAACCAACGTTTTCATTAAGTCGATTTTTATCCGGATTATTTTAAAAGAATATACTAATAATAGATTAACAAATGCTTTTAATGGTTTTTTTTCGTTTTACGTTAACTTTACTGGAATATAACGGCAAAATATTTTAGTGATTTCAAAGAGTGAAACATAAAAGAAAAACGTATTTTTATGTCAATTTTCATACTTAACAATATGTTTCAGTTTTATGACAGCTCCAGCTAGAAATTGTCACAATCGTTGAACTTTTTCAAATATAGTAGGCATTTTATCTTGTCTCCAAATATAAAAAAAATAATTTTCATTTTTACTATACCTATAGTTTAAAGATAGTTACGTAATCCGTCGAGATTAAACTGTTTTTAACTTCCGAAATCATTCTATATAAGTTATAATTATTTTTATTTCAAAAACCTGTTGAACAATGATTAGCGCTGGATCTTCATATAGACAATTCTATTTTTTTATATTGCCATTTCTTGTTGTGTTATAGCTAATGTAAACAATGCATTTACACGATTTTGAATTATAACAGTTCATAATGCTCTGTTATACTTTTGAATCATTTTCAGAAGTGATTATATTAATTGTAACTTGAAATATTATTGTTACAATATTCCTTGTAAATTGCTAGCTTTTATGAGTTTCTAATTGGTTGACAGGTACCTACTTTATTCATTAAGTTCAATTTTGTTTGCGTTCATTGAATATATTGAATAATGAATAGAATAGACAAAATTCTGAAATAATTAAATTTAATAATGTTTTTGAATGCAATTACTTGCTTCTAAATTTTGTTTTTTTGATCTCGCTGCTTTTAACAACTCTTAAAAATGTTTATTTTAAAATTTCAATATAAAAGCAGTCTTTTATTTCGTATACCTATTTATTGATTGCAGCATATAAGCCTAAACGCCCTAAACTAGCGATTAGCGATATTAAATTTATTAGTGTAATTTTATTAGCAATATTTTTAATTCTTTCCGCAAAATCAAGATCGCTCAGAGAAATTTTTTTTTTTTTAAATTACCGATTGCGTATTCCTTTGAGAATAAACTTTGCGTTGAAATTATCAGCTGAAAAAAGTTCCTTCCAAAAATATGCAATTATCCGCAGTAAATGATAATATTTTAAGACAGAAAACTAAGTGAGATTTATAATTTGTTTTAGGCCACGAGTATATTTTATCGACAAAAAAAAGAAGTTACATAGATTAAAATGCTTTCAGTATTCCTTCAATATTTTGGAATAAATATTGTTTCATTTTACTTACTTATATATGACATTTAACGTTGACAAATGTCATTCGGTGTTGATGAAAACGTTATATGAATATTTTTTTCTTTACACTGTCTCTTTTTGCTAAATATTCTTTAGATATATTATGAGAATTTAAAATCCATTACCAAAATCTTTTTTTAAAGTCTTTTTTGTTACATTAGTGAACGTAATCAACAGCCGACAGCTGGTATAAAAAAGAAAATATGAGAGAAATGCCAATGCGCCAAACTAAATTACCATATATGTAAAATGTTTTATTTAGATTTTTTTGTGCACTGAAAGCTGTTGGGTTACGTCTGTACGCTTTAACGATATAAAATCCTCGAACCCTTTAAATTAGCACGCGCTTATATGCATTTTTATACAAAAAAATCTTTCTCGTCCAGGCACAAAATAAATCTCTTCGATAATTCCCTTAAACTTATTCAGTAGCGTCCGGGAATTATTAATTTTTTTAATGATTTTATAGAATACTAGCTGCTGCCCGCGGCTCCGCAAGCGATTGTGATGAAACATGGTAGCGACAACAGTAGTGGAGCTTACGGCTATATATTATATCTCCGAAACGACTGGACCGATTTTGACGGGACTGGAAGATACCTGATGTTATAAGGAGTAACTCAAGAACTCAGGATACTTGTATTTTACATATAATATGTAGCCGAAAGCACCACTACTATTGTCGCTACAGTGTTTCATCACAATCGCGTGTGGAGCCACGGGGAGCAGCTAGTACAAAATCTAAGTAGCCTAAGTTACTCCTTATAACATTAGCTATCTGCGAATGAAAGTTCCGTCAAAATCGGTCCAGTCGTTTCGGAGATTAGCCGGAACAAACAGGACATGTTTGAATTCAATGGATATCCCTATATCTAAAATCTCGCTAAACATATCTGTAGCTAAAAATCTATTGGTTTTTAGGCTATGCGCCTATGAACACTTTTTCTTAGTGGCCTTTAAACTATAAAATAAAACCATTTTCGATTAGTTTAACCGAGAACTAACTCCCAAAAGGTTTGTGCGGGTTCCTTTTCGTACTTTTACTATGGAAATGGTTTATTTTACTTTGCGCACTAGTACGAAATGGATAACTGTCACTATACACGCATGAAAAGCAGCTATTTTATAGGACGGGGTGCAAAAAAAACAATGTCAATTCAAAAACTACCGCACCAGGGCAACATGCATTTTTATAATGAGTGCTTTATTCTGAACAATACCGCAAATAATTTTTCAAACAAGGGGCGTTGATTCCACCTGACTATATAGGCATTAGGTATCGTTTTGTCGGGTGCCTATATAAACACGCCACTGTTTCAATACCGCTTTTGTGAATTGTTGCGCCGAAGCTGAAAGCGAAACAACACACATTTTTTATATCGGAAAAGCGGCCACAGCATCCTGCAGTGTTATTGTACAAGCAATGTGAACAGCACAACGTCCAAACGTGTACAGAGGAAAAATCCCTGTACCAGTGATTATCTCTTAAATAGCTATAATTCTGAAAGCTCGCCATACAAAGCTTCGCATGTTTATCGCTGCAAACGTTGTTAACTAAAGCTCTCACTCACTGTGAACGCCAAACAAGCAATTAGTTTCATTCGAGACTAATCCAATGAGTTACATTCAAAATGTTCAGAGCTTTTCACCAATTCTGTTTTGGGATTGCGTCAATGTTATAACTGACTCGGTACAGTAGAGTACAAAATAAACTGCGCGTGTTCATGTAGATGGTGACCACAAGACAAAAGCGTTTATGTTGAATTTATGGCAATCATGCGGCCACGCTATGGTATTGTGTTTATCCATCTATGTTCCGAGACTGGAATGGAATGACCGTTTTGGACAAATTATAATATCTCCTGACCCTCTGAGGTTGGATTTGCTGCTAGACTCCTTGCAAGATTTGACTAGTAGTTTCTAGCGCTGGTTTCCTTGATTGCTTTTATGTGCTCGCTTCACACGAGACGTCTTTTCAAGCTTGTTTTTTAGGTAAGTTCGTTGCGCGCGCAGTGATAGTTGGAACGGTAACAGAACACACATTATGGCACATTATTGTTGACATGACAAGATCCTGCGTCCTGATTGGTTCTTACTCAGAGCAAGCAGAGGATCTAGTAAGAAAAATATCCCCTGTTCTAATTTGAAATTCTATCTTGTGGGCAGCAGGCGAGCCTGTAGTGACGTCATTTGAATCCTCGTAGACAGCCTGCCAGCTAGCAGAAGTCCCAGCTTCGTGTGCAGCGGCCTTTAGAATATATGACATCATTAATATTTCAATATGGCGGCCCAAGTTCGCCATATTGTCCAACGTGAAAAAGGACATATTCCATTGACATGAATATCAATATGAAGATCTTGACGAGTAAAAATAAACTATAATGTTATATAAAAACGTCAAAAAACCCGTTAAAATCACTAAAAAGCATAATATAATAAAAAGTTTTAAAAGAACAGAAAACAATATGAAAAGTAGTCGGTTAAAAAGATGTTTAAGTATCATCTCACTACTACCATATTAGATATCTTTTTATCCTGGAAGCTCGATTTGTGCTTTTCTGTTAGACGCAGTCAGGTTTTTTTTAATAATTTTTTATTGTTAATATTTTAAGATTCTTTACTCCGTTCTAAAGTTCTGTCTCCACATAAGTTTTTTTTTGTATAATTTAAACTGTTTTAACGAATATTAAAATGAAATCCTTACATTTTGTCTGCAGAATTTCTGACATGAATCAGTGTTTGCCGGACGGCGTCATACTTGCAATTAATAATTTAGATATGAGGGCTATGAAAAATAATTAATTAAAAAAAATATTAAATTAAAAAAAATCTCTCAATTATTTTCTTATGTAACCTTATGACAATTTTATAAAAATATAAAAAAAATGTTTCCATTCGAAAAAAAATGCACGTATGCTTCCGTTTGGGTTTGAAGTACAAAAAAATATACCTCCGCAGTTTCTGATAGTAAATCGTGAGTTTAACAAAAAACTATTTAAAGATAAGATATAAGATAAGATAAAATTTGTTAGAAAAATTATACATATTATGTAGGTACAGAAAAATAAAACAATTTCTTAGGCAGCGTTCCTAAATACCTGCTGCTTGACTAAACAAAAAACAAAAGAATATTAATACAGAACCAACATTGATTTGAATTGGGAAAAATTAAAATAAAAAACCCAAACTAGTTGATGCATGTTGACTTTTTTAAAAATAGTTATTGTCTAAATTATAAGGCTTTGATGACAAAGATTACGTAGACATGATTAATTATTTTTTCAAATCTCATGTATACTGTGATTACCAGTATCACTAAACTATTTAAATTATTTGTTTGTACCTAGTATGATACATGATTAATAATAATTCACTGTTATCACTTTTGGTGAACACACTTTATATAAGTTTCATAAAATCACTTTCTAAATGGAGCATTTTATAATATATATCGACTAGAACCATTATTTGTCAGACGGTTTTAATTCAGTTCCGATCATACTGTATATTATTTTGGTTCACGCAGACTTACCCATGGCTGATTTGGGTTACCGTTTTATGGATTTATTTTATCGAGTTCAAACGTCTCCGGAGGAATTATTTAATTTTAGAAATTCGACTTGAGCGTTTTTGACTCGTGGTCGCAGATATCTGTACCTTCTATTATGTAGACTCATTACGGATTGTAGGCCATGTGAGCACCAATTGAAAACTCTCTACCGGGCTTTGTTATGGAATATAACTTTATTTTACAGACAATTAACCTTCAAAACATTTTACAAATCTTATGCAAAATGGCTGCGTAAAGCACACAATGAAGCATTATTTTTAATATGTTTATTTTTCGTTACAGGTTATGAATAATTCTATAGAAATATTTCAGTAACAACTCGATATTTTCGTCGTTTTAAAGAATATTTCGTTTACAAAAATAAGAAAAGTAGATATAAAATATGCAAGAACAAAATTTTCTCTTGTGCCTATGTTTAATGTTAAAGACAGTTGTTTTTCAAAAATGTATGCTAGAAGAATTTTTTCTTTATCGATGTTTTCGAATTGATGATATCTATCTACCTAGCAGCCCCGGATCTACGGGGGACAAACTGAGGCACCCGCCTCGGGCGGCAGTTTTAAGGGGCGCCTAGATCATAATAATATAATATGGTTGAAAACCACACCTAATTTGTCCTTTTTCTGATTTACTCAATATGCTTGTTTTCTGACGGTTTCCCGTTCACGAAAAATGCCAACCATTATATTTGTGAGTTTTTCTAAGTAATTTATATCAAACACTGGAGAGAGGGGGCGCCATTATCAAGTTTCTGCCCAGATTCGAAAAAATCGTAGATAATTGTTTGATCAATTGTGAATATGTCTATTTTTTAACCAAGAGCGTGTAATATAATATTAACTTTTAAAGATAATATAATAAGAGGAACGGCAACAATATTAAATATTATACCTAATATTAACTAGCGGCCCTGTACGTGCTTCGCTACGTATAAAGTGAAATAATAAAAAATTTAATTGGAACATCTATCTATCTATCTATTTTATTAATTGCTAGCTATTTTAAAATATACATGGGCGTATATGTGTGTATGTCGAGCACTCCGGCTGCAGCGTCGTGCTCGAAAAAAAAGCATTTGTTTTAAACGATATTCAGTTTTTTTACATCCTCGATCTAGATATATGGTTGTTAAGTTCGTTGCGCCATCTATTGAATATTCACTCAATCCAGTCAACAGGTATCGCCATCTTATATGGTTGTTAAGTTCGTTGCACCATCTATTGAATATTCACTCAATCCTGGAGCTAACAGATAATTATGACTGTCAAGGAATAGACAAATAATTTGCAATAAAATAATATTGCGACTATAAATTGAAATGTAAGCTATCCTATCTTTCAAGTTGGGTCGAATTGCACACGATGTGCAAATCAAATTTAAAATCGGTTCAGTAGTTTAGGAGTTCATCGCGGACAAACATGTGACACGTAATTTTTATATATAAAGATGTGAACAACTCTTTCATGTGCACATAAAAATTATCGACCTTGTTTATATTAATTTAATGTGAAATTTAGTTTCTGAGAAAAAAAGAAGTAAAACAATATTAAATTTAATAAATGAAGTAAACTGTACGTTTATATACAATTTCTTTAATGTTTTTATTCAATTATATTTTGATTTTTTTCCGGCCCGAAACTAAGCTAAAGTGGCGCCATCCTAAGCGTTTGTTTTGTTTTTGATCTTGTTTTTTCAATACACTTTTTACAAAAATGTATTACTCGAGGCGAATCGGTTATTCCGATGCGAATAAGTGCCGCCCTCGTTACGCTCTGGTGAGCAAACGTCACACTCGTTAGCAATCGCCAACATTCCGCCCTTGTTGCACAATATACAATTTTCCGAATGAAAAAAAATAATAACTGTCTGTAAGCAACAAACATGTCAACGTTTCGATAATGAGAAAAGAAATGTGAAAAAGAAAAATCATTTGAGTGTTCAATAAAAGGAAAACTTTTCACAACAATCAATAAGACTGAAGTGAACTAACTCACACAATATTTTGCCAAGTTCGATCGTTAAACCTATTACACAATAAACATGCTATCGATGGAGTGATGTCGCGTCAAGGGTTGCGATAACTCGTACATTTTTTTTTTCGCAACGCAGTTGATTAGAGTTGTATACATAACAGCGTAGATACATTGTCCTGGAAATCAGATTAGGGTTGGACGAGAGAGAAAGAGCGAGAGAAAGACGGAGAGACAACGAGAAGGAAACGGTGATGTGACAAAGATCGATAGACTTTAACAAAAGTACAAGCTGAGTGAAATAGAGCGGTCGTATACGCTTTATGATAAAGCTGAACTTCACTTTGGCGAAGCTTTCTGAATTTGTTTTAACATGGTATACGTTTTCAGGTAATACTATAGAGTAGGGCAGTAAAGAAAGGATATTTTTGATTTTTTAATGTTATCAGTGGCGTGGCTAAGTGGCCAAAGGCTACGAAGTTAAACTGGGTCCCCTAACCAATATTATTTATGTCGAAATACTAGCAACTCGGTACGGCTACGCCCGAATTTGCAGATTATCATCGTTTTTTCATCGATTTATGTTGCAAATTGGTCTTCACGAAAAGCGCTTTTATTTTAATGCGATAATATAATATATAGTCAATGTCTACCCTGAAAATTAATTATAAATAGTGGTGAAAGAATTTGTGAAATAGGTGCAGTGGTTCTGGAGATTACCCTCCCCATATACACAAACTCTCAAAATTTTCACTCTCTCTTTATAATATTAGCATAGATATAGATTAGTATCTATAGATAAATTACATATTGACTAGTTCATCATTTAAGAGGGAACTAAAAGAACATTGATGATGCATGTCTACTCAAAAAAAATTAATTTTTTAACGTAATATAATGTATGTAACTTTTTACAATTTTCCTGCAATTTTGTATTTGTTTCGGAAAATAAACATTTTATTATTATTAGTGTATGTGCCATAAATCACTTACAGTTTACACTATTGGCGTCGGTCGGATGGCGGGACCTAGGAGTCGGACCAAAATTTCTCGATGTTTCATTTCGAAGGAGTTAATTTATTTTAACGAAATTTGGACCACATGTTGAAATCTATCACCGCACGAAGTCTATTTAAAATGAGCCCAATTAGACCACTTTAAGGGTGGGTTCTAGGGGTTGAAAAATATTTTTGAAGCCAAAAATACCGAAAAATTTCTCCGAATCGTTTCAAAATTGAAATTTAACCCTTTAGTATTTTGCTACCAAAATTTTATTAAAGTCGGTCCGACAAAACCGGAGTTTTATAGGAACGTTAGTTTGTAGATATGGATTTATTTAGTGAAGGGTGAATTTAATTTGTTGTATTGACAGTAATATTAAAATTAAGAAAAGTTTATTATTTTAAGGGATGTATTAAGGGGTTAAATTTTTTATTTTGTTCAAAAATAAAGTTAAGTTTATACAAGGGAGCCACACTGCCTATAATAGCAAATACACTATATTTTCGGCAGGGTTTCGCACTGCGACCCGAGTTTTTCATAAATGTAGCATTTTTTTTTCAAAGTTGGAATAAAATAAACTGAACTATTATTTCTCAAGGAAGAGACTTTAACAAACCAGTAAATTTCTTTCATTAAAATCTTTGCTTTAAAGTTTTAACAAAGTTTTTTTTTGTATATCAATACGTATTATTCTGTGATTTTTCATGTGTCAGCGTTATTTATTATAAAAAAAATGATTTTATTGATTCATTTCTCTACTATTTTTGCATTGAGATGCGGTCAGTGTGAGCGGAATGCATCTTTTGTGTGATGGTGGTACTATATCTGTATACACAGGTCTCTTTCATAAGTATAGAAAAATAATTCATAAATCCTAATCTCAAAAGGCGTACCTCAGGAATACTCAATTTTGGGACGGTGATGATTCCATAATATGTCGGTCAGAACAATGGAAAAAATATTTTTTTAGACGCTAAACATCTACTCTTAAGACTCTAAAGACATTAGGTTTGTTCCAAGCAGCTAGAGAACAGTAACAGAATCGTCACAGTCTCAAAAATCGATATAGACAGTTTCGTTTTAGCTATTGCGCAAGACGGTGACGGTTGTGTTACCGTTTTCTGGCTGCTTGAAACAAACCTATTTACAACTTTCATTCTATTTTTAATCACGTTACTACCTTGCTTAATTTTTAACTAAAAAATACATAATTGCTATTATTGACCACGTATGTTTATATTTAAATTATAATCAATCTATAATTATTACTTAGGTATTTTGCCTTAATTGTGTATAAATAAAATAATGACGAGTTATGTAAAAAATAAATATACGTTCAAATGTATACACAATGTTATAGCAGGTAGAAAATTGCAACTTTTAAATTTCGAATACGTATTGTTTTTTTACTAATAATTATTATTATAAAATATACGTTTTTAATTTTGTTGTCATATTATGTTAATCAGAGTTATGATTGTATCGACCAGTCTAGGGCTGAACGATATTTAAATTATACGTTTAACAACAAAATTGATTTGGTCAAAAAATTTAATTTCGTAATTGTGTTCTATACGACTACTTTTTAACAAGGTAGCGTTCTATTATATTTGATGGAACATAATCAATCGACTTTGACGCGTTGTTAAAGAATATGGCGTCTCACGAATTACCAAACTTTTTTTCGCTCAGTTCACTAACGAAATTCTAATAACTAAATATCGCTCTATAACTAAAGTTCACCTTGTATTTAAATTTTGTCACGCCATCTAGTTGTCGCCTAACAAAAGCCAAGTTATAAACGCATACATAAAGCAAGCGTTACGCGTTTTCATCTAACGAAATACTAGTAACTAAACTAGTAATTAAATTTCGCCCTGCTATCTAGACGTTGCCTTCAACAAGAGCCGTATTTAATCCGAAGCAAACAGATTTAACGTTCTCCCATATAACGTCGTCCCAATTGCACGGTTTTAGTCCCATTCAAACGCGCCATTAGATGTTTCGCATGGAAAAAAAATAAAAAAAAATAATAATGACACCAAACGCCGTAGATCGAACCTTACGACCTTTAGGTTACGAGGCAGCTGTTCTACCTCGCCGCTAATTTAGTTTAAAGAATTGATTTTACCCTACAATGCCAAAAGATTTTTTACTTATCCATCCCTAGTAGTGATGTGTCGCTCCTGAGCGAGTCGTTCATAATGAACGACTCCTTACTCGGAGCGGAGCGAGTCGCTCTTTTTTTGTGAATACTCCGAGCGCCATCGCTCTGTGCTGAGCTATTCTGTACTGTAACATTCTCACATTTGCAGAGCGCACACAACACAGGGCACAGAGGCACTAGTGAACTTTGCACGTACTGAGTTATCTTTGCTGAGTTGTTTAATGTTGAATGACACACTGTTTACAGTGACTTTAACCATTCACATTGACGTCGTTGACAAAGATATAATATTGTAACAATAAACATTATTATTGTTAAGCTTTTATTATACTTTATAGTTTATCCGAAATGCGAATAATATAAGATCAGAATCATATTAAAATGAGCTCAGAGCTGAGTGTGTGTATTGCGCTGTGCAATGCTACGTGACTCCTGAGCATGCATGATGACAGTTCACACCTTTGCAGTCTGCACTCTTGTGTAGTGCGTACTGTCTAGTGTCACTCCTTTGAACGACTCGCTCTGGGCGACTCTTTTTAGTGAGCGGAGCGCACGGAGCCAGCTCCCAATAAAGAGTCATGTGGACACATCACTAATCCCTAGGTCACGTTGACGTAATAAGAATTCACCTAGCTGTGTGTATTTGGGCCCATGTTTCTATAGTTGCATGAGGAACTTTATGTGTAGAGTACATATACGACAGCTTTGAGTGTGATTGAGATGATGGCCGGGGCGGTTACACAGCCTCTCAATGTTGTTCAACATATTCTTCTCGGTAATTGGGTGGACCTTCGGGCTATCTACACTACATTATATCATTTACTATTATATCTATACAGACTGAAGTAAAAATATCATTGACATTATGTGATAGACCACTGCGACCTTAAATATCTGTGGCCAAGAAGCAAAGTCGCTTAAGTCGACATTTTAATAATTATCTTTTTGATACTCTGTTTTGCTTAATGTTATGTTCACTTTACACGATGCATGTATTGAAGCTTACTTTGGGCAATGTCGTCTTTAACCTATTGGAGGCTCTGGGCACATTAGACAAAGAAAGTGGATATGCAAGGTTCTAGATTTATTTTTATTTCTTTACAGTCAATTAAATGAATAGATAATATAACATAATCCACAAAAGTACCTCTTTTAGTATCTACAGGTTAATGCCCAAAAATCTATGTTGATTGAAGAGGAACCATTCTAGATTTGAGATGGGCAAAATCGTTAATCACTTCTTCAAAATCTAGGTTTTTGAGCATATCACACTCTATGGACATCAGCGACAAACTAGTTAATCTCTCTTGAAGCATTGTATTTTTAATTTATATATTTTAAATTTACCTAAACATGTTGAAATCGGACAGCCTGATTTTCGGGAGAGAGTAGAGTACCTTCGCGCATGCAAAAACTAATAAGCAAGTAGTCAGTCATTATCGATTTTGTCGAAATAAATATGTTTTTCGGTAAAAAATATCGGTTATCGTTTGATGATCTGGCAGGAACTAGTGGGCTCCTATCGATCGTGGGGCCCTGCGAACGTGCCCAAAGTGCCCAGTGGGAAAGAGGGGCCTGGGTTTGGGGCGCACGCAGTGATATAGTTTGAATGTTAACAAAAATGGACGCTTATTGTGTCTGAACACACACTATTACGCAGTGTTTGTTTTGTGGGCGTTTGCCAATGTCGCCCACGTGACAAGATACTGTTTCCTGATTGGATCTTGCTCAAAACAAGCAGACGAACTAGTACGAAAAATAACCCCGGTTCTTGTGACCTCGCACGCGAGCCCGCACTGACCTCATTTCCATCCTCGTAGCCAGCGCGCCAGCCAGCACAAGTAACAGTAGTGATTCTAGCGGCAAAATCAGCCTCGTGTGGTGCAGCGGCCTTTACATAAATCAGTAGAAATATATAAATACGTTCTTTGTAGTTGTAAGTTTTAAAGGCATTCCGATGTACAGTTTTTCAACTTTCGAAGTTTTTCGGTGTCATTTTTAAACACTCTGTATATAAAAACTGAAGTTAGATGATCACAATCTTAGGTCATTGTCAAATCATATTTTCTGACTACGCGTTCTGCAAACCATCAGTGTAGTGTTTTAGTGAAGACGAGATTAACCATTTTTCTGGTTTATTCCTACACAGGATTAAAATTAATTCGTCAAAAGCTTTTAAAAATCTCGACAAAACTGTAGAATATCAAAAACAATGTTAAATTCATTTTTTCATAGTAAAGATAATACAAAAAATCATAAATTATAAAGAAATTCAGATAATGTTATCAAATTTAAATTAACAACTTACTGTACTTTCTGTTTTGACGACTGTTGTAAGTAAATTATTGCAATTTTATATGTATTTATTTTAATGTAAATTTTATTGTTTGAACAAAATTTTTTTAATAGATTCTCTGAGGATGGCACGAACGCTACCGAAACGTAAGAATAAAGCAAAATTATAAAAAAGTACTGCTTTCTTTGATCCAATAAGCCATGGAAACCTACCCTAACCAAACACTTCAGTAAAAATAAAAGTAAATATCTTTATTATTATATGAAATAAAAAAATATAAACTAAACTAGTGAAAAATTAAACTGTTTTCAATTTATTATTAAAAAAAAATCCAGCCAATTGAGCGACGGGACCATTCCAACTTCAAAAATGTTGACATTTGATTATAATAACGAAAATAAAATTTCTGATATCGCCTGAGATGACGCGGGTAATGGCTAGTATTCAATATGATATTTGCAATTCGTTGCCATGGTTACGTGCATAATATGTTCTCGTCATATAAAAATTAACCAAAGCATTCCGAACTAGTTTATTTCTGATAGATCAATCAAAACAAAAGAACGTCTGATTTTTTTTTATTTTCTAAATATTTCCGAAACTATAAAGTTTAGAAAAAAAAAATTTCTAACGAAACTTTCTTAAAAAAATAAATAGAATAATAGGCCGTTCTGAAAAGTATACCACTATTATATAAAAAACACCGTTATAGCATATATCTCTCCTGCTCATGCGCCGATTGTCCCAAAAAACAATATAGGGCTCTTCATATATTTTGCATACCAAACATCCTCCCAAAATTTGGTTTCAATCCGCTTATCCGTTTGACCTGTATCTACTAACAGACGCACAGTTTTTCTAAAATGAAAAGATATTGTAAAATTTTTGAAAAGTGATTTTTGACCTAAACTAGTGCCATTCCCCACTTGTGGGTTGGAATGGTAATACAATAACAGACTTCCCATACTTGTCAAGCATAAACAGCACAAATCTGCACAAAACAGCATATTTTAGTGCAGTTTCGTGATGTGCTGTTTTCAAATAGGTAGTTTTATCAATGAAAATTAATTAATGAAAACGACACATCACTAGCACACTAGATCGGTCCAGTACGGCTAGACAAAATTTCAGGCGACCGACTTACAGTCGTTGCTGGCGGCTGATTGCTGGTATTAATCTAATGTGCGCTACTTCGTTAAATAACATGGGTACCGAACGGCGAACAGGTTTTTTTGCTCCGTGCTATGCTGGTCGTGCAGGTTCATGTGCGGTCTTTTAATCGAAATTATAAATTAGTAGTAAAGATTGTTATGGTCGTTTTAACAGAAATAACTATACTAGTCATTTCCGGTAAAATGCCCTCATACCTAATAATAAACAAGAAAGTAACCAAAGACCTGCGATATGCAGGTAAATCCCCGAAATAAAATTTTTCGCAAAATCCCAGATCTTTGAAAATTCGTACAGAAGTTTTCCGACAAAATTATTTCAGGAAACCCCGATATAGATTATAGAGTAATATGAAAGAACAATTTTATAGTTCAATTAGAATAGATTTTAATTTCGTTTCTTATTTATTTCACACGTCGTTAAGTTTTGCTATAAATGATTGTTTAATATTTTAAAGTCAATTGTTTTTGTAGGGAGAGTAAATAGACTGGGTGCGTTAAATTTATTATGAATTTATAAAGTCATAAATCAAAGATGTCGTTAATTACTGACTGCATCCATCAACTGGTTTATGAGATAAATTATTTTTAGGCAGTGTCAATTAAACATGAAAGCTTCGGTTAATTATTTGCG
Source organism: Xanthostigma xanthostigma (assembly GCA_963575645.1). Classification (NCBI taxonomy): domain Eukaryota; kingdom Metazoa; phylum Arthropoda; class Insecta; order Raphidioptera; family Raphidiidae; genus Xanthostigma; species Xanthostigma xanthostigma. The sequence goes on from OY754467.1 coordinate 14,721,445, forward strand.
GATACAAAAATATGCGTTCGTATCAACAGAATATAAATTTAAGATCAATTTACATTATTTGAAAATAGTTCGAGATTGTATTTTTTACCTGCAGTAATTTAATATCTAACAAAATTTTTTTCTTTACTCGACGATTGCGAAGCCAAAAGGAGGATAGTATATTTCACGTGCCTGTACTAAATTTGTGTACGTGCGTAGTGTTCTGGTGTTACAACGGATGAACCGATTTTAATAAATGAGGTGTTTGAAAGTTAATCTCAATCGCGTAAAAGGCATTGGGTATAAAATAATTAAAAAAAGTAAAATGGCAGATGTAATACGCATGTTTTTTATTTAAATAAAAACGGAAAATCAATATACCAGTATTATAACTTTTTTATTTGTTTTTTTCGCGGCGATTCCTAAAATTAACGCCAATTTTTAATTTATATTTTAAATGGTTTCCAAAAATATTACACATAAGTTACGAAAAAATTCACGCAATTAGGTCATGAATATCTAGAATTCACTCATATAAATTTTAAACTGTATTCTGTCAACAACACTTTATGCTGGGTTGCAGAAAGTATTGTCAAAAGATTTTATTTGACAATGGCCTTAGATTGTAATAAGTTTCCATACGTCAGGAAAAGATGAATCATGAATGTCAAATTCAACTAACAGTCACCTACAACATTAGATTGTACTATATTGTTCTATATAAAAAAGACCGTTTTTCAAGCAAAAGTTTGATCAAAATGTGAAGAAAAATGTTGTTTCTAAGTGGAAACTACAAAAAACGATTCTAAATACCTACATGTGTACATAGTTAGGAATCTTATCGTTTCAATCTATCAATTATTTTTCGAGCAGGATCGATTTAAAACTCTACTATGCTTAGTTCATATGGAGAATTCTGCCCTAAAAAGGCAAAGGGCAGTAAGTGACATTTGTTGAAAAATGAGTTCATACTGAAACCAACGACAGCAGTAAGTGCTGCAGCAATAATTTTATTGTCTTTAAAAAATGTTTCCCCCATGTTTTGGTTTCCATAATCTAAAATTCTGGACGGTCAATACATTTTTAGTAAATCTTGATTTACTCAAATTCATAAGTTGGTCACTTACTGCCTTTTGCCTTTTTACGGCAGAATTATATATTTTGTTCACAATCTAAAGTCGTTGTCAAATCAGATTTTTTGACAGCCCTTTCCGCAACCCAGTATAAATTGTTTCTGGATGTGTTTTTTAAAAAATATTGAGGTTAACATACATTGTTATGTATTACATATCCGATCAATAAATATCAGCCTCTCAAGTAAAACGCACATCTCTTGGCAAGCTTTGAACATTATCAGAATTTACAATCTGTGGGAAATATTAACATGTGTAATGTTTTCAATTTTGGCATGGATTGCGTACCGGAAATAGTAATAATTTATAAATCTCATTTGGAGGTTTCATTATGTCATTATTTTGGTCTACATTCCGTTTTTTCAGTATACGAACTAGTTTATGATCAACATTTAAACTTTATTGTACAACTTTTATTACATTTTACCCATTGCGAGTGATTAGTGAGAATACATATCCTCAGGTCACCAATAATAATTTCAAATAATCATTTAACGTGCAGACTTTTTTATTCAATTTCCGTTATTAAATATTGACTGATGTTTGTAATTAGTCTGGATGAAAGGCTTGGGGAAATTGCATTTATCAAAATTTTAATCATTGTTCTAATTAACAACATGTGCTTCCATGTTTTCAACAATACCTCAATTTTGTTCACAGCCAATTATAATAATTTTGTATATAGCCTGAAATTTCTACATTTCACAAAATCTGATTGTTCACCAGTACCTATAGTCATAGTTCACAAGTTCAAAAGGTGTTTATAATTGAAACAGCTCCTAAAACTATGAGCGATAGTTATTATGCAAAAGTTATAAACAAATTAAGAAGAAAGAAAAAAAGCATTTAGTTAAGAATACACCATTATTTATTCAGATTTTTAAATTAATATTAATACTGTAAAAAAAAATATTTTTTGTGACGTACTCAGGGGCGGCGTCCGCACCCCGTAACGGCCACGCGGAGCCGTATTTTCAGCGTTAATTTAAAGTTTTAAATAGTGGAGATAGAGTTCCGGAAATTGGAACTTGTTTATTGGTAATTTCCTCCTCTTTAAGAATCGTTTTTCTAATTTTGGCTATCGCTTATAGTTCTTGAGATATTAGTGAAAATTTTCAATAAAAATGTCCCAACTCCCGGAAATCTATCTCCATCTATCTCCGCCTTTGAAGAGAGTATGCCACATAAAGTAATTTTTTTACAGTATTAAATATTAACTTAAAAATTTGAATAAATTATGGAACATTGGTTGTAATTGTGGACAACAAAAAATGTTTAAATAATTGACCTATAAAATTTTTATTTCTTGGAGCTCTTTTTATACGTAGGTATATATAATACCTATTTGACAAGATCACGTTATAAAAGTTTTTTAAAAATTGTTCTTTTTATTTATTATAATTTTTTAAAGTAAACAAAAAATTATATATTTTTTTTGTTAACTTAAAAAAAACATAATAAACAATTAAAAAAAAAAATAGTAACTAGAATTTCGTTTAAATTCACATCTGCCAGGCGGTCCCAAAACGGTTCACACTTTTTTTCTTAAAATTATTTTTTTAAGCAGACTATCTGCTTTTTTTTAAATAAACAATAAATTATTTATTGCCATTTTATATAAAAAGCGTAAAAATGTCTAGTTTAAATAAAACGGGTTTTTTTATTTAACCTTCAGCAATTTTCATAAAAAATGATCAATTACAATGTCAATATGAAGTGGTAAAATATGAAATTTGTATTATATTGAATAAAACAAATCAATCAATCACAAAATACAATTTGTTTTGTGGCGTTCGAAAACACCGCCCTGATAACCGATGGCGTATAGCCAGTGTGCACGCGTCACACCTGCATTACGCTGCAATTTTACACTGTTGCCAACTCATGCACTCTCCCCCCCAATGTGCGTAATGAGCTTATGTTATATTATACGCATGTCACTTCGGTTACTGTTTGCCGTATCAATCACTAATCGGTAATCAGTTAAACATGATGACAGTTGAATGACAAGACGTTTCATATACTAAATACTTTTTTTGTGGTAACTGTGTCAAAGTCAAATGATCCTATTCGATTGTTTTTGAGTGCTGTTAAAAATGCAAGGGTCCGATACGATAACTCGAAGTGCCTAATTTTGACTTTTTTTTTTAAATCATAGACACAAAAAAGGTCACAAAAAAACGTTTTTTCGCAAAAATCTCGTTAACGGTGACTTTTATAAAAAAATAGTAGTTATCAAATTTGTAGCTTAGAAAATTGCCTACAAAAAATACAGTATTACTTTTTTTCGTAAGACTAACGGTTTTCTATAAATTTTATTTAAAAAGTTGTAACGGTTATGTTTATGTCAGTCTGATTCATTTGATGCGGTTATACGAACAAATACAATGCATCATACGTAATGAAGATGCGTGAACTGGAATGGTTCACTAAGCGATTGAATGAAAACGAGGTGAGAAAACGAGTTTCATGCAGCACTTGTATAACGTCGCGGTAATTGGAAATTTTATTCCTACGGAAAAAGTAATACTATGTTTTTGTAAGCTACAAATTTGATAACCGCTATTTTTTCTATAAAAGTCACCGTTAACGAGATTTTCACGAAAACCCGTTTTTTGTGATCTTTGACCCACGTAATATTTTTAGCGACACATATTGTATTGGTGGGGACTTTTGGGATATTGTTCAGAACCACGAAAGGAAGTTTTATACCAAAATATAGCTTTCCCCTAATTTTTCCGAAGTTTGACTTATATTTTGTCTTTATTCCCCGAACTAAATCTCATTTATTGCAAAACTGAAAGCATGTCTATTCTACTTAAATATAATTAAAAATTTTGGGACTCATTTAAATAATAATAATAATAAATAAGTTCGTTCCAAGCAGCCAGCAAACGGTTCTGAAACCGCCACCCGCATACGCACTAGGTAAAACGAAGCTGTTAGTGGCGATTTTAGAACACGTTTTATCTACTGCGCATGCTGGTGACAGTTTCGAAACCGTTTGCTGGCTGCTTGGAACGAACCTTATAATAAGATGAAGGAAGGTTTTGGTTGAGGATCATAAAATAAGTTTTACCAGTGTATCGCTAGTGGCCAACGTTTCGAAAAATGTATTTTCATCTTCAGGGCTTATGAACATGTATAAATGTATATAATTTAGAACATATTGTATTACAAACACTGGTAAAGCTTATTTTATGATCCTCAACCAAAACCTTCCTTCATCTTAATATTCTATTGGGTCAACACTACTTTAACTGAAGAACCTTATAATGTAAGGACGTTAAAAATGTTGTTGTTTCATGTTTTGTATTAATACATAAATTTGATAATTGAGTTAGTTTAAAATACCTCCAGTACACAAATATAGCTAATTTAAAATGTAAATTGTATTTGACGTTGCTTCATAGTCGCGCAGTCTTGCAATATTGATCCCGTTTATGATTAATGGCCGTAGTAATCCATGACTATATGTCTGTTCTATTTGAAATGGGGTACAAGTTATAAAAAATGTTTTGTGTTATTCGAGTATGCGAATTAATGTGTTATATTTACATTGATTAAAGTGCGGTTGCATATTGTAACATGCATATGATGTCGGTGCATAAGGGATGGGCAAACACTTCGTATAGAAGTATTGAAAACTTAGCATGGCTAGAAAAAACTAGTAATGCTATAAACATGCCTTGGATATGGACACTGTTGTGACGGAAGAAATAGTGGACAATGTAGAAAAATATTTTTCAGAAAAAACTTATTCTACCATCAAAAAAGCTGTTCGAGAACTAAAAATTTCAAAATCTTTGCTACACAGGATTGTAAAGAAGTTTTTGAAATTGCATCTATATAAAATTACAACTCATCAGTTATTAACAACAGTTATTAACAAGCAGTTGTAAAATTCTGCAATATCATGTTTGAATCTGGTGAAATTGATGAAAACAGAATTGTTTTCCCGCGCTTAGGCTCATTTTTGGTTGAATGAATACGTTAATAAACAAAATTATCGGGTTTGGGGTACGATAAACCCAATATTTCCATATCATAATCTTTTCATCCAGAGAAGGTAACCTTAAAATTTATTAAATATATGCATGAAAAAAACCTTGAAAGTCTTCTTTTAAACCACTTTGAATCATCTTGATATCTGCATGCATTTTCCATAATAATTACCGAACGGGGTGGCGTAGTGGTGAAAGCAATAGACTTGACATCGGGAGGCAGATGTGGCTGGGACTTGTTCCTGCTACCTCTCGCCGAGAAATGGTAATTCTTGTGTCGGCCATCATGTTGAGGCTTTCCATGGTTTCCCTCAATAATTCCAGATAAATATCAAGAAGGTACTTTATTCAAGGCCATGGCCTATTACCTGTCCAACTCCTATGTTCAAAATTTTCCTACCTTATCCTAATGTCCTAAAAATTTCTTTATTCGCCCATCAATTAAGTGAAGTTTAAAAATGTAGAAAATAACGGAAAGAGATTTATGTAGATGAAAAATAGTACCTATCTAATTGTGCGAATGGCGTCTGTTATGACATAAAGTCGAGAAACGGACGGTAAACGCATTATTATTAGTATTATTATTAAGATGAAGGAAGGTTTTGGTTGAGGATCTTACATAAAATAAAACAGTATACATGATCATAATTATGATCATGTATACCTACTGTTAGAACAATTTACCACCACTTGACCAGCTTGAGGCCCTGAAGATGAAAATAAATTTTTCGAAACGTTGACCACTAGCGAAACACTGGTAAAGTTTATTTTATGATCCTCAACCAAAACCTTCCTTCATTTTAATATTCTGTTGAATCAACACTACTTTATACTGAAGTATTATTATTATGAGAAAGGAAAATTCCGTAAAGAATTCTGCATCCCCAAGCACCCAAAACTTCAGGTTCGTCACCGTCATACAAGGGATATTTGCGGAGCAAGCTGCAACTATAACCGCGTCTCAAATCATGAAATGAGCGGTTACAGTGAGTTTGGGTCGTGCGAACGGAGGACACGGAGCGACCCAATAATAATTATTATTATTTTCAAATAATTGCCAATTAGTTTCAGCAATTTCCTGTTATCCAGCAGAAAACTTTATCTGTACGTACTATCTGAAAAAGACGAAAACAAATTCTTAAATGTATCTTTCGGATAATCAACCTATCCTATAGTGAAAACATCGAACATTCTGAATTAGATAGGGTTGTCATCCAAACATACTGTACATATCGCAGCCCTTACAGAGATGTGACAAACATTTATAATATCTCCTCTCTGTTATAGTAATGCGTATGTAGTACTGTATATCGGTCCCTGGGTGGTGCATAGGGTTAGGGGATAGCGACGTACCTACATAGGTACAGTGTTGTTTGTCAGGGTGCAAGGGCACGGGACAGCTCGTGCATGCAATTGCATCAAAACACTATACATGGCGCACAGTGACAAATGCCGTACGATTCATATTGCATGCGTGCGTGTAATGTGTTTGTACCTATTTACTGCATCAGGCATTACCACCGTTCAAGTTTAGTTTGGTAACATGCCCTGACAACAATTTTATATTGCAATTTGGGGCCATTCATGTAATACGTAATCTGAATTTTAGTAATTTTTGACCCCCCCGATCCCTTGTCAGCAAAAGTAAGCAAAACTCTTAACTCCCTCCTATGCTTACGTAAACATTGGTCCCTTTTTAGAGACCCTTTTTTAAAGGAGGTTACAGTTTTTTAAAAGACTTTTCGGGAATCCCTGAACATGCTTTTCGCTTTCGAGCATCAATAAAAGTTTGTTTGCAACTGGCACGAAAATCGAGATTAAAAATGACACGAATTGCCTTTTATTGGAGCAAGAAAATTTTGTTGATATCTGCACAATAACCCCAGCTAACAATACCATATTTCACAAGCTGATAAAAATATGCATAATAGACAGATAAGCGAACTTTAGAGTCAAAACAGCTATTTTTAATGACTCGAAGTCAGTAAAAACACTTTTAGTTAGTTTTACAGATAGATTGTCAACATGGGCATTCCAAGAAAGTGTGTCAGTTAATTTTACACCTAAAAAGTTAATTTCTACTTTTTTATTGAGCCGTTTATTATTTAACACAAGATTAAGATGTATACTGCTCATGTACCTATACGTATAAAAATTGTAATTGTATTATTCAATCTAAAGTCGTCAACGAATCAATTTTTTGACGTGATAACGTCTTATAAATTGATGAAACACCAATCTTATAAATTGATGAAACACCGGCTGCATGTACGAAAAAATGTCACGTTCCGCCTGACCTTGTGCGTGCAAGCGAGAGCGCAGTATAAGCGGTAGAGAAGCACGATCGGCCCAAGTTTGACAGCTACAAAAATTTATTTATTAAAGATCACAAGACACAAACTTCCAATAGACTGCCACAGTTCGCTCGTATACTTACAGGGAGTGAAAAATCCACACCACCTGACCGTCCGTTTATTAAAACTGCATGTATTTTGAAAACGGTTCATTATATTTAAAAACCGTTTCTACAGTTGGTTAGAACTCTAATTTTACTATTTAAATAGGTATGTAAAAATAAATGTTTGGAAACGTATACGTATAATGTGAAAAATAAAAAAAGTTATTTTTCAACACTTTTCAAATCTTTGATTAACGTCTGATTACGAGTATGGTTCAATGTTTCTTTATGTCGTTATCACGTAAAACTATCGTCCGTAAACCGACTTTACAGACAACCAATTTTTTTTGACAATGTTTTCTACAATCCAGCGTATGTCAACTAAGCATTTTAAGTTCGGCGTAAAAGCAACTGTTTTTTAAGGAGAAGGATAAAAATGTTTTAAAAGTTCTGTTTTATTTGCGCTATATTAATATACACAATATCGCTTGTGTTACTTATGTTTCTAAACTTATTTCTTTTTTTTAATTAAATTATAAACTTACTCTCATTCGTATCACATTAAAGCATTAAATAATTAAGACACTGATGCACTTATTGACAGTTTATAAAACTGAGGGAACTGCGCTTTAAAGTCACGTGTGATTAACTCTTAATACTTATCACTCAGTTAGTTAATCTGAGATTACAATCACAAAAGAACGGAAACTAAAAAGGGAAACATGATGTAAAAAGCAATTACTTAATTAGACATATGGCAGTTGTGATGAGGGCGGTAGTTATAGTGCATCAAATTAGTAAAAATCACTTTGTGCAGTAAATTTTTTCCGGTTGGTGCACCTTTTAAACGCCAGATCATGTCTGTTAAAATGTAAGCAATATCGTTAATGTATCGAGATTCAAGGGGGATCGCAAATGCATTAAGCGTGTATCTTGATGTCATTCGGGTTTTGATATAACCTTTTATTGACTTGCCACTATTGTATTCAAAAATGGATGTCTTTGAAGTACCAGAGGGTGTAGCGTTGCTCAACTTCAGACAACTTGGTACTATGGCTACTTATTGTTAGTTTTGAACTGTTATATGTGATCGAACAACTTTTTTGTAAGTAGATGCCTTTATGCGACTTGTTGAATTTTTGACGTCTGCTTATATAACAAATTCAACGTCTCGTTTGATTGACTGACTCATCTATCACAATTCTAAAGAAATTTCCGGTAAGAATTGGAGGTTAGTTTCCAATACTTTAATAATTTATTGATTTCATTGAAACATGTTGATGTATTTCAATAAAATTTCTTATGTTAAAAGCACTAAATTGTTAAACCATTTTTCAAATATTTTGTTTATATTGGTGTTTCATAACAAAATGATGGAAGTTTAGATTTTTTGACGTGATAACGTCTTATAAATTGATGAATCACCAATCTTATAAATTGATAAAACACCGGCTGCATGCACGAAAAAGTGTAACGTTCGTAACGCGTAACGTTCCGCCTGACCCTGTGCGTGCTTTTTGCTAATTTCTCGCTCAATTTAAATCAGATCGGTTTGAAACCAGTCTTAAACGAAAGAGGAGAACATTTTACATAGATTTCGTATAACAGAATTTGCCTAAACAGTTTTTTTATACAAATTTATATAGAAAAATAGCTGTATAAATGCAATGTTGTCTAATGCATGGCGCGACGCGGTCGGTCGTCTTTGTTTGCCGTACATGGAAATTAGAAAATAACGTATGTCTTGTCTTAACATGAAAACGGCTGCATTTCTAATGTTTAATTCAATTTTTTGACATTAGTAGTTTGTGAAATGCAACGCCTTCTAAGTTAAGTATTGGAATAACTAATTATTATTAGAACATAATACTTTGACAGTTGCAAACGTCACTTTTGACATTTCTTATCATTCCGACACCAAGGATAAGCGGATTGAAACCAAATTTTGGGAGGTTTAGGTTATGTATTACGGAATACGTTATCACGTAAAACTATCGTCCGTAAACCGACTTTACAGACAACCATTTTTTTGTATAATTGCCTAACTAAAATAAAAAAATCTATAAAAAATTGAACCTCTTTCAGAAATATCACTAATAAAAAATAAGTTCAAAAACTAAAACCCGACTACTGAAAAGTATTGCAACAAGAAAATATTCTCATCTGAGGATAGCCGTGGTCATAAACATCCCGACTGGAAATTAGGTTCAGTATGGGATCCGATCCGGATCAGAATTGCCTGAAGACTGATCAGGGACAAATCAGGCTTTCTGATCCGGATATGATGAAAAATCGTCACGCCATATATGATCCGCACAGGATCCATTAAAAAGATCCGTGTCGGATCCGTCTTAAGGATCCATGCCGGATCCGACTAAAAGATCGATACTGGATCTGTTTCAAAGATCCATGCCGGATCCAACTAGAAGATCCATACCGGATCCGTTTCAAAGATCCATGCCGGACCCAACTAAACGATCCATACCGGATCCGTTTCAAAAATCCATGCCCAATCCGGCTGAAAGATCCATACCAGATCCGTTTGAAGGATCAGGATTAATTTTTGGATAATTATTGGACCTTAAATAATTAACGAAATATTACCATTTTCCCTTAATTTTATTTATAGTTATAAGCTTATACTAGTACACTTAAAGTGGATATATTTTCAAACAGTGAATTTAATTATTATTGATTATTTTTATATTATGAAGTCCAAGTTTTTGCATTGTTTATGATTTTTCCAACAGTATCATAAAATTCTTTATCTTTGAACCTGATTCCATGGTCTTCTAAATCGTTACGCATGATATCTGGAACATTCAACAATTATAAAACTGAAAATAAATATTTTAGAAAAATATAATTAATATTTACCAAATAAACATGAACCAAACTCAGTACTTTTGAAAACAGTTTTATTTCCAGTTTGTTTTTGGGCTGTAAATTGGTTGATCACATCAGCTGTAAAGAATTTTGCCATTACGTCTGTCAAATTCTGCATCAAAGTTCTGTTTGCCATTGTGATATTCCATACAATGTTTTCCTACAATAAGATTGTATTTTTACAAAATAATAGTAAAATAATAAGATAAAAACTAGTTGGTAATTGACTTACAATTTCATTTTTTAATTCATCCTTTTGATTTAATTTTTCCTCTTTTAAGGAATCCTCCAACTTCTCAAAATCTGCTGTTGTTTTGAAAGGCAATTGAAGAAAACGTCTTCGTTCTTCTCTGACACTAGGCCCAGTAGTTTTGGAATGTACCAAACGATAAAGGCCACATTTTAATGCATCAACATCAGCCTGCAAAGTGCCTAATTTTTGAGAAATTTTGAGAAATCTCTTATCTAAATATTATTATATATATTATTATTATATAACTATAGTTCCAGTTTCGGATTAACGAATAGAATACTGTACTCTGATCAGAAACTGATCAGATAGCCGGATCAAGGGAAAGAGTACTGAACACTGATCAGTTTCTGATCAAATCACCAAATCAAGGGGTGGGGTACTATACTCTGATCAGGAACTGATCAGATGACCAGATCAAAGGATGGAGTACTGTACTCTGATCAGGAACTGATCAGATGACCAGATCAAAGGATGGAGTACTGTACTCTGATCAGGAACTGATCAGATGACCAGATCAAAGGATGGAGTACTGTACTCTGATCAGGAACTGATCAGATGACCAGATCAAAGGATGGAGTACTGTACTCTGATCCGGAACTGATCCAGAAAATCTGATCCGGAAAATCTGATCCGGATCTGATCATGATCCGGGTTCCCTGAACTAATTTCCAGTCGGGATTACATTTTAACAGTAGTAAGCGATCATAAGCTCTACAGCAAAGTGCATCACGCTATGCATCTAGAGAGGCCTCATATATATGAGATGACATACGGCCACGGCTATTCTCAGATGAGAATATTTTCTCGTTTCATACTTTTCAGTAGTCGGGTTTAGTTTTTGAACTTATTTTTTATTTAAGTTATTTTTTTACCTTATTTTTTGTTTTCAGTTTGCTCACCCCTGGGACCAAAATAAAAAAAAAATGTAGCCTATGTTACGCGGGCTATAATAACGAATAGATTGACATCTTATTTATCAAAATCGGATGAATAGTTTAGGCGCTACGGTGGACAATCTGTAAATAAAAACATACATAGACTGCTAAACTAATAACCCTTCCTTTTGATTTCGCCGCAGTCGGGTAAAAAGCGTGAAATAATAGTTTTAAGATCGGCGTCAATTTATCTCACCTACCTATTTTAGGGAGTTTAAATTTATTTGTAATTTTGCTTTATTTTTCACTTTGGTTTGTATATTTTTTAACCGCTCTCATACTTAGTATATTTTAATAATAAAGCACGAAACCTGTTCAATCATAAAAATTGGTTGTCAAATTCAGAGGATATGAGGTAACACATAAAAAACCTCCTTTTTAAAAAAAGAAAATTGTAGAAAATTTTTCAAAACGGTCAACCCCTCGAAAAGTTATGGCAGAACAAACATTAAAAAAACTGCATGTTGAATTTTTGAAGGCGGTTAAAAATTAGATTCACATTGAAATTTGATTTATCTTTTTAAATAAAGGTTAAATTATTGCGTATAAATTCAAAAGTATTTTTAATGATGTGCAAATAAATATACATATTTCAATAGACGCAGTTATTATTAAACTATTGTTGTTATGAAAAATTATAAACATAAATTAAAAATTCAAGAGAAAATTTCATTACAAATGGTTGGGTGAATGAATTACGGTTGGCTAAGCAAAACAGCATAGCTAGAAATGTTTAATATCGCTAATATATTACAGAGAGCATCGTGGCGTTATTAGTTATTCCCCGTCCCCTATATACGATATCATTGTGCTCTGTGACAGGTATAACGTGGCCAATATAAAGGATCATTCTGTTTTGCTAAATTTAATTCAGGTACGTTTGTCAGCACCCCTGTTTGTAGAAGATCAAAACATCTGACAATCTACATACGAGTATTGGGGTGAATCACAAATCATTTAAGTTAAAATCATTTATTTTTTACACCGTTGTAAATTCTATTGAAACTTTTAATGACATGATATAGAGACCTTACAATTTTAATAATTCGGAAAAAATTTGATAATAGGGAACAACTGTGACGTGAAAATACATGGGAATTTTAATTTTTCTAATGAAACTGCAGAATACCTGTTCACAAGCACATTGTGAGTAATATATTTATAATTTGTATTCTAATATTAAAATAAGAAAAATAGTTCATGTTCCTCTTGAATTAGAGTGAAAAAGGTATAAATATTTTATTTATTTCGTCGAGTGCCCCACGCTTTTGAAAGTTACAGAAAAGAAATGTTTTTTTCTGTTTTCTGGTGTGTTGATATAAGCGTGTTTTTAATTTTTTTATATTTAAATTTTAAACGATTGGCGACACAATTATTAATATTGTGTAGACATTTTTCTTTTAAATCTTTAAATTTTTTCACGCGCTAACTTCCTTAAGTGGACATTTTGGAAGAGGGTAAAACACTAGTTGCAAGTTTTTTTTAACATATGTACATTTATTATTAAGTCTCGAAATTGTTGGTTATACAAAAATAATATGATCATAGCTTTGTATAATATCAATAATTAATTCGTGAAGTTACATTCTATATTTTCCGCACTGACTCGAAACTAGATATATTGCTATAATTAACACCCCTAATTATTATCGGCATATAGTAGTGTCAAATACAGGTGGTAACTTAAGTTTAATTTGACAATACGGGTCTTCGCTATAATTTACAGAAAATTATTGAACAGGTGAAAATAATGACATGAGATATATTAATTTATTTTTTTTCTTTGTTCTTTTAAAATACAGGATTTTCGTGAAAGTACTTTATTGTTAGAAAAAAAAATTCTATTTAAAAAATGATAAAAGTATCTACTGTATTACGGCGATATCAGTGTACATTAAAATAGCAGACCTCGGGTTGAAGCACACTTTGTGTTGGTTGTTCTCAAAATTAAAAAAAATAACAAAACTGTAAATTAGTTCTTTCACTTACCTACGCTTATTGTTAGAACAACAAGCCGATCGTTGTTTCCCCACAACGATCTGTGTATCATTTTTAGAACAACAAGCCGATTATTGTTCCTCAACAATCTGTGTGTCATTGTTATAATGACGAGCCGTTTGTTGTCTCACGAAACCCTTTGTCGTCGCAACGGGGAGCGTGTAACAATATATTTTGAGTAAAGAGGACAAACTTGTATGTGGCACGGAAAAAACTAACAGAAAACCTTGACATCTATAGCTTCAGTATAGACAGAACTAGGTATGTGGTAGAAGCAAGTCTTGAATTTTGTACGTTACGTAACTTTATTGACGCGTACGGCATACAGTTTGTAGGAGAGACGCAATACATTTAAGTGAAATGAGGGAATCAGAGTGACTGGCACAGATGGTCCAACTCCAACTGATCGTTATAGCTTTTACCCGTGTATAAGGGCATCCGTAATAATAATATAATGGTAAGGGGTTTTGTGTACACTCAAACTTACACTGAAATGGACCACTCTTTTAGATGATGCTTTCCTTTGCCATGATATAAAGATCAGTGATGTATCCAGTGTAAAAATGTTGGCACTTACCCACGAAATCTTACAGCAAGGTTGAAAAGGGTAAGGAATACATTTTAATGGAATACTATAAAACAGTGTTTTTCAACCTTTTTCATGATGCGACCCCCCTGGTATGAAAAAATATTTCGCGACCCCCCGACCCTTCGCTTTTTTATCATGTATGTATGTGTATGTTACAGTGTTACAAATATTCATTCCATACGACGTTTTTATACGTCTCCATAATTAGGATTCGGATATAAGTACATAATATAGTACGTAAAACACATTATTTTACAATTACATACATCGAACACGTCGCCAATTGATAACTAACTAACGCAATTTACGCACATAGGTAGTATTACTAAAATTCTCTCGATCTCTGGCGACCCCCCTACAGGTTGAAAAACACTGCTATAAAACATTTTAATAATCAATTTTTAAAAATCGTGACGAAGAACCATACATATACTGTTGTCAATTTGCTTTGAGAAAAATAACATTATTATCTTTGAAGAATGAAAATAAAAAGTATTTGAAGGAAAAAATGCATTTTCTAAATTTAAATTTAAGAAACATATAGGTATTTTAAAAACAAGTTTTTTTTAATAAATAAAATTATCGACCAATTTTTCATAGTGATTCCTTTTTTCAAAAATATTTCTCTAAAAAATTCATTTTTTAAAAATTTAAATATAATAAAAAGTCAGAAAAATTGGTCGATAATTTTATTTATTGAAAAGTAAGTACTAATCAGACGTTAATCAAAGATTTGAATTTTATTTTAACTCCATAAAAAGAAGAAAATAAACTTAAAATTAAATCGAACCCAATCATTCATTAGGTACATTATATACAATTTATATGATAGAAAAGCTTGTCACGAGATTTTTCTGTGTAAGTTTATCTAAATTTCATTTTCTTCTTCCTTTTTTGGGAAAATTACCAAATTGTTAATTTCATAACTTTATTAAAAAATATCTTTAAATTCTAATTTGTAATTAGATATAGCATACTTTTTAAAATGTTTATGCGATTTTCCGTTTTTAAATCTATATGAACTAAAATAACTAACTTCTTTAATGAAAATATATTATCGTGGAAATTACTCAATCAAAAAAGTACGCCTGTGATCTTTCACCCTTACGGTCTACAGTCTACACTCTTTAATTCTGTGATAAATCGCTTCTATTGTATAGATACTACACATTCAGATTTGTTTTATTTGTTTCATGTTTAAGATTGATCAGCAGATATTTTATTGTGCACACAAAACTTACCACTTAACAGCGTTGTTAGTTTTTACACTTTATGTATAAATTGGCATTAAATTGTAATGAATTTCAATTTCCAATCAAAATAATAAATTACTTCCTCCTTTATCAATAAGATGGATAGACACATCAATGTGGTAGTGACTGACACTTGGTCGCGTGCTATTTCATTAATTTTAAAATATGTGTAAGTATGCATAGTTTATTATCTATTTTTTTGTACCTTAGGGAACATGAAAATGACTATATTATAAAGTTATTCATTAATCATTAAAGTATTTCATTATAATTACAGTGAGCTTATTGTAGTTAATCAATTTTCTACTCGTTTTAGATAATTATTTATTCCATATAATATTGATTTTAGTAATAAGTATATGTAAATAAATAATTCTATCGTACTTCTTCTTCCGTACTTTTTTTTTAATTTTCAAGCTAATTATAGGTATTTAAAAAGAAATACGATCGATGTTCATAAATTGTAATTGTTAGTTCTTACTAAACTGTTGTTGTAAATTGTGAATTTGGTGAACCGACAACATTATTTTTACACATTTTGTGTCGTGGATGGAGATCCATTTTATCCTTTCCAACCACGTTAAAGATTGGGTGATCCACTCTACACGTGATACAATAATCTGTAATCAAGGTAAGCCTATACAGTGCACTAGAATATCATTTTTGTTGAATTTCGCCATAACAACTCGTTTTGACGATATTCAGGTTTTAGCAGTTGTGCTTTCGTATAAAAACTTGCATAACACCGTAACACAATATTTTTCTATCATGGTCGAAGTGAAACCAATTTGTCTGTAAGTAAACGATTCCTATTTTATTTGTACAATATGGTGCCTGAATATGTATTTTATGTCTTTTTTCATAAAGAAGGGGTGTTTTCTTTGGCAAAGTTAATGTTTCAGTTTCTTAACCCGTTAGTATCCGATATTAATATGCTACTTGATTTTCTAATTCTAGACAATTTTTTTAACCAAAACAATTATTACTTAAGACACATTTATATAGTTTATTATACAATTTAAATTTTAGAATAATAATTTCAATTATTTTAACAATTAGTATTGTTTTATATGTTACGATATTCCTCACATCTGAGACGAAAAATACTAAATATTTAAGATAAAATATTTTATACTGTTGTTCTTAAGATACTAGTTTTCCTCATCTTATGACCTCTTCTTTGTTTGTTATATTTTGTTATTTTTTTCGAATATTAATTTTGTTATTTTTGGTTCATCACATTTTAGTTTATGGTAATAAGTTGTCGGTAGTCTATATTATGTTACAGTTACAATATCTATCTACATAGTAGCTATCTATTTGTCAAAATATCTCAAGTGATAACGGTGTATGAAAGTAGTTTCCAATTGACAATAAAAATCTATTCTATTTTACACTTTAAAGTTGTAAATGGGTCAGCATTTCTTGATATTTTACCACGTTTATATTAACTTGATTTTCGTGTATGGCGGAACTTTGTAATTGATTTTAAAGTAACTTCCTGATAAGATAAAAACTTGAAATTTTAAACATAACTGAGAATTAGATGACAATACGAGAAAATACCAAAATAAAGAAGACAATATAATAAAAGAAAAGAGAAATTTTTAATAAATACATATAATTCATTCTTACTTATTTACCGTTGTACGACATCTTGCAATCATTGGTCGTAGCTCAGTTGATTAGAGCGTCGTGCTAACAACTCGAAGGTCGGGGGTTCGACCCTCCATGTCCTAAATAATATTTTTATTTTTTTACGATGTTTTTTGTTTTTACCACGTTTTTATTAATTAAAAAAAGAAAATAATAAAATTAAAAAAAATTGCTATATACCACGTTTTCAGAACGAACTAATAAGTATAAAATATTTTTTTTTTAACTTGTAGGATTGGAAACGAAAAATGTGGGGCGCTTGCGACAGTTATATAAGAAGTGTAGAGAGTAGCTATCAACGAAAAAATCAATTTATGAGATAAAAGCCCCCACGTTTTTCGTTTCAAATCCTACAAGTTAAAAAAATTAGTTTATACTTTTTAGTTCGTTTTGAAAACGTGGTATATTACATTTTTGTTTATTTACTTTATTTGTATGTTTGATTGAAAAGAATTGTACTGTTTTTTGGAATAGATAGAGGAATATAGAGTAGGGTATGAATGTGTTCTACTGTAATTATGTGCCGTATAAACTTGGAGCCCTCTAAAATAATATTAAGATTTTTACAAGCCATTTATTAACCCTGTTGCTATAGTTTTAATGTCTTTATGGAACAAGCAACGTGCATCATCGTCAATGTCTTCACATAGGAACTTTGTGCATATATTATATGTCATAATTTTAATAATCCAAGTTACTCGCAAACATTTGGTTATTTGTCTTGATTATTTACTTAGGAAAGTTTGTATAAGTAATTGCAAAGTACTGTCACAGTACCTTAAATTCACAAAGTTACAGAAATCTTTTGAGATTTTGTTGTGACTCCTTTAGAATTTCTCTAATGTATTGAATTCGGCAACAAACTATTACAGTACAGAACAAATTTTAGATGCAGAGTAGGATAAAAATATTAAATTTAAAGAATACTGAGTAAACCTTTGATAAAAATAAAATTTTGATGTGGTGTCTATACTTTCATAGTCAAGGGGGGATAGGCTTTCTCACGATAAAAAAAAGATAGATAAAAAATGTTCCACAAAACTTGTAAAAATTGTAAGAATAATAAACGATTATGAAAAGTATACCGTTGTAATAGAAAATTAGCATACGCAGATTTTCCCCAAAAATAATATAGCTCTTAATTTACATGTTTAATATCCTACCAAAAAATGGGATGACTAAAAAAATGGCTCTCCTTAAATTTTGAATTTATAGTATAAACTCGAAAAGAAACAGTTACTACTCGCACACCCCTACAAACAATCAGCTATAATATAACCATTGAGATCTTCCACAGTTTACAAGCCATCTAAAAGATTTGTGAAACTGACATGACTGACTCTTTTGTCGCACTACATTTAAAACACTACGATATATTAAATTTTAAATTACCTACACTTTAAATAATTAAATTAATCCACATAGCTCATTAATAAACGCGAACGCTACACACTTCTCCGATAACTAAAAACATAACAGAACGTTGTCCAATAAGTCGAACCTATTCATAACTACCAAGTACCAATGTTATGTAACAGATAATTTGATCTTTCCAGTCAAGGTGATTAAATAGTAGGTACAATAAAGCCCGCTGCACACGAGAATGGTTTTGCAGCTAGATTCGTTGCTTGATTTCAAGCGTGCTGTAGCGCTGGGTTTCGTGATGGTTTTTATGCATTGATTTCATACGAGGCGTATTTTGGAGTTGGATCTGGTGATGAATTTGGTAAGCGCGCAGTGACAGTTCGAATGTTAACAAAAGTGAACATTTATCTGAATAACTTTGATGATAATGTTATATTAATACCTACTGCTTTATTCCTGTTCATTATTTATAATGCAAATGAAAAATTCCAGCTAATTGGGCAACCGGGCCATTCCAATTTCAATTGACATTTGACATAAATAAAATAAAGCTGTTATCGTGTAAGGTGACGCGGGTAACGGCTAGTATTAAGGATTATAATAGTTGTCATTTGTTTGCATAGTTATATAATATCGTTTCATATGTAAACATTTTAGAAAGAAATCTCGTCTGCTACCTAACTAATTTCTTTTTGACAGATCATTTTCAAACTAATAAATTCGAAATAAAATGTTTTTAAAAGTATGGCCGTTATAATAGAAAAAACAACATCATTGCACATATTATATTTTTGCGCTACCGGCAAGTTTCCCCCGAAACAATTTAGAGATCTCATTTGGATGTAAAACATCTTACCAAAAGGTTTCAATCCGCTCGTTTGACAAGTAGACAGACTAACAGACTTTTTCCAAAAATATTTCTTTTGGATTCGGGGTATTTAAAACGAAAAAATATTATAAAATTTTGAAAAGTGAATTTTGACTTAAATTATTATACCATGCACCCCACTTGTGAAGTTGGAATGGTAAAATACGAGCGGAGAAGATATTATAAGAACAAAATGTTTTTTTTTGCCTTGTTCGGTTCTTTTTGATCATTTGGTGAACGACAAATAACCGGAAATATAACTATTTCCCGCACGGGTGGTTATTCAAGTGTTTTTAACTACATAGAGCAATCATTGTATACCTATAGAGTATAGGCTATTGATTTTTTATTTATTTTGTAGAAAAGAGCTGCCAGGGACGGTGCATTGTACAATTGTTATTGCTTCAATGCATCTGTCATTTTTCTTCCATTGTTTGGTAATTGAGGGAATTTTACATTACCTGTTCGTATTATGCACAAAATCAGTAGTCAGTAGTCAGCGCCATCATCACACATCCAGGGCTGGTCGCAAGCATGAACGGGTAAATAGACAGATATTTTATTCATCACAGTCGACAGTGACAAAATGTATGTGACAAGTCAAAAAATTAATAAATAAATTATAAATACTCTGGTTAAGCTTATTTCACACTTGTTCCTCAACCAAACAAATCTCCTTCAATACATATTTTTGGAACAAAACTTCTACTAACAAATAAATTAAAATCATAAAATTCTTTCAAGTCATAAAAGCAATTCAGAACCAAGAATTTTTTCAAAATCCTACATTTAAACGAGTATTGAGTGTTATAAAATGAGCAAAACTAGTTTGGCGAATTTTCAATTGGTCAAAACTAGTTCTGTCCATTTCTGAACGGACGGTACTAGTTCTGCTTGTTTTATTCAATCAACGTTGCTTTTCGATTTCATTAGACACTAAATTAAAAAAAAAATTAATATCCTTCAAAAAAGCGCAAAAAAACAGTTTTGAGGTCGGCACCAATTTAATATGTCTAAGTACTTAAAACGTGACAGTAATAAAATTGATTTCAAGCTCAAAACTGTTATTTTACGCTTTTTAGTAACACTTTTTTGAAGGAGGTTCAATTAAAAAAAAATTTAGTGTCTAATGAAATCGAAAAGCAACGTTGATATTGAATAAAACATCATAACTAGTACCGTCCGTTCAGAAATGGACAGAACTAGTTTTGACCAATTGAAAATGCAAAAAACTAGTTTTGCTTATTTTACAACACTCAATATCCGTTTAAATGTAAGATTTCGGGTTTGGGCAATATACGTTGGTCAAAACTAGTTTTGCGCATTTATTTCGATCATTGACCGAATTCGGGTATAGACCGTAACATATATATATATATATATATATATATATATATATATATATATATATATATATATATATATAAATGCTCGTAAAGGTCAAAAGATTATTTATAACGAAAAAAACTTTTTAACAAAAAAATTAAACCGCCGAAAAACTGAAAAGCAAAAAATAATAAATCTTTTTATTTAACTAAGTTCTATCTGAGTAGTTGAACGTATGTGAAAGTCTAGTATATCTAAGTAATTTTGAGTCGGCGTCAACAATCCATCGCCGGAAATCTCTGAGCGTTCACGAAGTTAATATGAGCGACAGAGCAACCCTAACGGGCACACGTCTTTGCGAGTGGTCGTGTGGAGAGCGCATGTTTAATGTTAATGTTTATCGCTGGAGATTTCACGTATCATTGTTAATTTGATTTGGTTATTTCTTTTAGTGATCTTTGTTCATTGATGGTTTGACGCCGACTCAAAATTACTTAGATATACTAGACTTTCACATACGTTCAACTACTCAGATAGAACTTAGTTAAATAAAAAGATTTATTATTTTTTGCTTTTCAGTTTTTCGGCGGTTTAATTTTTTTGTTAAAAAGTTTTTATTTAATAATTTTTTGTGGCTATATAATTTATAATTGTAATATACACAACTAAGCATGAAAATCTGTGAGTGAACAATAAATCACCCCTATTTTCCCACCCTTAGGGTAGGAATTTTTTTTCCAAATTTATATGAGACGAGCCTCGAGGTATACCCTATCCAATAAAAAAATAATTATCAAAATTGGACCACTCTGTAAAAAGTTATGTGTGGTCATACATTACAATCAGTGAGTGAACAATCAATCATCCCCTGTTTTCCTACCCTTAGGGTTGGAATTTTTCTACGAAATTTATATGGGACCAACTTCGGGGTATACCCTTTCAAACAAAAAAATAATTATCAAAATCGGACTACTCTGTAAAAAGTTATGCGTGGTCATACATAAATAAAAAAAAAAAAAAAAAAAATAAAATAAAAAAAAAAAAATATACGCGTCGAATTGAGAACCTCCTCCGTTTTTGTTTTTCGTCGGTTAAAAAGGTGCGACATGATACTCTGCGACCAATATGAAAAAGACCGTCCTAATATGCGTTTTTGCAACATAAAAATGCGAGTGCAGTAGGTATACCAACTGTCGGACGCCCGACGCCTAGATGTGTTCCGTGAGTTAATATGGGCCTGGAATATTCCCGTCATTCAAATAAAAACTATTTTTATTACTCGAAGCTCAAAAATGTATATAGAAGAAACGTATAATGAAATATGATATACATATATCTAAAAATGTTATGTTTATTTTTTCAAAATCTTAAATCTCTGGAAGTTCTTCACCGATTGCTTTGAAATTTTGACACAATGTTGCATTCACAGATGTGACAGGTGAAAACATACTGAAAAAAAAACAGCATCATCTGTTGGACGTTAAAACAACACACGCTGTGTTAAATATTTTACGGCAATGAATGCGTTATTTGTTGCACGTTAAAGCAATACACGCTTTACTAAATATTTTACGGCAACAAAGAAGTCATCTATTAAGTACACCGCCGTCTGTTGGACGTTAAAGCAACACACGCTACACTAAATATTGGATGGCAACAGGAGCGCCATTTGTTTAAGGTCACAGCAACACACGCAAACCGGACTGGGTTTGCGAGAAGCACCGATGTTCACTCTAGCGAATCAACGGGTGAAAGGTGGTTACTACATTAAAATAAAATTATCAGCGTAAAAGTTTTAAAATCAGTAGGTACCAGTACTCTTTAATTTTACACCGCGAAAAAGTTTTTTTTTCGTACGGCTGTGTGTTGAATTAATTTATCTGAAACCTGAAATACAAGTACAATTTATTCTGTCTTCTAGCGTTTTCCTTTTGATTTAATACATTTTGTCTCTGTCTGTCATCTGTATGCAATATTGTTGAAAAAAGATAAAATGCGACGTTATTATTGCTTCAGTTCACGAAGAATAAATGCAATAATTTTAACGGAATTGGAGCAAAAAAAGGGAATTTTTTTGCTAATTTTATTGTCATATAATTACTTGACTTGTTGCAGAAGATAAAGTTGCCAATAAATTATTAGGATTGTATATATTTAGCCAGTGAAAATAAATTCATAGAGAAAAACATAAGAATAAAATTCTATCAAAAAAGTTATTAGCTACCAAAGTATAAACACTTACATAGATGATAGAATGGATATCTATATCTATACTAATATAAAGCTGAAGATTTTGTTTGTTTGGTTGAACGCGCTAATCTCCAGAACTATTGGTTCGAATTGAAATTTTTTTTTGTTGAATAGTCCATTTATCAAGGAAGGCTATAGGCTATATAATACCTCCAAAAGGAGTGGAGCATCAATGAAAAATGTAACTCAAAATTTGTCCGTCCGACAAAAACTTTTGAACGGTAACTCCGATCAACATGAAATTTGGACACAACATTAATCTCGGTAAACTAAGATGAATGTACGTAGGTACTTATGTACCTCCCGCTCCCATTCGTTCTTTTGCTCCTGGGCGAAATTGGGCGGGACCGCTATAGTAATATATATACCTTAAACCGCTAATCGGTTTTCATCGCCTAAAATTACGGTCTCTACGCTTCGGAATTTAAATGTGCCCTTTAATGTATATCATATCTAGACGCAAATCGGTAAGTTGTGATTAAAAATCATTTGCGGATAAAAGCAGGCTTTTATTTATACGGTTTATAGACGCCTTTCCCCTAATACAATGCAGCTGATACCGTTGCAACTCAACGCTGATATATTATATGTTGTCTTCTTGGACGACAATCCAAGAGAATTACTTAACAAGAACAAATTAGCAACAAATTTGCAGGCTTGTTTAGCAAAAAACATATTGAATGAAAAAGAAATTATATTTACGTTAATAAAACCAACAAATATTTATTGTTAAATCGTAATTCGAGGAGATACATACAATGGCATTTAAAAAAAATAGATATACTTAGAGAACAATACGCGACTTCTATGTTTCAAAATGTTTGTTAAATAATTTGTAATATGAAGAATTTCAATAAAATTTACCTGAAAGCCTCCGTAAGATTAGGGGGTGTATATTTTACAGGTACAAAATATGCACAAAATTGCATTTTTATTTTTACCGAACGGTGTAGCGTACTAGGTTGAGCATGGTTTCCCTCAATAGTTCCAGATAAATATCGAAATAGTGCCTTATTCAAGGCCATGGCCGATTACCTGTCAAATTTCCATGCTCAAAATTTGTCTACCTTATCCTAATGTCCCTAAATTATTTTATTCGCCAATTGCTATTAATTAAGTGGAAGTTCAAAAAATGTAGAAAATAACGGGAAGTGTATGATAGATGGAAAATAATAATGGTGCGAATGGCGTCTGTTTACCAGTAAATAACTTTGTTTTTATAAAGTCCCATAAGACAAGTTTCGGGAACCACTGTATCTGTTCTCCAATAGCAATCCTCCGTTAAGGAAAGGCAGTACTTAAGGATTTTCTAACTTGCCAATTAGTGGGTTCCTATGTTATAGAACGAATGTATCATCTAAATTTCGTGGTTATTAGTTAAATTTTAAAAATCCATCAACACTTTTTTATCCCTCTTGGGGTGGATGTTTAAAGAAAACCTTTTCTTAGTGGGTGCTAGCATTAAAAAGTAAATGTATTTTATGTGTGAAATAGGCATTTACCCCTTTTCAATTCCTTAGGCAAAAAAACTTTTTTAATGGGTGCGTACGTTATAGAAGAAATATAGTTGGCAAAACCAAAAGTGCACATCCCGGAAGTTTTCCACTGTATGATAAAAATAAAAAAAAACACAATTGAAAAAATATTTTTTTAAGTTTGAAAAAATAAAAAAAATGTAAGAAATATATTTAATATAATAATATATAAATATCAAGTGGAATAAAAAAAAATAAAAATCAATTATTTCCGACAGGAATAGAACCCCAGGACCCGGCCATTGCTGATCCAGTGGCTTAACCACTACGCTACGAAGCTTGCTGGATGTACCGGTGTTATTACGGTATAGAAGTGTAGCACTTATTTTGTGGTAATTTACACAGTAATTATTATATTGTTTTTTCAAACTATTAGCTGTCAAAAAATAATAAAATAAAAACTGTTTATAAAAATTAAACTACTGAACGCATTTCACTGAATTTAAATAGGGTTCTATTCTGATAGTAAACAAAGTGAATAAAATACAAACCAAGGCGATCCGACCAAAATTGCGATCTGTAGAGCTTATCTACGTACATATACGTACAGACCAACCGACAACTGCTATTCGAGGTTTTCAATTACAATTTTAGGACTAATTATGGACCTGTTTCAATCTAAAAATGGTTCCGTTTTATAGAACAGAATCTCCTCTCTTTAAAAATATGAACGGATTTCGTGCAAATTAACCTAGATATAACTTCTTGTATGAACGAAAGTTAGCTCTGAAGCGCAAAGCGATAATAGAGCACATACTGCTAGTTTAGCGGTGTGTGCAATATCTGCCAAATTAAAAGTTTATGCTATGCATCAACTTCCTCAAAACAAAGGTTTTTGGATCATATACATTTTCTTTACAACATTAATATGGAACGATTTTAGTATAGTACTCCAGTTTAAAACGTGTTAAAACTTTTGACACTATTGCGTGTGTTATACAAAAGTGTAAGATACGCTGACCTGTTTGGTGTATCATTATCGGACTAAAAGTGTTAACACTAGCGGTTCTGAGTTTTTGAGCAGGAGAACGTAGTGAAGTGCAGTGTAGATCACGTGATAGATATCTATGCTATAGAACAAATTGATATTTTTGTTAAACCTAACGTGCATTGTTATCTACACTACACTAATACCAGACACACCTTATATTCTCTTTACTTATATAATGGGTTGTCCGATAAGTTCTTGCCGTTTTTTTAAATTAAAAAATTAGCGATCGAAATTAAATTTTTTGGTATAATGTTTTGTGTTATTCGAAAGAGAATTTTTCGCTCTACAAGAAAGTCTATTTAGTTTTCTTGTTTGGATTCATTTTTGTTAATTTTTAGAGCATTTAAATGGAGTGTCCAGTCGACAAAAACGAGCATTTTCGACACCACCTTCTTTTTGCGTTTAACCGAGGTGCCAAAGCCACGGAAGCTGCTAGAGAGATTTGTGCCGTATACGGAGAGGGTGCCATAGCTGCAAGAAAAACAAGCGACCCCGCGAGCGAAGCAAGATCTTCATCCACGGAAGACAATGTTGTGTGTATTAATTTAAAAAAACGGCAAGAACTTATCGGACAACCCAATACATTGGTTTAACTGAAAATTGTTCAATATAAACGAATTTAAAAGAATGTAGCTTTTTTCATTTATGTATTTAACATGACATATTCTAGAAAGAATATCCTTCAAACCATTAGGTATACAAAATATAATGAAATAACGAGTTTATATTACAGTCACGAATTTCGCTGTAGGGTTTGAATATTCGCTTTCAAAGCACATGACGTACCTACGTCGCTCTCGCTACACTCTGCATTCAAAAATACGACCCTTCCATACAGGTTCACAAAACGGAAAATACGTTTATTTCATAGTTTTCATGAAGCTTAACAATTGACATTATATTTATAAGTTTTAAGCTCAGAATCTTTATTTTGCTTCCCGCTATTTCGATAATACTTACCTACTGTTTAAAATTATTGAAAATTTATTTATACAGTGGGTATATGTTTAGTGTAGAACAATCCATATGACACCCTCAGACAGGTCATTCTAATATTTTTTGACAGTCGTCTTTTTTGACCCTACCCCTTTCCGAAATGACTTCATCGCCTTTCTTAATGGCACCATCCCAATTTTTCCAGGTCTGAATAAAAGATCAAATTCAGATTTAAGCAATATGCAATTATTTGAAAGTTTTCGAAATTATTAAAAGTCAACAAAAATTGTGCATATAGGTATAGCTGCAGAATTTTTAAAAGTCTGTTTGAAATAAATGAATAGCAGGTGCATGGAGTGTCACAAGACAAAAACCAAAGTAAGTATTCTTTATAAGTGGTGTGTCCACATGACTCTATTGGGAGCTGGCTCCGTGCGCTCCGTTCACTAAAAAGAGTCGCTCAGAGGGATCCGTTCAAAGGAGCGACACTAGATAGTACGCACTACACAAGAGTGCAGACTGCAGAGGTATGAACTGTCATCATGCATGCTCAGAAGTCACGTAGCATTGCACAGCACTATACACACACTCAGCTGAGCTCATTTTCATATGATTCTGATCTTATACTATTCGCATTTCGGATAAACTATCAAGTATAATAAAAGCTTAACAATAATAATGTTCATTGTTACAATATTATATCTTTGTCAACGACGTCAATGTGAATGTTTTAAGTCACTGTGTGTCATTCAACATTAAACGTCTAAGCAAAGATAACTCCGTACGTGCAAAGTTCACTAGTGTCTCTGTGCCCTGTACTGTGTGCGCTCTGCAAATGTGCGAATGCAACAGTGCAGAATAGCTCAGCACAGAGCAATGGCGCTCGGAGTGAGTCAGTCACAAAAAAAAGAGTGACTCGCTCCGCTTTGAGAAAGGAGTCGTTCATTATGAATGACTTGCTCAGGAGCGACACATCACTAGTTCTTTAGTTACGTCTACTTCTTGGCAGCTATCTCGAATTTTTGTTTTCACTATAATAATTCTGGAACTGTAGTGCTGCAAATATCAAATAAAAATTGGTGGGCGGGGGTGATATGAAAAAAAAAAACACAAAGACGTAATTCCAGAAAGGGATGGGATTTAAAAAACAGGCTACTATGAAAAGAGATGTGTAATACAAAAATAAACAAAGTTGACCTGCCTGAGAATTTTGCTCACAGATGATCTAAAATGTTTTTATATAATGGATTGTTCTACACCGTATTTGTAAATATAAAATTTTTGTTAACAATCTCCATATAGAGTTTTCCATTCTTTACGAGCGAAAGCAATAAAATATTTGAAAAATAGATAGAGTTAATTATTTGAAACAATACACTGCAGATGGGTTGCTGGTGATAGCACAGCAACCGTATTTCCTGCAAATCTGAACGATTGAACTCCAAAACGTTTGCTGACAAGGTTTTTGCACATTGACAACAAATGTCATGATAAAAATGAGTGTGCGAACCATAAATTTTTGAAAATGTCCTTGCAATAGAAGAAATCCAGAAATCTTGTGATAAATAACGTATCAATGTTTCTAAATTAACGCATCATCAATATTTCGGTTAGTCAGTGTAATTAAATACATAATAACCCAGCAGTTGGTTGTTCGGTATTATTCAGGTCGGTATAAAAACTGTGCCGGTCTCTATTGTGGATCCAAGCCATCTCTTTGCTACACAAAGCAGTGACAAGCGCAGCTGCCGATGTAATTATTTCAACAACGGCTTTTGTTTCAAAACACAACTTTAGATGATTTTTGTTTTCAGATTGAATCTGTATGTTCGTTTTATAAGCAGGTGATACCTTCCTGTTGTCTCTATTTTGTTCTTTTCAAAGGTAAAGTCTAAAAGATGTTAACATTCAATTTTTTGCCAATATATGGATTGTTTATTGTTAAAAATTTTAAAGTTAATATAATCTTGTTTCCATGATTTAGTGTACCTACTTTATTAATTGCTATGGTTAGTAATTAATGTTGATTTTTATTATTATTGCTATTTATTTTGTAGTACTTGCAAAAGTCTAAATTTATAAACGAAACGACGTACAATAAATAAATCGATCTAAAGGCCTCTTCACACGATGCTGGATTTCGAGCTTGCTTGCTCGCTTGAAGTCTTGCAGGGTGCCATAAATGGTATCCTGCTTGGTGGTTGGTATGGAGCGCTGCTAGTTTCGCTTCACACGCAGCTTGCTCGCTGTTTTGCTAGGTTGACAGTTATATTTAAAATTTAAATATGGATGTAATGGTTATGCAAGAAATAATTTGAATTGCTACTATGACTTTAATAATGATTGAAAAGCTTAGGGAGAGAAGAGAAAAATCAAAGCAAAAACTTACTTCTTGTCGAGTCCATTTATCTTTTGATTTTAAAACTTTTGGCCTCATCGCTGATCACTTTTTCAAACAACACCATATTTAACGAATGTCAGACGATATCACGTGATAAAATACAACTCTATATATTGGTCAAAATCTCAAACTAGCAGGCAAAATAGCACTGAACCTATCACCCAAATATAGCAAGATAGCAAGCAGCGAACTAATCAGTGACGTCACAATCCAGCATATTATGATCATCAAAACCTTTAGGGTAGTCGTCCTAGAAATATGCAGACTTAGATTTTACGTGCAAGTAACAAAAAAATAAAAAAAAGAATGGTGATTTCTCTCTTCCAACCTCTTCAAATCAGGGCCGCAGATATCTGAGTATTAAAAAAAACGTGTTGCGGCACACACAACTTCTATGTTGGTATAGGTAATATTGTCCTAAAAGAATTGATTTCCCATGAAAAACCTTTCATGTTAAAATGTAGCCAAGTATTGCGCTGATAATCAAAAGGAAATTTTAAGATAAACATTTGTCTTTACCACGCCGATTAAAAGTAGTTTACTATTTGTTCTTGTAATGCACGATCTTTTAAAACGATTTCCAAGGGGAATGAGATTTTCATCGTAACAAAAAAGAAAAATAAAATGATCAAAGTTGAGAAATAAACGAAGGAGAACCATTTGAAGAATTATAGTCCCAACCTCCCTATACTCACTTTTTCTTCAACGTCGTGTTAGCTTGTGAAATAAAGCATCTTACATTTACAAGAATTAGATTTTTTTACATGAAACTAACATATAAATAATTCATGTTCAATGTTATTGTCGTTCCTCTTGTGTGTTTGAAAATAATATATTACCTTGAAAATGGAACCTTTAACTGTTTATTTTTAATGCTAACGTTTCGTGTACAATTTTAGATTTCTTCAGGGTTCAAAATTTTATTGCACATTAGTCTTAAGAAATCTAAAATTGTAGACGAAACGTTCGCAATAAAAATAAACATATTTTACAGACTGAAGGTTCCATTTTATCGTTAGTAGATTATTTTAAAACATATATTATACTAGCGGCCCGGTTCGGCTTCGCTCGAATTTGTAGATTTCCACCGTTGCAAAGTTGGTCTCCACGAAAAGCATTTTTATTTTAACGCGATAATATATATATATTCGAGCACTCCGGCTGCGCCGTCGTGCTCGATACCTTAACCTCAGCAACACGTGGTGGTTATGCTATTGAATTGTAGCTTATATGAAACGTTGCGCCATCTATTGAATATTCACTCAATCCAGTCAACAGATAATTATGACTGTCAAGGAATAGACAAATAATTTGCAATAAAATAATATTGCGACTATAAATTGAAATGTAAGCTATCCTATCTTTCAAGTTGGGTCGAATTGCACACGGTGTGCAAATCAAATTTAAAATCGATTCAGTAGTTTAGGAGTTCATCGCGGACAAACATGTGACACGTAATTTTTATATATAAAGATTAATTTTAGTATTTGAATGCATTTTTACTGTGAATATCAAATGGCAAAATTTTGATAGATTAAAAATATGTTTTTATGAATTTTCTAAATTACTTTTTTGGGTTAAATAGATGCAATACATCCATATTTAACAGTTCTTTCGTTTTGAAAATAACTTTTTATTCACCGGAAATACACAATAATATGCACCGCCGCTGTTTATTCTACTTTTCATTTAATCACATTTTGGTTTTACGTTTGACCGCTGTCTTCAACACTACAGGGGCGGCAAACATTTTCATCTTTTAGTCACATATTCTAGGTTATGGCCAACATTTCAGAGTGTAGTTAGCATTCCATATTATATCACTTTGTAGTTATAATTTAATGTCGTTTCTGTTATTTTAAGCTATAAATATGATATTAAAAAAGTTTTTTTTCTTTCAAAAATACCTTATCGGTTTGTAGTATTACCGTCATTAAAATTTTTTCCATATCTACCTTATTTTAGAAAAATAATTAATTGTTCCGAATTTTAAGTTACGTCTATTCAAAGTATGGTCAAAAACGTTGAAAAAAAAATTTTTTTTCTTCATACCTCGATCGAAAGTACATACTTTCGGCATCAATTGTAAGGCAGAACATTTACTCATTTACTCATTAGTGGGATTACACGCACTTATGCGGGAAGTACGTACGTTCGGGCGGCAGTAAAGAAAAAACAATCTATCAACTGTTGTTTAAATGTCGTTTCCATAGCAACCCTATTAAATTTCAGCTAATAGTCGCGATCAGCTATCATTCGTGTTTTTACGTATAACCTCAAAGCTTCTTGCTTGGAATTTATCGGTGTTTTTTATGTAATTCATAAGTAATTAATTAATTAATGTATTTCGCCTCAGAGCAATAATATCAAACTTTTGTAATATAATATTCCATTAGAATATTTTTGAAGTACCTCGGAGAAATAAAATAAAAAATCTGGTTACACTAGATTCCATCCCATTGAGCTAAAACTGCACTGTAAAATAACATTTATTTTGCGATTAGTATTTCGTTATCCCACTTCTTATAAATGTTGATCTTCCCTCAAGTCCAGGATCTCTGTCGGCTACTCAACAAAGCGCAGTTTTTTTTCTCTTTGAAAGCACAGTTTATCTTGTGAAAATCTCACTGATTCATTTATTTTCAAAGCTTTTCTCAATTACATTTAGTGGACGCTGTTCACGTCAAAATGTACTTTTAATCTTATTTTTTTAATCTGTGTATTTCAATAGTCCTATTAAAGATTTCTATACTCCAAAAATTGAAGATATTATCTTTGTTACAAAGAAAAGTTTCTTAAATGTTTACTGTAGTATAAACACAAAATTATAATTGAAAGCCATTTTTGTGGCATTGTTTGAGTTTTTAATTTAATTTTAAATATTATCATGATTTATGATAGACGTCTTTAAAATTTTTTAAGACTTTGAAACAAAGAAATATCACACAAAAAACGCACGTTTCGTAAATACATTAATTACTTTTTTAAATTAGAAGAAAATGACTCATAAGAATCAGTGTAGGCTGCAGAACGATTTTTAATTTGCATTTTTATTATTTCTCAATCAAAATTAATGATCTGTTTATCGAATCGACACAAATACAGCAAACCAGTCATTAAATGTACTTTTTAATAGCGGTTGCTTCTATTAAAAAAACACTTGATTATAAAAGGCAAACACATAAACGACACGCGGTTCAAAGATATTAGATAAAGAACTGTAAACACCTACGATCTCGTGAAAACGCTTTAGTAAAATGATTGAAATAATAATAATTGATATATCTAGTAATTCTACAGTAGAATATTAATGCTCAAGCATTTTTAATCTAAAATCACGTATTAATATTGTTTATTTCAGGGGTCGATAACCTGCGGCTCGCGAGCCGAATGCGGCTCTTTTGATGTAAAGTTGCGGCTCTCCATTGCCATACGCAAAAAATAATTATTTTATTATATAAACCCTTAAAAATCGCCCAATCGATCCATGATTGAGTACCATGTCTATATATTTCCCAGCCATTTCCACTCGCGTCTCACCCGCACCGCCCCCGTCGCGACGTGTCATCCTATATAAGCAAATACTATAATACTGAAACGAAAATGTTTAGTGGTTCTTTAAAAACTGGAAAATTTTGTAATTTGAACTTTTGGCTCTTCCATCTCAAAAGGTTGCCGACCCCTGGTGTATTTCATATTGATCATGACTAAACTTCTAGGTTTGTGCCAAGTAATTCAAAACAATCAAAATATTCAAAGATACTAAATAATAAAAAAAAACCCCGGCCAAGTGCGAGGCGGACTCGCGCACAGAGGGTTCCGTACAAACTTGTAGGTATGCAAATAGTTCGTCCATCACGGGAATCGAGTCTTGAAGATTTTTCCCGCTTAGCCGTTGGAAAACTGTTGTCCCCATACATCGACAAAGGTTGCGGTCAGTTTGCCAACTAAGCGTGTAATCGTGGCTATATCTGATAGGCTAGTTGTCGTACCGTGTTGTATGCGAGAGTTCTCCTATTGTTCTGTATAAACGCACCAGTAGTGGACGCTTCTTGTTTGTTAGAACTGTTACTGTGTACGTGCGTAGCATGTTGTTGCGATTTGAAAACATTATTTTTTTTTGTGAAGTAACTACAAATTTACGGTTTTCAAATTTTTCCCTTGAATTGAAAGTAAATTTTATTCTTACGAAGAAATTTGTTCTAATATTAGTAACTTCTATCTTTAATAGTGTTCGATGAATATGGGCATAGAAGTAAAATTTCACCGTAGTTTAATGAAAACGCACCTGCAGCTATGCAGTACTTAAATTATCTGTTTGACCAGACGTGTTATTAATGAATAGTAATAACTGTTTTATGAAATCATCGTTTATCATGCTTTAAAAATCATTCGAGTAATTATTTTTTCTGCGTTGAAAACATTAATCACTTTTTTACAAACTGGTATTGCTTTGTGATCGATACACACGCTCTGATTGAAAAATAATATTTATGTGCGTTTTACGTATGCAGTAAGGTTTTTATATTTTGTAATTAAAACTTATTGTGATTACTTCAACCAATAGGCTTTGAATCAGCTGAAATTCGCATAGGCGCAATTACCGAGAAATTTAAATATCAATTGTTTTCTGGTTTGTGAAAAACAATGTTAATTGGTAATTTTTCACGGACCAACCATGAAGTCTGTAATCAGGAGACCCAGCTCTAGCGTGAACCAATATGGCGTCAGCTACTGAGTAACGCATACACGTTCATGGCTTACACGTGTGTAGTGTCTGTGAAGTTAAACAACTTTCTTAAGTATGGCGAAAACAGGTGGAAAGAATCGAAGTTTTCACAGGTAAAGATAACAGCGCCATCTCGTGTGCGCCAGAAAACGGTCCGTCTCGAAACACGGGAAGCATAGGAAGCTAGGTGTCCTGGTTACAGACTTCGTAGTACGAACTGAAAATATTTAGTTAAAAATGAAGATGTAGAAAAATGCATAACAAAGTGCACAATCATGATTGTGAATACATAAATACCATCTGCAGTGAGAAAACCTTAAAAAAAAATTGGTTGTTTGTAAAGTCGGTTTAGGGACGATAGTTTTACGTGATAACGTATTCCGTAATACATAACCTAAACCTCCCAAAATTTGGTTTCAATCCGCTTATCCTTGGTGTCGGAATGATAAGAAATGTCAAAAGTGACGTTTGCAACTGTCAAAGTATTATGTTCTAATAATAATTAGTTATTCCAATACTTAACTTAGAAGGCGTTGCATTTCACAAAATACCAATGTCAAAAAATTGAATTAAACATTAGAAATGCAGCCGTTTTCATGTTAAGACAAGACATACGTTATTTTCTAATTTCCATGTACGGCAAACAAAGACGACCGACCGCGTCGCGCTATGCATTAGACAACATTGCATTTATACAGCTATTTTTCTATATAAATTTGTATAAAAAACTGTTTAGGCAAATTCTGTTATACGAAATCTATGTAAAATGTTCTCCTCTTTCGTTTAAGACTGGTTTCAAACCGATCTGATTTAAATTGAGCGAGAAATTAGCAAAAAGCACGCACAGGGTCAGGCGGAACGTTACGCGTTACGAACTTTAGGAACGTTAGGATTTAGGAACGTTACACTTTTTCGTGCATGCAGCCGGTGTTTTATCAATTTATAAGATTGGTGATTCATCAATTTATAAGACGTTATCACGTCAAAAACAAAATTATTGGCACGTAATAACTAAAGTGGACATAGGGAGAGAGTAAAATGAACAAATCAAACACTTTTCACCTGTCAAAATGTCAAGTGCCCGAAAAGTTTCAACTATTTAAGGAACCATTAGCACGAGTTTTCAAAGCGTTCTCTAATTTTTATGATTGCAATTTGACAGAAAACCTTTTTAATTTTTATTACAACTTTCATAGTTTTTATTTAATAAATTTTTTGTACGTTATTTCATGTTGTAATTCATACTGTATGATACGTAAACAATTTGTAATAGAATCACATCTGTCCTGTTGTGTGTGTTTTTTATAGTACTTTGTATAGGTCATAGAATACACCGCTGTTGATATTGTATTGCGGTTTTGGTCAGTAATTCAGTATTGTAGGTCTAAGCAGTCTACTCTAAAATGCGCGACCGCTCAGGAAATGCCAGCTCACTATGTTTGAAATATTTAGTGTGCTCTCGTCCACTTCCTTCCTTTCTTGACTTCGGATTATATATTCAAACCATCAAGCTGACCACCAACTTGATACAGAACCGGATTTCAAAACAATTTTCTTGTATTATTTAGCTTCCATAAATAATTTTCATTAAATTGTATTTACTTTTTGTTGTTTGCAAGAAAAACATGGTATTACTTCTATTCGCTATATGCAGCTGCTTGGAAAGGAGACACTGAACGACCAGGACCTCAAAACGAAAATATTGCAAACTTTTTGAAAAGTGATTTTTGACCTGAACTAGTAGGTACCGTTTCCCACTTGTGGGTTGCAATGGCAAAAAACGAACATAATTAAATTAGAGCGTGAAGAAAGAAACGATTTTTGAAGTTGGTAGGTAAATGTTTTTTTCCCTTCAATTCGGGTAGTAAATAGCTTGCCAAATTTCAGTTTTTTGCCTCAAATGGTTTCAGATAAAATCGCCTGTGTTAGACGGACGAACGGTCTCCGAGTGTTGCGATTTACACGGAACACTAAAAATCTGTGGAATATTGTTTATACAAGCTGAACCATAACGCATTTGTTATGTAAGTTTGTATAAGTGTGTACTCGCCTTAATTTGCTTCCGACAATATTTTTAACAATATTTACGACAACGTGTATGGTATTTATTACTAAGTAATGTTTACAAAACATCTTTACATTCTAACAATAGAAGTTAAGAGGCAATATACCTACCGTATGTTTTGTCGTAACTGGTCATTCTAAAGTCCAAACCGAGTTTGGTATATTAAAGAAGACAGCAACTGAAAGCTTTTTCTCGGATTAGTTTTTGCCTTTACGACGTCCATGTTCTTATTCAGACTATAGTTTCTTTCTTTTGAATACCGCTTGTATTCTACATAAACCTGCATAGAGCAGAGAGATGCAGCAGTCTATAGTGGCTTTTGAGAGTTATATGCAATTGTTCACTCACAACATCCAACTACATGCAGACATAGACTTCTAAGTGCAGCTAGCTTTTTGCTTTCAAACGAACCTACTTCTCAAGTGCTTCGTACATTATTTACTTAAAGTGTGTCGTTACGTCTTAATTACCACAACTTTACACATTATGAAAGGAAAAAATATTTTGCAAAAAAAAACCGGTCAAGTTTGAACGTCATTCATGCGTCGAGATCTCCGTAGGTATATAATTTTCGAAAGTAAAGTTGACGAATAAAATTTAAAAAATAAGATGCGCATCGGTTTGTGGACACACGACGAAAGCTATCTTCTTACGTAAAATTAATAAATTTTCTTTTTGTTAATAAGACATATAAAAAAATTTGTCATTGAAAAAAAATAAAAAAAATAATACGTATGTAGTTCCGATGACAATACAATATTATAATAACTAACTGGCCGGTCCGGCTTTCGCCCGGATGCAAACCACATTTCAAATATTACTTCCCGATTGAGTTGAAATTTTGCATGCATATATGTAGTTCCGAAGACAATATAATATAATAACTAATTGACCGGTCCGGCTTTCGTGCGGATGCAGATTGCACTTTTAATAAAGCACTCTAAAAACTTTAAAATAAATTGAATAATAAAAAAACAAGTTTTTATTTAAATGCACTAAAAAGAAGAAACTAAACTTTAAATTACATCAAACCCAATCATTCATTATATTATACAATTTATATGATATAAAAGCTTGTCGCGAGATATTCATGTGTAAATAAACAAGAATACACTATGAAACTTGATTTTGACACAGTAATTCTAAGAAAAAAAACTCGGTTCTTAGTGCCAAACCCTGCCGACAATACATATAATGTATTTGCTAATACAGGCAGTGTGGCTTTATTACTATATGAACTTAACTCTGTTGTTTTTTGACGAAATAAAAAATTTAACCCCTTAATACATCCCTTAAAATAATTTTTTTTTCTTAATTTAATATTACCATAAATTTAACAAATTCAATTCACCCTTCACTAAGTAAAATTATATCTGCAATTAACGTTTTCATAAAATTTTTAAATCCGGTTCTGTTGGGCAAATTTTATAAAAATTTTAGCAGCATATTTTAATATAATTACTAAATTTCAAATTTGAAACGATTCTGAGTATTTGTTCGGTATTTTTGGGCCGAAAATATTTTTCAAACCCTAAAACCTACCCTTAAAATGACTCGATTGGGCCCATTTCTAAAAATGGTTTTAAACTTCTTAGGAGGCTATGTAACGTCGAGAAATTTTGGTCCGAACCCTAGATTCCGCCATCCGACCGACGCCAATAGTGTAAGTCCCTTATGGAAAATACACTAAAATTTGCACAGGAGAATTTCGCGACAAGCTTTTATATCATATAAATTGTATAATGTAATGAAAGATTGAGTTTGATTTTATTTAAAGTTTATTTTCTTCTTTTTAGTGCATTTAAATAAGAGCTTGTTTTTATAAAAAAATTTACTATTATAATTTTATTTTGTTTTACATTCAATAGCACGAGTCGAACTTGTACTGCCGCGTGTAAAGAAATTTTACTTAAAAAATCTGCATAATTCTTATACTTATAGGTATACTATATCAAATTCCAGGTTCGAAGCTTAATCGTACCATTTTTGCCTGTTTGTCATTTAAAAGGTACCAAATAAATATATAAACGCAAACCCGGATCAATATTTAAATCCCACTTTCCTAAACGTACCAAAAATTCCATGTGAACACGATTGTAAACTTTTCTGATTTATAATGTATACGTACTAAAATGTTGAACACTTATGTAAGTGTGTTTGTGTTTGTTTGAAACTTATTTGAACATCTATTATATGTGTTCTGTTTGAGGACAGGTTGGGAAATTGTGACACCAGATAGTGCGGTCACGGCGAACGGTCAGACGGCTGAAAATTGTGTAAGAAAACTTTTATCTAACATCCACGACAAACTGACCTCTTCCAATTTTCTTTCTTTCTACACAGTCCTTATCATACATTTATATCTTTTTATATTATTTGTAAGGTCGTGTTTAAATATTGACACAAAAGTGATCGACTAGAAACTTTTCCTTTCGATGCTTATTCAAATAATAATGATGTGGAAAATAACTTTTTGATAGAAAGTAAGTTCAAATGTACATTTAAGGTCCAATATCAACTTTTATCGTTTTTTCTTCAGTATAGATATTATCTGTAAACCGCATTATAATTCAGTTTTTGTGTTAACTTAAATTTAGATTAGTTTTTTTATGGTTAATAAATAGGTAATATTATCGACCAATTTTTCAGACAATATACTACTAACAATTTTTTATAATTATAATTCAACCGAGCGGGATGGCGTAGCAGTGAGAGCACTAGACTCGCGTTCGTGAGGTACCGGGTTCGAATCCCGGCAGGGGCAGACGTGGCTGAAACTTTTTCCTGCTGCCTCTCGCCGAGAAACGGTAATTCTTGTACCGGCCAACAAAAAAAAATCCAATTCGAACAAGTAGTTCCTGAGATTAGCGCGTTCAACCAAACAATCAAACAAACTCTTCAGCTTTATATATTAGTCAATAAATAAAATTATCGACCAATTTTTCAGACAAAAATATTAACAAAAAATATAAAAATTAATTAATAATTACTTTCTAATTAGTTTTAAAAAAAAATCGCTTTAATTTTTTAATTATCAAATATTGAAAAAATAATAACAAACAATTTTTAATAAGTAGTCACGAATATGATTGTAAATTATTAAAAAAATTTAAAACTCTGTGTGTGCCTTTGTCACTGATATTGTGTGAGTTAAAGTTAGACTTAACCCTAAGTCGATGATAACCAGACAAAAATACCTAATACTGTGTTTGGTCATCTTCAAGTTTCATCAAAATCGATCTAGTCGTTTTCGAGTGATGCTGCTCCAAGCAGACAATTCTGGGGACACTTTTAATTTAATCTATGATTTATTAAAACAAATCAAACTAAACAAAACAGATGAAAAGTCAAATTTTAAAATATAGAAATATATCTGAAAGACAGGGTTGAAATGTTGATATCTAGCCTTAAACGATTGAAAAAAAGGTATATAAATTTGTGAACCATCTTAAAACTAGGTTGTTTATGGTCTACTTACAGAGATTGCTTTTTAAGAAACGTTGGAACAAGTTCTTTTATACGATTCAGATTTCCAATAGCAACAATATTATCGCCTTTGGTGTGTGTATCCATTTATTTTATAGAATTGTTTCCGTATATACAGGTTTTTCCAAAATGATGTTTTTCGATTTGGCAATCTTCAAACGGTAAAATATACATTTTTGATCAGGTGACATGAAGTAGGAGTACGATTGTTTCAACAAACTAATGAGCCTTTTTCCTGAGAATAGTGCAGCGAAAGTGTCACGAGAGGCAGCACTAGTAGTAGGGACAAACATAAAATATTTACATGCCAACCAATGTTATTTACGTGATATTATTTTATTATTTAAAAATATAAATCTGAAATAAAAAAAATTTTGAACTGATAAACTTATCACTGAGAGTCATCATTTACATATGTTATCGAAATTATTTTTAAAATTAATTAAATGAATAAAAAATGAATAGTAAATTTTTGACAGTTTATTACCATTGATTAGAATGAGATATAACCTCAATCTTTTATTAAATTATATTCATTTATTATATTTAATTAAATTTATTTTATTACCATATATTTTTGATTCATATTTCATTTGGAAATAAATCTGAAATTCATAATTATTTTCAATTTCTCTTATTACAGTTTGAATTTATCGCTAATATTTTACTAGAGTCTGCATACTAACCTGTCTATTAATTCATTTTTTTTCCAGATACTTTTAAATTACGACACGCAAGCCAACGTTTTAATGTTACTACATTGTTATCTTTTACAGTTGCAAATTTTAGTTTTGTTCCAGGAACATCATCTTCTGTTAAAAACATTTTTTTTCAAGTACACTTTAAAGTGTGCTTATATGGGGATTTGACAGTGTTTGTCCCTACCGAACTACTAGCGCTACTAGTGAGTGATTTTTCGTACTTCATGAAAAAGGCTCATTAATAAAATTGTAACACTATGGGCTATGTGCAAGGAGGCGGAGTTACAAATTTTTCGATGCGAGCGTTTGTGGTGAGCACTAGGGGAAACTTCAACCTCAAATTTTCCATATATCAGTGAGCAATGTTTTATTAAAAATGAAAATATTTAAAATTTTATAAAGTATTTTAATTACAAAGAAAACATGGGCAAAACTAAGCAATCTGGAAATGCTTGTTGTGTTCCCGGCGGTTGCGCTGATGGCGATTTAGTGAAATCAAAACTATTAGCGCCATAATTTGACGTTCCGCTGTGAGTATAAACAAATTAACATCAGTTTTCCTTATTACATTTTTTTTTGACACATCATGGCCAACTAAAGTTTTCGACTTATCACCTTAGAAACATGTCGCGATTTCCATAAAAAGTGAGTTCAATAATTCTCTATTACCCACTAGCGGCGCTAATAGGCTTCGTGCACACAGCCTATACCTGATTATTATTTTGTGGGTTTAAGGAAGGATTTTCGTCAAATGCTAGTTTGTAATAAATTATTTTTACTAATTTTGATGGTAACATTATCCAATCGTTAGTTTGGCGATATACCTACTTATTGTACAAAAAAGAATAATTAGACTGATGTCCTTTTCAAATTATAGAGACTCTTGCCGCCCTCTGTTTAAAAAATATTAAATTTTGACAGTCATTTGCTTATATATATTTATTTTATTATTTATTTTAGCGTATATAAAAAGAAATATTGACACTTTTTCATTTACTATGGACTGATCAGTTAACAATTTCGAAGCATTTAAATCTATTTGCTATGCCCATAAAACTGTTCAATCAATTACCGGCTAATGTAAAATCTATTAATCGTCTATCTTGCTTCAAACGGACCGTCAAGCGTCTCTTAATCAAGCACACCTTCTATTCCATTCAGGAATTTTTTTCTACCACAATGTAATTTCAATGTAATTTTTATGACTTGTTCCACACATTTATGTCAACGGAATAAATAAACTTTATTATTATTATCTTATTGGATATTAGATCATAATATAAATACGAGAAGGAAAAAAGTTGTGTTGAGTGTGTTAATTCGCACACATTGTGACCGTTCTCTTAGTTTTTATGAGGGTATGTGCACAATATATGTTTCACCACGATGTGTATGAACTAACACAGGTAAATCGATTCAGGAAAAATCCATATAATGACAAAAGAACCTTATTAGCATTCAAACTTAAAAATTTAATGAATTACGGTCGAATTTTGACCACTAGTTTTAATTAAAATACAAAATAAATTGTTCTTAATACGAGTAATACTAAATATCTTGTTTGTTCATCTAGCGCAAAAAAATCGAATCACTAATTCGCGAAAAATATATCGCTTATTTCATATTTTATTAAAAAATAGATTCTGAGAAAAATTTTAGATACGCATTTTATTGTCACATGGTGAAAATATTTTCCACAAAATATGTAAATGTATGATCATTAACCCTTTTTAAGTTTATATGCTATACAGTTGTCAGTTACTTGAAAGTTTAAAATTAATAATAGAACCAATTTAGACAGATGTAAAAGGAGAGTTTAGCGAGGGCGTATTGTGTGCCCCGAGGATTTACTGATATAGCGTTATAGCTTGAATTGGTTTTAAATAAATCGTTAATAGCATTGCGTAACTGTTCATTACGTGTACATTTCGCCCTGAATTTGGTAATAGGGATAAAAAACGTTTCGTCTTGCACGCATTCAAAATAAAATAGAAAACATTAATATTCAACATTTTCGTTATAGCATTATTTTGTAATCTGAGAGCTAGCTTTGTATATAGCATGCTTGGTAGTCCAGTCAAAATAAACATTTCAGTTTACTATAATTTGCATAGAGCTGAAAATTGGTACAGGTCTTAAGAGCACTATTACAAATAAAATATCAAAAGTTCCCACCGATCCTTCATCTGCTTCAAAATTTATTCAAGGTTAAAGGTCAAAAGTATTGTTTTTTTGCACTGTAAATGCACGGTAAATGTTATCTAAAAATAGGTCAGACAAAAGTTGTAGATCATGCAATTATCTACAAAAATTGTTCTTGTATTTTTTTTCCTACGAATCACTATTCCTGAGATATGGTAGCAAAATATCTATGTATGTACTGAACGTATTTATCACAAATAACGTTAAATATTAATATGTATTTTAGTATTTTCGATGTATGAAATCACCAATTCAAAAGAATGGTGATTCGTAGGAAAAAAAAGTATAATAACAATTCTTGTAGACAATTGCATGATCTACAACTTTTGCTTGATTTCTTTTTAGACGTTTACGAGAAAAGTGCAAAAAATCTATACTTTTAATAGTTAGGTACGCGGTGACAAAAATGCCTTGCAACTCCCAAACGGATGATAAGCACGTTTTTGTATAGTTCGAGTGTCGTTCTCGAAATCCGTGTTGTCGAGTAGGGGTCTGGCGTCCGGCGTTGAGCGGCTATAGTATTTTTTCCGAATTTTGCCCAGCGGTTCCAAAAATCATTTCCCAAACGGATGAAAATTACTGGAGGGCATCTACGCAAACCCCCAATTACCGGAAAAATATTTTCATCCGATTTGATCCTTGCCGTAGCCTGCAGTACAATTAAATGGACCCAGACTCCGAAATGAAAAAAATCATCAGCCGCATGCATGCAACCGGACTGATATGAATGGTTATTATTTATGTTATTAGAAAAAAAAGTTTTCATCCAAAATGCGCCTGGCTAAACTATGCCAAATAACAAAAAACCCCGCCAGCGCGCGTGATTTTGATCCCGGAGTTCTCCGTAAATTTTCTGATAATATGTGGCTATACATATATACTTTGGTATCAATCGGCCTATATAATAACCAAATTTAATTCACGAGCAAAGCGAGTCAAACGCTAGTAAAGAGATACTAGCTAATTTGTGGCTGAAGTATGCGCTTGGAGCGTTCACACGGTCCAAAAGTTGGAGTGTTCCCTTCATAATCGTCAAATCAGAGGAAAA
Organism: Xanthostigma xanthostigma; assembly: GCA_963575645.1. Lineage (NCBI taxonomy): Eukaryota > Metazoa > Arthropoda > Insecta > Raphidioptera > Raphidiidae > Xanthostigma > Xanthostigma xanthostigma. The sequence goes on from OY754467.1 coordinate 14,764,432, forward strand.
TAGTCTCATCAATGTTTAGGACAATAATACACAATTTGATTGTAATCGGCCTTTCCACATTAAGGATTGAACATTCAGATCCTGCAGTTTCCCGTGATAATGAATATATCGGAGCATTATTATGGATGATCTGGACTTGACCGCAACAAATTTGGATGAAAATAATTTTTCGATGTTCTGTAGGTGTCAAAGAACCTGTGGGCAAATTTTCATCCATTTGGGAATTACTTTATCAAATTTGGCCCATTTAAATTTTGGAAAATTGTTACAAAGCGATCGCGATACATAGAGCAAAAAAAATTTTTTTACATATTCTCAGACACGAACTATATCTCCCTGCCAAATTTCAAGTTCAAATGAGGAAATTTTTTTCCCCCCCTTTTTTCCATTTTTTTTAGAGCTTCTGGAAGAGCTCTTTGCAAATATCAAATCGGATGAAATAATTTTTCCGGTAATTGGGGGATTGCGTAGATGCCCTCCAGTAATTTTCATCCGTTTGGGAAATGATTTTTGGAACCGCTGGGCAAAACTCGGAAAAAATACTATAGCCGCTCAACGCCGGACGCCAGACCCCTACTCGACAAGACGGATTTCGAGAACGACACTCGAACTATACAAAAACGTGCTTATCATCCGTTTGGGAGTTGCAAGGTACTTTTGTCACCGCGTACCTAACTATAACCTTTGACCGTGAATAATTTTTTTAGCAAATGTAGGATCGGTTGGGACTTTTGATATTTCATTTTTTAACACCTAAGACCTGTACCAATTTTCAACTCTATGCGAATTGTTGTAAACCTACCAATATTTTTTTGTCTATTTTGACCGGACTATTGAATTCAATTTGAAAGTGATCAGACTTAATTAACGCGCTTATATTAGCTTCACTTACATGTTGCTGTACGTATGCAAAAAATTTGCAGCTCGATTTTCATTTCTTTGCAAATATCCAATTGACGTGAAACTTTTAGGTTGTGTTCAGTTTTAATGATAATAGAATATTCGGATATTTTGGCTTTAATAATATTTATATGACAAGTTTAAAAATGGAAATAAAAAACAGGTGGTGGAAGTGACGGTGTTAATGATTGAAATACGCGTCTCGAGTTGTATAACAATATACAATCACTAAAACGTAGAAAATAAATTTCTTTCTCGTGTATAACGTTCAAAAGCGTGGGACACTCACCGTACGTATATTTTATTTAATTCATCTAGTTCTCGCGCTTTAAACGTTATAGAAGAGAAGACATTTGTATTCAAATTTTCAGTGCATTTAATATTTTTTTTTGATTGTATACACTCCTCTCGAATAATAAAGAAATTTTAATATTGTATTTATTTTTTAAAGAAAGATAATTTTTATTTGTGTTGTTGTTTATTATTTAATGCTTGCATGAAGTTTTCTATAGGGAAAAAGTTTCATTGAAATTATATGTTTGGAAGCCAGAATTTATATAATGCTTCTTTAGGAGTTGACACTGTAGCATATGTTTGTAATAAGAGTTTTGTATAATTGGATGTTTAGAATATTTACAAAAGTTTAAAATAAGCCGACCTGTTTAGGCATGGATTTCAAATTTTACTATAGGCAATAAGATATCGTTTCGTATAAGAAGATTTTAGTTAGTATCACGTTTGTTTTTTGTATTGAAATTCACGTATTCAATAGAAATATTCTTACGATGCCCCTGTATACAGTCTGAATGAATGTATGAATGTTTTTTTATATTATTTTCTTTAAGCCTACGCTTTTTATTTCAATTTCGAAGAAATATTCCGCAGGGATCAAGGGACAAGACGCGTTATGTCAAGATGCAGTATTTTATTATCAATGTTAACTTCTGGCTTACAGAAAGATGTATACCCATTTGATAAATATATGTGTATTAATGTATATTATGATATAGAACTCCAATCTGAATATTTCCGACGTATCTCTTTATTAGTAGCATTTTCTTTTTATCTCTTCTTCTATATTACTTTGTATTTGATTTTACTCCACATGGAAAACAAAATAAATACAAAACTGATTGAGTTTTTCAGTTTATTCATCATTTTAAACATACTTTTATAAATTATAAACAATTGGAGTTGTGATTTTCGAATATATTTTTCAATTTTTGAATATCGTTTTGAATCCTAAACGATACTTCAGTCCCGGGCTGTGACCGTACAAAGGGCTGCTGAACAACACTACTAAATTTATTTTATTGTAATGTACAGATAACATAATATGACACATCAAAGCGATGACAGACTGATACAATTTTTTTTATCATTTTTTTGTTGTCAATATCTCGAATACGGTTCAAAACTAATTGATAAAAGTTCTACAACTTGTAGAGAGTAATCAATATTATTATTTACAACAATCATCAGCCTTGCACATTTTTTGCATACTTACCGGGCAGACGTCATATTGAACATTTATGCATCTGGAGAGGTCTGCCAGGTATGTAAAAAAAGACAAAAGATGATGATGAGTATTTGGAAAGAATTCCGTGGCATAAGGATCGAAAATGAAGCAATACTGAGATTTTTTTTAAAACTTGCATTTAATACTAACGTTTCGATACGTTTTGTATCATCTTCAGAGTGTTCAAATGCTGTCACATGTTATCAAGTTTAAAAAAAAATCTCAGTATTGCTTCATTTTCGATCCTTATGCCACGGAATTCTTTCCAAATACTCATCATTAACTTCAATGGATCACAGTTACTCTATTTATTGAATAGAGTCAATCTTCACAAAAGATGATAATAATATTGCAAATAATTGATACTTATCAATAGCTATGTGTATGCATTTTATCAAGTAGTATTGAATTGTACTCCAGATATGACAATAAAAATAAATTTGAATTAGTCTGCCACCGATTTGTATTTTATCATATTGTCTTTAATTTCAATTGAAAAAAAAAATAACAGCGTTATCAAGGAAACTTTTGATCGACCAGAACTTAGACTATTATGACTAAATGCCTATTTAATTAATAATATTTATAGTTCTATCTCATTAAGAAAATGTGTCTGATCGAAAAGAGTAAATATCGAATAAATCTAGAAAAAAAATGGTAAAAATTATATAATTTTTTGAGACCTTCAAAAGCAAAATCTGCCACCACACCGGTAGGATCTTTTTGCAGAGTTATTTTGCTATTTTACTTTCACAAGTTTATTGGCGTAATTTCCAGCAACCTGCAAAGCAACTATCAGGAATTCAACAACATAGTCCTGGTTTTATCTGCAGACAGAAAAAATGACTATATATAATTTGCTATATTGAAAAGAAAAAACAATTATAATATTGTATGTTTTATGTCGTAATGGTAGTCGTTTCATAGCGGACACAATTTACAAACTACAGACTTGAGTCTTGTATTTTTTGTTTCAGAAATGTATAACATTGTGTCATATTATGGCAGAACACGGCTACATGAAGCGGTAGTTTGAGAATTCTGTCCACAGTGATTTATGTGAAACCGCCCACCAAATTAGGGCAATTACACTGATATGACAGAAACTATAGTGCATGTATGCGGCATGCACTTTGAACACATTGCAATTCATAGTTTCTCCCTCCCCATTCTCTTCTTTTTCAGACGAGTATATCTCTGGATAACAATCTCCGAAATAAGCTGATTTTGTATAAAAATGTTTCTTCTGTACTTTATGAAACATACATGCGATTATAAATACTGCACACTTTAACCTACCCGTATTGTTTCATTCGAAGTCACGTATAGTAGATAGTTTTGTATAATACACGCCACGGATCTAAGAGGTTCGGAAGTTAGTCACAAACAGCGTCGCAAAGGCACATTTTAGAGCCGTTGATACTCCCACCACCTCCCAGCTACCTGCACGGAACGTGCGCTCGTCGAAGATGGGCCGTGATCGCTCGTTGCCTTTGTCACTTGTCGATTTCCTCCTTTAAAGTACAGTCGAGTACGCTATTGTCAAGTTGTTATTGCTATCTTAGTTTTGTTGAGTTGCAAGTTTGTAGTTTTTCAGCAGACTGTACAAGCGCGAGCCTACATTCGCATCTAACGTCCGAGTGTTTTAGATTCGTGGCGCGTTCTATAACTGTCTGGCAGACATTTAGACCCGACTAAATGATTTGGCTTATTCATAATTAATAGAGCTGTAACAAACCGTATGTATTCGTTACTGAGTAACGGGTACATCGTCTGACTCGAATTAACGAATCGTTACTTACAAATTCATTTCGTTACTCGCATGTTTCGTATCCATGTCAGTTCGATTCGTTTGATACGGTTATACGAACACAATGTGTTATACTTATAAGTATTCATAAAGTACGAAGTCATGACTCATGTCGTATCACGTATGCGACGCGCTTTAGTGCGAAGCTACATGCTTATTGCTCGATGCTGTTAAGTACACTATTGTATGTCGTATGAAAAGTACCGAGTAACGTAACGATACGAAAGTAACGGGTACTGGTTCTTTAAGTAACGAATACATACGGGTACACAATTTCTCGTTACTTTTACAGCTCTAATAATTAGTACTAAATTTGAAGGTATTAAAATGCCTCAAGGACTTTTTTGGTAAATTAAATGTCGCGAAGCTAAAAATTCGTAGCTTGGCTCTACTACCCTTTAGACTGGCCTTCGATTTTGTGTTCAGACATTACAAAAAAAGTGTTACATAAATTTTCACGCTGCTTCAAATACCTACCCAAAAAGCTCTTGGACTATAATGGGTATGACTGTGAGAAACCAGAAATTTGAAATTATAGCAATAATAATTTGTCTTTATTCGTGTGACTGTTAAGCAGTATTGAATGCGTTTGATACAATTACGTAAACTTAAAATTAAGACATATCTCGATACCGATTAAAATTTAAATTAAAATATTCATCAACAGAGTATAATACTTCGTTTAAAAATATTTTCTTTCGAGTTTTTGTTATTTTTTGGTCATTCATTGACAGAACTTACAATTATAATTATTCTTATCGCAGTTAATAATTTTCTAAAGACAGTTTTCATTTTTTTAAAGCATTATTAATTTATTCCATATATGAGAAACTGGTGGATGACTTGCACATAATTATGAAGAGTATGTAAAATATGCTATCTAGTGGACGACCAGCTTTATGTGGGTGCTGTTTGATAGATGGTTATCCGCAGGGTATGACTGTGCACCGAATATAATTACGTGATAAATGGTTCATAATGGTTTTATGTACCACCATTACAATATATAAAATTACATACGCATAAAGTATAAAATTGTCAAAACTGTGTACAACTGTAATTTTGATTTAGCCTTTGGGTTTTAAACAACAAAATACGTATGCAAAACGTATGAAAAATATGTTATTTTAAATTAATTTATGGTTCAAATATTGTGATTAGGTCGACTATTCTAGTTGCTAGGTCTGTAAGGAATTACACTTTTATAGTACTTGAATAATATAAACGATTTTACTTAAGCATATATTATCTCATTTTTGGACATAATTTTTAGTATTAAAAATCGTAAAATTAGCTTAATAATGAGAGTACTAGAAGGACATTCGGTTGAAATTCCGATGTGACGCAGACTATCATCTTATTGAGGCTTTCCAAAATTCCCCTCAATAATAACGGATAATATAAGACGTGATGATTCTTTGTCTTACATAACTTTTACAACTCCTATTTTTACATAATATGTTCTTACTTTGTCGTAATTAATATTTACAATTTCAATTAGAGATGGTGTAAGGATTGTCAAAAAATTTGATTTGACAATGACATTAGCACGTACTCATACAAATAGGAGCAGTTTAATGTCGTATTCAAACTCCTTATCATTTAGTGCATACGTTAGATTGTACTTACACAAAAACAGGTTTTTTTATATAATTATATAAAACGCGCTCTACTACAAAGGCTATATGCGCGGGTGGGAGTGCGAGTAAAACAAATTATTGTTCTACATAGAAAAAGGATTGCTGTTCGGGTATTTTGATCAAAATGCGTAGAAAAACGTTGTTTTGAAGTGAAAGCTGTACAAAAAACAATGCTAAATACATGTATACACAGTTTAAGAAATATATCGTTTCAATTTATCAATTACTATCGTCCCGCCTGGTTTCACCTGGGTACGAAAGAACGAATGGGGGGAGGGACGTGAGTACGCACGTTTACAGAGATGAATGTTATGTCCAAATTTCGTGATGATCGGAGTTACCGTTCGAAAGTTTTTGTAGGACGGACAAATTTTGAGATACATTTTGCAACATTTTTCATTGTTGCTCCGCTCCTATTGGTCGTAGTGTGATAATATATAGCCTATAGGCTTCCTCGATAAACGGGCTATCCAACAAAAAAAAAATTTAATTCGAACCAGTCGTTCCTGAGATCAGCGCGTTCAACCAAACTAACACTCTTCAGCTTTATATATTATAGAATAGAAGTATAGATTTTTCTAGCAGGATCTATTTAAAACTCTACAAGGCTTTCCAATTGGAGAAATATATATATGTCCACAAACTAAGGTCATTTTCAAATCAAATTTTCTGAGAATGCTTTCTGCAAATAAGCGCCAGAGTTGCATGTTATGGTCATTCTAATGCCACAATAATTTCATTGTAAAAAATAACTCTAATAATTTAGAGTGATGATGATCCTGTTTCAAATTCGGAAGATTAAAAAGGAAGAATCCTGGTGGCATAGGATCGATGAAACAAAGCAAATACTGAAGGTTTTTATTGCATTTTATTGTCTAACGTTTCGGCAATCTTCCGAAGATGGCATAAAGATTGCCGAAACGTCAGACAATAAAATGCAATAAAAACCTTCAGTACTTGCTTTGTTTCATCGATCCTATGCCACCAGGATTCTTCCTTTTTAATCTTCCAATAATCTCAGTATTGCGAATAACATAAAAAGTTGTTAACTTTTTAACAAATACTTATTAGTAGAAAAACGATGTCACTGTAAGGGGAGCTAATGATGACCAAAAATGTATTTTTAAAATGAAAAATTACTTTGATTTTTTTAATTTCACTCCTTTTCAATGAGCTACACCTACGTATAAATAATGGAGGAAATACAGAGTTTAAGAGAATCATAAAACTGAAGAGAGCTTTAGAGCTGAAAACTTTTCTTGGAGTACTTTACACTTTGTAAGATTATCTTCTGATTTGCATTTTCTTACAGAATAGTTTTCAAGCAAATTTTCATTACTTTGATTGTATTTGAAATGTTCTATTAACGATAATACAAAGCTATAGGGAAGAACATAAATAGTTTTTTTTACAAAAAAAGTAACTTACGTCTAACTTGTGAAGGTAATATTTTCTTTCCAATAATTTACATAAACCGATCTATTCTGTATGATTAATGTTAAAAATTGCTACCATGTTCAATTTTTGTCTCACTTTAACTCAAGTAGTGTTAAATTTATTACAAGGTGATAAAAAATTGATTGTATTGTAAATTGGTCGTTCAGAATAGCACTCGAAGATTTTATCAATTCTGGATTACAACTACTGTTACTTTTTGGTTTTAAAAAGGTCTACTATTAAATAATCTCTTTGAAAAATAAATTCCAAGCTTGAAATAGGTATGATTTGGTTTTAAATCGCCCTGTCAATAGAAGAAATGATAAAAAATCTTAAATAAAAAAAAATGAATTTACACAATGTGCATTTAGTTTTGTTTTTTATTGCACATTCATTGGTTCAAATTCATATTTACATATAACACAATAGAAATATTGGTTACAAATACAAACATCTAAAATGTATTAGTCTGCAGTTTAAACTTAATCCCTGGAATTATGGAATAAAAAGATATATTCCGTTGAATTCATATTTCCATAAATATTACAGAGTCTTAATACTCATCTGCATTACATTCGAAATTCGGATTTAAAAATATTCGTACACTTAAATATTGTAACAAAACAGTTCTGAACTTGGTGGTAAAGATATTTATTTAAAAAAAGAAACGGTAGCAAAAACAAAATATGTACTTCTTTATTATAATGAAATAAAATAATTCACGTAAAACAAACGAATTATAAAACAATAACAGCGCTTAACTACTATGTACACAGAATATTTATATGTATATTACAGTTCCATAATTATCGCTATAATTATTTAGAACATTTATTTATGTCGTTCGCGCACTGCTCACTGTCACTGACACTGACTGCCTTGCCTTCAACGCTAGCACTGTTTATATAAGTCCTTCAGCCGCATTCTGGAACAATCTTCGGCATTCTTCTATGCTGTTCCAATAAAAATGCGCGTATTGCTGTCTATGCGGTTGCGACAACAATGCGAGTATTGTTGTCTACGCGGCTCTGACAACAATGGACTGCCGCCGTCTTCAGTGGCGTCTCGTTACAATATTATACCTACTTTTAAAAATGCATAAATTATCAAGCCGTATATACGTAGCCCTAATCTTTTTGCAGCTCTCTGCGGAGTGCGGACAAAACCGTAAATGTAAAAGTAGGAAAAGAAATTTAAGTCACTTTCCCTATGCGGAAAAACGTTTTGTTTTGCAGAACTGGGAAAAATAACTTTTGTAAATATTTTATTTACTCGCTAGAAACTTTTATATGTACGTATAAGATGCATGACATCCAAACATATTATACGGCAGAAGACGGTGACAGTTCGGAGAAATGTTTTAAACTAAAACACGAGTTTGATACTTTTATCGCATTATGCATTATTCTCGAAAGAATTTATGCGCGAACAATATGCAAAGTTTCACAATAGTTCAGTTAATGCCATTTTTATTTGTTGTTTATTAGTAGATTTTCATCGAAATAAATTCGGTTCACATTCGGTAAAATAGAATTTCGTCAAGTTTTACCGAACTTCGGATTCGGCCGAATATATGTTTGACTAGCGGCTACCTGCGATTGAGATGAAACAGTTAAATATTGCCACCGTTTTTTCGTAGACTTACGTTCCAAAATTGGTCTCTTCGAAAAGCGCTTTTATTTTGAAATAATATAATATAGCCTATGTCCATCCTGAAGGTTTATTCTAAATATTTGTGAAAAAATGTTGAAATCGGATGATTAGTTTTGAAGATTACCTCCTACATCCAATGTTTGCCTCTTTATAATTTCAGTATAGGTGATAGTCTAAGATCCAGTATTAGAAATATATACACTCATCATTTAACAATGATATTAATTATATAATAGTATATAATATGTCTCCAGCCTTGTTTCTCGATACTTCCAGAACTTTCGACTGATCCCAGTGGCGTTCGTGGGCTGCAGAGAAAGTAGGCAACCAGTATTTTTCCAAATCCCTTTGTCATACTCTCTTATTTTAGGCTCGATTTTTATGATTAACAAATCGTGGAAGTTGATCCAAAAACGTTAATTAGAATTTATTTAAATTGACGGCATCGGTACGCGATTTAGCTAGGCAACCCATGTGCGATTTATCAATGTATATATTATCTAACATACAATCTTTGTCATCATAAAATAACAGATGAGGGTATATATTTCTAATACCGGATCTCGCACTATATGAGTAGTCTAAATGTGATGGAATTACCGCATTCGACTGCAACACTGAACTTACCCCTTAAAGTGGTTACAGTGAAGCGTTCGAATCGCCGTGACTTCCAAGTTCCAACACCGATTGTGACTATGTAGACCTAAAGGCAGGAATAACTTGAAATACCCTGCTGTTGATGGCTGGTATTCGCGGCCATTTGTGCCGTTAAAAAATCGCACCTTAAAGGAGAACAGTATTATCATGTTCAATAAACTGCTCATTATAAAATTTATAAAACAGATTAAAATCTGTAGTGCGAATTTATAAAGTTGTGCAGTAAATAAGCTTATTATAAATCAATTCTATGTAACAAACTTAACTGTTTATCTGTGGTACTAAGATCTATGTTAAAAAGTCAAAACCGCCTAAGTTGAATTTGTGGTAAAACGAAACTAACGATAACTGAACCTTACATATCTCAATAGTTCTCTATTTTTCGTCACGGTCAAAAGAAACAAAATTTCACCTCTAAATTAAAATTAGAAATATTGGTGACAGAGTTCCGGGAGATAGAACTTTTTGTAGGAAATTTCCTGCTCTTTCAGAATATTTTTTGTGATTTCAGATATTTGCAATAGTTTTTGAGATATTCGCAAAAAAACCAAACCCCTCTTTTTTCTTTTACTAAAATTTTTATTACTTTTGCTATTTTCGTCCTCCACTTTATTTTTTTCAAAAAGTTTCTAGATGTCATTCCGATTCGAATGACACCATGACCATAATTTTCGTTGAAGGAGGACTGGGATTCATCAAAAACTAGACTACAAACATTCTTCTATCATCCTACTCCATTAAAATATATTTGTTAAAAAATCCAATCTAAAATGTGTAACATACGCAGTTTTGCGTTTTAGTCACAAATATAAAATTTGATCGTTTAAATATAATCTTTCAGGTTATTTAAGGCCTTCTGTTACACCACGTATTATTAACAATATAATATTAGAGTACGTTGAACGTTTAACTTTGAAATTCACGTAATATTGCATGTGAAACTTTCTGTTACAGGTACGTGTTGAGTTCTTAACAGTTCTACTTGACTTTACTATCACGGAAGACGACGTCCATTGTTGTAACTTGTAAGTAATAACCATTTTGTTATATCTACAGCGTACACATTTACAACTACTATTTCATTGATACGGTTTGAAATGCTTCGGTCAGGGGCGAATCCATGTTTTTTAGACCTAGGGCTTATTGAGGTCCAGTGGGGTCCCATTTTTTTTTTGTTAAATTAAGAATGTTTAAATTGATTTATTTTTAAAAACATCAAATGGAATTGAAACTTGGTGAGCTAATCAAACAAATAATACTATTAATTCACTCAAAAAAATGTCAAAACTCGCCCAAAAAATGTAAACATTCTCCCAAAATTTTGACAAAACTCACCTAAAAAATTGAGAAAATTCACACAAAAAATGCCAAAAATCGTCTAACAAATTGTCAAAATTCACTAAAAAAATTGCCAACATTGACCCATGATGATATTAACAATAATAATAATAATGTGTTTAACGTCCGTTTCTCAACTTTCTGTCATAACAGACGCACCATTACTATTTTCCATTAGACACAGAAATGGTAAACTGTAAACTGTACAAGAAGTATTTGATAATAATCCGTTTCTCGACTTTATGTCATAACACTGAACAGACATTCGCATCATTACTATTTTCATCTATCACACTTCCCGTTATTTTCTACATTTCTAATTAATAGCAATGGGCGAATGAAGGAATTTAGGATAAGGTAGGCATAGGAGTTTGACCTTAAATAAGGAACCATCTCGATATTTATCTGGAATTATTGATGAAAACCACGTAAAAACTCAACAAGATGGTCGGTACAGGAATTACCGTTTGTCGGCGAAGGGCAGCAATAAAAATTCCCAGCCACATCTGCCCCCGCCGGGATTCGAACCCGGTAGTTCCCGAATGCGAGTCTAGTGCTCTCACCATTACGATACACCGCTCGGTCACGATGATGATATTCATTATTAGTGACTGTTTTTGACTACCTATGCGATTAGTGCTTATCGTTAATGAAAAAGTATTAAAACATTATGACGATAATTCGTTTTTGTGGGACCTTAACACTTGGGTACACAGGACTTAAGCCCTATTAGTCCTTATGTAGATCCACCCCTGGCTTCATAAATGTCAAACTACTCCAGATATCAAACTGTGTTCGTGCAACTTGAACGCTTTTTCAAGTTGCACCGGATGAATGCGACAATAATTATATTTTACTTTTTAGTGCACATAGCTATAGAAGGGTGTTTTGTTTTAGTTTTTTTATAACTGTAATATTTTCTTTTATCGAATCGTCAGTAAAGTAGAAACCTTTGCTTAATCGTAAGTTAAATTTATTTAAAACCGAGTTAGCTTACATTTTATATAATAAAAAGCATCTTTGTTCTAATAACTTTGTGCAACTCTTTTTCGCTAAGCAGCTTATACTATAAGTTCTTTTGATGTAATTTCTGTTCGCAAAACTTTCAAGAAAATCATATTATGAAGGGTGTATGAACTAAAAAGGACAATAAGCATATTTCGCAATATGCTGCACTTTGAATAAGAAATGAATAAAAAAAAATATTTTCATATGCAAACAATAAAAATAAACAATTTTTAACATTTTTCAATTGTCATGTAATTATAGAACGGAGCTTATTATTGTTTACAAAGAAAAACTTTATAGTTTACGCGCCACGGATCTAAGAGGTTCGGAAGTTAGTCACAAACAGCGCCGCAATGGCACATTTTAGAGCCGTTAAGACTCCCACTACCTCCCAGTTACCTGCACGGAACGTGCGCTCGTCGGTGATTGACAGTGATCGCTCGTTGCCTTTGTCACTTGTCCCTTTCCTGCTTTAAAGTACAGTCGAGTACGGTATTGTCCAGTTGTTATTTTAGTTTTGTTGAGTTGCGAGTTTGTAGTTTTTCAACAGACTGTATAAGCGCATGCTCGCATTCGCATCTAACTTTCGAGCCTTTTAGATTCGTGGCGCGTATTATAAGCTTAGTAAATATTTTTGAAATATTATAGACTGAAAAGGGTTATAGTGTCAGTAGACTTTTTATATCGGGAGTGAGGTATTAAATGCGTTATTAATATTTTTTTTGACAGGTTTGCGTGTTCAACTTAATTGCACATACCGCTACAGAACTAGCGGTTGTGCTCTATTATTGCTTTGCGCGCCATACAAGAAGTTTTATTTAGGTTAATTTTGCACGAATCCGATTCAAATTGTAGCTTTTTGAAAAGAGGGCATTCAGTTCTATATATTGAAACAATTTCTAGGTTGATTCAAAATAAGTTTTGAAATTTTAACTGAAATTTGCAAACAGCAGCTGTGCACTGAGAATGTCTGTTATTTCCTAAGTTTTTTTTACGCCTCCCCGCCCCAAATTTTTAGTTTTTGTCCGACAAAAGAGTATTAGACCAAAAAAATCGCTTAATTAATTTTTTTCACTTTTTACATTTATTTTTTTTTCTTCGGAATAAATGAGCGTACAAGAATAAGCAATAAATATTTTTGTAGGGAATAGAACGTTCTACAACAAAGGTCTCTTATGATTTTTCGATAAATTCACTCCGTCAAAAGTTATTCAAAGTTAAAATAAAAAAAAAAATTAAAAACAAGAAATATAATTAAAATAATTTCTTTGACCACGTTTTTGAAATATGTCACTCACCAAATTTTGTCAGAAAATGCCTTTTATACTCCTCTACACTCACGAATTTTTCAGTTTTTTCGAAGTGGTAGAACAGTACGAAATAAAATAAAAACTAATTTTCTTTCTGTAGCTTTGCGTTTAAACAAATGTTTATTTTTAACCGACTTCAAAAAAGGAGGAGGTTCTATGCTCGACTGTATATTTTTTTTTTTTATGTATGTTCACCGATTTCTCCGTCAATTATGGACCGATTTTCAAAATTCTTTTTTTATTCGAAAGAGTGCACTTCCGAGGTGGTCCCATCGGAACCAAGTCAGGATCTGATGGTGGAATCCGGAGAAATCGAGGGAAACTCTCAAATTTCAAAGGCACGCATAATGTTTTTTTATGTATGTTCAACACTAAAAAGAGAAAAATAAAATATTTTTAACAAAAAAATTGAACCGACTTCAAAATATGCACTAAAAAGTAATAAAATAATTGCGTAGTGAAATGAAAAATATTAGACTACTTAAAATTCAATCAAATTATTACGATAATATCATGTACTTACAATTATTGTTATTTTTGGAGTCGGTGTCACATCGGAATTCGAAAGTAGCAATTTAAATCTTACATGTCTCTAGTTCTCGGAATAGATTTCATTTTGGCTGACACCGACTCCAAAAATAACAATAATTGTAAGTACATGATATTATTGTAATAATTTGATTGAATTTTAAGTAGTCTAATATTTTTCATTTCACTACGCAATTATTTTATTACTTTTTAGTGCATATTTTGAAGTCGGTTCAATTTTTTTATTAAAAATATTTTTTTGTTTAAAAACAAATAGCAAAGCTATAGAAAGAAAATTAGTTTTTATTTATTTTTTCATATTGTTCCACCAACTCAAAAAAATTAAAATGAAATGATTTCGCTACGGTTTCATATAAAAATTAAGCGCTTTCTTTGGTCTAATACTCTTTTTTTGGGACATCAACAAAAAATTTAGAGGAGGGACCGCAAAAAACACAACTTAGGTAATAACGGACACGTACAGGTTATACACCTTGCCAAACCACCTTGGTTTATTTTTTATTCGCTTAAAAAAATCCGATTAAGCTGCTATTGGTCATGCGTGTAAAAAGTACATAGTGATATATCTTGTACGGTGGTACGGAACCCTACGTATGCGAGTCCGATTCGCATTTGACTGGTTTTTTTAATTACTTTATTATTTGTTAACGGTACGAACTTATTATTTTATTACAGCGATAATGTAGTTACATAATATTATAGAAATGTTATGGCAAATTTATAGTATTAAAGCTCGTACAATAGCTGTCATCCCTCTCTGGCAGTCTGTGATTTATTTGAATGTAGCAAATTAGTGATGGCAAATAACAATAGAAGAGTGCACAAAGCATATGAACCATATGATTGTTGTTTGACTGTTTTATTCGACACCAGTCACGTTTTTGGTTTCCAGTTACATTTAAGTTGTTATATCCACTGTTGGGACAATATGTCTGGGTTAAATAATTTATGTGAGTCTCGTGGAATTACCGGTTGTTTCAAAATATTGCATCTTAATAATGTAACAAAAAACTAGCTTAAAGTGTTCTTTGTTGGTGGTCAAAAATATTTATTTACAAAAATAAACGTTTACAAAAACAAACTAAAAGTACTTCTTTATAATAATGCAAAATAAAATAAAATAATAACTCTAAACTACTATGTACGTTAGTGGACAGGGCGAAATTTAGTAGATGATAGGGCTCTTAGTTGCAGGGTGAAATTTAGTTACAGGACGATATATAGAAACTAGAATTTCGTTAATTGATCGGGCGAAATTTAGTTTCTTAATTCCGCATAAGTTTATGTTTATCATCTGCCAGACATCTCTCGATGGCTCACATTTTTTTTTTGTTTTTCACGATCATTTGTTTTTTTTTATTCGTTTTGTCTACGTGGCGGTGAATACTTTTAAAACTAATAGGTAATCGCTATAGCAAACAAGATGCGTTGAACTTAAACATTCTCTCTTTTTTTATTCGCCGTTACCTAAGGATGACGTAGCGTTATTAACTAAAAAAATGGCACTCACTGTCTTTAAAGTTCTAATTATTTATTTTCCTACAACTCCAAACTTTTAAACGCAAGTGTATTTTGTTTAAAGGTGATTGGATTTGTTTAAAAGTTTTGATTGAATTGGATTACTTGGAGCATCTCATTCATTTATATCCGTTTCACTAACCCCTGGCTAAATTGTATTTTAAAACAATTCGATGTATCGCAAATTGATTTTCTTTTGAAGTTTAATTTTGTATGCAGATAACGTAATGCGGTTTGGAAGCTTCCGTATGTCTGTTTGTCTGTCTGCCCATGCGTTTGTCTGTTTTTTGTTACAGAGTCGAATTATGGTATTAATAATAATTTTTCTCTGCCAAGATTTTTGTTTGTTTTTGGATAACCTGCAGGTTACAGGGCTTAAGTATGCCTTTTATTTAGTATAATAACATCGTCAAATTGTAACATGTTGAAGTTGTAATATTTATTTTTGTTAATGATGCCGTTTTCATTTTCAATTTTTAGACTGGGCGGTAAACAGCTGCTTAGACATTTTTAAAATAGGTATATGTTGTGCTGTGTGTTATTTTGAAGTTATTTCAAGTTATTATCATGTTTATAGATTTCTATTCCGTATTTTGCTGATTTCGCATCATGAAAGACGGTTTCGTAAAAGCAGAAAGTACTAATCTACCAAGGATAAATACGTTTAATAAATAAATAAAGTTTTACTAACTTGAATAAATAAAATTCTAATCAGACGTTAACAAAAGATTTTACTAACTTGTTTCTTACTTACACCAACACTGGTAATGTAAAAATCATTGCAATCTTAGATATTTTTAATTGTACAGTGTTACTATGGTTACTGTGCACTATCGTTATTATTTACAATCATAGTGACGTCACGAGTCGTTTTGATGGTACTATTCGGTAATAAAAATTGTACTTCTTTTTCACTTTCGGATTCATTTAAGACACTTTTCAAAAAACGGTGTAATAACCTATTATAAGATATACCTAAGTGTTAATTGGCAAATTAGTCGGGATTTACAAAAAAAAAAACTATTATAAGTACCTACTTAACTCTAATAAACTGTAAATATTTGGTTTTAAATCTAGCTAATAAATCCATCCGATAATGCGTACCTGTTCCTTTAGTACGTTGAAAGCCTTTAAGTCAAACTCCGATTTAGACTGATTATATTCAAAGACTGTCAAAATCGATTCGTATTTAAATTTATTTTTTGTGCCGTATTCTTTGTTTTTCTTTTTATCAATTTCATTCGTAACTCAGAACTTGAAATTTTCATTAGCCGTGTGATTATTCTGTGTTAATTAATTTGTTGCGGAGCTTATGTTATTTTGTTCGCATTAAATTCTCTCTTTTTTATTTTTTTATGTTCCTTGTGGCTATTTCTCTCTGTTAATTAATTTTTCATGAGCTGTAGGTATACGTTGTTCTAGTTTTTTTATTAAAAACATCACCAGTTTTTGCACATGTATATTTTTTTGTTTTCGCTTACTCACTGTGCGATATAATAAACTAATGTCGCTTACATCGCATGCAGATTTCTTTTGTAAAATAATTGAACTTAGAGGTTGTCCAGAAATTACGTAAAACTTTTACAATCCACTATTGTGAAACTTAAGTGACCTTTGCCGCCTTGCCTCTATCACCGGAAATGTCAAAAATCCAGATAGAGTCAATGGGCGGCGACACGTTCTGCAGCCGTAAAACTTTAAAATCTGTAGATGTAAAAATTTGTTTGCTTCCGTTCCTTTTTATCTCCCTACCTCTAAATGTTTTACGTAAATGTACTCTCTCTTATCCGGTTTGACTTAGAACTTTGTTGTTCAAGATTTTGGCTAAGTCTTTGTGACGAGGCAAACTGCTTATTTTTGTTATGGTTCTATAATAGTGCTACTGATATATTTTAATTTAATCAATCAAAAATATTTGAAGTAATATTTTTGACAGTTTTTATTATGTTTTCTGGATACTAATTGAATACTCTTGAATAGAACAAAATAGTTGAAATGTTGATGAATAAAAACTTAAACCCACGTAAAAGGAATTTAGCGATACACAACTGAGAAGTTGAATAAATGAATATTTATTTAAAATAAAATTAGCGTTCGAAAAAACTCAAAAAATATATTTTTTTATAGTAATGTGCACTAAAAAGTAAAATAAATAAATTGTAAAATCAATTTCGTCAAATTTTAAAAAGTTCTTTGCATAGATTTCCATTTAGGTATTTGTAAATTTAAAAACATTCAAAATATAAAACTAAAATATTTTTTGTTGACATTTTTTAAGGTCCTGAAGATGACACAAATTTTTCCGAAACGTTGAACTTTAAATATGTTTAGTGCATAAATAAATGTTGATTTAAT
Organism: Xanthostigma xanthostigma; assembly: GCA_963575645.1. Classification (NCBI taxonomy): domain Eukaryota; kingdom Metazoa; phylum Arthropoda; class Insecta; order Raphidioptera; family Raphidiidae; genus Xanthostigma; species Xanthostigma xanthostigma. The sequence continues at coordinate 14,782,126 of OY754467.1, forward strand.
TTAGCCTTGTATCTTGTACTAGTAATATTTATATTTGTTTATCCAATTATATTTTATACTTTAATTCTTCTATTTTACATAATATCAATTTTATTTTCATAACACGAAATAAAAAAGGTTTTATGTTCCTGAAAATACAAAAATATATAATATTTTACCGTTGCCTTACAGTTAATTTAAAATATCCCAAGTTTTTTCCGTCAGATTTCACCAAGAAAAAATTATAATAACATTAATATAATGTATTCCACAGATGGTTCATAAATATTTCAACAGAAAATAATAACAACTTGAAATATACTTTCGCTAATCCCTACTCATTTCCCATTCGCCAGAGCCTACCTAGTCGTGAATATGGTACGACGTCATTATCGTGCGGTTCATCTTTTGTTTTCTTGTTAGGTTTGTAAAACATTTGTGTTTAAGGCCAAAATAAGTTCATATATATACCAATCTTTTACTAAAACGAGCATTTAGGCGGCTAAAACGATGTTAAGCTTTTCTAGCAGTAAGTTAGGTACCTAGTATTGTACAGCGCTGATAAACATTCCGCGGCTGTGACATTGCGGGTAAAAACGTAGCTCTGTCTCAGGTTCCTGCCCAACTGAGGTAATATGAAATATTAAAACTATTGAATTATTCTTTATGTATTATTAAAAACTATAAATTGAAAAAATATGCCGCTCTCCTGACAAGATACTGTTTATTGATTGGTTCTTGCTAAAATCCAGCACGGAAACAAGCACGAAAAATAGACCCGGCTCTAATTTTGAAATTCAACTTGTAACCACGCACGTGAACTCGCAGTGACGACATTTTTATCCTCGCAGCCAGCACAAGTCTCAGCAATGATTCTTGCGACAAAACCAGCCTCGTGTGCAGCGTCCTTTACACAGGTTCCGACGCATCGCGAAGTGGTTACGTCACTGATCAGTAATTTCTTTTGAGTAGTTCCATGTGTACAGCTAACTTCACACTAGTGGTGTGCCGGATCGTTAAAAATGTATATCCGCGGATACGGATCTGAATACGCATTTTTTGTTTCAAGATCCGCGGATACGGATACGGATCTTAACTTTCTTAGAGTACGCGCCGGTAAATATTGCACATCAACCTTTGGAAAGAGACTATCTGTTATGGGTAAAAGTTATTGACCTCTTTAAGAGTTAACTCTCATAACAGATTGTCTCTTTCCAAAGATCGATGTGCAATATCTCATTATAAAGATAGATGATTTAGTACCTTTGAGTTATGTACTATTAGTATGGTACTCACTACGATATGCAGTAGTCAATTACTATCCGATAGTTGTATCGACCTATCGATTAATTATCATTAGAACGTACAAATGTGTAGGTTCTATTAGTTTGACGTCTACCTGTTTCCAAGCCCTCAGTAAACAATCAAAAGTACCACCAGTCTTCTCAAATTTCTTTTCACAAAAATCCCGCACGACGACATCTTATAATCTTACTGCATGCTTGGAAAACATAAGCAGGTTTCGCATGTGCTATATAAGAAATTTATTGGAACATAGATTGGCTGGTATTATGTGCTACGACAGACGAAAATGACAGATGACAGATTTTGAAATCCCATTCTATAATGTAGGTACACGTCTAGTATTTCCGAAAAAAACATTATTTCAGCAATTAATTAAGTTTTAACGCAAATCATTGCATTTTTATCTTTCTATTTTGAAGTAATTGCGAAAACGCCTCAGTGACAGTTGACATTAGATGTTGTAATTTTATGGGTGTAGAACTGTAGTGCAGAGGTATTTCGTAGAAAGATATGTAAATTTCCTAAATGCTATGATTTATATTAAGTATTTTCTTAAAAATTAAGGTACTTAGTAGTAAAAATAGTATGGCTTTCTTTAGTTGCAAGTTAACTAACCTCAAAAATAACCTTTGACATAAGTGATATAAAATATCGCAAAAAAACGAATAAACAACAAATCAACTATTTAAATGATACAGAAGTGAATGGTCGCAACAACAATGTGATTATTTACTCTAAATGCTTATATTCTTTGTGATTTACGAAGGTGTGACGTCATTCGGTGTTTCAGTCAACATGGCCGATTGCAGTATTTTATACTTTTATCATATTAAAAATCTTATTAATCTCAATGTTTATATTAACACTGGGTCATTTTTTAGAATTCCTATAACATATTTTTCTGTAAAATCATTTATTCTTTGAATCTTTTATATTGTCACCATGCCTATTCAAAATATTTATCTTCTGTTAATTATTTTGGGAATAGTTATCTGCCAAAATATGTCTCACCTTTGAAATTAAACACATGCTGGAAATAGATCATTGAGTACAGATGTTATAAAAATTGAACAAAATACAAATGTTTAAAGTTTGCTAATATTTCATCAAATTATTATAGTTTCAAATTGTCGAGAGAAAATGCCTGAGTAATTATAATCGCCAGTTTTGACGATTTTCATCTTTGCTATCCTTAAAAATTTAAATAAATCCAGATATTCGCAGTTTCATCATCGTTGCGTATAATTTTAATTTACTTTAGGACTGTCCATTATACAGAGTGCGTTTTCACCTGTTTTGAGGAATAACCCAATTTTATCGAATTACATAAGTCCAAATCTATGATTGAAGAATTACATAAGTATCCACAATACGTCATAATTTATGAAAAGCATCCTTATATAAATCTTTACGAAAGTCTCTCTTGTTTGTTTCGGACCTGCATAAGAGATTATTGCACTATCCTGGATCCTATTTCAAGTTCCATCAATATTCATCATCATTGTGTCCCTATTATACATGTGTTAAGTTTTCAAGGTAATAAGAAATTTGCACATAGGTCAAATCCTGAAGCTACTGCAGTGGCGGAAAACAAATAAAAAAATAAATCTTTACTGCTCACTAGGCTGAAATTTGATATCATTGATTTGCTCCAATTCCGTAGGCTATTAGTAAATATGTAAGGGTGAAAAGTACAATCTCAAAGTTGAAGTGTCGTTGGTACGACGTGACATGGCAAGAAATTGCGGCGGGTGGGTTTAGTTGGCTGTCTGATAGGGCTGGGATTATTTATTGGATAATATGGGAATCTGTCGATTTTCAAAATAATTACTTTCAATTGGAAAAGTTTCACATTTAATAGCCCGAGAAATTAACGATGTCTAGCATTTTGTAAACATTTCGTAGTTCAATTGTAACAGATACGAAACTTTTAAATAGGTTTAAGATATTCATATAGATGTATCAAAAGTCCTACCCCACTTTAGTTAGCCAAATAAATTATAGTTTTAAAATAGACATGCATATGACGCAAAAAATAAGGATAGTTTTTTTATTTTTTTTATTGCAAGAAACAGGGAGAGACGGAGAGAGAGACCTATCCTTATTTATAAAGTATATCTATATCGTGTAATAAAAGCTGTTAGTTCAGAAGCAAACAAAAAAACTGTTTTAGTGCCAAGTAGCGACATCTGATAGAATTGGCTCAAAGCTGTTAGTTCAGAAGCAAATCTGGTAGAATTTGCTCAAATCTATTAGTTCAAAGGTCGGGCCGCAAACTAAATACATTTTTCAGAATTATATCTATCGTACCCGGGTGAACCGGGGCGGGCCGCTAGTTTGTAAAACCTAAAATTTTATCAACATAAACTGAGTAAATAAATAAGTTTTAGAAAACATTTTTTGTCATAATATTATTGTATAAAAAATTAAGAAGAATACTGAATATCGAACCTTGGCCATCCCTATTGTCTGGTAAGAGAATTGAGCTTGAAACGCGCGACGCATTGTGTTCGCGAGCTTTAAAAAGCATTGTTACGATAGGAATGCACTTCGCGTCACGGTACTGCCGTTCGATATCCGACATAGGATTATTGACTGTCGATGCAAATTGAATATCAAGTTACCTCGCTGCTGTTTTATAAAATAGGCTAAATGAAAAACCACACTTTTATATATAAATCTTACAGACAAAAAGATCTTTCAATTATTTATTTTACGTCTTTATTTTCAATAAATGCTGTTTTATACATTAGTTTTAAACGCAAGCACCAGAGTACCTACGCCAAATATTTTTTTTTACGTCATAAAATACTAATTTTTTTTTGTAATTCTTGAATTTATTTTTTTTATTATTATTATACAATACAATATTTATTGAGTTTTCCTACCTGACTTGGCAATGCCAGTTCTAGGGTAGGGATTCTTACGAGCTAATTGTTTAACTATTTGTGCTGTCTAGTAAAGAAAATGAAATTATGAAAAAATAAAAGAAAATAATAATAATAAATTAAACATTTTATATGTTATAATTTATGTGTCAGCGAGTTTTAACAGTCACGCGAGTTATATCTTCACGTCCGAGATACTACTACTATATTTTTTATGCGTGCCCCCTATGAAATAGCTGGTTTTCACTTTAACTTCAGTATATTTAAAATATTTTTGATAGATCTAAGTGTAATAATTTGCATGTCTTTTTATTAAAGGGTGTCTTTTATATTCGATTTCCCTCGTCATAATATTCATTATTTTATATTTACTACTTTCTTCATTTAAAAAAATATATAAATAGAGTTATAGACCATAGGTCTGGAATCTTGTAAAAATAAATATACTTATATAAGCTCACGGGGAAAGAGTAAAGAAGAAACACTCGACGCTATAACACTGAACACTGTTATATCCTTTATATTTATAAAAATATTATTTAAATGTTAAAAAAATGAGAATCAATACAGAAGTGATTTGTCACAATTAATGGTAAAGAGATACCTATTCTTTCAATAGCTTACATAAGAAACTAAACGTAATTAGATAACAAGTACCTACAGTCATTACAACTGAAGCAGTGTACACGGTATAAACTTATAGAATACAACCAACAGTTGAATGGAATACATTGTTTGAGATAAATAGAATGTTTCGGAATATTCAAATTACTTAAAAAAATAAATGAAAGTATATCGTGATATTGTGATCAGCTATAACATGCATTCCTGTTATAGAACATTGTTATTTTGACCTGGATAAATAAAAAGGACCTGCATTTTGCTGTTTCAAATGCACTTTAATTCTTTCATGATACGCACCTTGCAGTAAACATGCATTGTTATAGCGCATTGTTAAACCTAGTACTGTATAAAATTAAATTTAAATAGATTAGTATTATCTGAATATTGGTAAGCCTTAATTACGGTTGAGTTTTATACAGTATTAGCTTTTACCCACGACTTCGTCCGCGTGGAATCAGTGTGTACCTACAGTTGCTATAATTGATTAATTTAAGACGACCCTATATAACTTTCTAGAACCGGCGAAACGTTTTTTGTTTTTGATTATTTAAGGACCAAAGAACCTAGAAAATTAGTAAAAAAAGAATAGTGTACCCCTGCTTAACTGTGAAAATACCCCACACGAAATGACCGTGCGAAGCCGGTTGAGTTCACAGAAATTAATCTGTTTTGCGACAAAAAAAAATTGGCGATAGTCACGCCCATATAGAATCGGTTGTAAAAGGATAAACAATGTTTTTTTGTTTTACCATCTTTTGTAAAAACATAAAGAATTTGTGAATTCGATACACGTGAGCAAGCCACATATAACTGGCCGTGCGAAAAATGGTTTTTCTAAATGAATTTCCCAATTTGCTCCTGGGTTTTGTTTATAGTTATTCCGAAAGCAGTTTACAGTCTTTTGAATTGAAAAGGCAAATCCGTTGGTAGAATTGATATTCATGGTATTGAAATACTAACTTCTTTAGATTTGCCAATAATTATAATAGCCCTAACAATATTCGACCAAGATGAGAAACTTGTAAACGTGTACCATTACACAATTTTTACGCATTAAGATTTCGCATTGAACATCCACTTTTAACCTTAATTTATGAGAATACATTTAACCCCCTTAGGCAGGCGTGGCGGAAGGCCTAGGGTGTTTGTTGAGAGCTCACCACACGTCAAGGGCTAATATTAATATTTTCAAATTCAACCCTAACAACTTTGGAGCAACTTTATATAACAAACTTCCTGAGAATTATCGCACTATTACCTCGAGTGCTTTCAAGAAAAAAATTAAGGATTTACTTCGTTCAAATGGATTCTATTCTATCAACGAATTTATTAACTTTAAATTTTAATTTACTTGTACTGACATGTTAGATGAAATTTGTAATTTCCAATTGACAATAAAAATCTATTCTATTCTATTCTATCCCCGGTAAGCGATCACACGACTCACTCACCACAGGCTTTCAAAACTTGCCGCCGCGCCTAACCTCAGGTGTTAATTTTTGAAAAAAAAGTAGTTTATGTCCTTCCTCAGAGTTTAAACTATCTTCATATTAAATTTCATCATAATAGCGTCAGCGGTTTGGATGCAAATATCTGCCACATCACAAGTTTAAAGCTAGAGAATCATTTAAAATCTGTCATGTACATTTTCATTATTCGTATAGATTGCAGAATTAAATAGAATAGTTAAAAACTTCTGATGTGCATTTGAATATTTTATATGTGCTGACAATATTAAGTGACACTTCAGTAAATAAATAAGCATAGAAATGTATCTAAAATTTGCATACGAATCAATTTTGTGCTATACTGGAATCATTTGATTTGCATACAAACAAATTTATAGTATATTTCAAATAAATGTTTTTGGCTTTGCATTGCAAATTATTATCTTTTAGTGTCAACAACCAAATTATAAAAACGTATCTTTTTTATTCTTAATTAAAAAACAATAATATTAGTTATATTTTTTTCTATTCAGTTATTGCTTGTGATATTTATTTTTTATATTATTATTATTGACTACATAGCTTTTAGAAAATAATTTCATATTTTAGTGCATTGGCCATAACTTACACTATTCAGGTCGGTCGGAAGGCGAAACCAAGGGGCCGGACAAAAATTTCTCGACGTTTCATGGCCTTCTGAATAATTTGGAATCTCCGATCGGGCCATTTAATAGTGATATTTAGGGGTTGAAAAAAGTTTACGGACCCAAAAATACCGAAAAAATTCTCAGAGTTGTTTCAAAGAAATTTAATCCTTTAATAAAAATATAAATGTTCTGCTAAAATTTTAATAAAACCGACTCGACAGGACCGGACTTACAAGTGTTATAAACACGCTAGGTTCATGCAGATATACTAATTTACTTACTGAAGGGTGTATTTAATTGAATGCAGACGTTGGATTGATAATGATATTGAAATTAAGAAAAAAATGTTATTTTAATTAAGGGGGGATTTTTTTTTATTTTGCTCAAAAACAAACTTACCTAAGTTAACGAAATAAAGCCACACTGTTTATGTTAGCAAATACTTACACCATATTGTGGCACTTCGACCCAATTTTTTGTATTTTATTTCATATCATGAAAATATGTTTCTGTTCATTTTCATTAAAATTTTGACACAAATTGATGACCCTCCGATTATCGTTTTAATGGACTGACACCAGTGTACTACATTTTAAAATTCCGTATTTTTATTGATTAAATTAAAAACGATGATAAACGATAAGTTAACTTTTAAAAAAGCCGACATAACTATTAATAGAAATAAATTAATTGTTATCGGAAGAACACTAATCCAATACGTATATGATTCGATCTTTAATGTCAGTGTGATGTTAACTATTTTTATCTGTCAGTGCGCATAGACATACTCACAAATCAATTGATCGAATAATTATATTAGAGTGACAATTCAATCAGTAAGTAGTTCCAATATACATGCATAACACATTTATTATTGATAAGTACATAACAACACAATTATACGTATCGTGTTTCTGTTTAGGCTGGTATACCATAGAAAGGCTGTGGAATAGAAGAAAGTCGAAGGGACTATAATAGTGATTTAATAAATGTCAAACATTTAGCCATTTTTAGGAACGTGAAATTTCGCGAATGAAGGCGAATATCAGTTTTCAGATCTAGCTCCATTTGTCTATGGCTAATATTTGACAGCTGATTGGCCGAGCATTAGCAAGTCGCGAGCAGACATTTGTAGTGGTTCTGGGCACTGAGTTGATTAATTATAATAATACTAAGTCTAAAGATCTATTACCTAATTCAAATCTTTGAGATTACTCCTCAATAAATAAAATTATCGACCAATTTTTCAGACAATATATTACAAAAATATTTAATTAGTGAAAACCGTTTCAAAATCCGTTGCGTTGTTAAGAAGTAAGCGGAAACCATGGACAGAGGAAAACGACAACTTGGTATTAATACTACGTAGTGATGACAAAACACCGGCATAGTTCAGCCATATTTTGTACAAAATATTTACAAATTATAAACACAAACCTTCCCCGTGTATCGCTCTTTCAGCAAATGAAAACCGTTAGAAGGAGTGTTAGTGCTTTTTGACAAAACATCCTCATAGTTCGGCCATATTTTGTACACAATATTTATAAATTATATCCGCAGCTTTTTATGAACAATTTACGCCATCATGAATACAGTACCAGAATTAAAAACAACTATATAACAACTTTTCTCACCATCAACAAAGGCTCCATGAACATTATTGTAAAAATATTTAATCATTTACCCATCTCAATAAAAAATCTAAGTCTACGGAGGTTCAAAAATGAGCTCAAAGCTGTGTTGCTATGTCATAATTTTTAGAGTATCGAAGAATTTTTCTTGTGTAAATTAACCAAGGAAACTTAATTTGTATTTTTGTATGTATACCTTTATGTAAAATGACGTCTTCTACACTACGCATGTAGTATTACGGAAATAAAGAAATTACTATTATTATTATTATTATACAAACCTTTCTGGTTTATCGCTCTTTCTATTAGTGAAAACCGTTTCACAATCCGTTGCGTGGATTAGAAGAATAACGCGGAGAAACAGACAAAGACAATCAGCGACTTTATTTTATACTATATAATGATGACAAGGAGTTTGAATACGACATTAGACTACTCCTGATGTATGGAAACTGTAATTATGTGATCACAATCTAAAGTCATTGTCAAGTCAAATTAGCTGACAATCCTTTCTGCAACGCGGCTGTTAGTTCCGCAATTCAAATTCTCCTTCTGACTATCTTTTATGTTCCGATCACAGAACTGGTAAGTTCTGTGGTTCCGATATATCAATGCTTCATCTACTATATTAGTTAGTATTCTATAACCAAACATGCTGATCATCCAGTCTAGTACGTAATAGTCAATAACAACTGTGTTCATCACTATCTACCCACACATAACTACATATTACGTATGTAAGTATACTTATATAATATGTGTGACTGTGTATGTAAGTCATATATGATCGAACACACATGCACAGAGGAGATACACAAAGTTACTCCGTGTCGGTTTCCAGCCTATATAATGTGCGTCTATTATAGAACCCAATCAAAGGCCGGAAACCGCATGATGTGTGTCAAAGTAATATTTGGGTTTAGACAATTCCCTTTGTCTTGTACTTACGAATCACGTGATAACAATGTAATGCTTCAGAAATATGTCATTAGCGAATAGTAGCTATAATATAATTGATTATGAACAATAAGATGACAATATTAAATATTGTAAGTAAATATTTGGTGTCATTTAAGTGTCAAAATTCACATAAAGTTACTTTCTGATCACTCATCAGTTCTCTGTCAAACAGGAATGCTCTGTTAAGAGATTTCGGAACTCAATTGTGATTTGAAGTAGTAATCTGATCGCTAATAAGCTGCTACAAAAACGTCGAAGCCAGTGCCAGAGCAATCGAAAGTTTAAATCAAGATTTGGAAATTGCAGAGCTAGTTATTAGAATAGAATAGAATAGAATAGAATATTATTACTGGCTCCAGTTGTACAACTGACATTTGATGCTTTTCAAAAATTTCTGAAATCATTAAAAAGGTTTTAAGCTATTCAAATTGCATATCAGATCAGAAGCATATGCACAGTTTAGGCTGTGTTGACCAAAAACAGGAAAAACCGTATAATACGAGGAATGAAGTCTTGTCTATAAAACACAAGACTACATTCTTTGAAAAAAGTCCAGTGTACATAGGATTTAAGATTTATAATAAATTGCCAAATTATCTAAAAAATATAAATAATACAATTACGTTTAAAAATTATTTTAAAAAAATATTTGTCCTTTACTGTCCCATACAGTTTTTATGGTTTATTCTGATTTCTTTTTTGCTCTGACATTTTTGTATACCGAATGCTCATTACAAATAAAAAATATTTCTATTTCTAAACTCAGGAAAAAATATGGGATAAAGATTTAGTGTATGTTTTGTGTAAATGATGCAACTTTTCCTTTTAGGTTATGTACTGCAAATATATATAAGTTAATAATAATGTCAGTAAAGTGACTTAATATCGACTTCGATATTATAAAGAAGAAGAGTTGGCAATGGTTATATTCAAATTGAAAAAAAAATGATCCTAAATAGTGTTTGTTGACCTAGTATATGAATATATCCAACGATATATATTATGTAATGTGTAAAGAAGAACGTAAGGCGAGAATTCAGTGTGTATATGAATTTCAAATCGAATAGGAAGCCAAAGAAAACCGCATTTTATCGATTATATGGAAAAAAAGGTATAGTGTCGTATGTAGACTGTGCTCCATAAATCCAGTAGGAACGGTACTTATGATGCTGAAAGAGCTATGCGACGGAAAATCCGAAAGCTCGCACGCCGTACACAATCATAAATGGGACAGGACTGGCCCGACAACAAACGTGATTATCCACTTTATTCTGGGTAGACTAACCCTTCAAACATACTGTTTCATTCAAAATTAACCTACAAGTCTCTTGCAATTACAATATATACTCCTTCTTGACCCCATCACACCAGCTGATTGATTTGTGTATTCTTTATTTTTAATATGTTTTACTTTATCAAATTGCAGTAATTTCATTATTTTTTTTCATACAAAATGTCGTCTATATTTTCCTCTTTTTGTTTGTATCTGCATTTTGTCAACCATTTTCCATGTTGTAGTTTGTTTTTTTCTTGCACTTAATCATTCAAAGTTTTTCAGATTTGTTTCATCTTGCGGCATTATTTTTTAAGAATTCTGTGGGGGAAATACTCTAAATTTTCTTCTTTCTGTCTTGGAAAAATACTCCATTATTCCAATAACTGATTTATTGCTGTTCGAAAACGGATTGGAGCATTTCAAGACAAGATTATGGTAAATAAAATGTTGGAATAATAACAAAGATGACTATTTATTTACCCTAAAACTGAAAATATATTTTTTTTACGTAATAGAGTAAAATAAAAGTCAATGAAAAAATAACGAATAAAGCTCAGTAGTTTTTTTTTTATAAAAATAGCCGAGACATGTCTTACACTTCCACGTATTCCAGTGAACAAGTTACTGATCCTCAGATTTGATAAATTCTAATTTATCACAAATACTTACCACACTTTTACAATGGTAATCGAAGAAGAGCAAGATTACAGAATACATAAAACAAGAGGTCAGCTTTTTTGCTATTGTACTAAGATTTCGTTTTGGGCCAAATTAGACACAGAAATGGCAAACTGTACAAGAAATATTTGATAATAATAATAATGCGTTTAGGGTCCGTTTCTCGACTTTATGTCATAACAGACGCCATTCGCATCATTACTATTTTCATCTGTCACACTTCCCGTTATTTTATACATTTCCACTTAATCAATAGCAATGGGCGAATGAAGAAATTTAGGATAAGGTTGGCAAATTTTGAGCATAGGAGTTATCTAAGCGGCCATGACCTTGAATAATGAACCATCTCGATATTTATCTGAAATTATTGAGTGAAACCATGGAAAACCTCAACAAGATGGCCGGTGCGAGAGGCAGTAGCAAAAAAACCCAACCACATTTGCCCCCGCCGGGATTCGAACCCCATACCTCCCAAATGCGAGTCTAGTACTCTCACCACTACGTCATCCCGTTCGGTACGAGAAGTATTTGATTCATTTATCACTTCACACTTTAAATGTACTTCAGTTTTCAAATCAACATGTGTAAACTGGTTTTTCTAATAATATCGGCTATCCTCAAACCTCGACATTATATTTTAAAACACTAAAGTGCATTATAATAATTCACTGCCCTTTTGAAACTGTTAAAGTAGATAACGTAATAATAAATTGTAATTTTTTTGTCCCAGTTTTGGAACGAACAATGCAACATCCCAAAACTGCGCACGTGAGTTTTGCCAGGACAAGATTAGGTTAGCCAAACGTACGGCGAGTAAAGCGCAGTAATTTTTTGTACCAGTCCTGGAACGGACTCTGCAATAGCTCACGAGCGCGCGCGTCAGGCGTACGAGAGCGTCGGTATTGGGATAGGAAAACGTCGCGGCGCGGCAGGCGTCGATGCGGAAGTTTTATGGGTGTTTTAGGGCGCCGCTCGCCGTTCGCTCGATCAATGTGAAAGAAATCATTGTGTTATATTATAGTTGGTTGTTGTGTGTGTTGTCAGGCATTCCCAAGTAGGTCACATAATAGATAGTGCCTCTTTTCCTATCTATGTGTTTGTGTGTGCGATATATGTTATGTGTGTATATGTATGACACACGTATACACAACACAACTAAACGTGATTCTATAGAGTTGTACTACGATTTGGATTTGATTTATATCAATCGGAATTCATGTTATTTTTAAACACATTTTGTTCACTTGATCCAGAACTTCACTGTGCCCCAAGTTTTTTTTTTTTTTTTTTTTTTTTTTTATTTTTTTTTTTTTTTTATTTTAAAAGGAGCGAATCGGCTTCTATGGCCATTATCGCAAAATATTTACAAATGTATAAGTACATATAGCATAATATCTAAGGTAAGTACATATTATATTATATATAATATCTCTAAGGTAAGTATATATTATATTACATATTATATCACAATTAATGTTTATGGTAATTAATAAGGTAAGTAGTTGGTATTTTTAAATGTCTTTGTATTTGTTTATACTTTTTAGATAGTTAATAGTTGACTTTATGTTTTTTTCTTCATTATTTAAAATTGTTTCCAGATCCTGCGGAAGTTCAGTATCCATCCGTTGGACATCGTATAGTGGACAGGTCACCAAAAGGTGTTCTACCGTCAGAGGAACGTTGCAGATCTCGCATTCCGGGGGAGGAGAGCGATCCAACAGGTAAGAATGTGTGAGACGAGTATGTCCTATTCTAAGCCTTGTTAGTACAATTTCCTCTCTTCGGTGCCCCAAGTTTGATTTAGTTTATTTTCATATACGTCTAATTTCAAAGCTTTTTACCCGACTGCGGCGAAGCCAAAAGGAAGGGTTATGAGTTTAGCAATCTATGTATGTTTGTATTTACGGATGTTTCACCGTAGCGCCTATAAGCTATTCATCCGATTTTGATAAATAAGGTGTCTATCGATTCGCTATTAAGGCCCGGGCAACATACATTTATTTTTGTTTTTTAGTCCCAGAGGGGAGCAAATTGAAAACAAATAAAAAAATAAGTTCCAACCAGTAATTTTGTGTCCACTACGGACGATTGGAATATTTATAAGTGGTGGAATGGTGGTCTTAGTGACCGCTCAAGTAACAGGGAAGTCCATAAAAATATAATTAATGTATTAACTCAAAAACAAATTTAAAAAGTTTAATAAAACATAGCGTATAGTACTTCTAGAATCATAGGTAACATTTAAAAAAAAGTTTCATCTAAATCCTTCAAATTCATTTTAAGTTACATTCGTTCAAACATGCATATATATAATAAAGATTTTTATATAATAGTATATAGATATAATTTATTTGACGCCTGCTGTACACGGAAAAAGAAAGATTTGTGCAGATAAATTCATGGAAACATATATTTGCTATAAATAAATATTTGGCCAAAAAAGAAATATATTTGTTAGTTGTTTGATAGAGTGTTATTTGGTGTAAGCAAATTTTGATTGATATTAACCAAATATTGATTTGTTACAAATGAACAGTATTTTATGTTCGATATTTATTTTATTGAACAATAACAATTGTTTTCGTCAAGTAACAATAAAGGCCTCTAGGATCATAGAGCATCGTCAGTGAGCTTATATTCAACTTAGAATATTTTAAAAGTTACATGCTCAGTGGGTCAATCGGGGATCTAAAATATTATCGGGAAAATTGTCTAACGCCTCTACGAGACCGTGTAACAAGAAGAAAAAAATCCGGATCAGACTGGACCGGCCCACGGAGTACCGGCGGCCTACCGAAAAAAGTTCCGGTATTCCCTGAGGCCAGACCGATGGTGGCTAGTAAAGATAATATTTAGAAACGCCGTTTAATTAGCAATGAAGTAATTGTTATTTTTAAATATAATGCTACAACTCACTGGAATATAAACCATTACAATCCTAAATAATACATTCTGCTATTTACCATCATTCTACGTTTGTTAAATTGTTGAAACGCAGAATAAAAATATTAGGAGATATCAAATACAAATACATTTCGATTATAATTTGGTAGAAGTAGAGAATACTAGCATGTTGAACATGTTGCGTGTGGTTGTGAATGTCTGCAAGAGATGATCTCTTTTGTTATCGTCGCCCACTATCAACGCATGTTTGACTGTTCCTCGTTTCTGCCTATTTTTATTTCCTCATTCTTTCGTCGACTATCATTGTACGATTTCAATAATTTTGACAATAGTGTTCGTGTTATACGATATATAGCTCAATGAATTCAACGGTGTAAGATAAAGAAATATAAAAAAATAAAGACTTTATTTTCATAACAAAAAATATATTTTTACAAATCTTACGATCTGTAGTTTTGTATAAAAATGTTTTTATATATTTCTTTTTTTGGTAAAAAATAGTGTTTGTAAACATTGTAATGATTTAGAATTGTTTTTGTTTCAATTTAAATTGTTTATCGTTACTCTAAACCAGAGGTACTCAGACTTTTTTTTTTCATAGACTATACTTTCAAAATTTAGCCTGTTCCGGTGGACCCCCTACAACTACATTTCTACCATATTCCCAAAACTCGACAAAAAATGTGAAGATTAGATCTAACTATGGAAATTTGCGTTGCGGCTGAGTTCCAGCCACGAATGGGGAGTTTTCTAAATGAAATAAGTGAGAATTGATTGGTTAATTAATTAATTGATTGTGCTGTGAGTGGATGTCAAAAAAGTAAAGTTGGCCAATCAAAAAAGTGATTCCATCCAACTTTACTTTTTTGACGTTTACTCATAGCACAAGGAACCAATCAAATCTCACTTATTTCATTTAGAAAACTTCCCATTTGGAGTGGTAACTGAATATGGAATATGCAACTTTTTACAAGTAACAGTCGCCGAGCTTCTTAAAATATTATCTGCCTACATTGATAGGTAAAGTCAAGCCAACATTTAGTTCTTCACTACCGAAAGGCAGATAAATTTTGGTGGACCTCCGCTTACGAATTGTGAACCCCCATTTTTTTTGTCACGCCAACGTAGACCCCCGTCGAGTCTCCCGTGGACCCCTGGGGATCCACCTGGACCACTTTGGGAACTAAGGCTTTAAACAGTCAAAACAGAGTGCATGTACCTAATGCATTAATTAGACAATAATAATCATTCTCGCGAGAAAGATAAATCTGAATGCCGAAACGTTGACCATTAATGAGGTTTAGCGAATGAATATTGTTTTTAAATTATGTCTTGTATCTCACGCAAAATGAAGGATGAAACAATCACTCATAAGGTATTCGAATTCGAGGGTCTAGTCTACAGAAGGACAATATTGATGAAGATGGAATAATCTGGTGACAAATCTTGTGGAGCGCTAAAGAAGATCCAGATTATTTGCCGACTAGATCCAGCATAAAAAATGGAGGCACAAAAATCCTTTTAGGATGTGGTGCACCTTTGGGCCTACTAGAACCAGATCTATCTATTGTAATCTTTAATCTTTTGTATTTCGTACTAGATGTTGTAATAACAATAATTTTACTTTTAAAATGTTTTATTTGACCTATTATTACGTTATGTCCAAATTTTGTAATCAAATTTTGACTTATATTTCTACATTACCGAGCGGCTTAACACTTTGCACTCATACGTATACAATTGTAAATTTATAGAAGTCAGAACAGTGGGTATAGTTCTCGGTGTTGAAGAGTACGTCTACCGTGATAATGCTCATTTTGCATAGCTTATAGTGAAGAATTTCCTAATTGAGTTTTTTTTTTCATCTATAGTATTTTTTATTAAAAGCTTGTTTTAATATCTGTATACAAGCTTTTATTGCGTCATGCCGTTGCATATCAAATAGTAACAAAGAATATAAATAATTGTAGGATAAATGGCATCTTCAATGTGTCGAAATTATTTTCATCAGATTGTCAAGGTGATTTTTTTTATTATTGCAGTAATAAGAAAAAGTCAATTGCAAAAAGCACCAAAAATTGATGAAGGAGCAATGCGTTTATAATTTCAACATGTATCCCAATTCATTTCTAAATACTGTTAGTGAAAATGCGTTTTTTTGTTTACTTGTTTTTTTACTTAAAGTTCAGAGACGCGCATGTAAAATTTAAATTTGCAATATAAAACATCTTCCGTTTCTTCATATAAAAATTCGACCTTATTGGTTCGTTTTTAAATGATAAAATCAACTGTTAACACGCATGTATGTTAAAACTTAAGTCTGTAATCTAAGACAGTTTCATTTATTTTTGAAGTCTTTGTAAACATTTAAAAAATCTCGTAGTCCATTTGACGAATTGTTCAGATTAATCGCATTCTAAGTAGGTTCTTCTACTTTAAATAAATATTATTAGATCCACTGAAATCGCCCGTAACTGTTGCCAATCTAGAAATATTTCGTGGTTGTTGAATGGAAGAAGAGAGAGAGAGAGTTAGATATATCTGGTTGTGTAGTGAAGCATAATGTTTACGGAGGAATTATTGGGGATGCATAAAACGAACTGAGCTACTGTTGAAGTGTATTGGTATGAGGTTGAAGATGCTTTGGAGAATGCATATTTATTCATTCATTGCGGTTATATATTCTTCCGTATTTAGTAGCAGTGTTAAACAAATTTAAAATGGAAATAATCAGCGAACATTTGAAGTATGTAACTAATATAGCTGTGTAAAAATTTTTCTATTGTAGGTTTAATTGGAAATTGTATATTAATAATAATATATTAATTGGAATAATATATAAAAAATATAATTTAAATACTGTTACAAGCTCCCCGTTGCGTCGAGAAAGGATTTCGTGAGACAACAATCGGCTCGTCATTCTAATAAAGACACAAAGATTGTTGTGGGGAAACAACAATCGGCTTGTTGTTCTAACAATATGCATCGGTAAAAAGAGATTTGTTACCAAATTCCAGACAACAATGAATGCAAAAAAAGAAAGAATGATCTAGCACATAATATATAAACCACGGAATAGCTCAGTGGGGAGGCAGTCATACATTGTGCCTCATTGAGTGAACAATCGACATAAATTGACAGTCAGTGCCGTGAACAGTACTGAGGTAACTGCAGAGATAAATAAATAAGAGGCAGTCATACAGTGTGTTTCATCGAGTTAACAATCGACAAATAGTGCGTGAAATAAATAGTTTAACATAAATAATCTCTTGTATATATAGTTATTAAATAAGTGTGCTAAATAAATCTTGGTGTGTTCCTGTGTTGTAAATATTTCGTCTACATAAATAGTGACTTTGTATTCTTCATTACTTATTCTTTTATTTTATCAGTTAGAATTGTTTTTTTGTTTCTGTTACGTTATAAAAAAGTACTTTTCGTTTGTTTGTTTATTTGTTTTGTTAACGTTTTAATATTGTAAATAAATATTTTCCACCACGAACTATGTAGAACACTTTTATTACAATATATCTATATTTGGAAATTATTTTTAAATAAAATAAATATCATAGTAAACCGAGTACATATTTGGGAATAGGACAAAATTACAATAGATTCTTTTTTAGGATCTCCTCAAGAAATTCTGAAGTCCGATCAAACTTTCGGTTTCTGTTTCGGAGATAAATAAGAGTTTTGGTTTTAGCAGAAAATCTTCCGAAACTAGAATCGAAACCGAAAGTAGTGAGCTTTCGTGCGGCGTTCGGGAGCGATCGGCGTAGTGCAGCGGCGGCGGAGAGTGTCAGTGTCACTGTCTGCTTCCCCTTGCGCCCGTGCTAACTGTCCGCTCTAGTGCTTTGTTACTGTAACAAAAGCTACTTCGAACAAATGTTTAAAAAATATACCTACACTAGAAGTGCCCTCCAAGTAAATCTTGGTTTCGGCCGAAACTGAAACAGAAACCGAATGTCGATTTCGGTTGAAAAAAAAAATAGTTTCGGTCGGACACTATATGTCATATCGAAAGCTCTTACAGTGTTTTGATACGATTTTTAATACACAGTTTGTTAAAAAATACTAAAAATACATTGAACTTTTTAAAAGACATTTGAATCAGATTTTCAGAAGTTCGAAAGTTTGTAGTTTTTCTGCGCCTAGTTAAATTCAATATAAAAAGAAATATAATTCAACGTGCACAGTCTGAACTTTAATGTAGACAACTCGAGCGAATACAACGACTTAGAATGTGTTTTTATATTCACAGAAGTTCAATTTTTTCTGTATTATCTGTGTATAACCCTTATATTATCTGGGTCACAATGAAAGAAATGGTGCTGTAAAAGATTTAGATGGTACTCCGTTACTACAACTCTTGTAGAAAAATGTAATTGTATTTCTAATGTAATAAAATTTACAGCATAAAGGATTCGTTTCTTTGTCTACTACTAAAATTTTGTTATAAAATCATTGTGATTTGTATTTATTGTTCTTGTGTTGTAAACTTGATCGATTCTCACAGTTGTAAGAGCAATAAAAAAATGTTTTTTATGAATTATTTTCTTATTGAACACTGACCTTATTTTGTGAATATTTTTTCTCAATAAATGGGGGTTTCAAATTCTAGGAATTTTAACATAGTACATAAGCATTTTAATAAACATTTTTTTTTTAAGCTCGAACTTTTAGTTTTAAGTCAAGTTTGAGCTTTTAATAACAAAAATATACATTAAATAAACACTTCAAGCTAAAAATTTAACTGGTTTGGAGACTCGCATGTCGAACAGCCCCGGATCTAGGGGGGAGGAAACCGGGGCACCCGCCCCGGGCGGCAGTTTAAGGGGGCGCCAAAATCATGATAGAATATGGTTGAAACCCAATCTGTCCTTTTTCCGACTTACTCAGTCTGCTTGTTTTCTGACGGTTTCCCGTTCCAATGCCAACCATTATATGTTTGTGATTTTTTTAAAGTAATGTATCACAAACGCTGGAGAGAGGGGGCGACATTATCAAGTTTCTGCCCCAGTTCGGAAAAATCCTAGATCCGGGGCTGATATCGAAACGTTGTTTTGTAGTAACGGTATATTAAAGGCTATTTGAACTGGTAAATATAAACATAAATCTTGTTTTTGGCATCTCTTTTGGATATTATATTTTGCTAGAAATTATAGTTTAGCATCGAAATTTATTTATAGTTTTATGTGCCTCATCTTGCGAAGAGCTAACACGTAAAATCGTTTCAGTCCGACATGTTATGCTTGCATCAGATAATTATATTAATTTATTAATACTAACGACCTTGCATCCGACGCATAAGTTGCATTTTTTTGCCTTTCTCATCTACAACTCACACAGTTTATTATGCAGCTTCTGCATAATTATTTTATAAATGGAAAGAACATCGCGGACACGTCGGTATTATCTGTCACTTCTAATTATATCTGAGTAGATATTTTGTTTTATTCATTTAAAAAATTGGTACTTATTACACGATAATTTTCTGTCGTTCTACTCAGTGGCGGCCCGTGGATATTTTAAATGGGTGTTCTGCAGGGTACATCCTAGCACGGGCTAGAAATGAGGAAGTGCTAATTAAATGATGAATCACATTCATGTTTATGATGTTTTAATTATTATTTTTTTTTTCAAACACTGTCGACAATACACTGCAATATACCTTAACACTAGTCACTGCTGCCATAAGCCGTGTGCCGTATATTATTGAACATGTAATTAATCAGGGCATTATGTATAATGCCCGGGCAATATGAATAATGACAAGTCAAATCGGGACAAGTAATAAATAATCATTTAAACTTCATTATTTATCACAGTGCCCGGTCACTATGAATATTGTTATGTGATTGTCGGGTAGTTTGGTCATTTAGGTACATTTGGCAAGACGTAGGGAGCAGGGACAAACATGTGATACGCGCTAGCTAATC
This sequence comes from Xanthostigma xanthostigma, assembly GCA_963575645.1. Lineage (NCBI taxonomy): Eukaryota > Metazoa > Arthropoda > Insecta > Raphidioptera > Raphidiidae > Xanthostigma > Xanthostigma xanthostigma. Next base: position 14,802,405 of record OY754467.1, read on the forward strand.
AGAGCACGCAACTCATCCCCTGCTCACAACAGAGCCCAGTTGTTTACAATAATTATTACATTGAACAAAAAATATTTTTTAATCATAAGAGATTAATCTTAAAACTGAGATTGTTTTCTATTTAATTCTTGTGCCATTGATTTTATCCCGTAGCCCAATTGACTGGAATTTTTTTTAATTATAAAACTGATTATCTTAAAAAATAGTACTACTCTTCGTACCTATACCTACCATAATGATTTTATAATAATAATGTATGTCAACATTGAAATAATTTAATAAAAATATCTTTTTATTATTCTGCTCAATAGGTGAAGGGCATTATTCATAATGCCCCGTCAATTTAATTATTTAAATAATTTTTATCACATTGCCCTCTCATATTGGGCATTTTTCAAACTGTTCATGGCATTATGAATAATGTCCTATTAATCACTTGGTCCACAACATATAATATGTAATACATAATATTGCAGTGATAGATTAATTATTAATTATTTGTACTAAAGTAAGCTTTTAAAAATCTCATTGTTTTCCTCTATTTGTCATTATAGTGGAGGTACCCTGCGTTATCCCTTGGAAAATAAGACATCCTGTGTATAACGCTTACAAGACATTATATAAACGTCAAGGGTTAAGAGCCATTTGTTTCGGCGATACTGAAATGCATTTTTTGCAATGTTGAGTCAGGGGTTGAAAAAGTAGATTTCAAATGCTTGCTATGGTAGAAGTGAAAAAACGCCAGACCAAGCATATCTATCTAACATATAAAATTTGTAGATTACGTATAATATGAATTTAATTTTGTTGGTTTTTCATTGTAGATAATCAGTTGTCAAATTGCAGTGCTGGAGAATTTTGAAAGAAAAAACTGCTTTTAGACATTTTAAATAATTTCTCGTTCTAGCGATTTTTTTTTATTCATCTTTATATTTCTTGTCATACGTAATTCGTCTGAACCACAATTTTGGGGATCACTCTGTATAATAATAATATCTACATATATACGTATATAAAACTCAAAATCAAAATTTGTCGATCCAACTAAAACTTTTGAACGGTAACTCCAATCATCATGAAATTTAGACACAACACTCATCTCGGTAAACTAAGATGAATGTGCGTGCTCATGTCCATCCCTCCCCCATTCGTTCTTTTGCATCCGGGTGAAACCGGGACGGACCGCTAGTAATATATAATAATAATATAATATATCAGTGTTTAATAAAATTTACATCGATAAAGTAAAATAAAAACTGTTTTAATTTAGCGTTATTTACAAATTAATGAAGTTGTTGCTTTAATTTTGTTTGTTCACATAAAATTGAAATGTTTTTTTGAGGTGTTTATTCAATCGTTCTATTTATTAAAAAAAAATATTAGCTCTTGGGGCGATGTCACATTACTGTTTTTTTCATTTGAAAGCCAGGTGTTTGTATCCCATCCTTAATGATAACAAAAGGCAATTTCATTTTTTGCGTATATTTTTTTCCCTTCAACTTTTCTAGTCTCTTGGTGATGTCTCAATTTTTTGCTTGTATTTTATCTACTCTTGGTGTTTTGTTTTGTTATATATTGTAAGAACTTCAAATTTTATTCGTTTTCTCTTCATAAACGGTACATCAATTCTAAATAAATAAATAAACAACAAATAGACTGTGAACAGTCTTTAGTCTGGAATTATATTGAAAACTTATTGGTAACACTTATTAGGTAAAGGGGGTAATTATCCCCTCCCCCCGAACCATAAAAATAAAATGTAAAAATAAAAATATTACGAATACCTAAACTAAAAAATTAAATTTAGAAATTTAATATTTTGACATCTTATTCGTGAGTATTCTTGCGTGATATAATAAAACTCGAAAGAAATATTGATTTTTTTATTTTAAATTCATTTTCAACACGTAATATATTGTTATATCAAAGTGATTTAACATCATCTCCCGATTGGTGAGTTAAAAAAAAACTTAATAGTTAACACGTTCTGTGTTAAAATATTAGCACAATGAAGCCATTATTCTTAATGGCTGAAATGCAATGTGCTAAACTAAGGTATATGTATTAAAAGTGTTGACTGCCTAGCTATAGTGTTAACATTTCCCAGGTAAGTTCTAGGGCTGAGGATCTTAAAAATAAAATATTCCTTGTTGATTAATAGCTATAATATTGATATTGTTCAATTGCATATAATATCACAATTACTCTACTTATACTGAATATAACGACGTGGTCCGGCTTCGCCCGAATTTGTAGATTGCCATCGTTTTTTCGTCGACTTACGTTGCAGAATTGGTCTCCACAAAAGTACTTTTATTATAACGTGATAATTCAGGGCGCAGAAAAGATTAATAAGACTTATTTTTAAGCTTAAAGGCCGACAGTCATGTAGGCAAGTTTTTATTGAAAAGGATGTTTTAACTTTTTATGCTATTTACATGTACCAACTAATAAATAATGTGAAGACCAAATTAAACAGTTTAAATTTAAACTCCAACATACATGGCTATAATACTCGTACACAAAATGACATACATCTGGAGCGTTGCAGAACTTCCAAATATAGTAGCTCAACCAATAAAGAAAGTTATTTTTATAATAAGCTATCAGATACTATCAAAGATAGCCCTAGCCTGAGCATCTTTAAAGCTCGATTAAAACGATTTTTAATAAAAGCCTGCCCATATGACTGCTCTTTTTAATATTACTATTTTAATATATGGTTTTGTTTTTTTATAATTAATGTATTTTTATGTTTATGACGTTCGCATCCGCTTATGGCTTCGCGAAGAAATAAAATCTATCTATATAGATGTTCATCCTGAATGTCCATTCTAAATATTGGTGAAATAATTTTTCAAATGGGCGCAGTGATTTCGGCGATTTTTTTTTTTTAATTAACAAGGTCGGCTTGTCACCGGGAACACCGCAGCCTCTTGGGCTTATTGTGCTATCTCCCAATCTCTTATATCACTCGATCCTGTATCCTCGTTTCTTGCACTAGCGATTTCGGAGATTAGCCTCCACATACACACAAACACAAAATTCGCACTCTCTCAATATAATATTAGTATAAGTATAGATCAGCTATCGGCAACCTGCGGCTCTTTTGGTGTAAAGTTGTGGCTCTCCAGTTCCGTTATATACGCAAAAAAAAATATTTTATTACATAAACCCTTAAAAATCATCCAATCGATCCATGATTGAGTACCATGTCTATCTCTCAGCCATTTCCACTCGCGTCTTACCCGCATCGCCCCCGTCGCGACGTGTCGTCCTCGGATATAATATATTATACCTATATAAGCAAATTCTATAATACTGAAACGAAAATGTTTAGTGGCTCTTTAAAAACTGGGAAATTTTGTAAATTGTAACTTTTAACTCCGAACCGTCTCAAAAGGTTGTCGACCCCTGGTATATACGTATATATTAGAGAGAGATTGAGTGTTGCTACCGTAATATGATGGTGAACGACGTAACAAAAAATGTGTGCATAGAAAATAAATTCATAGCGCTTTTTTACGTTACGCGGTGCCGCCGCTACCGAGAAAACCACATTCATTAATTTTGTACTTGGTTACGTCATATTACGGTCACTAAATTACGGTACCGCTATCTCAGTAAAACTAGACTTCAGCGAAACGTTACACCGAGAAAAATACACTCAGAAAAAAAATCGTTGAATGGTTTTGTGTTTTGTGGCTACCTGGTATTCACGGGATCATGACGTTAGTTAAGATGATCGGTAATATTGATAAATAATCCCAACCCTGGTGCGAGGCCGTATTTTCAGTTTACCAACACGTTTTCGATTAGCAGAGCTTGCCTCATTGTGTACACTTTGTTCTTTTTTTTGAAGCAATTTAGTGCTAGGTTAGGTACACATATTATACGGTAGCTATGCACCTAAAAGACTATACTGGTAGTTACCTACGAGTTGCAAAATGTCTGTACGTATAGTGTCGAATGGAAATCAAAGCTTCGTAACGTCATCAGACTCCAGAGTGGGTCGTAAAATATGACATTAATTAACTTGTTTTATAGTTTAATTTTGCAAAGCGATTAATGTTTCCAGCAGCTATATTTAATTTTTTCTGTTAAGATAGCTGCTAGAAAGATTATTTTACTTTCATTCTGGGTTGCAGAAAACATTGTCAGACAACATTGACAATTGTTGACAATGACCTTAGATATGAGTAAATGATTACAGTTTCTGTATATGTAGGAACAGTCTTATGTCGTTGTCAAACTATCCGTCATGGTACCATTAGTTCGTACTCACACAAGAACAAATGCATAAAAAAAATACTTTTCGAGATAAATATTGGTCAACATGCGTGGAAAAACGTTGTTTCGAAGTGGAAATTGTACAAAAAAAACTTCAATCGGTAAATTATTTTTTAGCAAGATCGATTTTAAAGTCCAAAATTCTTTACTTGTGCAAGAATATGTGTGATCATTGTCAATATCAGATTTTCTGATATTAACGTTGTGTATAGGTGTTCTGAAGCTCAAGATCTATGTGTGATGTGTGCACGTGATGCGAGTATTGTTCAAAAAGCTTCGTCTACAGACACTGTCGACGTATTCACTCATATGTAGTGAAAGCTTAGTATAATATATTTTGTATGTACCTACATGTGCTTATTCCCCTTTATATCAGTCCCAATGGCCCGCATTTCTGTGAAACTCCAGCAATCATTAAAAATCCTACTGTGTTGTCACATATTTCAATTTACTAATAAAAATTTCAACATTCATTGATAGTATTCATTAAATTTATTTTTTGCAGTAATGTTTCTTGGTTTCTATAGTCGAATCAATTACTGAGTTTTACAAAGATGCTTTGATGTGCTATAATACGCTTTACTATTACTAGTTTCAATACATTTTTACCTATAATGCAGAACCATAAATTATTTTCATTTTGCAAAATCATATGTATTTCTAAATAATTTTAGTGGAACTTGTCAGATTGTACGATTCTTAGTTCTTACACGATATTATTATAGATATCAAATAGGAACAAAATCGTATACAAAACCGCATAGCACAAAAATTACAATCGAAATTTAAAAAAATGGGTGCACTCTTTCAGAACTTTTCTGTAAATGATCGAAAATTTCATAAGACACACGCACAACCACCATGCGTTTTGAAGGTAGTACAATCTCAACCTGACTTGAACAAGATTTTTAGATCCTGTCATTGTACAACTCCCAACAATTAGTTCATACTAAGCAAAATAAGTAAAAATTTCTTTTTGAACACCAATCAATTACTATAATATCATTATTTTCACCAGCAGTGAATGCAATTTTATTGCTAAGTCTTTTTTTAGGACGTCTGCAACTTAAATTCATTAGAGAATTTATTGAGAATAAAGCTATATAAGAATTCCAATAGCCGATTCTAAAATAAATATGAATTATGTCGACCTTAAATTAACAAATAATATGGAAATCTTTGGCCCAAAGACGAAACTCGTATTTAAAGATACGAAAAACTTTTTTTGAAGGGAACGCCATATATTATGTAGATAAACAGGGAGAAAAATATAATTCTTATTATGCTTACAGGATATCGTTTGAAAGAGCTTTCAATTATATTTTTTAGTAGTAATTATACCTATTTGACATAAATTAACACTTTGGGCAGACCATAAAAAGCATGGTTTTTAGGCGAAGTTTTTACAACTTTTTGATTTTTCCATAGTAAGAAACCCTAAGTGCGCGCGTCTGACTCACATATGACGAGTTTTATTTTAAATTTTGACATCGAGCGGGGTGGCGTAGTGGTGAGAGCACTAGACTCGCATTCGGGAGGTACCGGGCTCGTATCTCGGCGGGGGCAGATGTGACTAGGACTTTTTCCTACTGCCTCTCACCGAGAAATGGTAATTCCTGTACCGGCCATCTTGTTGAGGTTTTCCATGGTTTGCCTCAATAATTCCAGATAAATATCGAGATGGTTCCCTATTCAAGGCCATGGCCGATTACCTGTCAAACTTCTATGCTCAAAATTTGCCAACATTATCCTTAATTTCCTAAGAATTCCTTCAATCGCCCATTGCTATTAATTAAGTTGAAGTTTAAAAATTGTAGAAAATAACAGGAAGTGTGATAGATGGAAAATAGTAATGGTGCGAATGGCGTCTGTTATGACATAAAGTCGAGAAACGGACGTTAAACGCATTATTATTATTAATATTATTATTATTAATATGATTATTATTATTATTATTATTAGTATTATTATTATTTTTAATTTTGTCGAAATGGAAATGGATTTGTTTAATACACATTTTGAGCTTATTCAGTTCTTTAACAGTACTCTACCTTCAATAATGTTACGAAAAGAACTGCAGAATTTAAATTGGTGCATTTTAAATGTGTCTAGTTTTACATAACTGTAATGTTTTTGTTGCATTCGGTATAATTAAAGATACAATTTAGACTAAGCGCAGATTATGCCAGCTCACGCCTTGTATGCATTTATATGCAGCGAAACAATAAAATGTTTTTTTGAAATGTGAAACAGGGTGTCTGAAAAATTATTAGGTGTAAAAATGGTGATATTTTCTGATTTAAAAAAAAAATTGTAATGGACACTTCAAATGGTTTCAAAACAATGGTTTAATGTTTCTGAGGTATACAAGCAGTCAAGTCAAGATTTAATACCGCGGCGAACGCACGCAGAAGTTAAAGCGCCAAAACGAAATTCCTGGTCATGTGAGAATCGGCGGAAATTATTATTAGTATTATTGATCGTTCCAATTAAGTGTTAATTATAAATAATAATAATAATGCGTTTAACGTCCGTTTCTCGACTTTATGTCATAACAGACGCCATTCACATTATTACTACTTTCCATCTATAAAACTTCCCGTTATAATCTACATTTTTTTTTCAACTTCAACTAATTAATAGCAATGGGCGAATTATGGAATCTTAGAACATTAGAATAAGGTAGGCAATTTTTGAACACAGGGGTTTGACAGGTAATCGGCCATGGCCTTAAATAAGGAAATATTTATCTGGAATTATTGAGGGAAACCATGTAAACCTCAACAAGATGACCGGTACAGGAATTACCGTTTCTCGGCGAACGGCACCAGGAAAAATTCCCAGCCATATCTACCACCACCGGGATTCGAACCAGGTACCTCCGAATGTGAGTCTAGTGCTCTCACCGCTACGCCACCCCGCTCGGTAATTAAGTGTTAATTATAGATTATCGGGTGCATAGACAGGTTGGATAAATAAATGTTACAATAAAAGATGTTATCTATTTGTTTGATATGTTGTATTATACATTGTAATTATTTTGTAGATTGCCTGATGAAGTTAAAAAATATCAACGAAACGTTTCAACATTAATTGAAAACCTAACATCTCTTTATCCAACCTGTCCAAGTACCCGATAATCTATAATTAACATTTAATAACATATGGATGAGAGCAACAACCCTAACTTTCAATTAAGTATGTCAATTATTTCTTATTAAAGAGTGGGTAGTAATTTTTTTAAAAGACCAGTACATTTTAGTTTTAAATGTGACATCAATTATTATAATCTTTTTGTACTAAAATTTCCAATTTTGTTTTGTCAATTTCACAAATACACAGTTGATATTATATAACTTTGCGTGAATTGAGCGCTTATTTTTTTTTAAGTAGAATCGAAATACAACTACCTATACTGCAATACTTTTTTACGAAGATATATTGTCACAAACTAAAGTCAATATCACTGAAATCAGCAAACGGACTTTGCAAATTTTAACTGGAACCACTGTTCAAGAAGTGTCAAAAATTCATTCATTTGCAATTCAATTCTAGTACGATAATTCTAGAATGGTTAATATCAATCAATCGGAGTTAATTGCGTGCACAGTGCAAAAAAATCCAAATTTGAGTATCAACCGGTATATAATAAAAGAAGCTGAATTAGACTAGGTACATGCTATATGCCAGCTCACGTTTATATGTGCTTGGTTTTAATTTCCTTATGCAAATGTAACTGACGTCAGTTACATAACGCTCTAGTCATCTCTCTCGCACACTCTGTCCGCGCATGTAGTGTGTTCGCTTCTATCGTTATCATAATATTGTTGTATCATACTGTGTTGAAATAAAACAAAACAATGTGTACCAACCAACCAGGCTACAGTTGCCGCCGGCACAATACTATTGTACTCGCTGCGCTATAGTTTTATCGATATGTCGTTAATATCAATTACCGGCGTTTGTTTATCTGTCATTCGTTGCTTTACTGTTGGTATTGATAAAGGTGTGTTCACACCTGTTTTAGAAATATTTCCCCGCGTATAGACATATTGTTTTCTCATATTCTTCGTTCAGTTTTTCCAATCTTGATTATATGCGAACCCACGTATGTTGTATTATTAAAACGAGATACGTTTATGTCTTTAGGGTATATTAATTAAATGTATATTATCAGGTCGTACTTTAAAAATAGGCTGGGATTTTTATTTCTGGCTTATATAAATGGTAAATGAAAGATTAAAAAAATTTCAAGTTGCCTAAAACATATTTTTTTGCAAATGTCATATGCTGCGCAGAAGCGAAATAACCGCCAGACTCGCAATTCCAGATTCACCCGTTGATATAATACTGTTTTTTTAATTATTTCAACTTACATACTCTAAATTCGTCGTCAGCTCTTGGCCTATTATAATACAGGGAATAGAAACATTTCACTGTGGAAAAATTAGGGGAAAGTTGGATTTTTGCATGAACCTTCCTTTTGTGGTTCTAAACAATACTATATAAAAAGTTCCCACGGATAGGTACATGTGCTGCTAAAAATGTTAAGCGGAATGAGAGGTCACAAAAAACGGGTTTCCGCAAAAATCTCGTTAATGGTGACTTTTGTGAAATAATAGTGGTTATTAAATTTGTAGCTTAGAAAATTGCCTACAAAAAACATACTATTACTGTTTTTCGTAAGACTAACTTTTTTTCATAAAATTTGATTTATAAAGTTGTAACGTTTATGTTTCTTATGTCATTTCGATTCGTTTGATGCGATTATACGAACGAATACAATGCATCATACAACATACATCATGCGGATGCTTGAACTAGAATGGTTCACTAAGCGACTGAATGAATGCGAGGTGAGAGAACGGACATCATGCCGCATGCGTCGCACGTACCTAATTGATAATTTTAGTCTTACGGAAAAAAAGTAATAGCATGTTTTTGTAGGCAATTTTGTAAGCTACAAATTTGATAGCTACTGTTTTTTCTATAAAAGTCACCGTTAACGAGATTTTCGCGAAAAACCGTTTTTTGTGACCTTTGACCCGCGTAACATTTTTAGCGGCACATGTATCGGAGGGGACTTTAGGGATATTGTTGAGAACCACAAAAGGAAGGTCCATATGCAAAAATCCAGCTTTCCCCTAATTTTTACGAAGTTTAAATTATTTTTTGTCTTAATTCCCTGCGCACTATTAGTATAGATTATAAACCAATAATGAGACATAATAACAAACGTTCGCACGTAAAAATTAATGTGCTGGAGGTGTGTTTATATTTTATTTTATTTTCAATGTATAATAATAAAACCGATGATGTGAACTGATCTTTATTCTATCTTTGCAAATTACTTCGTGTAATAGGAAGTGAGAAATTTGTGTCTTCGTAACGGAAAACGTTTTCTTGTTGAAATTTAATGATATCTATAAAGTGAAAATTCAACTTATTACGCGACGTGGTGAAATTGTTTAGAATGCAGTATAAATCCTAAGTGTTTTGTGGCAAACAGAATGAAAATTATGGCTTTTAGAATTAATGTTTTTCATCCAGAAACGTGACGAGTAGAAGCACCGGAATGAATATAAAATTAAATTTATTTTTAAATGAACTGCGAAATGAAACAATTACCCGCACATATTAGGACATTTTTGTTACAAATTTTGCCGAAGGCATATCTCATTTTCTTTAATACACGCTTCAAATAATACAACAGTAAATTTTTTTCATGATTAATATTTTTGTTTGTTGTAATTTCTGTATCTCTCAAATACGTTGTATATATGTTACCGGCCAAACTCAATTTCAGGACAAACTAGTTTTGTGTAGGCCAAACTAGTTCTACCTATTTTCGATAGGATCAACCAGTATAGCCTAGGCCAGGGGTCGGCAACCTTTTGAGACGGAAGAGCCAAAAGTTACAATTTACAATATTTCCCAGTTTTTAAAGAGCCACTATACATTTTCGTTTCAGTGGTATAGTATTTGCTTATACAGGGTGTCCCATTAAGAATGGGACATAGAACAACCGCAGATTCTCCAATTCAAAATAAAACGAATAAGCGAAATATGCTTAGATAAAATGTTACTCGCTCTACCAGTGGCGTACGGCAGGAGTAAGTAATGCTTGTACCCCTTCTAAATGTTACGCCGCTGTTTAAATTTTAATTTTGACTATAATTTTAATTTTTTTGATATTTTCTAAGTCAATAATGTACACTTGTTAGTTTGTTGTAAAGTCATTGGTTTTCGAGATATTCGCAGTTAAAGATAGATAGACATGTACTTTTTATTTGTATTATTTTTAATAATATTCATTTTACAATTTTGTCTTAAAAAAACTGCGAATATCTCGAAAACCAATGACTTTACAACAAACTAACAAGTGTACATTATTGACTTAGAAAATATCAAAATAATTAAAAGTATAGTCAAAATTAAAATTTAGACAGCGGCGTAACATTTAGAAGGGGTACAAGCATTACTTACTCCTGCCGTACGCCACTGGTAGAGCGTACTGAACTAATTTTTTTATTGTTAGGTGCATCTTATGATATTTAACAAGTGTGCCGATTTGAGTAAAATTATACGGTGTATTAAAAAAAATAATTTTTCAGTTTTCAACTTCAACACCCCGTATTTCGAAAACGAGTAACATTTTATCTAAGCATATTTCGCTTAATCGTTTTATTTTGAATTGGAGAATCTGCGGTTGTTCTATGTCCCATTCTTAATGGGACACCCTGTATAGGTATAATATATATATCCGAGGAGGACACGTCGCGACGGGGGCGGTGCGGGTGAGACGCGTGTGGAAATGGCTGAGAGATAGACGTGGTACACAATCATGAATCGATTGGACGATTTGGAGGGTTTATATAATAAAATAATTATTTTTTGCGTATGGAACTGGAGAGCCGCAACTTTACATCAAAAGAGCCGCAGGTTGCCAACCCCTGGCCTAGGTTATACTGGTTTATCCTATCGTATGCTGGTAAAACTAGTTGGGCCTAGGCAAAACTAGTTTGTCCTAAAATCGGGTTTGGCCGGTAACATATACATCTGAGCCTTGTATGTTTTATTTTTGTTATCTCAAATTGAATTTTTATTTATAAAAATATAAGCATACATTTTACTAGCAAAAGGTTTTCTTCTGCAAATTTTCATATAACTTCGAGTTTTGTACACATCAGGAAGGAAATTTAATCTACAAATTGATCAAGTTGCTTTTTATAATATCTAAGTAAATATGTTTTATACAGTCAAAGCCGTTTTTCTATAGTTTAATAAAATTGTTTGCCTTAAAGCATACATGTATTTCATTGTGAGGGTTGAATGCCTGAATCTGAAAGAAACTAAAATGAAAGTATTATGAACACAGTAAGATCTTGATTGTTTGCATTGCAAAATATATATTATAAATTGTAGACGCTCGACAGCTCAAGTCATGAACGTTTAAGACCGCAATCACTTTTCAAGCAAAAAAGACCGCGCACAGGTATCAAACAGCACGGAGCAAAAAAGCCTGTTCGTGAAGGTGCCCATGTTATTTAACGGAGTAGCGCACATTAGACAAGCGTCTGCACTGCACGCATCAGCAGCCGGCAATGACCGTCTGTCGGTCACCAACAATTTCTGTCTAATCGTATTGGACCGATCTAGTGTGCTAGTGACGTGTCGTTTTTACCCGACTACGGCGAAGCCAAAAGGAAGGGTTATGAGTTTAGCAGTCTCTGTATATATGTTTGTATTTACGGATGTTCCACCGTAGCGCCTAAAACTATTCATCCGATTTTGATAAATAAGGTGTCAATCGTTTCGTTATTATGGGCCGGGTAACATAGGCTACATTTATTTTTGAATTTATGTCCCAGAGTGGAGCAAATTGGAAACCGATAAAAAATAGATTTAAAAAAATAATTTAAATTTCTGTCTAGCCGTCCTGGACCGCGTTCTAGTGTGCTAGTGATATGTCGTTTTCATTAATTTATTTGCATTAATCAAACGACACTTAAATACTGCAAACATTACGAAATCTGCTCTACAATTTGTTGGTTTGTGCTAATTTGTGCTGGTTTATACTGGTTTAGTATGCAGGTGTGTGCTTAGCTGGATTAGCAGGTTTAAAGATCGCGCACACTTGTCAACATAAACCAGCAAACAATTGTGCGGTAGACATTTTGCAGTTTTCAAGTAGTTTTATAAATGCAAATTTATTAATGAAAAAAAAATTTCAAAAACTAAAACCCGACTACTGAAAAGTATGAAACAAGAAAATATTCCCATCTAAGGATAGCTGTGATCATATGCAACCTACCTTAACAAAACATTACGTTTTAACAGTAGTAAGCGATCATAAGCTCTAGGGCAAAGTGCATAACGCTATACATCTAGAGGGGCCTCATATATATGAGATGGCATACGACCACGGCTATCCTCAAATGAGTATATTTTCTTGTTTCATTCTTTTAGTTTTTGAACTTTTTTTTCATTAAGTACTAAATTTGCATTTATAAAACTACTTGAAAACTGCAAATTGTCTACCACACAATTGTTTGCTGGTTTATGTTTGTCTAGTGTGCGACATCGTGCAGGTTGCAGGTTTGTGCTTTGTTGGTTGTGTAGGCTTATGCTTGACAAGTGTGCGCGATCTTTAAACCTGCTTATCCAGCAAAGCACACACCTGCACACTATAAACCAGCACAAATTAGCAGAAACCAACAAATTGTAGAGCAGATTTCGTAATATTTTGTTATCAATGCTCATGAATTACTGAAAACGACATATCACTACCACACGTAATTCTTTATTTCTTACCAAAAGCCTAAATATGAATTTTGATATCCCTAACTTGAGAAATGGTCGGTTCTCCAATCTCCATACAAACTTTCATCCCCTATTTCACCCCTTCAGAGTTGTTTTTTGAGACAAACAGTAGCCTATGTCCTTCCTTAGGCTGCAGTCTATCTCCTTGCCAAATTTTATCGAAATCTGTTCAGCGGTTTACGCGTGAAAGCGTAACAAACAAACATTCGCATTTATAATATTAGTTAGGATAACGATATGCATAAATGAAATTCGTGTTAATTTCAAGTGAATAAAAACCAAGTTTGCTATACTGTTAAAGAAAAATAGGTGTTTTAATTTACTTTGAAAGTCTTCATTAAATTAAAATGAAGGATTTTTGTTATTTGAAAAGAAATCGTACAAGTTTTGTATAAACAAGTGCACAATTTACAGTAAGCCATAATTAAAACTGGGAACATTTCTAAGCTAAGTATTTAATTCATGTTGAGTTTTCTTTTTATAATATATAAAAATATAAGCGGTTCGTCCCGGTTTCACCCGGCTGCGATAGATATAGTTCTGCAAAATGTATTTCGTTTGCGGCCCGGCGTCTGAACCAATAGCTTTGAGCAAATTCTGCCAGATTTGCTTCTGAACTAATAGCTTTGAGCAAATTCTACCAGATTTGCTTCTGAACTAATAGCTTTGAGCGAATTCTACAGATGTCGCTACTTGATACTAAAACAGTTTTTTTTATTTACTTCTGAACTAATAGCTTTGCGTATTCTATCAGATGTTACATGTTGCTAAAACAGTTTATTTGAGAAACACCGTAATTTTGTACTGAATATTTAATAAAAACTATTCTATAGCGTAAGTTGCACCAAGCAAGATATATTTAAAAAAATTCATTAAAATCGGTTCAGTGGTTTCAGAAATTAGCGCGGCCAAAATTGTGACATGAGAATTTTATATATACTTATATAGATTAAAGAAGGGTTGAAATTATCACTAAAATAAGTTATATATCTATACCTATAGTAAAGAAACTTGACTATATTTCGGTATATTTAAAAAATAGCCGAAACAATATATTTTTTTTTAGTTGTAAGGCGTTTTAGTAGCGTTGCAAACATTTTTATTGCAGCTTTTGTCGCATAACAGAACTAAACTTATCCAGTTTCTACATAACAAATGGTGTCCTAATTTTATTGGAAAGCTCTCTATACTAAAATTTATGTATTTACCCTCTTTCTAGTAATGTATTTGAATGCAGGTTTTCCGTATATTTTTGGAACACTATTTTGGATGCATTGTAAGTATGTAATATGACCTCGTAAACGTTGCATTAAAATTATATTATGTATTTAATATTGGCAATTTAAATGCACTTACCTTACTTAATATAATATACGTTTTAGGTACCTATATTTTTCCTATACAAGCTGTAACTAAAATCCAACCTACAATAAGATCTTATTTTTAAACATTTTTTTTACTATATTCGAAACAAAACTAATTTAGGCGCGGTAGAGCAAATTGCTCACCACGTACTCTATATCTATGCCATATTCAAAATTTTTACAACTAATAGTTTCAGATGAAATCGTCTGTGACAGACGGACGTACAGAAGTGATTCCATAAGTATTCCGTTTTGCACGAAACACTAAAAATAAAAAAAAATTCCGCGACTTTTGATTACCCGATAAAACCTCCACCGACAAAATATTCTATCAGCAAAACTGGTGTAGAATTATTGTATTACTATCTTACTTTGTATAAAAGCACTCCCCTTTTCACTGTGCAAAAAAACGCCATCGCATCGACACGACCCCTTAATTGTTTTTTTAAAGACCCCCCAAACGCTTTCCTCTTTTCACTGCGCAAAAAAAATGCCACCGCATCGACACGACACCGTAATTGTTTTTGTCAGGGGATATTTTTCCCGTAGGATATTTAGTCAAGATGATATTTTGTCGGAGGATCAAGACGCGCATTTTGGCTTTCTTTTAATATTCTTTATCAATTAATACCTTCAGCATTTTTTTCCGTGTTCGGTAATCTAATTGTTTAAGAGAGAGGGTTCAATTTCCATGCTGTTAAACATACTATAGAGAAATCTTGTAGTAAATTCATGTTACTTTAGACAAGCATATTTAGCTGAATAGTTGCAGTGTAGTGTAAGTAATGCAAACTTTGAAATATTCCGGCATATAAGGAAGTGTAGAAACACAATGGGATGTTATGATATAAATATACCTCAAGTCGATAGCAAAGCAATATCCACTAACCATACATTTCTAACATATTATGCAATTCGAATGCAACACTAAAATCGAATAACTTTTGGCATAGATAACATCTGTAATACGTGATGGTCTTGTTATCCTTTATGCACATCCTGGCATACAGGCGTACCATATACTTCCAGAATATAACATTTATTGCCGTTCAGAGCTTTGTTATGTGTAAGCAATTTCAAGTGTTTTGGCTTTAAGCTGTTGGAATGACCGCATTCGGTCACAAGCGCGAAACTCTGAAAATAATCAGCCATGAAAATCCATA
Organism: Xanthostigma xanthostigma; assembly: GCA_963575645.1. Lineage (NCBI taxonomy): Eukaryota > Metazoa > Arthropoda > Insecta > Raphidioptera > Raphidiidae > Xanthostigma > Xanthostigma xanthostigma. The sequence continues at coordinate 14,818,045 of OY754467.1, forward strand.
CTAATAATATATTACTACACATTATAAAACAAAGTCCCCCCGCCGCGTCTGTCTGTCTGAACGCGATAAACTCAAAAACTACCGAACGAATTTTCATATGGTTTTACATCAATGGACAGAGCTATTCAAGAGAAAGCTAGTTTTATGTGTATAATTCATTAATGTTTTGTGTAAATTGGTTGAAATAATATGACGATGGTTGTCGAAGATATCGGAAAAAATTAAGCCGACTGGAAACTTTCATCGTAAATGCTGCCTAGTCCCATTGAGATATAATAAAACAATGGATGGTGGAATTGTTCCTCTTTTATAGGTCTACAGAAAAATCCGCGATGGCATATATCTATCTTTCTTGAACTGGCTGTTAAGATTGGCATTGTCTATACCCCATTTTAAAATTACCAAGTAACGTGACAACATTTCAATGGAAGTTAGTCATTCGTATGTATAACTAGCGTTCAGACACGCGATGAATATTCTTACATGTAAATATGAAACAGATTTTATAAACCTAACTCAAAAGCTAGCTAATATAATGAAAAAGTAAACACTGCAACAGTAAAACAAGCAGGCATTACAACTTTGCATATTAGATTAGTAAATTCATTTTAATGCATGAAAAGCTGCGATGATTGAGATGTATAATACAAACCACTTCTAGAGAGATATTCATGAATGCAGAGTATTTTGTAGGGTAAACTCAACTAATTCCGTAATGATATTCAGTTTTTTTCACATACTCTCTTTTTATACGCAAAAATGAAATTAGATTCACTCTATGAAAATAAATTTGATAAGTTTACTAACCACTAGTAATAATAAATACAATAGCGTAACTTACGACCTTACGTAATGTCGGTCAATACCAGAAATATCTTGTTGCTTGCAGCAGAATTTGTTAGACTATTGAACAGATACGTTGTGATCGTGTATTTTGATTATTATTTTCTATAGCTATAAAGTATATTTAAAACATACGTTCTTATTTAGTAATGAAACTATTAATTTGTGATGTGAGACTGTTAGACGTGTTAATATTGAGTGGACTACGGTGTTTATGTGTAGGCGTGGAACTCAGTTATTATACAGTTTTGCGTATAATTTTGACATATTATAAGGTATGAGAAAATTATTATTATTAAAAAAAAATCACGTGGTTGAAATATTTTTTCTGTATAGCTTATAATTTTTATTATCAATATGACCTATAGTAGTTAAGTCCAACAATTTAGAATAACATATTTTTTACATCTTCTTCTTCTGTATATACATGGTGTCCCACGACATGACTGCCATAGCCTGGGACTGTTTTGCGGGGGTGATTTCAAGTCAAAAATGTCTAATGAACATATACCCGGAACGCTATCCGAACTGAGCTAGAAGCATTTGAAGTTTTAAATAAGTAAGCCCAGTAATGCAGGTATTAGGTTCGGCTGTAGCTGTGAATCACCATTATAGTATTTTTATTCGTGCTGATCCTGAGACTCTTCGCAGAGTTACCACTGATATTCTAAGAAGAGCTAGAATATGTATACAGCAAGTTGGTGGACATTTTGAGCAACTAATTCAATAAAGAGATTTCTTTTTAAATGGTTTTTAAATTAGTAGGGAATTTCTATACTACTATACTTATCTAAAATTTCAAATGCTTCTAGCTCAGTTAGGGTAGCGTTCCGGGTATATGTTCATTAGACATTTTTGACTTGAAATCACCCCAGCATCACAGTCCCAGGCTATGGCAGTCTTGTCGTGGGACACCCTGTATATAAGAGGAAACCGTGACTGATGACTGACTGATCTATCAACACACAGCTCAAACCACTGACGGATTGTGCTGAAATTTGGCGCACAGATAATTATTAAGACGTAGGCATTCGCTAAGAACAGATTTTTGAAAATTCAACCCCTAAAAGGGTGTAACGGAGGTTCAAAATTTGCATGGACAATAAACATACCGCTCAAATCACTGGACGGATTGTGCTGAAATTTGGCACACAGATAATTATTAAGACGTAGGCATCCACCAAGAACAGATTTTTGAAAATTCAACCCTTAAAAGGGTGTAACGGGGATTCACAATTTACATGTAGAAATCACATATTGCCTACGTTACACAATGAACCGATTTAATTTTGTTCGACTCGGCGTGCCTTCGCAAAGCTCGAGGCGTATTATTGACTGATCTGTCTGTTTTCATTGAGAATTGGATTTACTAAATCCGAATGAATCCGTCGACATAAATCTTATTTTATAGAAATTTTACTTAAGCTGCTTTGTCTTATGGCCACAACATGTTATTTTAATGTATATATTCCGCAATGCGTATATATACCTTAACGGATTGAAAATTTGTTTACAATCATGAAAAAAACTGTTTGCTTCCAATAAACATTAATATTGTAATATTTATATTATGTACTCTCCTTAATGCATCATAGCTTGTAGAAGGGTTTTATAGATTCAGTTCAATAAAGTAAATTTACTCTTTCATATTTCAAATTGAATTTTCGACATTACTGATTTATTACGAATGAAAATATTACATTAAAAAAATTTAGTGAACAAAATTCCTTCAAAGACACTTCACATAGCAGTCAATGAAAAATATATATGTAATTTTGTTTTATAAATTAAACTGGTCAATAAACATTATTTAAATAAATAAAATTGTCGACAAATTTTTTTCAGACTATATAATATTGACAAAAAGTAATATAAAAATATAAATCAATATAACAAAAGACAATTTTATTTATTTGAAGAGTTCTATTCAGACGTTAATCAAAGATTTGAATAAACATTATTGTTTTAACGTAAAAATGTGTTGAATAAAAGTATAATTTTTGAAGAGAAACTTCTTGTGACGTTTTATAGCTCTTAATAAATTGAATATTATAAAATAGTTTTAACTTAGATTTTATTAACAACTTTGTTGCATAGAAATGTGTCCTCCTGTCTGTCGTGCTCTGACATTTATAATACTAAATTACGTAATGTGATAGTAACATAGTACGTTTACAAGACACATGTAATTTCAATATCAAATTAAAATACTCGGGCATTCAGATAATTCAAATAGCAAAAAGATATTTAATTTTTACACCAACCTGACATTGTTTGACATACATATACAGTGATTCATTGCGCACTAGTAATCCAATAGTAATTTAATGCTTTTTTAATTTCTACGTCGTATAACTTACTATTACTATAGTTAAGTTTATTACATAAATTAAATGTCAAAGATTTTGAAAAATAAACTAGAAATGACGACCAAAGCAGCTATTATATAGGCCATAGGGACTAGGAGAAAAAAATACTCTATCTATTTCGGACGCAATGATATGACTCGTATAAGGCCTAGCACACATGAAGAGCGTTCAACGCGCGTTGAACGCTCTTCATGTGTGCTTGACCTAACTGTTAAAACGTGCTAAATTATATTTTTTTATCATTGAATTTGTTTTAAATTTACAATATAATTATATTACATAACTGACTTCAAAGTACAGGCGTATTTGACCTTTGCAGTCCGCTTTTGTTCAATATAGAAATAGATGCAGAATAAAATCAAAATAAAAGTAAAGAAATGCTTTTGTTACATTAAGTATAGGCGATTTTTATAAACAAAACTTGCTTTGTTTTCAAAATCGTATTTTTAAAAATATGTTGCATAAAAATATTCTCAAATTTAAATCACTATGTTGCGATCTTTCATGGACTGGGAAAATACGATTGAAAGCATTTTAGAAGTGAAGAGAGAAACCACGTTTCTTCTTAAAACATAAGGTTGTCTTTATTTTTAATTTCAATTTGAATTAAAATAATGTTATTCTTTAGATTTGCACATGCTGTTTAAAAAAAGAAAACAAACACAACAAAATTATATAAAGAACAAAAAAAATCTTTAGAACAATATTATTGTATTACACGGGATACAGAACACGATAATAGCATAAAACGCCTTCTAATGTTTGATGGTTTGGGGAAGAGTCTCGGGAAGAAGTTGCAGCAAGGAGGGCGTCAGCAGACATCGATACTGTTACACGCGACACACTGGTGTTATGTAGTGTTATCTACTACATAACAGTCCGTTCCAAACTTTGGCGCACTTTAAAAAGGCAATAATCAGACTTCACACATATTCAGTTAATAATAGTAAATGTTTCCGACCAAGAATGTTCGGGAATCGGTCATTTTACCATTCCACCCCACATGTTTACTAGTTTAGGTCAAAAATCACTTTTCAAAAATTTTACAATATCTTTTCGTTTTGAGGTCCCCTGAATTCAAAAAACATATTTTTGGAAAAACTCTGTGCGTCTGTTAGTCTGTTTGTGAGCACGATACAGGTCAAACGGATGAACAGATTGAAACCAAACTTTATAAGGATGTTTAGTATGCATATGTAAAGAGCTCTATTGTTTTTGGGGAAAATCGGCGCATGCGCAGAAGTGATATATGCTATAACGATGTTTTATTTGTATAATAATGGTATACTTTTCATAACTGCTTATTATTTTATTTATTTTTTCAATAAAGTTATGTTAAATTTTTTTTCTAAGCTTAATACTTTTGGAAATATTTTGAAAATAAAAAAATGTCACCTGTTCTTTTGTTTTGTAGATCTATCAGAAATAAACTAGTTAAGCATGCTTTGATTAATTTTTACATGACGTGGAACATATTTATAGGTAACCATGGCAACGAATAGCAAATATTATATTGAATACTAGCCATTACCCGCGTCACCTCATGCGACATCAGAAATTTAATTTTCTTAATTATACTATATCAAATATCGACATTTTGAAGTTGAAATGGTCCCGTCGCTCAGTTGGATGGATTTTTTATTTTTGTAACAAAATGACGTTTACTCTGGCAAGTGATTACCCAGGGCTAGTGAGTTTTTTCTATTATGCGAACATATGTAAAAAAAAAAACACTTTAATTTTATACTAGTTTTAAAAGTTATTATTAGCAAAAGTCTTGCAAAACAAAATCCTTGCATCAGATGTCAAGAATATCGGTGGTCCATTAACTTCGGCATGTATATATACACCTAGGTACTTACAGACACATGGATATATTAGCAATTAGCAAGAGTCGTGTTGCGTTGTGCGGATTGTAATGGTCACAAAGGGGCTGAGTGTGTAGGATAAGGGTAGATATATACATATATTCACGATACGACCCGATGTGACCCGAACTGTGCGCGTCGCACCTGCCTACCGTGTTTTGTGGTGGGTATATCGACCCGACTGCAGCGTCGCCGTTATGAATATGCGCTACGTGAACCACCATCGTATATATGTACCCCACTCTACCCTAAAGTGTACACCGCACATGCCTAGAGCTGTTTAATCTGTTCAGTTACATTTTTTTTTTCAATTATTTTATAACAAAACATTCCATATTTTCATTCAATTTTTATCATTATTTTGTTAATGGCAACATAGTTGTCGGATAACTATAATTCGCTAATTATACTGCTGCGGAAGGGTATATAAACATTGATTTTTATAAAAACATTTTTATCTGCAAGTTACCTAATAGTAATTCTCTAGCTAGCTGTGGCAAATATGTTCTTGAAAAAAAAAATGTGAGCCGTCGTAGGGCTCCTGCCATGTGTGAAACATACATTTTTTAATTATGTGAAATTCTAGTATCTAAATATTGGCCCTTAACAAAATTTCGTCCTGTTATTTAACGAAATCCTAGTAACTAAATTAATACTAACGTACAGATCAGCACAGCAAAAAAAATGTTGTTTTAGTCTAGTTTGCTTAGATCAACCGCCAGGATTAACTGGGCCTAGTACCAATTAATATTTTTGATACTATATTATCGTACACAGGATATTAATATTGTGTTCTATATTCAAGTTAAAAATATTGTTACGCTAATTAAAAAATTCTGGGTTCCAGAAAATATTGTCAGAAAATCGGAAATGACAATGATCTTAGATTGTGACCACCATTAAGAAAAGCATTGTGGAATTTCAAATCGACCCTGTTCGAAAAATAATTGATCGGATGAGACCGTATTTTTTTTTAAATTGTGAATGCATGAATTTAATTTGGAACGGCAGAAAGATCGAAAAAAATTGTATTATATTAAAAAAAAAACTGTACGTCTCTCAACAACTTTTTGGGAAGCTGTCGAAAATTAGTAGACCACCTCCCCCCGCCCTACTAGGTACTGTCCTAACAAACCTAACAAAATAGTACCTAAAAAAAGAACAAGAAAAATACACGCAAATTAAAAAAAATTCATAGAAATCAGTCGAAAAAAATATATTTTTCTGGTTGTACTACTGGTGAAAACTATTATTTTGGGGAAATCAGCAGCTTTATTTAATTAATAAAATTTAATGTAGTGGGCCCAGTAATGAGGTCTTGCCCAGGGCCCCAAAAAGTCTAATTACGCCCCTGGCTGTCATTATCAACATCTCTAGTTGATTCAACTGTTGCTCTGTCGCAAATTACAATGTAGGCATGTTCAGTCACCACCGCGTATTAAACGAACTGTATTTACAAGTTCTCGTTATTCGTTATGTACATGTCTAGCTCACAGTGCGGGTGTTGTGTGTGTGTTTGTGGTTGCCTATAATGTGGATACAGTATTCATGTGAGAATGTGTATATGTATTCACCTGGTTGCCTACCTGCTCTCCTCTGTAACCAAAGATTCCCTTAGGCTCTTTGCCTGATTGGAGCAGCGATATTGAAAATGTTTATTTAATATTACATTCCGCCTACAAAACATGTTTATAATAATTAATTATATATTCAATTATGTTTAATAAAATATTATTATAATAAAATTTTACAACTGATCTAGCTAAAGTTTGCTATTAACATTGTTGACACACCCATTGTTACAATGCTATATTAGAAAAAATTACGATATCACTGTCGGGACACGAAATTAATTTGAAATCTAGATTTTAATTATTATTCTAATCTATAAATGTTTTTTAAGCTAGGAATTTAAAATATAATGCGGCATTTGAAAGATAAAATATAATGGTGTACCCTCTGCAAACCATTACTTTTAAAATACTCACTAGAACACATTCTCGAAATGTTGACGACTCATCATTTTAATACAAAATTTAAAAAATTGTCGTTAGTTACTGTCATAAAAAACGTCAAAGAATAATTTTTTAACGTGACAAAATTCTCCAGGGATGTGGCCCACCTAGATCGATTGTTGCTCCTTGAAACCCATTTTCAGTAAATTTCGTCCAAATCGTTAGAGCCACTTTCGAGAAAACAGCTTGTTTAGTAATAGAGTGGGTATATACCGGCAGTTGCTCGTATTCCTCTCGGAAAAAGAAACTATGCAATAAATAAAATTATCGATCAATTTTTCAGACAATATATTAACAAAAAATACCTATCAATAATACATTAACGTTTCGATCCGGATTTGGATCTTCTTCAGAACGGATCTAAAAAATATAAAAAATAATTAATATTTAATTTCTAATTCGCTTCAGGTATATAAAATTCTTTCAAAATAATTAATTAGTACATATCAAAATATTGTCTGAAAAATTGGTCGATAATTTTATTTATTGAAGAGTTCTAATCAGATGTTAATCAAAGATTTGAAAAGAAACTATGACTAATTTGTATGACTTGGGGGTAGGAAAAGCGTCATTTTTTTATGATAATGACACTTCCGTGAAGAATTTTTATTTTATTAATTGTAAGTTTTAACACACAACATAAAATCTAACAGTAAAATGGTTAACTTTAGGAAGGTTGGCCCATTAGTAAGCTATCTGATCATTGAAAAATTTAGGCAAAAAAGTGAGAATATTTTTTTAAATTTTATTTTTAACTCTCAAAATTCGGAGTTTTGTAAAAAGAAAACTGAAGTAGATTTTCTCGAAAATGATGCGATTACCGGTCAGTAGCAATGGTGCTTTTTTCTTTATATTAAAAATACTAATCTTCAAACGCATTATAAAAGTAACATAAAGGACCCTGCACAAACCTTATGGGATGGGTTCTCGGTTAAATTGATCGAAAATGGTTTTATTTTATAGTTTAAATGCACACTAAGATGTCCATGGGCGCATAGCCTAAAATCCAATAGATACAGATATGTTTAGCGAGATTTTAGATATATAGGGATATCCATTGCATTCACAATCTTAAAAAGCCCTAAGCTCTAAAAATATGTTTTCAAGTGCGCTGAATCCGAATATGACATTATTATTTTTATACAGAGTGACAGCTAGTTTTCGACTATTTTTTTCTATTTCTAAAAAAAAAAACATGTTTATGAATTTTAGATAAAGGGATGAATTCATCCCTTTATCTAAAATCTCGCTAAACATAATATCTGTAGCTAAAAATCTATTGATTCTTAGGCTATGCGGCCATGAACACTTTTCTTAGTGACCTTTAAACTAAAATATAAAACCAATTTTGATCAATTTAACCGAGAACCAAAGGTTTGTGCGGTGTCCTTTATTATAATGTTTGTGTTTTTAAGACAAAATCCCAGTAACTATTAATCATCTCATTTGTCTGTGTAAGTGAATCAGTTTACTAGCAAAATCAAAATGTCTCAACATTTCATATTCTCTTTCATCATAAACTAAAAAACGTCAATAAAAACCAATTTTCTCTATAACTCGATAAATCAAAAGTATTTTTCATCATTTCTCTTTCCCTGTTATGTCAACGATGTAAGTGATATCAATCTAAAAAGAAAAAGAAGTCGAAAAGAAAAAGTTCTAAAATAATAATATAGAAAACGCGTGAAGCGTCTATCGGAGTGCTGCGTAGAGAAGAGTATAGTGCGTGGTCGTCATCAGACTGCAAAAGCTGTCGTACGTGCGCTGTTTGAAAAGCACTGACAGAGATAACAGCAGGATGTGAGTGAACGTGCGTGGAAATCCGGCGTCTGCTTCTTGCGTACGAATACGTCCGTATAGTATGCCAGTGCAGCAGACTTGCTTACGCACAGGTCTCGCGACAGCCCTGTCCAACAAACGACAGCACCGTGACCGGCCAGACTAAAAACCGGCCGAGCGCGTGTTGGCCACACACATGATAGGCTTCGGTCATAGATACATAATACATATATTAATAGGTAGCGGATGTGTAGCATTGTGCGGAATGGTTCTAATTAGAAGCCATTTTGACTGGTTTTAACTGAGGGAAACGCCGTAAAAAGCGCGCGAGATTCAAAAGGATTAAATATTCTATAATATGATGTTATTGGAAAAACCCCGCAGTAAACAGTATATTGAAACATTTCAAAAATTACAAAAATGAGCATAAATATCATGAAAAAGTTAACAACATTGACATTTTGAAGGTTGGCATGCATCGTATATCATGACGTCACATAAGACCGCCAACATGACCGATTGCTTAAACCATGGAGATATAAGTAACTAGAGTACGCTAGCGGGTATGCTTGTCATAAGTGAAAGTGTCTGCAGTTCAGAGAGAGAACGTTGCAAACGTTCCGTATCATTATAATATATGTTTACTCAAATCAGCATTGTTTTGTATCATTAGTTACCATAGAGATAAGAAACTTTTCTCTGTCTGAATTGCAGACACTTTCACGGCCCACTCGCGTACTCTAGTATAATATCTCTATGATTTAAACTGTCTATAGATAGATAGATAGATAGATAAGAAACTTTATTCTGTTAATACTGTCAGAACAGTGTAGAATGCGTCAGTTACATATTATATAAAATTAAAATTTATGATTAAAAAATTCCTCAGCAGAATAACAATTTGTTTCTAATAAAATAGATTTTAATTTTTGTTTAAATTTTGTAGCCGGTAGATTTTTATAGTTTAGAATGTGAAATTTAATTTTTTTTCTTATGATAATATTACATTTTTACACGAGTCCTACGGTAATATAACTTTTTAATCTAAAATTTATTTTTTTTATGGTTGAACAAACCTTACTTTCACTTGGATAGTAGCTATCGTAAAAGTGAACTGTGACTGTTTTGGCTTTAGAAATAAAGTAAAGCCCATGTAACGCTTTATGTCAGATATGGATTATTCTAAATTACTGTTTACTTAAATAAGGCGTTAATATAAATATAAACTTTATTGTTTACTATACACTAAAACTTAACTTTTTTTATTACCAACAGAAAAAATATTTTTAAATTAGATAACCGTGTTAGGGGTCGTCCATATATTACGTCACACAACAGTAGTAGTTTTTAGAACCCCCTTCCCCCATGTCATACTTTGTCACGTTTTGAATGCCACCCCTACCCCCATGTCATACCACATAATCTTACACAACTGTAAATAATACGAGTTGCTTTTACAACAATTAAAAAAAATATATGAAAATTATATAGATAGATAGATTTTATTTAGCACAGAATAGTACAGTTTGTACATGTGACGTCAAAACATATAAAAAAATAAACATTCCATAAATTTTAAAATATTTCTCAAAATTGATTTTTCCATAAGTATTTAAAATTTAGAAATCAAGAGGTATTTTATTATAAAGTTTAATGGGAACATATGTAAATTTTTTTTGTACGGTGGCTAATTTATGCAATGGTAATGTAAACGAATTTTTATTTCTCGTTTCATATTATCCGGTCAGTAGTGCTTCTGTAAGTACCGTTACTGTTCTGCTAGAAGTACAAATTTTTGCGCATAAGTGTGTCTTTCAAGCAGGATTCTTGCGTCTTGCTGGCAGTACAAGTTCATAAAAGTGCACACGATCTCGTGCATGTACCATTTTGCGTTGTAATTGTTTTACAAAATGCACACACATACAAAATTGTTTGAATTCTTTTGTCAGCTCATCGAAACATAGTAGAATCTTGTCTAAAATTTTGCACTGATATTTCATCAGCTTATAAACACGTCTGTACCTATAAATATGTCCGGCTAGTACTTTTGAAGTATCAGGAAGTACTACAAACTGATGATTCCGTACGTCTTCACTGAGTTGCTCAAGTGAGTTCTTTAAAACTCGGTACATTCAGTTATTAAATATCAAATTGTGACGATACGTCACTAAGCCTCACTACGTAAGTGACTATATTCAATTATCAGTGCCCGTGGCGGCGTTTTGAATAACACCACCAGAAATATAACATTAACTATATTAATTTACCAGTGTATTAAGCGGTGTTTTCCGTAGCACCGCAAATAATAACTATAAACTATATTAAAATTACCAGTGACCGTTATAATTAATTAAATTACCAGTGACCGTTATAATTAATTATAAACGATATTAAATTACCGTTAACCAGTGTACATTTAACAAAGAGACACCAAGTGTGCAGTATTAACTTATATCAAGTACAAACCGTCTGACATGCGAACGCTCCAGTACTTGTTTAAGCTAGCCAGCATTTATTTAATAACGCGAAATAATTATTAACAGCTCTCGCATATCGGACGGTTCGTACCTATAGACATAGCTTGTAAAACATCAAGCTATAGTCGACAAGTTCGCTGATAAGAACTGTCCACCTGTACACAGTGATAGCTTCACTACTCTGTGTAGAGGCGACCGTCCGTTTCCTACCGCTACTACACCCGTTCCACTCTAGTCCGCTTTCTCCACCGCCCGGTATTGCCACGACGATCAGTCTGGCCGCCAGCTCACTCGGCTACCGGAAACCGTTCCTAACTCGTTGGTGTAGGGAGGTGACATAGGCCTCCCTAAGCGCTCAGCTTTTCGCCAACGAGTCCCGACTACATCGCCCGTTCCGCTCCCGTTTACCGTACCCCCCTGACGCCCGACATCTGGACAGACGGCTGTCGTCGGCGGGACGTCAGGTGTTCCCTACCGTTTTCTCCCGACCGTGTGACCAGGAGGAGAGGCGACCGTCCGGGTGTCCCCTCTACCTCACCGCTAAATATTGTATTTATGTAACCGATTGATGTAATATTTTTGTATTGATATATTTTGTTCATTTTTGTAAACACTAAAGAGTTTTGTTTCTTTTAATAAAAGTCGACCTAGTACGACATTGAAAATACGCTAAACTTCTCTTATTTAAATTCTTTGTATTCCGCTGCTAATATAAGTGCCCTGGATTCCGACGAGCTATACCCCGGCCGACGGAAAGCAGCGGACCTGTTGTGACGTCGCGTTGATTACGTCACCTTAAAACGCGCACCGTTACAAAATTTTAATTGTGGAAAACAGAACGTCGCAATATACTTTATAGAACTAGTAAACAAATATGGAAAAAATTCGCCTTTGTTTCACGCTTATTAAGTAGCTCTCGTTCGAGTGAAGATACATATTCTGCGATGCCTAATGTAAAGAAATTAGCTCTCAGTGGAATACAATTAGAAATCCGCTTTATTATGAGAATTATTGATTGTGCGGGTTGTAGACTGACTGATTAAATCATCCGCCGCGATAGTGAAAGTTTTGGGCTTAGATCCCAAAAGTGACATTGTTTGGAAGATGTTTATTCTTATATTGCATTGTAAACTGTAACGGTGTGTATTTCATACACAACAATAGCAAACTATCTATACGAATATTATAAAGAGGTAAAGTTTGTAAGTTTGGATGTAGGAGTTAATCTCAGAAACTACTCACCCGATTTCAAGAATTTCTTAACCAAAATGGACCTTCAGGATGGACACATGCTATATATTATCGCGTTAAAATAAAAGCGCTTTTCGTGGAGGCAAATTTTGCAACGTAAGTCGCCAAAAAACTGTATAGCATTCTACAAATTCGGGCAAAGTGTGACCGAGCTGCTTGTGTGTTATAAATTTGTCTATCATGAAAGTTAATATCAGTTTTTATACACAATTTCTTGTAAAACCACAGTTCTATGAAGTTTAGTTCGAAGTATATTACGTTATATTTTAGATAGTGACTTGGAGCTTAGCCTTAATGCTTTTATCATCTTGGCTTTGGATTCTGAATGACATTTCAAGTTGTTTTATAATCACTCTAAATGCTGTTTGATTCCAAACTTCCACAATCAGTATAGGTAGATATTTAGTTGGAACATGTAATGCAGTGTTAATTAGAGCAAGAAATCCCGTGTCTATATAGACACGTGTGGTTTGTATATATTATATATGTTACGGTCCATACCCGAATTCGGTCAATGACCGAAATAGAAGCGCAAAACTAGTTTTGACCAACGAATGTAGCCCAAACCCGAAATCTTACATTTAAACGGGTATTGAGTGTTATAAAATGAGCAAAACTAGTTTTGCGCATTTTCAATGGGACAAAACTAGTTCTGTCCATTTCTGAACGGACAATAGTAGTATGGCATCGGAATCTTCTTTGCGTTTTTTCATTAATTTTTCCACATCAATGATACTTATTATATCATGGCGATTTATTCTTCTGTATTGTTTAGCAGACATAGGTTTTAATTCAGCTTTAAATAAATTTGTTTTCTTAACCTCACTTAGTGTAGTAAAGTAATTATGTTTCGTCATAAAATTATGTTTCAGAAGCCTCCATTAGGCGAACAAGTTGAGACTCGAATTCATCTTGCATTTTTACTTAATTATTTTAATGAATATCCCACAATTATATTAATTGTAACATTCAGGAGAACTTCAGTATAAAGTAGTGTTGATCCAATAGAATGTTTAGATGAAGGTAGGTTTTGATTGAGGATCATAAAATAAGCTTTACCAATGTTTCGCTAGTGGTAAAGCTTATTTTATGATCCTCAACCAAAACCTGGCCACTAGCGAAATATTGGTAAAGCTTATTTTATGATCCTCAACCAAAACCTACCTTCATCTTAATTCAGGAGAACAATTCAATAGATAGATACATAAACAAGAACATAACCCTACTTTTGTTCGGGTTCGGACATTGATTGTATGAGACAAGCAGAACTAGTATCTACTGTCCGTTCAAAAATGGACAGAAGTAGTTTGACGAATTAAAAATGCGCAAAACTAACTTTGCTCATTTTATAACACTCAATACCCGTTTAAACGTAAGATTTCGGGTTTGGGCAATATTCGTTGATCAAAACGCCTTTATTTCGGTCATTGACCGAATTCGGGTATAGACCGTAACATATTATACACATATACCCACATAATATACATATAGAGTTGGCACAACTTGAAATGGCACGGGGGTGTATTTTCTGTCTCGCTTTCTCTTTTAATACCTTTGCAATATTCGTCACTTCGTTGCCTAATAAATTATTTATCTGCCTATAATTCAGTGTTCTATACAGGTGATTTATTAGTTCACCTACAAACTTTGGCAGATGAAAACTCATCTAATTTTAATAAAAAAATTCGAGTTGAAAAAACTTAAAAAAATATCCATTATGGCACTGCGGACTAAAAATGAAAAGATAATTTAAATAAAAATTCTTAAATAATGCCAAAGTGGACAAAATATGCAATATTTTTACTTTTTTGCCTACGTTTCATTAACAATATTAACTTCTTCAGAGCTCTGTAAACTGGAGGAATAAATACATAATTATTACATATGTGTTAGCAGGACGCGAGTTTTTCGTTTTTTATTTAATCTTTTTTTTAATTTGTCTTTATACAGGATGTATTAGAGAATTGAGAATACAGAAAATTAATGAGTGCAACAAGAAACAAATGAACAAAATGAGTAGCGCGACGAAGATAAAATTCAATTATCTAAATTAAATTAATTCTCATAGTTTTTAAGCACGAAAAGAGAACATGACGATCACTGATCCTTAATGATTTTCTCTACTGTGCTTTTTTATATTTTCCATTCTTTGATACACTCTATCACGGGCATAGATAGGGGGGGGTAAGTAATTCCCCCCCCCCCAGGGTCATAATTATAAAAAAATAAAACTGAAAATAATACGAATAACTAGCTAAAAAATAAAATTTAAAAATACTTGGTTAAAAAAAATTGTAAAATTGGTTAGATAATTTATATTTTGCTTGACACCTTCCTTCGTGAGTATTCTTGTGTGATAATAAAACTTAAAAAATATTGATTTTTTTGTTTTACCCCCTCCAGAAAAAATATATCTACGTCCTTGCTATATACTATATAGACGAAATGAGATCGCAATACCATATAGTTGAGCTAGTCAAGGTGTACTAACTGTACACAGGTATATAGTATTTGCAGGAACGGTACATCTTCTAGAGACGGTTTTGCTCGCTGCCTTTTCATTCTCTCTGCTTTCTATATAAAGTGTGCTTTCTGTCTGAACTCTGAAGACTGAACACTGAATTCAACTCAACTCGACTGTAGTTTCTATGCGTAGTTGACGCCTGCATGCTCTTTACTCGCCTTACCCATCTTATTCCAATTACATTTCATCATTTTTTTATACTTTTGTGCACGGGCATAATAGGCATAATGACAGATTTTGAAATACCCTTCTATTCTAGTACTACCTATCGAGAAACGAGGCTGGAGAGAGATATATAAGGCAGCTCGAACAGTGCGAGTTATACCATTGGTTCTATACATAAATATAGATCATCCACATAAACATACCTTGTAAATAGTTGTGTTCTCTGTACTTTGTTTTGTACTCGGTTGCACTGGCTATACCAGTGATGGCGAACCTGTGACCCGCGGGTCAGACACTGGCCCACGCAGACGTTTTAAATTACTCATGCGTTGATTTTTATAAACTTATTTTTTATATCATAAAAGAGGGAACAGACAATCAAAGATATTTAAAAAATAAAGTAGGTAAATATATCTAATGTCGAATTTATAAAAAAATAATTCCCACTGAACATTAGCTAGCTGATTTTCTATATCGTATCATGCACCTGTGTATGACATGGTTGTAAAACGTCGAGTTTCGTCGAAAAAAAAGGTGGAATCAAAAAAGTAGTTTTTAACCATCCTCCTCTTCCCCTTTCCAAGTGCTGACTTAGTAACCCACTTAAAAAAATAATGAACAAAATTTGACCCACTTCTCAAAAATGTTCGCTATCACTCGTCTATACTGTCTGCACTGTTCGCGCTGCCTTATACCCATATATCTCTCCCGGCTAGAGATGAGATTAACGGGTCTTTTTAGTGATCTGCATCTTTGCATCTGGATCCCATATGTGAGCCGGCTCCCTGAACCGGTTCAAAAAGAGCCGAGTTCTGAATATGTTATTCGAGTCAACTGAGCCACTGAGTTAGTTGAGTCAAGTCAGTCATATCACCTAATATTATGCCAGTATTGCCAGTGACTGACTTACATATTATAAGGCGGGGTTTTACAGGTTGCTACTTGCTATGTTACAGAAAGCATATTACAATATGCAATACAATACCTTAAATAGTTGTGACTTAAGTAAAACATTGTAATAAGCTGTAGCGCCTGTGCGTATAGTGTGTACCATATGATGCATGAGTCATTTGAGCTGACAGTGCTTCTGTGTGTTAAGTGTTTCACTGAGTTACGCGGATCCGTTGAGCCGTCGGCTCATAAAAAAGTGAGTCGGCTCTCACGGATCTTCTGTCGGAGCCGACTTTTTGAACCGGTTCAGATCTGAGTTACCCAACCCTACTCCCGGCTCATTTCTCGATACTTCCAGAACTTTCGGCTGATTCCAGTGGCGTTCGTGGGCTGCCGGGAAAGTAGGCAACCAGTATTTTTCCAATTCCTTGTGTCATATTCTCTCATCTTAGTCTCTATTTTTATGTTTAACAAATCCGGGAAGTTGATTCAATAAAGTTAATTAGAATGTATTTAATTTAGCTAGGCAGCCCAGGTGCGATTTATCAATGTATATAATATTATCTAACATATAATCTTTGTCATTATCAGATAACAGATGAGGGTATATATTTCTAATACCGTATCTCTAAACTGTGACTATAAAATTCCACAACTATTTCCCCTAAATTCTCAAAGTTTACTGAATTTCTGGCGACACTCGAATCTGGATACCAATGTGTTAAACGAATCATTAGGAACGTAGAGGAGCTGGCTGTATAAAACAGGCACTTCAACTTCAGCTTACGGCAGTCGACAGTCGTACAATACAAGGTTTACTATTCACGTATTTGATAGTCGCCCTTTTCTCAGTCTCCATGAATTTATAGTTTTATTGTTACGTCAGACTGCTAAGAGTCACGTATATATGTGTTCGAACTTCTCTCTTTTGCCTCTGTGTTCTGCCAAACATTCACAGCATAACGACCTGCTCTACAATTCAGCTCAATACAAAACAAATAAATTATATTGTATCAATAGCTTTGCACGTTTCCTGTTACTGCATCAGGTGTGGGATACCTGTTGGATACTAACAAGAAACTGTGAATACGATTTTTGATTCACTAATATTCTACAATTGATTTTCAACACTCTTATATTAGCTTGGTCTGTATATGTATGTAATACTTTAGGGTGTCCGTTAATTCCCAAGTTGTTTGTTTTTTTTTTTTAATGTCGTCCCCCAAATTTTTAGTTTTTGCTCTAAAAAAAGTATCAGACCACAAAAAGCGGCAAATCCAGCCTCGTGTGCAGCGGTCTTTACTCTCGTAGTTATTAGCGATTCAAATCTAACGGTATTTTGTAACACAAGAAAGTTTGACCGGCTATTTATCTTGTACTTAAAAATCATGGGTCGACAAAAGATAAAATTTAGAGCAAAGGTTGTGTAAAAATTAATTCAAAGTGTCTAAATATTATTATAAATTGAACGTGAATGCGCCCAGATTCAGCTCAAACAAACTTTAATCCAAGTTATAAACTGCAAGGTTTGCTTATCGTAGTTATCTTGTTGTGGAATTATCTGTCAAAGTCAGACGATGTAAGTTTCTGTATTCAAATGATTATCAATTAGGTATTAACCAGACTTTCTAACTTAACCATAAACAAAGCAAATAACTTTCTACAAAATCAGTGCTTTGTAATTTGCAAACTCGACGCAGAATTAGAACGAACAGAAATTTGTTTGATTTCAACGTTTTCCTTGTTATAAATTTATTCTTGAGTTGTTACCTATAATACGCGCATTTGACAAAACCCGTTAAATAATAAATTATTACTAAAAAATCGTCAGAAATTATTAAACATTAAAAAAAAACACAAAATATACAACTTTAACTAATTTACCCCGAACATTATATTTGCATGGATAAGTATTTTTTATATGAATGGCGCGTTTGGTTGGGAGTAAAACCGTCCAATTGGCGCGACAGTTTTACTAGACGACGTTACGTTAATGTGCGCTGGATTAAATATGACTTTAGTTGAAGGCGACATCTAGATAACACGGCGAAATTTAGTTACTAGCATTTCGTTAGATGACAGCGCGTGACGCTTGCTTTGTGTATGCGTTGGATTATAACATGGCTTTTGTTAAAGGCGACGACTAGATGACAGAGATGTAAAACATCAAATGGTGCAATTGGCGCGACGCAGTTCATGGGACGTGTTACATTTCATTTGCGCTTTCTGTATGACCACAACCTTATTTCAATTGCAACTAGTGCTAATATGATTCCTGTTGTCTATAATCTACTACAATTTACGATAGCAACTGAACTGTGAATTTTAGCATCTGTAGAGTCATTGAAAGTTGAAAAGACGTAGCGTCGCGGTGACATCGTGGTCGCATATTATTATGATGTCAAAACAACTTTATTGTTTGTAACGACGTGCTTTGCTTTGAAATGTTTGCATATACCTCATGGTTGATTTATTGTCACACATTTGCTTGCTTGTATTTATTTCTGTAAACACACTTGAATATTTATCACTTGAAATTAAATAAATTGTCTATATTAAGATCTTTATACAACTTATATTCTTGAATTGAAAAGGTTGAAATGTATTATTTGTGATAATTTTTAACACTTATTTGAGAATATAATTTAATCATTCTTCTTATATAATAATAATATAAAATGAAACTTTTTTGAGATATTATAAATATCGAGGACATAAACAAAAAGAAGAAAAAAAACTCCTAGATCAATGCTCGTATGAGTACCTATACATTAATTATTTATGATATTCTGTTTTTTTTTTTTATATTGACAATTCATATCCTTTCAGACCTTATAAATACATGTAAAGTATGTTCTTTTTATTCTTTTTGATTTTTTAAATGTTTTCTCTTCGGTAAATGCGCACCAAGACGGCTGAAATACACGTCAAAAGATAACTCGGATGTGTTGATCTTATTAATGATTTAGTCTGTGCCCTGTTCAGTAATTTGTGCATAAGTAATAATAATTAATATTATTGTTATAGATTCACAAAAAAAGTTCAACAAAAAACCAACAATGAATTCATTTTAAAACAAGTAATATGACCTGAATACTGTTTTATTATTAATCTTTCTTCTATAATATCTATATCCACATTGTTAAATAAATACAATATCAGACTAACTTCAATTATTTATTTTTATATGTCAAAGTTACATTTAAATGCAAACAGAGAAAATTATACATTATACTAGCGGTCCCGCCCGGTTTCACCCGGGTTCAAAAGAACGACTGGGGGGAGGAACACGAGTACGCACATTCATCTTAGTTTACCGACATGAATGTTGTGTCCAAATTTCATGATGATCGGAGTTACCGTTCAAAAGTTTTTGGCGGACGGACAAATTTTGAGTTACATTTTGCAATATTTTTCATTGATGCTTTGCTCGTATTGGTCGTAGCGTGATATTATATAGCCTATGGCCTTCCTCGATAAATGAACTATCCAACAAAAAAAAAATCAAATCGAACCAGTAGTTTCTGAGCGTATCAGGCTTCTTGATCCTCCGACAAAAAATCCCCGACAAAATATCCCCGACAAAATATACCTGGACAAAATATTCCCAAAAAAAATATCCCCGGACAAAATACCCTCGTGACAAAAGATCCCCGACAATTTATCCTCGTATGCGAATTGTCTCGCAGTGAAACGGGAAGAGGCAAATGTGGAGTTTTTAAAAAAACAATTCCGGGGAGAACGATAAACGGGTATGCGAATTGTCTCGCAGTGAAACGGGGAAGAGGCAAGTGTGGAGTTTTTAAAAAAACAATTTCGGGGAGAACGATAAAGGGGTATGCGAATTGTCTCGCAGTGAAACGGGAAGGGGCAAATGTGGAGTTTTTAAAAAAACAATTCCGGGGAGAACGATAAACGGGTATGCGAATTGTCTCGCAGTGAAACGGGAAGGGGCAAATGTGGAGTTTTTAAAAAAACAATTTTGGGGAGAACGATAAAGGGGTATGCGAATTGTCTCGCAGTGAAACGGGAAGGGGCAAATGTGGAGTTTTTACAAAAACAATTCCGAGGAGAACGATAAACGGGTATGCGAATTGTCTCGCAGTGAAACGGGAAGGGGCAAATGTGGAGTTTTTAAAAAAACAATTCCGAGGAGAACGATAAACGGGTATGCGAATTGTCTTGCAGTGAAACGGGAAGGGGAAAATGTGGAGTTTTTAAAAAAATAATTCCGAGGAGAACGATAAACGGGTATGCGAATTGTCTCGCAGTGAAACGGGAAGGGGCAAATGTGGAGAATTTAAAAAAACAATTCCGAGGAGAACGATAAACGGGTATGCGAAATGTCTCGCAGTGAAACGGGAAGAGGCAAATGTGGAGTTTTTAAAAAAACAATTTCGGGGAGAACGATAAAGGGGTATGCGAATTGTCTCACAGTGAAACGGGAAGGGGCAAATGTGGAGTTTTTAAAAAAATAATTCCGAGGAGAACGATAAACGGGTATGCGAATTGTCTCGCAGTGAAACGGGAAGGAGCAAATGTGGAGTTTTTAAAAAAACAATTCCGAGGAGAACGATAAACGGGTATGCGAATTGTCTCGCAGTGAAACGGGAAGGGGCAAATGTGGAGTTTTTAAAAAAACAATTCCGAGGAGGACGATAAACGGGTATGCGAATTGTCTCGCAGTGAAACGGGAAGGGGCAAATGTGGAGTTTTTAAAAAAACAATTCCGGGGTAACGATAAACGGGTATGCGAATTGTCTCGAAGTGAAACGGGAAGGGGCAAATGTGGAGTTTTTAAAAAAACAATTCCAGGGTCAACGATGACGGGGTGGGTAGTATTTAAACGAGTGACAGTAAATTACAATTTTTGGTGACAAAAATAATCAATTTGGGTTACTATATTACTAAGTGAGCGTGACGAGAAATCAACAGAACAGCAACTTACAAACATCCATTTGAGTTACTTAAAATACAAAATGGGAAGCTTCATAATATTTGATTTTATTTGTAAATTAATGTTTATTTGGTATCAATTGTCGGGGATGTTTTGTCACGGGGGCAATATGTCCGGGGATATTTTGTCCGGGGATATTTAGTCCGGGGATGTTTTGTCGGGTATATTTTGTCGGGGATTTATTGTCGGAGGAT
This sequence comes from Xanthostigma xanthostigma, assembly GCA_963575645.1. Lineage (NCBI taxonomy): Eukaryota > Metazoa > Arthropoda > Insecta > Raphidioptera > Raphidiidae > Xanthostigma > Xanthostigma xanthostigma. Next base: position 14,839,378 of record OY754467.1, read on the forward strand.
CAATTATCATGGAACCGTTTCTGAGATCATATTTTTAACTATATGCGAAATATTCTGTTTATTTTAATTAATGCGTATAAGAAAAATACTTCAATACTCGAGAACTGGAATTCGAAAATAGATTAGCACGCATTTATATAAATAAAAGAACGATATAGAGGTTGAAATGAACATAAATCCACTTGCTTAGGAGTTGCTTGGGGAGGGTGCAATTGGTCAAAAATTTCTGCCGCTGGTATTTCCCGGTCATTTGACCCTAACAGAACCTAAAAACGAAGCGGCAGACATTTTTTAAAATTTTCAACCCTTTTTTACCAACTTTGAAATTTTTTTACCCCCCTTATCTTAAATTGGGTCCAGATTCCGGCTATATATCTTATAAGAAAAAATCTCTAAACTACTTAAGTAGTTTATGTAAGTTAGGACAGCATGTTTTTTTTGAGCGTCGGCTCCTTACTAATAGGGCTCTGCACTCTGTGCAGTGCCGGATTAAGACTCCTTGATGCCCTAAGCATTTCTTGCTTATGGGCCCCCATCACAATGTTCCGTTTATAAAAAAATTCAAATTGATAGAAAAAAGTTAAAAAACATAAATTTTTAGGAAAAAATTAAATTTTACAATCAATGCTGTCTTTAAAAATTTGGCTGTCTATAAAATCGGACCTTATTAGGCATTTTTATACAATTAATAGAAAAAAAGTTTCCAAACTTTAAAATTAAAAAATTGAAGCCTTAAGAAATAATGTTATTTTCGTTTTCATTTTCAAAAATAAATTTTTATTTATTTTTAACTTTTATACTTCTAAATACATATCAGTAGATCAAATTTTTGAGAACATGACAAAAAGAAAAAAAAATTGTTGACACGATTTAGTGAGGTACTTTTCATTTCCGAGTTGTGCTTCTTGGTGACCCCTGAGACGTGATTCCCTAAGCAATTGCTTACTTTGCTTATATCACTGACTGTGAGCCGAATTTCTTTTTAAAATGTCATCTGTAGAACTGGTTTCAGTTATATAATTTAAAAAAAAATAATTAATTTTTAAATGTAGCGAAGCCGAAACATTTCAATTTTCGAGAACCTCAGTCAGTACCTACACATTTTATTACATTCCATAACAGACAATTTAACAATACAATTAGTAGATTAGGCTTTATGTTGAAATGAAATCTGAAAATCAACGGCGGCTCGTTCTTTGAAGAGTATTGGTGGGCTAGAATTATTACAGGATTCTCAAATTTAGACTACCAGTTTTAATACTCGATCTTTATCCATCAAGTTTTCTAATGTAATTTGAATTTTGATAATATAACGTATAAATAAAGAAAAATTGATTTGTTTGCCATTCAATTTCTTAATTGGCACAGCTATTTTTAATAAAACATTAAAGTTGTTAATTTTATTTCTTAAATATCGAGTTTTCAGAAAACTTTATTACCAATCGAAAGTAAATTTAATTTTTTATTAAAAATAGCTGTGCCAAAAAATTGAATGTCCACCAAATCAATTTTTCTTTATTAATACATTATACATATAATCAAAATTAAAATTTCATTAAAAAACTCGATGGGTGAAGATCGAGCCGAATCGGGACCTTAGACATTATAACTAAGATGAGTATAAAATTATTCTAAATGATAGTTAATTCTTTAGAATTTATTATAAACTACATTTTTTTTTCAACTTCTAAAAATTCTGTTTTAGCTCTGTTCCAACCTCTCTGAGAACGGTAACAGAACCGTCATAGTCATGCGCAGTAGCTAAAACGAAAATGTTTTTTATCGGTTTTGGATCACGTTTTAGCTACTTTGCATGACTATGACGGTTCTGTTACCGTTATCAGAGTAGCTGGAACGGAGCTAAGACAGAATATTTAAAAGTTAAACAGAAAATATAGTTCAAAATAAATTCTAAAGAATTCTTCTGAGAAAAATTTTCAATTCGGAATGATATAAACAACACCAAATTGGAACTTTTGGTCTATGGATATTGTTCGTAAACATTTCGCAAAAATTTTGAGCTTAAATAAATAAATAACGTCATAAAAATAAAAAATTGTATGTTTCTTTGTCCTTAATTTTAATAAATGCATGAATAGTCGACAGTTTTTACTCTTTCGCGTTAGAAATTCGATTACACGCTCCGGCCAGTGAAACGCGTTATCAAAACCTTGGGCACCATCTTATTGACTAATCGATTGGTAGTTATTAAGTTGTAGACTTTTTCGAATGAGTTGGGATTTCCGGGATGCATCGTACGATACGCCTCTGCTGGTTTAGTTTGAAATCAGATTTTGACAGTCACGACTTCAGCATATGTATCTTTTATGGCCCATTATAATTAAACTTATATGTATATATATCTACATAAATGTATATATGTCGTTAAATTCGAAGTGTAGCATTTTGAATGCTAATATATAGACATTATAATCATTATTATTTAACGTTTAATTACCTAACGTTTATAGAATGTTCACAAAAAACTAATTCAAACTTTTTTGAACGTAATATTTTTTGTGACGTTTGTTCAAAATTGAACTGTCTAAATTTTTGAAAATGAGGCATCTATTTTACAGGATGTAGGTATACGTGCAAAAAATATCGTATATCTATATTTCAGGTATGACTGGCAGAATTGATTTTACTGTATTATAAAAACAAAAAATTCCAGCCAATTAGGCAACGAGACAATTTCAACTTCAAAAATATAGACATTTGAAAAAAAAAATCTGAACGGTGTTATCACGTTATGTAAAAATTAACCGAAGCGTGCTTTTTAGCTACCTAACTAATTTGTATCTGACGGATGATATCTATAGAACAAATTAACAGCTGATTTTTTGAATTTAATAAATACTTCGAAAACTATAAAGCATGGAAAAACATTTTTTTACGAAACTTTCTTGTAAAAATTAATAGATTTATAAACCGTTTTGAAAAATATAGCATTATCATATAAAAAAAACAATGTTATAGCATGGGCCGATTTTCCCCAAAAACAATATGCATATCAAACATCTTCCCGAAATCTGTTTTCAATCCGCTCATCTGTTTTACCTGTATCGTGTTCAGAGAGACACACAGACTTTTCCAAAAAATATGTATTTCTGATTCAGGGGACCTCAAAATGAAAAAATATAAAATTTTGAAAAGTGAATTTAGGCCGTAATTAGTACCATTCCCCACTTGTGGTGTTTAAATGGTAATATTTTACTATATTAGAAGCTTGAAATTGTGCTATATAATGGGTTCATTGCATCAAAAAATAAATCTAGTTTTTTGGCCTCAGTTTTAACAAGCAATTATCCAGAGTTTAGTATTTTTACTAGTTAGTATTAAGAATATCTTATTTTCAATCATATTTTAAATAAATGACGAAGGTTTTCATTTTAAGAAACGGATGTCAGATAAATTTCTTTCAAAAAGTATTCTATAAAATATGCGCAATCTTTTATTGAATTTTCATATAATACGTTTATTAATCAACGTTAAGTTTTCAAGAAATAAGTATTTGTTCGCAAATTTATTTTATAAACTCAGCAATAATTTAATTGGGATTTCGAAGACACAAATATACAATAAAACGAAACTTGCTTACATCACTAAACAAATTACTGAAATTGACGAATGAAATTGTCAAGAAAACGGGATTGTTCAATGTTTTATCTTTTGAAACGAGACTAATATATTTAATTTCGTAGACATATTTTAATACCGAGCTATTTCTCGTGCGGTTTTAACGAAATTTCCTTGATTCACAAGGGAGTTAGGTTAGAATAAACAGAGAGAAAATTAATCCGTGTCTCATTTTGTATCTGAAACACGATAATGCACTCAAGTCCTCTACCGGCGAAGTTAACATACTACAACGCCAGTGTACACATATTATACACAGGTACAGTTCACCTTTAACGACTTTGTCTCACGCAATGAAACCGCCACACACTACAGGACTGGCACTATGGAAAAAATTCCAGCCAATTGGGCGACGGGACCATTCCAACTCCAGAAATATTGAAATTTAATACACAATATAAAGCAATAGTATGTACACTACACTGGTTGAAAGTTTGATATTCTTGCACTACGCGTCGTGATGCCCACAGCTTCGCCTCAGGCATAATGGCGCGCAGGGCAAGAATGTCAAACTTTCGGCCCAATTGTGGCGTATACTATTTTTCTTCATACCTCGGTCGTAAACACGCTTATTAAATACATTAATTAATTAATTACATAAATACACAGATAAAGTCCAAGCAAGAAGCTTTGAGGTTATACGTAAAAACACGAATGATAGCTGTTCGCGACTATCAGCTATAATGTAACAGGGTTGCTTTGTAAACGACATGTAAACATTTTTCTTTTTTTGAGCATACATTTTGTATACTACACGTGATACTATTATACTTCTGGAATTTTTTTCTGCCTGTCTATATATACTATGTATCTAAAATTTGATTCAGATCAAATGCATGCCAAATAGTGAAATTTAGGAAAATTCTAGCAGATTTAAATTCAGTCGTTATAATAATGACATAATGAAATTCTGCAATGCATCTTTTTAGCAAATATAAAATTTTGTGACTGTCAACCGGCTTTGACACGGCGACCGGTCGCGGTGTTTCATTTTATTTCCTATCCGGCACTGTATGTAATATTTTCTGTGTTTTTGAGCAATATAGATTACCATTTTTTGTTTGCTTTTTTATATATTTGTCTTTTCTTTGGTAAAGAATTTTTGATGTGTATTCAAGTTAGAGAAAATGGCTTTTCTCATAGTATATACCTATATATATTATATTTGTATTGTGTATGTATCTACTTATATAGTCAATATATGGAGCTGAACAAACGTAAGTGCAAGCCTTGCTACCTTTCTGCGTACAGTGCTTTACATATTTTTTTCTATAAAATTGTCTATTTTCTTTATTAATTCTAATATGAAATGTTTGATGGAACAAATTAATATATATTTTTATATTGATTTTAATATGAATATTTCTCTTCTTTAGATTCAACACAATAATTATTGGAATAGTAAAGGCCACTTTATATTTAATGTATTCTGTTCTTATAACAGACTCCACCTTCTGCTCTTACTACTGTCATTCTTTTTAGTACGTTTGTTTGATCTCCACTGATACAATATTTTCCATGTTAATATTTAAAAATATAGAAGTAGTAATATAATTAATCACTGTAACAGCGAAAAATACCATGTATTGTTTAAATATTGTCTTTTATATTAATAAAGCTTTGTTTTTTGTTCCAGGTAAGATATATTTTACTTAATTAACTAGTATTCAGGTAAGATAATATACAAGCAATTTTATCAACTTTTGCGTTTTTGAAACTAATGTGTAAGATGATTAATTAATTTTACATTGAACAGTCGAAATGTTGATGCTAAATGCAATTGAGCAACATAAAATTATTCAAATCTTAGATTAACGTCTAAATAGAACTATTCAAATAAATACAATTATCGACCGATTTTTTCTGATTGTATATTGACAATTTTTTGCCAATATACAGTCTGAAAAAATCGGTCGATAATTTTATTTATTTGAACATAAAATTATGTTAATAATGTTTTAACATGATAGTAAATCTCGCTTTAAATGTAATTTATGTTTTTTTTTTCTACATAATATATGATCGACCTTTTAAAGAGAAATAAACAAACAGGTAATTCATATCTCTGAGGTTTACTTCATTTCTCAATTTTCTGGTCTACTTTATAAGCAAAGTCACCGATCTAAAAATCAACCTAAAGTTTACTTTTCAAATAAATCTAACCATTTTTAGAAGATAGTTCTGTAAATTTCGCGACGGACTACTCGGTGAATTGACGCGTTATGAACGAATGTGACGTTTTAGCGTGACCTATGTCCGTTTAAGCAGTATAGAACATCTCAACGCAAAATAACAAAAAAAAATAATGTAGTATAGCAACCGATTACAAAGTCCTCAAACTGCGAAAGTTGTTCTATTATTGAATATACAGAAGTTAGTTAAATGAATACAAATAAATTAAATCGTAATTTAGTTTGTAATTGTACAGTTTTAAAGGCTCCTAGAGAAAATTTGCAGTATTCGTAATTTTTCGTCTGATTATTTATCTATATTTATATAAGCTCTGTTCCATTCCCTCTGCGAACGATAATATTATCGTCACAGTCTCGCACAGTGGCTAAAACTAAACTGTTTGTATCGATTTCTGAGCTACTGCGCAAGGCTTGACGATAATATTACTGTTCGCAGAGAGGTTGGAACAAAGCTATAGTATACATATAAAAAAAAAAAAAACAGTAAACGTAACAATATATTCAAATCTTTCATTTACGTCTGATTAGTATCTACTCTTCAATTAATAAAATTATCCATCAATTTGAAGAAAGTTCAAATCCGGACCGAAACGTACATTTATTGAATTATATAATTATATTTTTGTCAATATAATTGTCTGAAAAATTGGTCTATAATTTTATTTATTGAAATGTAACAATATATTGTTTACATGTTTTACGTCAACCGCGCGAAAAAGTTGCATGCACATTTTTTTCTTGTTGATCAACATTAGCTGTTAATTTGTAAAAAATTCAGGAACCCATCTTCCTCCGTTTTTAGTCAATAATAGTCAATAATAGTTTTAAGTCAATAAACAATATGTGCCCATTTAAAATTATAAATTAATTTAAGCAAGACACTGTAATTCTGTATTGTAGTTTCACCTGCGGCATAAAACATTGGGTTTTCTCATATTGTGTTCTTTGTGGATGAAATGGAAGTTCAGTTTCCAATAGGTTGCACAAGTGAACTGTGAGTCTGTATAGTTTGGTCGATATATATATTGTATGTGTCGTGAAAACAGACAAAACGCCGCTGCACACGAGACTGGATTTGCCGTTAGACGCCTTGCTAGATTTGACTACTAGTTTTCTAGCGCTGGTTTTCTTAATTGCTTTTATGTGCTCGCTTCACACGAGACGTCTTTTCAAGCTTGTTTTGTGGGTAGATCTGGTGCGCGCGCAGTGCCAGTTCAAATAGGTATAAACACAGAGTAAAACGTGTCAGTTGTCTGACTCTGCGCAGAATGTCGCCATGTTGGTTTGTGGGCGTTTGTTTATGTCGCCCACGTGACAAGATACTGTTTCTTTATTGGTTCTTGCGCGGAGCAAGCAGAGGACCTAGCAAGAAGCATAGCCCTTGTTCTAATTTTAAAATCTCTGATTAGTACCTAGAAGTTTTGTTCCAAAATATGTATTGAAGGAGATTTATTTAGTTGAGGAACATAGAAAAATAAGCGTTACCAAAGTATCGCTTGTGACCAACGTTTCGAAAATTATATTTGATCCCCTGAGGATGAAAATATAATTTTCGAAACTTTAGCCACAAGCGATACTTTGGTAAAGCTTATTTTTTATGTTCCTCAAACAAATAAATATCCTTTAAAATCTATCTTGTAAGCTAGCAGGTAACCAACCTTCCGGCCAGCAGAAGTCCAAGCAATGTTTTTAGCATTGTTTCCAGCCTCGTGTGAATCGGCTTTTACATATCTAGACGTATGGGTAATTGTGATGCTTTGTATTAAATTAACAACGGCTTCACACATGTTGACAACAGTTTTGAAGGAAGCCTTATTTAAATCGAGCGTAGCTGAATATTTTATGTTAGATACGAATTAATATTGTACCAGGTTTCATCAAAGTCGCCGTAAATAAAATAATGTTAAAAATTTAAACGGCCGAGGGCGTGGTGGGCACACAAATGACAGAGTTCTGTATGACGTATTTATGAGCTAATTATTATTGATCGCATTCGTTGATTGACAATTAGTATCACAAATTAGTATCACAATTAGTATCACATCCAAATTTTAAACCTTCAAATGAAACAAAGAAAAACATTTCTCATCTATAATTTTATATACCTACTGATGATGCTATTATAGCGAAACGTCTATATTCACTATTTCATAATTTTTGACGATACTCATTGATATACAGTGTAAACTCTTTATAACGAAACTCAAGGGACCGAGCATTTTTTATCGTTATAGAGAGTTACCGTTATATGGAGTGAAGAAAGAAAAACAACCAAATTAACAATAATCTTCAATGTACTGTATAATCCCTTTATAATGAATTTTAAGGGACCGAACATTTTTTTCGTTATAAAGAATTTTCGTTATATGGAGGCAAGAAAGAAAAATAACCAATTTTCACAAAATTAATTTATTCCAAACACATATACCTATAGTTTGTTAAATTTGCCTGACGTTTTTCGCTATGCCAATATTTGTTTTGTATTTTAAGTATCTTACGCATGCCTTGGGATGTGGTGGAATAATCTTCATTAAATAATAGGAATTTTTCGATAAGTTTGGCGTCATCAAGTGCTTGTTGAATAGATGGTGATGGTTCAGAATGGTCCTCTTTATGTCTGTAAACATTTGCTGACGCCTAAATATGAACATATTTCTTCGTAATAGAGAATGGCTGTTGCGTTATAAAGAGGGTATTAATGTATAGGTTTTAAGGTAAACCAACCAAATCGTAAAAATGTCGACGTTATAGGGAGTTTTTTGTTATAACGAAGGACGTTATAAAGAGTTTACACTGTAATAAAACATTTTTAACATGCAAAAATAAAGAAAATGTTTTTTATATATTTTGGCTGCCCAATTCCAACTTCTATTATTTCTACATACAAATACCAGCCGTACAAATATCAAAATTACATCACATCCAAATATTTCCGAAACTATAAAGTTTAGAAAAAAACATTTGTTTACGAAACTTTCTTGAAAAAATAAGTAAAATAATAAGCCGTTGTGAAAAGTATATAATTATTACATAAAAAACACCGTTATAGCATATATCTCTTCTGCACATGCGCCTATTTTCCCCAAAAACTATAGGGCTCTATTTATATTTGCATACCAAACATCCTCCCAAAATTTGGTTTCAATCCGCTCATCCGTTTGACCTGTATCGTGCTCACAGACTAACAGACGCACAGTTTCTCCAGAAAAATGTTATTTTGGATTCGGGAAACCTAAAAAAAAGAAAAGATATTGTAAATTTTTGAAAAGTAATTTTTGACCTAAACTAGTAGATACCATTCCCCACTTGTGAGTTGTTAAGGTAAATGTTGATTTTCGAACCCGAAAATGATGTATTAATCGATGTATTGCAAAAAGTCAGTTTTTATATTCACTTAAAAACAGTCAGTAGGTACCTGGGTATATACAAGTGAAATGAACGTAAAGAAACAGCCAGTATATATAGACGATACAGTTGCTTTGAAACGACACAGAAAGCTCTTTTCCTGGCTACAGATGTTTACTATATTGACCATGTTTACTTCACTGAATTAGAAAACGATCCAATGATCGCCGTTCCGCAACCCGATGGGGTGATTCTACTTTCCACCAATTTATATTTTTGGTCGATTTGTCTGAATTACAAAAAGCACTTTACTGTATTTTATCTTCGTTTCATTTGCCGTATACTTTGTGCGTTTGTACTACTTACTTGTAAAATATGTGAATTTACTATTACCTATAATATACTGACAATACAATTATGTTGTTTTAAAAACCGCACTGTCTGACTATTGGTTTATTAACTTCCCGGTAGAAAATTAATTATTTTATTTATTGGGAAGTGAATGTTGTAATGGATCCGAAGATAGAAATCAAAACTCTCAAGATATTTTTACACGCTTTATATTAACTTCACTTGTAATTTTGTGTGTATGTTTGTTTGTAACATTCGTTTGGACTAAGCAAGTGGTTTATTACTGTTAGTATGTTATGCCACTACTGTAAGAGCTATCGTTGACCGAGCGATCTAAGGCGCATGTCTTCGCTGACGTCAACTTTCGATTTCACCGGTCGTGGGTTCTAATTCCGTCCACGCCGAAATAAAAAAAATGTTTTTTTTCGGCAAATTTTTGACAATAAATCGAACTAAAAAGTGGAAAATAAATATATTTAGTTTAAAAAAAACTAAAAAACATGCTTTATATCAAACTAAAAAGTGAAAAATAAATATAGTTTAAAAAAACTAAAAAACACGCTTTATATCGAACTAAAAAGTAAAAAATATTTTTTTTTAAATAAGCTTAAAACAATAATGAATAAAAAATACAAGTATTATTGAGAAAAAAGCGTGGGGCACTCGATGTACGAAAATGTTGAACAAAGCGCCACACGCTTTTTTCTCAATAATACTTGTATTTTTTATTCATTATTGTTTTAACCTTATTAAAAAAAAAATATTTTTTACTTTTTAGTTCGATATAAAGCGTGTTTTTTAGTTTTTTTTAAACTATATTTATGTTGTAAGGTCACTACAGTTTTTTTGAAAAGAAGTATGTGTGTGTATAATATACGTACGTACGTACGTTCGTGATTGTTTTTTTTCAAACATGAAATCTCGCGAATAAAAATGATATTATGAACTTCGTTAAGGCGCTGATGGCCATATTCACCGAACTTAAGTAGTTATTTATTCGGTTCATTTGTTCTTATCCTCCGAATAAATAGCGATATTTCAATTCATCAAGCATAATTATGTTTACTGCAGGTAAATCTATTCGCTGATAAAATAATAATGGCCGCCACACAGATCATATACCTAACTTATAAGCGTGGAGTATTATATCTGCAGTTTGTTCTTGTGAATTATGTTTATTAACCTTTTGTGGAGTGTGTAGTTGTTAAGTTATACATTAATTATGGTGGAAGTTTTGTGTGCAATTGGATTAGGATAAAATATTATTATTTTATTAAAGGTCGAAAATGTGTCATTTTCGAGAAAATCTACTTCGGCTGTCTTTAAAACACGAATTACGGGAGTTAAAAATAAAAAAAATCTCATTTTTTGTCTAAATTTTTCCATTATCTGGTAGCTTACCTTCCTACCTAAAAGTGTTAGATTTTATGTTGTGTGTTAAAACTTACATTAAATAAAAAAAATAAAATAACAATTCTTCACAGAAGTGTCATTATCATAAAAAAATGACGCATTTCCGACCCCCAAGTGATAGAGGTTAAATCATCCAAATTAGTCACAGTTTCTTTTCCTGGAAGGAATACGAGCAATTACAGGTCACCTGTATACTAAACAGAATATAATGATTAACAGTTAGTTTCATTTATTACCTTTTGATTCACTTTGGTACCTCTATTATAAATAAATAGATGTCATATTTGTTATTCTGATGGTAATTTAATTGTTAATATGTTCTGTATAATTAGAAATTAATTACCAATTTGTTGTTATTTACATATGCTTAATACGCATTGAGCTCATTTGAATTTAAATTTGATAGAATAGACAGGGTTGGATTATGTTGTAATCTATTTGTACAATGTGAACGGGTTCGACTTCTCGTGGGAAAACTTTAGTTTGTAATTTGAAAATTTGATGTGAAGTCTACTGACGCGTTTCGTTGGAAACAAAAACATGCAAGTGCCGTGACGCTCGTTCATGACACGTGTTACGTTTAATTTAGTTGCTGGAATTTTGTTAGATGACAGCGCGAAAATGTGTGTTAGCGCTTGATGTGTGTATGCGTTGGATTATAACATGGCCTTGGGTCCAGTACGATAACTGGATGTGCCCACATTTTTATTTTCTTTTTTTAAGTCATAAAAAACGCTAAATTTTGACGTTCCAAAAAAAAAACTGCGGATTATTCACTTTCCTTAAAAATGGGTATAAACTATTCGTCTTTCACTGTAATTTTTTTAATCTAACCAATTAGAAATCACATATACACGTCACAGCAACTGATGTAGAATTACTGTATTACTATCTCATTTTGTATACAGGACCCTGTAATTGTTTTTTAAAGAACTCCCTCCAAACACCTTCACCTTTTCACTGCGCAAAAAAAAAACTCTAACGGATCGACATAACCCCGTAATTGTTCTTTAAAGAACTCCCCCCAGACGCCCTCCTCTTTCCAATGCGCAAAAAAAACGTCATCGCATCTATACGACCCTGTAATTATGTCTTAAAGAACTCCCCCCAAACGCCTCTTTTTTTTATTGCGCAAAAAATAATTTTTAAAAATCAATTTTCGCACTTTAAATGGCTGATAATACTGTTATATGTTATTTAAAATAATAATTGTGTATTTCCAATGGATATTTTACACATCGTACACTAACCTATGGCCTTTATTGATACCATCTAACCTACATTTATTAGTCACTTTAAGTGGCGCTGCTTGTAACTGAAAGTTGCATTTGGCAAGCTTAAATCTATATTTTACATTTTCCGGGCGTTTTTTTAAGTACGATGAGGCTGATGCTCATGATTATTTGATGTTGCAAATTTTGTAGAGATTTAATTTTGGAAATATAAGAATATTGCGAAAATTGTTCACTGCATTAAAAAGCTAACGGAAGTTCATAAAGAAACTGAAAATCTTTGTATACCTATGAGTTCTTTGTTCTAGATCATTAATTATCCGGATTTTAACAAACTTACTTTATCGTGTTTGAGTTATTCGTTTAATTTACAATTACATTTTTTTTGTAACGACCGTCAATTCACTCCCCCTCTATTTCAATATACCAACCGATGTAATGTTGGTTTTCATTTATACCTACCGAACAGCAAACTTTTTAAATTACCCTGGAGAAAATCTCAACTAAATTAAAGAAAATAAACTGAAGTAAAAAACATAAGAAAGTAGGTCTTATTGTGGACGTTTGTGCAAACCAGTACAGTAATAGAACCATCGTTCAAGACCATAGACAAATAGAGCGACTCTATAGAAGTTTAGACGACTCTCTATTTCTTTTATAAATATCTCGTTCAAAATTTTGTCGTATGAAACTGATTATTAGGCATACATTTCAGAAAGTAAAATTATAAATTGAACAGTGAAACGGTTTAAAAATTGTTGTATAAAATTCAATTTTTCAAAAATTCCTGGATAAGACAAGATAGAGAATGTAGGTTAAATCAGTTTGTTTACTGTACCTACATCAATACGAAACATTTTAAGCAATCCGTGGTTTAACTGGATTTTACAGAGCACAGTTGAATTGTTTACTGATAACTAAACATTTTTTATTTTGTAAATTAAACAAATAAACAAGACTTCTTAAAGTGGGGAAATTGCAGTTTCTGTTTCTTTTTTTACACAAATAAGGAGTAATTTTTGAGTAAATGACGACTTTGTTAGATGGGTAACTTTCTGTGCTTTTCAATAATACAATATCTGAATTCATAAATTCTTTTACCTTCTCAACGTCACATCATCCTCTGTTGAAATCAGTAGCGGCTCTAGACTATTTCCAGATTAGAGCAGAATCGGTGTGCCTCTAGTCGACACCTTTCGAATCAGTTACAATTTCCCAAAAACTAAAAACGTAATAATAGAACACTAAGGTATATATTTTTTTTTTGATTTAGAAAAGAAATGATAATTAATAGTTGTTTTGAATCGAATTTCGGCAACCCTTCCTGTCCTGGTGCCTAGAGCGCTCGCTCTACCCTTGAGCTTGCACTGGTTGTAGTAGATACTTTTAAAGGTGATTAAAGTTAGACTCAAAGAATGGATTATTGACAGCCATAGCTAATAAGTTATTTTTCTATTTTTTTAGATTCGTCAATATTATTATGTAATAAATTATAAAATTATAAGATGCCGCTGTTCTAAATAAAATTGAAAACAGCATTTTTGCTGATCTCGTTTACTCTTTTAATTTCGTCATCAATAAACTACTACTTACTACTATTATTATTATTATTAGTATTATTATTATTATTATTATTATTATTATTATTATTATTATTATTATAATGCTGAACAACTTGATTAATACCTACTCTTTAAAGCTATCAGTTTACTTTCAATTCTATTAAAATCATAAAATATGATAAAATTCTATTGTTGTTTAGTCATCATCTTCTATGCCACATTTTATCTATGGTCAAATAAACCAGCATGTAAGTTGTGTAGTAGAGTCGTTGATGTAAACATAGCTTTATATTCCATTTCGTGTTGTGCGGGCTGCGTGCTACGGTTTTCCACCTGTCCACTTTACCGCCACTATGTTGAGCTCGCTTTGTGCTCTGCTACAAATTGCTTCTTAAATTTTAATACAATCCCCGAGGAAGAGAACGAAGTAAGAGAAATACGGTGGCACATTTTGTCGGTAAAAGAAACAACATCCGTTTCCTAGGGCTGCCTAATGCTGGCTAGAAGGTTTTGAAGGCTTACCGTTCTTGATCCGAGGTTTTGCACTCGTTACTATCGGTTTTGACAGAAATCATGTTTGAGCGTAGCGCAATGAAAAATAATTCTATACCTAAAATTTGGATACTTACTACTAATTGAGAGTTTACTGAGTTTCATCAAAATATGTCTCTAGACATTCTAGCATCAAGCAAATAATTTTCGAAATTCATTTTCCTGATGAGAAATCGCATAAAATGGTACTGATTTAGGTCAAAATTTTACAATCTTTTCGTTTTGAGGTCCCTCAAATCCCAAAAACACATTTTTGGAAAACTCTGTGCGTCTGCGTTTGTCTGTAAACACGATACAGGTCAAACGGATGAACGAATTGAAACCAAATTTTGGGAGGATGTTTGATACGCAAACATAAAGAGCCCTATTGTTTTTGGGGAAAATCGGCACATGTGCAAAGGAAATTATAGCACGGCAGTGGAAGGATTTCTGGTAACGTAGGTCCATTCCCACCTGTGAATAAATAAAAGAAAAAAGACGGACAGATTTCTCAAAACGGTGGATTGTTTGGGCTGTACCGGTGTTATTTTGGGCCCATAGTGATCAGAGAGGGTACAGCTCCACTTCTTCTACTGTTCTGAGAAACTCGTGCAGAAATGTAACAAAGAAAAGAATATGCAGTTGGTCGATAACAATTATATTTCATAATCACTTCAAAAACGTGTCGGTGATAAGGTACAAAAAAATCTGATTTACAAGTACATTCTTAATATTAACAATATCATTTGATCATGATTGACAATTAGGAACTGGGGGTAGAACCCTGACGAGGTGATCACTTAATTATCTAGGGAAGTACATTTAATAAGGTTGTTTAAATTAAAAAAAAATAATAAAACGTGAAAGAGGAAAAGAAAACTAGGCGTGAGCGTCATACCTTTTTCTGAAGAGTACTTACTTACACTTGAACAATACTTATTCTAGGAATACTTTACATAATTCGTGAGTGGCTACGGGTATTTAGGCGCTTCATGGTAGTACAATGAAGTCTAAATTCGGTTTGGAGAAGAAGCTTGAAGATGATTCTGTGGTTTATTCCATGAGCGTCCTTTTCATGCGACCACACCGAATCCCGGAAAACAACTTAATGTTTGTTATTTTTCCCGTAACTAATAAATATTGATTTTAATTATTTCAAACCTAACAACTATTGTTTGTCACTTTTTCACTTTTGAAAATCACAGATACCGCGTATTTAGAGTCAGACGACTGGATCACACGATAGACACACTTATGTTTATAAGTCCAAGCCACGCGATCCAAATCGTACCGCGCATGCAAATACCCGCGAATTTAGTGATTTAAGATTTCCTTATTTATTTATTTTATTATAATAATTTTTATGCTAATATATTAAAAAAAATGTCGCGGTGCTATGGCACCACGTGACAGGCTCCCCCTCTTTAGTGATTAAGAGGTACTCCGCTATACTACTAACTGTACATACAACAAGAAATTCACAACAATGAATTTATCTTTGTTGTAACTAAGTCAACAATCACTTGACAATCTACCATATCCCATACTATGGCAGTTGAAGTGTGCTCTTCATAAATAAGCTCTAATTAAATTTAACTAATCTAAATTGATCTAACGAGATGAAACAACCACCGATAATACGGAAATTATGGGGTCGTAACCTGACTGGCTGAAAGGAGACAGCTTTAGACGTTAGACGTAATTGGGCCTTAGGAAAGCGCCGGGATGTAAACAAGGACAAGCTTATAATCTAAAACAAAGGACGAGAATAACGAAATAACACAGGGAGAATTCTTTATTTAGGAAAATAAAGCATAACTCAGGTACGAAAAATAACTTAAACTTTTATTGTTAGTAATATCCTAACCTAACAACACTTGACGTTTGACAGATGTCAGCTGTCTGACATTGAACTTGAAATTAAACTAGAGGGCAATGACCTCGGGTGAATTTTTCAATTGTTAACAGACGGAATTTTCTTCAGATGTTCAATATGAGATTTAAACATCTTTTTGGAGGATGGATCTTGAAGGATGCAGCTAACAGGACTCGTAAATTCTAAAATTACACGGGGATTACTGTAACGAGGACAAAGTTTGAGGTGAAAATTCGGTTTCATTTTGTTATAATGTAACCTTTGTACAACAAAATCGCCGACTTGAAACTTCGACTGCAACGAACGGTTTTTATTGAAATATTTCGCTTGTAGATCATGTGATTTTGACAGAGCTAGGCGAACTTGATTTTCGGAAGGCAAAGCGTCTTGTTCCCACACAGATGACAAATTCCATTGTAAATCGAGTGGAAATTTGATTTCTCTTGACAAAAATATCTTACAAGGTAAATTTTTAATACTTTCATGATATGAAGAATTATTGGCGAAGGTTATGTGATTTAATAACAAGTCCCAACTGAGATGATCGTCAAACTTTTGTTGAAGTAAAATTGACAGAGCAGCTCTAACGTTTCGTATTACTCTTTCTACAGCATTGGACGAAGGATGATAAGGCGAACTGTGAATGACACGTGAACCCCAGGAAGTACAAAATTCATTAAACTTGTTTGACGTAAACGAAGTCGCGTTATCGGAAACTATTTTAGTTGGTGGACCATACGTGGTAAAGACTTGATGCAGACATTTTATTATCGACGTGGAACTGGAATCAGGAATCGCGTAAGTTATTAACCACTTGCTGTAACTATCCAGAATTAGAAGAACATATTTATTCCCGGAATGTGATTTGACAAGCGGTCCCATGAGATCAATGTAAATTTTATCCCACACAGATTGTGGAGGATTAGACGACATAACTACTTTATCAGGATGTTGATCTGATTTATGCGTTGCACAGAGCATACAATCTTTAATAAATTGACGAACCTCAACAAACATGCGCGGCCACCAAAATCTTCGTGATATTGAACGATACGTCTTCGTGACTCCGGGATGACTGGCGATTTGTGAATTATGAAACTGTTCCAATATTTCTTTCTTGGAGGCGGACGGAACAACAATACGTCGACGACGGTTGCGGCCTACGAGTCGAACCAGGAAATTCTTGTGAATAGCGAAATTTTTCTGAGGTAAACCTTGATTAATTTGACTTTTAAGGCGGTTTAACTCAGGATCTTGATCTTGCAGGATATTAAGTTCGGTAAACGGATTTTTAATTTCCGTAATGGGATTGAGAAAATTTGATTGTATTGCATTTTTCTCAGAAGTTTCGGATTCAGCTACCAAACGGGATAAACAATCGGCAGTACAATTTACTTTACCGCGAATATGTTCGACTTTGAAACTGAAACGACTGATGCGAAGTAACCACCTACCTACACGACCTAAGTTGCGGGGGTGCTGAATTAACCAATTGAGACAGGAACTATCTGTCTGAAGAATAAAAGTTTGATGCGAGAGGTAAGATTTCATTTTTTCCATAGCCCAAATACATGCTAAAGCTTCTTGTTCGTACGTACTGTATTTCTTCTCGGCGGATGTCAAACGTCGGCTTGCGTACTGGATCGGGTGTAGACCATCTTCAAAGGATTGTAAAAGAACACAACCAACATGATTTTGACTGGCGTCGGTTTGCAGAATGAATTCGCGTTGAAAATCGGGAAAACGTAGAACTGGTGAACTTGACAGAGCTTCACGAAGTTTGCGAAAAGACTGAATATGCGTTTCCGTTAAATTATATTTGACATTTTTCTTCCGTAGATCATTGAGTGGCGACATTATCTGAGCGTATTCGGGGATAAACTTAGCGTAATAACCAACCATTCCAATAAATGTTTGAAGCTGTTTCAAATTCTTCGGAATTGGCAAATTCTTTATCGCTTCTACTTTGTCGGGATCCATGGAAAGACCGTTGCTTGAGACACGATGACCCAGGAAGTTGAGTTCGCTTTGGGCGAATTTTATTTTATCCGGATTCACGGTAAGATTAGCTTCTTTTAGACGTCTTAACGTTTCTCGGACGTGTACCATATGAGATTCCATATCGGGACTGTATATTAATAAGTCGTCGAAAAATACAATCACAAACTTGTATCTTAAATCGGCAAAAATGTCAAACATCAGACGGTTTAGAGCACTAGGTGAAATAGATAGCCCGAACGGAGCCTTATGAAATTTCCACTGGCCTTCAGGTGTGACAAACGAAGTTAGACTCTTTGATTTGTCAGATAATTCAACTTGGTAAAAGGCGCTGTTTAGATCCAACGTGGTGAAAACTTTAGCGTTTTTTAAGCACTGGAAAATGTGCTCAATCGACGGAACAGGAAAACTATCCATGACAACCTTTTTGTTTAACTGGCGATAATCAATACAAAGTCTATAACCTCCACTTGATTTCTTGACAAGAAAAGCCGGTGAAGCGTAAGGGGATTTACTAGGTGAAATAACGCCTTTATTCAAAAGATCACTAATATGTTCCCTCATTATTTTAGCTTGAGGTGGGGAAAGTGGATACGGGGCCTTTCGGACTGGAATATCGTCAGACAAATGAATTGAATATTTGTAATTTTTAGCTTGACCTAGTTCTTCGGTAAGAACTTCTGGAAATTCAGCAAGCAAACTACTAAAGTTGGCCGCATTTGAATCTATACTGGTAACGTGATCCAGGGAGAAGGTTTTGGACGAAGCGGGTAACGGTACAAAGGGAATGACGTGAGAGGAATCGAATTTGAAAGAAAGATTATTCTCGGTACAATTAACGTTCGCACCCATTTTGCATAAAGAATCATAACCTATTATGACGGGATACGACAGAGCGTCGAGAACTAGGAAATCAATCTTCCAGGTAAATTTACTAATAGTAATGACTACTGTTAACGTGAAATTAGATCTAGCGATAGAACTGTTGGCTACTTGGGCATAAGAAATCGAATTTGTGATCGTACCTATTTTTAACGATGACAAATAATTAGCAAGTTCGGAATTGATGTAGTTCTTGGTAGAACCGGTATCAAGCAGTGCCGAAGCTCGAATATGTTGAAAGTAGAGATAAACTAGAGGGATCGTCGAGCTACTTGATTGACTTGGGGAATTATAGGAATAATTCGGGACGGGAGAAGTCAATCGAATAGACGTATTTACAGGAGAGGACAAGTTAGCTGGAGGGGGGTGGTTCGAAAGAGGTGACTTATTAACTAATGTGGTTAACCGGGGAAAGACATTAATTTGTTCTACATCTTTCGGCTTACTAAAAATTTTGACAACGCTATCTCACCCTTGAGAGGGCAGGATAGCCTTAGGTTCAGAAGGAGAAGGACGTGGGGGACGAACCGGACACTGGGCTATAAAGTGACCTGGTTGTTTACAGTATCGGCAACAAGGGGAAAAATTAGGAGCGACAAGTCCGGTCGAATTGGGGTGAGTGTACGTTTTACGTTGACGTTCAACTACTCTCAAATGTTTTATAAGCTGGTGAAGCTCAGCTAAACAAGTTGGGGTATCTCTGAATTGTAGATAATTAAATGTGAATTCGTTTTGGTTAAGCCAAATGCGCGCAATTATCTCCGATTCAGACAGGCTAGGACCCAATAATTCGACGTATTTCAAGACGTCTTCAGCATATTCGGGAAAATTCTCAGAGAGGTTCTGACGCCTACTGATATAGCGTTCTATTAGCATAGCCCGATCTATAGAAGTGGTGAAATGGTCTAGAATAAGATTTTTGAGCTGTGTCCATTCGAGTTCAGAATAGACATTAAGTCTCCACCACTGTCGGAGGGGTCCGTCAGTCTTAGTGCCTAAACTCTTTAACAAAATATGAAATGGAACTAAAGCGAATTGACTCACGTTCTCGATTTCTAACAGGAATTGTATCAAAATGTCAAGATCTGTACCTGTAGCGGTAGGTACGTTACGCAACAAGTCCCGGATATCGCCCATATTTGCATGCGAAGCGGTATGATTTGGAACGGAAATAAGAATTGGCTCGGACTTACTCGGTGAGTGCACTGGAGGATCGTCCATCGCCGGCGGAGAGTCTGGAAGTTCAGCGGTGGTCGGAGGCGGACCTGGAGATTTGCTTTGGCCGGGTGTCGGCGGAGACTTTGGGCTGCGGCAGGACTTATGACGCGGCATGGTCGACTGGAAGACGTGGAATCGGACAGGAACAGGACTCAGGAATTAACTACGCTCCTTGCTACCAATTATAGCACGGCAGTGGAAGGATTTCTGGTAACGTAGGTCCATTCCCACCTGTGAATAAATAAAAGAAAAAAGACGGACAGATTTCTCAAAACGGTGGATTGTTTGGGCTGTACCGGTGTTATTTTGGGCCCATAGTGATCAGAGAGGGTACAGCTCCACTTCTTCTACTGTTCTGAGAAACTCGTGCAGAAATGTAACAAAGAAAAGAATATGCAGTTGGTCGATAACAATTATATTTCATAATCACTTCAAAAACGTGTCGGTGATAAGGTACAAAAAAATCTGATTTACAAGTACATTCTTAATATTAACAATATCATTTGATCATGATTGACAATTAGGAACTGGGGGTAGAACCCTGACGAGGTGATCACTTAATTATCTAGGGAAGTACATTTAATAAGGTTGTTTAAATTAAAAAAAAATAATAAAACGTGAAAGAGGAAAAGAAAACTAGGCGTGAGCGTCATACCTTTTTCTGAAGAGTACTTACTTACACTTGAACAATACTTATTCTAGGAATACTTTACATAATTCGTGAGTGGCTACGGGTATTTAGGCGCTTCATGGTAGTACAATGAAGTCTAAATTCGGTTTGGAGAAGAAGCTTGAAGATGATTCTGTGGTTTATTCCATGAGCGTCCTTTTCATGCGACCACACCGAATCCCGGAAAACAACTTAATGTTTGTTATTTTTCCCGTAACTAATAAATATTGATTTTAATTATTTCAAACCTAACAACTATTGTTTGTCACTTTTTCACTTTTGAAAATCACAGATACCGCGTATTTAGAGTCAGACGACTGGATCACACGATAGACACACTTATGTTTATAAGTCCAAGCCACGCGATCCAAATCGTACCGCGCATGCAAATACCCGCGAATTTAGTGATTTAAGATTTCCTTATTTATTTATTTTATTATAATAATTTTTATGCTAATATACTAAAAAAAATGTCGCGGTGCTATGGCACCACGTGACAAAATATATGCTATAGCGTTGTTTTTTATATAATAATCGTATACTTTTCATAACGGTTTATTATATCTATTCTTTATTTTTTCAATAAGTTTTGTTAAGAAATTTTTATTCTAAACTTTATAGTTTCGGAAATACTTTGAAAATATTATGCCGAGGGCATCATGGCGCGAAGGGCATGATATCACACTTTTGGCCCTTGTGATGTCATAGACTATTCAGTAAGCTGAACAAGCCGGTTTCGTTTGCAACCCCTGTTTGGACAACCCTGTTAAACGAATAACAGTTATGTGGGTTGTACCTATGTACGTGTGTAGTACATATATGTACTGTAGGTTACATTGGGAATATTTTGCCGCTTGTGGTGGCAACACTTGTCGGTATTTCAGAGTGCGGTTAACGTCATCCCGGTTTCAATATTTAAACACAAAACGTACACTACACAAAACTTGAAGTATTTGTATTTTTACGGAGTAAAGGTGTTGCGAAAAAAATATTTTACACCCGAATGAGGAAATGCATTTTACGATCGTGAATTGGTAAATATTAAAATAAGGAATACGATATTGCAATACAAAAACAAAAAATGTTTTATGGGAGTGCAAAAGAAATTTCAGAATATAAAATGCATTTTATTGCTGCTGCATAATAAATATTGCGGTATATTACTAACAAAGTTTAACAATTTAACAAATTAACATTTTAACAAAGTATTTGTCAGTTACATCCACGAACTCTGTAACCAGGACACCCAGTTCGAGCGTAACGGTGGACCGATGTCTGTCGTATGAACCAATATGGCGTCAGCTACTGTGTAACGCACACACGTTCATGGCTTACATGTGTGTAGTGTTTGTAAAGTTAAACAACTTTGGTAACTATGACAAAAACACGTGGAAAGAACCAAAGTTTTCCCAGGTAGTGATAACAGCGCCATCTCGCGTGCGCCAGAAAACGGTCCGTCTCGAAACACAGCAAGCATAGGAAGCTAGGTCTCGTAGTTGCATACTTCGTGATTACATCATTCAACGACTCTATTGAAGATAGACTGTGCTTATTCCGAAGATTTGATAAAAAAAAATTGGTTGTCTGTAAAGTCGGTTTACGGACGATAGTTTTACGTGATAACGTATTCCGTAATACATAACCTAAATTCTACATATAATAATTATAATAATTCGAATCTATGATATTGCATCTTTCGCTTCAAAAGGTTAATTTTATGTATTAAAATACTCACCACCTATAATAATAATTGTTTTTTTTAACTTTCTTTCTTTCGTATTTATTTTAAGTCTCAAAGATTAATTGTCATAATATTTTGAAAACAATTGTTTCACTGTTTATATAAAATTTCAAAACCTACTTACAATATTTAAGTATTTTCATACGTCAAAAAATTGATTTTTATAATGATAAAATTTGTATGAAAACGATTTTTTCGAGAGATGAGACCTAGCTAAAACGATTTTTTGCCCCCCAAAATCCCTTTTCAGTAAATTTCATCCAAATCGTTAGGGCCGTTTTCGAGAAAAGCACGCACAGGGTCAGGCGGAACGTTAGGAACGTTACACTTTTTCGTGCATGCAGCCGGTGTATCATCAATTTATAAGATTGGTGATTCATCAATTTATAAGACGTTATCACGTCAAAATCGTTTATAGGCTCATTGTATTTGTAATTGCAAAAATTATTAGCTTCCGTGTCAGGATAAATGTTTATTTATTTTTAGTAGGAATGTGCGCTACATATAGATATATATTTCTTTGTGTAAAGGGCACACGTATGTATGTATTTCTCTGCTAACAATGTCATTATTTCACAGTGGTTGTTACTAAATTATTTAAGGGCTTAAAGTTAACTGCAGTACTGAAGACCGCGATACAAAAACGCGTGGAATGACCGCATTTTTACCACCCCCACATATAGTTATAGGTACAATTGTTACCGTAGAAACTGGTATTTGTAACGTAGCCAATTTAAAATTTACGGCCAAATGACTTGCTGTGTTAGCCCCGGCGTATAAGTTCTTGCCTAATATATTATACAGAAAAAGAATGTTTTGTTATTAAACATAATAATATAGTTTAACTTAAAAATGACATCAGTAATGTATTAAATTGCGTATTTAAAACAATAATTTGAACAAAACATACAACAGAAATACTGCAAAAAGACGAACAAACAAAAAAAAAATTGGTTGTCTGTAAAGTCGGTTTACGGACGATAGTTTTACGTGATAACGTATTCCGTAATACATAACCTAAACCTCCCAAAATTTGGTTTCAATCCGCTTATCCTTGGTGTCGGAATGATAAGAAATGTCAAAAGTGACGTTTGCAACTGTCAAAGTATTATGTTCTAATAATAATTAGTTATTCCAATACTTAACTTAGAAGGCGTTGCATTTCACAAAATACTAATGTCAAAAAATTGAATTAAACATTAGAAATGCAGCCGTTTTCATGTTAAGACAAGACATACGTTATCTTCTAATTTCCATGTACGGCAAACAAAGACGACCGACCGCGTCGCGCCATGCATTAGACAACATTGCATTTATACAGCTATTTTTCTATATAAATTTGTATAAAAAAAACTGTTTAGGCAAATTCTGTTATACGAAATCTATGTAAAATGTTCTCCTCTTTCGTTTAAGACTGGTTTCAAACCGATCTGGTTTAAATTGAGCGAGAAATTAGCAAAAAGCACGCACAGGGTCAGGCGGAACGTTACGCGTTAGGAACGTTACGCGTTACGGATTTAGGAACGTTACACTTTTTCGTGCATGCAGCCGGTGTTTTATCAATTTATAAGATTGGTGATTCATCAATTTATAAGACGTTATCACGTCAAAAAATGTGTTTTTTCGACTCGGAGGACATCAAAACGAAATAATTTTAAAAAGTGAATTTTAATCTATACCGGTACTTATACGAATGATAAAATTCATCTGCTTAATCCAATTCTGCAAAATATCGGTTGAAGTTTCGATAGAACAGCATGAAGTATATCTTATACTCGGAATTTTTTATATTTATAAGGATATTTATATTTTATCAACGTTTTTGAGGTGGGAATTTTTGCTTGAATAATAGTAAAAATTTTTGAATGGGTCATTTTTCACATATCAAATATGTATTTGGTCTACTCTGTAGAGCAAACAAATAAACATTGCTCTCTTGTAATATTAATGAATAATTTAATAAATAATTACATAACAGCAGTATTATTTTCAGATCTATTTTTTTTTTGCTTTTCTGTGTATACTTGCTTGATTAGATTATTAATTATTACTGTTTATTGCAGAGTTCTGCTGTTTATTTCATTTTCTCTAATTATGACAATTGCATAGTATATGTTTTGATGGTTTTACACTAGCTGTAAAATAAAATTGTTTCGCTAGCTTTATGTTCCGAAATGTTATAAACTCTTGGAACTAAACACAGATAAATAATAAAAAGGGATATACAAATCTTTGATTAACGTCTGAATAGAACTCTTCAAATAAATAAAATTATCGACCAATTTTTTTCAGACTATATATTGACAAACATAGTTTTGTCAATATATAGTCTGAAAAACATTGGTCGATAATTTAATTTATTTAGACAGGAATATAGCTTTACGCACTTTTTTTGCTGCCCGAAACTGATCACAATCTAAACGACACCGTTGAAAACAAATCTAAATATTTCCATGACCATTGATGATGTATAATTGATAAATATATAATAGAACTGACCCATTGAAATCAGTTGTAATTGATGCTATCAATGATATTTAGATAAAATAAAATAAAATTTTAAATGCGCTGAGACAGTTTGCACCCGACACCTTATTACTTTTCTTTTTCTCTGAGCAGACATTTGTTAACGTTGCGATTTGTCAATCTGTAGCAGCCAATATACGATGGAGACCCCATAAATATTATTTTATTTTAATATTTCTTCGAAGGTGGCATTTTTTGCGATTATGCTATGAATAATTTTTTTTTTTAGAATTTCTCTGATCTATATTCTACGATCTATCTAAAAATTATCAATTCTATTTTTTATTTTTGTTGACATTCACATAAAATTGTTTATTTTTTGTTCACGATAAATAACATAAATTTAATTATAAACAATTTAATGACAACAAACAATTAGAATTAGATTATTTCGAATAATTTGAATAATTAAACATAGGTAGTATTAGAGCCTTTTTAATAACGAATGACAGTTTAATGAATTTGACTTTGAAATTGGCATGTAATCTACCTATTGAACGCTTAATTAATTTTGTAAATTAATTTGGAAAAAAAAACAATTTTAGCACTCATTTCATTTACAAACGAAATATGTCACTTCATAAGCTTAATGATTGGATTTTCATAGGTTCTGTGTTACACGTTTTTACTTTGTATCAAATAAATAAGAGAGTACACTTAAAATCAAATATAACAATCTGTACATGTTAATACGGGAAATCTTTCTCTTTTATTTATAAGAAGCTATTAACCTAACTTTAATTGGTGCTATTATGAAACATTTTTTATGAATAAAAAATGCAGTACAATATTTATCTTTAATAATAACAATTTAGAAACCCTTTCATTTTTTTATTATTGAATTCAGACGTGATAAAGCGTGATATTTTTACGGTCTGTTTAGAAAAATAACTATTTACCACCCGGGGTGTGACACGGTGTTGCATAACAGAGAGTTAAAATACCCGGCGTGTTTTCAAACCTAACCGAGTCATCAATAAATCTACCTTCAGCGACATTGGGAATCATCCATTCTACTTACATGCGGCAGCTTGGTCGGTGATGTTTGTACAATGCTATCATCAAACATTTTTTGAATATTTTAGGTTCTCCTTAAGCGCTTCAAATTAGTAACAACAATAATTTCTGAATTTTCTTATGGACAAATCTCACCACACTTATTTTCTAATCTTAATATCTCTGCCCGTAACCCAAAACCTAGCTATATTTCTTCCATTACATTACAGCTTTGATATTTTTTAAAACTCTTGTGCTGATCTCGAACAAAGCTGAACACAGTTTTTGTAACCTTGGAATAGTCAAATGAAATAATCTTTGTTAAATTTCTGCGCTAAATTTGTTTATATACTTACCTATGTAGAAGCAAAACTGATTGTAGAAAACACTAAAACTATCAAGCGACGAATTAATTTTTATAAAAAAATCTCAGACTTAGTTTATCAATCGTAGCTAACATCTTTTTGTAATTACTATTTGCTCTAGCAACACCTTTTTGATTTTGAATACAAATAAAAGTATCTAAACATCTAAGTTTGTTATTTAACTTAGAAATAAATAATTCTTCCACAAAAAAAATATTTTGATCATCCACACCAAATGTATATTAATTTTAAATACCAGTATAGCTAATTGATGAATATGATCACACCACTTCAAGTATTTGTTAAAAAATAGTTTTTATGTTGTTGTAGGCTACTTAAAACTTGTTTTGTCTAAAAATGGAAGGTGAAAAGTACGTATAGTTATTTCAGTTATTTGATAATGAAAGTTTAGCAAAATTCATGAACTTGTATTGTAAAAGTAGATGTTTTATATAAGGCAGTTTTTGAGAGGGAAATTGTGCTTTTGTTTATAAAGTTGGATGCATCAACCTGTTAAAATCACTCTCATTGCCGCTTGGGATTTAAAGACTTTGATTCATTCTTTACCAGCAAATCAAAATACGCCCTTTAAATTTGCCACGGTTGAAGACAATGGCATCTATGTATAAAGTTTTAAATCTCAAAACTCCAGAGATAACAAGACTGAGGAATGATTTGACATAATATCTGAGTAAGTACTCACTACTTATTCACGTTAAACTTTTGATCTGTTTTGATGTATTCATATCAACTGCTTTAATTTAGTTATATTTATCAAGTGAAGATACTCTGAAATCAAATATACACTATCGATCAACAAACTACCATTTTTTAAACATTTTTACCGTAAAGGCCGCTGCACACGAGGCTGGAAACACTTCTTGGACTTCTGCTGCCCGGTACGAGACTGCAAATGACGTCACTGCTGGCTTGCCTGCGTGCTCACAAGATATACATTTTAAAATTAGAACAGAGGTTATTTTTCTTGCTAGGTCCTCTGCTAGGTATGAGCAATAACTAATCAGGAAATACGTGAGCGACATGAACAAACGCCCACAAACCAACGTGGCGACATTCTGCTCAAAGTCAGACAAGGGACACGTTTTGTTCTGTGTTTATATTTGAACTGTCACTGCGCGCGCGCTAGATCTATCCCCAAAATAAGCTTGAAAAGACGTCTCGTGTGAAGTGAGCAAATAAATGCAATCAAAAAAACCAGCGCTAGAAAACTAGTAGTCAAATCTAGCAAGGAATCTAGTGGTAAATCCAGCCTCGTGTGCGGCGGTCTAAATGTCGGCATAAAAATGCCCAAACGAAAGACAGAATGTCACTTTTAGAGTAAAGAAGAAAGACTGCAACACAAAATATGTTGACTGTACCAATGTGTTCAACGTTTAGTTCAACACAATAGCATAATCATTTTGTTCTGGACTGTAATCGTAGTCAACGCCTGCCAAATCACTCATAAAAGGGAGCATATTTTGTTTTGATCTATTCTCGTCGGATAAAGAAATGTGAAGTGGAGTGTACTTTGGTCTAAATCGAAAGTGAATTGTTTACTGTTACACAAAAGAAATTATAAAAAGGCAGGTAAATGTAAAGATAAGCTAACACGTGAATTCATCAGAGGTACCTAGTATTCTATAGTATAGCTGTACTGTCCATGTATAAATTTCATCCTTGTGTGGCACCCCCACGGGGCTACAGACAACCGACTAATTGTAAGGGTTGTAAGATACGCTCACGAGAAAGAGAGAGACAAACATACACGATTCTCTGTTTTATCTCGTTAACCCCGGCATTAATAAATCACCTGAAGGATTAATAATTTGCGTACATATTATTTTCATAGGCGGCTCGTCTGACATTCTTCACCTTTCCTAATTAACACTATCATCACTATTTAAAAACAAAAATCTTACCTCTCAGTTTTGTTTAACAGAAGCGATCAATCGTTATTCACAATCATGTTATGTTGGCGGAATTTTCTTGGTAACTCATCCAACGATGATCTAAACTACAATATCTCCAAATTGACGTACAGATAATATGTGTAATTACTAGTAAACAACATATTATATGTCAGAACCGCGTAGACAACAATACTCGCATTGTTGTCGGAACCGCATAGACAACAATGCGCGCATTGTTATCGGAACTGCATAGAAGAATGACGAAGCTTCTAGAATGCTGAAGAATGTTCCAGAATGCAGCTGAAGAACTTATATTATAAACGGCGCTAGCGTGGAGGTCAGTCAGTGTCAGTGACAGTTAACAGTGCGCGATCGACATAAATATATAAGTGTTCTAAATAAAGGTAGAGATCAATAAAGAACTGTGATAGATAAATATTCTGTGTACAATGTACATATAGCAGTTTAGTGTTATTACCTATATGTGTTTTAGAATTCGTTTGTTTTTCGTCATTTATTTTATTAATTTAATTTTCATTATTGTTGGAGAAGTACTTTTTAGTTTGTTTTAGTTAACGATTATTTTTCCAAATACCTAAATAGTATTTTACTGCCAACAAAAAACAGTTAGACAGTTTTGTTACAATATCAATTTTTATATTTTCTTATCATTTTTTTTTCATAAAAGTTGTATCTAAACATACGTCTAGTTTGTATGAGATAGATGCTTCACTACAAGCCAAGAAGGAAAATAAGCTGCAGAGAATCCCAGAAATTGTTAGAAAGATTAATTTTAAAATGTCTATTCAATTACCTTACGCCCCATTTTAAAATATTAAGAACTAAATTGTACACAGCACCACGTTGGTGACTGATTTTAATATTTTGATAATAATACAAAGTCAGTTCCTAAAGATTGAAACTGAAATATTTCGCATAACCTGCCTCTGATTATCCATAGTAATACATATTTCCGATGTTCACTAAAACTATATTTGTGCTAAAGCTGGTGGAAAATAAATTGAAACTTAAGAGATTCAGTTAATTTAACGACTAAGACCTTATTTAACTTGCAAATAATATCTAATAAAATATAAAACACAAGCGAACTTACTGGATTGTTATTATAGTGATGTAAGACATATTCAGGATAATAATGTATTATTATTTTCATAAAAGTACGTTATATTATAATATTTTGAAAACTTTGAAGAAGATTTAAAATACACATTAATAAATCTTACAAATATTTTAAGCAAAGATTATTATTCTTTGAGATAATGGCCAAATGAAAAGTAATTGTAAAATTGAACATAAAATGAATTGCTTTCAAGATGATTGTAGGTTATAAACGTTCGACAGTATAATGCTCACAAAAATATTTTTAGTGTTTTATTTACATATTGATACATCCACCAAAATATATGAGCATTCACTGGACTAAAGCTTCTTCACTATAAATGGCGAACAATGGAACTCCTGCATTATCTACAATCATAATAGACTGTAAAATGATGAGCACTGAATTTGAAATGAACCGATCATGTTTGAATAAATACAAACGTAACAGGCATTTTCCAGTAAACAAAGAGTCCCAAGGGATGTATGATGTTATTAACAAGACATAAAAGAGCGAATATGATAATATAAAGGATGGATAATACATAGATACGTTTGTAAGCTGACTGAAATGTACAGAGGCTTATTTTGTTTTTGCTCCACCTGTCCAGTTCATCTATCTCATGTTTCCTTCCCCGAAATCCCTATTTGATGGGTTAACTAACGAAACTCTCGACATTTCACCAGTCTAATTAATTTGGACAATGAATAACACCCTATTCTACTATTTAGCTGTTGGATTTGTAGCTACACATAAATTTGTTATGATACAGTTTGAATCAAATAATCAAATCACGGAACGTTTTATTAGGAATTTCACAGTTGACTGTTGACAGTACCTACTAAATTAATTAAACTAATGTTGGACTTTTGGACTTTTAGTTGGGTGTAATGCAGTGATGGATAATAAATAGTGATGTGCCGGATATCCGTATCCGCGGATATCCGAGGGAGAAGAAAGATCCCTATCCGTATCCGTTAGTTTTTGGCGGATATTTTACGGATCTTTTACCCTATTAATTTTCAATTCATAGATGAAATTTTATAATATAGGTGATTAGGTAATAATGAAAACCTGTTAAATTCCATTCAGATTATTTTTTATTTTTTTTAATCGTATTTGGCACCTTTATATTGCAAACATTTATCGTAGTGAGTACCATACTAATAGTACATAACTCAAAGGTACATAAAAAACTATTTTTATAATGAGATATTGCACATCGATCTTTGGAAAGAGACAATCTGTTATGAGAGTTAACTCTTAAAGAGATCAATAACTTTTTCCCATAACAGATAGTCTCTTTCCAAAGGTCGATGTGCAATATTTACCGCCGCGTACTCTAAGAAAGTTAAGATCCGTATCCGTATCCGCGGATCTTGAAACCAAAAATCCGTATTCAGATCCGTATCCGCGGATATACATTTTTAACGATCCGGCACATCACTAATAATAAAGCAGGGAGCACTTGAGTTCCGTCCGGCACTCAGTAAGTATATCGAGTTCCGTCCCGGGTAAGATTAAGAAACCCTCGAATTCCGTCCCGCGATACCTGAAATTCCGCAGCTCCATCAAAACTTCTTCGCATACTGCATTATATTGTTACAAGTTCACTATTGCAACGACGAAGGATTTCGTGAAACAACAATCAACTCGTTATTCTATCAATGACACACAGATTGTTGTGGAACAACTATCGGCTTGTTGTTCTAACAATGATACACAGATGTGGCAACGACAATCGGCTAGTTTTTCTAACAATATGCGTAGGTAAAAAGGGCTTTGTTGCCAAATTCCATACAACAATGAATGCAAGAAAAGAAAGTACGATCCAGCACATATATAAACCATACAGTGTGTTTTATCGAGTTAACAATCGACAAATAGTCAGTGAAAAAAATAGTTTAAGATTAATAATCTCTTGTATATATAGTTAATAAATAAATTTTGGTGTGTTCCTGTGTTGTAAATATTTCGTGTACATAAATAGTAACTTTGTATTCTTCATTATACTTATTCTTTTATTATTATTTGTTAGAATTGTTGTTTTGTTTTTGTTACGTTATAAAGAAGTGTGTTTAACTGTTCTGTGAACGTTTCACTATTGTACGTAAATATTTTCCACCCCGAACTAGAACAGTTTTGTTACAATATGATTGTTTCTTTTATTCCTAACTTAATTTTTGAGAATCAATCGTACTATTGACGTTATATTTTTGACTGTTCATATCTGTATATACATGCTATATGAATCAATAAATTATTATTATTATTATTTTTATAGGTAATATCTAGATAAAATCGTAACGAAACCTTTGCGGTTTCGTTTTCTTGCGGGGTTTTCTAGTGCTTAGAATCTAGATAGGATAACGCGTTTCCAGATTTTATTCTTCGCCTTTGTCTGTATCTGTTATTGGTGTGCCCAAGCTTATAGTAATCAATAAATGTAATGAAACTACCAATCCTATAGGTGGTATAAAAGTATAGATATACGAAAATAGAAGTTGGGTTAGGTCGCTACTAGCACGAATCCATCTAAGACGTGTTAAGTTCAGCCCGCAAGCACACATACGACTAATAGATTACGTATAGGATAGCAAACTGATATGAATATTTCAGTGGAGGCAACATTGTGATATTCTTAGCACATTTGATAGCGAACAGCAGAACACGGTATAACCATTACAAAATATAAAAGTTTCATATGTTGTGCCCGTCTTAAATGTCTGAAGGAACACGTATCGCGATGTTATATGTGTTTTGTGTTCTGTTTGATTATTTAGATCTGCAGTAAGCTGAAATTTTCATTACTCATGCATATTGTATTGTATTATACTGTGCTATGTATGGACTACCGTTCTTATAATACAAGGAGAGCAGAAATTGTGGAAGAGACACTGCATTTGACTATGGTAGAGAAGTTACAGGGTGGAGCTAAAAGGTACATATTATACAGTAAAACCTGGTTAAGTGGGACCTGGATAAGTGAGAAACCTCTATTATTGAGAGTTGCAATGAGGTCCCGGTTCTTTTTCATTAAATTACCTCTGTTAATGGGACTTTTTGAACCTGGTTAAATGAGATTTGAATTCTAAGACTTTTTCGATATTTACCTCTATAATTGAGACTCTGTAGCTCAATTACCTGTATAAGTGAGACAAATTAATCAGGTTTTTACACGTATTGACATGTTTGTTTACTCTGTAAGCGGGGGCCTCTGTAAATGAGACAACTATAATTTTAAACCTGCTTAATTGGAAAACTGGATTATTGGAAACCCTCAATAATTGGTACATATGTCTTGGTCCCTTGAGATCCCAATTAACCAGGTTTCACTGTAGTTCAAGCTTCACTGGATAAAATACTAAAATTTAATTTCTACAGATATGTTTCAGAAGTATAAAATATTTATAGTTATAATCGTCTGTTTTGCAATTTCTTTTTTGCATTCTTGGCAGGTCTGAACGTATAGATGTTCAATGTTAGGTTTGCCAGGTATGCAAAGCTAACGATTGATACAATAATATTATTGTAAATCATTTACAATGCCCTAAAGCCTGTATAAATTTCGACATGTAGTGCTGAGTCGTGTTCAAGATACTGACCGTAAAAATTGTAAAAAAAATAATAAATTAGTCTGCCACCAATTTTGTTTTTTATCGCTTCACTTATTTAAAAATGGAGGTTTTCCTATTCATTTTGCAAGTTTGCGTAAATATACTTTGTAAACAAGCAATCCTTGTGTGCGGGTACAAAGGTTGTGCCTTATGTGTGTATTTATAAATTAATTATACTAACCTTTGCTAAGGTAAATAAAAATAATTTAGATATTAATAATTACGTAAGGTTGCTGTCACTCAACACATGGATACACTATTGACCAGGCCTGGGCAAATGGCGGCCCGCAGTAGAATTTTATACGGCCCACGAAGCATTTTATAAATGATTTTTAAGAGCGAAAATAGTTTGCCAATATAATTTGGCGCATAAAAAAAAATTAAGAAAAATAGTAAATAGCAAGGGCCACAACAGACGAAAAAAAACTTTTTTGTTGCATAAATGAAATGACTTTTTTTTGCTCTCCAAATTTTTGTTGCAGGAATGAAAGGAGCTTTTTTTTGCTCTTCAAACTTTTGGCCCACGGTAAAATTTTCATCAGCAATGTGGCCCGACGATCAAAAGATTTTCCCGCCCCTGCTATTGACTATACTGACAGATCAGGAATCTTTAAACACTGTTTTTTTAAATGTGTGTAAATGTTGAAAATCGTAAAAAAATCTATATTTAAAAGAAAAATAAAAAGCACGCTTGCATCAACGCACCAAAAAGTAGAAAATATATTTCTTTCTCTTTTCTGACGTTTAAAAGCATGGGGCACGTATTAAATGGAATTCAAATTCAAATTTTATTTCATTCCTTGGTCAAAAAAAATGTATTAACTGTTACAGTGAGTGTTCCACGTTATAGAAGAGGAGACACAATTTTGTTAAATATGTTTTTCATTTACTTTGATATTTATATTTGAATTTTGAACGACTGAAGACCCGCTTTTCCACCATCAATACCGTTACTTCCACCACACGTAAACAACGTCATCACAGATATTATTTAACCTCGATGCGTATCTATTTACCACTAACCTGTGATTTATAGTGAAAATCCGATCAAAATCAGTTCTGTAGTTTTTTTAACAAACTCGCAAACAGGCAGACAGACAATAGCTCTTAAAATGACTTAGGTATATCCCATAAACTGTTAATCTAAGTCGACATTTCATTAAAAACTTGCAATTAGAGATAAAGTTACTATTTTATTTATGTCCAATTACCTATGTATTGTTAATCTGTTCTATGAATTAGATCTACATTAAAAATTCACAAAGACGTAGACACTCTACATATTGTGATTCGACTCGCGTTTGTACAAAGTCTTCGTAAATTCTGCATTAGACTGTAAAATGTTTGCGCACGGTGCTGGTGAATGGTGACAACTATTTTATGATCTTAGCCTAAGACAACAGCCAAGATCTCAGCGAGTGTGTTTTTGATTATTCATTTGCTTTAAGGTGTGCCATTTGAATCATGCATAATATTCTATATATGTATACAATATACATAGATAGACAGATAATAATTTATTACTGATCCAATAATTAAAATTGGTTACAAACGTCAATTACAATCGATTGGTTTACAAATCATTTTTATACGGTGCAGTTCCGAGCAGGAATTTTTTTAGGTCGTTTTTTAGGGAATTTATATTTGTACATTTCTTTAAATTTGGAGGCAGTTTTTCGTATAGTTTATTGCCTTTATATATAGGACATTTTTCGTAAAAGGATGTTCTATGTTTTGTAGATAAATTATTGTGTCTTGTAATATAATCATAATCATAATCATAATTTTATTTATCCAGTATTACATACAAGATGTGGACAAGTCATAGAAGTTAAAATTAAACAGAGTAGTTAAAATTACATTAAAATTAAAATTAAACAGAGTATGGACACTTTTCCAAAAAATAGTTTTTCAGCTTAATGTTGAAATTCTTTTCACCAAAATTGGCTTTGATATGGTCTGGCAACCCATTATAAATGCTCACGACAGAGCAACGCAGGCTTTGTTTGTACTTTGTGAGGCGATGCACCGGGACTTCAAGATCTTTTTTTAACTTCATTTTTGTTAGTTACCAATAAATTCGAATCGTAAAGAAACGATATCAGCTCATAGATGTAAACTCCCCAGAAAGTTAAGATATTTTTTTTTAATTGCTTTATAGCTTTCTCTAGGCTTTAAGTTATAAATTAGCCTTATTATTCTTTTCTGGGCTATTATGAGGACTGAGGAGTAAACATAGGTACTAAAAGCTAAATTATGAAGGCGAATTTCTTGCTAAAATTTTACGTTAATATGGTCACTTCTTATCTCAGTAGTCAGTACAGACAATATTAATGACAAAAAAAGTATTTTAAATTATCAGAGGTAGCTTGAAAGCCAGCACGAGCATGGGAGACTGAAATGGTTGATCTGTATTTTGAGTACAGCCCCAGTCAATTTTCTAATAACAAATAATTCTTATAAGAAAATTAACCGCGACTGTATTTTCGATAAAGAAAATCTATAATAATACTTTATTAAGATCATTGCTAGATAATTTTTGGAAAGTAAAATATATGGGCGCCTGCTGGATTGACTCAAAGGGGATTCAAAATATAATACGCTTGTGTATAGTAACCGTGCTGCAGCAACTTTAGGATCACACATTTTCCGACTAATTTAGAAAATTCCTATTATTTTAAAACATCGACCAAATAATTTACCTATAATAAATTGTGTTCTCCGGGATTTAAAGTTTTCCTTCATCTCTATTTTGTTGTTTATAAAGCTAGACTACTAACAACTATCAAAATGCATTAATTAATTTCAATTTTTGAACCAGGTTATAAAATTGTGTAAGTTATTAAAGTGAAAGTTTTATTCTATCGCCCCGAATTTTTCTGGCCGTCTGTTGCATGTCGCTATACAGGCGGCCGCGGAGTAGGGGTAAAGTGAAAGGCGTTCGGAGTAGGCGCTCGGTAGAGCAGCCAAGGCCAATATGGCGGCGCCCATGGTTAGCATCAGCTGACCGTGTAATATGTATAACACATAGTCAGTCTGTCATGCGGGCAAGTGCTGTAGGTACAGTGTTTACATGTTTTTATTCGTGTATTCATGTGAATATTGTTGTTTATAATTAATCGTGATGGATAAGTGTCTACAATCCAACGCCTACAATCCAATAAAAGTTTCACTTGCGTCGTGGTTTCTTAAAACCACACAACTGTTTTTTTTCACTTTATATATTAAGGCTCTCACAGACCAAGGCGGCC
The DNA here is from genome assembly GCA_963575645.1 of Xanthostigma xanthostigma. Classification (NCBI taxonomy): domain Eukaryota; kingdom Metazoa; phylum Arthropoda; class Insecta; order Raphidioptera; family Raphidiidae; genus Xanthostigma; species Xanthostigma xanthostigma. The sequence continues at coordinate 14,875,816 of OY754467.1, forward strand.
GCGGTGGCGGTAAAATAAAACATGTTGTTTTGGTGTACGTGTTCAGACAGTAGTGCGTTCGCGGTCATTTTGGCGGGAATTTGCAGCGTTCATTCTAGCGGCCACTATGCGGTGGCGGCCAAACGCTTCGTGTCGTATTTGGCCGCTGAACACTGTGTTAGCTGTTAGTTGAATACAAAATTGAAATGTCGAGTATTACCGAAAAAAATATTGAGCTTGTTAAAATGCATAAAATCTTATATGATTTGTTACTTCTATTTGTGCAGATTAAATACTTTTTATTACGTTATAGTTGAGACACTAATAAGACAAAATAAAAAAACTTACTCTTCTTTTTCATTGTCTTCTAAAATAGCAGCTACAAGTAAAAATTCTTCTAGTTCACAAGTCATATTTATTAAATTCATTTAACTTATTGATATACATAGGTATGCGTTTTATTTTAATTTGCTTTGCGTTTTTCTATGTGCGCGATCAGGCGATAAATTCGCTTTGGTGTGTCTGGATCTGATCGCAACCACGATCGCCACCGCTACTCGGGCCGCATTGGTCTGTGAGAGCCTTTATTGAAGCGTTTTATGTAACAACCTTAGTGGTTACAATAGATAGACCAAATTTTAAGGAATGAATTTGTAATCTTAACTACAAATTTTATCTTGTCGATATATTTAAACACGGCGCTTTTTATACGCTTTATATTAGTTTGGGTTGTAACTAAGTATGTATGTCCGTAACGGAATCTTTGAGCATAATTTTCACCAATTTCCCGAAGTCTGATTAATTTGAAACTTTGCATACGTATCAAGGACCGATGACAATGCAATAATTTGATAACAGTTTCCCATTATCCTTATTAGGACCCCCAGGATTAATAAATTCTTTTATAGATCCTCAAACTAAAAAGTGAAAAATAAAATATAGTTTAAAAAAAACTAAAAAACACGCTTTATATCGGACTAAAAAGTAAAAAATAATTGTTTTAAAATAAGCTTAAAAAGCGTGGGGCGCTTTGTTCCACATTTTCGTACATCGAGCGCCCAACGCTTTTTAAGCTTATTTTAAAACAATTATTTTTTACTTTTTAGTCCGATATAAAGCGTGTTTTTTAGTTTTTTTTAAACTATATTTTATTTGTTCTCAAACTTTCAGCAGTTTCCATTTGATCGACTTTTTTTAGTTAATAACATAACTATTTTTTCAGTTTTTATTTTCATCTATATGAATAGTTACTAGAAAATAATTTATATACAGAATGAACTATGTTATTAGGTACAGTAAATTCCCATTTTAGTGCCGGTAATCTCTATGTTCGTGCCACATTGGAAAGCCACTGAATCGATTTCAATTTGCTTGACAGAACATTGTCCTCGAAGCATTTTATATGCCTAATATAAAAAAAAAATTATATACCTATATAAAAAATTTCCACCAAATACCACGGGTCACTTCTCTTTGATATTTTATTTTGGTTGTCAATCAAATGAAAAAAATTGAATAGAGCGTTAAATTGGCAATAAAAGTATATAAGTTAAGTAGTTGTGCACATAAATTTATATTATAATATATGTATACGAGAGGGCACACGACGCGGCACAGCGTGATGGTACAGCTATATACAACGGGCTACAGTGGCGGCCGCCACACTGGGGGCGTTAGTCGTTTCGTCACTTGGGTTGGCTGTGGGGTCAAGCGTGACTTTATAGAGTGGAGGTACTCTAACGCTACATGTACATATAATAGGGCTGTGCTATATACAATTGTCTCAAACAAAACATGGCCCGTATTCAAAGCACAGATTCTAAAACGTGCAAGATTACAGGCTGCCGAATAATTGTTGCAAAGGATGAGATTTGTTTTTCAAAATTTTTGAAGGTATATCTCTTTTAGGGCGTTGTGAAAAATGCTGATAGTAAATTTTTACGATGTTTTGAAGGAACAGCTTTTGTCAGTTTGCCAAATATTGAGCTAAAGTGCATCTTTAGCACGACGCTATTTACTTTTAGAAAAATATGTTTTTGTCAAAAATAAGACAGCATTTTAATAAACTTTGTAGAAATATTATATTACACCACACTGGCCGAAAGTTTGATTTTCTTACCCTGCCTAAGGCGAAGCCAAGAGCATCACGATGCTGGTGGTAGCGGGTGCGAGTGAGTCACGTGACATGCTAGTCGCCGCTGCCTGGCTACAAAAATAGAACATGTCCAATTTCACCAGCCGCTGATAAATACTCGCCGGCTGGCGGCGCCAGCGACGAATTTTATGCTCACGCCAAGCTGATTGATGGCTGACAGTAGCGGTTTCCACAACTCGCGGCTGGCAACCAGCCTAGTGTGACCCGCGCTTAAGTAGCATAGTAGTTATTAGAAGAAAATGTTCGGTTTTGATGTTTGGTAACTATGAATACACTTCAGATTAAACTGAGGCATATAATAGCCCAACCACCGTCGAATGTGTTCATATTACATGAGTTGTGAGAGTTTATTGTGGGCCTGAGGACTGGTCAGGAGACCATTACGCGGCGACCGTTGGGTTTCAGTCTTGTACACACTATGTGGAGGGTTTGTTGTCTTCTATACAGGCTGCACCATCGAATTGTTGAAAACCGATCGATCTAGAATCTATTTGCGAATCTAGACTAAAATTTTTGACACAAAATTTCACTAGATTCTGGTAATAGAATCTATTAAATTTTGATCAATAGACACTGTGCGTTTCCTTTTTGAACAAAAAACTTAACATTTTCCGATTATGTACAGTTATTATAATATCACTTTTTCTGTGGAGAATTTGTCCATCGAGTAAAAACATAAATTTTAAATAACCCGCATAAACTCACCGGGGAAGTTAACTTTTTTTTGAAATTATTTTGTACAGCTGAAATGATGGCGTAATTGATATCACGCATGCGCTGAAACTCATTAAAAATAAATACGTAAAAATATATATAATATGTAAACACTGTACATAAATTATTTATCAACACACATTTTTTCTATTATATAGTACTTTGACAGTTAAATCATATGTATAAAATTCCCGTGTCACAATTTTGGCCGCGCTAATCTCCGAAACCACTGAGCAGATTTTAATGAAATTTTGTTACAAATGTGTCTTGCTTGATGCAACTTACGCTATAGTATAGTTTTTATTAAATATTTTGTACAAAATTACGGTATGTTGTCAAAAAAAACTGTTTTAGTAACACGTAACGACATCTGACAAACAAAACTGACTTCTGATAGAATTCACTCAAACAGTTTTGAGTAAATTCTATCAGAAGTCAGTTTTGTGTAACTGTTTTGTTCGTTTGCTTCTGAAATAATATTAGTTACTTGCAATTTGCTCAAAGCTATTAGTTTAAACGACGGGCCACAAACGAAATTCATTTTACAGATTTATTTCTAATAAGTCCATCTTGCCACATGTGTTATAAACGTGTAAATGTGTATATGTGTACACTTTCTCGTTCCTTCTCGCGCTCAAGGCTATATTTCCCCGCTGTTGAATCATTTTCCCTTTCAGCTTCGTACCCAGTCTACCGGCCAGCATAACTCCAAGCAATGTTTCTAGCCTCGTGTGCAGCGGCCTTAAGGTTGGCCGGCCCAATTGCTGCGTGTCTTGGAACAACGTAAGTGAATCACACTGTACACACCTACACACGCGAACAAGCTGCTGTGTATCACTACCCCATGAGACGCTGGACGTATGGTTATAGTAATGTATAAAGGAATTCGCGAACACACATATACGTGCACAACAAGGAGTATAAAGTTTATAAACTGTAGCGTAATTTGAAGTGCTTGAAACACGATAGCCTTGAAGACAAACTTCAGCTTTTGTTAACGTTAATAGAGAGAAGAGAGAGAGAGAATGTGTGTGGAAATTCTCTATAGGCTTAACCTAGGGGTGGACTATACTAAGGATTATTGTTTAGCATCGATATCGTCCAAATTACAATTTATACGCTGCCCACCATGATGGTTTGAAGTGTGACGTCAGACTTGTAGTAAACGCGTGACTCAGCACTAAACAAGCCTCATGTAAACTCTACCGAGCTTTATTTTGCACTTGTTTGTATACTACAAGAATGACGTCACTGTTGTTAAACATGACGGCTCGTGTTTTCGCGCCAACTTTTATATTTAAAATTTTGAGCGCTATTTTACCCTATAAAATGATTACATTTAAACGAAATAAAAATTCCTGTGGACTAATACTATGATATGAACATTATATGACAACTTGAGTGTGAAATAATCTATTATGAATTATCATTATTTTTTTTTATTGGTTCTTTTGCATCCGGGTCAAATCGGGACAGACCGCTAATTAAGTTTAGCGTATGCAATATCTGTTAATTGAAAAATCAAACACATTTTAGTAACGATTAGGAACAGAATTTGAAAACGGTTTTAACTTTAATATTTAAGTATTTTGAATAATAACTGCTAAATTTTGATAGATGTGCCTTTCGATACCTATGTCGATATATCTCAGCCCTAGACTAAATCGAAAAAAGACGAGAACTTTAAACAGTGAAAGTATCTTTTTTAAAGTTTTTTGCGTATAAAAATAAACAATAAAAAATGTTTTTAAAATTTTGAAATCCCTAGTGTCAACGAGAGTGTGTATTCGAACAATGGATACAAAAGTAGTTTAAAATATAAGTTTTATTTATTTAGTAGTTTTCAGCAATGTTATTTTTATTCCTTCAAATTCTGTATTTTCTTTAGAGTTTTCTCTAATGTACTTTTTTACATTTGGCATTCTCTGATTCAAATCAAATATATAATCGATATTCAAATTATAAAACCGGCCAAGTGCGTGTCGTGCACGCATCATTGTAATTTGCTGCCATTTAAAACTGAGAATTATATCTTGTTCAAAATTTTTGTTGAAAGTATTTATAAAGTACTAGTACTACTATCTTCATTTTCTTCACTTTTTTTAATTACATGTTTGTAAATTTAGAGGGGGCATTATTAACAACTTTAAAAGCGTATATTTCGTAGATTTTTCTTCTAAATTTCTTCTAAAAGTCACTTTGGAACCTTTATTGCATTTTAAAGACCTATCCAACTCCGTACAATGTATTGCGTTGAAAAGAAAAAAACATTTCTCAGTTTTATGTATGAATTAAGCTACCTCTAAATTATTTTTTTTTTATAATTTCGTTATCCAATTGTATAGCTGTTCACTTAAGTCAATTCCTGTCAAATTTCATCAAAATCAATGGAAAGATTGCCGAGTTGTAAGACTGTGACGTACGGGCAGGTAGACAGACGGACATGACATTCCATTCGGCTAGGAGTTTCTAAAAATTTGTTAAAGTTATATTGTCGTTATATATAGTACAGCTGCTTGGAAAGGAGACGCTGAACGATCGTGCGCGCTTAGCGGTGAAAGCTGGCATTTCTACGGCACATGTACTAACACTACTAACATCAAAGGTAAAAAATATTAATTCGTAAATGCTGAATTATATTAATTGTAATAATACATAAAAAATTGTGATATTAGCTAATATTATTGAACTATTTGATCACAGTTTTTATAAACTTTAACTTTCACTTTTAGTTTGAAACTTTGATGTTGCACACTAATTTTAATTTTAATTCACTTTTTACTAGTTGTCCCATTTGACATAATGTATAATTCGCTGGTCAATAGCGCTAGATGTCGCAACTTTCATAACGAATAAAGAAACTATGTTGTCCAGCTAAACAGCAGTTTCCCGCAATATATTGTTTTAAATAGAAATTTGACTAACCTCTACTTTTTATCGAAGTAATTCTATAAACACTAAAATCCCCCTGCGGCCTGCACCCTCAGAGTGCATTACAATGACACATAAATGCGAACATTTTTTTTGTTTCATTACATTTTCTAAACTCTGTTTGAAACACATATGTACAATTTTCTACGCAATACTTTCCTCTCAAACTGAAGCCCTTAAATAAAGGTTATTACAGCAACAACCCCTCAGTATGAAGCCTCCCTTCATGCCAACCTTCATATAATAACCCTATATAGTTTATACACTGACTAGGTCTTTCATTCCAGAGCGCATTAACTTGCGCGGGGTTATGAAATTTATTGTTTTATTTTTTGAAAGCGAAGAACAGTCAAAAATATTTTGTAAAACACATTTTTCAGAAACTTTTGTCGTAATATCATAGGAAAAAAATTGGTCAAATGCAAGGTATACATGCACAATTAGTGTTTTCAACCTCTTGTGTGTTCTATAGCCAAATTTTAATTCTGCAATTATAAAGAAATAAACAATTAAATTATTTATAACAATTGAACTATAGAATTTTTAAATCTTGATAATTTTTTTTGGGTTTTTTTACGCTTAAAAATTTTTACTAAAAAGGAGATTTAATACAATAAAGAATATAATATTACTATAGTTCGCCCAACGTAGAGCTCGAACCTACGACCTTGCGACTATGAAGCATATGCTCTACCACAGAACTAATATATTGCTTGTGCGTATTGCTTGAATTACTATATACCAGTTTGACATGCATCATTAATAAATAATTGGAAATATAGTGTTGATTAAAATAAACCTAGTCGGTTTTCAGTGACTTCAAAAAGGGTTTTTTTTGTGTATGTTGTAGTATCGAATCTAAAAGGCTCGAAAGTTAGATGCGAATGCAGGCTTGCGCTTGTACAGTCTGTTGAAAAACTACAAACTCGCAACTCAACAAAACTAACATAGCAATAACAACTTGACAATAGCGTACTCGATTGTACTTTAAAGCAGGAAAGCGACAAGTGACAAAGGCAACAAGCGATCACGTCCAATCACCGACGAGCGCACGTTCCGTGCAGGTAGCTGGAAGGTGGTGGGAGTCTTAACGGCTCTAAAATGTGACTTTGCGACGCTGTTTGTGACTAGCTTCCGAACCTTTTAGATCCGTGGCGCGTACTATACCTCAATCACAAGCATTTGTGAAACGATTTTGATGATTCTTTTTAATAGGGCATACCTTCAGGGTGGTCTCACATAAATTTTACTTATATATCGATTCAGCAGTTTTGCTTTTATAAAATACCAAGAAAGAAGGTCGTTAATAACATTCAAACCACGTAGTGCAGTCAGTAAAAAGTAAAAAAAAATAACAACTTAAAAAATGGAAGCGCTTTAAAAAAAGGCCACTAAAAACTATAAAAAAACAAAATTTTGAGGTCGATAACAATTTAATAGAATATGTATTACATATAGGTACATATAGTAATTAAATTGTCGCTAATCTCAAAATTTTGTTATTTTTCGCTTTTTAGTGGTCTTTTTTGAAGAAGGTTCAATTTTTATTTTAAAATATTTTAATAATTATTTTTGCTAACAATCTAAATTTAATTATGATTTAATTATATCTCTGTTATTTGATATACCTAATTAATAAAACACGATAAAACAACATACTGCTATTGTACTCGTATTTCCACCTTTATGTACATTGTTTGTTTGTAATTCTCTATTTTCTTAAATGTTTCATTTATTTCTTCGTGTTTTATACTATGCAAACAATTCATTATTATAATAAGAGGGTTTATATCTTGCCTTTTATACATTTAGTGTAACTATTGCTATGGCTTAGGATAATTTTGTGCCGAAATACTTACCTACTATATTTTAGAAAATTTCAACTTCTATAGTATATCCTTAACGTCGCTTAAACCTTCCGCTTGTGGAAAGAATATAATATGAATTTTCAAGATAAAACTAGCTGATACGTTATTTAAGCATATTTCTGCAAATCAGTCCCTGTAATAAATCAGGATTGAGAAAAATTTCAATTATTCTTATCAAAAAATATATTTTACGTATTAGTTCGCTAACTAAAAAAAAAGAAGGAGACAACTATGTAAGTTATTTGAATTATTGTCATGTTTTTGTAAAACGGAATATTTCCTAAGCTATTTATTCTAGATACCGAATGTTTTTCGAACAATCTTGTAATATAAATGTGATACTTCTATGCATGTATTTAAGGGCTCACATACGCCTGAAATTTTCAAAAATAATATTAATATTTAAAAAAAATATTTTCTATATTTTTCCTTAGTGGTAAAAAGTTAACAAAGAAAGTTAAATAAAAAATTCAATTTTTTTTTCACCATATAATCTTTAAAACAATTTTTCAAATTGACTAGGTTTTCAGCACGCGCAGGGGTGTGCGAGCTCTGAAAATGAAAATTTAAATTGTTGTTGAAATAACTGACGCAATGTTTGCAGTAGATAAAGAGGAATAAAAACTATAAACTCCTCCTACAGTTTGACACGATTTTAAAAATTACTAAATGTTGAATGTCTCTGATAAAAACTTCTCGTACTACCCACAAACTTGTCTAATTGTTAGTAAATGGCTGGAAAAACATGGTAATCAGAAACTGGCAGTTAGAACCATAAAAGAATAACTGCACTCAGATACAATTTAACGTAGAAAGAAACCTATACTTATAGACGCTGTCAAGATAAACATTTCAATTTACTATATTTCGCATAGAGCTGAAAATTGGTGCACTATTACAAATAAAATATCAAAAGTCCCCACCGAACCTATTTCTGCTTCCAAAATTATTCAAGGTCAAAGGTCAAAAGTATCGACTTTTTACATTTTTCTCGTAAACGGTAAATGTTATCTAAAAATAGGTCCGAAAAAAGTTGTAGATAATGCAATTGTCTACAAAAACTGCTCTAATACTTTTTTCCTACGAATCAATTTCTGAGATATGGGACCAATATATCTATGTATGTACTGAACGTATTTATCAAAAATAACGTTAAATAATATTTTCCATGTATAAAATCACCATTTCAAAATAATGGTGATTCGTAGGGAAAAAATTATAGGAACAATTCTTGTAGACAATTGCATGATCTACAACTTTTGCCTGACCTATTTTTAGATGACATTTAACGTTTACGAGAAAAGTGCAAAAAACCGATACTTTTAATCTTTGACCTTGAATAAATTTTCTAGCAGATGTAGAATCCAATACAAATATTAAGAGCACTGTGGTTGAAACAAAAGTAAAAAATATAGAATAGTAACTTCTTACCACAACAGTTTTATTAGCGGATTAGCGAAGTTTAGTGTTTGCTGAAAATGAGAGCATAGCTCCCGAAATGTATAACCTACATCCGCTAATAAAACTGTTGTGGTAAGAAGTAACTATTCCATATTTTTTATAGATGTAGGATCGGTGGGGACTTTTGACATTTTATTTGTAATAGTGTACTTAAGACCTGTACCAATTTTCAGTCCTATACGAATTATTATTGTAAACCTACCACTATTTTTTTGTCTATTTTGACCGGACTATAAACTAGTAACAGGCCGCCGTTGTACCTACAGACATGCATTTGCCAAGCATTCTGTATGCATTCCATATCTGCGTTCGAAGACGTTTCTAGGGAAGACTGGGCTGGATGAGGTATGCACAAATACAAAGCGTGAAGTGGCAGACCCCAAGAAAAGCGGTACATAGTTCTCACAGTTCCACTTCTACCATTGACTGTAATATACTACAGTGTGGTCTATATTTGTATACGCTCGCATACATAATGCAAACTTTGCTGAACTTGCAGTGTTTACAGTGACGGCGGTAGTTCGGTTTATTGATAACAATACAATATGGCGGAAAAAGATAAAATAGTGACGCTAGGCTCCGTGAAAAAAGGTGAATTAATCGAAGCCGAGCTTCCAGAATTTTTTAAAAACTATGTAGTGTCATCTGATTTTAAATCTCTTTTAAATGGTATTATAAAAAAAGCTGTAGTTGAAGCAATCACGCCGCTAATTAAAGAAATTAGTAGCTTGAAAGATGAAAATCTTAAACTAGTGGAGAAAATTAATGCAGTAGACTCATATTCTGTATTTATATATAGCTAAAAATATCAGAAATATTGCAAATTTAGAGGTATTTTTTATTTTTTTAGGACACTGATGCTGCTACCACTTTAAAGTTTTCAGTCTTTAATGTAGATTTACAACTGAAAGTCGTATCAAAAACCCAGCATGAGTCACTTAGACATTTATTACATAAACCGTAAACAATAAACATACTAAAATTTGTTATATTGTTTGTGGTAAAATATTGCAAGCGATTTATTTACGTGGCGTGAGTGAAATGCGTAGTTCAACATTATCTGCATTTTTGTGGATGCGAAACCATCTTCGAAACTCTTCTAATTTTATATTACTACTAGCGGTCAGTCCCGAGTGCGACAGATATATGCTGCAAAATGTATTTCGTTTGCGGCCCGGCGTCTAAACTAATAGCTTTGAGCAAATTCAACCAGATTTGCTTCTGAACTAATAGCTTTGAGCGAATTCTATCAAATGTCACTACTTGGTACTAAATTCTTTTTGGTATATCAACGATTTTGAAATTCATAATCGACTACACTATAACGAGAATTGGGCTTGGTGTTACAGTATGTAAAATCAACGATGATTTTTCTGTCTTCTGTTCCTCCGCCACTGGAGTATAACCAACACATTTCTTGTGCAAACACAATAATACATACATCCCTATCATGACGCAATGTGGGACCGCTCAACCACGCAACTGCGCAAAACACGGCAAACCTTACTGCACGCATACATAAATATAGAAACATGAATTTTGGGGTTAGCAAATTGTTGTACATTATATATATATATCTACTCGCGGTCCGTCCCGGTTTCACGCGGGTGCCATAGATATAATTTGGAAATTGTATTTCGTTTGCGGCCCGGCGTCTGAACTAATAGGTTTGAGCAAATTGCAATTTTTAACAGATGTCGCTATTTGGTACTAAACTTCTGAACTAATAGTCGTTACGTGTTACGTGTTACTTAAACTTAATAAAAACTCCCCTATATAGCGTAAGTTGCACCAAACAAGATACATTTACAAAAATTCATTTAAATCGATTACTTTGAATTTTTGAAACTTTGGCATTCGAATACGCGAGTGCTTTTATGTACCTATTATATAAATTTCACACCTGTATAAAGTTAGCGCACGACACTCTCTATTCGCCGCTGCCACAAAAATTATAGCTTACGGTTGTGAGAGCTATTACAACAAAGACAAAAAACGCATTATCAAAAAATAAAATAAAAATAAAATCATTCTAGTAAACAGAAAAGACACAAACTAATATAGGCAATCGGCCTACCTGGAAAACTCCCAAAAATCCCTGTGGACCTATCTGCTCCTTCAAACAAACAATCATACGTACGAAAATGTTATACAATTGTATAGAGCAGTGGTTCCCAAAGTGGTCATTACGGACCCCAAGGTGTCCCTGAGATCATTCAGGGGGTTCTTGGAAAATTAAAATCGATTTTGGGGTCTCTGAACAACGGCATGGGGTCCTCGCAAGGTTTAATATAAAATAAAAAAAATTGTGAGACATTTTTATTAACACAAAAAAAAGAAACCATCTAGAAATTAGTACTCGTGGGGATTTGTGATTGCTACTCACAAACACTGAACCAGACATAAATACACTCATCCCATCAGATTCATCCAAGTTATTAATTTATTTTGTATTTTAAAACAAAAGTCATAATTTCAATAAATACTTCTTCAACAAAATGTTTTATTTTATTTTTACGTCACCATTTACCATTCAAGACATCAAAGTTTAGTTTTTAATTTTTCTATGATGCATTTGTGTAGTTTTTTACCCAGGGTCCATGTGAAAGTTTTGACTATGAAATGGGGTCCGTGGGCAAGTTTTGACTATGAAAAGGGATCTTTGGACCAAAAGACTTTGGGAACCACTGGACTATAGAGGGTCAATTTAGTGAGAAAATGAAATTTTGCGTCAGTCACGAGCTAGCGTCTACTAGGTGAGTTGCATGGGACTGGCTCCCGTTTTGAATTTACAAGAAATCTATTTCAGTTGTAACGCGATACTCTGTTACAATCATAACTTGTTACGTAGAAAGTTCAGGCGTACCGGTTAATCATGCTGACCCATAAAATTAAATACAGAATCATCTCGGTGTGTTAACGTGAACATTCAACAGAACTTATTGTAGAGCGAACTATAAGCACGAGAACAAGGATCGCGAGAATGTAATGTGTTCCGGGCGCGTATGTTTGTGTGGCTCTCTTTGAAAGCAGAGCGAACGAACAAGCAATCTTCTTGGGGTTAATTCTACAGACACTACTCTGTATATAGTTTACTAGTACCTACTTCAAATACATAACTCACGCTCAAACACACGCTATCGCATACAGCTTGGTTCAAATATCTTCTCTCAATTGATGCTCGCTTCTGCCGTAGGTAACGAGTATGCGCTACATCAATGTCGCGACATCTAGCATTGACCAGCAACTGCCACTTTTATACATTAGGTTACGATTTATTGTCTCGCGATTGTTTAGTCGCAAAACTGAAACATTAACATTTTAATGAATATACACGCATTATGCGATGAAATAATCGCGGCGACTAAATAATAGAACCGTTCCTATTTTAATGACGACGCGATTGTCGTCGATTCGAATGAATCATACCTACTTGCGGAGACGTGCACGCACTGCTATTGTTTATCAGCAGTACGCGATGCAAGACAAGGTATTTTGATCATGTCGGGCAGGGAAGAAACACCCGTTTAGTTCTTGATACCGACAGAATTATTGTGGAAGTGGAAAAGAGACCAGCGCTATATAATAAAGATCTCAAGATAATATTGAAAAAAATTTGGGCGATGCTGTAGCAAGGCGTCGTGTATTTTGTAAAACTGTCCCATTATTAACCTTTCACTCATAATTGGATACACCCAATATCTTTTATTGCATCGCTTTCTGGTTATTTTACGTAATAGCAGAGCTATCACACAAGCTGTTTCTACGAAATCCATTTCAAGACTGTTGCGATTTATTGCTCGCAGTGCGCGCCCATTTTTTGTCGCTTGTTGTGTTACGACTTGCTTAAAATTTTGTTTGCGTTAATTTTGTAGCTTGTATTTTACTTCATAATATTAAAAAAAAGTATATTTATTTGTGCTTTTTCAAATAAGGGGGGTATTAATATATGATAAGATAAATAATGGTTATTTAAAATATCAGAGACTGAATGATTATTATGGGATTGATTTGAAAAAATTAAAAAAAAATGAATGCTAATGTTTACTTTATTTTTCCCACTAAAACATGAAATTTCGGTTTCGGCTGAAATTGAGGTTGAAGCCGAAATTCGGTTTCGGTTTTGGTAGCACACTAGACACCGGCCTAGGGCACCTCCTAGCGCTGTTTATATAAGTTCTTCACTCGCCTTCTGGGACATTCTTCGGCGTTCTAAAAGCTTCGGAATTCTTCTATGCGGTTCCGATGACAATAAGTGTAACAATACGCGCATTGTTGTCTACGCGGCTCTGACAATAATGCACTGTCGCCGCCTCCAGTGGCGTCTCGTTACACTATTGAATGCGACATTTCCTGCAGCAGTTGTTTTTTTTTCTATTTTGAATCCTTCAGCCAACTTCGAGACATCTCCTTCAATGAAAACGTCTTAAGAAATGTGGCGTAATAGAATATTCAGTACAAGAATTTTTTTAAATTAAGTTTAATTAAGAAATTTATGACGAACTCCTGCTGTATAGCTATTATGGACAATAAATTTAAGTACATTTGATCTTGATTCGAATCATATTGTATATACGCATGCTAGCACATATAACGTAAGAGTGTGTTATAGAACTTAGCATGTTTGCTACACGTACGAGATGATCAAATATCAGACGGCAGCATCATCATTACCGCTATCATTATCTATCTGATTCACTTACACTTACCTTAACTCCAGTATAGTCATCTCGCTTTGTTTGCACTATTACTCTCTGTGAGTTACGGCTTGTTGAGATAGTTTCATTGTTCTTAGAGCAATACACTATTATATTGTTATCCTATATAATATACTCGTAATAATTTGATGCTTAGCGTTTCTCTATGTTGTTTTAATCGTATTTTGAAACATAATGTATCTATTTTCATGTCTGTTAGAATAAAGCCAGGTAGATCTATTCATTGTTTTCATTCAATATGAATTTAATTATCGGTACGGTTTGATAAACTGTGTTATTACGTTCATGTATTTTGTTTATTCAAAATTAACTACATCAATTCTGGAATACTCTTCATTGTACGAGTAATTGAATCTATATAAAGCATTTCATTTTAAATTTCAAAGAACTTGCAAACATTATCTATTTTAGTTTATTATTGCCCATATTCACCGAACACTATTAAAGATAGAAGTTACTAACCTTGGAACAAATTTATTCTTCAAATAAAATTTACTTTCAGTTCACCAAGCAATATATCTGTTAGAATAGAATAAATATAGAATAGAATAAATATATACTGCACTATACGCTTTGCTCTTTTTGTTGAATCCCTCAAAAAAATAAATCAACTATGATATAATGAAGTATGGTATATAGGTAACTATAAAGTGTCTAGATAATATTGTTTAAGTAGAAAAAATAAGAATATTATGTCACCAAAAGTATTGAAATCCCACCAAAAACATAAATGTAAAAAAAAGAGCCAAGTTTTCATCAGAACTGTGTTTTGTTATCTTATAAAATTAATTGAAATGTAGAAATTATGCGTTGCCTATACGTTTTTAGCAATGCTTTGATACGTACAAAAAATGTCTGAGCTGATAAATTTACGGGCCAAACTTTTCATTAAAGAAGTGAACAATATGGAGACTCTTGAAAACTTACTAAGTTTGGCCTGTAAATTTGTCAGTTCACACTATGCGTACACATACCCTTTTTAAATTGAAGAATTTTTGTCTAAAAATTTCGGGACGTTATGAAAGTATGATTTTACATGCTTAAGCTGGCGCTACACGATGCTATGAACGTTGATCGAGCGTTGGACAGAACATTTGAGTCAACTGAGTTCGACAGTCGATGTGTCAAAGTATACTTGCTACACGGTGTGTCGAATGTTTGAAATCTTGAATTGAGAAAATTTGGAAGGGGAGGGAGGAGGAATGGCGCTCACCTCTTTAACTCTGTCAAAAAGGAACGTAGCACACGTCACGTCGCGTGAAGCGCAAGGGGAGGAGGCCTCAATAGACAGCGATGCAAACGGACAGTCAGCTCGCGTCATGCAACCGTGAAGAGAGTTTCTTCGTTTGCGGCCGTGCTGATCTAATTTTTAATTAGGTGCTGAACAAGTTAAGTTGCTGGGCTCGCTATACTATGGACTCAGTGTTGCATATTTTTGTAAACTTGTTATAAATTTGCTGAGCGCAACAATATCAAAAACAATTTTGATCAAAGCAGCAAAACAGACGGATTGGATTGGGTACACTTCTTTATGAGACCCTGAGCGGCATTACCCAAAGTCAGGGGCAATGCCGCTCAAACATGTTTTTTTAATAATGTTTTCCTACTACTAGTATAGGTGAAAGATATATGCTTTTGTTGTTAAATTGTTGATTACTCGATAATTAAAGACCTTGTTACTCTTCTTAATTTTTAAATCTTTGATTAACGTCTGAATAGAACTCTTCAAGTAAATAAAATTGTCGACCAATTTTTCTCAGACCATACGATATATTGACAAAAATGATAAAAATACAAATCAATATAACAAAAGATGACGTTTCGATCCGGATTTGGATCTTCTTCAGAAAAATATAAAAATATAAAAATTAATTAGTATTAAATTATTAAATTATTATTATTTATTTACACGAATGATGAAGTTTGAAAGAATCAAACAAATTAATGAAAAATTAATAACAAACAATTTTTTAATACGTAGTCATGGATATCAAAGTACCCATAAAGAAAAAGTTATATATCGTATGGTCTGAGAAAAATTGGTCGACAATTTTATTTACTTGAAGTCTTCTTAATTTTTATTTATAATAAATAATTTAAAAAATACACCATGTTTTCCTTAAGTGAACGCCATTCCCCCGTCGTACCCTACATACGTTTGTCAACAAATACAAATTTAAGATAAATAATACAAAATACAATCAATAAAATATTAAATTAACTTGTAATTATTATATAGTTAGTACTTTAATAAAATACTTTAATAAAATATAGCGCAAAAAGTAATGGATTTTATTCGGGAAGCTTATGTTTCTATAAAATGATAATAAATCAGAACAAACAATCTTTATAAAGTATAAACACTCAAACAGTATTTAGCAATACACTACGAATTGACATAATATTCGATCAAATCGTGTAGCCGTACATCAAAGCATAAAAATGTTTTCCTTCGAACGTTGGAGGCTTCCTTTGACTTGGGTCAAGAATACCGACAACAGCCGGAACATGGTCAAACGCGAACGTTGGACGCTCTACATTGGAAGCTCGTAGGGTTTAACCGTCGGCCACACGATGCGACGAACGTACGTTGGACGGTGTTGGTAGCATTGTGTAGCGCCGGCATAAAGCTCTATGATCTAAAGTCAAAGTAATCAGCTTGTATAATGAAATGTATGCATGTATATTACATAACGAGATGTGAGTTATTTGTTTGTCCAACATTAGCACGTATTTTGTTGCAGAACGCGTTGTGATAAATGGATGATAATGGCGCGTTATTGTTTCTTATTCGTACGTAAATCGTCCGGTGGTTGGCCCTCCGATGCGATCCATCATGTCCGCCTGCACACCACACTAGCCAAATATCTCTCTATATAAATGTGTAGTGAATATATTGTTTTGTTGGGACACCCAAAATGTTCTTACAAAACACGGACGCAAGCAATTCATGTACAATACCACTGTTGCTCATATTCACCAAACACTATTAAAGATAGAAGTTACTAACCTTAGAAGAAATTTATTCCTTCGAATAAAATTTACTTTCAATTCACCAAGCAATATATCTGTTGGAATAGTTACTTGTAGAATAAATATATAGTGCACTATACGCCTTGCTCTTTTTGTTGAATATTTTGACGTTCACCCAAAAATTCGACCGATGGCGTTAGTGTAAATATCAAAAAATCATAATGCTTTATTCTAACCCAATTGGACACAAAACTCCCACTAAAAATGTTTTACAATTATCCACTTCTTTAAAGGTTAATAAGCAACGCATAAATAAATTCACAAGAACAAACTAGATATAATACTCCACGTTTATAGGTTAGGTATTATGATCTCTGTGGCGGTCATTATTATTTGATCGGGCGAAGTAAGACAGAATATATTTATACCTGCAGTAAACATAATTATGCTTGGTGAATTGAATAATCGCTATTTATTCGGAGGAATAGTTACCTGAAAAACAAATGCACCGAACAAATAACTATACTTACGTTCCGTGAATATGGCCATGAATAAAGAAGTTACGTATGAGCATTGACAATATACTCAATACTTTATAATGACAATCATTTTTAACATGTTTATGTAATATATATTAGTTTCACTTGTCTGTTGTCTGTATGGAAAAAGTGTTGCAACCCGACTGTCACCCTCTTCCAAATATAATATTGTGATATTTTGACTATAATAATAAAAAAAATAATGAAAACACATAGTGGGAGTGATGCTGGGAAAGCGTGTCTCTAGACGATTTAAACTCAATATAAAATTACTAAGAATTGGAAAATAAAATAATTAAAAGCGTAGGGGACTCACTGCATCTATATTTCATTTATTTCGTTGGGTGCCTCATGTTTTAAACGTTAGTATTTGATGCGTTGACATACGCGCGGTTATAAGTTTAAAAAATGTATATTTTTATTAATGCATGTTTAATTTTTGAATTTTTTGTACTCATTTTTAGACTCATGATTCTAATTGACCTATTTTTCATAGTATGTATTTTTGTAGAATTTTGCACATGATTCATTCGTGTTCATGTTTCGCAATTCGACGGATTTCTATGTCTTAAAGTCTTTATTTATGAAATGTTTTTTTTATTGCAGATAATTATTACACTCCCCTTATCAACCAAGCGCCGATGTTTCAGTATCTTATTTTGGAATATTAGCTTACAATAAAATATTTGGTACCACTGGCATACAACGACATGAAGTACACATAAACAATGCGCATTTCACGTCCAGAGACAGATTACGATCGTATTGTTCCGTGCATATTAAGCATCGTACATGTTTCAGCCGGTCACACAGGATAATGTCGGTAATTAAGGAGACTGTAATGTGACGTTTTCCGGCCAGTATTTGGCTCGTCATACTGTCCAGCAGGTGAAATGTGCAAAAAAAAATGCATAGCGTTAATGCCGCCGTCCTTTTAAACAACTATTTTAAAATATGCGACAATTATTCCATTCATGGTCACGACGGTGGGTTTTCAGAAACGCACGGAATATTTGTGGTTTTTATAATTATTATGCTTTATTACTGGCGTTGTTATTCGGCTAATGTTTAGATCTGTATTAGTTATGTGTCCACATGACTCTTTATTGGGAGCTGGCTCCGTGCGCTCCGCTCACTAAAAAGAGTCGCTCAGAGCGAGTCGTTCAAAGGAGCGACACTAGACAGTACGCACTACACAAGTGTGCAGATTGCAGAGGTGTGAACTGTCATCATACATGCTCAGGAGTCATGTAGCATTGCACAATGCACAGCACAATACACACACTCAGCTCTGAGCTCATTTTAATATGATTCTGATCTTATATTATTCGCATTTCGGATAAAGTATAACAAAAGCTTAACAATAACAATGTTTATTGTTACAATATTATATCTTTGTAAACGACGTCAATGTGAATGGTTTAAGTCACTGTAAGCTTAGTACTAGTGCACTTACAATGTGTCATTCAACATTAAATAACTCAGCAAAGATAACTCCGTACGTGCAAAGTTCACTAGTGTCTTTGTGGCCTGTGCTGTGTGCGCTCTGTAAATGTGCGAATGCAACAGTACAGAACAGCTCAGTACAGAGCAACGGCGCTCGGAGTGAGTCATTTACAAAAAAAGAGTCACTCGCTCCGCTCCGAGAAGGGAGTCGTTCATTATGAACGACTCGCTCAGGAGCGACACATCACTAATCTGTATAAACAATAGTAAAAATATGTGTACTCGGTTTAAAATAACAACTGAAAGTATAGAAACTAAGTGTGCTTTGTGAAATGGAAGTATGAAAACTGGCAATGAAAATTTATGACTTGTGCATAAAGGTCATAAAGAAAATGAAAAAATAAAACCCAATAATAATAATCATAAAAATCTTACAAATGATCACACGAAATCACACGAACTTTTTTATTCAACACAATTATAATAATTTTTTTTATGAGGCTTCGGCAGCAAGGCCATTAGCTCCAGGTATAAAATAGGTTGCTGTAAGTAACGAGATTTAGTCGATACTTAGATTTTGTTAAAAAATTTAGTAGGTAGGTACTTATTTTTTAGGAACTGGAATAATTTTTTAATATTTTCTCTGTTGTCGCTGAGTTGAGCGGGGAATTGTAGTCTATGGTAGGCAAATTATAATAATAATAATAATTTTGCGTGTTCTCGATATTTTTGTTCAATTTATTTTAAATAATGGCGGAAGAGTATAAGACATTAGGATAAGGGGCACGTAAATTTCCCGGTAATCTACCAATGCTTTGTATAAGGAACCTGGAACAATCTCAACATTTATCTGGAATTATTGATGCGAAAAACCTAAAGATGGCACTTGATACAGGAATAACAGTTTCTGGGTGAGTCACGCTGGGATTCGAAGCCAGCACCTACCGAATATGAGATTAGTAAACTTACCACTTGGTTAACAGCACATAAATATTGACATATTCACTATTTTAGATTTTCGATCGCTGCGTCGTCAGTCGACATTTTGATAAGTGTGCTTAAAATCAAATTTATTAACAAATTGTTCAAGGCATGTGATTTAGCGGATAACTTCATCCTGTTAATTTTGATGTTACTGTCGATAACTCCATCTTGTTAATTTTGATTTGACATCGTAAAAAATCACTCTCATCATTTTTGATACCGCGTTAAAAGAAGTGTAACTTCAAAAAAGTAAAAAAAATATTTTTTGGCTTGTCACACATAAATTACAGACACGAAATTAAAAACTATGGAACCATTGAACGAACAAATCATTGATTTTATAATATAAAAAAGGGAGCCATTTTGTTGTGCACTAAAAATAACAGTTTATGTGTCCTTGAAAACATTATTTCAAGATTGATTGTGGGAAATATTCTTTAGTATAATGGTTCAATTCTCTAGAAGGCAAGGCAATAAAAATTTGGAAATTTTAAGGGTCATAACTTTTTTACGACTCCATTCTTTGCCGATTCATGAGAGCTTTTGTGCGTCGCGATGAAATTTGTTTATGATATTTCATATAAAACATTCCCTTGCCTCCGATTACACATTTTGTTTGTATTTTCACCAGTTCTCGGGTCGTTGTTGAAGCTATTAACGATGCTATCTTAATTCAGTCATATTTTATATTACTTTATTGATCACAATTTTACTTGAACTTTTATACTTGTCAATTATACTTATTTATAAATAAATAATATTATCGACCAATTTTTCAGACAATATATTACCGAAAATTATAGGTATAATTATATTTCAAATAATTGACGTTTCGGTCTGGATTTGGCTCTTCTTCAGATTTGAGCTGAAAAATATAAAAATTAATTAGTTTCTAACATAATTCAATTTGATATTTTTTAATATCGAAATATTAATGAAAAAATAATAACAAAAAAAATTTAATAAGTACTCGTGGATATACTCGTAAGCACCTAAAATTGAGATTAAAAAAGCGTTAAACTAAAGCCCGTTTTAATGTTGAAACAAATATTTTTTTGTGATTTGAAGGTACCTAATTTTTTTTTTTTTTTTATTTAAATCAAAAGAACATAAAATACATAACAAAAAGAAATAAAAAATTGTGCATCAACTCGCAGAGGTACCTAATTTTATTTATGAAAATATTGAGCCTATTTTTCCGACTTTGTTTACAATAGAATTTTGTGAACTGTAATATTAATTACAAAAACTAGTACGCTATTCTAATTTCAATTTTAATTTTCTTGTTTTTGAAAAATGTTGAATTATGATCATATTTTATAGAATAAGTAGACATTTTTTCATACCGGATTATTTTTGAATATTTCCTCACAGAAGATATAAAATGTTTCATGAATGTAACAAGTATTAAAAATCCTTTAAATTTTTATATGATCTTATGAAATTTGACATACATATTTAACCTGTTATAAAATGGAAAATACATAAAAGTAAATGAAGGGTACACGGGAAGAAGGCGATTTGTCAGTAAAAATTCGAAATTAATTTTTTTATGCCATCTTGTAGCCAAAAGTCGTACCTTTTTGTTGGTGTATTCATTTTAGACAAGAATACGCTAGGTCAAAAGTTATGAGCGTTGAAAGAAATGCATCAGCAAGTAAATGGTACGATCTTAAACACTTCAAAATGCTCTCCTGCACAATTTACATTTTTTGACAAACCGGCTTCATCCCTTGTACCCTTCAAATGTGGAAACATGGAAAAAATTAGTATAGGCCCCATAAAATTTAAAAGTAAGATTTATGAGTAATTCGGCCCATTCGAGGCTCTAGAAAAAACTGACAGTATCAACACGTTTCAACACAGTTGAGTATTATTTGCAAAGTTTTTTAACGTTGACTCGCGGACTTTAAAGTGAAGAATGTAGATCAATACATCGAGCGGTATGAGATAATGATGAGAGTAGGTTCGGAAGGTGCTGGGTTCGATTCTAAGCGATATGGCTGGAACTGTTTGCTACTGCCGTTCGTCGGGAAACAGTACTTTGAAGTTTCCCAATTCCCATGCTTCCCTTTAATTATTCTAAATTATTCAATTTTTTCAAGACACCGACTTCCTGCCTGTTTCATATGTTACAAGATTCTAATTTCCTATAATTTCTCCATAGAAAATCTGTAATTAGAGCACAGCTCTGATTGGTAATAAATATACATCAATAATGGAGATAATGGGTCCCGTTATGGTGGAAGAACGGGTATATGGTGTATATGGTCGGAGAACGGGTATATGGTGGATGACCGGGTACGTGATGATACAATAAATTTATTGTGATATGGAGGAAAGGTTGTGGATAGAAGTTCATGCAATCGGTGTACATATTTTATCGTGTAAACCCTTGCCCTAAAAATGTCATCACCTATCTTATATGCTTCTGTTAATTCTGGCAATAGGTTTTGTGCGATAAAGTTGCCATCCTATATATTGTATAATATGAAATAAAAATAAAATAAACGTATCTTTCAGCAGAGTGCGTCGGTGCTTTTGTGTGTAAAGATAACATTGAACAACACTATGTGAACTTTTAATCTAAAACTATCTGATCTTATTGTTTGACATTGTATACAGTTTTCGTCTATCGTACTGTGTCTGAAGCTCTACACAAACGAAACACATTCTGTCACATTTTTTCAGTACGCTATGACAAAAAGCATAAACACTATAAAAACAGTAATACTAAAGCTCAGTTATTATTTAATATCGTGAATATAACTTTTATGAAAATTTTGAAGCTATGCTATTGTACACAGATCTCGGGATTGGCGGTGAACTGCGCATATAGTATACGTCGTTAATAATGCAATCGGGTCTGTCTATTTTATATGTAAAGGGATGCATTTTGTATGGCTGTTTAAGGTCATCAGCAAAGTCAACAGATAGCCGTGATCGTTAAGTCGTTATATGTCAAACTGCTAAAGATCCAATCTGAAATTAACCTATGTCGCCCACGTGACAAGTACTATTTCTTGATTGGTTGTTGCTCAAAACAAGCAGACAAATAAGCACGAAAAATAGCCCCGGTTCTAATTTTGAAATCCATCTTGTGATCATGCACGCGAGTCCATGGTGACGTCATTTCTATGGCTGCAGCTAGCGCGCCAATCAGCACAAGTCTCAGTAATGATTCCAGCGGCAAAGCCGCTGCACACGAGGCTAGAAACGTTGCTAAAAACATTGCTAAAAACACTGCTTGGAGTTCTGCTGGCCTGCATGCTCACAAGATATGTTTTAAAATTAGAACAGGGGCTATTTTCCTTGCTAGGTATGAGCAAGAACCAATCAGGAAGCAGCATCTTGTCACGTGAGCGATTTGAACAAACGCCCACAAACCAACATGGCGTCATTCTGCTCAAAGTCAGTCAACAGACACGTTTTGCACTGTGTTTATATTTGAACTGCCACTGCGCGCGCACCAGATTTATTCACAAAAGTAGCTTGAAAAGACGTCTCGTGTGAAGCGAGCACATAACAGCAATCAAGAAAACCAGCGCTAGAAAACTAGTAGGCGAATCTAGCAAGGAATTTTGCAGCGTTTCTAGCCTTTTGTGCAGAGTGTTTAGTGTTGGAAAAAAATGCAGATTGTAATCGCTATTTTTCTGCAACCAAATATGGCTAGGAAGTAACTGACATGGAAAGACGTTTCTGTTATAAATTTTCCGTCAACAAGTCATCCAAGCGGTTAACATACAGGTGTTTATGTTCATAGATGTGGCATTTGATGACATTACCGTGTTTTTGTCGGGAAACAGGTCACTCGATTATGTAATGCACATCCGCCATGTAGGTGTCTTTTTTATGTAACATCCGTCAATCATTCAGGATAGGGCGGCAACTGTATTACCGACAAGTCACCTACAGTTCATAATTATGTTTTATATTGTGATATTATCTAGAATTGACAAATACAGGGTGCTTTGTTTAGAATTAACGATAACAGTTATGTATCGAGAAAAAACTAATTACATTATTGAAGGAGATTTTTTTGGTTGTTGAACAATTGAAATAAGCTTTACCAAAGTATTGCTTGTGGTCAACGTTTCGAAAATTATATTTTCAAAACGTTGGCCACAGGCGATACTTTGGTAAAGCTTATTTCAATTGTTCCTCAACCAAATAAATCTCCTTCAATACATATTTTGGAACAAAACTTCTACTAATCTAATTGCATTATATGTATCTTAAATTTCTTGTCTATATATCGTTTTTAAAGAATTTTTAAAGACTCTAAGTCTACTTCTCGTATTCTAATCAAATCTTGGACTAGGTATTTGTCGAACCTCATCGCACTGACTCGTCTGTCAACTACCCCCTTTTTGAGATTAACAAGACGGCGATGATAACCAAAAACGTGCAAAGGAGTAGTGGAACACACCTGTTGATATCAATTCACTTTGATTTCTCGACTCACTATCCAGGGCTGTTTGAGTATGTTATACCTATATGTTTAAAAGTATAATTAGTTCGTTTGAAATAACACTCTACATGAATTAGTGAAATCTTCACTAATTGCGTAAGTGAAGTCGTATTCTCTTAATAATCAGTGATTTTCACAACAAATTAGTGAATTTTCACTAATAAAAGTCTTTTTAACTGAAATAGTGAATATGTCACTATTTGAAATAGTGACTTCTGATTCACTTCTGGAATAGTGAATTAAAGTAAAAATTCACTGTCAGAATAGTGAAACCCCTGATATTATATTTATTAATTATTATTCATGTAGAATGTAGATAGATATAGATATAGATATATAGATATATTTATTACGCAGCAGTGACAAAACTGTGTGCCGTAAGTCAGTACAATAAATAAAATTACATGTAGTAAGAATTACATTGGAATAAAAATTTATAAAATTTACAAGCTATGCATAGTATTAAAATTTGTATTAAAATTGGTAGTCATAAAATTCAGAGATTTTATAAAATTCTTGTTGGACTAATAATTTAAAAATTTCGTTTTTGCACTTTTTAAACTGCGCTATGTTTTTGATACCAGTCGGAAGATGGTTGTAAAGCTTTTGGCAGTTGTGCTTACAGCTGTGCTCAAATAGTGAGCTGCGGTGTTTTTGAATTTTAAAGTTGTGCTTCTTTCTGGTATCATGGCAGTGTTTATCACTGTTCACGTCAGAAAAGTACGTTGGCTTTTTCCGTACAAAACACAGCATTTCATAAATATACAGACACGCTAGGGTTAAAATATTTAGTCTTTTAAAAAGACCTCTACACGAACTCCTTGGGTTCACTCCGGCTAAAATACGCACTATGCGTTTTTGTATTACAAAAACCGGTTGTATATCGGTAGACCCCCAAAAAATAAGGCCATATCGAAGTAGCGAATATGTGTTACCATAGTACATCGTAAGCATGGTTTCTTGACTTACTACAGGTTTTAACTGACGCATTGCATAACATTGTCTACTTAGTTTTGTACATAAGTCAGCCTTATGTTGGTGCCACTTCAGGTGTTCATCCAGTTTCAATCCTAGAAAGGTACACATCTGATTAATTGATAGATCATAGTTCTGACATTTAACAGAATTCATGTTCGATGAGTTTCTCTGATTTCGAAATAGTACGCAATGCGTTTTTTGCTCATTTAGGATTAATTTATTCGCACTAAACCACACACTAGCCTTGGATACAAGGATAGATGCGTTCTCCTGGAGCTCTTGAGTTGTTTTTCCCTCTATGATGATGGAAGTGTCATCGGCATATGCGATAAGTTGATGAGGTGGGCAATGTTCCGTGAGATAAGTCGGTAGATCATTCATAAACAGAATGAAGAGAAGTGGTCCAAGGATGCTTCCTTGAGGTACACCTCTCTTCAAGGTTTCGGTAGTTCTATAGTTCTACAGCAAGTTCCTTGTAAACCGATAAACAAACAAGTAATATGATTTATCAGGTAAGTTAATTAGAATATTTTAATTATATTTTCATAGATTCAGAGTAAAGCATTGCGTGCGATTTTAAATTATAGCCAATGACATAGGATCATAACTAAGAATTAAGGTTATTCAGCATAAAGTAGTGTTGATCCAATAGAATGTTACGATGAAGGAAGGTTTTGGCTGAGGATCATAAATAAATAAGCTTTACCAATGTTTCGTTAGTGGCCACTAGCGAAACATTGTGAAAGCTTATTTATATATGATCCTCAACCAAAACCTTCCATCATCGTAATTAAGGTTATATTTTTATGACGCGAATGATCTAATTCTTTATTTTGTAATCAATTTTTAATCGACTTGTAAAAATGTAGAAGTTAATTATAAATAACGAATGAATGAAGATTAAAAAAAAATTTTAATAAACAAACTGTTGATGCCAGATGACATTTAATGGTCACTTATATAATTGATAAATTTTTATATTCACTTATACAATTAGTGAATTTTTATATTCACTAATTCATATTGTGAGTGTTCACTACTTCTGCGTGGTACGATTCTGCCATTGACAAATAGTAAATATGGACTTGTAATTAGTGAAAAATCACTAATTCATTTTTAGAGACTATCATTTTTAAAGACTCTAAGTCTACTTTTCGTATTCTAATCATATCTTGAATTTTACGACGACCCTCATCGCATTGTCACGTCTGTCTACAAAACCCCCTTTTGAAATTAACAAGACGGCGATGATAACTAAACACGTGCAAAGGAGTGGTGGCGCCGTTATACGGGAACACACTGTTGATATCAATTCACAATGATTTCTCGACTCACTATCCAGGGCTGCTTGAGTATGTGATGTATGTTTAAAAAGTATCATTAGTTTGTTTGAAATACTAAACGCAGTTGATTTTACACACGCTTTGAACATTCTTGTATTTGATTCTTTCGCGTAAACGTAAGCAATATTTAATCATTTTAGTTTTAAATATTTTTAACGAAATAGCATCCGTGCTCTGTGTATTGCTTGTGGTTGAACAGGTTCTTTTAAGGTATAGTAATGTACCTTTTAATTTAATTTAATTATATTTATTTACAAACACCAACGTCGACATATGCCAACTTGCCACTACATTACTTCTCCTTCCTTCCAATGTAGGTACATATATTTGTATCATATTGAAATGCAATCCATGCGTTATTAACTAGAACAATTAAGTAAGTGTTATAATTAATACTACCTTTGCAGTTTTCGTTTCAAATAATATACGTAACTTAACCTACTTAATGTATGTATCCACAACATCTGTGTAAAGAAATAAACAATTGAAATTTCACCTTTGATTCACACTCATAAAGTAGCTCTCGCTCTAGTGAAATATATTTCAGATAGATATTATAAAACAGTCTAAGAATATCAAGAATAAAAGAAATAAAAATTTAATGACACCATTCGGGACACGCTATAAAGCTAATTGCTTCAACAGAAACTGGCGTTAGGGTCATTATTTTAAATTTGTCCATCCCTGGAGTAAGTGAATGGTGTGACAGCGATGCGCGGCTGTTATTGTATTAATCCACATTAGTGTCAGTCGCGAGGCGCTGGTGACGCATCAGTGCGGAAACAGTAGAGCATCAACACACATTATTGTATAACCTACGCCCTCCTATACACTGTTCCAAATTTGAACAAGCGAAATTCTTTTTAATAAATAAAATTAATATTATTGACCAATTTATATCAAAGATTTGAAATTCTTTTTACATTGTCAAAATAATATGTTTTAATTACTTAATTGGGTCTAGTTTGCTAACTCGATCTGTTCAAACTTTGACTTTTTTCTAAATCGTAGAAAACGCAAAATTTTGACGTACAAAAAAAATTTGCGGATTATTCACAAATTTCATCAAAAATACGTAAAAACACACGACCCCGTAATTGTTTTTTAAAGAACTCCCCCCTTAACGTCTTCCCTTTTACACTGCGCAAAAAAAATAATTTATAAAAAAAAAGTTCCGCACTTAAAACGGCTAATAACTGTTATAATATATGTTAAGCTACTGCCACACACTCGACGAGTGGCATGGGAAGTTGCGAGGAAAGGAGGCAGGAACGTAGTGTGGCCGCATTACTCGCCATGCCGCACGTCATGCTGCTCGTCATGCCCAGTGCTCCCTCAATTGTCGGTTTTTGTGCGCGAGTCAAAGGACCGGCAATAGAGCACGAATATGAGCAGCGGCGGCCTTAGGGGGTGGCGAACAGGCCAATCGCCCGGGACCTCGCTCTTGCAGGCAAATTTTAAAAAATATAGATTGTTTTAACTATATTTTTTCATTTAAAACTTTTGACTTATTATATTAATTATTTATTAAGGTTATAACATAACGGTAAATTAAAAGTTCAAGATTGTTTTGAGTTTTGGTGGACGGATTATTAGATAAATAGTGATTTTTACCTCCCGTAGTCCACAGCATATTCACAACAATTAAGTTGTGAATTATATCAGACAACACTGCGGCTGTCCTGATTGTTAGGCTATATTTAAGAAAAAATCAAATGCCGCTGTCGGGTCTAACAATCAGGACAGCCGCAGTGTTGTCTGATATAATTCACAACTTAATTCAGACCTACTTTCGCATCACATAATTTTCACGAAGGCCAAAGGGCCTCGCAAAGACCTGCCGCCCGGAGCCTTGCAATGGGTAAGGCCGCCTCTGAATATGAGTAGCTCGAGTAGAGCAGTGTGTGGCCGCTTAGGGCAACATCGCGGCAACGCGATGAGCAGAGCGAGGAGCATAGTCTGGCCCTAGGGTTATATTATAAAATAATAATTGTGTATTTCAAAGGATATTTTGCACATCTAGTTATCGTACTCCCTACTTAATTACTTAATAATTGTAAAGAATACGCAGTCAGTGAGTAGTAAACTTCTGAATAATGTACAGAGGTAGTCTTGTGATCGTGCAAAAATTCGATTTTAGTGAATTTACACACATTAAATTCCCGTGTCCATCTGTTTGTCGTACGCTTTTTCTGTGATCACACATGGCGACCAATAGATGACTATTATTTAACGTTTAGTTATCGTTTGAAGACAAATGTCAAAAATTCTATTGTTTATTTCGTGTACATTTTATAGGAAATATTAATTCAAATACGAAATGATAATTAGGAGAGTTTTTTGGAATGTACTGTACTTTCTTTGTGTACCTACTAACTTAACATTATCACACATATAGCATACTTTGTCTGAAAGATTAGTTAATTTATTTTATATATTGAGCGAGCTGAAATACGACTGATTTAATGAGGTGTATAATATCTATGCGGAACGTGATAAAATATTATATTGAAATGGAAAGTTTCAGAAAGTTAGTTTAATAAAGAATTTACTTTTTTGCCGTACGATACGCATAATATTCCTGTTTTGAAGGGTAGAAAGAGAAAATCTATAGCAAAAGACGGAGAATGGTAATTTTAATATTTAGATGAGAATGATACATAATATAGTAATAATTTATAATAATATATTACAGAGTAACTACTGTTTTGCTACAATTGTTAAGTTCGTATCCCGACGGTGACATTGTTTGTAAATTAAACTAATTTTTCTATGTTGATGGCGTTGTAACAATGGGTGTTTCTTAACAATTGTAGCAAACAGTAGTTACTCTGTAATAGATAATTTTAATGTTTCGTCACATTTTGCTGCGTAAAATTTTCTTAATCCATACTAATATTATAAATGCGAAAGTAACTCTATCTGTCTGTTACGCCAAACCACTGGGCCGATTGTAATGAAATTTAATACGGATATGGTTTGAAGCCTGGAGGAGAACATGGGCTACTTTTTTTTCAAAAATTAACCCGAGATGGTTAAATACCTTCTCATAAATTAATGTTAAAAGAGGATGTTCCGGTACTTTTGATGCGAAATTTCGATTTTGTGTGATCACAATCTGTGATAAACATTTTTGACGTGATAACGTCTTATAAATTGATGAATCACCAATATTATAAATTGATAAAACACCGGCTGCATGTTCGAAAAAGTGTAACGTAACGTTCCTAACGCGTAACGTTCCGCCTGACCCTGTGCGTGCTTTTTGCTAATTTCTCGCTCAATTTAAATCAGATCGGTTTTAAACCAGTCTTAAACGAAAGAGGAGAACATTTTACATAGATTTCGTATAACAGAATTTGCCTAAACAGTTTTTTTATACAAATTTATATAGAAAAATATTTTATACAAATTTATATAGAAAAATAGCTGTATAAATGCAATGTTGTGTAATGCATGGCGCGACGCGGTCGGTTGTCTTTGTTTGCCGTACATGGAAATTAGAAGCAAACGTATGTCTTGTCTTAACATGAAAACAGCTGCATTTCTAATGTTTAATTCAATTTTTGGACATTAGTATATTGTGAAATGCAAAGCCTGCTAAGTTAAGTATTGGAATAACTAATTATTATTAGAACATAATACTTTGTAAGTTGCAAACGTCACTTTTGACATTTCTTATCATTCCGACACCAAGGATAAGCGGATTGAAACCAAATTTTGGGAGGTTTAGGTTATGTATTACGGAATACGTTATCACGTAAAACTATCGTCCGTAAACCGACTTTACAGACAACCATTTTTTGACAATGCTTTCTGCAACCTGGCATTAGACTCCAATTATGAAATACAAATGGAATAAAGAAAAGTTAAAAGCATCATCGACAAAAACTATTGTAGAAAAGTTATAAGCACCTTGATCTACAAATACTTTTTGTATCACACAACTTCTAGCTATCAAGAAAATCACCCAAACCACTATTTTTAGTTTATTAGGATTACAAAGCCCGTTTGTTTTTTGTGAATCGATATATTAATACAATTCTATCGCTAGACACTTTTTTGTAGCATGTAACTTTTAATCGTCGAGAAATCTTAACGGTAAACCAACAAAACACACCGACATAGTGAAGAACGTACGTCTGTGAAGTGGTAAGGCAGTGAGCAATGTCGCGTTGTTGAATTGGTTGTCGGATGGGAGTTTGGGGGAAGCAGGTCGGACGGGTTGTTTCGGAGTGACATGGCATGGCAATAAACAGTACACACACATGTACACGTACGTCCCCCATCGCATTCCCATTGGATTTCGTACATATACACCCTTTCGCTGTCCTCACACCCGAGGCTGAAACTCGGGCGTTGACAACTGTCTGAACTCTATCCAGATTTATAACAGGTATTCGAGAAAATATACAAAACGCCCTGCTGCTACAGATTGTTTTATGATAGAAACAATGGATAATAATAATAAATAATAAATAATAAAAAAATGGTTGTCTGTAAAGTCGGTTTACGGACGATAGTTTTACGTGATAACGTATTCCGTAATACATAACCTAAACCTCCCAAAATTTGGTTTCAATCCGCTTATCCTTGGTGTCGGAATGATAAGAAATGTCAAAAGTGACGTTTGCAACTGTCAAAGTATTATGTTCTAATAATAATTAGTTATTCCAATACTTAACTTAGCAGGCTTTGCATTTCACAATATACTAATGTCAAAAAATTGAATTAAACATTAGAAATGCAGCTGTTTTCATGTTAAGACAAGACATACGTTTGCTTCTAATTTCCATGTACGGCAAACAAAGACAACCGACCGCGTCTAGCCATGCATTACACAACATTGCATTTATACAGCTATTTTTCTATATAAATTTGTATAAAATATTTTTCTATATAAATTTGTATAAAAAAACTGTTTAGGCAAATTCTGTTATACGAAATCTATGTAAAATGTTCTCCTCTTTCGTTTAAGACTGGTTTCAAACCGATCTGATTTAAATTGAGCGAGAAATTAGCAAAAAGCACGCACAGGGTCAGGCGGAACGTTACGCGTTAGGAACGTTACGCGTTAGGAACGTTACGCGTTAGGAACGTTACGCGTTAGGAACGTTAGGAACGTTAGGAACGTTACGTTACACTTTTTCGAACATGCAGCCGGTGTTTTATCAATTTATAATATTGGTGATTCATCAATTTATAAGACGTTATCACGTCAAAAATAATGTGTTTAAGGAGGTTGAGCCGTTTTACGAAGATAATGAAAAAAATCTGAAATAAATTTTTTTTAATAGATTTTTTTATGACAAAATTTTCTGTAAAAAATCCAAAATCATTAGGAGATTTATAAAGTTAAAAATTAAAAAAAAGTTTTACATGTAGTCTTATGGAAAATATGTCAAGCTAGCATGCAAACTGTTCATTTTAATTTTTTGCAAATAACCAAATAATGTCAGCAGTTCCGAAAACTATCTATGTAAATCATCGATGTCTTACGCATATTTTAATATTTTTTCCAATTTAATTAGAAGACTTTTAATCAATAAAAAAAATTATTAAACCCTAGCACTTTTCGATTATGGACTTTTATTCTTGACAATTTTAACAATTTTAACTGAATTTTCAACTTTTTAATGATTTAATTTTAATTTTTATTACCTACTTCTAATTTATTTTTTTAATTATTTACTGCAAAAAATAGGTAAAATACAGATATTTACATAAATTTATTTTTTTTAACCTAACTTTGTACAAAAAATTCAAAAGCTAGTCCATTAAGTATAAAGTACTGAAATAATTAATTAATATTAAAAAAAATTAATTATTTATGCCTTTATGACAATAATTTATTGGTATCATCGTCTTATAAACTATAAAAGTTCCCATTTAGAATTCGTCTTACTTTTGATTGGGACTGTAACGGATCAACCTCCTTAACGTCCGTTTCTCGACTTTGTCACAACAGACGCCATTCGCACCATTACTATTTTTTTCTACCACACTTCCCGTTATTTTTTACAATTTTTTAACTTCAACATAATTAATAGCAATGGGCGAATGAAGGACTTTTTAGAAAATTAGGACAAGGTAGGCAAATTTTGAGCATAAGTGTCTGCCAGGTAATCGGCCATGGCCTTGAATAAGGAACCATCTCGATATTTATCTGGAATTGTTGAGGGAAACCATGGAAAACCTCAACAAGATGGCCGGTACAGGAATTACCGTTTCTTGACTAGAGGCAGTAGGAAAAACTCACAGCCACATCTGTCCCCGTAGAGATTCGAACCCGGTACCTCTCGAATGCGAGTCTAGTGCTCTCACCGCTACGCCACCCCGCTCGGTAGAAACAATGAATAGATTAGATTAGATAGAGGATGTGAGACACGCTTCGTCAACACCACGACCTTGGTAGATCTATTTTTTTAGCCCTGACTTGTTTTTTCCTGAGCGAAGTTAAGGAGGTCACCCCATGTGATAGTCGTTTTTTTAGACATTTTTTAGGATTTTTTTGACGAACAATAAAAAGATAGCATTTTGATTTTTTTATGATATATTTGTATATATATGATATATTTCAGTAATGTATAAAAAAAATTTCAGGCATAAATCTCCACAAAAACATGAGTCGTACCACTCCGAAAAAAAAGGTTGTTGACGGTCTTCATGATTCCGACTGATTGGCTTATCGAAGATCAAAAAATTAAATGGAATTTTAATCTGTAAGCATGTGGCAATAGGATGAACTAGGATTATTCGAAAATATTGAAAATTGATTAATTGACAGACTTGAAAACTAATTTGTAAATTTCATGATTTTTTCGATACTTTTGCGTTGAAAAAAATAGAACCACTTGAAATTTCCAAAAGATCCTAGTTCATCCTATGACTAAAGATGTTTCGAATATACCGTTAAAATTTCAAAGCAATCGGTCAAACGTTTCTTGGTTTATCGTGGAGATAAGTTAGGAAAACACAATTTTGAGAAAAACGCATTTAAAAATTCAAGTTCTATTTAAACTATGAAATCTTAACTCGCCATTAATCTGCAAAAAGCTCATCAAAATTCACTAGAATTGATATATTATAATCCAAAAACAACAAAAAAATGGATTTATCGGGTTTTGCGTGTTTGATCCTCATTTGTTTTAGAAGATCTCAAGTAACAAGCCGACACGTCACAATAGGCTCGGTGCCCAAGCGCTCAACTGAGCGCTCCAAACACACCGTCTCTTCTAACAGCTGTATCTTAACAACAACTTCGAATATTATAAAATGATTTTACCAGCAAATTCTAAACATGTTTACTGTTTAGGAATCAATTTATGCAAAAAAATAAATCGGTTTTTTAAACCTATCACATGGGGTGACCCTCTTAAGGCTTTTGAAAAAGCCTAGAATGGCTATGCAAGCTGTATCCCTAACCTGATCGGGCGTTGGGAATGGATTGCTGAATAGTCGGAGTCTTCGTATCATGACTGCTTCACATTTGCAAAACAAATGCTCAGATGTTTCAGGAGTCTCCAAACAGAAGCGGCATGACACCAATTTTGTTAAGGTGATACCTCAACGGGCAGTGGCCTGAGAAGATCCTGGAAATAATTCGGTTTCAGTTTTCCTTAAGCGTAATTTTTTTGCCACTTTGCCATTATTGGTTTTAATAAAGGTTTTCGCTTGGTAAAGTCCTTGCGTATTCTTCCAGAACAGGAAGTGGAGACAATAAATATAAAATTACAGTTTAAAAAAAAATTAAAAAACCCACTTTTATAGCAATGTGCACCAACAACAGCTGTCAAACTAAATCCGGGTGTGAAAATGATGTCGCCATGTTACAAAAACTATTAATGACCGATATGATTATGTGGATTGTGAGCAGAAATAACGGCTAATTGTGTTCAAATTGACATTAGTGACCCTAAATTAATCTATAGAGTCAATAGTGATTAAACGGTTGTCTCATTTAAAATACCTAAGGGTTAACTATGACCAGTTTTGATGGTAGATGGAAAGTATTCGTTATCACTAGAGTACACTACTGTAGTGTAACGCATAATGCCCCTTTACCATCGGAACTAAAAAGGGAAAACATTCTCCTGGGACCATGCATACGGACTCGCGGAACCCTGCTCTAGATGGAAGGACATTGCACTTGTAAAGTTATGGTGATATTATGTCAAACTGTCTTTTTAATATTAAATCTCTGCATGGGTTGTGCAGTTTTTTATTCGTTTTTTTTTGACAATATAATAATAATAATGCGTTTAACGTCCGTTTCTCGACTTTATGTCATAATAGATGCCATTTGCACCATTATTATTTTCCATCTATTATACTTCTCGTTATTTTCTACATTTTTTCAACTACAGCTAATTAATAGCAATGGGCGAATAAAGAAATTTTGGGACATTAGGATCGGGTAGGCAAATTTTGAGCATAGAAGCTAGACAGGTGATCGCGCGGCCATGGCCTTGAATAAGGAACCATCTCGATTAATCTGGAATTATTGAGGGAAACCATGGGAAACCTCAACAAGATGGCTGGTACAGGCATTGCCGTTTCTCGGCTAGAGGCAGGAGGAAAAAGTATCAGCCACGTCTGCCCCCGCCGGGATTCGAACCCAGCACCTGTCGAACGCTTTGATGTTTGCGTTGTGAATATTTTTAAGAGTTGTAACATATTACCAAAGATGTCTAAATTGAACCCAATTGTAAATTTCCTAGAATTTGGCAATTCTATTGATTCTCTTGCAAGTAATTAATCAAACAAGTTGCGTGTTGCGTCGCAATGCGATGCGAATCTTTGCTCCCAGATTTTCGTCTGAACAAACACAACACAATAGGTAGGCATCAGAGAAGTGTGTCCACAAGTTCGCGTCAGCTATTCTCATTTACCCGCCAGAATTTTGATACTGGGAAGCTTTGAGTGTTCTCAGTGGCACATTTACCAGCAGGCTGAGTAGGCTTGAGCCTAGGGCGGCATATTTTAGGGGCGGCAAATAAAGATTATTTGACTACGTTTACTGATTGTACATTATTGTGTAAGTTACTAGTCCGAAATGTGTAAGCTTTGATTAGCTCAGAAATATACCCAAAAACTATTTTTTATTCAGTTTCAACCAAATTGTTGGATTGTATAAATAATCTAGAAACTGACAATTAAGTTAAGGACGGCAAAAATTTAAAAGCCTATAGGGGAGGACGGGGTCAATTGAAACCCGGGTCAATTGTAACAGTGACTATTTTAGTGATATTTACCAGCAAAATGAGAAAATGATTCTACTGCATTGATGTACATTCAATCACCAGCGACTGAATGTACATCAATAGTCAAGTAGTCTCATGTTCTCATTTTGTTGGTAGATGTCACTAAAATAGTCAGTTTCAATTGACCCCTGTTACAATTGACCCCGTTCTCACCTACTTAGGAAATGTGTAAATCCGCCACTGAATGTTCTCAGTCATAAAGTTGCGTCACAATGCAACACATCAGCGTGTTTGCGGCGCGTCACAACTAGAGAATACAATCCCGAACATGTTTTTCAATTACGGGATTATAGATTCGTAATCCCGGGATTAGACTATGTGGTTTCTAATTGGGCTGAAATGAAAAAAACTTGAGTAATTACTTAAAAAATGTTTTTAATATCGTTGCACAACACAAATCGCAATATAGTAAGAAAAGAAAATAGAAAAAACCAAAAAAAAATTTTACTTTTGCAAGAAATCAAAAAGACAACACAAAAAAACTATTTAGTATTTCGAAAATACAATCGCAGAAATATCAAAGCATCGAATGTTTGACTTACAAGCCTGCTTCGTAGTTTATTGCCAACATAAGCAGCAGCAGCTGAAAACGCTCGCTCAGGTTCTACCCTGGTTGGAGGAATAGACAATAGAAGTGATATCCACGAACTCTTCCATTTTCGAACAGGCTTATTACACGTCTAATACTATTTGCCAACCCCGATTCATTTTGTACGTACTTCAGAATCTGGAGATTTCATATTCTTACGTATTACCGCGTATTTAAGGATTGTTTTTGTCGTTATGTAATAAATAATATTAATATAATCTAGGCAAGGTAATTGTAAAAGCACAACGGATTCCGGAATACAAGCTAGATCTGTTTGTGGCAATCCCGAAAATCCCGAGATTAGCCAAGTACGATCCCGGGATTTTCGGGACCAGAAAACGGCCGGGAGCCCGAGATTCGGGATCCCGGGATTGTATTCTCCAGTCACAACACAACACATCGGCGTGTTCACGCAGCACAACAGAGAAATGTGCTCGCAGCTTAATTCATCACACATTTCTACCACATACACTATTCTCCTAATCCGTTGCACCGGTAGACATACTATCTCGATGTTCTCCTATTCCACAACCATCTCCGTGACGTGTTCTCTTGTATTTATGTTTGACTTGGTAATGGAACGCGTACAGATATACGTCACCCAGAGGATAGATTAACCCTCTGTAAGTAGCGTCGTACTCTTTTGCACCTGTGTGTCGCGTTGACTGAAGAAATTACACACCTGTTAACTCGTATACTGACCTCATGTGAACTTACGACAGCCTCAGACATGTTTTATGCTACTTCTTCTCATTGGACACATACAAATTCAATAAGACACGTAATGTTTCACCACACTACTGATAACTATAACAATACTTTTAAAGAACTTTCTCCTTCTATCTTAAAACTAAACTTTGATTTAATTTTCACATAATATTAATATGTCAATGCAAATATACTTGTTGCGTCGGTGTGAGTTCGTCTTTGAGATTGGAAACGCTCCGTGACTGAGTGGTTCGGCAAAATTATTTTATGCTGTTATTTTTTTCTATATATTTTTTCTTTTCTTTTTCATATTTCATTTACTTATCTAGTGTTTATAGTCACTCCGCTGAAGCACATTTTTTATTTTATATTCTACTTTGTCGTAAATAAAAAATTCCAGCCAATTGGGCGACGGGACCATTCCAACTTTAAAGTGTTGACATTTGATATAGTATAATAAAGAAAATAAAATTTCTGATATCGCGTGAGGTGACGCGGGTAATGACTAGTATTCAATATGATATATGACCTGTATCAACCTCACAGACAAACAGACTAACAGACGCACAGAGGTTTTCCACAAATATGTTTTTTGGATTCGGGGGTCCTCAAAACAAAAAGATATTGTAAAATTTCGAAATGTGATTTAAGATAACAACCATTCCCCACTTGTGGGTTAAAATAGTAAAATAGTTGGCAAAACCAAAAGTGCACATCCCGCAAGTTTTCCACTGTATGATAAAAAAATAACAATTAAAAAATATTTTTAATAAATTTAAAAAGATTTAAAAATTTAAAGAAATAAATAATTAAAAATTGAAAATATTTTTTTTAAGTTTGCAAAAATAAAAAAAATTAAGAACTATACATAATATAATATATAATTAATATCAAGTGGAATAAAATAAAACAAAATAAAAAGAAAAAAATCAATGATTTCGTAAGGAATCGAACCCAGGAACTTGCCCTTGGGGATCCAACGGCATAACCATTACGCCACGGCGGCCTAATACGTGTAGTGGTGTTATCACGGTATAGAAGTGTAGCACTTGTTTTATGGATTACACTATATTTACACCGCAATTATTATATTGTTTTTAAACTATTAGCTGTCAAAAATAATAAAAAATAAAACTGTTTATAAAAATTAAACTACTGAACACATTTTAGTGAATTTAAATAGGGTTCTGGTCTGATAGTAAACAAAGTGAATAAAATATAACCCAAGGCAATCCGACCAAAATTGCGATCTGTAGAGTCGTGACGTACGTACATACGTACGTACATACGTACAGACCAACCGACAACTGCTGTTTGTGATTTTCAATTACAATTTTAATAGTATTTATGAACTCGAATTGATTTAAAAATGGTTCTATTTTATAGATTAGAATCTCCTCTTTTCAAAAAGCTTCAATTTGAATGGGTTTCGTGTGAAATTAACTTAGATATAACTTCTTATATGAACGAAAGTCAGCTCTGACGCACAAAGCGATAATAAAGCACATACATAAGTTTAGCGGTATGTGCAATATACCAATATGATTTCTGTTAAAAATTATCACTATATAGTTTTTAATTTCGTTATAAAACGTGTTATAAGAGAAGAATGAAGTGAAGGACTATTACTGTACCTGCCTACTGATGGAATTGTCTCCTTTAGTTTTACGAAGCAAGTATGGTTTTGAAGTCTCGAATAACAATTCAATTCTCCAGTTACCGTGCAACTGTTGAAGTGTTGAGGGGAGACGGTGTCAAAGTACTAAAGGAGGTCTCCTTGTTAGATGCCTGACTCCTAATTGCCACTGTTGGATTTGTGAGCATGTGTACATATTATATGTAATATGCTATAGCTAACATGTACACTTAGCTAACAGCACAGGTGATCTTGGTTCCTGACAGATATTGAGTAATAATCTTAATTATTCATGTTGCAAAGTAACTAGGTAACTAATCTGGTTATTACTTATTGGATGATATTAATTTTTTATTCAATAATTATATTGTTTTTTGACGTGATAACGTCTTATAAATTGATGAATCACGTCAATATAAAAAGATGAAACACCGGCTGCATGCACGAAAAAGTGTAACGTTCCTAACGTTCCGCCTGACCCTGTGCGTGATTATTAAATATGATATTCGAGCGGAATACGTTATCACGTAAAACTATCGTCCGTAAACCGACTTTTTTTCTGATGAGTTCAAATGGTAAGGTCCAAAATGTATTTCATAAATTCGGTAAATGGAATTTATAAAATTATCTAAATTAATAAATAAAATTCTCGACCAATTTTTTAGACAATTATATTAACAAAAATATGTAATTATAATTTTAGTGCAGGGCATAGTGGCGCATTCGTTTGCAAAATTCGTTTGGTTCGTAATTTTTTTTTTTAATGTCCAGGAGACTCTTCTGATTATAACAGTGTAACATGACACTCAATATCTGTTGCCGTTATTGTTTAAACAACGAAAAATTGAAAATATTGCAAAATAATTTTTTTTGCATTAAATAATTTTTTTATATATTTTTCAGACTATTTTGAATCGAAAAAGTCCTTACACTCATTATCGTATCTTCAACCGGTGAATTTTTATGAATTTTTAAAAATTAAAAATCGTTGTAAATCGTGATTTTCTTGAATTAAATAGTACACCTGAAAAAAAAATACCGTGATTTCTATTTTTTTATTAAATATTTAAACTTTAATAAAAAAAAATGGCGTAATCAGATTTCAAATATTTTATTAATTATTATGTTTATTATTCATAATAACAATATGCTCTTTACGCGCATGCACTTTAAAGATAGTAGTATTGTCATCTCACTCCCAGTCCTATGTATGACATTAGTAAGAGAGAGGCAGATGGTACGCTTCGACAAATTATTCATATTGTTATTATGAATAATAAACATAATAATTAATAAAATATTTGAAATCTGATTACGCCATTTTTTTTATTAAAGTTTAAATATTTAATAAAAAAATAGAAATCACGGTATTTTTTTTTCAGGTGTACTATTTAATTCAAGAAAATCACGATTTACAACGATTTTTAATTTTTAAAAATTCATAAAAATTCACCGGTTGAAGATACGATAATGAGTGTAAGGACTTTTTCGATTCAAAATAGTCTGAAAAATATAATATAAAAAAATTATTTAATGCAAAAAAAATTATTTTGCAATATTTTCAATTTTTCGTTGTTTAAACAATAACGGCAACAGATATTGAGTGTCATGTTACACTGTTATAATCAGGAGAGCCTCCTGGACATTAAAAAAAAAATTTACGAACCAAACGAATTTTGCAAACGAATGCGCCACTATGCCCTGCACTATTTGGACCTTCTTCAGAATTGAGCTAAAAAGTATAAAAATTATTTAATAATTATTTTCTAATAAAATTCGCCTAAAGTTTTGTTATAATATCGAAATATTAAAAAAATATTAACAAACAATTTTCAATATTTCGATATTATAAAAAAACTTAAAGCGAATTTTATTAGAAACTAATTATTAATTTATTTTTATACTTTTT
This sequence comes from Xanthostigma xanthostigma, assembly GCA_963575645.1. Lineage (NCBI taxonomy): Eukaryota > Metazoa > Arthropoda > Insecta > Raphidioptera > Raphidiidae > Xanthostigma > Xanthostigma xanthostigma. Next base: position 14,916,481 of record OY754467.1, read on the forward strand.
AGCTTAAAATGGAAAGATATTGCAAAATTTTTGAAAAGTGATTTTTGACCTAAACTAGTACCATTCCCCACTTGGTTGGAATGGTAATACGCTGTGCATGAGTGTACAGAAAAACAACAGTCATGCGCGACAGAAGAAGTATGCGGATATTCGTTATAATTATTTCGGATACGGAATCGAATGTGAAAATGTTTCGAAATCTGAGCTTCGAAATATCGCTTATATTTTTCGATAGACGATGGAAAAAAGACAATTCGTAGCGAATAATTAATTGTACAGTAAACCATTCACACAGCATTGCAAGCCATCATTTGAGTCCGGGTGTAATTAGTTGGTAATTGGTATGCATTTCGCTGCAATTCATCGTCAAGTAAAACAGGAGATATGATAATAGAAAGGAAACTCTTTGTGGGAATTATTTGACATTTTCTACGTAAACGATACGGGAAGCGAATTTGTGACATCACATTAGAACTAGTTGGAATGTACTCTACTGGAGTTATTCACGGTAGAACGGAGTAGTATAGGTAGTTGGCTGATAGCAGTTGAGAACAGAAGCTTCTTGTGAGAGTTGTTTGACTTTCTCTCCGCAAACCGCACGCGAGAATGAATTTGTGAATGGCTGTTTGATGAGATAATTGTTTAACATACACATATTATATCATAAATGGAGCTATAGATGCAGGTATAAAGTTGAATATAACTTGTAAGTACCTATATTTGGCGTTATCATTGACTAACCCGCACTTACACCATAACGACCCGTTCTTTCACCATAATTTTAAAATAAAAAGTTAAACAATAATTTACTTACTGTAGTAGTTAGTCGTAATGAATATAGTAACTATTTAATTTTATAAATTATACTAGCGGCCCGTCCCGGTTTCACCCGGGTGCAAAACTGTTCTGAAAATATATTGATCTTCCCACCTACAAAGCAAAACTATCATAATATTATTGTTTTGATGTATCTCTAACGATTTGGCCAGCGTTAGCCACGTAATCGTACGGAGACAGTTTTTTTTTGACAAAATACCGCCATAGTTCAGCCGTTTTGTACAAAATATTTACAAATTATGTACAGAAATCTTCCTCGTTTATCGCTCTTTCTATAGTCAAAGTTCGGTGGTTTTTGAGTTTATCGCGTTCAGACAGACAAACAGACGCGGCGGAGTGACTTTGTTTTTTTATCTTAATATATAAAAATTACGTGTCACATGTTTGTCCGCGATGAACTCCTAAACTACTGAACCGATTTTAAATTTGATTTGCACACCGTGTGCAATTCGACCCAACTTGAAAGATAGGATAGCTTACATTTCAATTTATAGTCGCAATATTATTTTATTGCAAATTATTTGTCTATTCCTTGACAGTCATAATACAACCATATAAGATGGCGAACCTGTTGACTGGATTGAGTGAATATTCAATAGATGGCGCAACGAACTTAACAACCATATAAGATGGCAATACCTGTTGACTGGATTGAGTGAATATTCAATAGATGACGCAACGAACTTAACAACCATATAAGATGGCAATACCTATTGACTGGATTGAGTGAATATTCAATAGATGGCGCAACGAACTTAACAACCATATATCTAGATCGAGGATGTAAAAAAACTGAATATCGTTTAAAACTGCTCGGCACGACGGCGCAGCCGGAGTGCTCGAAATAGAGCAAGTGTTTTAAAAAGACCAGTTATCCACGAATACTTTACGCTATTTTTTTTCGAGCACGACTGCGCAGCCGGAGTGCTCGACATACACACATATACGCCCATGTATATTTTAAAATAGCTAGCAATTAATAAAATAGATAGATAGATAGATAGATGTTCCAATTAAATTGTTTTATTATTTCACTTTATACGTAGCGAAGCACGTACAGGGCCGCTAGTATTATATAGATAATACTTTACTGATTATGAAATACCATGAATGTATTGGTTTATATTTAAACATTTATTAATAAACCGAATATTTTAAAGTGAATTACAAATTAACTCCGATTTATTACACTTACTGCAACGGGTATTTATTTATTTTTTGATGAGCTCATGTTAAATTCGCCATTATACAGTTTTGAAACGAGTTAGTAGACCGTTTTGAAATTTTGGCTACTTATTAGAGATCAATTTAGAAATAAGTTGACAAAATTTCGTTTATTTCTCGGTAATTTGAGATACCCTCATACATCCTTAAATATAGATTTTCGGATTTATAAGGGAATCAAAACTAACCATGTAAACATAATATAACAGCCATTACCCTGCAGTGATATTAAGTTTTTGATTGTTATTTTGTTCTTTAAGCTTAAGGTGAAAACAATTTAAAAAACTTATTCGCAAGTCACTCAAAATTAGCTCAATGGCCGTAATAGGATCGCAGGATATATGCTGCTGACTCATTGACTTAGATGACTAGCAGCGATATCAGTCAGAAAAAATAATATAACAAGATAGGGACTTAATAATCTCGTTTTAATAAATCATAGTAACCAATTATTTTTGTTACAGGTTGCAGCTGATAACAACACAATTGATTGAAAAGGTAAGAAAATATTGATGTTAAGTTTAAACTGAACAAGAACGTCGACATTTTGTTGAGACTATTTATAGACAAAACGTCGAACATTAAACAAATCTAATATTTTTGTCCACATTCCTGCGATTTTTCTTATTTTTGTTTTCAATGTTTATATTTTTGACATGTAATAAAATAATTATGTAGAATAGAATCTCGATTATCCGTCAATGGTCGGAGCGTGGGAGTGATGAATACGAGAAACAGGTGGATAATGGACATATTTTATTTTTAGTGTTTTTACAATACAATATGTAAAACATAAAATGCGCAAAATCAAACACAGATTATAGGTGACGGATAATTAAGACTAATTTTCCGTTTGCACTGTGCTAGAGGAGTTTGACATTGGATCAGTATGTTTTGACTTCTCAATCGACTATTATTTTACTTCGGCGGATTTTTTTCGGGATATTAATAGATCTTCACGTTTTGACACTCTAGGAATCATTTGAAGCCATTGTTGTTGACATTTTTTCTCTTTCAATATCTCAAAAACGAGACGACATTGGGTCATGAGGTATATTTTGTTGTATTTATTTTAGACACTAAACTTAGATCTAAATAGACTTTGAGCCAAATCGATTCAGTATTATGTAAAAATTTTGATAAAAAAATTGTGAGGGAATATTTTTCTGTCTGTCTAATCAAAATGATGATTTTAAGTGGTTTTGAGTAGTTCAACAAATAAATAAGTGGACTATGCTTTTTTAGATTAATAATATAAAAGGAAAATTCTTTTATCGGGAAAAAGATTGTTGACTAGGTGAGCATTGTTTTCTTATATAAAATATCACTAATAATATAATACAGTATATTCATATCTTAGATTAACGTCTGAATAGAACTCTTCAAATAAATAAAATTATCGACCAATTTTTTCAGACTGTATATTGACAAAAAACTATTAGATTATAAATCAATATTTCAATAAATCAACAGATGACTTTTCGGTCCGGATTTGGAGCTTCTTCAGAAATAATCTAAAAAATATAAAAATGAATTAGTATCTACTTATGTTTTAATAGAATTAAGATTGAATTTTTAATTTTTGAAATATTAATGAAAAAAAATAACAATTTGTTTTAAAAAATATATTCATAAGTTACTTACTAAATACTACGCAGAGAAAGTATTCTTTATTTAACTTTACTGTGAAAACTTATTTCATGTTTGATATTTCAAAGGAGAACAAAAGTGCTGCAAAATACTTAAATGTCAGAAAGGTTTAAGCAAATTTATATTTAAAACGTAACTTGTGTTCCCTACAAATAAATGAAAATTATATGCGCTATGAAGAGTGGCGAGAGTGGGAGTATTTCCATTATAACAATACATTAAATGATATTGTTTACCAAAAAACAGAGTGGATTACACCTTTGCATTTGGCGTGGACAACTTTAATTTGCTTTATGGTCATATTCACGGAACGTAAGTAGTTATTTATTCGGTTCGTTTGTTTACTGAAGGTATAAATATATTCTGTATTACTTCAGGGGTATAAATATTTATTAACCTGATAAAATAATAATGACCGCCACATAGATAATAATAGGTACCTAACCTTTAAATGTCGAGTATTATATCTATACAGTTTGCTGTTGTGAATTTATTTACGTGTTGTTTATTAATCTTTTGTGAAGTGTATAGTTGTACATTAAAGTTAGTGGAAATTTTGTGCGCAATTGGGTTAGGATAAAACATTATTAATTCGTGAAACTTTTTTTTGACGTTTACACTAACGCCATCGGTCGGATTTTTGGGTGAACGTCAAACTATTTAACAAAAAGAGCAAGGAGCATAGTGCAGTGTATATTTATTCTTTAACTAAATTTTCTACTTGATATTTTGCTTGGTGAATTGAAAGTAAATTTGTTCGAAGATTAGTAACTTCTATCTTTAATAGTGTTCGGTGAATAAGGGCATTAGTTCAGCTAATTACTGTTATTTTATATCACAGTGGAAAATTCACAGCCTGCAAAAATTTTGTTGTCAGCTTATATAATAGTGTGGTGTAATCAATACTAATGTTGGCGTTTGACATAAAACGATACGACACATAGTAACAGAAATTTAAACCATAAACACATTAAATTTTTTACATACTGTTAGTAGGTATTACTATATAGGTATCTGCAATTAATTTTAGTTAAGACACATTATATAAGCGAGTTTTATTTATATGCTAGCTATGGAAATCTGTAACGCATTACTGAAAATCGTTCCACTAAAAATGCAACATATACCGAAAAAAATATACTTGATAATTAAATCAATGAAACTCGCTGTATTTGAAAAATGGTGGATTCGAAACTTCATCAAATCCCAACACATAATAGTAGATTGTATACCCAGCGTCGTAACGACTTATACTACGAGTTATGACACCAGTCACACGAGTCGTATTACCATTACGCACGAGGTATATAATGCTATTTTTTACACACACCTTCTTTATTTATTAGTCGTTAATTTTCAAAAATTTTGACAGGTCACTTTTGAGAAAAGCTCACTTAGTATTTTACTATGGAATAGTATGGAATTGCAGATATAACGCGACCAGTTTTGTTTTACTTTACAGCACTAGTGATATGATGGGTCACTTTACATGCCTACATGTAAAACAGAGTAGTGCAAAAAATAATTAAACCACTATCAGTAGTTTTGTTTTTTGAGATTATGTTAGCAATTTAAAATTTTGTACATCTACTTAGATAGGAAAACGTGTTTTCAGAATTCGTCTTTTTGTACCAAGGTTATTCATGCCGACTACGCCAATTTTGATGAATTTTTATATCTATACATTATCAATTTGCTTTTTTATTGTCCCTACTAACTGATCATAGACTATCGATATTTCTATAAAACATCCTTCTGAATTTTCGCAAAAAATATTGTATTCAAAGTGTAAAATAATTTTCATTATTTTGGAGATTTTTTTGTTGTTGAACACTCAAAGTAAAATGTTTATCGCACCTGTACACTTTATTAACAACATCCAGCTTTATACCCACTTTTCCACCCCCGGAAACTTTGTAATTCATTAGCGTTGTCACAGAAACATAGGCCTGGGCGTTCTTGTTTTTGGTCGGTTGGTGGATTCTGTTGGTTGTGTTGGTATCACTGACTACAAACTGAGAGCTATACTTTCAGAGTTTTGTGTTTAGCTCAGATCTAATATGCTACGGTCAACGAGTTGATATCTGTTGAGAAATAGTTTTCAAACTAATGTAATATAGAAATTATTATTATGAAAATTATGTATCGTATTTAACCATAGAGATATAAGTAACTAGAGTTCGTAGTTTGTATACTTGCCAAAGTGAAAGTGTCCTCAGTTAAGAGAGGGAACGCTGCAGAAAACCAGATATTTGTTTACTCAAATCAGCATTGTTTTGTATCATTAGTTACCATAGAGATAAGGAACTTTTATCTCTTTGAATTGCACTTTCACGGCTCACTCGCGTACTCTAGTCTAATATCTCTATATATTTAATAACCAGGAGCTAGTGATGGTTTGTATACATCATAATGATGAGTAACTGCTTGGAGGTGAGCACATAATGAAACTTTGCTCAGCTTGCTCGAAGTGGTTGCGTTCCGTCCATATTGATGTTTGAAATGAATCAAATTACCGAAGAATGCATTTTTCTAAGAAAATTTTAAATTGCATATGAAAATGGTTTAGAGTCTTAAGACGTTAGACGGTCTCTGATAGATGGTCGGACATTATTGCCACAACAATAGCGTTCAGACTTTTTGGATACGGAGACTTCCAAGTCAAATATGTTGCCATCGCCGTCTGGCAACCACTTAAAAATTGCGCGACACGATCTTGACTTCGCCGTCATTAGTAGATACGTTGCGTATCAACAAATGTTCTTGCGTCGGTATCCTCTATCGATTGATGGCATTGCACATGAGATATGAACATTATCACTGGCTTCTGAACTATACGCCACGGTTGATCAAGTTTGTCCAGCCCCGGATATAGGGGGCAAATCAACAGTTTCAGGGGGCGCAAAAAAAATTTTATATTATTTTTTATTTTTATTTATTTATTTAATTCCAAAAATATGTGATACATTTATTTTACAATTTTAAAGTTGGAATAATCCTGCCCAATTTGGCTGAAGCCAGTGCTAGGGCAGGAATATGGTTTTAGGACGTGTAGAAATATAAAATAAATAAATAAATAAAAGTATAAAATAAAGAAATATAAAAAATAAAGATTAAAAATAATAAAATATAGAAATTATATGCAATTATATGAAATTATATGAGGATATTACAAATAGCATTCAAATAATAATATACTAATATGGTAATGGCTAATAAAGAGTGAAAATTTGCAAAGATATTCCCGTTCAAGAAAAATGCCAAGCTTTATATATTTGTGAGTTTTTTTTTTAAATAATTTATCTCAAACGCTTGAGAGATGGGGCACTATTATCAAGTTTCTGCCCCGGTTCAAAAAAAAACGTAGATCCGAGGCTGAGTTTGTCGCTTCAATTATTACCTTACGTAAAACGTTGGATATCAATTAAAGTTCTTGTGTAAAGATACCATTTATTAATAACTATTTATAGAAACGAAACGCTTTTCACTAATTACGGCGAATTTTCTAGAAATATTCAAGCTCCCGGAACCTTGTTTGCATTAACCTAAACTGTTTGTTACCCGAAGGGTCTCTTTAAAATTAATGCAAAACCTTTGAAGGACTTTTGGCAACACAATGTGAACACAACGCTGACCATCGTTTGCCCACAACACGTATAGCGCATGTAGAGGGTACATAACTCATAAAGCCAGAGGCGTCATCCAGAAAGAGACTGTCATGGTATGTTGTCGTTGCTCTGCCAACGTCAGCACTAGTACTCACACTTGCACGGTAACGCCATACACTGGTACATACTACAGTGGACTGAAATGAAGCGCAATATATGAAAATACTATCTACAGCAGCCATATATCTAATAATTAACTATATTAAATCCATTGTCTATCTACTCAATGTGCGGTGAGTGAAGGCAACAAAGCGTATCGAAAATATATCTGCGTCTCTTTCTTCGTTTCACACACAGTCGCTTTTCATAATAGTTTATAACAATTTCTTTTATCACTATTTTTAACCGACTTCAACAAAAAGGAGGAGGTTCTATGTTCGTCTGTATATTTTTTTTATGTATGTTCACCGATTTCTCCGTCAATTATGGACCGATTTTCAATTTTTTTTTTATTCGAAAGAGCGCACCTTAGAGGTGGTCCCATCGGAACCAAGTCAGGATCTGATGGTGGAATCCGGAGAAATCGAAACTCTCAAATATCAAAGACATGCATAATGTTTTTTATGTATGTTCACCGATTTTTAGTGTTAGATTAACGCTGTTGGATCACTTTCCTAAAGTTTCTCAGGGGTTCCGCGGTGAGAGACGAGGTAGACGATAAATATATTTTGGGCGGATACTTTTATTGCGATGTCTCACTCCAACATCGCCTCGTCTCATTTTGCACACATACTGCTCTTATGATATAGGGTAAAACCGTGAAATATGATTTTATTTAGTACTTAGATAGGCAAGCGAAAACAATCATATTATTGAAGTAAACATCTCTGCGAACGCTCTGAGAATACAGGCGGGGAAATAAAAAACGACTCAGGTTATGGGTTCCTCGGAAAGCGAGGAAAGGTTTTCGCAGAAAAAATAGCAAACATGAAAAAATCTTCTTTAGGTATAATAAAAAAAAAATTATTATTTGAAAATGTAATAGTTTAAAAACTTTGCTTCTGTTTCTAAAATAATATAGGAATTGAAATCCAGCACGAGGCGGTTTATTTAAATACAGCTTAGGAAAATGACGGAGACGTAGTTGTTAAACAAAGGAATGAAAATGTTATAAATTATGACCTGGTAGATACTGATAAGGTAATATTTCTTTTTAATAAGTGAGTTGCCTACTAGCAAAGGCGCATGCCCGGGATCTAGTATCAAAGAGGATCTCAAAAGACCCTTCCATTTCTTTTTGCAATGTAAATTTCTTTGGGACCCTAATGAGTGCAATGCGAATACTGCCACAACTGTTATTTAGTAGTATCGTGAAAGCATAACTCCCAAATAAAACTAACAGACCGTACAGATGAACAATATCTTTTTGAGCTTCAAACCAAAAAATATTGTAAAATTTTGAAAATTAAATTTTGACCTAAATTAGTACCGTTGCCCACTCGCAGAGTTAAAATTGTAAAATACTAAAAGCAGACTATTGTTTTATTTGCAAATTGTAGCTATTACAATATTTTTTATGTACCTATTGGTTCGACATTCAGAGCATCCCGTCACACGTATAACCTGAGTAATTGCGTTAGTGTGTGTGTGTATACGACACACAATCACAATATATATGTATGTTGTATACGCATGATAAGTAATATAAGATTTGAAAGAAAAAAATTGTATGGAATGCATACAAATAGCTGCACTGTGTCAATAATCATCGGCTGAAATGCAACACGTACCTACATCAAATTCTTATTATTCACATTTAGCAAATTTTCAAAAGGAAAAATATGTATTATTTTTTTTTTTTGCTTAAAAATGTTCGAAATATTATGTGAAATATGCCTACAAAATTTCAATACGATAATAGTAAGATATAAATAATTAGAATATACAATTCATACAACATAAAACAAAAGAAGTTTCGCCGGTTGTTAAGGGATGATATTCTTCAATAAATAAAATTATTGACCAATTTTGCAGACAAATATATTAACAAAAAATATAAAAATGAATACATTAACGTTTCGGTCCGGATTTGGGCTTCTTCAGAACTGATCTAAAAAATATAAAAATTAATTAATAATCAGTTTCTAATTGGTTTTTGAATAAAATTCGCTTTAAGTTTTTAATTATCAAATATTGAAAAAATAATAACAAACATTTTTTTATAAATTTTTTTCAAAAACCAATTAGAAACTAATTATTAATTAATTCTTATAATTTATTTTAGATCAGTTCTGAAGAAGATCCAAATCCGTTAATTTTTATATTTTTTGTTAATAGGTATATTTGTCTGAAAAATTGGTCGATAATTTTATTTATTGATTAACTCAATTATATTATTTAATTTTTATTTTTATCTCCTCTTATAGTTATTAAAAAAAGATATGATGATCTTTTGTAAACATTTTTTTTGAACCCTCTCTCATGAGTTGAAAGTGAAATCAAAATATTTTTTCCGCCTTATAGTTTAATTGAGTGGGGTGTATTTCTTAAAATGCAATAGAAATGTTATAAGAAACGAAGAATTTGCTTTAAAATTTTTTATCCAAAAGCCCCACCTCCAATTTCTAAACTATCCATACAAAAAATTATAGAAAAATTCTTTAGTTACTACTTTCAATCAAAATTACACGATATGAAAACAAAACGGTCCTGAGGTAGGATTTTTTAACACAAGCAAATCTTTATGTTAAAATGTATCAAATTTTGACAGATATCAACTACAACAGTTTGCAACTATTCGTGAGAATATTTTTATAAATATATTATCGTCGTGCGAATACAACGAAACCCTAGCATGTGCGATCCCAACATGTGATTGACTTTTTTTTAAATATAAAATCTGAATATAGAAATATAAATACATATTATTCGATGTTTGACACCACTTTCCTCTACTATTTACAAAAGCGTTTGTCGTAATTTTGTATTCGCAGGCGGGGTTAAATATCAGTTTGAAATATTGTCACCAGTTGCCGCTACACCACGATGCAAAAAAAAGCCATTGCAAGGGTACCGCTCCCAATAGATTACACCATTTTTTTGGACATATTCGAAAATTTTTTGAGCTTTTTCGAAAAAGGAAGGTTCACTTTCGGTTTCTCACGGAACAGTTTTATCAAATAAGTATTAATAAAGCTGTAGTGTGACTTTGAAAATTAGCATTTTTCGCGCAATTATTATTAATTTTTTTCTAGAAAATAATACATTAATTAAAAAAGTACTCCGCTAGGAACCGAGATTGGTCTTTTATCTTCCTTATAAAAAAATAATTTTTGCAAAATGTTGACTAATAAGTCAATAATCAATTGGGAGCCGAAGCCGTATTTTATGTGTAATCTCAGAGCGTTCCGACAGCCTTAACACTAAATAGAGAAAAATAAAATATTTTTAATTTAAAAATTGAACCGACTTCACACTAAAAAGTAAAAAATAATTGCGTATTGAAATGTTTTGGAGTCGGTGTAGTTCTCGGAATAGATTTCATTTTGGCTGACACCGACTCCAAAACATTTCAATACCTACGCAATTATTTTTTACTTTTTAGTGTGAAGTCGGTTCAATTTTTTTGTTAAAAATATTTTATTCAATGTTATGTCCAGCATGTAGTCTTGCCTTATTTTTGAGGTTATTTAAAATTCGCCACCATTATTATTATTTAAATCAATAATACCACTTTTACTACTTGATTCCATTCTCAAACATTTTTATTGTTGTGGTATGACAATAGAGCCTCTGTAAATAAGAAAGTGGAAGGGAAGACTTGTGCCAATCCGCTGATCTGATATACGGAGCCCCAAAAACAATAGTTTTAAAAATACCAGCTACGTATACTGCTCTTCAATGTTGTCACAAGCATTGTAGTACCTCCTAGTGATGTGCCGGATCGTTAAAAATGTATATCCGTGGATACGGATCTGAATACGGATATTTCGTTTCAAGTTCCGCGGATACGGATACGGATCTTAACTTTCTTAGAGTACGCGGCGGTAAATATTGCACATCGACTTTTGGAAAGAGACTATCGGTTTGGGGAAAAAGTTATTGACCTCTTTAAGAGTTACCTAACTCTCATAACAGATTGTCTCTTTTCAAAGATCGATGTGCAATATCTCATTATAAAGATAGTTTTTTAGTAGGTACCTTTGAGTTATGTACTACTGGTATGTAACTCACTACGATAAATGTTTGCAATATAAAGGTGCCAATTATACGATTTTAAAGAATAAAAAATAATCTGAATGGAATTTAACAATTTTTCATTATCACCCAATCACTTACCTATATATATATAAAATTTCATCTATGAATTGAAAATTAATAAGGTAAAAGATCCGCCAAAAACTAACGGATACGGATACGGATCTTTCTTCTTCCTCGGATATCCGCGGATACGGATATCCGGCACATCACTAGTACCTACGACTGCTATAGTACCTACAGTATACATACCTGCCTGACTCACTCCACATACTCACTCGCTACTTTATAATCCTTTATAACCAACCCCTCCAAACAACATTTGTACAAATACACATAACACGTGCGTTTGTGTTGGTGCCTTCTGTTTTTCTCTCTGTTACCGCGAAATGTTGCTGCTCTCTTATAAACCGTATGGCTTGTGTCGTTGAAACGGTTGGGCTTTTTGAGATTGTTGCTAAATTGAATAAAGAACATAGAACTAATGAAGACAGTAACAAAAAAAAAAGCCAGTTAATTGGGCGACGTGGCCAAATATTGAAATTAGTTGACATATTATAACAAAGGAAATAAAATGTCTGCTAACGCGCGCGGTGACACGGGTAACGGCTATTGTTAAATATTGTGTTATTGCTATTTGTTTGCATGGTTACCTAGTACCTACAATCTACACGTTATCACGCCATGTAAAAATTAACAAAAGCATGCTTGTCAGCTATCTAACTAATTTCTTTTTGACATATCTACAGAACGAAAGAACGCACGATTATTTTTTATTTTCTAAATATTCCCGAAAATTTTAGAAAAAAAAATTTCGCATTTTTTTCTAATTTCCATTTAGTTATTTGAAAATAATAAACTCTGTTATTTTGTTCTAAAATTGTTTGATTTAAATATTTTCGTAATCTCTGAGTTAGTTAGGATATGCTTTCAAAAATAATTTATTTTTCTCAAAATCGAATTGTTGACAAGCGATCTGTCTTTACATGTAACAAATTCGTACGTCGTAATTAAAAAAAAACAAACATGACTGGTATTTTTTGTCGAATGCTTTTAGTAAACGAATGTTTCAGTTTCGGTACGGTAGATGTCTCTCTATATTACTGGTTATACTTAGTATATGTATATGTGCAATGGGGACATAAGCTGAGCACATTTTATGAAAATTGAACTTGTACGTGAGTCTGAATGGGTCCCCAGAGGACGACATATGGTATACGAGAAGTACTCGACAGGAAATGTAGGTACATAGGTACTATCACTATAGGTACTGTGTATACACCACACACTGTATATAAACACAACATTCATATATACAATATACATATTAGCAGCCGGGTCCGGCGTCGCCCGGATTTGTAGATTGTCTATTAAAGATAGACTTATTACGATGCAGCGAACTTTTTTAATAGAATATAACAATATGTACCGGCGTTGTCAGGGAATAACAACCCCCTTGTTAAGATAGCATTATCAGATATAGCCTTAAACCAATCCAGATATTAGGAGGTTGTACACTACGTCATGTGAAATCAGAAGCCGAATGTCCAATGAATTGCAACTGTACTGGCCATTTCACGGTTTTTAATCATATAACACCATAATATATCTAATAATTAACTATATCACGCATTGTCTATCTACTCAATGTGCTATGAGTGAAGGCAACAAACCGTATCGAAGATATATCTGCGTCTCTTTTTTCGAAGTAATTCCTTGGTTATTCCGACAATATAATATATTAGCATGGAGTATATCTCTCTTTATCAAAAGTTTTATGTCTTTATCTATGACGTTAGCTAATCAGAGCCAAAGAGTTCTTACCACTTAAAAAAAGACAGAAGTATATGTTTGCACCCTATTGCCATTTTATTCCTATGCTTGGGATATAATAAAAGTATATGTATAACACAGTCACGAGAAAATGATGGGATACCGGTCGGTCTTGACTGCAGTGATTGTGGGAGAAATCTACTGTGAACATACTGCATCACGTTACGATTTTATATATTTGTATAGAAGTATGCCAAAAAATATTAAATTAATTGCGATAAAACGGTGAAATAAAACATAGCCTACAATCATAAACATTTCAAAGAAAATTTCATCAAAACTCGTCAGATAGTTTTTAAGTTTCAAAGATACAAAGATATAATTATATATAAAGCTGAATAGTTTGTTTGTTTGTTTGTAACGCGCTAATCTCAGAAACTACTGGTTCGAATTGAAATTTTTTTTTTGTTGGATAGTGTTTTCAATTAAATATTTATTATATAAAAAGAAATTTATTACTTAAAAAAAGTATAAATACTGCTTTTTAACGACAAAAACTTTCGAACGGTAACGCCGATCATTATGAAGTTTAGACGCAACATTCATTTCGGTAAAATAAGATGAATGTGCGTACTCATGTCCCTTCCTTCCCCATTCGTTCTTTTGCACCCGGGTGAAACCGGGCGGGACCGCTAGTGTAATATAAAGTGTAATGAAAAATCGGTAAATAATTAACAAGATAAAGCACAATAATGTACGTGTCTGAAATCCTGCTCTAGTGTAAAAAGTAGTACGACTATTGCGTTTGTTATACAACTAAGAGTCTAAACACTAGCAGTAGAATAGCTACGGCAAAAGATGAAGCCACCGCGCCACAGTGACGTGAACGCATTGAGCCCGCTTTCTAGCTTGCTATTGGCTGTTTCGAAGATCCATGTGCGTCAAGCGTTTATTTTTATTCTACCGCTATAAATGGATATGTTGAATTTATTCCACACGCCACTGTCTGCGGGCAAGTAGGCGTTCACTATCATGTTATTGATGACGTGCCTGGCTTCAACTCTCACCGCGGGCACTATACCCACTCTTGAGTAGGGGAACGTGTTAGATTTTTGAATTTGAGGTTTGCTAGAAAAAATTAAAACTTTTTTGTAAATCTAATGTACATTTTTCTGTGTAAATTTCACTGAATTATCTACACTACACTAATATACCAAACGCACCTGATGTATACAAAATTATGGAAAATGGTAAAAAACACCACTCCTCAGGCGTGACCCCGTTGTGTATAGATTCGATTGTAGATTATAGATTTATATTTTTGAGGAGAAAAAATTGATGTAGCTATTTGATTCAAAATTTGCGAATTAAACATTCATGAATGGCATGTATTTTGAAGTGGATATGGAATACCGTATTAAATTTTAATATTTTTTAAATTTATTTTTGTATTGTTCGAAATTGGACACTTTCTTTTTCTTTCTTTCTCAGTTTTTCAAATCGATTTAATAAAAGAAACAGTGTTGAAAGGTGTTTTCAGTGTTTCATTACTTCAATAGCCAGCTAAGAACGGATCCTGTATCAAATTCAATTTATATGTCTCCAACTGTTCATATTTCCGTTTATGTAATAGAATGCTTTTGTGTTCTCAATATTATATAATATTGTATACGGCCCAACCAAAGACTATTTTATATTTGATAAGACACGACATTCGAATTTCGAACAAGAAAACTGCCAGAAAAAAGACCTATTGTAGATTCCTGTTATATTCAAGCCAGTATTTAAACCGACGCATTTTTCATTGAACATCGCTTATGTTTCTCTCCCTACAACAGATTTAAATAGTATATTGTGCAACTAGTGTGGCAATCGACAATGCCGCACGAGTTGCACATACTATTTTTTATTACAAATAAATTAAAATTCCCAGAACAAATGTTCAATTTTAAAATACACATTTTTTGCTGTCACATTCAGTATTGGTAACTATATGGTAACTCTGAATTTTCGTGCGGCAAACAATAATTTCAGTGCGACAAATAAAGTTTGCGCACGCAAATGAAAATAGCCACTTTTCAACCGTAACAGCGTAAAGATACCACTTTTCCCGCATGAGTAATAAAAATAATATTTAAAGGGTTTTTTTATTATAGTATCAAAAGTTAATACGGCGGTATAGTTCGTTTAATTTAAGTCTTTTATGGCCATATTCATCGAAACTAAGTAATAATTTATTCGGTTCATTTGTTCTTATTCCTTGAATAAATAGCGATATTTCAATTCAATAAATCTATTCTGTCTTACTGCTAGGGTAAAAATTTTTATTCGCTGATAAAATAATAATGGTCGCCACATAGATCATAATACCTAACCTATAAGCGTGGAGTATTATATCTACAGTTTGCTCTTGTGAATTATGTTTATTAACCTTTTGTGAAGTGTATAGTTGTAAAACATTAAAGCTGGTGGAAGTTTTGTGTGCAATTGGGTTAGGATAAAACATTATTATTTTGTGAAATTGACTGTTTTGACGTCTACACTAACGCCATCGGTCGGATTTTTGAGTGAACGTCACAATATTCAACAAAAATACCCAAGAGTATAGTGCAGTGTGTATTTATTCGTGAACTAACTATTTTACGTGATAATATGCTTGGTGAATTGGAAATAAATTTTAATCTAACAAATAAATTTGTTCGAAGATTTGTAATTTCTATCTTTAATAGTGTTTGATGAATATAGCCATTAGAGTAAATGATAACTGAACGGCCGCAATAGTGGAGGATTCGAGTTCGAGTCTCGACGGTGACATTGTTTGAAAATATATTTTTCTAATTTTAATAATGGGTGTTACTTAACAATAATACTAAGCTATAGCTATCTAACTGTGTATAAAAGAACCACTGGAACCGTCACCTCTTTATAAAATTTATTTACTCTTTAGTAAAATCGAAATACACGTTATAGGTATTTTTGCACACAAACGTTTTTAAATGCGTTTGTGCCTAAATACAATCTTACATTAAAAAACATTGCTCGCTTTCAAAATTGCGTACTTAATTTATATTCGATTGATGTATTTTGTGTGTAATTTGATTCATTTTCTGGAAATAATTGGAAAAATAATCATTTCCTATGCTAGCAGACATTATATTCAATATTTTAATATTTTCAATTCAATGCAACATTTTCCTATACCGCGTATTCCAATTTAAAATTTGCATTTCTCGTATATAAAGAAAAATTTATTATCTAAAACAACAGTGATAATAATAATAATAATAATAATAAGAATAAGGAAACTAAAAATATATTTCAGATAATATTTAATATTCTTGTTTTTTATTATTTTTTTTTTATTATGTTTTGATGTAGGTATCTTTATTCTATAGACAAGTCCGGTCAAAATACACAAAAAAATTGTGGTCGGTTTACAATAATTCGCATAGACCTGAAAATTAGTAGGTACAGGTTTTAAGTACACTATTATAAATGAAATATCAAAAGTCCCCATCGGTAAACGGTTAATGGTGTATCTAAAAGTAGTTCAGACAAAAGTTGTAGGTATATCATGCAATTGTCTACAAAAACTGTTGTTATACTTTTTTTCCAACGAATCACTATTGCTGAGATATCGGATTTCAAAAATTGGAGAAGTCGTTTTCTACATAATATGCACACATTTCCGCACCACCTGTGGGGTAGTGTACTTGGCGCATTTTTTTAACGTTGTTTCCCCGATAGGCTTACTCCAGGATCTTATGTGATTCAGGTTTATTAGACAATATTCTATGAATTAGAAAATTATGCTATTGGTACTTATTAAAGTGGAACGAATTATTGTTGATTTAGGGAAAATATGAGTCTGATTGATAATATTCAAATTCTGCTTCAACAGTAATATTATCTTCTTCGCTTTCTTCTTCTGGATATCTGTAAATTGTTCTAAGAAAGATGCATCAGCTGTCTCCTCATTGATATTATAAGAATCCTCATCTGTTGCATTTGATTCAACATTAAAGCAAGACTTATTTTTACATGCAATAAATTTTTTAAACAATTCAAATACAGTAAGTTGTTTTACCCCTTTTGAAAATTACTATTATACTATCGTGGCCAGTAATTGCATGTAAAAATAAAATAAGGCTGGACTAAGAGATGACCTCAAATGTTAAGCGTCTATAATTTACGATTCAATTTAATTTTTACTGACTTAAGAGCTTTATGCCTTATACCAACAAATTAATTAGTTTTTGTTACGGAACAAGAGCGTAAAGTTTTAAATATACAAATGGAAAATTCGGTATTGAATAATTTTTTTTCTAAAGTTCCATTATATCATCAACGTTGGGTGTTTCAAATATAATAGTAAATTGCAGCTATTTATTTGTCAATTAAATTTAATAATACTGAACTATTTCCATTTTTACTTTCAAACCAGTGTAAATATTATTTTTAAGGTTTTTTGGAACCAATGTTAATGTAATAATCTATAATATGTGTATTTTAACCTACGGCTACTTAGGTTTTTCATTTAATACATGCCTTTGAGGCATACATGAAATAATGAGAATTGCCGTAAAATACATTTTGCAAACATATATGACGTACATCAGTCAACGGTATTTTTTGCATATAAAAAAATCGTTATAATAAATACATTTTAAGGGCATGCTTCTGGGAGATTTAAAGAATTAACATTAGTAAAATGCATGATATACCTATGGCATGTTATGCATACTTCAGGGCATGCGGTACCCAACAAAAATGAAAATTTAAAATCTGCACATTACCCAATTGTGTCTACATACAAGCATCTGTGACCAGGGTCGGCCTTAGTGTCCGATGTCCCAGGCGCCATTTTTTTAAAAGCCCTTCTCCCACCAAATATAACTTCAAATTTTCCTAATTGTTTTATATGTAAAATTCTTATACGGTATAGTTCCGTAGAATTTGTTAAAATTTTTAAAGTGTTGTTACTGTTTATTGCCTGCACATTGTTAAGAAACATCCATTGTTTCATCGCTTTATTAGAAAAGTTTATTTCTCAAACAATGTCACCATCGGGATACGAACCACTATCGCGGCGGACTGAGTTACATTACTCCACAGTAACACAGCAACATCAATCAATAATTCTAATATATAGCAATTTGTAACTGTTTATTTCACACCATGCGAGAGCTAATTAATTTATAATGCGTATCCCGACGGTGACATTGTTTGAAAAATATTTTTTTCTAATATAACGATGTAACAATGTGTGTTTCTTAACAACGGATCTAATAGGTTCGGAAGCTAGTCACAAACAGCGTCGCAAAGGCACATTTTATAGAGCCGTTCAGACTCCCACCACCTCCCAGATACCTGCACGGAACGTGCGCTCGTCGGTGATTGGCTGTGATCGCTCGTTGCATTGTCACTTGTCGCTTTCCTGCTTTAAACTACAGTCGAGTACGCTATTGTCAAGTTGTTATTGTTATTTGAGTTTTGTTGAGTTGCGAGTTTGTAGTTTTTCAACAGACTGTACAAGCGCAAGCCCGCATTCGCATCTAACTTCCGAGCCTTTTAGATTCGTGGCGCGTATTATGCTGCTCTATGAGAGCTCTTTATGAAATCAACTAACAAAAAATCTTTAGAATAGCTATTCTCAAGAGTTGAGTAGATCATGATAATGACTATTGACTCTATTATGTGATTATAGGATGAAACAATGAAATAGTACACTTTTAGGTTTAACAACGATTTTGATCCGTGGTTTAAAAAAAATTGTCATCCATGCTCTTTGCGAACCTAACGATTTCAGTGTTCAAAATCCCATGTTAGTGGGAGCTTATGTTACAAAAAGAACCTACTTTCCAAATTTAAGTTTTTAGCTTCAACGGTATGGTCTATACTCTATAAGCTTGCTAAAGTTTCTTTGGGCTCAAAATGACGTTAACATGCTTCGGTTAAAAACCTAACATAATCAATATCATTTTTTTTTCTCAAGATTTCGTCTACAAAGTAATAATCACGTACGCACGTACGTACGACACAGTGCACACACACAAAGAGAGAGAAAGAAACATCTATTCATATAAACAGTGCAGCGAATGAAGTTTTGGATTTCGATTTTCTAATGCTAAACCATTACATAACTTTCCAATGTACTGGGAAGTTAAAGAATATTAAATAAAAAATGCGAATAATTTTAAGCGTACTGTAATATTGTCTGCTTCAAATAAACATTTTTTTGTGTTCAACTGTGAAGGTTAAGAAAAAAACAACCATTTTAGCGGAAAAATTATTTCAAACATGAAATCGTAAGATGAAAAATTCATTTAATGGTCGTGTCAGTTTTTAATTGTTTTCTTAATTTTAAATTAGTTAATTATTCTCTATCTTTACGAGATTCTGCGACACAAAGACAAAGTAAAGACGGATGACAGCTGTGACCAAAAGCAAGCGAGGATGAGTTTCTTTCAGCGCAATTACTCGAGCGTTGGATTGACTGTTGACAGAACTAGAGAAAGTGTGTTCACTGACTTGGTCCGATTTTTTTAAAATAATAATTTAATACAATATTTGATTTTGAAATACAAACCAGGTGTAATATTTACACCGTTAAAAATATGATAGTAATAATGCGTTAATTAACGCACGTTCCTTGACTTTATGTCATAACAGATGCCATTCGCACCATTTCTATTTTCCATCTATCACATTTCCCGTTATTTTCAACATTTTTAAACTTCCACTTAATTAATATAGCAATGGGCGAATGAAGGAATTTTAGGACTTTAGGATAAGGTAGGCATATTTTGAGCATAGGAGTTTGACTGGTAATCGGTCATAGCCTTGAATAAGGAACCATCTTGATATTTTCTGGAGTTATTGAAGGAAACCAAATAAAACCTCAACAAGATGACCGGTACAGGAATTACCGTTTCTCGGTGAGAGGCAGCAGGAAAAAGTCCCAGCTACATCTACCCCCGCCGGGATTCGAGCCCGGTACCTACCGAATGCGAGTCTAGCGCTCTCACCACTACACCACCTTGCTCGGTACACCGTTAAAAAATATAAAATCCATGTAATTTATAAAACCAGTTTTTTAAATTCTTTGTTAACCTTGCTCTACTACAGAAGTCAGGTACCAACGACCATTGTGTAAAAAAAATTGTTTAAATTTTTTTCACTCTAAAATACTTAGCGGCTGATCTAACGATTTTGTTTTTTTTTTTTTAATTTCCTACTACATTCGAAACTCGCCAATCAAAAAGGTAATGACGATATTAGGGTGCCAATAGGCGCGTTTTAGCATAAATATGATCTGAAAGATTTGTTTTTCAGATCGGTCCATCCGATTTTTTTAACACATTTATATTAACGTAACCTGTACTTATGTATGTATGTAAAGAAATCTTTCAACGTAATTTTCACCATTTTCAAGTAGTCTGACTTACTTGAAAATTTGCACACGTGTCAAGGGAGGACGACAGTACAATTATCTCATAAAAATAAATTTGAATTTAAAAATTTTGAAAAAAAAAAAACACTTTTTTGGGGAAATCTTTTTTGAACAAAATTTTCTTGGATAAATAACTAGAATAATGAGCCGTTATGAAAAGTGTACCAGTATGATAAAAAAATACAACGTTGTAGCGCATACTTCTTCTGCACAAGCTGCATTTTTCTCCATTTTTACATTAAGGGGTTACACTACCCAGGCGCGTCAAAAAAATAAGCTTTTTTTGTGAATTTTTTTACGCTTTCTAGGTGGCGGATCAAAAAAAAAATTTAAGGCTTTTTTACGCATATATTAAAGTTCTCAAAAATATTTGTTATAAGTACATATATCGTGGTAGTATAAAAAAGAGACAACAATTTTTTTTAGGTGAAAAACGGTGTACATTGTAGCACCAGGAACAAAAAAGAATTTTTTTTCTTTTTTTACAATCGTTTTTCCATGAAAGTACCGAGGATTTTAAATTTTGTTTGAAAATTCACAAACTTGTATGAGCTAGAATTTTTTTTTCATTTTTTAGCAAAAACTCGAGCTTAAATTGTTAACTGCAAACGTCATAATTTTTCAATCATAAAAATCGTGTGTACTTCCACGGAAAATCTATCTAAGAAGTTGTCATTTAAATTTCAAGTCAATCGGATAAAAATTATGCGGTGTACACTGTACAGTGTACACCAATTTGAAAAACATAGTTGAGAAAAACGCGTTTAAAGTTTCAAAACGTATTTCTTATATGTTTTCAAAACTTTTGAGAACTTTAATGTAGGTATGCGTAAAAAAGCCCTATTTTTTTTTTGATTCGCCACCTAGAACTCGTAAAAAAATTTACAAAAAAAGATTATTTTTTTGACGCGCCTGGGTAGTGTAACCCCTTAAGCCGTTTGACCTGTATCGTACTCATAGACTAACAGCCATTTTTTTCTAAAATATGTTTTTGGACTCGGGGAACTAAAAAAATTAGTAATTTTTCGGAAAATGAATTTTGACCTGAATTAGTACTGCTGTGGACTTGGAACGAAAAAATCTGTTAAAATACAATGTTTAATTAAATATCAATTCTCGTATTGTAAAGAAAAATTGTATATCTTCGAAAATCCTATGGATCCATGAAATTTGAAGAATAGCTGAACGATATAATGTAGTCAAGCATCTTCTGTATCCCCATAGTCCCTACCAACAGTAGAGCCATTTTAATTCATCCTTCCCATTCCCTTATTTGAACATCATTGCGATCCATCAGCACCAGAGAGAGCAAACCGGCGCGGCCGCAATATCACTTCGTTTTCACCCGCAACGTTTCATCATTCTTGTTCCACTGCTCTTTTTCACATTTTCATAGTTTTGTTGACTGCAGGAGCGTTGAAATTTTTTTTTAAGTATTTCAAAAAAATACACACGATATTAAATTTTATTATTAAATACTTAATGTATAATAATAATAATAATAATAATAAATTTATTTTTTCCCGGGACAAATACAATTTGCATATAGGAAATTGTCAAAGGTTACAATTACATATTAAAAAAATCATTTATCGTGTAAGGACATGCATAAATTAGATAAGCTTTTAATTTTTTCTGAAATAAAGAACTCGTTACTATATCTGTCAAATAATTGGGAAGATGCAAATCTTTGATGAACGTCTGATTAGAACTCTTTAATAAATAAAATTGGTCGATAATTTTATTTATTGAATTGGGAAGATGATTAAAAATTTTCGCACTACTGTAGAACGGACCTTTTGTGTGAAGCGTCAGATTTGGCTTTGGTAGCAAGATGTCCTTTTTGTTTCTTGTTGGATATTTATGTTCATTGCTATTATATTTATTAATATTTTTACGGGCGTGCATTGCTGCATGAAATATATACAAAGCAGGTAGCGTAAGCATTTTATTGTTCACGAAAATGTTTCTGCACGACTCTCTGTGTTTGAGCTTGAAAATAATGCGCAAAGCTTTTTTCTGTAGTATAAAAACACGTTGTGCTTCAGTAGAGTTTCCCCATAGCAGGATGCCATAATTAATGTGAGTAAATATAAACGCATAATACAACGAAAGCATAGTATCCAACTTAACTGTTCCCGACATACGACGTAACATGAATATAGATTTTGAGATTTTTGCACAGCAGAGTTCAATATGAGAGCACCAAGATAAGTGTTCGTCAATTACCACACCAAGATAATTAAAAATGTCACAATTTTCGATGATTTCAGTATCGATAACAGCAGTCGGAAAAGTAGAAAGACGAGATAGTCTAGTTCGAAATAGCTGCGTTTTCGTTTTACCAGTGTTGAGTATCAGACCATTGATTGAGCACCAGTCAGCCACTGAATTGACAACAATATTTAGATTTATTTCAAGACTGATGACATCTTTTCCCGAGCACAGAAGCGTTATGTCGTCCGCATACATAATTGTTTTATTACTCAGATTGACAAATGTACTGAGATCATTCGCGTATATTAAAATAAAGATGGGCCCCAATATTGAACCTTGTGGCACGCCATTCAAAACAGGTACCCGAGTCGATACTAATAAGTATTATTATTATTCAACCTATTGAGATAGGAAAAAAATAGTACAGTATAAACTCCATTTATCGTCACTCGATATAACGACAAACAGCTTAAAACGTCGAAATTACTTAACTCTAGTTGGTTTACCTTGTTGCTCATACAATGATACACTCTAAATAAAGACGAAAATACGTCATCATTAAGCAATAAACAGTACGTGTTTGTTATTTTGTTGCTTTGTTGTCGGCATCATGCGTACCAAAGATTTTAAGAAATTCGTTCTTTTGTTTGTTGGGGATATCTTTCATATGTTAAGCACTCGATGCAGCGAAATTACTCAAAAAGTACTGTTTGTATAACCAAATTGATCCCACAGTATCTCAAGATAATATGAATAAAATATATAAGAACATACAATTACAATACTGGAGTGGCGAAAATTCTCAGCCAAGCATAAAAATAATTACAATGTATCTGATGCTTGAAATCGAATTAAAATGTATTTTTGGTCAAGTGGTAATGATGACTAAATAATACCTACACCAAAGACCGCAGCTGCAGCAATACATTATCTTTCTGTGAATATTTTGAAAAGGCAAAATTTGTGAACGAAGCGAGCCACACAGACCCACACGTACCGTGGAAAGAGCCCCGGTGCGGTACGTGATCGTCCGCTGTCGTCTGCGGTGCTGTCTGCAAAATTACACAATGTAGTTGGATTGAATTGTGTGCTGCTAAAAATAAATTCAACAAATTCTCTGACATATTTTTGAAGTAAAACTTTATGCACGCTTGACTTGGGGAGTAAGCTGGTGAATGCACGACGAGAGATTTACGGAGACTGATCGGGCGAGGCGAACGGAAGTTGAGAAGGAGATATAAGTTAGTGAAGATAGAAAGAGGATGACAAATACTTCACTGGCTAGTAGCGCCATCAGGTGGCCGAAACAAATACTTCACTGACTAGTGGCGCCATCAGGTGGCCGAAAATATAAACAGTACTAACAATAGAATGACACATACTTTACTTGCCAGTGGCGCTATCGGGTGAAAGAAAAAAGTAATATTTTGTTCAATACATTAATATTCTACGTTTAAAGTGAATAAAATTGTAAATTCATTTTAAAGTTCATATTTTGTGAATTTTTGGGTGAATAATAACAAATTATGACAGGAAGAAGTTTTACTTCAGTCGTGTGGTGTAAAGCACACTCTTTTTTTTATGGATAACCGTATCTTGTATAAACTACATGTATAAATTGACGGCACAATTATTAGTTAATGTGTAATGTTATCTCACCGTGTATATAAATTAGGTTTTCTTTAATTATTGGCGTACTGTGCCTATATTGGCGTATTAATATTGTAAAGTTTAAAATTAAATTTTAACTAATTCATTAATCCATTAAAATATTATCGTGTTTTTACTAGTACATTCGCATGTATAAATGCACTGCGTCAACTGACGTCAAACTAATTTTTCTTCATACCTCGATCGAAAGTACATACTTTCGGCATCGTAAGGCAGAAAGTCTAACATTTACGTATTGGTGGGATTACACGCACTGATGCGGGAAGTACGTACGTTCGGCCGGTAGTAAAGGAAAAATAGCCTATCCACTGTTGTTTGGATGTCGTTTCCATAGAAACCCTATTACATTTTAGCTAATAGTCGCGAACAACTGTGTTTCGTGTTTTTACATATAACCTAAAGCTGCTTGCTTATAATTTATCTGTGTTTTTATGTAATTAATAAGAAATTAAATAATTGTGTCGAATAAGCGTACTTACGACCGAGGTATGAAGTAAAAAAGTATACACCACACTGGCGGAAAGTTTGATATTCTTATACTGCGCGTCATGATGCCCTCGGGTATCATGGCGTGCAGTGCAAGAATATTGTTACAAACTCGACAAAGAAGTTCGTGAGACGACAATCGACTCGTCATTGTAACAAAGACACACCGATTGTTATAGGAAACAACAATCGGCTTAATTGTTGTTCCAACAATAGGCGTGGTTAAAAGGGGCTTTGTTGTCAAATTCCAGACAACAATGAAAACAACAAAAGAAAGAACTATCCAGCGCCTATATAAACCACGGGATAACTTAGAAGAGACAGTCACACAGAGACAGTCGCATAGGGACTGTCAGACAAACAGTGCGCGAAATAAATAGTTATGACATAAATTAACAGTGAGTACCTTGAACAGTACTCAGGTAACTGCTGAAATAATAAGTTTAACATAAATAATCTCTCGTAGATAAATAAATAAATGAACTGTGTAAATAATAGTGTAATAAATAAATAGAATTGTATATAGTTAATAAATAAGTGTGAATAAATTTTGGTGTGCTTCTGTGTTGTAAATAATCTTGTGCATATAATTGTATAGTGACTTTGTATTCTTCATTACTTGTTATTTTATTAGTTGGAACTGTTGTTTTGTTTCTGTTACGCTATAAAGAAGCACTTTTCGGTTGTGTGTTTAATTGTTTGTTAACGTTATTATTACTGTAAACAAATATTTTCCACCACGAACAAGAACAGTTTTGTTACAATATCAAACTTTCGGCCCTTGTTGTGTAATATACTGTAATATATTGTGTTCCGAAGGGTTTAATATTTGAAAAGTCCTGTATTTGTATCCCCCGGTTGGTTCACTCACGCACTCAGCCTCAGCTTGTTGCGGCACGACAGCCGCAAGGCTAATGGCTGTTCTCCTTCGATAGATGTGAGTAGCTTCACATATATACAGCAAGAACAGGACAAGTGTGAAATGGGAAATCTGTGTTTGCTAGTCACTTGTCTGCCTATTGTAATAAATGTGTGTGTGTGCGTGTAACTGTCGTGTTCTACAATACAGGTAACTATTTTATACAATACAGTCATTGTCAAAAGCTGCTCACTTCTTTATGCTACTTTTTTAAAGAGATTAAAGCCGCTGCACACGAGGCTGAAAATACTGCTTGGACTTCTGCATGTACGAGGCTGGAAATGACGTCACTACGGGCTCACAAAACAGATTTTTAAATTAGAACAGGGACTATTTTGCTAGGTCCCCTGCTTGCTTGCTTTTTGATTAAGCAGTGGCTTAATCGGTTATAAAAACTTTGTCTAACATTACAGGAGTCACATTGAAACATACTTCGGCGATTTTGTCTTTATGTTCATCCAGATTTTGCCACCGTCTTGAATAGATTTCATTATGTAAACCATGGTAACTACCTCTGAATAGAGGACAAAGTAATCTCTGATCTTAGGATGTTGGGTTTCCTGTGATACATCCTGTATAATATACATTATTAGCCTTTTTAAAAATTTTAATGGCTGTCGAAAGACAAGTATATTACTAGTTATCTAAATAAAGGTTTCTGCACACGAGGCTGCTTTTGCCGCAGAAATCGTTGTTTGGGACTTGCATTGGCGGCGAAGATGGAAATAACGTTACTGTGGGCTCGCGTGCGTGGTTACAAGATGGATTTCAAAATTAGAACCGGAACTATTATTCGTTCTTGTTTGTCTGCTTGTTTTGAGCAAGAACCAATCAGAAAACAGTATCTTGTCACGTGAGTGACATGAGCAAACGCCCACAAACAAACATGACGTCATAGCGTGTGTCTATGGAGGGTAGATGATAAGGAGAACCATCTCTAAAGAGTGAAATTAAGATGGCGCTACCGTAGGGAGAGTGTCAATTTCTCTCTGATGATTCTATTGGTTATATTTACCAAATAATGTTTGACAACGTAAGTGATTGAGGTTTTATTTACTGTGTATATATTAACTACTCTAGTCGCCAAAAATATTTAATATTTTCTTTCAGCACACTTCACTAGTGCCATTCTGGTCAATGTTATTTGACGCTTTTAGATGGACACTTTTTCAGTTTTATCCCCATATAAGATGGTTTTCCTTACCTCTATCCTCCATATTTTGCTCAGACACAATAAACGTTCACTTTTGATAAAATTCGTACTATCACTGCGCGCGTACCAAACCCATCTACAAAGTTCAAAACTAGCATCCTGTGAAGCGAAAACAAAAGCAGTCACGAAACCCAGTGCCACAGCACGCTTGAAACCTAGCAAGGAATCTAGCGGCCAAACCGGCCTCTTGTGCAACGGCCTTTATGTCCTTAGCGCCATGTTGTGTTCATATTTGATTTTAATTTTAAGCGCAACAAAAAAAGTCATTTTTACTGAAACGACTGGACTGCCGATATTGTTCCGTCAAAAACGGAAAATATGGTTAGTCGGAACATTTAGTACTCAAATTTATTTGCAAATTTTCACGTTATTAAAAAAACCGTAAAAATGTGTTTAAATGAATTTTATTATTCTTTTTACAATTTAAAAACGGTTTTATTTTCACTTTCATTGATTAAGCACGCTCCAAAAGAGTACTGAATTTTTTTAAACATAATAAAACATAAACACTTAGCTCTCTTTTCACTGAACTGTAAAATGAAAAATTGAAATTATATTTTTTCAGCGGTGAGTTTAAAACTCTTATCAGTGCAGCATAACAAAACATAACACAACAGAGGCTTATGATTACCTAACTACGTACACTTTCATTTTAAACGTGTCTCTTCCTTTCGCACAACCTTGTTTTTCCCACCTATTTCGTGTATCTCTATAGCAGCGGTGTTGAATAAAATTTCCATTGTAACCCGCATTTGCTGGGTGCGTGACGGCAGCACCGCCTACGGTCCGCAATTTTTCATGCTCGTCAAATGAGCATTTTTTAAATAACTGGTAACCTTGAATTATCAAAGTTTTTATATCCAGCTGAGATATAGTGTTTATGTAAAAAAATAGTATATTGTGCGACTAGTGAGAGAAGGAGAAGATTCCATGAGCGTGAAATTTGTCGCACGAGCGTAGCGAGTGCGGTAACACGCGAGTGAAATATTCTCCTTCGATTAATGGTCGCACATAATACTTTATTTAACTAGCACGAGTAATATGTAATCGGGGCCCTGATAAAAGAGTGAAAAATAATAAATCACTTCATTGATTGACGCACCCACCGCCCTCGATGCACACAAGATGGCCCTGACTTTCGCTGAAGCCTGAATTGCGATGCTGTTTTCATATAGGTAATAGGTATACAAATCGCAATCGCGTTCCTATTGGTCCAGAAACTATGCAGTAATAATTCATTACCGCACAGTTTCGGGTCGCTACCGCGTTCCTATTGGTCCAGAAACTATGCAGTAATACATTATCGTACACTTTCGGCTCATTATTAGCACTCTACGCGTCAACATAAAGTAATTTATTATTTCTCCCGAATTTAGCAGGGCCCCGAAATTATATATTACTCACGCATATTGAATAAAATATATTAGTCGACGTTAACTCCCATGAAAATTACTAGCGCCGCTAGCGGACAGTAGAGCGGGATTGAACTGCCATATTATTATTGTTTTAAGGGGGTCACCCCATGTGATAGGTTGAAAAAATCGACTTTTTTTCTTGCATAAATTGATTTCTACAGATGTTTTGAATATGTTGGCAAAATTATTTTACAATATTCGAAGCTCTTGAAAATATACAGCTGTTAGAAGAGGAGGTGTTCGGAGCGCTCAGTTGAGCGCTTGGGCACCGAGGCTATTGAGACCATCTACAACAAATGAGGAGCAAACATACAAAACCCGATAAATCCATTTATTTCGTTTTTGAGTTATATGTCAACTCTAGTTAATTTTGGCGAGCTTTTTGCAGATTAATGGTGACTTATTATTTTACAGTTTAAATCCTACTTGAATCTTTAAACGCGTTTTTCTCAAAACTGTCTTTTTCTAATTTTTTATCCACGATAACGGTTTGGCCGATTGCTTTGAAATTTTAATGGTCGATTCGGCACATATACAGTCGTAGGATGAACTAGGATCTTTTGGAAATTCCGAGTGGTTCTATTTTTTTCGACGCAAAATTATCAAGAAAAAAAGATGAAATTTACAAATTAATTTTCAAAAGCCTGTCAACATTGTTTTATTATTCCTTCATATACCCCTTATTTTAAAATGTTGGACAATTCTGTATAACATTATGAACAGGTACTTGAGTACATAGGTTACGGGAAAAAATAGGCAAAATTTTGCAGATGAAGAATTGTCGACAACAATAGGCATTAGTTTATAATCATAAACATTTATATAAAACTCCTTTCCACAATACGAATACGCTTACACTAGGGAATTATAGTTTGCTGGATCAAGAACAAATTTTGAGTTGGAAGTAAATTTAATGTTAAGTAAAAGTTCAACGATATTTTCTGTGACGTAACTGACTGAAATTGTTAATTTTCGGTTGCAAACAATTAATTATTTGTATATCGGTCATTTTGGTTCAAATGTCTTAAACTAGACCATGGTCGATGATTTGAGCTCAAGAAGTTTTCGACTTTACCATATTTTTTTAGTTTCTCCACCTGCACTGTTCTGTTAACAAAGTAACTATTTTGCTGAAAAGTTATCAAATTATCTTTAAGACATACCATTTAAAAAAAATATATTAATAGACTTTTTGCTCGGGCTTCTATAAATAACTGCTTTTTGTGCCTGAATAGCGGTTGTAAAATGACCATTTTTCACACTAGTGCGTAAAGTAAAACAAAAGTAATTCGATTTTACCAATCCAATAGTAATATCTCTGTCAGGTGCCCCTTAAATCTCTACGATCAAAAGAGACAGCATATAGTAGGCGTTGCCATCGTAAACGGTTCACATACAATTTAAATTTGGCTGAATTAAACTGTCAAAAATATTACAAATATACTGATTTGGTGTGACAATCAGCTATTTTATAGAAGGTACGCGCAAAAAATGTAGTATACATCTCAATTGTAATTCTTTTATGATTCATGTGATTGTTTAAACTCGCTAATATCTCGTTTTAACATAATGATACACTGGCACATAAAAGATGAAAAAATCACTGTGACCAGTCGTCTAAAATGATCACTGTGATCTGACAAGAGATAACTACGTTCCAAAGTAACGTATGTTGTTCCATGTCACCGCAATCACGACAACGGTCCAACCGAGTAGCCGACCAACGCCGATGTAACGTCCGACCGAGTGTTTGCTCGGTCGGGCGGCATACGGCGTGATCAGCCGTCTAAAATGATTACTATGATCTGACAAGAGGGCGCCACGTTCCAAAGTAACGTATGTGGTTCCATATCACCGTAATCACGCTCCAGCCGAGTAGCCGACGCAACGTCCAACCGAGTGTTTGCTCAGTCGGGATCGACGTGACAAAGTCACGATGATTTTTCACTGATTTTTGTGTAACTGGAATAACAGTCACTGTAATCACATAGTAATGACTTTTTCCATGTCTAAATTGGTAAGATAATAATAATGATACGATTTCATTTGTTTTGGCATCGTGCCAAGAAACTGACAATAGAAAAATTAATATTATATTGGAGCGGCAGTGTTGCTAATATCGCTGTTTTATTCATCGTACTTAGGATTACCATCTCAAAATTTCAAATGTCAAATGTCGAAAAGTCCGGACATTTTAGTTACAAAATGAAATAATTAATTATTATTATATGTTTGATCTAGTTAATTAATAGAAACAAAAGATTGATATTTAATATGCCCAAAGTAGATTCTTTTTAGTTGAGATGAGTCATGAGACTGACTAATTAGTTTAACTAGTTGAAATACTTCTATGTACCTATAATGTATATAGGTATTTAAATAAATATTGAAGATTGATTTGATACGTGCATTTTATTTTAAAGTAATTAAATGACAAAATAATTTTTTATTTTTGTGACGACACCTGCTGTATCTAGCTTATGGTTAATAAATTTGATTGATTGATTGATATCTGCGTAAAAAATCCAGACGAATTTAAAAGCCGGACAAAGTCCGGACGGAAGGCCAAAAATCCGGACGGATGGTAACCCTAATCGTATACTTGAGTTCATTTAGTACTTATCCGGCCACATATATGTGATCACGCTCAAAGCTGCTCTGGCTAGTGCAGAGCTTTGGTCTGGCGTGTTACGATTAAGCTTGCATTATGAGTCCGCACACACCGGTGAAGATAAGCACGCGTTAATGCGAAGTGCCGCGCGACTCCCAGTTCCCAGGAGTCGTCCTTCCACACCATTCCACTACGTCGTGGGAGGACGTATTTCTGACACTAACATACCGCTGCGCCGTACCCACGTACCGTTGGCCGTGCATTGCTTTAGTAGATGATGACAGAGGACCGGCGCCATAACACTTTATTCCCTTCCATAGCATTGTACTGAGATGAACTTGAACGTCTGATGGCCATATTCACCGAACGTAAGTAGTTATTTGTTCTTCAGGTAACTATTACTGCGAATAAATAGCGATAATTTAATTCACGTGAGACAAGATTGCAATACGGTGGAGACGAAGGCTTCCACTGCTGTTCTTCGTTCAATGTTTCGTCTTAATCGCGTGCGAAATATATGGCAACGCTCTGCAAATACGGCTATTATTCTATAATAATCTATCTTTTATAGGTAATTTACAAATCCACGCGAAGCTGGACCTGGCCACTATAGTTATTGATAAAATAATATTAATATTATAATTAAATAAGTAAATATTCGTGCCAGTATATGTTCGCAATTCTATTAATAACACTAGATAGAGCTGTTGTTTGCTACAATTGTTATGAAAGACCTATTGTTACATCGCCATATAACAATGGGTGTTTCTTAACAATTGTAGCAAACAATAGTTATATCTAGTGTTATTATAATTAAACTTTCCATATCAAATAATATTTGAAATTTTAAATAATAACTCAAAACTATTATCAATTGTGAGTTTATAATTTGGATTAAACCTTTTTGTATATAAAATAATATAGAATAGACCAAATCTAAAAAATTTAATTTTATTTATAACGATCGTTATAAATTAAATTAAACTTTTTAGATTTGGTCTATTCTATTTTATTTTACTAGTCTGACCTGTACGAATTATTCGCACTAAATAAGTATAATAATTATCACTTTACAAAATTATTTTTTAAATATGATTGCAGGTATTCAATTCGTTTCTTATTTTGCACACTGCTTCTAACGTTCTTCTTTTTGTTGTATTACAATATGAAGCTCAGATGACAGATCGAAGAAATATTTTACTAAAATTGTCATAAAGAGGCGCAAGTAGCAAAAACGTTGAGCTAAGCCAGATGGCATCATGCAGCATTGCTGTGATGTTGTTTAGCGTTGCTCGCTGTTTCAAAATTAAAACCGTCAGATGGCAGTATGCAGTATTGTGTCTGTTGTATTACAATATGAAGGTCAGATGACAGATCGAAGTGTTGACGTTGTTTCAAAATTAAAGCCGTTAAATGGCAGACGTTGTTCAGCGTTGCTGTATTTTAATTAATTTATAAAACAAAAGCAATAATACATTTTTTAGTTGTCGATGTCAGTAGAGCAAGCAATTATCTGAAAAATGATATATAATTTATGTGGAGAAATTGTGAGGTTTTTTCTAAAAAGGGAGGCAAACATCTTTAACATTAGCGTATTAATATATATGATTTTCAAAATTATTAAAAATATCTTGAGAAATAGTTCCTATGAACAGTATTTTATATCTTTTCATTTTCAATTGATGTAAGAAACTGCTAAAAGCTGAAATAAATCAAACTCTTGTATTCAAACATAATATTCGACGTATGTGAACTAATTTAATATTCTTGTTTACTGTAATATTTGCTGCTTAAGCTATTCTCTATCAAATTCTGCACCCAGAAGTCAGGAAAACTTTTCAAAAAGAAACGACTCGACCGTAAATTTAGAAAATGTAGCTACACATTGAGTTCCTTCAGTATGTTAGAGTAAATAGCATTTATGTAAGCAAATAAAATATGTACACGGATTTGAAAATGATTATTTGACTATTCATGACTATTTACCGTATCTAAGAGTGGAAATGTTTTCAGTATCCATAAATATTTGTTTTGCAAATTTTGCACTTGCTGTAGAAATTTTACATAAAGATGAATAACGATTTTAGTAGAACGTGTATATCTTAATATATAAAAATTACGTGTCACATCTTTGTCCGCGATGGACTCCTAAACTACTAAACCGATTTTAAATTTGATTTGCACACCGTGTGCAATTCGACCCAGCTTGAAAGATAGGATAGCTTACATTTCAATTTATAGTCGCAATATTATTTTATTGCAAATTATTTGTCTATTCCTTGACAGTCAGTAGATGAATAAGGGAGTTTCTGGGCCACTTGAAAAATAGCTTGAAAACAGCTATTTTTACCCCCTGTACTTTTATAGATTTGTGTACAATTTCTCGAATTTTAAAGTTAGACATATCAATTTTGGACTCAAATTAATCGGGGATCTGAGACGAGTTCAACGATGGTATTCAAGTAGGGGGTGGCAGCAACCCTTAACATTTCCACCTCTTTCGAATTTTAAAGTACATCAGTTTTTTTGGACTTAAATGAAGCAGGAAGCATGGTGTTCACCGGTGGTGGTTTACCCCCACTCCAGCTGAGTGTAATTTGACACCTGAGGAGTGAGCTCAAACCGGCGTATTATACTACTACAGTCATAATACAACCATATAAGATGGCGAACCTGTTGACTGGATTGAGTGAATATTCAATAGATGGCGCAACGAACTTAACAACCATATAAGATGGCAATACCTGTTGACTGGATTGAGTGAATATTCAATAGATGGCGCAACGAACTTAACAACCATATAAGATGGCAATACCTGTTGACTGGATTGAGTGAATATTCAATAGATGGCGCAACGAACTTAACAACCATATATCTAGATCGAGGATGTAAAAAAACTGAATATCGTTTAAAACTGCTCGGCACGACGGCGCAGCCGGAGTGCTCGAAATAGAGCAAGTGTTTTAAAGACCAGTTATCCACGAATACTTTATGCTATTTTTTTCGAGCACGACGGCGCAGCCGGAGTGCTCGACATACACACATATACGCCCATGTATATTTTAAAATAGCTAGCAATTAATAAAATAGATAGATAGCTAGATAGATGTTCCAATTAAATTGTTTTATTATTTCACTTTATACGTAGCGAAGCACGTACAGGGCCGCTAGTTATATAATATATTATTACCTTTAAAACCGGTAAAACCGAAAATAAGTTAAAACGAGCCTTAAGTTTGAAACTATTAAACGTTTGTGTAAAAGTTCAGTTAATTTAAGTTTTACATTTATTTAAAACCACCAGAAGGCAGCGTTATCTGAGTCTAGTACTCATTCATAGGTCTTTTTATGGCTAATTTTTTTTTCATACATCGGTTATCATCAATTTTAAGGCAGAAGGTCTAACATTTATGCATTTTGGTGGGATAGTACGCGCACTGATGCCGGAAGTTCGTACTTTCAACCGGCTATTAAGAAAAACGGTTTCATGTACACCGCTTCATGAGACTGCCGCCAGCCAATAGTCGCGAACAGCTGTCATTCGTGTTTTTACGTTGCTTGCTTGGATGTATCGGTGTTTTTATGTAATTAATAAGCATACTTTCGACCGACGTATGAAGAAATAATGTATTACACTACAAGGGCAGAAAGTTTGAGATTCTTGCACTGCGCGTCATGATGCCCGAGGGGAGCCTAGGGCATCATGACGCGCAGTTCATGGCTCTCAAACTTTCTGCCCTTGTGGTGTTATATACTTTTTTCGTATAAATTGAACTTGGAGCCAATAATGAAAAACTACAAATTTTTGGGATTTTAGTGAATTAATCTGCTATTAATAACATTTTTTTTTCTAATTTTAGAAACGCAATTAACAAATCTTTAAAGACATCCTTTAATTATTTCATTTGCATTTTTCGCATTTTTCGAGCTCTATAGCTAGTTCTAACAGTCACATGAGCCGTAATACTATCATGCACGATACATATATTACATTTTTGCCTGTATAAAATAGCTGTTTTTCACTTCATTTAAAAAAAATTTCGACAGTTCCATTTTGAGTAAAAGCACTTTTAATAGAGTAGCTTATTAAAAACAGCTGTCAGACAAACAGTGATTTACTATGAAATTGGTATAGCTCGACCAGTTTTCTTTTATACTTTATCGTACGAGTGCGTAATGAGTGACATTACATACCTGTTATACATGAAAGTAAAGAAGCTATTTTTATAGGAGGCAGTAAAAACATAAAAGACAGATGTAGTCATCTGTAGAATCCTTTTCAACAATTGTTTAATTTCTCATTTGGATAATTTATCTACATTGCAGTTACGAGCCATGCTTGTTTTATAATTACCTTACATTAATGTTTGCGCACATAATTCATGACACAAATGTGGTTATTGGTTGTAACCGAGTTTACTGTTTCTAAGCCAATCTGAGTTCTAAGCAGAAATTCTAAATCGTTATGAGCACTTCACTGTGCTTGTCATGACGCAGCCTTAAGGTCCTTAGTGTTCATAACGTGAGTATATGTATAACTGAGGCCACTTGGTGATACTTTACAATTTGCTGAAATTCCTCGGGCTACTTGCAGACATACATGTATGCACTCCACACACTGTACACAGAGGTTTCGAATAGAATATCAGGAGAGAATACATCGCGAACTAGGGCCAACGCACACAAGCTACTTTTACAATTCCAAATTCACAAGCGAGGTAGGTACTAATTTAGGTCAAAATTCACTTTTTAAAATTGTACAATATTTTTGAAGTAAAACTTCTTTAGGCACGCTTGACTTGGGGAGAAAGCTGGTAAATACCTGACGAAATCGTTTACGGAAGTGCATCATCGCGATGCCTGACGAAATCGTTTACGGAAGTGCATCATCGCGATGCCTGACGAAATCGTTTACGGAAGTGCATCATCGCGATGCCTGACGAAATCGTTTACGGAAGTGCATCATCGCGACGGTGCATAATCGTTCGAGGCGAACGGAGTTGAGAGGGAAATATAAGTTAGTGAAAATAGTAAAAGATAGAGTTACGTTTCGTATGTTGGAAGTTGAGAGGGAGATATAAGTTAGCGAGTGCGACAAAGACGAAGCATTAAGTTGAGAGGGAGATATAAGTTAGTGAGTGCGACAAAGACGGAGCATTAATCGAAATTCTTTTTTTTTTTAGACAACTATTTGACGTTTAAAATGAAAACAATTGTTTTTGTATCAAAAATACCTACATTTCATCGAATTTTGCTGCATATTGTAACGGGAAATAATGTAGGTTAGTTAATTTTTTTTTTTATATATATATATTATGAGGCTTCGGCAGCAAGGCCATTAGCTCTAAGTAGGTTAGTTAATAAATCCTTTTAAATGTATTATAAATTATGATAATAAATATATATAGGTACATACTTATTACTTAATCAAAAATTATATTTTAAACATTTTGGCTTTGTAGATATGTGCTACAGAGTGAGGTTATATGTATTCGATAAACTTTGAGACGAACCGACTGCACATTATTGTTCGTTTATGAATTTAACAGGAGCGAGGTATTTACGCATTATTCTTAATAAATATATTTAAAATAATTATGGCAGGAAGAAGTTTTACTTCAGTCGTGTGGTCTAAAGCACTCTCGCTTTTTCGTTTTAAGGTCTCCCGAATCCAAAAAACGTATTTTTGGAAGAAAGTCTGTGCATCTGGTTGTCTGTGAACGCGATGCAAATCAATCGAATGTGTAGATTGAAACCAAATTTTGGGATGATGTTTGATATGCAAATATAAAGAGCTCCATTGTTTTCGGGAAAATCGGCGAATGCTATAACGTTGTTTTTTAGGGTTCCGTTCCTCAAAAGGAAAAAAGGAACCCTTATATTATATGATCACTTTGTTGTCCGTCCGTCTGTCTGTTTGTCAAAACTCTTGTAAATCAAAACATATAGGTTACTTCCCGTTGACCTAGAATCATGAATTTTGACAAGAAGCGATGCCTTATAGCACAAGTAAAGGGAAAAATCCGAAAACCGTAAATTTGTAGTTACATCACAACTAAAATAATGTTTCTTTGCACGTACACATTAACAGTTCTATTCTAATACAAAACAAGCGTCCGCTACCGGTGCGTTTATACAGCGCAATATGAGAACTCTCGCATACAACACGGTACGACAACTAGCTATCAGATATAACCACGATTTACAATACAGTTAAGTATTCTGTCTGAACTCATTGCAATTCCACGCTTAGTTGGCAAACTGCCCGCGACCTTTGTCGATGTATGGGGACAGCAATTTTCCAACGACTAAGTGGGAAAAATCTTCAAGATTCGTCACTCGATTTCCGTGATGGACGAACTATTTAAATACCTCCAAGTTTGTACAGAACCCTTGGTGCGCGAGTCCGACTCGCACTTGGCTGTTTTTTTTTTTTATATATATATATATATATATATATATATATATATATATAAAATAATGGTATGCTTTTCATAACGGTTTATAATTCTATTTATTTTTACCAGGTTTGTAAAAAAAATGTTTTTCTAAAGTTTCTTTCTACGTTTATAAATCACATACCCAATTGTAGACACTCTTTAGTTCCCTGAGACTATTTCACGAGCTAAATCCTTAACTACGAATGTTTTATGTTAACAACTTCAGAATTTTCTTAGCTCAATGCATGTTTCTTCTCTTCTGCAGCAGCAATCAGCTTATTTACTTATATGTACATTTAGTTTACTTGTTGACCTTTGAACTTTATATCTTAATTAAAAGTTTCATAACACTAAACATGAAAAGCTTTTTGCATTTCTTTTTGCATTTAAAGTTGGCAATTTCGCAACTTTGTGGAATTCACATTATTTTCTATTCATACTTAATATTAACCACATCCTTTCATTACTTTCGGTTAAATTTAGACAATCTAATATATATGGTTGTTAATATTTGATTTTCAATGTACAGGTATAACTTGTTTTGTTTTTACCATTCCAACCCACAAGTGGGGAATGGTACCTACTAGTTTAGGTCAAAAATCACTTTTCAAAAATTTTACAATATCTTTCCGTTTTGAGGTCCTCCGAATTTAAAAAAACATATTTTTGAAAAAACTCTGTGCGTCTGTTAGTCTGTTTGTCTGTGAACACGATACAGGTCAAACGGATGAGCGGATTGAAACCAAATTTTGGGAGGATGTTTGGTATGCAAATATGAAGGGCCCTATTGTTTTTGAGGAAAATCTGCGCAAGCGCAGATGAGATATGTGCTATAACGGTGTTTTTTTATATAATAATGGTATACTTTTCATAACGGCTTATTATTCTAAGTATTTATTGTTTCAAGAAAGTTTCGTTAAACAAATTTTTTTCTAAACTTTGTAGTTTCGGAAATATTTTGAAAATAAAAAAAAAATCAGCCGCTCTTTTGTTTTATGAATCTGCCAGTACCTAATAAACTAATTCGGCATGCCTTGATTAATTTTTTCATGACGTGGAACATATTATGTAGGTAACCATGGCAACGAATAGCAAATATCATATTGAATACTAGCCATTACCCGCGTCACCTCACACGATATCAGAAATTTTATTTTCTTTATTATAATCAAATGTCAACATTTTTGAAGTTGGAATGGTTCCGTCGCCCAAGTGGCTGGAATTTTCTTTTTTATTACCCTGTCAGTGTTGCAACTGACTTCATTGCCCTTTGAATTGATTGAATTTAAAACGTTATTTCTATTGTTTTAAGAAATAAAAGAAACAAAATGTAGTGAATTGTACTTATTTCATATCCTTTGGTATACGTATTGCAGAGTTGATAACAATATACTAAAACACGCTTTGTGTAAACAAAAATATATATTGTAGTTATTATTAGCTTTATTTAGGTACTAATTAATGTTTCACTGGTTACTACATACACACAAAAAAAAAAACAAACAAACAACAAAACGATGTCCATAGTTCAATTGTTTGTATAGTTTTTCTTTACACGAATCGTTGAATATTCCTACATCCACGTAAATATTTTACACAATTGATATTTAAACTGAAAGGTGGATACGAAAAAAGTTGAATATGGATGCAGCTATCCATGTATCCACGTTAACTCGTTGACCCTCTGTCGGTACATATTTTATTTAAGCACTATCAGTGACGTCTCGTCAGATCAATATCAGGGACAAAGTTAAAATATTTGTATATGATAAACAAGAAGAAACTTATAGAAAACGGTTTTAAAATAGGCGTACAAGTCTCTTTCCTAAAAACAAATTGTTTCTCTAATACTTTCTATATTTTTTATAAATCTTACTCTTTCTTGCAGAATGCAGAATTCGTTCAGAGTCATTAACTACATTTAAACTCAAAAAACAGGTTATTTTGGTGTATTTATAACGACACCATTTATCGGGTTCCGTCGACTGAAATTTGACGACCATCGATCCGATATGACATATTGAAGATTTCATAGGTATTACATCAGACGTCTTTAAATGAAAATATTTGGTTCAGTATTATAGAAAATATCTTCAGCAATAGTCAAATATTGCAGGTAATTTTCACAAAATATATTACTTAAAAACTTCTAAAAATCTATATTTCATTAAGGATGTTATTTTCTCTATGACAATAATCTACATGTTTACAAGCTTTTATATAACTTGCCACGTCAGTATGTCAGATTGGGTCAAAACCTGCAATCAAAATTTCGAGTAGATTTAGTTAAGCTAGAGCTTTGAAATTTTGTATAAAGTCCGGTGACAATGCATAAATATAATGGCGGACGCACCAAGATGGCGGATTAAGTAGCACTTTCAAAATGATAACAATCCTTTTACCATTCCAACACAAGTGGGGAATGGTATACTAGTTTAGGTCAAAAATCACTTTTCAAAAATTTTACAATATCTTTCCGTTTTGAGACTCCCCAAATCCAAAAAACATATTTTTGGTAAAACTCTGTGCGTCTGTTAGTTTGTTTGTCTGTTAGTCTGTTTGTCTGTGAACACGATACAGGTCAAACGGATGAGCGGATCGAAACCAAATTTTGGGAGGATGTTTGGTTTGCAAATATGAAGAACCCTATTGTTTTTGGGAAAAATCGGCGCATGCGCAGAAGAGATATTTGCTATAACGGTGTTTTTTATATAATGGTATACTTTTCATAACGGCTTATTATTTTATTTATTTTTTCAAGAAAGTTTCGTTAAAGTTTTTTTTTCTAAACTTTGTAGTTTCGGAAATATTTTGAAAATAAAAAAAATCAGCCGCTCTTTTGTTTTATGGATCTGTCAGAAATAAACAAGTTCAGCATGCTTTGATTATGTAGGTAACCATGGCAACGAATAGCAAATATCATATTGAATACTAGCAATTACCCGCGTCACCTCACACGATATCAAAAATTTTATTTTCGTTAATATAATCAAATGTCAACATTTTTGCAGAAGTTGGAATGGTCCCGTCGCCCAATTGGATGGAATTTTTATCTTAAAACTGGCTGTTTTTCACACTCCTTAGAAGTTCTTAAATTCGAAGTAATTTGTATTTATTGTTAAGTGATTAACAAATTGTGTATATATTAGTTTATTTTCACTTGTAAATTTAACCTAAAAAATCTAATTTCAGTGAAATAATTTAACGTAGGTACAGTACAAATCTGATTGATGTGCATTCAAACCTTATTATTTAAGAGTAATTCTCCATTTGATACTCCGACACTGACGCGTGCGATACCCATCGGATATTGATTTAAGTTAATTAAAAAATACACGGTTTGAAATGTATAAAACCCAACCCTTTTTCATATGAATTGTAACTCACTAGGGAAATAAATGGTACCATGTTATATATTATGTAAAACGATATACGAGGGGTGTTAATATTTTATGCCCTGACCGTTTGTTATAATTGTTATTTTGTAATTCATTCAAATTCAAAAAAACACATTCGTATATACTGACAGAGCTTGACGTATGACTGGATAATGTGCAATTTTAATTATTAAATAATTTAGTATTTAATTACGGAACTTAGTGCTTCACAAATATATATTTTTTTAAATTTTGAAATAATGTCGACAATGATTTAATTTGAATATTCCTGAGGAACGAAAGTGTTTTTAAATTTTACAAAAAAATCTATAGAGTGTGACCAGTAATTGCTCGTATTCATCTCGGGAGAAGAAACTATGACTAATTTTGAATGATTTAAATTTTATCACTTGAGGGTCGAAAATAGGTCATTTTCGAGGAAATCTACTTCGGTTGTCTTTTTACAAAGATCCGAATTTCGGGAGTTAAAACTTAAAAGAAAAATAATCTCCCTTTTTGGCTTGAATTTTTCCATACTCTGATAGCTTACTAACTGGCCAGGCTCACTAAAGTTAAAAACCACGATTTACTGTTACATTTTTTGATGTGTTTAATAAAAAAAAATAAAATAAAAAGTCTTCATAGAAGTGTCATTATCATAAAAAATGACGCATTTCCGACCTCCAAGTGATAGAGGTTAAATCATTCTAAATTAGTCATAGTTTCTTCTCCCGAGAGGAATACGAGAAATTACCAGTCACCTGTATACTTAACCTTAATACAAATTCGGTTAGGTAAAATATTTTTTCA
This sequence comes from Xanthostigma xanthostigma, assembly GCA_963575645.1. NCBI lineage: Eukaryota > Metazoa > Arthropoda > Insecta > Raphidioptera > Raphidiidae > Xanthostigma > Xanthostigma xanthostigma. The sequence continues at coordinate 14,958,442 of OY754467.1, forward strand.
AAACAATCAATCAGAGTGAGCATTTAACATCTTAGAAGTAGTTTAATACCTTAGAATTAATAAAGATTCACATAGTCATAACTTAAGAACCGTTGGCAAATCGTATCGAGTTGATACAGTAATATTTAATGATCAACGTTATTAATCGGCTTCTTGCTTAATAGTTTAATAACTAAAAAAAAAAAACGGCGTGTTAAATAGAAAAAAGATTCATCAAACTCCATTTCACAAATGCGGATATGTGAGGTAACATAATATATAAAGAAAGTCAGTTAAAAACGAGTAAACCGATTTTTGTTATGATACCTATCCGAATACATTCTGAACGAAATGGCGTCAAATTTTTTCAAATCGGTTAACCCTTCGAAAAGTCATTGCTGAACACAACAAATTAGTGAATTTTTACTAATAAATGTACTCTCTAAAACTGAAATAGTGGAAATGTCACTATTTGAAATAGTGACTACTGATTCACTTCCGGAATAGCGAATTCAAGTAAAATTCACTGTCAGAATAGTGAAACCCCTGATTTTATTTGTGTCGCTTGTAGACTAACAATGAATTAAAGTTATGTTTTTATGACGCGAATTTTCTAATTCTTTATTTTGTATTTAATTTTTAATCGACTTGTAAAAATATAAAAGTTAATTATACTAGTGAAAGTAACGAATGAATAAAGATTTAAAAAATCTGTAATCAAAAAATTGTTAATGTCAGATGACATTATTAATGGTCACTTATATAATTACTGAATTTTTATATTTACTAATTCATAATATGAGTATTCACTAATTCTGCGTGGTACGATAGGCAAATAGTGAATATGCACTTGTAATTAGTGAAAAATCACTGATTCATGTTTAGAGAGTATAACCTCGTCTTTTTTGAAGTCGATTCCAAATGGCACAAAGTACCCGGTATGTGGTGCAACAAATAAATTTTCGATTTTTCTAGTAAAAATAACGCGTACCTCGACTTTATAGAAGCATTTTGGTAATTTAAAAGAGTAAGAATACAGGAATTTATCCCAACAAAAAGAGTTATTTTTTCATATCTATCCCAAACAAAAAATTGGTTGTCTGTAAAGTCGGTTTACGGACGATAGTTTTACGTGATAACGTATTCCGTAATACATAACCTAAATTTATATAATAATTATAATAATTCGAATCTATGATATTGCATCTTTCGCTTCAAATTTAGGTAAATTTTATTAAGTAGAATAATAAAACACTATAAAAAGTACACTATTATTATATAAAAAACAACTATGGCATGTATCTCTTTTGCGCATGCGCCGATTTTCCCCAAAAAAATTACAAAAATTTCTAGTAAAAATAGATAGAGTAAAAACCGTTTCAAAAACTATATTATTATTATATAAAACATCATTATAAGAGATATATTCTTTTACGCATGCGCCGATGTTCCCCAAAAACAATAGGCCACTTTATATTTGCATATCAAACATCCTCCCAAAATTTGATTTCAATCCGCCTATCCTTGGTGTCGGAATGATAAGAAATGTCAAAAGTGACGTTTGCAACTGTCAAAGTATTATGTTCTAATAATAATTAGTTATTCCAATACTTAACTTAGAAGGCGTTGCTTTCACAAAATACTAATGTCAAAAAATTGAATTAAACATTAGAAATGCAGCCGTTTTCATGTTAAGACAAGACATACGTTATTTTCTAATTTCCATGTACGGCAAACAAAGACGACCGACCGCGTCGCGCCATGCATTAGACAACATTGCATTTATACAGCTATTTTTCTGTATAAATTTGTATAAAAAACTGTTTAGGCAAATTCTGTTATACGAAATCTATGTAAAATGTTCTCCTCTTTCGTTTAAGACTGGTTTCAAACCGATCTGATTTAAATTGAGCGAGAAATTAGCAAAAAGCACGCACAGGGTCAGGCGGAACGTTACGCGTTACGCGTTACAAACGTTAGGAACGTTACGTTACACTTTTTCGTGCATGCAGTCGGTGTTTTATCAATTTATAAAAAAAATGTATACGTGTTTTCAACAAAACCGCGTCGCGTACCAAATAGAAAAAAGAGGAACAGAAACTTGAAAATAGGTTGCATAAGTTGCGCGTAGTGTAGTACAGAGTTCAAAAACATCAGGCAAACTGCATGGCCGAAGTTAAATTAGATCTAGACAAGTTCTTAAAGCGAAAGGCATGCAATTTGTGTATAGGATGTCAGCATAAAATCAATACACCGATATTTTAATATTTTATCTTCGGGAACCATCAATGTTTTCAATTCGATGCCCTGGTTAACAAATTTTCTTTAATGTCTCGTTGTGCAGTAATTCAGTTAGCAAACACTCTATTTTGTGTACAGAGATTTTAGGTTCCTTGTCAACTAATGAAAGATTTGTAAAAATCAGCTTGTATACGACAAATATAAAGGTACCAACTATATAAAGTATGTAAGCACACGCGTATGTCTGTGCAGTGTACATATATGTTCGTAAGTTGGTATATAATGCTGTGAAGTTGGAGCGGGTCGAGTTGTGCGGGTTATGTGCTTGATAGTAAAGCGTTTCACTTTTCCATCACAGGGAAGCAAAGTGATTGGATCATCGCATTTAACTTTATGAAGCATTAACACGATTTGTCTCGACTTTAGGCACTTCTCAATTCAATTTATTTTGTGCAGTGTGGAAAATGACATCTTTTCTATAGAATAGAAAAGCGAGAAGATATAGAAAATCATTCTGTTACATAAAATTATAATCATATCAATGTTTTGTTGTTTTTCTGAATGAGAAGACACATCTTAATTGTCTTTTTTCTGTCACCCGTTAACTAATTTAACTGATTCCTTAAAGATTTATCATTTCTCTTCCGTCATGCGTTTTCCATATTCGATCGGAATCACTTCAAAAAGAGAATTTATAAATGTTAACTTTTCAATATTATAAACAGAGAAAATAGCCCGTGTGGTGTATACCTCGTTTCAAAGTGCGTACTTCCGGCATCAATTTAAAGGCAGAAAGTCTAACATTAATGCTTTGGTTTTATTACACTCACTAATCCCGGAAGTATGTACTTTTGACCAGCTATAATGAATGAAGTTATGCACGTCATCCTAAAAGAATTTTTGTGCTCCCCCTTGTCCTGGATCTAGTCCTCCAATAGTTTGGATCTCCTCATGAACTTCAGAAGATTGGTGACTAGGTTGTCCTGAGCAATTACTCCGCTCTCATCAATTATCGAAAGATGGTTGTTCTCCTGTAGGCCTCGCATTCGAGCCGTAAATGGTTGGCTGTTTCGTCCTCCATTTCGTCAAATTTACACTGTCGATTCCTGACGTATCCCCATTGTATGCAGATGTTTTCCCAAGGGTGCATGACCGGTTAAGAGTCAAACCATTTTTTTAGGTCTACTGAGTCCTCTGTAAGTCTGTTTGAAGAGCCCACAAGCATCCTTTTCCCATGTAAGTTTCCTGGATTCAAACTCCAGCCAGTGGTTTGCTAATAACGGGTCCAGCTTTTGACAGTTTGTTGATTATTGGACCGGCTATAAAAGAAAACAGTTATCATGTACGCCGCTCCATGAGACTGCCGCTACTGTCACCAGCCAGTAGTCGCGACCAGCTGTCATTCGTGTTTTTACGTATAACCTCAAAGCTGCTTGCTTGAAATTTATCTGTGTTTTTATGTAATTAGTAAGTAAATAATAAGCGTTCTTTCGACCGACGTATGAAGAAAAATAGTATACACCACACGGGCAGAAGGTTTGAGAGCCTTGAACTGCGCGTCATGATGCCCTCGGGTAATCATGGCGTGCAGTGCAAGAATCTCAGACTTTCTGCTCTTGTGGTGTAATATACTATCAAGTTTATAGTCAAGGGAAATATGGAAAAAATTGATACTGTAAAATATGGTCTGGCTGTGTCAAAAAAAGTTGTTTCATGAAGCTGAACTTTCCAAACAGACAACGTTTCAATGATATAATTTCAGTGTTTCAGTGATTGAACGAGTTAAGTGACGGTACTGCCTGGAGTGCTGCGTGCTTTTAGTAAAAACACGAATTAACGCACATATTTAATTCAGAAACCTGCGGGATATCTGCTTGTTACAAGCGATATACTGTCACATTTTATAATTAACTAACTCTCGCGAGAGATACATTTTTTATTTGAGGGAATTATATTGTTTTGCTTTGAAACGGCGTGGTATGACATGAAATGAAATGCTTTAAAAGGGTTATAGTTTGAAACGGAAGGGATGTCCTAGGGCTTTAACTTGAGCTGACATAATTCTCATGTCATTTCTCAACGATAACTCGGTTGCCTATGAACTGTTAACTATATATAAATATTTCTCCCTCACTCTTAAACATAAAAAGCTGGTTTATCAGGCAGTAAAAACTAAATAAAATTGCACTAATTGTCGGATTATAAGAAATATACTAGCGACCAGGCTCGGTTTCACCTGGGTGCAAAACTGTTCTTTCTTCATAGATATACATATCTATGAAGAAAGAACAGTTTGTGTTATCGGAAAATTCTGAAAAGTGTATTTCATTAAGGACGTGTCTATAAAAATTCTATCTGATGTCGCTAGTATCTAAAAAAACGACTACAGCGCAGAAATGTATGAACTAATAGCTTTGAGCAAACTCTATCTGATGCTGCTACATGGTACGAAAACAGTTTTTTTTTTTGACAAAACACCGTCATTTTGTATACAATTTTCTTATAATTTCGTCACGACATAAACGGTTTTGCCTTTTGGCTACAGATCTACAAAGGCGCCTTCTGTTTTTGCCGTTGTATTAAGCTGCCAACATAAACATGCATGTAAATGTAAAACAGTGCAGTGGCCGGTTTTCGACAATGATGCTGATCGGTGTTCGCTCAACGATAACAAATCGATATCCGATGTGTTAATTTAACTCAAAACCACAACACAATGAATATGGCCATCAGCTTATAATATGTCGGTACGGGCGCACGTATATTATGGTATTTATTAATGCCAGCATCAACCTGTTTTAATAAGCAATAGGCTAATAATTTCATGGTATGGCTTGATTTAATGTGGAGCAAACGGGGACAGCGTGGTGTAATGGTCAGCGTGCTGGCCTTTGGATCGGACTGTCGTGGGTTCGAATCATGGGTATTTTATGATGTCGTTTAGACCCAGCTTTAATACTTTGATACTGGTCAATATACCTCATATAGTGGAGCCATAAAAAAAATTCCAGCCAATTGGGCGACGGGACCATCCCAACTTGACATTTGATATAGTATAATAATGAAAATAACATTTCTAATATTGCGTGAGGTGACGCGGTTAATGGCTAGTTTTCAATATGATATTTGCTATTCGTTGCCATGGTTACCTACATAATATTATGTTCCACGTAATGTAAAAATTAATCAAAGCATGCTTAACTAATTTATTTCTGACAGATCTACAAAACAAAAGAACAGCTGATTCTTTTTTATTTTCAAAATATTTTCGAAGCTTTGAAGTCTAGAAAAAAATTTTAAACGAAACTTTCTTGAAAAAATAAATAGAATAATAAGTCGTTATGAAAAGTGTACCATTATTATATAAAAAACACCGTTATAGCATATATCTCTTGTGAGCATGCGCCGATTTCCCCCAAAAGAATAGGGCTCTTCATATTTGCATACCAAACATCCTCTCAAAATTTGGTTTCAATCCGCTCATCCGTATGACCTGTATCGTGCCCACAGACTAACAGACGCACAGTTTTTACAAAAATATGTTTTTTGGATTCGGGGGACCTCAAAACGAAAAAATATTGTAAAATTTTTGAAAAGTGAATTTTGACCTAAACTATAGTACCATTCCCCACTTGTGGTTTTGAATGATAAAATACAGTCGAATCAAACACCTAGTTTTTTTAAGTCGGTTAAAAAATGTTTTACAATGCGTGTCAAATTTTGCTCAAGCTATCAACGGCTTTTTTCTGGAGTAAAAAAATCTTTTCAGTTCCTAGGACTAAAACAAAACATGACTGAATAGATAGTTCATTTTTGTTGACGCAAGAAGGTACAATATTCAAATGCTAATTTATTTTGAAAAAAAGTTTTACAAAAAACGTCATAAATATAAAGAAAACGAGCATAATTAAATTAGAGCGTGAACAGTTCATTAACTGAATAAAAGTTTTTGTTTAGGAAGATCTTTAAATTATTTTTGAATTTGGTAAAATTTGTAAATTTGGTAAAATATCGTCACATCGAAAAAATAAAACAATCAAACCTTTTTTATATAAAAGTTTATTTTTATTATATTTTTGTTCACTATTTTTATTATTGGATGTTCAGATGCATCGTTAAAATTATTTAATTATGTAAATTGTTAGTTTAATGATAAAACAAAAATAGCTATAGGTTGTTAGAAAATACATTATGCGTTTTACACAGGCAGAATTCACTGTGACCGGTATGCAAATTTTTCAGCAGTTGTTTCGTCTATAAACTGTTGCATATTTATATGAAACGGTTTAAATTTTAATCGATTCGATAACAATGTATTATTCTAATGGGTATATTTGCTTATTACTAAAAAAACACTCTGTTACAAAATTAAGGCCGCTGCACACGAGGCTAGAAACGCTGCTAGATTCCTTGCTAGATTTGCCTACTATTTTTCTAACGCTGGTTTTCTTGATTGCTGTTATGTGCTCGCTTCACACGAGACGTCTTTTCAAGTTTGTTTTGTGAATAGATATGGTGCGCGCGCAGTGACAGTTCATATATAAACACAGAGCAAAACGTGTCTGTTGTCTGACTCTGAGGAGAATGACGCCATGTTGGTTTATGGGCGTTTGTTCAAGTCGCCCACGTGACAATATACTGCTTCATGATTGGTTTCTTGCTCATATCTAGCAGCGGACCTAGTTATAATTTTAAAACTATCTTGTGAGCTAGCAGGCGAGCCCGCAGTTATATCATTTCCAACTTCGTACCCAACCTACCGGCCAGCAGAACTCCAAGCAGTATTTGTAGCAGCGTTTCTAGCCTCGTGTGCAGCGGCCTTTACTTGTCTGTCTCGAAGTAGAATTAAATCTTGACATTAGCATTTATGTCGTAATAAAAATGCTGTTAAGTGCTCGCTTCACACGAGACTATTTTTCAAGCTTGATTTGTGGATAGATCTGGTGCGCGCGGAGTGACAGTTCGAATATAAACACAGAGCAAAACGTGTCTGTTGTCTGAATCCTAACAAAATGCGACACCATGTTGGTTTGTGGGTGTTTGTTCAAGTGCCCACGTGACAAGATACTGCTTCCTGATTGGTTCTTGCTTATACCTAGCAGCAAATATCGCAGGGAAAATAGCCCTTGTTCTAATTTTAAAACCTATCTTGTGAGCTAGCAGGCCAGCCCGCAGTGACGTCATTTCTAGCTTTGTACTCAGACTACCGACTAGCAGAACTCCTAGTTACGTTTCTAGCAGCATTTCTAGCCTCGTGTGCAGCGGCATTTACTTGCTTGTCTTGAATTAGAATTTAATTTTGACATTAGCATTTATGTCGTAATAAAAATTTGACATGGCTTATGTAGGATAGAGCGCTTGGAATCCATTGGCGTTTGTATTCATTTATTTAGAAATATGATTTAATCAAACGTGTTTTATATTATTTGTTGGGGGCTATTTTTATTGGTCTAATAAATATTACAACTATGAATAAGTGTGATGCGATGATGTATGTAAAACACAAACATTGCATTTAAATTCTGGATGCACTTTATTTTATTTACAATTAATATAAAGTACATTTCTCTGTATTCTTCCATTTGAAATTTAATTTCTTGAGATAGGTATCAAATGCTGTATATCAAAATATATAATATGTATTAAGGCTACGTCCACAATATATGCCATTTTTGACGTTTGAATACAATTTATTTATATTAGCTCTGTTTCAAGCTGTTAGGTAACAGAACCGTCACCGTCTTGCGTAATAGCTAAAACGAAACCGTTTGTATCGGTTTTTGAGCTCTTGAGAATGTTTGAACGAACATATTATCTTTGAAAATAATGAATTCACGGGTTTAGTACAAAGGACCTTTTTTGTGGGAAATTTAATTTTCTACAAAATATTCCTATCAATAATTTAAACAAAATGTTATTCTACCAGCTACCCATGTTTGAGTAAAAACGTTGTTTTTCCCATGTTAATTAAATGAGAAACAAACTTGGTATGCGCTGTTCACCGGTTTGATCTAGGAATCTGAAATTTTGGGAGAATTTTTTTAGGTTCAATGATAAAACAGTCAATGGAACCGAAAAAAAACGAAAAAAAGTGTGTGTGTGCGTCAGTTCCGACGCACGACTGGAGTTTACTCCTTAGATACGCTATGTAATATATTCCATCTCATTCTTTCGCACGTTAAATCCTACAGATATATATGTTTGTCTCTTTTGAAGCGGACGAGCTCAACGCCACACTAGAAGCGGTGGATCGTAACGCCTCACCAATTGATAAAATTTCCGTACCGGGAATTATAACTCAAAATTGTTTCTTACCCTAGTGTTCAAGCTCGTAATAAGTAGGAGGCTATCATAACAGGGGGCTGTTACTTCCGCGCACTTCCTGGTAAATACAGCTATATATTTTACAAACCCCACAACAACACAATATGCCTGTTTGTTATAGGCAATCTACAAATCCGAGCAAAGCCGAACCGGGCTGCTAGTATTAAATAATATGATACCAAGGTGACACGAGAAACTTCGGGACTGGTGCTTCTAACACTGGCTAGACGTAAAAGTGTCAAGTGCTTTGAGTGTGCAGGAAGCCCAACACATTTGCATGTAGGTTATAAATCATTTGCGAAACATAATTGCATTTCCGTACGTATAAGTGTGCGACTATGCGCTATGCTCGTGACGAAGCTCTTGCACGGAGTTATATTGCGGCACGTTCATAGGACGATTGTGCCAAAGGGTGTTTCGTTTGTGTAAGAACGATCGTCGTCACTCATTGATATCAGCCAAAGTTTAGCGAGCGTTGTTGTTGATGAAGGTTTATTCTGTTATACAAGCCATGTGTATAAATTATAGTATTCTACGATAAATCATACAATTTTGTTATACAAGACTCTACAGATGAGTAAGATCAGTAAAGATAATGACGCCTTTGCGGTAGAGTTGGGGAATAATAACTTCACGATGAAAAAATCACTGTGACCAGCGGTCTAAAATGATCACTGTGATCTGACAAGAGGTAACTACGTTTCAAAATAACGGATGTTGTTCCATGTCACCGCAATCACGACGGTCGCTCCAATCGAGTAGCTGACGTAACGTCCGACCGAGTGTTTGCTCTGTTGGGATCGACGTGACAAGGTCACGGTGATTTTTCACTGTTATTGTACCAATTTATGAGACATCGTATACATGCAGTTGTTGATAGAACGCTCATTCTACACCTCCGGGCATAGATATACCGGATCGTTAATTACAGAAATGAACATCTTTGAAATGTTTTGTCAACTTTGGTTACCAATAGTATTGCTACAAGGCCAACAAACATGTTTAAAGATGTGCAGATAATAATGGTGATAGTTACAAATTATGTATAATGCAACTGCCGTTACTTCTTGCTGCAAACAAGTGAAGGTTTTGTCAATTAAAGGTATTACGCTTTTATGCAAGGACTAATAAAACTGCTATTCGTTCTGGTGATTATGTTGAAAAATACAATGCAGCTATATATTAAATTAAAAGACCTCGCACAAACCTTATGGGATTTGGGTCTCGGTTAAATTGATCGAAAATGGCTTTATTTTATAGTTTAAAGGTCACTAAGAAAAAATGTCCATGGACGCATAGCCTAAAAACCAATAGATTTTTAGCTGCAGATATCCTTAGCGAGATTTTAGATATAATATTATAGCGATATCCATTGAATTCACAAATGTTCCGTATTTAACTTTTGTGTTTTTTTTTTTATTAGAAATAGAAAAATAGTTATAAACTGGGTAATGTTGGAAGGTGTGACTATGTATAAAATAATAGTCATATTCGAATTCAGCGCACTTGAAAATATATTTCTAGAGCTTAGAATTTTTTAAGATTGTGAATTCAATGGATATATCTAAAATCTCGCTAAACATATCTGCAGCTAAAAATCTATTGGTTTTTAGGCTATGTGCCCATGGACACTTTTTCTTAGTGACCTTTAAACTATAAAATAAAACCATTTGCGATCAATTTAATCGAGAACCAAATCCCATAAGGTTTGTGCGGGGTCCTTTATGAGAAGTGTTGTTCATTCGAAGAAAATCGAATCGATTAAGATATTTTATAAAGACGATTATTTTTACAGTTGTTAAATGTGTTCTTGGTGGTGGTAAATGGAAGATTGTTATATTTGGTTGAAAAATATAACAATTAACTATCAAAATGCAAATGCAAGCGAAGATTTCTATTGCGTATAACACGTACATCACATCTATGTTGTTTCAGGAGGAGAGGGTCGGTTAGATTCGGTATGTATGACATTAGGGGGTGGTTGTTGCAAACCCCCTTGATAATTAACATGGTCATGTATCAAGTCGATGTCATATATACGTACATACCTTTCACTATGTCGCTGTTACGTAACACTGAAAACAGTGACGACTCGTCTCACACCATAATACGTACATTGCTTACAGAATTCTCTCTTGAACCACGGTTATATATAGGGTAACCATGTATAACGCCTGTATATTTCAGTATGTCAAATATGGAATAATTTTTTGGGATACAGTTTTTTACAGAGCGCACACAGCACAGGGCACATATGCACTAGTGAATTTTGCACGTACGAAGTTATCTTTGCTGAGTTATTTAATGTTGAATGACACACTGTAAGTGCAATAGTACTATAAGCTTACAGTGACTTAAACCATTCACATTGACGTCGTTGACAAAGATATAATATTATAACAATAAACATTATTAAGTTAAGCTTTTATTATATTTTATAGTTTATCCAAAATGCGAATAACAAGATCAGAATCATATTTAAATCATCTCAGAGCTGAGTGTGTGTATTGTGCTGTGCAATGCTACTTAACTCCTGTGCATGCATAATGACAGTTCACACCTCTGCAGTCTGCACTCTTGTGTAGTGCGTACTGTCTAGTGTCGCTCCTTTGAACGACTCGCTCTGAGCGACTCTTTTTAGTGAGCGGAGCGCACGGAGCCAGCTCCCAATAAAGAATTATGTGGACACATCACTACTCCTTTGACTGTTTGACGGACGCCACTGGTGTTTGATACTGTGGCCAAAACTCATTTGTACCGAGGTGTTGCAATGCAACTGTACTAGTGCCAGTTGTTCGACGGGGAATTGTTCGAATAGACACGAACATCTATTGTAAACATCCAACACAAATACACGTGAACCTAGACAGAATAATATAGACGTTGCTGCATGTATTGGCTATTTTAAACGATCAAATTAATTATTACTGTGAAATTTACATCGAACAATACATCGAAGATAATGTTTAAAACCATTACATATTGTTACTATTATTGTGTTTATGGTTTTGCATAAATCCATTAATTTCTATACCGTGTGTTCGTGGGTAAATGACATACTATACGTACAAATAAATACGTCACACTTTTTGACGGTTTGCGTGTGTTCCTATACGGTCGTCAAAAAATAGTGTCATCTATGGGATAGGGCAGGGGTCGGTAACCTTTTGAGACGGAAGAGTCAATAGTTACAATTTACAAAATTTCCCAGTTTTTAAAGAGCCACTAAACATTTTCGTTTCAGTATTATAGTATTTGCTTATATAGGTATAATATATAATATATCCGAGGATGGCACGTCGCGACGGGGGTGGTGCGGGTGAGACGCGAGTGGAAATGACTGAGAGATGTACATGGTGCTCAATCATGGATCGATTTTTAAGGGTTTTAATAATAAAATTATTATTTTTTTTTATAATTTCTCCACGTAAACAATTATTTAAAACATTAAACTAAACCATTTCGCATTGGCGTAGCAAGAGGGGGGTCAGGCGGACCTGGCCCAACTTGAATATTAATTATTCACGTACAAAAAACAAGATAAATCTACAATAATCAACATATTATTTTCTTTGTCGTGAAACTCCAGAAATTCTTGTTGATCTATTTCGCTTCTATGAACAGCTTTCAAATTATGTGTAAGTGGCAGCTGGTAATGGTAGGTAGAGTTGAATATTTGGCCCCTTCTACGATAAATTCGTTGATACGCCTATGCTCGTTCATTACTGAGTATGATACAATCTTTTTACTCAGATCTTTTTTTCTGCGAATTTTGCATTAAGTTAGTAAAGCTAATGTTTGCAATATTAGATTTATTCAGTTTGCTATCCTGTTTTAATGTAAATAGAATGACTTGCATTTTGCCGCTAACAATGCAGTTAGTTTGAGGATAATTACGTAGTTATCTTGATAAGTGTGCATCTACTGTATAATAATAAGCGTAATTTATACACTGTTGCCAAACCCTCGGTTCTGGAAAAACGGTCGTATGAATTCTCAATTAATCATAAAAATAAAAATTAACTGACAAGATTGTATCGCGGTGCACAGGGAGTAATCGGTAACTAACACACAAAATTTATAATAAAAAAGCGATATTAAGAGAGCTTGTAAACACTGAATACAATACAATAGCTTTTTAACTACAGATGAGGAGCAACCATGCAAAACCCGATAAATCCAGTTTTACTAGTTTTGACTAAATTATGAAAATCTGTCACAGAATCCTTTAGAGTTTAGATAATTAGCAAATTTTATTTTACGGATCAGTGGAATATACGTCATAGATGAGTTTGCCAAATTTAGAAAAAAAAATTAATTATATTAAAAAAAACACACACACTTATGTTTGGATTTATCGGGTTTTGCATTAGACCAGAATTTTATCGGAGTTTTTTTTCGGAAATCAAATACATAAGTATTTATTTTTTTATTATTTTTTTTAAATTTATTTTATTAATATGATAACACCGAATAAAAACAAGAAAAAGTAAAAAAAAAAAATAAAAACAATATATAAAAAAAAATTGAAATTTTTGAAAAGTTTTTTAAAAAGTAAATTAAAAAAAAATAATAAACAATAAAATACAAACATAATATTATAACATAACAGTACTTAATGAAAACAAAACGATTTTTTTTCTTTTAACTTGCATGGACTTTGGACTTATCAGGTTTTGCTTAAAAGTCTCCGCTTTAACACCCGTTTTTTATGGGATTTATCGGGTTTAACTTCATTCTGATTACACAGAAAAAGCTCACCAAACTCATCTTGAATTGATATATAACTCAAAAACGAAAAAAATTAATTTATCGGGTTTTGCAGGGTTGCTCCTCAGATATACAACTTTCAGTAATCTAAGAATACGTGATAAAATGTGATAAAATCATGTATATTTATCATCCTCAGCTCCATCTTAACAATATTTCTGCCTATTCCACTGAGTTTAAGAACAAATCCTTCTCCTAACACTTCACCAACTTTGGAACCCACAAGTCTGCGAATGTTTCTGAAAAAAAGCATTTAAATTTTTTTTAGGTCTTAAATATCTTTAGCTGCAAATTTAATAGCACTTCTCAATATTTATATTTATGGTCCAAGGATTTGAACGTTTTACCCAGACTGCATAAAGTAATTTAAAATATTTTCTGTCGGTAGGTAACCAAGCAATAAATATTTAATTACACAGCTCATTCTAGCGTACCTAAAAATTAATTAAATTAAAATACACTGTAATAGACTTTTCTTTGAAGTTTAACATTTATTAAACTATATCCTACTTCTCCTATAGTACATGATATTAAATTAATTACGAGAACAATATTAAACGTTTAATAATGTATAGTAAAATGAGTTTAGTTTATTATTTATTAGTTTAATGTTTTTCTGTTTCAACACGATTGTCTATTATTATTATTTTATTGGAAATTAGTTTTGTAATCTATTGGGTTCCTTCAAATGGGTGGAGCTTTAAAAACATGGCGACGATGGGGTATTATTTCCCATAGTTACTATGGTTACTATATAGTATACAGTGCGATTGCGAATTTTTTTAAGTGCAATAAAATGATAAGTATCAGCACAATATGTAATTGGGCTGATACAAATCACCGAAAAAGAAATTTCCTTGAAGGGGAACGTATATTTAATAATAGAAAAAAATTCAACTGAAACAGAACCTTTAAATAAGGTGAATTTTAATGCTTTCTGTTTACAAACTTTCGATTTAAAGAGTCATCGACATAGAAATAAAATCCAATTTTTTGCTGACTTGCGTTTTCCATAATTCCAAACATATTTACAAGTCTAGTGTCCGATAGAAACTAGTTTTTACGGCCGAAACCGAAACCGAAATTTAATGTTTTCGAGGGAGTAAACATTATCATAATAAGTCTTTATTTTTTTTTAATTTTTAAATCAATCACATATTAATCATTCAGGCTCTGATATTTTAACTAATCATTAACTTATATCATATTATTGTTACCCCCCTTATTTCAAAAAGCACAAATAAATAGACTTTTTTTTAAATAGTATTATGAAATAAAATAAAAGCTACAAAACAAAATTACTTTTTAGTAAAAAGTATTTACCTAACAAATACGTTTAGATAGGTACACAAAACAAAATAAATAGCACTCTTTCCTTAAGAACAAAATTATTTCGTCATTTTGTATGGTACCTACTCTTGTTAACGAACTAGAATAAAATCAAAATTAATAAGGACCTATCTACCAAATACAACAAGAATATGTCTGAATTCAGCGCGAAACTTCCCGAATGTAGTTTCTGTTTCGGCCGGATGGCAGTCGAAACCGAAACCAGTTTTTTTTGCCGAAACTAGGTCGAAACCGAAAGTTTGGTCAGACACTATACAAGTCATGTGCTAGTAGCTGACTAAGGATTTACGAGCTAGTACTAGCTATAGTCAATATTTAACGTAAAAAGGAAATGTCTATTTTAAAAAATTATGCTTTGTAGTTTGTTTTTCTTATTTTCATAGAATAAACAGTTAAATATTACAATAATATTATAACATGCAACGGATACTTTGTAATATTCTGGATGGGTAAACCTGGTACAGAGAAACCGAATCAAATTCATCTGTTCTTTTTATTGTACACTAGCGTGCAGATGAATCAATGCAAATATTTTGAGCCAAACATTGTTTGACTTGAAACTGCAGGATGATGATTTTTGTTACTTATTGTTTTACATTTTTTTAAATATTTTATGTAATTATTGTCAAGTAACACTGGAATCATACGCTTTTTTCCTTTTTCTATTAAACAAAGCTACGGTAGAACTATTGAAAAATGTCAGACCCTGTGTTCGATATGAGAGTGTCTGAAAATCTAAGCGGTACCCTAGACACAATGATAGGTATATTTAAAAAAAATGTTTTTAGAAGTGAAAGAGAACATAAGTTTTGATAGTCCAAGCACTTGCATTAGAACAGTACAGTAGAATTCATGTATTTTCAACCTGTCAAAATTAACTCATGTCCTTCATTCCCACCTTGCGACAGTCATAAAACAAACAGAACTTTTTTTTAAGTGAAACTTTTTAAGCGCGGTATGGCAAATTGGTCTGCATCAGACGAATTAAGTTAAACGCTTCCCCTTCTCGGACTTACACCGGCGCGGGCGGTTGAAAGGAAAGAGTGCGGGAGAATCATTTCTACTCTTTCTGTCAAAGCATCATGCGCAGTGCGTACTGTGTGTATACGTAGCATTTGCTCTAGCCACGATAACAAATTCCGCATAACCATTTCCTAATCCTGAAATAATGAAATCATCCACAAATGCTAGAACCTAAGAAGTTCTATAGCTTAAGCAACGAATAATTCTAGATGGAAAAGTCGAAAGCAGAGCATCTGACTTAGGAACTTTGTTTGGACTAGTTAGGAGATAAACATACTAAAAGTCCTTACCCCTCCGAGGTACGCCCGAAGGGGAGGAGCACAAAGAAGGTCCCGTTTTTTGGTTTTTTGCTTTCATCTCGAAAACGGTATAGTGTGTGGGTGTTTTTAATAGTGTGGATGAGCGATACGAAATGATTTTGACAAATTCGTATTGTTACAATGTGCTACAGAGAATTTAACACATTTTTGAAAATCGACCATTTTTCGGAGCTCATAGCTAGGCAAAGATTGGAGATAGATAAAAAGTGTGAAAGCCAAAGTTGTAGAGAATTTTATCAGGTTTCATTATGTATTACAACAAAATTTCGTACGACGTACCGTTTTCGAGATGAAAGCAAAAAACCAAAAAACGGGACCTTCTTTGTGCTCCCCCCCTTCGGGCGTACCTCAGAGGGGCAAGGACTTTTAGTATGTTTATCTCCTAACTAGTCCAAACAAAGTTCCTAAGTCAAATGTTCTGCTTTCGACTTTTCCATCTAGATTCCCCTTATGAGCACTCATTGACCAAACTACTAAGGCGAGAGAGTCTCACGCAATATTTTTCACGTTTTATACGCTGTTGATTATTTCCACTGGCTGAGCAGTTTAAGAGGAAACACTTTGCGTGAGAAGTAGGTTGAAAATATGTGAGAAAAATCCGCTGAAAATTCGTAGGTACGACTGAAATCATTTAAATAGCTTAATACTAATTAATTTTTATATTTTTTAGATATTTCTGAAGAAGATCCAAATCCGGATCGAAACGTCATCTTGTGTTATATTGATTTGTTAATTTTTTTATTTTTTGTCAATATATTGGTCTGAGAAAAATTGGTCGACAATTTTATTTATTTGATGAAAACATTTAATCAGCATGGCGAAAAGAAGAAATTCAAATGTTTTTTCACGCCAGTGTAACTTGTGTAGAATTTCAAAGCAGATCTGCTCGTATTTGTTCACGGACAACGGACAAACGGACAATATCATCAAATACGATTAATCAAATGATTGTTGTCATTGTGAATAATCATTTCCACGCTTTCCCTGGGGCGCTGTTCCCAGCAGTGCGGATGCTACGTCGTATAGTTGCAATATATATGTTATGGCGATCATTTTAATTCAGTGTAATCAATACATTTTAATAAGCATCAATAATAATAAGCAAGCATTCGTAATTGGTTTCCACTGCTGTGAATTCATTTCTCAATATACTATAAGGCTTCTTGTTAACGACAACGGATAAAGGCCCAATTTTTATGACGAGCCGACGCGCAGTGTTCAGTAGGTTAGTGTGGGTGTTTGTTAACGCGACGGTCATGTAACCGTTGCAACAAAACTCAACGGATACCCACACGTCGCCCCTCGGCGCGACGGCGGTTTGCAGTGGACCACGTAATTTCATAGAAGTCTGTTGACGACGACAGATGTGCGCGCACGTTTTTATCTATACCTACCTTGTGCTGCTCATTGTGAATATGGAGTTTAAAATTGATATTGATATGGATTTATTAATTAGTCTTGTTCATAATAGGCCAGTGTTGGGACAAGATTTTAGCAAATTACAAAAATAAACGACATAATGTACATGCACTTCTTCTCCCTTCAAGTATAGAACTGATATCGATAACAACGGACGCACTCACGTATATTAGCGGATCGTGTACAAAGGTAACCGTTTCGCGTCGGCCCGTTACCCGTTGACTAAAACGGTCATTAACAAGAGCCCTAACTCGTCACAACTTTTGATGAGAAACGTCTAATGGCGCGTTTGGTTGGGAATAAAACCGTGCAATTGGCGCGACGCTGTTCACGGGACGTGCTACGTTTCGTTTGCGCTTGCTGTGCATTGGACAGCTGTGTGTTAGTGCTTGCTGTGTATGTTGGAGTGGCGAATATGGCGTTTGTTGATACATTTAATTTAGTTACTAGAATTTCGTGGATAACAAGGCGAATTTTAGTTACAGGGCAAAATATAGATTCTAGAATTTCGCTTAAATTTATCTGTTCGCATTTTTTCAGTTTTCCGAAATACGTTTGCGATAAAAAATATCAGTATTAAGTTCTATTGTAATTAAATATAAATTTTTATGTTAGTCAAACATGTAGTATAGAGTAGTATCGTTTAGGGAAAATAGTTGCAAGGTTGGGAACTGAGTACACTGCTCCGCGAAAGTTGATGATAACACGCGAATTTAGATTCTCTGAGGTTCGTATTCGTGTTGATTTCCCAATAGCACTGTAACATATATATTCAGATATAATAATTATATACAGTTGGGCAGTAAGTACAATCATTCGATTGCATGCAACATAAAATCGATCAAAGATATTCACAGAAGCAATGGCTTGTACACTACGCCCAATTCGGTTTCGGTCTGACGTTATGACACAGAATTACTCTTTAGTCAATCAGTAGACATGAAAAGTGTTCAACAATTTCAAGAAAATTATGTTAGCAGAAGTTTTGATGATTTATAGACGCAGTACAGATAAAACTCTATTTCTTTTTGTAATCCAGGAAATTTTCTCTTACAAGCTGTATCAGCCCAATTGAGAATAAGTACATGTTAGTTAAACTCACAGCTCTACATTTACATTCCACTACCCTCTGTCAGTACTGAGATTGTAATTATTTGTAGACCGATTCCTTTGAGACTAATTATTATGAAAAATCACGCTTGGAAGGGTTTAAAGACATATCAAACTCTATACACAATATCTTTGTATATACTCCTTACAAGAGGAACATATAGGACTTCTACGAAAGTCTTAAACCGTGTACGATTTTTCGATAGGGCCTCCTGTAGCTCTTGCCAAGTGTATTGCATACTGCCAAACACTATACATCTTCAGTTACTAACCGATAATCTTTTTTTCCTGTGTCCTTGTGGCTTGGTAACGTCTTGATGGTCTTTTCTTAAAATGTAGTCAGTCCAGAGGAATTTTCTTCTTAAGATGGTGTAATGTGAATTAGTCCTTGATCATCATTTAACCGATCATCCTTTTTTCCAGTGTCCTTGTGGCTTGGTAACGTCTTGATGATCTTTTCTTAAAGTATAGTCAGTCCAGAGGAATTTTCTTCTTAAGATGGTGATGTTGATTGGTTCCTGATCATCATTAGATATAAAGTTTGCCATCTTATATTCAATATTTTTCGGAGACACCGGTTGGTAAAGATCTGTAGTTTATTGTTTGCACTTTTACTTTATTTTCAGGTCTCGCAACCGTATAGCAAAATAGTTTTAACATTTGTGGGAAATAAGCGAAATTTTACGTGAAATGACAGCGTTGACTTCCAAATGGAGTTCATCGCTCCGAAAGCTTGACTGACTTGAATACAGAATATCTTTGAGATATGATTCTTCGGTATGAAATTATGTTCTAGAGAAAATATAAACCGAAATTGAAGGATTTGGTTGAGAAACAATTGAAAAAATAAGCTTTACCAGAGTATCGCCTGTTGCCGACGTTTCGAAAATTATATTTTCATCCTCTTGAGACCCTGAGGATGACTCTGGTAAAGCTTATTTTGTCAATTGTTCCTCAACCATATGAAATCTTCTTCAATACATATTTCAGGAACAAAACTACCACTAACAAGTAAAATGAAATCTTTCAAATGTATTATTAGAAATCAACCACAAAACGTGGTGATTTCTAGCAATCATCAATGAACATTGAATAACAAAAAAACGAACTTTCCAAAATAATTGTATTAGGTAATACTTTTTTATTGTGTAATGATGTACTTTGCGGGCGTCCCATCCATTTAAGATCTTTGAAACTGTATAAGACTAAATATCGGAAAGTTTGCTCAAAATGACAACTCCTATAGAATTTACGTATTCTTTGATTTAAAGTGCGTTTACGAAAACAGTGTTTAACCGAACAATTCAGTGCGTAAATTATAATAGACAATGGATCGAATCTCATTCCGTTTCATATATAATTGCACTTTATATAATGAGTAACGCAATCGATAGGGTGTGCTTGCACACAACCCGGCCCGTCTCACGTCAGACTCAGACATATTGCGCTGAGGGAAACATATAGCCGGACACGGCTCACTAACGTTGCAGTCCTTTGAAGTGATAAATTGATAAAGGAATCGACTCACCGGCGAAATATAATTACTTTATTTGAGATTGATTCATCATTGATCCAATAGAAACCCAAGTTTAATTATAGCAATTCATAATTGAATTATATCACACTTGAACTCTGTATTCGACAAAAAAATATTGTTTTTATTCCATAGCATTTATCTGGTGAATGTAAACATACCCTGAACCTAAAATTTACTTTGTTATCATAAACGATACCTAGCTTAACAGCTCAAAAATATTTATTATTATTTATTTTTTTTTGCTTAAAAATGTTCGAAACATTATGTAGAATATGCCTACAAAGTTTCAAAACGATATTCGTTACGATAATTAATAGTTACGATAATAATTGATCATTACAAATTTGTTCACTATCAAACCTGACTTTTTTTTAAATGCGTTTTTCTCAAAACATCATTATCGAAATTTGTGCGCGTAATATCTCAAAAACTGTTAAAAATTTTGGGCTTTTTTACCAGATATAAAAAACAACTTTTATTCGTAGTTGAACCTACTTGTTTGATAAATTATTGATATAAATTTTATTTATGAATGTTTATAGGTCAACATTTTATGCAAAAAATCAAAATTTTTTTTCAAACTCTAAACTAACTTTTTTTTCAATGTTTTATATATTTTATAAGTTTAACTACGAATTATGAATGTTATTAACAAGAAATTTTTTGAATGGATGTTCCAAGTGTATTCTAAGGGCTGTAATTACGCCCACAAATTGGACATCGCAACTGCAACGCGTCTGATAGAAATGCTTACCGCGCCACTATTTTGTACCGAAAAAAATAATACAAGTTTTTTTAAGAACTTTAAAAGATGTTCTATAAGCCCTAATTCATTAAATTATAATAAAAAAATAGTTAGTCTTAAGAAAAATGTTTGAAATAAGCGTTTTTTTTGAGCTGTTACACTAGGTGCACCCTTAAAGTAACATAAACATCAGTAAAACGGTTTTAAAACAACAAAACAACTATAATTGATGCACAAATTTCACAAATCGGAGTGACAAAGCAATATCGAAATTAGTCCATAATATTAACGATAAACATGTCATAATAAGTACCTCTGTAGTTATAGCAACGCTTTTGTCTTTGGTAATAGGTGAAATAAATAACGTTCGTATAGTACATGTGCGACGCGACGGAGATGCACGTACCCATGGTTCATATATGTTAAGGCCGCGGTGACAAAAGTGCCTTGCAACTCCCAAACGGATGAGAAGCACGTTTTTGTATAGTTCGAGTGTCGTTCTCGAAATCCGTGTTGTCGAGTAGGGGTCTGGCGTTCGGCGTTGAGCGGCTATAGTATTTTTTCCGAATTTTGCCCAGCGGTTCCAAAAATCATTTCCCAAACGGATGAAAATTACTGGAGGGCATCTACGCAAACCCCCAATTACCGGAAAAATATTTTCATCCGATTTGATCCTTGCCGTAGCCTGTAGTACAATTAAATGGACCCAGACTCCGAAATGAAAAAAATCATCAGCCGCATTTTGAACGGTTTTAAAACGTTTATGGATGATTTTAAACATTGAGAACACTAAATAAACAGTTGAGAGTAATTTCGTTCTTTAGTTTTGAAATTTTGTAACACACGGTATAATATAATTCTTATGTGAAACATTTACATACAGCTGCACATTTTAAAGGATTTGAGTATCAAATAGAAAAATACAATTTTATTTTCCTTTTTATTTATTTATTGACACATTTCAGAAAATAAAGGATTCCCTGCACAATTCAAATTTCAGCTGTCAAAATCTATAATAAATTTCTGTATCAAACAGTAAAACGTTTTCCAGAGAGATTTGTGTTGCGGTTGAAATAAATATAAATGATATGAGTATGTTTATGTCATCTTTTATCTCATGTTTCAAAATGTCGTCGGCGTCACTGACATCTGTGACGTCTCTGTATTGTATGCAAATGTCGTCATAGGACAGAAACTGAGATGCCGCATTTACAAACGTACTGATATTGGTGTTGGTGCTTTTCTTGGATTGTCTTTCATATCCTTCTGTGTGCAATATTTCAGCTAGGGTTTGGTAACTCAGATCTGAACTGGTTCAAAGAGCCGACTCCGACAGAAGATCCGTGAGAGCCGACTCACTTTTTTATGAGCCGACGGATCAACAGATCCGCATAACTCAGTGAAACACTTTACACACAGAAGCACGCAGCTCACACACAGCTCAAAGTGTACACACCACTAGGCGGTACAATTATTACAGTGTTTCGCTTAAGTCACAACTATTTAAGGTATTGTATTGCATATTGTAATATATGCTTTCTGTTTAACAAAAATTATTATAAACGCATATGATACGCAAATAATATTTTAAATTTGTGTGTAGGTAGTTTATTATGGTTGAACTTGAATTCAAATTCAATAATATATTTAGCTATTCGCGATTGGTTGAACACATGCGTGGGAATCTGTTACATAGCAAGTAGCAACTTGTAAAACCCCGCCTTATAATATGTGAGTCAGTCACTGACATAATATTACGTGATATGATTGACTCAACTAACTCAGTGGCTCAGTTGACTCGAATAACATGATCAGAACTCGGTTCTTTTTGAACCGGTTCAGGGAGCCGGCTCACATACGGGATCCAGATGCAAAGATGCAGATCACTAAAAAGACCCGTTTATCCCATCTCTAATTTCAGCGCACAAAGATATTTAGGAAACAACAATACGCAAGAAATTAAACGTCATTAGGGATTTGTGAATGGATAAAAGTAATGACTATGACTCACTCTATAGCTTTGCAACTGTTATTCATTTTATTGAAATAGTAAAATATGTAAAAGCACCAACAATCTTTATGTTGCGAACAGTGCTGGATTAACCTATAAGCAAAATAAGCAACTGCTTAGGGCATCACGTCTCAGGGGGCACCAAAAATCACAACTCACAAATGAAAAGTACCTCACCAGATCGTGTCAACAAAAATTTTTTTTTTCTTTTTGTCATGTTCACAAAAATATGATCTACTGATATAAAACTGCCTTCAGAAGTACAGAAATTAAAAATAAATAATAAATTATTTTTGAAAATGTTTTTTTTTTAACTTTATGTTTTTTTAACTTTTTTTTCAATTGACTGTATGATTTTTAGAGTCAAATTTTCAATGAGAGCATTTTTTAACTTTAATTTTAAGCTTATGACATTCACAATTTGAAAAAAAATTATATAATTAACATGACAAAGACAGATAATATTAAAATATTTTTAGACTGCTATTAGAGATGAGGGCCTATGATATAAGTAGAATTAATGCTTAGGGCATCAAGCAGTCTTAATCCGGAACTGGTTGCGAATAATTCCAGCCATTCAAAATAAGGCTGTGTTTCGAAGCGGTTAATGTTGATTTTTGCGTTATAAAGGCCGCTGCACACGAAGCTAGAAACACCGCCTGGAATTTTGCTGGGCGGTATAGGCTGGACACGAGCTGGAAATGTCACTGCGAGCTCGCCTTCTAGCTCACAAGATAGGTTTTAAAATTAGAACAGGGACTATTTTCCTTGTTAGGACCGCTGCTAGGTATGAGCAAGAACCAATCAGGAAGCAGTATCTTGTCACGTGAAAGACATGAACAAACGCCAGCAAACCATTCTGCTCAGAGTCAGACAACAGACACGTTTTGCTCTGTGTTTATATTTGAACTGTCACTGCACGCGCACATGATTTATTCACAAAACTAGCTTGAAAAGACGTCTCGTGTGAAGCGAGCATATAACAGCAATCAAGAAAACTAGTGCTAGAAAATCAGTAGGCTAATCTAGCAGCATTTCTATAGCCTCGTATGCAGCGGCCTTAAGTTTTTGCAACAATTTGGGCGCTGGGGGGGTTGGTGAGAGTCGGCGGAAATGTTTAACACCACTACCGTACTCAGCATCCTCAAAAACAGGGAAAAAACAATTTTTTCGGAAAGGGTATAACGTAATGCGCGTTTAAACCGGTTCGGGAATAGTTTTTGGCAGTTTTCACGAAATATTTACAGAGCGGACCCGACTACGCCTTTCTGTAGTTTTTATTTTGGCGCCTCATTCTTATCAGTGGTATGTTAAAAATCGAACCTTAACACACATCATTAATGATCGTTCAGATACAGTGACAACATCGCGTTTGATACACACTGGACGCCGGAAGAAGACGTCGGCGTTCAAATCTAAACACATTAGCGTCCGTCTGCACTTAGCGGCGGTATCAGCTGCCCGCATCGCCTCCATTCCGTCGGCCATAGGTATGCGGTAGGACCAGAGTCTGGACCGCAGAGACATTAGTAGCCCGTATCTGCCGTCGGTACTCTAGGTACCTACTTAAATGTTCACTTACCTCTGTACATAATATTACGCCCTGATACCTCCCCTATCTACACTGAAAGTGGGATCGTATAATAATAGTTAAACTGTATTAACATTTAATATCTATACCTAGAGGTAATTTAATTTTCTCTTAATAATACGAGAGAGCGGACATCTTCAGAATAGAAAAGAAAAATAACGGTCTTAATGCAACAGGTATAAAATGAAAATATAAAATTATATACACTTAAACCTGTGTTTGTGCGGTAGATAGGGACCGCATAAAAGAAAATTCATAAAAAATCGCACAAAACTTCACGGGTAGCTATAAAAAATATTTTTCGCAACACATTTAAAAAAATTTCAGCCAATTGGGCGACGGGACCATTACAACTTCAAAAAAGTTGACATTTGATTATAATAAGGAAAATAAAATTTCTTCAAATAAAATTTCTCATATCTCGTGAGGTGACGCGGGTAATGGCTAGAATTCAATATGATATTTGCTATTCGTTGCCATGGTTACCTACATAATATGTTCCACGTCATGTAAAAATTAATCAAAGCATGCCCAACTATGGTTTATTTCTGACATCCATAAAACAAAAGAACGGCTGATTTTTTTTATTTTCAAAATATTTGCGAACTATAAAGTTTAGAAAAAAAGATTTTTAGCAAAACTTTCTTGAAACAATAAATAGTAATAAGCCGTTATGAGAAGTATACCATTATTATATAAAAAACACTGTTATAGCATATTATATCTCTTCTGCGAATGCGCCGATTTTCCCCAAAAACAATAGGGCTCTTCATATTTGCATACCAAACATCCTCCCAAATTTGGTTTCAACCGCTCATCCGTAGACGGACAGAGATTTTCCAAAAATATGTTTTTTTTTTGGACCGGGGGACCTCAAAACGGTGAGATATTGTATAATTTTTGAAAAGTGATTTTTGACCTAAACTAGTACTATTCCCCGCACTTGTGGGTTAGAATAGTATGTCTTACAAGGAAATCTTGAGGCAAGCTAATGTTGCATTATAATTGATATGATGCTAATTTATGAGAAAGTGCATCAAAATTATCATACATCTTTTACCAAGGTGTTATAATATTAATATAAATCACTTTCTTTTGACCTGCAGTGCAATCATAAAAATAAATCGACCGAAAACACACTGTATAATTCTATGTAATTATTTGCTGTGAACTAATGTTTAATTTGTTTTCAGATTGATGTATCATCTGCAGTATTAGGTAAGTTTCAATTCTTTCGTATTAATTTTTTATCGGTCATGAAATCGACTATCATTCAATAGATAAGTATAGATACTACTAAATTTTAGCAAAAAATATTTACAATTCCTCAACTGTATGATCCATTGATCCATACAGTATTTCACATTTTCTGGTTTTAATTAAAAAATTCAATAAAATTCTTTTTTGAGACTGAATGTTTTTGGACATATTTTATTGTACATTTGGAAAGCCGAACCTCTTCAAATTGTGTACTAGTTTGGTTTTGGATATTGGCTGAATATACAAAGGTCAAAAAGTTTAAAATATGTTTTTACTATTCTTTATCTTTCTTTGAAGACAGTAGAGATTGCATAGTACAATTAACTGACGGGAGTTTACCAGTGGCGTGTCAAGAGGAAGAATGAGGGGTACCTATTAGTGATGTGCCGGATATCCGTATCCGTATCCGCGAATATCCGAGGGAGAAGAAAAATCCGTATCCGTTATTTTTTGGCGGATCTTTTACGGATCTTTTACCTTATTAATTTTCAATTCATAGATTAAATTTTATATATATAGGTGATTAGGTAATAATGAAAAACTGTTAAATTCCATTCAGATTATTTTTTATTTTTTAAAATCGTATTTGGCACCTTTATATTGCAAACATTTATCGTAGTGAGTACCATACCAATAGTACATAACTCAAAGGTACTAAAAAAACTCTCTTTATAATGAGATATTGCACATTGATCTTTGGAAAAAGACAATCTGTTATGAGACTTAACTCTTAAAGAGGTCAATAACTTTTTCCCATAACAGATAGTCTTTTTCCAAAGGTCGATGTGCAATATTTACCGCCGCGTACTCTAAGAAAGTTAAGATCCGTATCCGTATCCGCGGATCTTGAAACCAAATATCCGTATTCAGATCCGTATCCGCGGATATACATTTTTAACGATCCGGCACATCACTAGTACCTATATGATTTACACATTTTAGTACATGAGAGAACTCGCGCACTGGTCATCGAATGGAATCCAAGAACCGGTGCCTGACACACGTCAAGAATTAATCTTCCATTCTTTGACCACCGCTAAGCCCGATTGCAATTGTCTAACATTAATCCGTGTCATAAAATAGCAATCGAATGCTCTGAATTATTATATGATATGGTATCCGGCAGACTTATTTGTGAATAATTCAAGTAAGAGACGATTTCAGATCAAAAAGAAGCCAAATTAAATAATAACCGATAAAACATGTATTTGAAATGAAAAAAGTGTTGTTTTGTATGCTATGTATCCATTATCCTTTCGACCAATCAATCAAATACTAGTGAGTCCGCTTCAGTTTGACAGCTATGTGTATGAAATTGTCATTGATAAATATATTATGTGAACCGGATATAACATTATCTTATCTGCAAAATAGTCATTGCGCAGGAAAAGTAAATCAAACTCCTGACATTTCACGTATTAATGCCTGAATTTTGAAAGGATAGGTATAGCACAAACACTTTTATTTGATCGTTATAAATCAGGCCTGGGCAAATGGCGGCCCGCGGGCCGAATCCGGCCCGCGAAGCATTTTAGAAAATTAAAAAAAAATAGTAGCGGAAATAGAATGCGGGGACTTTTTTTTTGTTTGCTCCCTACATGCGGAAATAAAATGTGAGGACCTTTTTTTTTGCTCTCCGAATGCGGAAATAGAATGTGAGGGCCTTTTTTTTTTGGCCCGCGGTCAAATTTTCATCAGCTATGTGGCCCGCGGTCAAATTTTCATCAACCATGTGGCCCGCCAATCAAAAGATTTGCCCGCCCCTGTTATAAATGAAGTGTAAGATACGTTACTTCGGAACGTAGTTACCTCTTGTCAGATCACAGTGATTATTTTGGACGGCTAGTCACTGTGATTTTTTCTTCGTGAAGTTATTTATTCCCCAACTCTATAATATGTGAGCTAAATAAGTTATAGGTCAAAGGTGACGGAAATCAACTCTTGGACTCGTGAATTGGTCCAACAGATTTTTAAACCGTTTGCTGACGCTCAGAAAACTTTTTGGGTGGTACGCGAACTTTTAGGCAGTATTAGAGCACGAGGATTCGACGAACATTTTTGAGGTTACCTGTTTTGTTTTCTTGTCGTAGGTATTTACTGTAAACAACAACAAAGAATTTTGAAAATAGTTTTCAATTGCTCAATTATAAGTTCGTTCCAAGCAGCCGCAAACGGTAGCAAATCCGTACACAGTCTTGTTACAGCGCAAAACTGTCTTGCGCAGTATCTATTTTTTAGCTAGTGCGCAAATTAGTCTTGCGCAGTGACAAGACTGTGTACGGTTCTATTACCGTTCGCGGCTGTTTGGAACGAACCTTACATTTGTGCAGTGTGCACGCCCGCAAGTCAAATTCTGGATTGATTGTAGAAACAAATCGATTATATTATAATATTATTATTATTCAGTATATTTATATTGTAGTCTATGTAGAGTTTTAGTTGATGACATTTATTATGAGGTTTTATTCGTGTTGAAGTAGAGTTGAAATTAACAATTCGTAATTAGCGTTTAAATATTATATTAGCATATATATATCGCGCCACACCATAGAGATATGCGCCACATACAACTGCATCAGCCAGACTAGGCCGGGCTCTTTGTTACAGTAATATGCACACAGGAAATGGTTAAAACATTCAACGAAAACAGTATTAATTATTCACAGTAGTGGAAAATGCGTTCCTCTCGTTTCAGAATAGTTTTAATCTTCACAAATCATATTTTGTTAATTCAAAATATAAAAGGATTTGTTATAGTACATAAATGTGTTTATAAAATCTTGGCACTCAATATTATATTACACCACAAGGACCGAAAGTAAGATATTCTTGTCCTGCGCGCCGTGAAGCGCAGGGTAAGGTTATCACACCTTCAGCCAGTGTGGTGTATACTAATTTTCTTCAAATCTCGGTCGTAAGCATACCTACATTTATTAATTAATTACGTATTAATTACATAAAAACACTGATAAATTCCAAGCAAGCTTTGAATTTATACAAATGACAGCTGATCGCGATTATAATAGCTAAAATGTAATAGGGTTGCTATGGAAACGATATCTAAACAACAGTTGATTGGTTGTTTTTATTTTACGACCTCCCGAACGTACGATTTTTCCGCATTTGGGCGTATAATCCCACCAAGGAGTATATGACTTTCCGCCTTACAATTGGTGCCGAAAATAGGCACTTTCTATGGGGGTATGAAGAAAAATTTATTTTTCTAATGTAAACTCGATAACTACATTTGAGAAATAAAATTAACAACATTTAATTTTTTATTATAAATAGTTGTCCCAAGAAATTGAATGTCAACCAAATAAATTTTTCTTTATTAATACATTATAATATTTTCAAAATTCATATTTCATTAGAAAACTTGATGAATGCAGATAGAGCCAAATCGGGATCTTGTACTATTAGAGTGCTGTTATTTTTTTGTCACTTTTTAATAAAAATACCACAAGTTAAAGTGCGACAGAAATTTAACAGCGCTGTTAATTTTAACACTGACCATTCAGAATAGCGTAAACAGTGACATTTTGTTATGCATTTTTTTGGATTACAGAATCTAATCACCATTCGTAATTATTGTAATTTTTTTTCATATTAAAATTAAAAGTTATTATTCGGAACTTTTCCTGAGAACATATTCTTTCAGATATACAGGGTGATTCAGGAGGAAATTTCAATATTTCAGGTACGTATTCGGGGACCCAAAATAATTATGAAAATTCTTATAAACACGGGTCCTATTCTCAACCGTTACAGAGATACAGGGGTAAACAAAATTAGTGTTTTTGGGAATCATTTAAATCATTGGCTTATTCAAGTAAAGTAAACACTAGAGATGCACTACTCGATTGAATAATAAATGCAGCAGCAATTATAAGAAGCAGAGCCGCATCGATTCACAGAGCGACCCGAGCTATTCATCACAGAGCGGACTTGTGGTTTGAAGTAAACGGTGGCATTTTTTGGAAACTATAAAACTTAGCCTACCTGTTATAAATAATTTAATAAAAATATTTTATTTACCCCTGTATCTAAGTAACAGTGGAGAATAGGACTGCATGTTGATAGGAACTTTTATGTTTATTTTGGATCCTCGAATACGTACCTAAAATATTGACATTTCCTCCCGAATCATCTATATATTGTCACATAGGCAAACTTTAAAAATTAGTGGACTAATTCATTTGATTACGAAACCTTAGATATTTCTCTTCAAAAGTTTCATTTTCTTTTGTAAAATAACTGTTTTGCAGTTAAGATTTTAGTTTAGCAGTACTTTATGTTATGAATAATTGACGACAATATGTTTTTTTTATACGTTTACAAAGTTCCTTGTTTTAACTCTTTTTCTTATATAGAAAATGAAAACTTTAGTTCCATATGCTTGTAAAGAATCTCCCTGTACACATATCCGCCTCCTGCTGTGCTTGTTCCTGCTTTGTGTCTACGGTCTATGCAAATTTAATTATATTTTTTTGTAGCCAGTGTGCTTACATCTTAGCTAATTAACTAATTAGTGCGAATCTGAGTTGTTAAAAAAGGTTTATTTTATGAAAATTTGTTTGTATATTTTAGATGTTAGTTGTTGCTTACAATAAGAATAAAAATGTTTTGTAGTTAAAGAATGTATTTGTTTTTGCAGTTAAATTAAATTAATTCCATAGTTTTAAACAAAAGAATAAGAATTATATTAGCCAATGTATTGAAATATCACCACTTCAGTTCTGGTAGATTTATTCAGCAAGAATACTATGTATTCGCTGGGTGCGTGATAGCAGCACCGTCTACTGTCTACAATTTCTCATACTCATAACATTCTGTAAAATAACTGTAATAATAATTTAACGAAATATTTAATTACCGAAATTTTTATACCCAGCTAAGGAGATATAGCGTTTATGTGTTGCACTGGAAGAAATTAAATATAATTATTATTTGAAAAAATATAAAAAAAAATATTTTTATTCGATTGTTACTTCTACGAAGACTACTAGCGCCGTTAGCGGGCAATAGAGCGGAATTGAACTGCCTCGTTATTA
Organism: Xanthostigma xanthostigma; assembly: GCA_963575645.1. Lineage (NCBI taxonomy): Eukaryota > Metazoa > Arthropoda > Insecta > Raphidioptera > Raphidiidae > Xanthostigma > Xanthostigma xanthostigma. The sequence goes on from OY754467.1 coordinate 14,989,176, forward strand.
TTGTTTTAGATCGCGAAGCTTCTTTATAAACAAAATAAAATAAGACACCTCGATATTATGATTTGATAAAATTATACGGGACACAAGCTAAAATATTAAAACAATTTTTATTCACTAGAACATTATTTATTGGTCAACGTTTCGGCAATATTTCTTGTCTTCTTCAGGACCTATAACAAATAAATAATACCCTACACATCTAAACCATAAAATTAAAATTTTTAAAATATTTGTATATCAAATAATTACTTATTAGGCTTACCTTAAAAATATTTAGTGAAAAGTCACAGACTTAAAAACATAAATTATTTTATGTTTTTAAATAAATTATTTTAAGACAATATTAGAGACAGACTGCTGTTAAAGATGAGGGCCCATAGCTGCAAGAAATTCTTAGGGCATCAAAGAGTCTTAATCCGGCATTGTAAACAGCTGAAGGCATCAGCGTCTGCGGTAATTATTTGTATAGCCTTAGTACCACTCAATATGCTTTATAATGTAGCAAGCTTTGTTACATTAACTCTCTTTCTCTTTTTTTTGACGTGATAACGTCTTATAAATTGATGAATCACCAATCTTATAAATTGATAAAACACCAGCTGCATGCACGTTCCTAGCGTTCCTAACGTTCCGCCTGACCCTGTGCGTGCTTTTCTCGAAAACGGCCCTAACGATTTGGATGAAATTTACTGAAAAGGGATTTTGGGGGGCAAAAAATCGTTTTAGCTAGGTCTCATCTCTCGAAAAAATCGTTTTCATACAAATTTTATCATTATAAAAATCAATTTTTTGACGTATGAAAATACTTAAATATTGTAAGTAGGTTTTGGAATTTTATATAAACAGTGAAACAATTGTTTTCAAAATATTATGACAATTAATCTTTGAGACTTAAAATAAATACGAAAGAAAGAAAGTTAAAAAAAACAATTATATTATAGGTGGTAAGTAATTTTAATAAATAAAATTAACCTAAATTTGAAGCAAAAGATGCAATATCATAGATTCGAATTATTATAATTATTATATAAATTTAGGTTATGTATTACGGAATACGTTATCACGTAAAACTATCGTCCGTAAACCGACTTTACAGACAACCAATTTTTATTTTAAATATAATGCGATATATCTCAAATTGTTTCCTGCGCGTGGGTTTTTGCAGTTGGCTTGGAAAATTTTCATTCCATATCAATTTTTCCCACGCGTAGGGGGGTGTTAATGTAGCAAGCTTTGTTACATTAACTCTCTTTCTCTTTTTTGTAATATTGTCAAAATTAATTTTCCTTAGCTACGCTGGAAAAAATGAAGGTTGTTATTATTTGGAAAAAATTCAATTTGATTTTTAACTTCTATTGAGAAAACATCAGCTTACGAATTGTTATTAATTCAACCAAAGCGTTTTATTTTTTTAAAGTAAGAACTTAATAGTGCTTACAATATAACATATTTTGTGTGTTCCCAAACGCACAGTATATAATATGTTATTTTCAATTTTAGAATTCACACTTGTATGTTCTCATATAGCATGTATTTGTAGTATCTGCTCTCTGTGTTTCGCTTAATTAAAATACTAAATAGACAATACTGTAAATTGTTCTCTGATGTATCGTTGAACAACACAAGTACCATTATATATCATGTCAAATGTACATGAATGACGTATCTTGCCTACGTCATATTATGCATTTTAATCTATGATTAATGCTTCTCTGATATCCACATTCATACGAAATGACTGACACTTTCATTTAAATTATCTCTTAAAGATAATAGCATTTAGTTTAAATATTTTTAGGTCCTCTCAAATTTTATTAAAAAACAAACTTATTACCTCAATTATATCCATCATTTCCATATTCATTGAACACTATTAAAGATAGAAGTTACTAACCTTGGAACAAATTAGCCGTTGGAAAACTGTTGTCCCCATACATCGACAAACGTCGCGGTCAGTTTGCCAACTAAGCTTATAATTCAAATCTTCTTGGTTTCCGGGCTTTGGTCCATTGGTATTACTACCTGACGTTTCGTCTACAACTGCGGTAGACATTATTAAAGGCGATGTGGTAGCTGGCGAAGTTTCCTTCTAGGCTGCTCACAGGTAAGTGTGTCGACAAGTGTGGTACCGTCTTTTATAGCCACCGTGCTCGTGTTCTCTACTCGGTCGTAGTATGCTCTTCTGTGATTGGTCGTTCCATTCAGTGGGTTGGTATTGCACAGTGCTGGTGTCCAGGTTTTACTTAAAGTCAAACTTTCGTCTTTGCTTATAATTGCAATCAGTTCTGATGGACTACTGAACAGTATTGTAACTCGTGGCTATATCTGATAGCCTAGTTGTCGCACCGTGTTGTATGCGAGAGTTCTCATATTGTTGCTTTGTATTAGAATTGTTACCGTGTACGTGCGGTTCAAAAACAGTATTTGTGCAACCCGGTACACACGTTTACATTTAACTGAACAGTTCTCAGTTCGCACTTTTATCAAATGAGTTTTTTGTATTTCATCAGTTCAAAAACACTGATACTTCACCATGCACATGTTGCGATTTAACTGAACAGTTTTAACTGTACAGTTAGAACTGACAATTTAACTGACCGTGTGTAGCTGCCTGAACAGAGTACATTATTTTCTTTTTTTTTTAAATCATCAGTTTTCTTTACTTTCTATTTGGAACGATAAATATTGGCTTATTAATTAAATTTAAAACCTGCTTTGCAAAGGGCGGACAAAATTATTGTCAGGATCCTTTGACAACAGGGTGCGGTGTTTTTTAATTAGCTCCCTGTTTTTCAGAGTCTAGCGAGGCTTCACCAAGCCCGATTCTTTGAATGTTCCGGAAACTAATATTTGTATCTTGTGTATCCTTGTTTTTTATAATAGGTATACTAATTAAACATATATTGTTTAAAAAGATTTTATTTTGTTTGAACTAACTCACTAGTGAAACTGGGTGTATCCAGCGGTTTCAAAGTAATCAAATAATAAATAAAAAATTCCAGCCAATTGGGCGACGAGACCATTTCAACTTCAAAAATGTTGACATTTGATTATAATAAAGAAAACAAAATTTCTGATATCGCGTGAGGTGACGCGGGTAATGGCTAGTATTCAATATGATATTAACTATTCGTTGCCATAGTTACCTACATATTATGTTCCACGTCATGTAAAAATTAATCCACTATAGTTTATTTCTGACAAACTATAAAACAAAAGACCGGCTGATTTTTTTTATTTTCAAAATATTTCCGAAACTATAAAGTTAAGAAAAAAATTGTTTTAACAAAACTTTCTTGAAAAATAAATAGAATAATAAGCCGTTATGAATAGGATACCATTATTATATAAAAAAAATTGGTTGTCTGTAAAGTCGGTTTACGGACGATAGTTTTACGTGATAACGTATTCCGTAATACATAACCTAAATTTATATAATAATTATAATAATTCGAATCTATGATATTGCATCTTTCGCTTCAAATTTATGTAAATTTTATTAAGTAGAATAATAAAACACTATAAAAAGTACACTATTATTATATAAAAAACAACTAGGTATGGCATGTATCTCTTTTGCGCATGCGCCGATTTTCCCCAAAAAATTTACAAAAATTTCTAGTAAAAATAGATCGAGTAAAAACCGTTTTAAAAACTATATTATTATTATATAAAACATCATTATAAGAGATATATTCTTTTACGCATGCGCCGATGTTCCCCAAAAACAATAGGCCACTTCATATTTGCATATCAAACATCCTCCCAAAATTTGGTTTCAATCCGCTTATCCTTGGTGTCGGAATGATAAGAAATGTCAAAAGTGACGTTTGCAACTGTCAAAGTATTATGTTCTAATAATAATTAGTTATTCCAATAGTTAACTTAGAAGGCGTTGCATTTCACAAAATACTAATGTCAAAAAAATGAATTAAACATTAGGAATGCAGCCGTTTTCATGTTAAGACAAGACATACGTTATTTTCTAATTTCCATGTACGGCAAACAAAGACGACCGACCGCGTCGCGTCATGCATTATACAACATTGCATTTATACAGCTATTTTTCTATATAAATTTGTATAAAAAAACTGTTTAGGCAAATTCTGTTATACGAAATCTATGTAAAATGTTCTCCTCTTTCGTTTAAGACTGGTTTCAAACCGATCTGATTTAAATTGAGCGAGAAATTAGCAAAAAGCACGCACAGGGTCAGGCGGAACGTTACGCGTTAGGAACGTTAGGAACGTTACGTTACACTTTTTCGTGCATGCAGTCGGTGTTTTATCAATTTATAAGATTGGTGATTCATCAATTTATAAGACGTTATCACGTCAAAAATATCGTTTTAGCATATATCTCTTCTGCGCATGCGCCTATTTTCGCCAAAAACAATAGGGCTCTTCATATTTGCATACCAAACATCCTCCCAAAATTTGGTTTCAATCCGCTCATCTGTTTGGCTTGTTTCGTGTTTACAGACTAACAGACGCACAGAGTTTTTCCAAAAATATGTTTTTTGAATTCGGGAGACCTCAAAACGGAAAGATATTTTTGACCTAAACTAGTACCATTCCCTACTTCTGGGTTGGAATGGTATAATAGTGGGTGTAAGTGTATCAAAACAGACTGTAATATAAACAAATGAATGAGAAAGAAACGAAATTAAACATTTCACGACCATCGCACAACACGTTTTATAATTGCAAATATAGTGCAACACAATCTGACAAAAATAGTTTTATACGCGCCATCAAAATGGCGTTAAATTTCCATTCAACAGAAGTTTACGTATCAAAACAGAAACGTTTGTGAACTTTCCACCGCTATATAGAATAACACTGGCATGTGTGTCGAGATATGAAAGTGACAGAACTATGTACACAGTGAACGGAAGAAAGAGAGAAAAAACTAGAAAAGTCAGCGAGTAGAAGGAGTGTGTAGGTAGATGTTAATACGCGAGAGCTTGACATCCAGGGAAATTCTGGGATTTATTACTTATTCATGTGTAATTCCGAGCAGGATGAAATTAGTCTGCATTATGCAATAATCCGGTTACCCCCGGAGTCCGGACCGACCAGTCCGCAGTCGAGTAACGCTTGTGTGTACGTTTGTGTGTGTATGAGTGCTGTAGGGTTGCCCAACCCCAACTCATTTATTTTTTTTTAATGCCAAGCATGTAGGATATTAGGGGTCGTCGAGCAAAATCTCACGGCATCTCACTAAGGGGCGAGGGGAGTTAAAAAATTTCCAAATTTGCTTCACGTAATTTCTGAACGCCCCCTAATATTGCTATGCGAATTTGATAACTCAATTTCGAAATAATAAAGATGTTCACCTTTTGAACAAAAGTATTGATTAGGTATATGCCAGACATAAATTTAAGAGGTAACAACTTAAACGGAATCTATCTGAACTTCAAAACAAGTTTCTTTCAAGTGTAAAAAAATCGAAGCTTTTTGAAACATGATTATCTGAAAGTCTCATCATCATAAAGTTCTTTATCCTTTACAGGAGCTGGAAACCACGTTTTTCCACCTCACTTTGTCTATATAGCTGTCGATTTTGGATCACTAAAAGATTTTAAATTTGTTCACTTTTTTTAAGTTCGCTATCCATGTGGATTCTTTTCTTCCCTTTCGAAACATGTCCCTCCAGTTTACCACACATAAATTAATCTTTTTAGTTTATATTCTCTTCCTCTACAAATATGACCAAAGTATTGTAACGTCCTCTTCTTAATTGTAGTTAAAAAACACCTTTTATAACCAACTCTACGAAACATATCATCTGAAAGTCTACTTTATTTAAATCTTTTTCTTAGAAAAATTGTTTTTGTTTTCAACAAAATGAAAACAAGTCAAGAAATAATAAAGCACCGCTTGATTCCAAACAAACAAACTAACTAATTAACAAACGTTGTGGGTAAAAATAAAATATTATGAATTCATCAAATTCACCACTTCCACCACATATACCCGTACTTCCATCATATCAGTTCTTTTTGAAACGGCGAACGCAACAAATTATTCAAATGGTTAAATTGAAACAATTGATGAAATATTGGTCAGTCTTGACCGCGCGTGTGTATGTCACAACGTACTGGCCGAGAGGTCAAAATGTGAGCGCCAGAGCTTGGTTGTCGGGCCGTACGACGGCTTTTTCACGTCAGCCGACGGATGGTCAAGCCAATGTATAGGATCACTGCGATCAGATAGCTACAGTTTCATGCTTCTCTGACGTACATAAATTACTGGCAAGTAATTAGAAGACGTCTGGGAATTTAAGGATTCTCGAATGAAACTTAATATTTCCAAAAAATGCTGAAATTTGGGAAATGTTTTTTTTTTTCATGCATAAGAAATTAGAAATTAGCAAAAACAATCCAAATTATTATTATTTATTAATTTATTATTATAATTACCGTAAAAATCAAATATATTTTACACTTATTATTATTCAAATAAATACTTTTCATTTCTTTGAACTTGAATTTCTGACATAATAATATAAAAAAGAGGTGCAGTTAATAAATATTAACTAGTGTGACCTTTGCCAATTATTCGCACTAAATAAGTATAATAATTATCACTTTACAAAATTATTTTTTAAATATGATTGCAGGTATTCAATTCGTTTCTACTTTTGCACACTGCTTATAACGTTCTTTTTTTTGTTGTATTACAATATGAAGATCAGATGACAGATCGAAGAAATATTTTACTAAAATAGTAATATAGAGGCGCAAGTAGCAAAAGCGTTGAGCTAAGCCGTCAGATGGCATCATGCAGCATTGCTGTGACGTTGTTCAGCGTTGCTTGCTGTTTCAAAATTAAAGCCGTCAGATGGCAGTTTGCAGTATTGTGTCTATTGTATTACAATATGAAGGTCAGATGACAGATCGAAGTGTTTAATAAATTTTTTAGTTGTCGATGTCAGGAGGCAAACATTCTTAACCTTAGCGTATTAATAAATATGATTGCTACTTTCACCAGTTTTCACAACCTAATCTGAAAACGAGCTTAGTAATAGACGAGAATCTAAAACGGAACGCTCGTGATCTCGGAAGTTTTCAAGCGTGTAAACTATTATAAAATATTATTTCTAATTTTAATAAATCTCATTTAATGTTAAAGTAATCTAGTCGCGCACAAAAGGAAATTATATTATGAAGACGCTGGGTACAAAAGTCTTTGAACTTTGTAATTTTCAAAGTAGGTTATATTACATGAAATATATTTAGTTTTGTTAACATTGCATTATGTTTTACATATATAAGACGTGTTAGTATATTTTGTTTTCCGTATGCAAGTCGCAATAACAGCAGTAATAAATCACTGCACTAAAACTGTTGCTTCTGTCTAGTCCTTGCAAACATTGCGACAGGACACAAATCCTCGCGTACTCCACGTCTGTACCCTTGCAGACACGGTTTCACCGTACCTTCCATTGCAATATTATCATTATATGAGCTCCACTAAGGATGTCTTGATGTTTAGATTGATATTAAATAAAAATACGATGTTTCTAACGAATGTACTTCATAATTTCGATATTTTTGACATTATTGTGAGATCTAAGTTGACCAAGTCTGAATACAACCATAATTTTCAAATCTTTATTATTTTTTCAATATTTTGATACTACTTAATAATTTTGAAAGAATTTTATATAAATGAATTAGAATTGAATATTAATTATTTTTTTATATTTTTTAGATCAGTTCTGAAGAAGATCCAAATCCGGATCGAAACGTTAACGTATTAATTATATTTTTTGTTTATATATTGTCTGAAAAATTGGTCGATAATTTTATTTATTGAACAACTATAATTTATTATAATAAGAGTCTATAAGATCCCGATTTGGCTCGATCTTCACCCACATAATGTATTAATAAAGAAAAATTGACTTGGTTGCCATTCAATTTCTTTGCACAATTATTCTTAATAAAAAATTAAAGTTGTTAATTTAATTTCATTTATTTAGTATTAAATATTGTGATATTTTTGAGCCCGACCAGTATCAAAACACATCGATTTTGGAAAACACATTCAAAAATGTTTCGCGTACACCTGTTATGGTAATTGAGTAGGCGTGTATCAAAACACACCAATTTTTGAAAACTATGCCAAAATCAAATGCAAACATGTTTTTTGTAAATAAATAACAATAAGTTGCGCCGCGAGCCTGTATCAAAACACACCAATCTTTGAAAACTAACCCAAAAGCATGTGTAAAAAAGTTTTGTGTTGGCAAAAAAAATTTTGGCGACAGACTATGCCAAAAACATTGATCTTTGAAGACTCAAAAATAACCTTTGACATAAGTGTTATAAAATGCCACAAAAAACGAATAAACAACAAATCAACTAATTTAAATTATGCAAAAGTGAATGATCGCAACAAAAATGTAAGTGACACGGTGATTATTTATTTCAAGTGTTTATATTCTCTTTGATTTAAGAAGACGTGACGTCATCGATGTTTCAGTCAACATGACCGATTGCAGTATTTTATACTTTTATTTTATTTAATATCTTATATTAATCTCAATGTTTGTATTAATACTGGGTCATTTTTTAGAATGCTTTCAACATACATTTTTGTCTAAAACCAATTATTCTGTGATTCTTTTATACTGTCATCATGCCTATTGTATGGATAAATGAAAACTCAATCATCATTTCAGTTACTTGATGCAGTTTTATAAGCTTCGGGGTAAGACTGGTTACGGGTTATTTAATTAAAATTTTAAATCCTATAAACTTTATTGTTTAAGCTATAGCGTCTTTTCTTAGACTTCATAATACCCATTTCGTCGATCTATTTCTGAATCACCTGTATAATATAATACAGCACCGTGCTCTTTTTAATGGGCTACTTATGTCCCCTTGACGTGTAGTTAAGAATATAGCGGTTGAAAGATTTCAATAAAATCTATACAAATACAAAACATCTCTTTTCTCCACTAATTGGAAATAATGTTTTTATGAAATGTCGTTTTTAACTCTTGGAGAGAGAAAACTCAATTTATGAAAATTTTACATCATATTTATAAAGTAAATAATAAATCAGTATCACATTGAAACCTTCAAAATCTAAAATAAAGTCAGACAGAATTTATAAAATGACAATTCTGACGTAAAACAGTGTAATTAATAATCTCTTTAAATTGATGACTGAAATTAAATATTAGCAAACCTGTATTTCTTATTAGAGTATTTGCCAATTGGCGTCGGTTGGATGGCGGGACCTAGGGATCGGACCAAAATTTCTCGACGTTTGGCACCATTTTTGGAAATGTCGGTTTATATGTACGGGCTACAATTGTCGAAGGAGTTAATTGATTTTAACGAGACTTGGTCCACGTATTTAAATCCATCACCGCACAAAGCCTATGTAAAATGGACCCAATCGGGCCACTTTATGGGTAGATTTTAGGGGTTGAAAATATTTTTGGGCTCAAACTTACCGAAAAAATTCTAAGAATCGTTTTAAAATTGAAAAATTTATTAAAATCGGCCTAACAGAGCCGGACTTAAAAATCTTATGAAAACTTTAGTTTGTATATATGAATTTACTTAGTGAAGAGTGAATTTTATTTAAATAATATTGAAATTAAGGAAAACAAATATTTTAAGGGAAGTATTAAGGGTTTAAATGTTTTATTTTGCCCGAAAACAAAAAAGTTACGTTCACATAATAAAGCCATACTTCTCAGAACTGAATTCACAAAATCGAAAGTTTTTATTTCGTCAATGTATACTAAAAGAGCAACAAGAAGGCATGCATCATTTTATATTGTTAATGTAAAAGCGCATTGTGATATTTTCAATTTTGCAAGAAATAAAGTTTGTAATTTATCTTAATTCTCTTAAACATAAATATTTTTCATGAAGTTTAGATTTTATTTTTAAAAAACACAAAGACTTTTATAAATATAATGTGTATCACAATAATGATATAAAAAATTAAAATAAAAAAAGTTCTTATGGTAATTTATTTTTGCTCGCGCACAATCTTATTTCCGTAATGGATGTTGATGAAGCTTTATCAGTTTTTATTAGTTTCGTTTAATGTAATTATTATTTTATTTACAAAATATTATTATACTATAATTGCAACATGATCGTCAATCCAATTATTTTACAAAAATATACGACTTCTTTTATGAAGTAATAAAACGTTATTAAAGAATATTATATATATAGACGATTCGTCAAACAATAGTAGCATGGAAATATTGAAATGCTACTCTAACCGTAACTTTGCCTTAATACCGGTTTTGACAATAAACTTATCTTTCCCATTACTACATATTTTAGACGGAGAGCTGGCTACGGAGAAAATGGGTGACTCGGTGCAGAGCTGAAAATTTGCAGAATAATAGGAGATAGTACAAGTAAGTAGGGAAAAAATTGCCAGAAGGCTAGGCGGAAGATAAAGAGCCGCCAGAAGGCGCTAATGTTGCGAAAATCAGTGCACTTCTGGAAATTTCTATACTTATTCTGTAATTCAAATTTATATATTACATATATATATTATACATTATATAGTTATAAGGGCATACTGAAAATTCAAACATGATATAATAATTACATTCGACAAATATTCAAAATTATTAATGACATTTTGATAGAAATAAAATTAACCGTCATATATTTTCATTAATAAAATTACGTTGTTATAACAACGTAACTTTATTAATTTATTTAATTTTATTTCTATCAAAATGTCATTAATAATTTTGAATATTTGTCCAATGTAATTATTATATCATGTTTGAATTTTCAGTATGCCCTTAAACTATATAATGTATAATA